>JAPDNY010000004.1:160951995-162235481 GCA_029375565.1 Gekko gecko | reverse complement strand
CTGTCAGTGACAGCAGAAAGGGGAAAAAAAATATAACATTTCAGGCAATCACAGGCATAGATTCCAAGCAGAGTTTTACAGCCAAATCAACCTGCAGTTTTTAAAAGAAGAAAATCTGCATTCTGCTATATATTTGAAAGCATTGGTATGTCGCTCTGGGAGAATGCAAAATAAGGATTCTCAGAATGTATCTGCAGAAAATTTCCCTTCCTCAATGGAATTGTAAAAAGTGTGCATGTGTGTGGTGTAGTCACTACTTCCTGAAGAAAATAAAGATGTCAAGAGCTTCTGCTCTATTAGAGTCTTAAAATCGTCTTTCAAGGAAGCAACATAATCCAGAAGACTTTGTTGAAGCCCTGTGCTGAGTGTTTAATTTCCCTCTTATAGACTGGTTCAAAGGGTAAAATGTCATGTAGGAATGGAAGAGATATAAAATCCTCTATGCTCCAGGGACTGCATTCCCCCTGTCTATCAACATCTGTGCACTGAAAGGGTATCTTGAAGCTACAGAAGCAGACTTGTAGCTTTGCAACTCCACCCTGCTATGCAATTTATACAGCAGATTTTCACAGAAGTTAAATAAAGAAACCATTTGTCTGTCTGTAAGTCTGGAGTTGAAACATCCTATCACAAATGTGATAGGGGCCAGGAAGAACTGTTAATATATATGAGGCCATGCAGAGGGTGGGGGGAAATGAGTGCAGGGCCCCGAAAAGAAAGTTGGAGGTGCATCTCATCAGCTTTGAAATTACCGTCTTCGTTATGGCTACCATTCCCCAAGCTCCCATTTCTCACTGCCACTCTGAGTGATGGTAGGAGAAAAATAAAATTTAAAAAATGCCAGTCAGGTTTATGATGTGATGTCACTGCTGGGTTTTCCCCAGACAGCACACCTTTCAAGGAATTGCCAGAAACTCTATGATAAAATCTTAAAGTTCCCAATGATTCCTAAAGATGACTGATGCTACTTCTAAGTTTCCTCCAGAAATGACATCATGCAGTCACCAAAAGAAGTCCCCCCATGTCCCTGCACTCCTCATCTCCTGCTAGTTGCCAAGCCAGGCCTGGCCTGGCAACTTTAATTCTTAACCCAGTAAGCTGGATCCAAAAGTGCTGTCATCAGTGATCACAAGCATTTGATTTTACTTATGGGTCTTGATTTTATTGTGGTTCTCTAAATATGCAAGCTATTTTTTTGCCTTGGATTGGATGCTGTTAGGAAGCAGAAGTATTTTCCTGCTTCCTCAAAACATTGTAGTATGTTTGTATACCTCCTAGGGCAGGGGTGTTGAACTCACTTGTTAGGAGGGTCAGATCTGAGACCTTGTTGGGCTGGGTCATGTGCATCATAAAATGTAATGCCATGTAGCGGAGATATAAACTTTATAAAGGATACAAACACAAAGATTTTTTTTTTTACTTAAAATAAAAACATGCTTAAAACTTTAGCACTCTTGCAATATTTTGTTTATTTAACAATCTGATAACTGACATCTCTTGCTCTGAATTATTGCATTCAAATGTCTGTGCTCTTGCAGTCTTGAGTATGCTGTTCAAGTATGTATCTGTAAGCTGCAAACCTACTTTTGATTTATTGACATTCACCACAGAAATCTCATGCTCAGAGTTCTGAGTCTAGGACCCAGGGGAAAACATGAAATGGCTGAGCAATTGAGAAAGTCTGGCAAAGTAAGATATGATGCAGCAGCAGCAACAGAACTGGAAGCAGGAGATGGCCAGTTCCACTGCGGGCCTGATAGAAGTCCTCTGGGGGCCTCATCTGGCCCCCGAGCTGCATGTTTGACACTCCTGTCCTAGGGTTTTCCTGGGAAACTAGAATCACTACACAAGGATCTATCACTGTATGTTCACTCTTGCCAAATACATGCATACAAGCCAGGAATAAGGTTATACAGAAAACATGGCAGTTATCCGACAGTTATGGCAACGACATCCGTCTTTGGCACAGTCAGATAGGACACAGACACCCACAATTTTATTTATTTATTTATTTATTTATTTATTTATTTATTTATTTATTTATTTTTCATATTTATATCCCGCCCTCCCCGTAGGCTCAGGGTGGCTAACAAGAAGCGTATGCCATGGTAAAACACTTAAACTCAATTAAATACTCCATCCATTCCGATTTAAAATATCGGTGCTCGACTACAGTTGATTATGAAACCAAGATAGGGTCCAAAGATCTTCCAATCCCTACAACCAGTACAGTTCCAGATGGTATTCCAGCTAGCTCCCCCAGTATTGCCGACTCTTCTGGTCTTCTTCTTCCCAGGGCCGTCTCACCGCACCATCTAAGTTGACATCACAGTGGTGGTGCAGCGGGGCAGCGGCTCCTACTCGAAAGCCTGGCAGAAGAGTTCCATCTTGCGGGCCCTGCGGAACTGCATAAGGTCTTCAAAACTTGTCACCAACTGTCACCAAGAATTTTAGGGATGCAGCCAATATCAGTTCTTCCCCCCCTTCTGTTTCTAACATGGCAACCCACCTCTGAACATCTCTTGCCCTGAAAATCCTATAGGGTCGCCATAAGACAGCTGTGATTTTACAGCACTTTTTCACCACCAACATGTAAAATAGATATTCACTGTATAAGTTTGATTGGGCCTCTGGCCAGGAGCTCCAGGTTCAGGGAAATGCCAAGGAAATGATAGTCAAGATCTGGATTTGCTTACAAGGATATTATTTTGGTGAATATTTGTGTGTGTGTGTGTGAGTGTGTATCTGTGCTTGCAAGCCTGACTTCTGGCAACCCCTACTGGGGCTAGGACATTTCAGAGAGGTGGCTCCATATCACCTGCTTATGCATCCTGGCCCTGGTATTCCTTGGAAGTCACCCTGCCATGTACTTGCCAGGGTCAGCTCTGCTTAGCTTCTGAGATCTGACAAGATCGAACTTGCTTGAGCTATCCAGGTCAGGGCTCTTACAAGGAGATTTTTAATAAGCAATGATCAAGCTTACAGGAAGAGTAGGCTAAGTTCCCACTTGCTGAGTCTTGAGCATACACACACACACAGGAGAACTTAGGCAGACCTTGACACGAGATGCAGAGCTAAAACTAAGCATGTTATACCTTAAATGCTGGCTACCAGTCAGGAAATCATTAATCAAGCTATTCCAAACATTGAGATGACCTGGGCCATCTTGCCCCTGGCATCCAATGGTGAGAGGAAACAAATCAGGCTTTGCAGATAAGGGCTGCTAACAAGCATGAGCGAGAGAAATATTCCCTTGAGAGTGGTCTGATAGCCATTCCCTCACAAAACTCACGGCAACTAAAAGATCATTAGCACCAGCCTGTAACAAAGATGGAGTTACCAAGGCTATACAGAGATGTCCCAAACTGGACAGTGGCAGGCTTTTGATGTTTGTGGGTGTTTGGTAGTAGAATTATTGATAGTCTAATCATTTAAACTGCTGTGTAATTAGGGCTAAGTAATGAGTTAGATTAGTAGTAGATGAACCTTACTGTATGTCTTGAAAAACTTTCAATACGTTCCTTACTGATCAATTCTCTGTGTTGCTCTAAGCATCCTAACTTAAAGTAACACACTGGGCAAAGAAGGGTAAAGACAGCATACTGTTCTGTGCAGAGTATAAAAAAAGCTTTGGCCTGCTCTTATACAAATGAAACAATAGAAATTAGCTTTTATATCATACTGGCGGGTCATCAATTAAAAGCCACAATTTTTTGGGGGGAAAAATGGTATTATGTAAGTAGATCTGTATGTTCATATGCAAAGAAATCTTTAGTAAATGATACGGAAAATAAAATGATTATCTGCCTGTACCTACTAGTAATTTTTATGTTCAGGCAATTATAGCTGTACAAAGAACTGTCAATTTATCTTGAGTGAATTAAGGCTTAATTAACCTCACATCCCCTTAAGACCATTGATCTGGAAACAGCAAGCCAGTAATTGGAAGAAGTTACTTCCATAACCACCCAGGTTTTTTTGGAGTATGCAAACAATCCACATTGCTAAGATCTATCTGCAATAAGCTCTGGCTTGCAATAACATGTTATCATGTCATTTTTATGCTCATCGTTCATCGAGACTATTCCTTTGTGTGGTCCTCCATAATCTGCTCTGGATAATTCAAAAAAATTATCCTACCTTCTGGCTGATGAGTAGTTCAGCTGCTGGCGGAGGTTTATAAAATACTTTCACAGGGCATTCTGCCAACAGACTCTTCTAATCAAAGAGTCCTTAGGCTGCTGTGAGCTTGGCCAATGGGAGGCAGTAGCAGAAGACCATTAGGCCTCAATCTCAAAGGGGGCTAAAAGTTAGACACTTGTTCTTTGCCATTTGGTAAATATTGAGTTTCCAGTTTGTAGAGGGTTTTGTTTTATGAAACCTTGTTTTGTTTTAATGTGTCATCATTTTGAATGATAGCCAGGGTCCTCAAAAGCTGAAAATGTCCTGACCCTCTGAAAAGACATGGGTGTGAGGTAGGGTTGTGAGAGACTTACTGGGGGGCATGGTCTAACCACAGAACTTTGGATGAATCCTTGAGTGTTGCCCAAGGTGATGATGTCACTTCTGGGTTGCTCCAGAAGTGATGTCATCGTAGGGTTGCCTTTGGAGGGTTCAGAAATACCTGAAGATTTTAGGGTAGAGCCTGGGAGAGTGAGGTTTAGGAAAGGGGGGGTGGCTTCAGTAAGGTATAATGCCATGCGGCCCTCCTTCCAAAGTAGCCATTTTCTCCAGGAGGAATAAATAAAGTAGAATAATAAATAAATGAGTTATGTAGTCTGGAGATCAGCTGTAATTCTGGGCGGTCTCCAGCCCCCATCTGGATGTTGGCAAACCTATGTCATCACCTTGGCCGGATGCTGATCACCTCCCCATTTTTCCAAGAATTTTTCCCTCAAAACCCAGCTGAATGGTGATGGGCAGAATACAGCTGTCAATCTCCCACCCTAAGTTCCTATTGCCTGTCACCATTTGGATTGGCAGTGGAGGGCAAATTAAAAATTAAAATAAAAAAACACAATAGGTAGTTCTAGGAAATGCTGGAAATTTTATGATAAAATAATTGTGCTTGCAATGCTGTTCCCCCATCCCTCCAGAAGTTGCCAGGCAGAGAAGTGTCAAGTTAGCAAGTTAGACATTTCTCTGCAATCAAGAAGCAGAAAGGGCCCGGGTAGGCCGGGCCCGCCATTTGCGGGGTGAGCTGGGATGGAGAGGCCGGCCGGAAATGGGGGGGGGGGCTGGTGCACAGAGGGAAAAGACGCGCCTCCCTCCTCTTTCCCCAGCCAATGGAGGTCAGCAGGGTGGTCGGGGAGGGGGAGGCATTAAAAGCGGCAGGGAAGCCGCTCCCCCTCCCCACTCGACCACGAGGCGAGCCCGGTTTGCCCACCCATCCCTCCCTGAGTGTTATGGTGCTGGGGTTGGGTATTTGGAATTCGAGTGTATGAAAGGGGGTGTTTATTGGGTTTTGTAGGTTATGGTATTGTTAGCGTTTACTTATCGTTTCGTTGCACACTTTGTCACAACTTTCAGCGGTAACAGCATGGGGCCGGATCTGTTGGCGGAATTCGGCCTGCGTGCCAATTCCAGAGTTGGGGACCCCTTTAAGGGTCTTGGCATGAGGGCTGAATGGAGCTGGCTAGCTCAAGGAATAACAGCACTTGCCCTCACAGCCAGAGGGCAGGGGAGCTCACAAAGGGGCAAGCGTCCGTGTGAACTCCGATAACCTGCCCTCCCGCCTTCTCTACCCATGCTGGCTGGCTGGGTAATGATTAACTCGGATCCGGTGGACCCATGCTGTGCCAATGCTCTACAGCTGCAACCAATAAAAGTTGTGGCCAAATTTATCCACTTAATTTTCCAAAGAAATTGGTTGTGTGAGTTCATTTCAAAGTTGAGGGGGGCGGGTGTACAAGACGGGCCGACCTCGGTGTCCCAAGTAGGACATGGAACCGCAAGAAGAGATTTATACCCCATCCTTCACTACCCGAGGAGTCTCAGAGCGGCTTACAAACTGCTTTCCCTTCCCCTCCCCACAACAGACACCCTGTGACATAGGTGCATAAAAGGGATGTTCATTGTGTTAGTATCTGGGTGGTATCTGAGTTAGTATCTGGCTGGGTGTTGTTTTAATTGATTGTTATTCTGTGACTAGTTTTACCTCTTCATTGCTAGTCACTCTGAGCTTATGGAAGAGCAGGGTAAAAAGGTTTAAACAAACATGGTTGTGAACACTTGGTGGGCAGAGGAAGGTCTTTGACTGCATAAATAAAGTCTGTGCGCAATATGCTCCTAAACTTGTATACTTAGTTCAGCCTTATGCCGAACATGCAAAGGTTCAGCAGGGCTAGCAGCAGTGATTCTGCTTCCTTTTCCATGCCTTCATTGATCATGCAGAGACTGTGTGAACAGGATGAGGCTGAACTGCCTTTGCATTCCTATATTACGGTACAAAGCTGTTGCAAGAAACCTGACCTGCTGTAATCTCTGAAAAGGAGCTTGCCTGGTGAAGCTATTGGAGCAGGCATCAGGATTATGCGATACTATGATATAACTCAGGTTGCGTTTTCCAACAAAGGTATTATTTACTTACTAATTACCGCTGAAATCCAGTCCGTGGTTACGTGGACTCGGGGTCCATCAGTTTCAGTGGAGCTTAAAGGTATGGGCTGAGTAGAGGCCTATGAAATGGGCTAAGCGGCTTCCTTACAGGAGATATAGAACAGGCCTTCTCAGAGGCAAATGGAGAACTATAAATAGAAGGAAATAAATTCCCCCAGGGGTGGCACAGGCTAATCTTGAACATGATTTAATGGGAAACTACCATGAAGGGACTGGCAGAAAGAAATGAAGGTATGGGTATTGCTTTCAAAGGAGTGAAAGAACACAGGACACCATGACAAACTCTGAGATAAAGTACTAGTTCAATTAGGAGGCGTTGGAAAAAGGGAAGTGCCTCCACATCCTGTAACCTCCCCTTGTCTTTCCTTTGTCACTGCTGTTCCTTGTAAGAATTTGTCAGTTAAGGAGCTCTTTTCAAGCAGCCTATCGTTTCCAGAATTCAAGAATGTGAGGTTGTCATGTTGCAAGCGATTTGCTGCATCCATAGCACCAAAGGGAAAAAAATAAAATATATAGTAATTAACATGTGGTGTTCACTGCTTCTATGCTAAAGCCTTTGATTGTGTGGATCACAATAAACTATGGCAGGTTCTTAAAGAGATGGGAGTACCGGACCACCTCACATGTCTCCTGAGAAACCTGTATAAGGGTCAAGAAGCAACAGTTAGAGCTGGATATGGAGCAACTGATTGGTTTAACATAGGAAAAGGAGTACGACAAGGATGTATATTGTCCCCGTGCTTATTTAATTTATATGCAGAGTACAGCATGCGAAATGCTGGCCTGGTTGAATCACAAGCTGGAGTTAAAATTGCTGGGGGAAAGATCAATAACCTCAGATATGCAGATGATACCACTCTGATGGCAGAAAGTGAAGAGGACCTAAAGAGCCTCTTGCTCAGGGTGGAAGAGGAAAGCACAAAAGTGGGCTTGAAGTTCAACATCAAAAAAACTAAGATCATGGCATCTGGCCCCATCACTCCTTGGCAAATAGAAGGGGAAGTCGTAGAAGTAGTGACAGACTTCACGTTCCTGGGATCACAGATCACTGCAGATGGTGACTGCAGCCATGAAATTAAAAGATGCCTGCTCCTTGGGAGGAAAGCAATGGCAAACCTAAACAGCATGATAAAAAGTAGAGACATCACCCTGCCAACAAAAGTTCGCATGGTCAAAGCAATGGTATTCCCAGTGGTGCTGGAGAAGATTCTTGAGAGTCCCTTGGACTGCAAGGAGACCAAATCATTCAATCCTAGAAGAAATCAACCCTGACTGTTCCCTGGAAGGCCAGATCCTGAAGTTGAAGCTCAAATCCTTTGGCCATCAAATGAGAAGGGAGCACTCACTGGAGAAGACCCTGATGCTGGGAAAGATTGAAGGTCAAAGAAGAAGGGGATGGCAAAGGATGAGATGGTTAGACAGTGTCATCAATGCAACGAACATGGAATTGAGCAAACTTCAGAGGACAGCAGAAGACAGGAGGGCCTGGCGTGATCTGGTCCATGGGGTTGCGAAGAGTCAGACTCGACTGTGCGACTGAACAACAATTCACTACTGCAAGAAGTGTGGCAGCTATAAGTGTAGATAGCTTCAAGAGGGGATTGGATAAACATATGGAGCAGAGGTCCATCAGTGGCTATTACCCACAAGTTATAGATGGAACACTCTTTCTGGGGCAGTGATGCTCTGAATTCTTGGTGCTTGGGGGGCAACAATAAGAGGGCTTCTGGACTTCTGGCCTCACTGGTGGACCTCCTGATGGAACCTGGTTTTTGGCCATTGTGTGACACAGAGTGTTGGACTGGATGGGCCACTGGCCTGATGCAACATGGATTCTCTTATGTTCTCCCTGTTATGTATTGAGCCTGAACTAGTACCTGGAACTAGTCGAGCTTGTTCCTCCAGAACAATAGTTGACCAGCTGAGAAGCAGTGTAATATAAATAGCCTATCCTTGGGAGTGGGGTGTGTTTGGGTGTGGTGTTTGTTTGCTTTTAGTATGCCTGAAATCATTTAATAAAGTGGAGCTATTTCACTGAAATGTATCCAGAACACTACTATTTAACACCCTCCCCAGGCTCCATCCCCAAATCTCCAGGATTTTCCTATCCCAGAGTTGGCAACCCTAATCCTGATAGTAATAACAGGATGCGTTCAGACTGGCAGTTTGCTCTGCTATAGCTGCGTGTGAGCAATGTTTCATAAGTGGATTAACAGGGCTATTCACACAGGCACATCTATCTGGCGTTCCCCACCTGTAGTCAACCCGTCGTGTACCGCTTCGCTCCCGTGTTTAAAAGATACCTGGTGAAAGTGGTAGCAAATCCTGGAGAGCACCTTTTGTTGTTGTTCAGTCGCACAGTCGAGTCCGACTCTTCGCGACCCCATGGACCAGATTACGCCAGGCCCTCTTGTCTTCCGCTGTCCTCTTAAGTTTGTTCAATTGCTTCTGGGAAGTGTGAACGCTAACCCGAAAAGCTGGTAACAACCCGTGGTCATAATGTCTGCCGGTTGTTTCCGTGCATAAGGTGCACTTGATTGCTCTGGAGAGGCAGCAGCAATGTGATTGGATGTGCTCCACTCTACTACCCAATGCGGTGCCGGCACAATGGGATCCTCCCCAAATCGCCCTGATGCACTTAGCCAAATCACCAGGAGAAAGCCATTTATAGCTGCACCTCTAGGCCAACAGTCTGAACGCTCACTCGCACCTCCTCCCGGTATGCTCCCGCATCAGTCCGCACAGTGTGATCGGGAAAACCCAGAACAGTTTGTTCCAGGTCTTTTTTCCAACAACCCCCTCTCGCTTCAAACTGCCAGTCTGAACTCAGCCACAGTATAGCTCGACAGCCGTCTGTCCCCTTCCTCTCAGACCTTATCAGAAGCCAGCCATTCTGCAGTTCATGAGAAGAGGAGGGGAGAATAAGGCCCTTTCCATGGTCTGCTTGGCCCAAGTGCCATCCAGTCTCAAAACTCTGTACAGAAGATGAAGAGACAGAAAGCCTTCATAGGTCTGCTTCCTCCCATTTATGTATTATTTATTTATTTATTTTGGAAAAGGAAAGAGCACATTAATATAATTTCTTGAGAGCAATAGTATGATGGCTTGGATTGATTTGGATTGGTCTATAATCTGTCAAGTGATGTGAGACTGAGGGCTGAGAGTGAGTGAGAACAACAAAGCATTAAGGGCACTGTAGAAATGCTTATTACACAAGAATGTGACTTGCTTTTTCTGAGCAGGCTTACAGTTGTAAATGCACGTAGCACCTGATAATAAACACAGTAGTAAAATAATGAGATTTACTGGGGACAGATGCCATACTGTAGACAGTGCATTCTTCACAATGTTTGCAACAGGTGTTTGAAGAAGTTTGGGGAGAGGGTGTCTGTGTGCGTGCATGCATGCATGTGTCTAGGAAAAAGAACACCAAACACTAAAACCTGACAGACGTTTAGGAAGTCACCATGAGATGGGTATAATTGCTAGGTTCCTAGCTATCCTGTTCCAAGCAACTGTCGAAAATGAATCAGTTCATAGTTGAAGTTCAACGCTGATTTTCTCCCCTCCCCCCCCCATCCAATTGTCCACAACTGTTGCTGAAACCAAGATTGACTTTCGAGAAGGAAGATCTGTTGGCATATTTTGTCATATGAATCATATGTAGCGAAAGGGGAGGGGGGGAATCTGAACCTTGCAGAAATATGACATTTCTTAGAAATAAGCTCAGTTAAGGGCCAATTCGACACGGTGGAATGTTTTGATAGCTGAATCTGACCCAATCCCATAGACGCCCAATCCTTTTAGAAGTGTAACCTCGTGGATTTAACCCTCTGTTGGAGTTTGGGAGGGAAGTCCTGAGGAGAGTCCTGAGGAAAAAGAGGTGGTTCTGAGCAGGGAAGGGAGAGAGAAACCATCCGGGTCCCAGTGCAGAGAGAAGAGTAACTTAAGAAGGAGCACTGAAAGGGCTACAGCGTGTGGAGGTCTGCAACAGCATCACAGAGAAAGCCAGACAAGCCACAGCAGAAAGAGTGCAAGAGACTTGCAGGAGGCCTCTGAGAGACACTAAAAGACTCTATTCACCTGGTTCCAACTTTACATTGTGCTGTCTACTTTGGAGTTTTGTATCTGGGTGTCCTGCTCTCATGCCCTATCCTTCTTTGCATTTTAAGTTCTATTTGTAAATGGTTATAGGTAATTGGAAGGTCTGGGAGTTGTGTTTTGAATTTTTCTTTTTTTACCTACTGGCTGTCAGGAAGTGGAAGCCAGTGGGCTTGAGGCACCAATGCTTCAGGGCTGTAGCCAGGATTTTTCATTTTGTGGGGCCAAAACAATTTGAGATTTTGGCTGTAGTGAGGGCACCCAGTTGGGGAGGATGGGGGCTTATGGACTTAAAAGATATAAACAAGAGCAACCTGGAGATCTTTGGGATCTGAAGACCTGAGATGAGACCTGAGGAGTCATGGGAGTTTGGGAGAGGGAGAGGGTGGCTTCCCCACCACCATCGCCATGCCTTCTCTCTCTTTCCTCCCAGCAGCAGGGAGGATGGGGAAGGAAAGGAGAGCTGCCCTGACACTTCTGGTCAGTTTCACTCCCCTCCTTTCAGCTGTTAAACCTAACAGCTGATAGTTGGGGAGTGACCAGAAGCTACAAGGCAGCTTCCCTTTCTTTCCCCAGCCTTGCAGGGCTAGGCACACTGGGGGTGGGGCAGAGCTCATGGGTGGTGGGGCTCTGCCCCTAAATGCCCCACGGTGGCTATAGGCCTGCACTGCTTTCTTTCTTTTTTCCTACCCCCCCCCCCTTAACCAACACAGGACCTATAATTTCCTCCTTCAGCTGGGGCTGGTGGGAGAAACAAAAGCAAAATGAGCACCCCCATGTCTTGATTGGGTAGTTCTCCCGCTATCACTCTGGTTCCTCTACTGATTAGAAGCAGTTGGGGAGAAATTTGTAGATGGGTGTAAAGAGTTGTAAACATTCCTTGTCCATCTTTCTCCCACCTACATTATCTGGGCAGATATGGATTTAAACAGAAATATCACTCTACTTATATCCTGTTGTATTTCTTTTTGTGGGGGGTGAACTGCCTTCCTTGCTGTGTCTCAGCTAGAATGGGAAGTTCCTCTAGCATTGATACCGCTTCCATGGGCACCCTTACCTGCATCTAATAGGTTTGTTTAGCTGATCTTCTAATGGAAGGTAGGCTAGTTTTTAATCTTGGTGCTGGGGAATTTTGACAAGTAGTTTTAGAGTATTGGTCCTTAAAGAAGTGAGTTTTGTATATGGTGTATATAGCAAGAGTTTTACTTTGTCAAAAACCTGGTTACTTGTGCAACAGCAGCGTCATTGGCACAGTCTCATTCAAAGAGCTCCTAGGATGCATAACCACTGAGAAAAATCAGATTGTTGGTGACAACACAGAGAGGGCAAAGAGCCAGTGGGGGACATATGTATGTGTGGGAGAGATATTAAATAATGAACAAGACCTATAAATTATACATATATATAGCAGCTAAATAGGAATAATGTCAAATATCTGTCTTTCTTTTTGCTTTCTTTTTTTGGCCATTGCTGTAGTACATGATGTTCTGTGCTGAAAATGGTATTCTTTGAGCCCCGCTAATCTATACTACTTAGTTTGACAAAATCTGTCCTGGGAATTGCTAGC
The DNA here is from genome assembly GCA_029375565.1 of Gekko gecko. Lineage (NCBI taxonomy): Eukaryota > Metazoa > Chordata > Lepidosauria > Squamata > Gekkonidae > Gekko > Gekko gecko. The sequence goes on along the minus strand of JAPDNY010000004.1, from coordinate 162,223,195 downwards.
ATTAACTGTTCATTGAGTCTGAAAATAGTATGTTATGGGGCTATCAGTGACCTCACCCTTCCAGGAGATATCATCCAGGCAATCTCTTCTGTCATACGGTTATACTTTGGCATTAGTGAAGGACACTGCAAAGTGTAGGTTCCATTGAATATAAAGGGAATGGTTGTATGGCTAGTACTTGCTTTCTGGAGTAGTAACCTTTGTGGTAAGAAACCTGAACCTCATTTACCAGTCAAGGGAGGGCACAGGTTTTGATAAAGTATGGATTCAGTTACTTTTGTAACAGCAGAATCATGGAAATCAACTAGTAACAATATGACCTTCTTGACATTAAAGGTGACTTGATGAATATGGTTTCCATTTACAATCCATAGGGGATGATAATAGGCGGACAAATTAATTATGAATTTCTCCTGCATTTTTAGTGCACCAGATAGTCCATTCTGAATCCATCCAGCATTTTTCTGAAAATTTCTGTCACCTTTTCATAGACATGTATGTGAAGCACACTGTTTTGGATCCCACCATAAGTGTCTATTAATGGAAGGGGGTATTTTTTCCCAGTTCCACACTTCTGCTAAAGACTGCTGTCTGACTTACGTTACTGTTCTTTTGTGAACCTATCCCTCGGGACTGGCATTGCAGGGATCCCTTTGGGCTTCAGTGGGAGGAAGGAGTCAGGAAAATCCCATTCTGGAAATGACAGACAAGGCATAATAGTTGAGAAGTATTGTTGCTTTTCTATCCAAGTACATCTCCATTGTGTAGCTCCCTTCTTTTTAAAAAATTCTGGGATATACCTGTGGAAAAAAAATATATACTGTTGTGGGTTGGCCAGGTACAGTTAACCCTGAAGGGGCAGAGGGCTCTTCAGAAGAGGAATGGGCATGTGAAAAAGGCCCCAGACCCCAGCCAGTTATGGACAGCCTGCTAGGGGAAGCTACTTCCACTCTGCCAACCAGAGATTGGCAGCCTGATATCCCAGCTGTACAGTCCCATGGCTCAGTATCAGGCAGCATCCCACCATCCACCTCACCCCTTCCCCTGTCTTCAGAACATAGGAGCATAGACAAAGGAGGATTTGTCATAAGATGTTGGAAGGACAGTGGAGTGCACAGTTAACAGCCTAACAACACCTGGATCCTGACAGTGAGGATGGGTGCATGCACACCTGCATGATGCATCCAGCTGCAAGAGGAGTATCTCTGTTATAAAGAGCAGGGTGGGGGGGATACTGGCTGTGGAAGCAATGTGTCACTTTACTGCCAACCTTGCCACTGCTGACCCTGTACCTGATTCATGACTCTGAACCTTGGACTCTATATTGACTCTGATTTCTGGATTTGCCCATGAACCTGTTGCTGCTGCCAAATTACTTACACCGTGTTTGACCTGGGAACTAGACTCTGACCACACTGCACCAACTGTGCCCATGCCTCATCTCCCTCACACTCCAGCCTGGATGCCCTGCCCCGTACCTTGTGTGTTCCAGGACACATACACAGTTCCAGGGCTTTTTTTGTAGAAAAAGCCCAGCAGGAACTCATTAGCATAATAGGCCACACCCAATAGCAGAAACTCATTAGCATTTAGGCCACCCCCCTGACAGCAGCACTCATTAGCATATTGGGCCACACCCCCATGTTACCAGAAGTGTGGTCATCCAGCCACACCCACCTTTTGTTTCTTATTCTGTTTACCTTGTTTGTTGTCAAAACCCAGGGCTTTTTTTGTAGCAGGCACTCTTTTGCATGTTAGGCCACAGACCCCTAATGAGGCCAATCCTAATGAGTTTCTGCTGTTGGGTGTGGCCTATTATGCTAATGAGTTCCTGCTGGGTGTGGCCAACTCAAGAGCCAGCCAGAACTCCATTCCGGTGTGGTTCTTGCCCAAAAATAGCCCTGCGCAGTTCCATGATATGGGGAAATCAGAATGTAATGGCATATCCCCAGGGAGAATTCCTACCAGGGATTGAATCCTAGGGATCCATTGTGTCCATAATCTTTATTCTCTGATGTAGAAATCATTTACATGCTAACTTCTGAACCAGTTGTACTGATGTCGTGTATACCACCCTACCCATATAGCACTGAGTTTGTTGGATGAGAGAAAGTACATGCAAAGGCACTGTCTATGTGTCTGTTCTTTGAACACTGATACTCTCCCCTCTCTGTTGTACCCTTTCCCATGCTAAAAGTAACCGTTCTTTAGAACATCTCTGCTTGATCATCTCATCCAGCATAATAAACAGCTAGATGCCTTTGGGCAGCTCACAATCTGAAAATAAAAGCATGAGTCCTCCCCTGTTGTTTGTCTTCATATTTTTGGTGATTACAGGCATACTGGTATCAGAGGCTGCCAAGGTTTGGAGGGCAAATTGTTGAAAATCATCCCCCTTTTCATTAGAAAAAAGTTCATATTTTTAGTAGCTTAACTCAATTACAAAGGTTGTACTTTTGGGACTGTAAATTACCCCTTGATAGACAGTTGTGTTCCAAGTAATGAAGCAAATCTTCCTCTGCAATTGCATTTGCAAATTATGAGTACTAGTTTCTTCTGAATGCTCAAAAGTGTTATAAATTGTACTGTTAATGTTTTGTTCTCACACTACTTTCCTGCACTGATATCTTACAATATAGACTCATGAGATCTCAGAGGTTCAGTTTTCTTAAAGAAGTAGAAATTGCTTCCTTTTTTTTGGTTTTTCTGCCCCTCCATTTTCTTGTCTTTTTTACATTTAATATTTTCTTCAAACCTTTCCCCCAGGCTTATAGGAATATCCTCTCTTGTCTGTTCCTGGCCCTGTTGTGTGAATTTTTAAAATCCATGTTCTATTACTTGTTTCAGAATTAGATATAACAACACTTTGTATATTCCTGCAATGCCACCTGGAAATTCTTGTTCGATTTGGTAAGTTCTGCGCATGGGCCAACATGATGAATGACTCCGACTGGTAAATGCCATCAACTGTGGAGGTGGAAAAGCAGTGCACATAATCACTTTAAAAGATTGTATGAGATCCTTTACTCCAAATGAAATGGAACAAAGTTTGAATCCAGTAGCACCTTTAAGACTGACAAAGTTTTATTTGAGGTATGAGCTTTCGAGTGCACGCAACACTTCCTCAAATTCACTGAAAAGGGTACCTGCCTGAATCTACCAAAAGGAAATGGTCACTGTGAATAAGCTAAGTTCAGTTCCAAGACCCTTACAGAAAATCAAATCATCCCAGGTTCCAGTTCATATCAACCCATTTGTTAAAGAGAGCAAGTACACCTAACAAAAGGTGAGATCAAGGACTGGCAGATTAATTCAGCTCAGTAGAACACAATCAAGATATTTTTGTCACATATTTGAAGAGGTGATATGGCCATTTTTTAAAAAAAGTTGAAAATGGAAGCAGTTGGGATTTTAACAGAAGTCGATGAGCTGCCAAAAGAACTTTGGAAGTCTAAAAAGTCCTGTAGAATATCAGTTGATTACCTCTAGGGCTGATTTCTTTTTTTATTTGGAGATGAAGAAAACTCTCACATCATCAGGCTTATAATTGCCTATTATATACTGGCCCTTTAGCAGGGCTAACTTGAAAACTAATGATTTCTCTGATGTGATATTTTTTTTTTCACCTAGGGAACACTTTCAAAATGTAGGTCTGGCAAAGGAAGGTCTTACCTCCCAATTTTCTGGAGTATCAACAAAAGCACAAATTGAGCAACCCGGGAGATATTATGTGGCTTGACTTGCAAAAAGCATTTGACCGAGTCCCTCTCCATAGGTTTCTAGGCACATCCATAAGATCCTCTTATGGATTGAAAACTTGTTCAGCAGGTGGTAATTAACTAACACTGTACATGTGTGCAATTATTATTGCAATCCTTGAAAATAATGTGCTTGAAAGCTGCTTGCATCAGCTGTTTTTCTTGATCAAATTGCTTATTTTTCCCCCACGGTAAGCTATCCAATGGAATTGCATCTGCAAAGCTGTTGGCATTGGTGGCCAGCTGGTTGGTAGTTGCAGGCTGTGTCTTCTTAAAACTGACATGATTGCTGAGATTGGTGGGAACCAGTGTTCCCTCTAAGCTGAGTTAGTGTGAGCTAGCTCACAGTTTTTTAGCCTCCAGCTCACACGTTTTTGTACTAGCTCAGGAAGGAGGGCTCCAGAGCAAACTGATTTATGCAGCAGCCAAATCGCTCACTCACAACTTCAATGCCCGTAGCTCACAACGTAGAATTGTTGCTCACAAGACTCCACAGCTTAGAGGGAACATTGATGGGAACTGTAGTTTTCTTAGCCTCCCAATTCTGTTTGCGAGGCCACAGAAACTGCAACTCCTATCACCTCTGGCAGAAAGTTATGCAGGGAAAGAGTAATTAATAGAATAGATATTCTGGACTTACCATGTTCCAAAAGCATTCTTGCTGCACGTTACCCTCTGGAAAGGTTAGATTTGTAGCTTGACAGAGGGAGGGGAGGGGAGGAGACCTGTGTGAATGTGTGTGCACATATGCATGTATGAACATGTTTTGTAAGCTTTTTGAAAACTTGCAAATGAATGTTCAAGAGGGACACTTGCAAAAATGTGAGCAGTTCAGATTTAATCACAGAAGTATAATAACAGTATTCTAGAGAGCAGTCAGCATCATGTCACGAAAGACAAGAAACCAGAGTAACAGAGTAATATTTCCTCCTATCATCCCTCCTCACAGCATTTAGAAAGGCAAAGTGCATGAAGTGACACAGTCGCACAGCAAGTCCCCCCACACCTTTTATTGTTTTTGCCATGCTTAAATGTTGGCTTTCAGCAAGGGGCCCTGTGTTTAGTCATAATGCTTTCTAACTGGAGAGAAGGTCTTCAAACAAAACACAATTAACAGATGGAATTTTTTGCTGGGAAAAAAAAATGACGATGACCCCTAATTGAATAAGCTTTTAGAAAGGAATAAAATATGTCAATGGAAGGCATCAAAAGCTTTTATCCATGACATCTAAATGGATGCTTTCATTCCGCCCCTCCTCCAAAAAAAGGTCGAGGTGCCACACACAATTCTCCTATCTTCATTTTTGTCATCCCAACAGCCCCGTGAGGTAGGTTAGGTGGAGAGGGACTGACTGGCCTGTGTTCACCCTGTAAGCGTCGTGGCTGAGTGGGAATTTCCTCCTGTGTCCCAGATTGTCATCTGACATGCTAACTACTACAGGCCGCGGGCTGGGACAGACAGTGTGGACAGAATGCTAAACCAGACAGTCAAAAGGCCCTTTTGTTTTTCTCTTTGGATATTCATCGCTTCTTGTAGGGAAATGTACAGATCTGAGTTCTTTTGACAGATCAGTCAGCAACACAACTTTGTCACTGTTTTAAAAGTAATACGTATAGTTCTCTTAAGACTCCCCCCTCCCCCTGCCCAAGATATCTGTTCGGAAGGTGTGACACTGTATAAAATTTTAATTAACGTGAGGATTGCAAGCAGCACTGATCAGAAAAGGTAACATTCATATCCCAAGTTCTCCTGTCTCCACATCTTTTGATTACTGTATGTTGGTTTTTTAAAAGACTTTGGTGTTAATTATCCTATTGAGTACAGGAAAAGTAGACTGAAATACTGCTAAACAAACCATGCTAAGCTTTTGAAGTGAGACAGTAGGTGGCTGAAGTGAGAATTCAGGCCGACATATTCCTTAAAGTTCACACATTTTTAATATTCTACTTCAAGGCAGCCACTGATGGAAGGATCCCTCCAGTCCTGTGATATAATTAATTGCTTTAATTTCAGACATTTCAAAAGCAAACAAGTCCTTCATTCTGTGTTAATGAGAAGCCTTCACGGGAGCTAAGCATTATGTTTGCATAGAGCTACAGAAAATATCATTAAAGATCCAGGGTACCAATTACTTTTACATCTGTTTAGAAATAAAGGGTCACACTTTGACCTTCCTTCACACCCTTTCAACCCCACTGACACCAGCTCTCTTAATTATTTTAAACAGCTCTTGCGCTTTCCAGCTCATAGCGGCTTTAAGTTTTCCTGAAATACAGAAGTTCAAACTCTTTCCATTGCTACACTGAACAAGAGACCTGCTTAAATGCGAAATTCAAAGAAAATTCATTATCTTTTATGCAGAGAGAAATGAATTCTGCCTAATATCTCTGGTTTTGCAGTCTAAGGGCTGAAATGGAACGAACAGTAGGATTACTTAGTACTTTGGGAGGTTTCACGAGAATGATATTTTAACGTGTAGAAGATCACTCCACAGTTCTTGAGAGGAGCCAAATATTTCCAGTTAAAAGGATTGAAGGAGTCAAGACTTCGAAATACCTCTCTCTGACCCTCTGCAGAGCTGCTACTGACAATGTGTGAATAGTTTTTGTCATCCAAATTTCTACCTGAATTTTGGAGTTTCAAATTACCTGGCTTTGTTTCCAAGTTGGAAGCAACACTTTAGGAATTACATTTCCAGTTTTTGTACAGAGTGCTGCACCCCCCTTGCTGCGTTCAGTTCCTTTAACATAATATACTTACATATTTTCCTTTCCTCTCAGAATCCATGTGCAATGTACACTGATAAAACATGACAACAAAGGAATCTTAATATGATTGTGCATGCTCTTGCATCAAGATTTCCCAATATGTTTTTTTTTATCAGTGCACAGTATTGCAGGTGTGAATCAGTTAAAAGAAGCTTGACACAATCAGAAAGATTGTATAAGGAATTATTAAATGCAGAGAATGAAAAATAGACTACCCCCTCTGCAGTTTAAAGTGGTGCAAAGCATTCTTCCACCTCATTCTGCTGCATATGTAAGCCAGGCTTTAGTTAAACCGAACATAAGGAAGCGTTGAACACAACACAGAGCAAAAACCTGTAAAAATACAGGGACTAAGAAAATCCACTTATGCCAAGATGCTAACTGTCCAACTGGATGATACTGACAATGCCATTTTAAGCATAGACATTGGGCACAGAAGGGAATAGGATGGCACCAGTAGGTATGTGGTATGAATGATACAAGATATATCAGTTTTTGCAAAAACTGAAGCTTTAATAGTCCCCCTGATTTTCTATATATTTCCTTGTGCACAGCATGGAAAATCCGTAGAGGCCACTTGAAACGCTGAGAGTTGGAGATTTTTCAGGGCTGGATAGCTTCTAAAATCTCCTCTTGAACATTTCCTCCCCTCTCCTTCTGGACCACTGTATGAGGACTCTCCTTTGCCATTATGCCCCGAGAGATCAACAGTGCAATCTTCAGCCCTTCTAATTACATTGAAGCCAATGATTTTGGAAGGGTGTAACTTTGCTTAGAATGACAAGATTTATCGGCAGTAAACTTCTCCAGAGAATCTTGCTCAGCTCACTCATGCAGAATGACTGGGAGTTGTACTGGTGAAGAATGAGGTCAAGTCCTGTCTGGGTCACATCATTGCCTCACGGCTGTTTTGAGAATGCCGTGTTGAACATAATCCCATTCCAAGGAAAATAGATCGAGCATGCTTCTTGTGCTACTTTATCATTCTCTGTCACCACCACAGTCGTTAAGACATCCTAATTGCTTGTGCTTGGATAGGGTCTCTTTTTAAAGGACAAAGTCAGGCCCTTGTCTGGTTCATTTAATTGTTTTTGTGCCAAGGCAGCTGGGGGGAGGAGAACCCCGGGTAGCTGCATCCATTAATCACAGCAGAGAAGACATTAGGCTGCCTCCTACCTTTACCATCCTGTAACCTGATGGGTGGGTTCCCATGCTGTCGTACTGGAGGTAAAGGAGCATGAAAGAGACATTAAGGATGTATCATTCCATCAAGCTAAGGTTAATCTTACTAGGGCCTATGCTTTCCAGCCTGTTCCGCATGCATTTCTTCAGCTACTCGGTGGAGAAAACGAGACTCCTGAAGGCAGTGAAACACTGGCTCCAGTAACAATATCTGGACGTAGCTGATTATAAAATAGCCTTGATGAGATGTGACCGAGGGCTGGGATCTCATCGCGCAGGGCAAGGATACGAGGTGCTACTGATATCATGCGTTTGTATGATGACTCTCTGTACACAGAGCCAGGGTCTGCCTTATAGAAGGCATCCCATTTCCAGCTGTTCCCCGGGGAGCTGTTCTGCCGCCTGCCTCACAACTGCATCCAAGGAACAGCTAAGTGAAGGTGATGGTAATCAAAAGGGAAACCGTCTTCTTGGAATTCTAGCTTCAGAGGGAACAGGAGGAAGCAATTACATATTCTTTCTCTTTTTCATTTTCTGTTCAGTTATTAACAGAACATGGTTTCGGTTATCTCTTCCATTATTTTTTAATTGGTTATTTATTAGGATGCAAAGAGTATTAAAGTAGATATATTACACTTGCAAGGGAAATGCAAATTCCTCTTCGAGTTCTCCTTCAAGTCTCCCAGAGCTGCTGGTTCATGCTGTCCAAGTGTGCATCAGTGGTAGTAAGTTCTGTGGGCTTGGAATGCTTCTGTATAGTTCTGAAACTCATAAGGAAATTATTTATATTAAAGATCATTTCAGGAGGGTAGCTGTGTCAGTCTGGAGTAGCAGAACAAAAGTCTGAGGACAGCAGCATCCCAGAGACCAACAAATTTTTCCAGGGTATAAGCTTCGATGAATCAGTGCGCATTTCATCAGATATGAGAGCTTTGACTCACAGAGACTTATTTACATTAAAAAACAAACCAACACTTCTTTGCTTAAAAAATCACTCAGAGTAAGTGCCGAGCAGTAAAAAGGGTAACAACAATAATCATAACAATTCCACAGTCACAATTGAAACACAACCAAATTGACTGAGTCCCTCCAAAATTAACTGCCATAGGAACTGAGCATTTCAGCACCCTACAAACACAAGGATAGCCACACTTCCTGCTAGAAGAAGAGTTGGTTTTTATACCCCGCTTTTCACCACCCTAAGGAGTCTCAAAGTGGCTTATAATCTCCTTCCCTTCTTCTCCCCACTTTTTGTGTCACCTTATGAGGTAGGTGGGGCTGAGAGAACTCTGAGAGAACTGAGACTGGCCAAGATCACCCAGCAGACTTCATGTGGAGGAGTGGGGAATCAAATACGGTTCTCCAGATTAGAGTCCACCACTGTTAACCACTATACCATGACGGCTACAAATTCACTCTCTGTAATGCTACAGGTAACTGAAGATTTCAGTCTGTGTTCTGGCTATTTTATACCAGCAGAAATATATACTGTGGTGGTTCCACAAACTCCTTTTGCGACGCAATTTCACTCACTTGAGGATGAGACATTTTTTGCTGATTTCTCACAAGTGTTTTTGAGAAACTCTTTGTGTTCTTTTTTTTTAAAAAAATCTCCCATAGCTCAGAATCCACTTTTCTGGGAATGGAAAATGCTGCAGTGGGAAAGGGGAATCTGGAAATATCTGACTATGACTATAGCTCTGCTTGAAGTCCTCGGATCCCTCCCAATATTCCTTTGTAATTATTTGACATGATCTGATCAGAGATCACATTACTTGTCTCCCCCCCCCTTCCCGTGCTACCTTGGTAGAAATCTGTGGTGGGGGTGGAAAGTGCCATCAAGTTGCAGCTGTCTTATGCTGACCATGAAGGGTTTTTAAGGCAAGAGACATTCAGAGGTGTTTTGCCATTGCCTGCCTCTGTGTCACAACCTTGGGTTTCCGTAGTAGTCTCCCATCCAGATGCTAACCAGGGGTGATGCTGCTTAGCTTCCGAGATCTGATAAGGCTGGGTTAGCCTGGGCTAGCTGGGCCAGGGCAGAAGTCTATTTGTTGTTGTTCAGTCGCACAGTCGAGTCCGACTCTTCGCGACCCCATGGACCAGTTTACGCCAGGCCCTCCTGTCTTCCGCTGTCTGCTGAAGTTTGCTCAATTTCATGTTCGTTGCATAGATGACACTGTCTAACCATCTCATCCTTTGCCGTCCCCTTCTTCTTTGACCTTCAATCTTTCCCAGCATCAGGGTCTTCTCCAGTGAATGCTCCCTTCTCATTTGGTGGCCAAAGTATTTGAGCTTCAACTTCAGGATCTGGCCTTCCAGGGAGCAATCAGGGTTGATATCTTTTAGGATTGACTGATTTGATCTCCTAAAGCAGACGTCTATAGGTTTAGGTTTTTCTTACTTCTTAAATTATCATAAAATATTCCCTACCTGGAATGTAAAAAAAAACAACCCTGAAATCTGGACATAATCTAGCTGATGTTAAGTCTATTTAAATCTTACTGGCAGGCAAACCTGAGAAAGAACCTTCTTGATCATGGCGCCAAAATTATGGGGCTGCCCACCTGTCCCTGTCTTTCGCCAGTCGATAAAGGCTTTTTAAATTTTGCCTAACATTCCCCTAAGTGATCCCTTCTTTGTACTTTAGGTTTTAATTTGCTGCCTTGTGTCTTGTAGTGTTGCAAACCTCAGGGTGAGGCCTGGAGATCTCCTGGAATTATAACTGATCTCCAGACTACAGAGATTAGTTTCCCCAGAGAAAAGGGCTGCTCTGGATGGTGTTCTCTATGGCACTGTACCCCATGGAGGTCCCTCCCCTCTGCAAGTCCTGTCTTCCTTAGGCTGTACTATCAAATCTCCAGGAATTCCCCAACCCAGATTTGGCAGCCCTACTTACATATATATATTTCTCTCTCTCTCTCTCTCTCTCTCTCTCTCTCTTTTTTACAGATTTCATGTTTTATTTTTTAAAAAAACTGTTAACCACATTGGTGGCCCTGATTTGGCAGAAAGGCGAGGTCTAAAAGTTGTAAATAAATAACAAATTGATTTTAATGAGACATTTTAAAATGTGGTTAGCAGTCAGCTCTTTCCTACTGACCAGCTATTTTTGGTGTCTATGCATGGGCCATGTTCTTATTGTATCGTAGGGGGAAAAAAATCTCAGTGTCTTTGTTTTTAAGTGAAGAGATATCAAAGTTTGTTTTATGGTTATATAAGAGGCTCCTTGCAAGACATTTAGCCAGATTAATGGGAAGGGGAGGACAAGGAGGAAAAAAGAGCTACTGGTACAGAAAAGCCAGCTTACCCTTTGATCTCAGAAGGACCACATGACACATGAACTTGAGTTTAACAAGGCCACAATTTTATTGAAAGAACTGCAGCAGAGCTTAATTTAATCAAACTTTAGACACGTTCAGCTTCTACACTGAGGTTCCAATTGATCCATCTTTCTGTTTGTTGAAAGGTCAGATGGACAAGGCATTGTAGCCATGTTTAGTGCCCCTCAAGTCCTCAAGGGTGTAAGATGTCCAGTGCCATGTCAAGCTCCCAGTTCTTGCAATATATGCCTTAAACCATTTCGCCTGATTTGGGGTATTCAGGTCAGCCCACCTACCTCTGAGTTCCACCATACAACAGATGAGACAGTCATTCAAAGGATTCCCAATAAACTTATTGCCTGTATGAGACACACTATGGTTCCAATCTAGGGTTACCAACTCCAACTTGGGAAATTCCTGGAGGGTTTTTTTGGGAGAAGAGTACACAGTTTGGGGGTGGGAGGGAGCTCAGTGGGGATGTGATGCTGTACAGTCCTCCCTCCAAAGCTTCCACTTCATCCAGGGAAACTGATCTTTGTGGTCTGAAGATCAGTTGTAAATCTGGGAGAACACCAGATCCCCCATGGAATTTGGCAACCATATTCTGGGTAGAGGGAGTATGGAATGGATGAGAACACTTCGCTCCCAGACAATCTTGGTAGTGGATGTAAAGCATCTCACTTGGATTAAAAAACAAACCCAGGAGTGACCAGTCATTGCCAACACTGCCTGGTCAAGGAAGGGATGGATGGATAACCTGCATCTTGCAAGAGTATGGATCATTCCTGGGTCTTAACTGCCTTAGGATATCCATCTGCCCTCTTCAAATGGTCATCTGGGTAGAGCATCTAGTTGCATATCAGTTCCTGAAGCTTCAGCAAAAGCCCCCCTCCTCCCATCAGAGAAGTGGGAAGGAAAATTTCCTAGTATTTTGCTGCATTGATCTGAGATGGTATATTCTTGGAGGAGTTTCCTACTGCTGTTTCCAAGTAGAATGGCAATGAAAAGCAGAAAGGCCAGTGCTCTGAAAATAGATACAAAAGATAACAAAGGGGGAGAAAGCAAATGCTCAGTCTGTTCATTTTCTCTGAATTGTGAGTTTGCTGTGGGGGGTGGGGTGGGGGAATGGCATAGGCATAGATAGTAATTCAAACAGAACAGCTCCATGAAATGGTGTCCTCCTCCCTAACATTGCAGCTTTAATAATACAATACAGCTAAGTGTCTTACAAAACGGACCTTCTTGAGAGAACAATCCTTCTTCCTGCTCTGTGAACTGCACTAGTAAATCCTGGATAGGAACGGAGCATCTCTCATTTTAGGATGAAGACGGTGGAACAAGCCTCATAATTTTCTACAGTTTGCTGTATGCTTGAAGATTTAGACAGCAGGCTTACATTTTCTCCTCTCTATACTCTGGATTATAGACTACTTTTTTAAAAAGGGAAATTATTTGTGATTGCTTCTATATTCGTTCATGGTAGGCTAACCCCATTTATCTCTATGGGTAGATGATAACAAAGGATGTTCTACATTGTATATCAGATCCAGTTCTTTGATTAACCACTGTAGCTTGAATTAGAATAGGACATTAGTCTTTTCACCAAGTTCAGCATATTACAGGTCTAAACAATGAGAGATAACAGTAAATAAATTGGATGAATTTCAAATCTCTTTGAAACAGAATTGGAATGTTGTATGATTATCTTTGAAGATTAGGTATCTAAAACAGCATTAGCAAAGCATGTGATTTACGTTTTGCATTTATTTCAGACACATCCATCTTATGTTCTTAATATTCAGTGCTGGAATTTATAAACAGATTATGAAAGAATACTAGCCAGATTTTGTTTAACCATAAAATTTTCAAAGGGTTAAGGTAACAAAGAAAAGCCAGACATTGATTTGTAAACATTTCTTATGCCATTGCCAATGAAAGCTGTATATAGAATCTGCACTTGTAGATAGCTTTGTTATTTATGTTAGAGAGTACAATCCACCCAGAGTTTAATACTGTTATGCCCTATGCTCTTAGTCTGCTTAAAGCTAGAACTAACATGTTTTGCGGAGGTAGATGGATAGCCGTGTAAGTCTGTCTGTAGAAGTAGAAAAGAGCAAGAGTCCAGTGGCACCTTAAAGACTAACAAAATATGTGGCAGGGTAGTGGAGGAAACACTACTCTGGGAACACAGATCTTCATTGCAAAGTCCATAATGTTAAGGATGGATTCAGGTGGGTAGCTGTGTTGGTCTGAAGCAATAGAACAAAATTTTAGTCCAGTGGCACCTTTAAGACTGTCAAAATTTAATTCTGGTATATGGGAGCAAGGCCACAGAAAGAGAATGCCACAGCCCCATCATCCATGGCCCTGCCAACTGCCTCCCCAGCCCACCTGTACCCCCCATGGGTAAGCCCGCCAGCCCCAACAAGAAAGCTTATAGGGATGGCAAGAGGCAGCGGCAGCTGGGATGAGGCAATGAGGGCTGGTGGAGGCAACACAGCTGGCAGGAGCAGAGGACTCACAGACAGCAGCACGGCCAGGCACAGAGTCTGCCCAGCAGTGGTGGATGACGAGGGAGAATGAGTCAGCCAATGGTGAGGCTCCCAAACCAGGAAGCAGAATGGGAGGCTGGAAAGGTGGCAGGTGGACCTAGGGGATGTGGGAATACTAGTTGCAGCACCAGAAGTGGTGCTACCCCACCCTCTGTCAGCCAGGATGCTGCTGGGGATGGAGGACACCTGGCAATGGGGAGGAGATGGGAGGCAACAAGGCAGAGCCTTCTGTCACCTAAGAGGTGGCCTCAGCCAATGGAAAAGGCCTGAGGGTGGTGGGCAGGGACTTGCTCCACTGAGGGAGGGTAAGACAGGCCCACAAGAGGGAGGAGGGAGGTAAAAGGAGACTCTAGTGAAGAGGGCAGGGATGAAAAATGCTGGGCACCAACATTGTGGCAGAGGGTGTTCCAGCCGGGGTGAGGAGGAGCTGGGTGAGTTAACCCCCTTCTTCCCATTCTGGGGCTCTGAGGGGCATAACCCAATGTCAGGAATGTGACAGTGGAAGGCAGCCTTCCCCTCAGGGGCAGATGGGGTGTGACACCTGGGTATAAGCAATGGTATGCATGCATACTTCATCAGACAAAAGAATTAAACTTTGTTAGTCTTAAAAGTGCCACTGGACTCAAATTATAAGTGTGCCACAAACCACAAATTGAAATGAACTTTCATTTTCTCAGTTCATGCCCATCCCTAGTTATAACATCATAACACCAGGCCTCAGTTGGGGCCGGAGCTCACCGGAGCATTGCTCTGGGAGAGATGAAGCCAGGGGGCAGGGATATGTAGCAAGCCCGCCCCTTGCTCCCAGCAGCGCTCCCCTCAGTCCGCCTGGGAGGAGAAAGAAGAAGTAAGGTAAGTTGTAAAACCCCCCTGCCTTTCCAGGTCCGAGAAAGCCCTCCCCAACCCCCCAACCCCATCATTCAGGGCCTGTGCTGAAGTATGGGCCCTGTGAAGCCCCCCAACCCCATCATTCAGGGCCTGTGCTGAATTATGGGCCCTGTGAAGCCCGCCCAACCCTGTCATTCAGGGCCCACGCAGATCTGTGCAGATCTGCCCTCACAGAGGAGGGAGCGGTTCTAGCTGAATAGGTTGGGGAGGTTTTCAGGTAGAACCTATCCCTTCTCTGTAAGGGCAGATCTGCATGTTTCTCTCCCCCCCCCATAGGTAGCTATGCAAAGAGTCCAGTGGCACCTTTAAGACCAAGGCTTATTCAGGAGACCCTTTCCCTCCTCTGTGAGGGCAGATCTGCGTGTTTCTCCCCCTCCCATAGGTAGCAATGCAAAGATCCTCCTTTGTCACCAACTAAGGAAGTGGCTGGCAAAGATTCCCACAAAATCCTAATGAAAATAGTGTTCTATTCATGATAATCAAACTGGATACACAAATTCATAACAATGTTATTCAATAACTATGAAAGATGCTAAATGTGTCCTCATGTAACCCCCTTTTTGCATATGCAATAATGTTATAACCTCATAGCATTGTAAAAAAAGAAAGAAAGAAAACACACTAGGAGCTACAGGGGAAGAGAAAATAGGGGGAGAGAAGAAAAAATACAGCATGTGACATCAAAACCTACTCACTAGGTGAAAAATGAAAGGAAAAGAATTTCATGGACGGGTAATTGTACAGAGAAGGCTACATGAAATCTCACTGTCTTGTCCCAATGTTATAATATTGCCATAAAAAGTGTGTTGTGACATAGTATTATGCTTAAAAAATTAGTGGATTGTACAGGGGACAACCTGAAGGGGAGCACACAACACTGACCACACAAAAGGGCCATAGGAAGCAAAATTCAGAATGAGGGATTCCTCATTAGGAAAAGTAGATTAAGAAAACATGGAGTAATCAGGCACTAAATTCAGATCTACTCCTGAGGAGGCAAAAAGTTGTGTGGAAAGCTATACAGACTTCTATTATTTAGGAACACCCATGTGGAGGTTTGCACTTGTGCAGAAATGGTCTCAGAGAGGAATCCTGGGGTACTCCAAACATCAGCCCTGTTTTTCCAGGGGAAAAGATCTCAATCCTGGATCACTTTTACTGTCAATACACAGAATTTCCATTTTCTTTGTCTTGTGTTTATTTATATGTCCTCATCCAGACACCCATTAAACTTTCTCACTAGTTTCCTATGGATGGATGGAAAAACTGAGTGACAAAGTCAAGTGTCTTCTGCATATTGATGAATATTTGCTCCAAATCCCCTTGAGGGATAAGACTGAACTTTGTGGAACCCCCATGGCCAAAACTGAACTGAAATCCTCAGCACCACCGTCTAGGATCAGGCTTTTTTATCAATTGAAATCACTCCAACACTTTATCCCAATGACACATTCCAGCAAGGTAGTCCAGAAAAATATCATGATTAATGGCATCAATAGATGCTAGGAGGCCTAGGAGAACTAACACACTCCCTGCTAGTAGACTGGTTTAAATCATCTATCACATTGACCTAGGTGATTTCTGTACCAGGCCCAGGATGAAAACTAGACTGAAAAGGCATTACTTGGCAGAAATGTGGATTCCCAGGTTCAATTAGTCTCTGTCTCCCATTCAACTCAATGGGACATTAAAAATAGGGCAATCTGTTTAAAATTGTTGTTCTTAACTGTTTTTAACCTGTTTACTACTGTATTTATATTGTGATGCCAAATGGCCCTGTGATCTGCCCTGAGCCCACTTTTGGGGAGGGCAGAATACGAAAAATAAATAAATAATAAAACCAAGTTTTGCAGAACTGTGCTCATTCAGAATTTAAAACTCAAGTTCAAGAACATCTTTGCTTAATTTTTATATCTTAATCCTAAATTTATTTTCGAAAATTTTGTTTCTCCAAAACAGATTTTTACTTTCTTCTATATTTCTAGCTTCAGTGGACATTCCCCCCCCCCGGAACAACTGTCACAGAAGTTGCAAAGGAAAAGAAAGCTAACTATGTGTAACACCTACAGACTTCTTTTAAAAACTTACATCTGGGGAGGGGAAGGGGAGGTGGGCAGACATGCCCCCTTTTTCCCCTGAGCCTCTCTGCTTTTGCGGAGAAACTCAGGGAAGTGGGGAGGATTTAAATGCCTATTTCCACTTCCCCATCTGGGGAAGGGAAAGAAAGGCATTGTAAACATGTCTGGGTTCCCTGCCCAATCTTCTCCAAGTGACGGGTTGGCTGGGGAGGGGAAGGGGAGGCGGGTAGACATGCCCCCCTTTTCCCCTGAGCCTCTCTGCTTTTGTGGAGAAACTTGGGGAAGAGGGGGGGATTTAAATGCCTTTCTTTCCTTTCCCCAGATGGAAGTCTCCATCTAAGTACCCACTCATCCTTGCCAACTTTCCCCAGTTATCCTGTCTGTGTTAAACAGCTCTCAGTCAGGGCTGAATTCCAAAACTGTCAGTACTTGACTTTTCTAAGCTAGGGCTGAAATCAGACTGAATTCTCCTCAGCATCCAGCTTAGAAGTTTTTCTCTGTTCAGCCGATGCTAATCCATCAGATCTCTTGGAACAGCCTGTCACTCAAGGCTCTCTGGCTCTGTGAAGAATTAGCCTTTCACAGTCCTTTATCTATTTACACAGCACTTCTAAGCTTTTAAAAGTGCAGTCCATCACAACAGGTATTAAGAGTCATTGCAATGCCAGCTGCTAAGGCTGTTTGGGCTGAGCTGAAAAAATTGCATGTAAAATCATACTCTGGTTCTCAGCTTTCAGCACCTAGCTTTCTATATCAAAAGAGTTAAAGCCAGCGTGCCATTACCAATGTCCAACAAAGTCTTGTATGAAAGTTGGGAGTTATCAAAGAAGCCTTACTGCTACCAGGCAGAAAGCAGTGAAATGCCAGAGTTCAGTCTCTACCATTTAGCTATCTACATGCCCAACAGCCCTTAACTGGTAAAAGGACTGACTTTAAGTTTACTTTTTTTGTTAATGTGCCATAATTCATAATAGTACATAGAAAGGAATTCATGCTCCAGATCAGGAGTTCCATTCAAAAATCATCCTAAACATGTGTTGGCAGCACATTTAATTGCTCCATGCAAAATGACAGTAGCAGTGATGAGGGTGTTCTTGGGTTCACAACTGGCAAATACAACATTTGATGGCAGCTTTTTCATAGTTATGTAATCATGTTGATTAATTTTGTATTTTGCTCCTGAAAAGCAGGACATGCTGTCAAGCTTTCAAGTCGAGGGTGGGCAGGGACCTTGGCTGAGTGATTGAACAGTGGTCAGGCAAGTAGATGGACAGCTGGAGGGTCAAAAACATGTTAATATGGAGAAAGAATGTGGCAGCTTTTCATTAGAATGAAAGAAGAGAGCAGATCCGGGGAGCTTTTGTATGTTATGCACAAGACTGGGGCTCTCAGCTGTCACATGGTTCCCATTTTGTTAATAGTTCAGAAGTATTCTGGAATGTTCTGAGACTACCACAGGTGGAACTTCTGCAGATCTTAGTGATTCATGGAACCAATGCCTATTCTCTTTCCAGATCCAAGCACTGCTTTTTCTAACTCACTGTGGGTACAACTGAAAGATAATCATCCTGATTTTATTTTTTTTTTATTTTTTTTTTTGGGGGGGTTGTCCCTATTTTTTTCCCCTGCACCTTCTCCCTTAACATTGTCAGAAAGCCAGGCTACACAAACTCTAAAAAAGATGAAAACAAAACTCGTGTAACACCATTTATTGCAAACAATATTGATGCCTTTGTGTTCTCTGCTGTTTGGGGGGTCCTACAGATTCAGGTGGTGTTTGTAGGAATTGTACACTGTCCCCTGAACTAGCTGAATCGAAGTTGTTGAGGCCATAAAGAGACAG
Organism: Gekko gecko; assembly: GCA_029375565.1. NCBI lineage: Eukaryota > Metazoa > Chordata > Lepidosauria > Squamata > Gekkonidae > Gekko > Gekko gecko. The sequence continues at coordinate 162,204,805 of JAPDNY010000004.1, read as the reverse complement.
GAGGCCTAGATTAGTTAGAAGGAGCTGCCGGCCTAGTAAGAAGTTGGTTGCAAAAGGGAGAATGTTCTGCAGTGGTGTTCAGTTTCTAAATGCAGGGGGAGTTTTGTAGAAAAAGCCCAGCAGGAACTCATTAGCCTATTAGGCCACACCCAACAGCAGAAACTCATTAGCATATTAGGCCACACTCCCATGTTACCAGAAGTGTGGGCATCTGGCCACACCCACCTTTTGCTTCTTATTCTGTTTACCTTGTTTGTTGTCAAAACCCAGGGCTTTTTTTGTAGCAGGAACTCCTTTGCATGTTAGGCCACACACCCCAAATGTAGCCAGTCCTAATGAGTTTCTGCTGTTGGGTGTGGTCTATCATGCTAATGAGTTCCTGCTGGGCGTGGCCAACTCAGGAGCCAGCCGGAACTCCGTTCCTGTGCGTTCCTGCCCAAAAATAGCCCTGTCTAAATGCAAATAAATAAATAATTTTTGCTGACTATTTCAAGTTTTGATTGTTAAAAGAGAACTGAGGCATGGTGGAATTCATATTGGGCACCTTTGGCCTTCTGGGAAGAATAAGAAAAGAGTCATAAACTTTGTTATGAATATAAATGCCAGTTAGTGTTGCCCGTTCTGGGCTGGGAAATCCCTGGAAATTTGGGGGTGGGGAGCTGAGGGTGGGAGCTCAGCAGGGGTGTGATCCGAAGCTGCCATTTTCTCCAAGGGAACTGATTTCTATAGTCTGGAGATTAATTCCAGAAGAACTCCAAGCCTCACTTTGTGGCTGGCAATCCTAGGTTTCCCAGCTCTGAGTTGAGAAATACCAGAAGATCTTGGGGGTGGAGCCTGAGGAGGACGAGGTTTCGGGAGGGGAGGGACTTCAATGGGGTATAATGCCATAGAGTTCACCTTCCAGAGTGGCCATTCTCTAAAGGTGACCTGATCTCTGTTGCCGGGAGATCAGCTGTAATCCCAGAAGATTTCCAGTCACCACGTGGAAGATAGCAACCCTACCTAATAAACTTTAACATCAAAAGGGGACGTATAGGTCCCTTCACAGGCTGACAGCAGAGTAAAAACATGGTAACATCTTGTTAATATGTAATTAATTACTATTAAATATGTTAATAATGGAAGATCTGGGGAAAGACTGCTCTACAGGTAACCTTATTTCTTTAATCTTATTTGACGGACTAGGTAATCTCCTGTGCTGTTAATATTAGGACTGCTCTGCTCCCCCCCCCCCCGGTCAGCCTTTACTTGTTCTTAATCAATTGTATTCTATGCATTTTGTTTTTGGATTTTATTTTGGACCAACATGATTTTTTGGTACAACATTCCAAATGGAAACAAGGAAATGATTTAGGCTACAACAGCATGTTATTGAAATAGATGGCTCATTTTTTAAAATTTTTTTTTTACAATTCTAGAGAACATTTATCAAAGCTATAAGACAGGAGGATATCAGAAAGAAGCATCTGCCACGATTGCCACTGTGGGAGAAAAAAGAAGTATAACTTTTGGAATACTGTTCTAAAAGGCTTTTTATGTTCAGCTCAAATCCTAAATTTAATGCAAAAGTCTTTTGGAGGAAAGGGAAATTCTTCAGCACTGAAATCCCACCACAGTACACCAGTAATGGATACTACTGAATGACTGCTCATTGAATTTAATGGCCCTCAGTCATGATTGAAATAGAACAAGTTAGCAGGAAATGATCAGTGCCTGCCTATAGTGCAGATGGTTGTGTTTGTCCACCCACCCCCCACCTTCTTGGATGAATCACAAGGGGGTAGGGGAGCCTCTTGAGAGTCAGCGCAAGAGTGCTGACAATCTGGGGTTGGCTGGCTGGCCAGGTTTGGTGGCAGCCACCATCCTACAGCCATTCTGCCCAAGCATGAGCTCCCCACCCACTGGCCCTCTTTTTAAGACCATGTGGGATTAGCTAGTCACCATTGAGGGGCTGGGCAGGAATTTCTTTGGCCTCAGTCAAATTGGCCATGAGGGGGGCATTTTTTGTCTCCATATGCTCTAAGGGGGTGAGGGTTAAATAGGCCTAGTATAACTAGTCAGGCCCTGCCTGGGAAGGTGGGAACAACACGGGTTGAGGGGGGTTTTGAACTGGCAAGCACCCTGAAATATCAATGATGGGGTTCACAAACAGGTATCTATAAGCTTTACAGTCTGAGTGACTTGGTTGTGGGCCTCTTTGGGGTTGGGGGAGTGTATGGTGAGCCTTAAGGCTTTGCAGTCGTGGGCTGGAGCGTGTCCCTCCATCCCCTCTATGAACTGGTGCGCAGGCTGTGACGAGTAGGGTCTGAGCCAGGGTGGGTTTGCCCTGTTAGGAAGCTTGCTTTGCAAGCACATTACAACCCATGCTTTAAAGTGTAATGATTGGTGCAGATCAGCTTATTTTTTAAAAATAAAAGTCACAGTTTAACCCATTTGAGGGGTGGGCGGATAAACTGCAAGGCTTGTCATGGCAGTTCTCAGGAGTGAAGTCTTAAAAAAAAACCCAAAAACACCTCATTTCTGCAAGCCCACTAACCCTGTAGGAACAAGTTTCCAAGAGGACTTGATTGCGCAGAACTGCCGAACAGACACCTTCCTTAAATACTGAGCATAACTGGCTCAAACTGCCTCAGCAAATGAAATCTGGTGATTATGAGTTCATTAGTCATAGAATGCAACTTTAATATCTTTATTTTACCTACGCTCTTTTCGTGAATTCCCCCCCAGTTGACTTCTGGAAGTTTGGGAATTTTTTCCTCAGCCCCAAGTTTATAACTTTTACTGCCAAGTTGGAGCTAGGAGGAAATTTTTACAGCTGAGTTATAAATGCATAAATACTGGCACTTGAGTGAAGTTAGCCTTGCTGCTAGGACCGTGTCACTATAATATAAAATCCTGGGGAAGGGAGGATGTTTTTTAATTTCAATGAGCCTAAAACTAAATTGAACATTTAAGGGGAAACCTCATAAATACAGCTGTCTTTTAAACTGCACTCTTTGACATTAGTCAACTTACCCCAGTTTTGAGATATCTTCAGCAGTTTAATAAACAATGTAAACATCAGTGAAAGCATGATTTTTAAAAGTTGCTCAGGGAGGGGGTACTCTAGGGATGCCAACCTCCAGATGGGACCTGGGGATCCTCTGGAATTTCAGCTCCTTTCCAGAGGACAGAGATCAGTTCATTTGCAGAGTACAGAGATGAAGAGGGAATGTATGCTTTGGAGGGTAGACTCTGCGATATTGTATCCCACAGAGGTTCCTGTCTTTCCTTGGCTCCATCCCCAAATCTCCAGGAGCTTCCCAACCTGGATCTGGCAACTGCCCCCTCATCCCCCACCAGGTGGCTAAGGGGGACCTGACAACCCTTGGGTACTCAGTGAGATTATACTCCAGGCATGATTGTAGGCTGCTTGGCTGCTGCTTCTCCATGTGGCCTGGCTGGTGGCAGTTTGTAGAGATCCAGATTCTGAAATCTACCTGTTCAGATATTTTATATGTTATTTTCTCCTCCTTGAGGACTTGAAACATATTCCAAAAAGCAGAGAAATATAATGTAAGTAAATAAACAATATGCCCTGACCTGGCCTGATCTTGTTAGATCTCAGCTGCTAAGCAGGGTCGACCCCAGTTTGCATTTGGTTGGGAGACCACCAAGGAAGTTCAGGGTCTCAGGGCAGAGGCAGGCAATGGCAAACCACCTCCAAACGTCTCTTGGCTTGAAAACCCCGTGGGGTCAGCTATGACTGTGGCAATAAAAATAAACAAATCAGCGATATTCAGAACAACTCCAAAATCAGACCCAAACAGCCATTAATCATTTTTATCTCCCCTCGCCCTGTTTTGTACATTGCATTGGGGCCCTCAAGAGAAAACTGTCTTAAAATGTTTGTGTAAAAAGGCCTGTTTAATTACATGTTATTAACTGCTTCAGATTTGAACAGAATTATTTCTGGCATTCAGAACTTCCAGTGTGACCATTTATTCTGGCAACTTGCTGTCTCATTTCAGTCTGACTGTTTATTCTGGCACCTTGTCTTTCTTGGAACTGGCAGAAAAATGGCTAAGAGGTTGAACTGTGATCAGGAAGTCATTTCAGCTACAAAGGTACTAGGTGGCTTGAGGCAGGCCTCTCTTTCTGTCTCTGTCTGTCTCTCTCTCTATGTATGTGTGTCTGTGTGTGTCAGTCCCCCATTTACATTATAGGAATAATTATAGGAATATAGGAATACATTATAGGAATTATAGGAATATAGGAATACATTATAGGAATAATTATACCTTATAGCTGGACTGTTATAAGAATTACTGAGGTAATGTATATGAAGTAGGGATGGGCATTAACTGGCTCGCAAACTAAGGTTTGTGATGAGTTTTGACCAGGTCATAGCTCACAAACTGAAGTTTGTGGTGGATCAACCAGCATGAACTTCCTACAAATGATCAAATGGTTTGTGGCAGTTCACGGTGGTTCGTGAATGTATACAGGCCCATAGCTACAATGGGGCCTCTTGGGGCCTGGCCCCCTGACTTCCTTCCGAGGCCCCATGACTTCCACTCAGCCTGAGCCTACAGCTGGCAGACAGATGCCCAGAACCCCCCCAGCCTGGCAAGGCCGTCTCCATGGGCACAGAGGGGCCCCAGGGCTGTGTCACCAGCATCTCCTCCTCCTCCTCATGCCCCCCTTGCTGACCTCGAAGGGGAAGCACGTGCTCGGGGTGCACCGCCACCTGCAACAGGCAGGCAACCAGGCAGGCCCCAGCTGAGAAGCGTTTGCCTGCCGGCCCATGAGCAGAGTGCCCAGCAGCCCAATGCAGCCCTTCTCCCTCGCCTCGCTCCCTGGTGCTCCGCTGTCCCCTGATCAAGCTGCTCCCAGCAGCTGCCTCCACCTCGCCGTCTCTGACCGGTCTCTTCCACACCAGGCAGAGCAAGCGTGCGTGCCTCTGCCTGCCTGCCCGGGTGCTGATGGTCAATATGGGACAGTGAGTAGGCGCGGTGGGGGCTACCAAACCTCCCCCCCCGCTTCTGTTAGTGCTGAAATCGTTCTGCTGCGAAGGCAGTTTCAAAGCAAACACAAACCCTAATGAAGACAAATGGAGACCAGCTCCCAGTCCTGGCTCCCACTCCCATTCAAGCAGCATCAGCTGCCCGGACTTTGCCAGTAGCAGCTGGAGCTTCATGCTCCCCCTGCCCTGCCCCAACCAGTCCCATTGGAACTTTGCCCGTGCTGGCATGCCTTGCTTTTTGAGAGATGAAGTCCTAGCCAGAGTGCTCCGCAGTGCCTGGCTTCCCGGGCACATAAGGGGGAGGGGCTGGGGCTCCTGAGCTGGTGGCGGCAGGGGACTATGAGGAAGAGGCAGGAGGCAACTAGGCCAGTGGGCTGTCAGCCGAGTGTGGCGGTGCTCAGAAGCCGGTCGGGCCGGGCGGTGCTCAGAAGCTGGCCGGCCGGGCCAGGCACTCTTCTGCCTCTCCTTCTTCCTGCTCCTCCTTCCTTTACCTGGCGCTGGGCTTCCAGGGCTTAAAAAACACCCTTTTATTTTAATTTCAGTGCCCCCCGACTTATTTAAAGGCCCCCCAAATTAAGAAATCCTGGCTACGGGCCTGAACGTATACATTTCCGGACTATCTCCACTCAATCAAGTTAAGTTCCTTCTACATTAGTTTCACTTCTAATATTTTATCAGTTTTCACATTCTGATTAAGTCATAAGAAATAATCCTAATTCTAGTAACTTAATGAAGAAATTTATAAAAATGTAATAGCTCAAGTGTATCCAGAGTGGTAGATCACACACAGAGATAAAAAAGTATTAGGCCACCAGTCTGATTCAGTCTAATGGCATCTGCTCCAGTGTAGCACTTGAAGGATCAGTGTCATCAGTAATAGCTGAGAATTAAACACTACTTATTTTATACCTGTATCTGTATAGGCACATATATTACAAAAGCCTGATCTAATTAAAATAAAGTTAGATTTAATTGGATTGTTCAGAAGAGATGAAATATTAACTTCCCAGTAGTTTAAATTTATGCAGTCAGAAGTTGGTCTGTCATAAATACTAACTGAATAGGATTCATATCTTTGGTCTTCATTCCTGACACTATGAATAGTGGGGAAATTTCAGTTATTTTCTGCCTGGTAACTTCCCTTGAAGTGTAGATACCATACCATTTATTTCTGGTCATAGTGCTCTAAAGCATTCGATTAAAGATAGACAAAAGGAAATACTTCTTCACTCACCAAGTAATTAAAATCTGAAATTTACTGCCAAAGATGTACAGATGGCCATAGGTGCAGATGCCTTTAAAAGGAATTGATATAGTGTGGGATGGGATGAGCAGGGAGGCCCATTTGATGTGCAGCAATGTGTCTACATCACTTCCCATATGACCCAGAAGTGACATCTGGTATTTGGGCAAACTCCATGGTAAATTTGGCTTCTACCTTAGAGTTTTTGCCCAAGTACCAGAGTACCACCCTGACAATTCAGATGTGATGAGTTTTTTTGGGGGGGTAAGCTCCCCTTCACCAGCCAGCTGATCAATGGTGGAGAGGTGGGGCCTGGCAGCAAGTGACCCCCACTTCCACCAGGGGGTCTGGCAACCTTAGATTGATAATTAGTGTCTACTAGCCCTGATGACTAAAGAAGACCTCCACATTTAGAAGCAGTAAACTCTGAATGGCAGAGGCAGGAGGCAATATCATGAGAAGACCTTGGCCTCTTTGTACTATTGTTGGTCCTCCAGAATAACTGGTTCTCCATTGCGTGAGACAGGATGCTGGACTAGATGGACCACTGGTTCTTATCCAGCATAGCTCTTCTTATGTTCTTGCATTTGAAAGAACATAATTATAAACCTGCAACTAGAATGTGTAATGTATTCTGTGAAAGTGTAATGCACCCATTAGAAACCTATGTTAAGTTTCATTCCTAGACAAGGATTGAAATCCCACACTTCTGATTGGTTGTCTAGGAATCACCGTCCGATCTGGATGAACCACAAACTCTTGGGGGGAGCGAATCTTATTGGTTCTTATCTAAGTAATCACATTGGTTACTTTTCTGTAAATAGGCATGGCTACATTAGCCAGGAATGTTTAAAAGGAGCGAAGCTCCACTGTTTGTTTTTGGCATCTGTTAGATCTGTTGTTTGATGTTCTGGTTGACTTGAGCTGTTGCTGAATAAAGCTGAATCACTTTCTGAAATCACGTTAAGTGTCATACTTAACAGAATGCATGTGACATTTTGTATCAGTCAACATCTTCAGCTGCAGCTGACTTTTATCTGGTATAACTACCCACATTGATGTAATAGTTTCTTTTTAACAATGCATTTGGCTGTAGGCTTGGGAACAGGCCTAGAAAGTTAGACTCAACTATGCAATGTGGCTGAAATCCACACTTGGACAAAATGTGGAAATTTTGTCTTACCAGCTGCCTGAAACCCCCCAGTTCAGTGGTTAATTATAACCGCCCATGTTCAAGACAACTATGCATGCTAGTGACAATAGAAATACTTTTCAAAGAGCTAGGAAAATATGTCAGGCAGAGGAAGCTTGCAAAATTATGAAACATGAATCATCCTTGGATGCTTACTCAAATGTAATTAGTAGAACATAATTAGCATCTACTTTTCAGTATGACAAATCTTGGCTGTGTTTTGCCTCGTTCTAGCCAGAGCATAGTTAGAAATACACTGACTCCTGAATATTTTCGAAGCTGAGAGAAAACCTTTTTTAATTTAACCGGATTAGTTTATTTTAGGACCTTGCCATTCATTCATCCAAAAATGCATATTTGGGTTGAAACCTGTCCCAAAGAACGAGGGTAACCACGGGCAAAAGTGGGGCCCTCCCGTAAATTTCAGGGCTGTTAAATTATTTAAATCAGATTGACCATAAAATAGTGGTCTGCCTGATTTTAGAAACAATGCTTGAAGACAGGCCTGCAAGAGGGAGGGGAGCCTAGGGGAACAAAAATCCAGCAGTCCTAATTATCCTGGGCTTTCCATGGAGCTAGGCAGTGCTGTTTTTCTGGGGGGGGAAAGAGGTGCCGGAACTCTTGAGAAATGAAGTTTTCGATCTGTATACTTAAAACTCATGAACTTTTAAACATTTTAAAAAGTATTTTATCAAAGAGGTTCTGAAACTCTGTTCTGGCGTGTTCCCCCAGAAAAAGAACCCTGGAGCTAGGCAATTCATGAGGCTGCTTTTCATATGATATTTGGTTTGCAGCTGAATGATGTGAGAAAGGGGGCACAAGGAATCTTTTTCTGGGCTGAGGGGAACTGGAATTTCTTGGCAGCCCTGCCTGGGAGGGTGTTACTAGATATGTGCAATATTTGGACCCGTACTAGTCCATCTTAGAATAGATAAAAACAATGCAATAATGAATAACTGATGGGATTTAAACTGGCCTAATTGTGGTGGAGTTTGACAAAAGCATGTTTTAGTAAATACCAAAAAAGTTGATAAAGTTGAAGATGGTGTTGAAATTCAGGGTGGTCATTCATGCACCTTCCCAGATATATCTATTTTCTGCTGCATTAGAATATATACTTATTTGATTACCTTGTTCTCTAGAGTAATCTAGAAGTATCTTAACCACAAGAAGTTTTCTGTGACACACCCACTTTTTTAGCTACTTATATCTGACTGAGGGAGCTTTGGGTGTGTTCAGACAGGCAGCTAATCCCACCAGTATGCCGGCTCACATTTGATCCCGATCTTTTTAATCTGTCCTCGCACGACCAGACATCTCCTGGGGGAATCGCTGCTTCCACTGTGGAGTGTCTAGATGGCATCCACTGAAGGAGGCACTCGTGGTGTTTTTTAAAAAAACTTTTTGCGCATGCGCATTGGTGTGATATCACGGCCTTGTTCATCCATGCATGCGCAGAATCAAGATTTTTTAAAATGGTGCCTGTTTGGGATGGTCTGATGTCAGACCATCCCAAACGGGTGCCATTTTTTAATCATGCGCTGGAACGATCAGACAGGGGAAAGTCCATGAATGGCCCGTTGGGAAACGAAAACTCCAGTTTTAAAGTACTACCTTTTTAGTACAGCACCAAAGCGCGGCAAAATAGGATGCTCATGGAAGGCGGATGTTTCCCAGATGTTGATGTCTGGACATTACATTTAAATCCATGAGGCACTTGTGCCTCGCGCAGATCTATAGAGCCATCTGAACACACCCTTTGACTCTCAAAAGCATGTACCCTGGAAATTGTGTTGGCCTTTAAGGCGCTAATGGACTCAGATATTCCTCTTCTACTGCAGACCAACATGGCTACCCACATGAGACCACTTTCTAGCTGCCTCACACTATGATCTATACTGCATGGGTTACATTGTGGAAGGGATAGGGTAGGTTGATGAAGGATGGGTGAACTTATTGTAATAACAGGAAGTTGTTCAGGATGACCCTTGCTTTGAAGGGCCTCCCTGTAGGCTTTATGTATTTGATACAGAGTGGCCAGGCCCCCACTCTGGGGTTATTCCCCCAGTGCCGATCAGCTGGCTGATGGAGGACTTACAGGCAGGAAAACTAGGCCCAGGCCAGCATGCACCAATAGTGATGTCATCATGTCACTGGTGACACAGGGTCGCTTTGCTATTTGTGCAAAAACTCTTTGGCAAAAAGGACTTCTACTATAGAGTTTTTATCCAAATACCAGAGTGTCCCCAGTGACGTGATCAGGGCTTTTTTTTCTGGGAGAATGTGCAGGAAAGGAATTCCGGAACCTCTTCAACAAAATTCTTTTTAATACATTTAAAAGTTCATGAGTTTTCAGTACACAGATTAAGAGTTCTGGCACCTCTTTTTTTTTTTAAGCCCTGGACGTGATGATGTCACTTCCAATGTGTTCTAGAAGTGACATCACCGTGTTGCCAGTGACACAGGCCTAGGGCTAGTAAGCCCCTGCAAACCCTCTTTGGTTGCCAGGGGGCATCTGGCAAGCTGGATTTGATGAAGTGAGCTCAGGCTTACGAGAGCTTATGCCATGGTACATTTGTTATTCTTTAAGATGTCACAAGGCATCTTTGTTGTTTCAGTTGCAGCAGTGTTAACATAGCTGCCTCTTTGAAATCCATGCTCCGATTTAACTCCAGTCCTTAGAAACAGCAGCATTAAATTCTTTGTGCTCTGCTTTATTTTGTTTTCTTTGTTGATGGTATTTTCCACCATTTTATATCACCTGTATATGGTGTACATAGAAGTGTGTAACTTCTGAGAGTAAGAGGGGAAGGGTTTTTTTTAGCTCATACAGGTAGAATGCCATGGAGGTTCTAATACAGTTGTTCTCAGGATGTGGCCGTTAGGCTTTCAGTAAGATAAAAGCATTTCCAGCTGGTCTGCAAAGCTCTGCTATGGAACTGAAGCATTTAGATTTGTAGAAGTAACATCACCTGGAGGCTCAGAACAGTTCAGGAGTTTCAGGAGGCTTTTAAACCAAATAAATACTTCTGTAAGGCATCTGTTCCTGATAGAGGAATGCTTAAAAACCACAATTCTTGAACTTTCCTATAGCAAAACTTGTGACTCACCAATCTGAATACAGTCCATAAGCCATATAAAGTAGCCTGCCAGGTGCTTGACATCTCCTTTGTTTTTCAGATTCAAGAAGACAGGGTGAGTGCGTTGTCACATGGGAGGAGTATTGCAAGTCCCTGAGCTGGTGCTTGAAAATATCTAAAGAAAAAATTGGAAGGATTCAGCAATACGTCTGAGGAATTTCCAGGAAAAACGAAAGAGTTTTGATAGGGCTATCAAAATTTCCTGAGGAGATTAGATTTCTACTCTTGTTAGGGTGCCTGTTGTTTTTTATGTATTTTTTTTAAAAAAAGGACAACCCCAAACCCTTCACAATACAATTAAAGGCTGCTGAGGGGACAAAGTTCACTTGAACAATGAATTAAATCATCTAAACCACGCACTTCAAGCAAATGGCTACTCCAAGAATGAAATCAGAAGAGCGATTAAACCAAAGGTAAAACAACTGAGGAAAAACAGTCTCCCACAGGAAAAGTGTTTTTGCCATATATCAAAGGAATCACTGATCAGATGGGAAAACTTATGAAAAAACACAGCCTACAAACAGTATTCAGACCCACCAGAAAAATACAACAGATGCTACAATTGGCAAAAAAAAGAAGAGACCCCCTCACTTCTGCAGTACCCTGCAGTTGTGGTCAGGTTTGCATCGGGACCATGTAGCATCCAGAAAAGAATAAAATAACGTGAAAGACACTGCAGACTTGGCCAACACATGGAATTCACTGCCACAGGAGGTGGTGGCAGCTACAAGCATGGACCATTTCAAGAGGGAATTAGATAAACATATGGAACAGAAGTCCATCAGTGGCTATGGGAACTCTCAGTCTGGGGCAGGTGATGCACTCTATTCTTGGTGCTGGAGGGGGCAGCAGTGGGAGGGCTTCTAGTGTCCTGGCCCCACTGCTGGACCTCCTGATGGCACCTGGTATTTTTGGCCGCTGTGTGACAGAGTGTTGGACTAGATGGGCCATTGGCCTGATTCAACTTTGGCTTCTCTTATGTTCTTATGTTCTCTTATGTTAACCTGAAAAATCAGCAGTGGCTGAACATAGCTTAACTCAAACAAGACACAGTATCTTATTCCAAGACACTGAAATGCTGGACAACACATCCAATTATCATGTCAGATTACACAGGGAAGCCATAGAAATTCATAAACATAAAAACAGTTTCAACAGGAAGGAAGGGAGTTTAAAAATAAATAGGGCATGGCTTCCAGTCCTGAAAAACACAAAATGCTCTACATCTCCCAACAGCACTGCAGATAAGATTAGAATTTCAACAGGCAATCCATATGCAAAAGAATCTCCTCAGGAAAACTCCTCCATTAGCATGTCACAGCTTGGGAAACTCCTACAAGGTTAAGACTCAGCCCTATCCCACCTTCCTGAGTAGATATAAATTACCTGCCCACCATTTTTCCTATCACATTGACACAGAGAGTACTCCATCTTTCTGTGTTATACCTCTGAGGATGCCAGTCACAGCTGCTGGCAAAACGTTAGGTACTGCAATGCCAAGACCACGGCCACACAACCAGGAAAATCTACAACAACTAATTCACTTCATTTGATCAATGTTTAGGCCCGCATGCCATTGTATAGCTTGTCTGTATACCAACACTCTAATGGCAGCTTTAGAGGCCTTGAATACATCATTCGGAGATACTATATTAGGCTGGGTGAAGGTTTGATGTGTGATGGGATAATATGGAAATGGTTGTTTCTTGTCTCCTCCATTGGCCTTTACCATCCTGTGGGCCCATCACTAAGCAACAAGTCCTAACAGCTGCTGGAACCTTATTGGGGCTTGTGCTAGTTACTTTACAACCCTGGCTTCCATTATGATGTGACAGAGCCTGTTGAACAAAAAAAAATGTGGCTTTGTGCCAGCACTAATATTCATTCAAAGAAAGCTCTCAAGAAACAAGGATTTGGGCCAGATTCACTTGGGAGACATAAATAGGAGAGTGGAATGTCAGCACACTTGTTCGTATCAGAATGGATAAAGTTTGGCATAAATTTATTTGGAGCTGCTGCTAACATTTTCCCTAGAGATACTTCAGTTATATTACAACATTTATAAGATTTTTCTGCATGGTTTTGAAACTAGAAACAACCCAGTCCCATAAATTCAGATTTTTGAAGACTTTAAGCCTGAAGAGGTTAGGCAATTGCACCAGGTGTGCCATGCTGGGACAGCAAAGATTTCAAAGGAGGCTGAGGATTTCAAGTGAATCATGCAGGGTGGAGTTGGCACAGACATTGCGCCTGATGTGATGTTACTTTGGACTTTTCAGCTTTAAAGAATTGTGACTATAGACAAAAGAGTTCAGAGTAACAATCTTTTTCCAGTAAGGATTGCACATATTAGAACAGGGACTATACATCTTAATACAGCTCAATAGTGGGAAGGGTAAGATTCAGCAAGGCCTACTTTTGGATACTTTCAGGCTTTTGGATGCTTTCAGATGGAATCATAGAATCATAGAGTTGGAAGGGACCTCCAGGGTCACTGTTAGATATGAGACTCAGGCAGCAGCTCTTTGAACAGTGAAGTCAGCTTTATTTACAGAGGTTAGGGTAAGATAGGACGACAGCAAAACTGGGGAGCAACAGGCTCCTTTTTAAACAGTCTGGGCTTGGTAAGCCACACCCATAAGTACAGAAAGGACCAATCACATTACAGAGATAAAGACCAATCATACTGTTTCCCTCCTGCACATATCTTGTTTCCTGATTAGGCAACTGTGCAAAGCGTCCAATCAGTTTGTGATGTTTAGGTTACCAGGTTTCAATGGGAGCTGTAATCAAGCTCCTTCTATTTATGTATCTCCATACATAACAGTCACCTAGTCCAACCCCCTGCACAATGCAGGAAATTCACAACTACCTCCCCGCACACCCCCAGTGACACCTGCTCCATGTCCAGAAGATGGCAAAAAACAAACAAAAACACCTCCAAACTGGCCTGGAGAAAATTGCTTCCTGACCCCAAAGTAGCAAATCAGGAGGCTTGTGATTTAAGAAAGCTTGTTGTCATTTTCTATCTGTTTACATCTCATGAAAACTATGGCAGGTCTCATAGTGTCCCATTGGGAGGTACACAGGGTTGCCAGTCCCCTGGTATGTGAGGTCCCCTGCCCCCAGATTCCATAAAATTAAAAACAGATGGTGGGCCTGTAGTGTCATATCAGTTTCAAGGAAGACTCAGAGGTGATATCATACCTCTCTAAGAATTACCTGAAGGTTTGTGGGGAAACCATGGAGTTTTCTGCAATTCCTGGAGGGGACTTTTCTCTGAAGTAGCATCAGTCCTCTCTCAGGATCTCCCCAAACTGTGGTTTTACCATATAGTTTCCAGCAATTCCTAGAGAGGCATGATATCATGCTGTCACTGACAGACAACCTCCCCCATGTCCTCTCCCAGTCTCCCATTTTTTGCCGGGTCTGACAACCCTAGATGATGTTGCAACCTTGCTGAAGCTAAGCTCAGTTCTATGATGCAAGAACAACAAGAGATAAATACAATAAATCTAGTAAGGTTATTGGCACTGGGTGTATGAATACTCCTCTTAAAAATGGTATTTGGGACCTAGGATCAGTGTTCCCTCTAAGCTGAGTTAGTGTGAACTAGTTCACAATTTTTTAGCCTCTGGCTCACACATTTTTGTCTTAGCTCAGGAAGGATGGCTCCAGAGCAAACTAATTTATGTAGTAGCCAAATCTCTCACTCACAGCTTTAATGCCAGTAGCTCAGAAAGTAGAATTTTTGCTCACAAGACTCCACAGCTTAGAGAGAACATTGCCTAGGACCATTGTTTATGAAGCTGTCAAATCTGAGCTGGCCAAAAGGTACATGTGCTTTTGAGGCATAAATCACATTTGGTCTGAAAAACCTGTCCCTTCCCTCCTCTTCTCTCAGAGGCACTTTGGTGATTGTGAGGAAGTAAAAAAAGTTCTTTGTTCTGCTTCAGCAACTGCAACATGCTTTGCTTGGCAAGCAAGTCAGGAGATCGGAGAATGGGTACATTCCAGCCAAAGACTGAACAATATTAGAGCTTATTTTTGGCTGCTGATGCTGGGAGAACATGTGACCACACTGAATGGAGCTTTTAAACAGATATACTGAAGCAAAAAGAGGGAGGCCTATGAGAACATAGACTGCAGGGTATTACAACAAAACAAAACATGAAACCCCTGTATTTTAGTAAACAGATTTTCAGAGAGGAGATGTTTTTATTATGTATTTAATTGTATGATTATCACACCCTGTCAGGTCTACATGGTTCCTCCCATTTTATCTTCACACCAACCCTGAGAGATATGTTCGGCTGAGAGAAAATGAGTGGTCCGAAGTCACCCACTGAATTTCATGGTGAGTGTGATTTAACCCTCAGTTTCCCCAGGCCTAGTTTAACTCTAACCACTATGCCACTGTATTTCTCCACACTGAGCTGTTCCCTGAAATTACAAGCATGCTATTAAAGGAATCATTTCTGGAAAGCAAATGGCTTGAATCCAGACTAACATTTCCACAGATGTAGTGATTTCTTTTTTTTTTTTTTTTTTTTTTAAATACAATTTATTATTGGATATATCACATGTTCATACAATTTAATCAGACCAATACATATCCATTTTTCTTTCTCCCTCTCCCCCCAAACAAGGCTTCCCGCACTGCTCCAACCCCCTTGATATTTCTCTTGTACAATTACATTTACTACTAAACATATTTCTTTTACTAATGGTAACAATTCAAAGATCTGAGTCTCTTTCCACTTTTCCTCAATAACTGTCAAAACAAATCAAACCATGTTTTACGTCCCAATTCTTCAACAAGTATTCTTGAAAGTCTTTCCAGTCTCCAAAAAAGGTTTCGTCTTCTTCGTTGTTTAATTTTCTTGTTAATTTGTCCATTTCTGCCATAAACAACGTCTTTTTAATCCATTCCCATGTTTCAGGTACTTTATCTTGTTTCCAACATTGAGCAAAAGTCAGTCTAGCTGCTGTAATCAAGTACCATAATAGTGTTCTCTTGGCTACATTTATTTCTTCCATTTTAAGACCTAACAATAACATCTGTGGGTCTTTCTTAAAAGTACATTTCAAAATTTTTTGTATCTCATTGTGGATCTCAGTCCAATACTTTACTGCTTTATCACATGTCCACCACATATGGTAAAAAGACCCTTCATGTTTCTTACATTTCCAACATTTGTTAGACATACTTTCATTTATAATAGCAATTTTTTTAGGCGTCATATACCATCTATAAATCATTTTATAGCAATTCTCTTTAACATTTACACACGTTGAAATTTTCATTGATTTTTTCCACAATTATTCCCAAGATGACATTAATATCTCATTATTAACATTTACTGCCCATTTTATCATTTGCTCCTTTACAACCTCATCCTCCGTATACCATTTCAATAACACCTTGTACAGTTTAGAAATCATTTTTTTGTCTTTCTCAAGCCATACAGTTTCAATTTCAATATTCTTTTCTCTAAAACCATGTTCTCTTTTATCGGTCTTAAATAAATCATAAATCTGTCTATACTTCAACCAATCATATTCAAATTCAACATCAAATCTATCTTTTAACACAAAATTTTTCCCTTCAAATTTTAAAAGACTTTTATAGGGTAGCCAATCTAACCCTTGATTTCTTGAATACGGATTAATTACTTCAGCTGGTACAATCCAAAGTGGTCTTTCTTCCGAGAAGAATTTTCTATATCTCGTCCATGTCTCGAACAGTGATTGTCTTACAAAGTGGTGTTTAAAAAATTTATCCATTTTTACTTTTCCATACCATAAATATGCATGCCATCCGAATTTATTATCATGTCCTTCAAGAGCCAATAACTTCTTATTCTCCAAATTAATCCACTGTTGCAACCATGTTAAACAGACGGCATCATAATACAGTCTTAAGTTTGGTAGTTGTAGGCCTCCTCTCTCTCTTGCGTCACATAAAATTTTCATTTTAATCCTTGGCTTTCTTCCTGCCCATACAAATTTGGATAATTCTTTCTGCCACGAATCCAGTATTTTCCTTTGTTTTAGTATTGGAATAGTCTGAAACAGAAACATCAAACGCGGCAAGATATTCATTTTTACAGTCGCGATTCTTCCCATCAATGATAAATTCAAAGTATCCCATTTCTTCATGTCTTGCTGAATCTTATGCCACACCTTTTCATAATTGTTTTTAAACAAGTCAATATTTTTCATGGTTAAATCAATTCCAAGATATTTAGTCTTTGTGACTACTTCACATTGTATTTTCTCTTGAAGTTCTGTTTGTCTTTGTTTCGTCATATTTTTGCACATCACTTTAGTTTTATTTTTATTAACATAAAATCCCGCAACTGAACCAAATTCTTCAATTTTTTCCATCAATTGTGGTATTTTCTCAATTGGGTCTTGAATCATAAACATTACATCATCTGCAAATGCCCTATATTTATAGGCGAAACCTTTCACTGTAAGTCCTTCAATACTGTCATCTTTTCTTATCGCTGTCAATAGTATTTCCAATATCCAAATAAACAACAACGGGGATAACGGGCAGCCTTGACGTGTTCCCTTTTGGACTCGGAAGAAGTCCGTCTTTTCTTTGTTTATATTCAAAGCCGCTTTTTGTTCTGAATATATTGCCACAATCATGTTTAAAAAGGACTGTCCAATATTCATTTTTTTCAATAACTTGCAGCATAAACTCCCAATTTAAATTATCAAAAGCTTTTTCCGCATCTAAGAAGAGGAATCCAACTTCTTTTTCAGGATGCTTGTCATAATATTCAATTGCGTCTATCACCACTCTTAGATTATCTCTAATTTGTCTATTTGGTAAAAATCCCGCTTGTTCTTCCGCTATCGTATCTTTCAAATATTTTTTCAATCTCTCTGAAATTATTTTTGCAAATAATTTGTAGTCATTATTTAATAGCGATATTGGTCTATAATTCTTTACTTGAGTCAAATCCAAACCTTCTTTAGGTATCAATGAAATGTTTGCTTCCTTCCATGAATCTGGGATCCGCTTGGTCTGTCTTATCTCGTTTGACAGAAGTACTAAAATAGGGGTTAGCTCCTCTTTGAATTTCTTATAAAATTTTGCTGTAAAGCCATCTGGTCCTGGAGCTTTGCCCAACTTTGCGTCTGCTATCGCCATTATCACTTCTTCTTTCGTTACTAAACCATTTAATAGTTCTTTAATTTGTTTTCCCAGCTCTGGAACTTCAATCGTCTCCAAATATTTCTTGATTCTCTGTTGGTCAATTCCTTTCTTTTGGAATAGTTTGGCGTAGTATTTTAAAAAAGCTCTTTTTATACCATTCAAGCTCATCACCTCTTTTCCATCTTCAACAATCTTAGAAATAAAATTCCTATCTTTTCTATTTTTCAATTGCCATGCCAAAAACTTTCCTGGTTTATTTGCACCCTCAAATGCTTTTTGCTGTAATTTTTTTAAATTCCAATATAATTCTCTGTTTAAAAGAACATTCAGCTGATCTTGCAGGAAGTGGATCTCTTTAATAATTTTCTTCTTCCCTGGTCTTTTTTTTAGTTCCTTTTCTTTTTGTCGAATTTTTTCATGGAGGTCTTTCTGTTGCTGAATCTTTTGCTTTTTATCTTTGGAGTTCAGAGAGATAAGCATGCCTCTGATTACTGCTTTGTATGTATCCCATACAACTTGTATGTCCGTGCCTTTATTCAAATTCAGTTAAAAAAAGTGGAATCCTAAGACTAAGGACTACACGTTTTATTCGAATAGACATAATTCCTTTTCTCGAATTGACATGATTTGGATGTCAGAGGAGATGGCGCAAAAAACTTATAAAATACAAATTCTACCGAAAACTAATTCTGATCATAACCCCTTACTTTGGATATCTAAAACAAAACCTAAACAGCTATTTTGGAGAATTAATGAAGATTTACTAGATCAAAAACAAATTAATGAAATCTTAAAAAGGAAACGAAAAGATGTAGTGATTTCTGAACTATGTGTTAGCCTGAAATGACCTTGAAAACCTGTTCTTGGGGCTAAGACAAAGATGTCAGAGGCGGGGATTTCAGGATGCTATAGTGGGAGCGGGAGAGACAAGATAGACAAACTGCACTGGTGGAAATCCTTATGCTCACAGAAACATTAATCTGGACCAAAGCTATAATATGGAATTTGATTATATGCTTATCATACCCATCAAATCATTAACTTGCAACTACCCTGGTCTACTGAATGTATACAAAGTACTTCAGTCTACTGAAAAAAGCCAAACAAGAAAGGATGGGGAGCATTGCTGTGTACACAAGATAATTTTCAAGACCCTCAGCTCTGAAAAGTTCTATATATGGTAAAAACAACAACAAAAACCCCCTATCTCCACATTCAGGACATGTTGCAAAGATATTTGAAGAAAGAGATCGATTACATGTTCAAAGTTCACCTGGAAAGAACAAAAATAATTCTGAGTGTACCCATCATAGAGATCGGGAGAGATCGGCAGTTTTATTTTGTCCTCAGGTGATATACGTAGGGTCCACTCTCCCCATTTTATCCTCATTACAATCCTCTGAGGTAGGCTGAGCTGAGAGAAAGCCAATATGATACCGGTTTGCTACAGTCTCTATAAACTTCATGGTTGAAGAAAGATTTGAATCTGGATCTTCTCAGTCAAAGCCATCAAAATTGCATGCAATATCTGCTTTACGTGATGACTGTGTCCTAGAAAGATTTTGATGCCCAGGGTAGAAAATACAATGGTGATAAAAATATAATAAAATAACTGACATTTATTTTCCATTACCTCACCCTGTCTAATGGTAGGAATGGGTCATGTTCACCAATTGCCTTTTGTGTGGGAGGAATAGTTTTCCTTAGTGTTTTTTTAAGAGTGTTATTATGGAGTTGTTATTTTTGCTGCTGCTGTATTCCAAGGTTTGTTATAGTGAATTCAAGGTTCAGGGATGAGCAGTTATCTCCTGTTTGATAGCTGTTGGGATCTTTGAACCTGGTTTCAGGTTTCAGAGCGTTGCTGTTCATTTTGTAGATTCATTTGTCATGTATATGGGTGTGACTTTAATACATCATGTATGCTTTACCATATTCATCATCTATCCACCTAAGCCTAAGTATTAAAATGACATATTAAATGATGCTGATTGGTTGAACAATATAATATTGGAAAATGCATACATTGTGTGCACAGCATTTGGTGAGAGGAAATGGAAAATGTCAAAACAATGAAGAATCATGGGTTTGAATCACAAAATGGCAAAGCAAAATCAGAATCTGGATTTTTGCATTGAAACTGAAGGGAAATTTGAAATCATCCTTGGAGTTAACTTGGCGGTGAATTTTATTTCAGATTGTTAGAATTTCAAGCAAGCAGTCTATTTTCTCCCCCTAGAGTTAAAAACCAGTTTCAAAAACAAAAAGCTCAAAGATGAATAATCCAAAAACTAATACAGTGACACCCTGCTCTATATCCAAAATCAGAATGCAGCTGAATCAAACAGACATACATGAATGTAGAGCAAATGCTTGGTTGAGTGTCCAGACTCAAACCCATCTCTATCAGCATTTAAGACAAAAGGGGACCGTGTGGCCAGGATGTTGTAATGCAAGAAGGATGCATGCCATCTCTTTGATATTGGATCTGTCTAATAAATACAATGCACAGATTTGTATGGTAAGTTGTTGTTATTGTTTTTTTTGAAAGACTGTGGTCTAGACTGTCTTGGACAAGTTCTTCCTAGATAGTATAATAGAAACATTTGGAATCAATTGTTTCTGCTTCAAAGCAATTACATACATTTAATGGGCTTTTTTTAACCTTCCCCATAATTTTAATTAAAACAAATTAATGTTTCTAAAATTTTATTCATTGGATCCCTAGTTTCTAATTACATTAATAATGACCTGTCATGTGGAATTTTGCATGTAACTTCTTATAGAAGGCTCAGGTTCCAGAGTTCCATTAAACAAAAATGCCCCCCTGTTCTAGTATTGATACATTGATTGGATTTTTTTCTTCTGGTTGTTGTATACAGCTTAACAGTTCTTTGAGAGGGCAGTGTTCAAAATGACTTCTTTGAAGCCAAATGATACCTATAAGACATGATACTAACTCCTCAATGAAATAAGTAAATATACTCTTCTAATGCTGATGCCTGCCTTAAGACTGCAGAAGCAAGAACATTCTCTAGCATCTAACAGGTAACAATGCACCATCTTAACATGCCATTCTTATCATTTGTATGTTATACACAAATGAAGGCCTGTCAGTGAAGCAGGTCTTCTGCACTTCTGCATTGCTGCCCCAAATGCCTCCCAATTCTGATCTTGGCCAACCCCTGGAATCAGTATGAGCAGGGAGGTGGAGGTCTGGGATGGGAGAATCAGTGAGGGAAGTTTTATTTCCATTATTTATTGCCCAACTTTCTCACTGAGACTCAAGGTGGATTACACAGTGTAAATTAATCCAGCCAACAGGATGTCCAATTGCCAATGTAATAGGATTAGAACTGCAGAAATGTGAAACCAAGATGAAATCTGAGACAAAACTGAAACAAAGCCTAAGTATTAAAATGACATATTAAATGATGCAGAAATTACATAGTAGGATAACACATACAACAGTAGATAGTACATACTATACATGATGGTCCTCTCCCTTTAAAACATCTTTGGGAACCATTCTGTTCTACTATAACCCTATTGTCTGTGTCCTGAATAATTCAGTTTTGCATAGGTTTTGGAATGCCATATCTCATGAGGCAGGTCATTCCATGAGGTGGGGTGGGGATGCAACTGAGAATGCACATGTATGGGCAGTTGTTGGTTTTGTCTATTTGCAGGGTCATGCCTTGGTCATTCCTTGGACAGCAAAGGTGATGAACAAGCAAGTATTGGAGTGCATAAAACCAGACATGCCATTGGAAGGAAAAATCACAAAACTGCAACTGACTTATTTCAGCATTGTTATGCAGAAGAACTCACTAAAAAAAGCAATTATACTTGGATTGGTTAGCAGAAAAAGGAAACCTGGCTGCCAAACACAGTGGCTAGACACCATAAAAGTTGACACCAGCCTGAGCATGGAACAACTCAAAGAAACAATACAAGTTCAGAAAACATGGAACGAGTGGGCCCATAGAATCACTAAGAGTCGAACATGGCTCAGTGGCTAACAACAACAACAACAACCTGCAGTTGGGTCTGCTCAGATGGGCAAAGTTGTCATGGGGTAGCATGGGGGAGAGGTGGTCTGGCAGATTTGAGGTTCAAAGGCCATGAGGGGCTTTGTATGTGATAGCCAGTACCTTGAATTGAAGCCACTAAATGATAGGGAGTCTTTGGTGTGCCTGTAGAATGGGAGTCATATGCATGCTCGGCATAGCTCCTGATAATAACTGAGCTACAGCATTCTGCACCAACTGGAGTCTCCGAGTTGACCTCGAGAGCTTGATATAGAGGTTGAATAGCCTAGGAGAATAAGAGTGCAGCCTGTGGAACCCCACTGGCGACAACTGGTCATCAGTGGCAACCCCTTGAGTCCAGTCCATGAGGAATTATTTGAACCCAGTCCAAAGCACATCCCCTAATATATACTTGGCTCCAAGTGCTTCAGCAAGATGGCATGGCTGCAGCTAAATCCTCCATAGGAACCAACCTACTGATTAACGATGGGTTTTTTTCCCTCACAAGAGAGAAACAAAATCAAAATAGGGATATTTTATTCAAAGCAGACAGTTTTCAGATTTCTTCTCATTCTTAGAGTCCAATAGAATGTAGTCAGCTTTAGGGAAGAGTCACAGGTTGTAGATGCCTGTTCTGAAGAGCACAAGCTTGTCTTAATATTACATTTTATTGAGACCTTCTTCCAATTAATTAGTTTTTGAAAGTGAATCTCAGTCCTTATCTCGGTATCATGCTTAATATTAACTGATTTTTTTTAGAATGCCTTCTAATAATTAAAGAATTGCCACATAATTTAGAGCCAAGTGGCCTCTACCCTCTCTCTTTTGTTAAATGAAGTATGATGATTAATTTTTAACCCAGTGTCATCAGACCTACATTTATTGTATTAGGGTGCTTACCTCCTTCCATTAGGTTACTGCCTGAAGTCTCGTAGACTGAGTTCAGACTGGCAGTTTGAAGCAGGAGCCAGTTGTGGCAAAAAAACCCCAGAACAAACTGTTCTAGGTTTTCCCAGTCACACTGTGCCGATTGATGCGGGAGCATACCGGGAGGAGGCACACGGGAGCATTCAGACTGCTGGCCTGGAGGCGCGGCTGTAAATGGCTTTTTCCTGGTAAATCAGCTATGTGTGCATGTGTGTATGAGTGCTCATGTCTCATACACACATGCACACATAGCCGATTTGGATCCCATTGTGCCAGCACCGCATTGGGTGGTAGAGCGGAGCACAGCCAATCATATCGCTGCTGCCTTATGCGCAATGCAGGTTGCTCCCGGCTTTTCAGCTGAGCGTTCACGCTCCTGGGAAGTGGAATGCAGTGGGATAAAGGCACTCTCTGGAATTTGCTACCACTTTCAACAGGAATCTTTTAGTCCTGGGAGTGAAGCAGAACAGCAAGGGTTGCCTATGGGTGGGGAACGCCAGGCAGATCTGCCTGTGTGAACACCCCCTTTAATCTGCTTGGGAAATGTGGCTGAAACATGGCTATAGCGGGGCAAATTGCCAGTCTGAACTCAGCCTTAGAGAGGGCAGAAAATGGAGTTACCATCCTGGCTGTAGCCAAAATTAGGTATGACTAAGTTCCAGTGAAAGCGATAGACTCAAACTTGTCATGTCCTACTTGTCCCATCAGTTTCAGTGGATCCATAATAATCCATTATTGGATCCATCATAGATAGATTCAACCTTGTCACTCCATTCAATTGAGTTCAGTGCCTTCCTTCTGAGGAAGAGCCTCTTCAGTGCACAGGAAGGCTCCATGATTAACTTACTGAAGTGGTAGGATGAAACCCATTGTGATTGATTCAATGAACCACAAATACAAGGTGCTCATGGAGTTAGACAGTATTTCCCTTCTCCAGTGGTCCCTTACAATCTCTGGAAATGCCATGATGTGACATGGCAGTTAAGAAAGGGAACTGGGCAAAATTGGTCCCCTTCTCTCTTCCATTGGCCAGAGTGTTCTCCTCATACTTCCTTTGGTCATAGATGATGAAGGAATTCCCCAAAAATGGGAGTTTTGCCCATTCCTCACCCTCACTTCATCCCTTTATGTTTTGCCGGTGAGTATCCTCCTATCTTGGCACCACTGCCACAGAAAGCTACAGTGGCGCACTAGGAAAATAGAAAGACAGAAAATATCCGCCTCCTGAGCACCTTATGCTTTGAATTCAAATGGTCCAAACCATAGCATGTCTATATACCACTATTTGGTGTAGTGGTTAAGTGTGCAGACTCTAAGCTGAGAGAACCGGGTTTGATTCCCCACTTGCACCTGCTGATGTGACCTTGGGTCAGTCACAAGCTCTGGCACAGCTGTTCCTGAAAGAGCAGGTTGTGTTAGAGTTCTCTCAGCCCCACCTACCTCACAGCATGTCTGTGAAGGGTGGGGTATAAATCCAATCTCCTCTTCTTCTTCTTCTTCTTCTTCTTCTTCTTCTTCTTCTTCTTCTTCTTCTTCTTCTTCTTCTTCTTCTTCTTCTTCTTCTATTGCTTTCACTTTCTCCCTGATTCAAATAAAGTTAATCATACTTAATTTCCATTGCAGCTAACTTAAGCTCCTTTTAGTGTGACAAGACTCAAATATGTTGTGTTTTAAGTGGTTTGGAACCTCTGTGTTATGGGTATACAAATAAAACATATTCTGGTAACTTTATGAGTTTCCTGAAGAACATTTAATATCTATTACTTTGTTCGTCTAAGAAGAGGCTTTCTTGTGCTGGTCAATAGATCTACATGTACTTAGTGTCCTGTAATATTTGACATGGCATTCGTTGTACTGACTTTGTAGAACTCAGTGTCTCAGACAAACATTGAGGTGATGAATCTGTGAAGGGAACAAGCTTCAATAGTGGCAACTGGTTCACCTGATTATATATATATTTTGAAATAAAAAATAACAAGGACTGTGTATTTTAATGCATGTACAGTAAAAAAAAATCCATATCTGGACAATTCAATTGGAAATAAAATTTATAGACATGTACATCATGGAGACTTTAAGGCTGGGATTAAAGCAGGGTATAGATAAATAAGGCTTTTGTACAGCAATGTCTGCCTTGGTACTTAATTATTTCTTCCTTGCTCCCTTTCTTGTTTGCTGGTTGTCTGGGCAACTGTTTAATAGAGGCACATACTTATCACCCACTTGACAATTTTGCCTGTTGTTGCATGCTGAATCCTGCTCTTTGCTTTTAATGCTTTTTTCCAGTTGGGAGATTTATCTCATTTCTTTGGGAAAAGAGTCTGTTTCTTGAATGGTCTTTGATGTGGAGATCTTAGACCAAGCTTCACCCTCAAAATTTGTTAGTTAATGCCGTAGATTGTGTGACTGCATTGTTCAGTACTTGCAAAACTCTAAACAGTTCTGTGTAATACTTCTGACTTTCTTGTAAAATGGGCTTGGATACAACAGTAAAATACCAGGGATTTAGAAAGTTGCTTAAGGCCACCTAAAGAGTCATGACTAGCCTTTAGTTATGGGCATCTGACTCATGTTCCTACCATAGCACCATTTTCACTATTACCATACTTCATTAGCTCATTTACTTCTTGTTTGTATATTTAGCTTTCATGGCACGGCTATGGAGAGAAACTTGAAAAGATAGAGGCAGATAGCAAGCACAAATAAAAATATATCTGTTGTTGTTTTAATGTTGTATAATATTTATTATTTTGAATTCTGGCTATTTTAACCATTCCAGAGAAAAGAATGTAACACAATAAGTAGGGCATCATTTTTTTAAAAAAAAATCTGAACAGTATGCAGATTGTCATATATGGATCTGGAATGCACAAATCAGCTCTCTTGATATTTTTCTAGTATAGTCTCTTTTGCCAGTTAAGAGAGAAAGGGGCACTTCCAGACAGCCCCTCTGTGAATTGGGTGTTTGTACATCAAGCTCAAGTGCAAAACTTTCCATCTGGAAACACCCTAACATTCTCTTACATGTCTGGATGATAAGCAGTCACTGATTTCAAGAGCTCTGATAAGGTTTTTTTTTTTAAAGCAATTTCCAACCCCTACATAATTTTGTCCTTAGATCATGGGAATTTTTTGTTACCATTTGCATTGTTCACTGAAATAAAATTAGTTTCTTTGGAAAGGCTTATGTTTTGGAACAATAAAGTCAAAACACCCCAAGTGTTTTCTGCTTTCAGATGCTTGAGAAATTGACTGGGCTGATGGCTAAAAGATCTTCATTCTCCAGCTGCTGTCTGTTAGCTATGGGGGAAAAAAATGTTAACAGTTGTGTTACAAAGGCCCAGTAGTAATGGATTCTCACAAATGTTATCACAATTAATAACATCACCAATGTGTTGCCTATAATACAGCAAATGACCTGAGAGCATCCCTCCGCTGAACATTACTGTCTATCACCACTTTGTAAGGACAGAGAGCAAGAGGCCAAGGGCGACAAGCTCTACATACAAAGCCTCTTGGGAAATGCACAGTCCAGCTAATTTCCTGGTGGCAGTGAGAGAACAGTTGTCAAAGTGCCTGGAAGATGACCAGCAGACTGTTGACTTAATTATGCCAGACAACACAGCCAAAGCTGTGAAAGATGGCAATTTTTCATACTCCTCCCCCCTGTTCTGCGTCACTACTGTCAAGACTGCAGGAGATGATTTTATTCGAGTCATCAAAAACAGAACGGGACATTGCCCTCCTGCATAGGTATGCATCCAGATTTTATTACTACTTCTAAATTTGAGATTGTTCTCCGAACCAATGAAACTTTAGACAGTTTAAAATATCATTTCGTAGCCTCTTCCTTGGTCATTTTAGATAGTGATTAAAGCATACCAGGCCTGAACAACTTGCAGTACACAGCCCAGCAGCAATATATAGCAGTCTTCCAAAGGTCTGACAAATCTTCCAATTTGGATCATGTTATATTACACTGCTAGTGAGCTGTGTTGATCTTGATGGGTCACCAGCTGGGCAAATCATTAATGACCTCTTTCCCCATACAGATTTATACGTTGCTTGGATACATCTCCTGAGCTGATTTTTCTACAAGCATTCCACTAATCTTATGGGGTGGATTGAAAGATTTCTAGTTGGTTCTGTATTGCCTTACTTGAACATTAGACAACATATATAGCATCCATATACAGTAGGCAGCAGAATTAAGCACTCTTAGTCTGCCTTGATATGAATAATGGACGTAATATTCCATAGTGGATGGTACTACCAAACATGATAGGTCAAACTGTGTAACTGTGCCTGGCAAAATGGGAGAAGGAGGGACATTTGATCACATATTATTTGATCCACACATTATTGAGCATGGTGCATGATACTACTCTACCATTTTGTAAGCCATTCGCTCATTCACTCACTCACTTCGTTTGTACCTTGCCTTTCTTCCCAGTGTGCACCCAAAGTGGCTTAAATCACCATGTTGCTCTGCCACTACACCAACCACCCTCCTGCCTTGATATAACAGAACTTCTGGAGGTATACAGGAAGCCCATTAAGACGCTCTGCATTTTTTTTAATGCAGTAGCATGTGAAAAGTTGAACTGAGGCAGAGCTCCTTGCACTTGGAGGGCTATACATTTCTAGAACACACTATAAGTGAAAGATGTGTGGCTGAATTCTTACTTAAAAAGTGAGGGCTTTGCTTAAACTATTTTGGCAACAAGCCTCCAGATCTGGTGCTTAGAAAAAGGCAGGCAGGCAGGCAGGCAGGCAGGCAGGCAGACAAACAGACAGACATACGATTAGATTAGATTAGATTAGATTAGATCAGATTAGACTAGATAGACTAGACAGATAGATAGACAGATAGATAGATAGATAGATAGATAGATAGATAGATAGATAGATAGATAGATAGATAGATAGATAGATAGATAGATAGATAATGGCAACTGGCCAGGAGCCCAGAACTGGCCAGCTGTGAGTGTGGGTGGCATGTCAGGCCTCCTTTTCAAGATTCTAGGTCATTATGCTTAGGACACTGTTTGCTAGTTGGCATTCAGCTGTGGTCTTGGAGCAATGATACAATATGAATGTTTTAAAAATTCCATCCCTCTGCCTGCAATAATGTGAAGGAATATGCTGTGATTAATGTTGCATTCTCCTAAATGAAGGCTTGAGCGAAAAAATGGTGCATGTCATAAGAAATGCCAGCAAAAGGCACTGTATCATTGACTCCCACTTACTTCCTGAAAAACAGATTAATTGTAACTGGTAGCAATCACTGCCATCTGCAAACATTTCACTTTCTAAAATAAACTTCATATGAAATGATATTGTGGGCACTTTATACATGTCAGCTACATTCAGAACTATCACACTGTGGCAGCCATCCTCAGAGTTCCACAGCTGCTCACTGTATTAAGTTGTAAGTTAAATTGGGGGGGGGGTTACTTTTAATTTTGGGCTAAAGCAGGACTTCAGTGTAGCAGTGTGTGCATTTAATTTCCTGTGTAAATCCATTAATGACACATGGTGAAAAATCATTATGGATTTCTAGCTGATGACAATTCAGTGTTACTTGCAGAAATGCAGACTGTGAAATCTTTAAGACATAAAGACATAATTCCAAAACAACATCCTCCCAGAATTAAGAGTGACGAGATAAAAAGACAAGGTTAAATGTAGATAACAGGGGTCTTTTGTTTGGTTTTGGCTGAAACTGACCAGTGACTTTTCAGTTCTAATGTTGCTATAAAAATAAAGAGATTATCAAACTCACTCCACCCTGAAACCTATCTTGCTACCCACAATTTAGCGCAGGATGTGGGCAAATATAGTGACTGGAATAAGGTTGCCATCCTGATAGCAACCTGTGCACTTTCTGGAAAAATTCTAGAGTTGATAGACTTCTAGAGTTGATAGATTCATTAACACACGAAGCTGCTTTCTATTGAGTCAGATCATTGGTCTGGTTAGTATTTTCTACCCTGCTTGGTAGTGAGTCTATAGGATCTCAAGCAGAGGTCTTTTACATAATCTATCATCTGTTCCTTTTAATTGGAGATGCTGGGAGTGAACCTGGGACCTTCAGATGGTTTACTACTGAGCTATGGCCCAGCCATATTATTCCCATATCTTCATGCTGAAGAAGTCTAGTTGCTTGCTATCTTCACCTGCCTAGTCACATTTCTGGAGAGAGTCTTGCTAACTACTGTGGGCAAAGGAGGGATATGAGTATTTAGGTCTCTGTACCCCAATATATTGTGATTTGATAATTTCCATCTTTGTTGCTCTCCAGGATGGGTCTTCCTGCCAGATTTCATCATGATGTGATACATGGTCAGGGCTGAAAAGCAGAAAGTGTCCTTAGTCATGTACTTTTTCTGTGTGCTGACATCTCATGTAAATATTCAGAGGGATGAACAGAATGTTCCTCCTTCATCCTGTGATCATTGTACAATAGGGACAATGTGGAGCAGTTTTCATGAATTACCACTGACTTTTATAAATCAACAAAGTTCTTTGTTGTTGTTGTTCAGTTGCACAGTTGAGTCTGACTTTTCATGACCCCATGGACCACATCATGCCAGGCCCTCCTGTCTTCTCTGTCCTCCGAAGTTTGCTTAATTTCATGTTCATTGCATTGATAACTCTGTCTAACCATCTCATCCTTTGCTGTCCCCTTCTTCTTTTACCTTTAATCTTTCCCAGCATCACAGTCTTCTCCATTGAATGGTCCTTCTCATTTGGTGGCCAAAGTATTTGAGCTTCAGCTTCAGTATCTGGCCTTCCAGGGAACAGTCAGGTTTGATTTCTTTTAGGATTGACTGATTTGATCAACTTGCAGTCCAAGGGACTCTCAAGAGTCTTCTCCAGCACCATAATTCGAAAGCATCTATTCTTTGGCTCTTGGTCTTCTTCAAGGTCCAACTCTCACAGCCATACATTACTACTGGGAATACCATCACTTTGACTATGCGGACTTTTGTTGGCAGGGTGATGTCTCTACTTTTTATTATGCTGTTTAAGTTTGCCATCACTTTCCTCCCCAGGAGCAGGCATCTTTTAATTTCATGGCTGCAGTCACCATCTGCAGTGATCTTGGATCCCAGGAACATGAATTCTGTCACTGCTTCCATGACTACCCCTTCTATTTGCCAAGGAGTGATGGGGCCAGATGCCATGATCTTAGTTTTTTTGATGCTGAGCTTCAGGCCCACTTTTGTGCTCTCCTCTTTCACCCTGAGCAAGAGACTCTTTAGGTCCTCCTCGCTTTCTGCCGTACAATAGGTCAAATGCATTTGAAAGATCTGTTGCTTGTATTACCCTGTGATTCATGTAAATGATCACAGAAGAGACTGGAAAGTCACAAGTCCACTTGTGGTAGTTCGTTTGCCACTTTGGGGGCTATGCTAGTGAGTTACTGGGGCCAGGGGTGGAGTTACTTGGTTTCTTCTGTTTCCTAACAGTGGCTTGGCAACCCTAGTGACCAAGTTCCAGGTGGGGTCTAGAGATCTCCTGGATGTACAACCGATCTCCAGGCATCAGAGATCAGTTCCCTTGAAGAAATGGCTGCTTTGGAGGGTGACCTCTATGGCGTTATAACCCGCTAAGGTCCCTCCCCTCCACAAACCCTGCCCTCCCCAGGCTCCACCCCATTACTTGTGGCTGTGGGCTCCTAGTATGCATTATTGTAATGTCTGAAAAGCCACAGAGGTAAAAGAAATGTGCATTATATCCTCCTGGTTGTTTGAAGCAGATAGAAAATGTGACGGCTGCTCACTTAGCATACAATTGATCGTAGCACTTGTAAAATCAGTGAGAAATAGGAGAGGAATGATGTAGGTACAGCTAACAAATGAATGGAGATACAGAGTGTTCTGAACAAGCTTTTGGGAAATAACCAAGAAGCACGCAGTCAGACTGGAAAAATTCTTAATATATCTGTCCCACTTTGGAAACCAAACCAGGTGATTCACAAAACTGAGATCCGAATAGAGATGTGGACAAGGAGAATTTCAGAGGCACCTGTTCTTCGCTGTAGAGTTCCGTGGAGGTCTACATCGTAGCAGCAATTCTAGTGCATCAAAGAGACGGGTGTGTCAGCATTTCCATGCATGAAGCAAACAAAAATCCGCTGGCTTTAGCCAAGTTTATGTGGGTTGTGCTGGATTTATTTGCCCTGCATCATATCCACCTCCATGCTTATCCACTCGAAGTGACAGAAGATAAATGAACAAGGCTCCCTCTGCCTCGCCAGCTGTCCTACTTACTTCGAGACAATCCCCTATCTCTGCATTCAGGCTGTTTAGACTGACTGCTGCAGCTGTGTTAGGTACTCTGCAGCTGCTGGAATGCTTCAGAGACCAACTGCTCCCTATTTTCAGCCCCCTTGCCTTCTCCTGCACTCCTCAAATGAGGTCCCAGTGTCTGACCGCTGCTTAATGTTCTGATTTTCTTTTTAAAAGTCCTGAAACGTGGCACAATTGAAATGACTTCCCTCCTCACCTTTTTATTACCTTTTCTTATTCCGGACTGCTTTTGCTAACTTGTTAATAAACCCATAAGAGTGGCATGCAGTTTTAATAATAGCCCAGCCACCTTCACATACAGCTTTGTAAAATAAAAATAGATAAATAAACCTAGCCTGTTTCCTCCAGTTCCAAAAGCTAAAAAGGTATTATTTGGCTGCATCTCCTTTTAAGGAAATATTACATCTAGCCAAAAAAAAGAAGCCTGCATAATGAGAGGATTAATTAAGGGGGAAGTAAAGCAGTTCAAGCCCTTTCACACATTGCTTGGCAGCAGACTCAACAGTAACCTACAGCCAGGCCTGGATCTCCCTTAAGTGTACCTGTATGGTAACGGTATTTGCAAATCTCTATTTGTCTCATTTACACTTTATACTTTACAGCAAAAAAAAATTCAAAACTGAGGTGTACATAAAACATAACATGTGCAGCCTTTAGAAAGCATCAGAACCAAACAAAAATGTGCAAGGCTAGATGCACTGGCGAATTTCAGGAGAATGGGAATGGTGCCAAATATTTTGGTTCTATTAATTTCAAATCCTGGTTGTTGCTTAAAAAACAACGAACTTTGGTGACCATCCATCACGCTCAAGGATTTACTTGTCAACCAGGACACAATTCCAGATAGGTAATTTAGTCCTAAAGCAGCTGCACAATAGGGTTGCCAACTCTGGGTTAGAAAATTCCTGGAGATTTGGAGGCAGAGCCTGGGGACGATGGTGTTTGGGGAGGGGGTGGAATTCAGAGATGTTATGCTGTCAGGTCCACCTTCCAAAGCTGCCATGTTCTCTCAGGTAACCAACCGATCTCTGTCATCTGGAGATTTTATTTATTTTTATTTATTTTGTTAAATTCAATGAGTTGTAATTCCGGGAGACCTCTAGGCCCCACCTAGAGGCTGGCAGACATTCTAGATAGCTGCATGCTGGGGAATGGGTGTTTGTGTGTGTGGAAAATGTAGGTGTTCTCCCAGTCTGCTTCAAGCCACGGCTGGGAAAAATGCAGGCGGAATATAGGTGCCACCCGTTTACCTCTACCACAGCTTAAAACAGCCAGGGGCATATTTTCACTTGAGGAAATAGTACAGAGGAGAAGAGTTAACCATCTTTTCTCAAAGCCGTGATCCTCATCCAGATCAAGAACTATAGTGATAGTGCCCGACAATGCATCCAGATTTCAGGCCGTGGAACTCAGGTATCCTGTGGCCCTCATACTCTGTACTTGCAGGCATGTAAACACACTTAGTTCCTTTGATTGCCAGCTTCCCCTGCCCCCATATCTCCTGATGCAGAAGTGTAGACATTGTCAGGTGAGAACAGTTACCTTTATGCCTTTAAAGGCTTCACTTGCTGGTGGAGTTGCCAACTCTGGACTGGGCAATTCCTGGAGATTTAAGGGCAGAGCTGGGGAAAGGCAGAGTTTGGGGAGGGAACTCAGCAAGGATGTGATGCCATAAAGTCCACTCTCCAAAGCTGCCATTTTCTCTCCTAGTTTGGAGAGCAGTTGTCATTCCAGGGAAACTCCTTTCCCCACCTGAAGGCTGGCATCCGTACCTGCTGTCTTGAAACCAACCTGCTGTAAAAGGCACAGACCACAGACCCGGAGGTTTCCCCCTCAGATGGCAACTCTACTCAGTCACACTTCTCTATGAGGAGAAAGCTTTCTGAACTGTAGCTCTGTTTGGCTGTAACATGGCACCATGGTTTAAGTATGATTAGTCCGCAAATCCAGGATTTGGGCTCGGAGGCAATCATGCACATCCTGGTTTGCCTCGGTTCATGCTGGTTTCATCACCTGTGCTCTTTCCCCGCACAGAGAAGCTCCTGGTTTTTCAGCCTGAGGTGAGGGCAGCCTGAGAGAACAAGCCATAATTAAATCAAGAGGTCCATTTTCATACATCACAGCTTGGTTAATAAACCTATGTCAGACCATGGCTTCAAATCCTTATTAGACATATCCTGACTAATCATAGTTAGTGGAATGGCTTGCATACTGACTGTTACACTATCGTTCGTCTAATTAAACCGTGTGATGTCTGAACTGAAGCTCCCTTTCGCGGTATTTCTCATTGATTTGTTGTTTCACTGTTGAAGAAAAAGTAAGGAAGAAATTCTTTGAAAAAATAGGTAAAATGATGGGTAGGAAACTGGATATGCTGACGTATTCAGCTTCCATGGTGCTATGTTTTTGAGTTTGGGGCTAACAAGGCCTCAGGTTTGACTGATTCACTCAGATTGGATATGCTGAACTGTGTACTTCTGAGGCCTGAGGGAAGCACAGCATAGAAGTACCTCAAAGACTGGCATGGAGTGTATGTTACTGACAGAAAAATACAAACAGTTTTACTGTATTACTCTCACACTTCCCAATAGTCTGATGTTAAGCCCTGGCCTATATGACACGGGTTCTTAATTCCGAAACTGCTCTAAAATTCAAATGTGGCAAAACGGGCTTTAGAATCCTGAAAGCCTAGGGGGGGAAAACCCAACAATTCATATTTTGAAATGTGTTGAACCTCTATATCTTGCTTCCTTTTGATCTATCACCAGCCACAAGCATTTAGTAAAACGAATGACATTATTTTAAAAAGCTTATTAAATCTGTGAGTTTTCAGAGAGGTGAACAAATAGGGTTGGATCCCTCTAGCTTTTCTGCTGGAGAAAAAAGGAGGAGAGGGTCCCCTTTGACCAACATAAGGATGTGCTGGGGATCATGGGGCTGTATAGATGAGAGGCGTATAGGATGGGGGCTGGAGTAAAGAGGTGAATTAGGTGAGACTGAATGAAAAAAAAAAACCTGGCTGGATTCAACCCATATGCTTTTGTCTTTAATTTTAAAATTGCCAAAGTAATAAATTATCACATTATTTATCTTCAGGGCTGTGTAAATACGTTTCACATTCCTCCGGTCTATGATTTGGGTAGGGTCTACTTTCAAATTTTGTTTTAATATCGCAAGACCACTTTTTGGCTGAGAGACTTAATTTGGGGTGAGGGGGGAAAGAGATTACAAAAAAAGAGAGAGAGAATGGCATAAGAAATTAAATTACTGCCAGATTTTTTGTTATGGAACAATCTTGCTCTCTATCCCACTGACAGGCCTGATTATGTTTGGTTAGGTGCAGCCGCTTTTTCCTCCCCTGCAAACTAAGTAATTCACTATATATCATGGTCAGCAGGTACCCATGGGTGTTGCGCTTGCAATAATAGCTCTGCTTCAGTCTCCTGGAGGCAAAAAAAGAGACTTGAGCAGGTTACTCATCCAAGTGGAGAAACACTTAGCAAAGAGAGTTTGAGAGTGGAAGGTAAAGCACAACTATATTAGCTTAAATGCAAGCCCATTCCTCGAGACACATAATGAGCTGCATATGTCAAAACAACTCGGCATGCTTTCCTTCCTCTGGAGGCACGAGGGCAGATGGATATATAGAATTCGCTGCTGAACATAAGTGATCTGTGCAGCAGAAAGTGTTCAAAGGCTGTAGTCCTGCTCCATTAAAATCGATGCAAACTTTGTCATGGATTTCTACGGAAGCTGAGTGCCGACCTGATTCTTTCAGGGGGTGATCTGTGGCCATAATGTGACCCTATAAGGTCACATTGCCCAACTTGGGACCTGCCTTCACAAGCTCCAAGCTGAATACAGTCTTCTAGGCTTGTGTGTCTGTTATGTGCCCTCTAGCCACTTCAGACTAATAGTAATTGATAGCCTTATGAATTGATAGCCTTCAAAACACCCTATCATGAACAGCCTCGCTCAGGTCTTGCAAACGGAAGGTCGTGGCTTCTTTTATTGAGTCAATCCATCTCATGTCGGGTCTTCCTCTTTTTCTACTGCCCTCAACTTATCCTAGCATCGTTGTCTTTTCCAGTGAGTCTCATATGGTTCAATAAAACTGCTTTTCGCTCTCTACTTAGGAGCCATGCCCCTTTCTCGTGGTGCTTTCTCTTGAGTGTGCAATAGCAGCCACAAACACACAAAGTCAATGAAGCTTTCCCCGCCATTTATCACCATGAAAAATTTCATTGGTTCATATGCTACATTGATTTAAAGAAAACAAAAGAAAAATAGGAGCAAATTAGAGCCAGTTTGGTGTAAGGAGCGCGAACTCTAATCTGGGAGAACCGGGTTTCATTCCCCACTCCTCCACATGCAGCTGCTGGTGTGACCTTGGGTCAGTCACAAGTTCTCTCAGAGATGTTCTCTCAAGGGCAGTCCTCAAAAAGAGCTCTTTCAGCCCCATCTACCTCACAGGGTATCTGTTGTGGGGAGGGGAAGGGAAGGGAAAGGAGATTGTAAGCTGCTCTGAGACTCCAAGTGAAGTGCAGGGTATAAATCCAATTTCTTCTTCTCCCTCCTCCTCCTCCTCCTCCCAGTTAAAGGGGGGGAGACCTAGGCAGGGCTGTTGCCATTTTTCAGATGTAGCAAAAACAGGACAGTTGTCAAGCACTTGACAGGCAATGATCCATGCAATACACAGCATTCAGCTTGGGAGGTCAGTGGTTGTGAAGGGCTACTGTGTGGCATGATTTTACCTGGAGCAAGGTTCCTGAGGTCCCTTTGAATCTCTGCTTTCCACCTCAGGGGAATCAATGCATGACTCAAGGACTAATAACTCCCTGCATATCAAAATATTAAAAGGTCTCCGGGAAATTGCGAAAAAGGTGACAGCATCTTGATTGAGTGATCATGTTGAAACAATAAAACTTGAGCGTGGGATCAAAGAAATAGTGTTTACATAAATGGAAAAGGAAAGAGAAGCCTGCAAAGCTTTCAGATCTGGCTGGCGTTCTTCTGAAGCTCACGTTAACTGTAGCCATTTGCACTTTGCATCCATTTTGCTTATGTAAATGCCACATGTTTCCCTGCCCACTCCCTTTGAGCTTTTGTAAAGCTCACTTAACCACTTCGTTACGCAAATTGTTTGAACTTGCCACTTGAAAGCAGATGCGTGGCACGACCGAGTTCAGGGATAACCACAAATGTGTATGTCTGCCCGGACCAGATGCTCCGTGAATTTCTAGCTCTAACAGAAGCATCTTGTACTGGATCCAAGGTGACAGATCTGGCACATCATCTTCTTTGTCATTCTGCAGTTGCGATTAACTACAACATTCCAGCTAAGCACTATGCACAAAACCCAAGGCAATGGTCCACCTGACTGCCCTGCAGGACAAATGCAGTTGCCAACTTGCCAGCTTCCTTCCCGTAGCTGCATACTAATGACTTTAACAGCTGCAAATTAGGCTGAAATTTAACAGGTGACGTTTTCCTGGCATTGAGACTCAGTTCAGGTGTGACACAAAGAACAGGTCAAGGCACAAAACCAGCATAAAATAACTTTCAGCCGCCTAAAACAACTTTCATAAAATGGCCCTAGTGCTAGAACAGCACCACAAAAACACCTTTAGAAGACAGAACTTATTATAGGTTAGAAAGCTGGGTAAAAATAAATGTTTTGGTCTGGCACTGAAAGGAGAGTAGGGTGAGTCTCTATGGATTCCAGGGGCAAGTTGGCACCACTGAAAAGGCCCCATCTCTGGTTCACCTATACAAGTGAGGGCACTGAAAGCATGGGAAGAAGATCTTAAGCTGAGGATCTGATGTGTCTTTACTAAGCATAGTCTCCTGCTGTCTCCCAGTCTGCCACTTCAGAGCCCTAGCTGCTGGTGGTGGAAAGTGCCATCAAGTTACAGCTGACTTTTGATGACCCCGTGGCATTTTCAAGGCGAGAGCATTCAGAGGTGGTTTGCTGTTGCCTGGCTCTGCGTAATGATCCTGGACTTCCTTGGTGGTCTCCCATCCAAATACTAACCAGGGCCAAATCTGCTTAGCATCTATGATCTGGCGAGACTGGGCTAGTCTGGGCCATCTAGGTCAGAGCCCTAGCTACTGAGGCTTAAGTTGTAGTTGGTCAGCTGCTTCAGTTTTACATGAAGGTTTTTCAGATCAACTTAGTGGGAACAAGAATGTGTTGAGGAGAAAATGGAATCACAGTAACTAGCTTTGTGTCTGACTTGTGTGCATATATTTGAAGCTGGGTACCTACAAGCATAAACTTCTTGGGCTGTCTTCCTGCTGTCACTAGCCCTTCTTTTCTAATATTACTGAACGCATGGAGATGTTTGGATACTTGTAGGCTGATGAGAGCCATGCGCATCTGATAATGACAGTCAGTAGGTCAGCCATGGAGCTTCCCAAAGAACCCCCAAAGTTGATTAACCCCATAACTGTGGGTTGAATTCAGCCAGCTTTCCCACTAAATCTTTCTGAATTCTCCTCATCGAAACCTTCTGTCTAGTTAGCCCCCATAGGCTACAATTCTAAGCTCACTTTTTTGGGAGTAAACCAGTATTTGCCAGCTGCAGCCCTGGAGGACAGGCTCACAGGGATTACACTGACATGTGATGTCACTTCCAGTGCAAAGCTGGAAGTGATGTAATCACACTAAGATAACACCCTAAGATTCTGCCCCAGCTGTGTGGTTGGACCATACAGTTGGGCTAAACCTAGAGCATCACCCCTGCAGATTTGTGCCAGAGGTGGGGTAAAGCATTGGAGCAATGCCATGAAGCCCTCTCCACACTTTTCCTCTGCTGGCCTGTGAACCCATGGTGGGCAATGGGGGGAGTTATTCCAGGAATTCTCCTGCTATAACTGTATTGAATAATATGGGACTTACTTATGAGGAGATCTGCTTAGGATTGTTCCCATGAGCAATGAGGATCACCTATTTTCTCCAGTGGAAAAGCTGCTGGATCCAACCCATTGTGCAGTAAGATCTGTTTTTCCAGTGAGGGATTGAGGGTTTTCTGCTTCCTCCTCTCTATCTGGTTAGTTCAACAATATTTATGGAACAGAGCTGCCTCCCTCTGTCTCTGTAATGACCACCCACTAGCTCAAATAAATTTATGACAAATATTCCCCTCCACCCAGCCTTTGATCTTTTTGAATGTTTAGGCCTAGGCCCAGAAAGGCCTTCCACACTGGATAGGTGCAGGTATTTTCTAGAATATGTATAATATTTTGCAGACGTTTGGCCCCATCGCAGCTGCCTCTGCATGAGAGGAGCTCCACCCGACTCTCCTCAACAGCAGGAGGAAAAGCTCTGCATACTTATACCGGATGTTAGAGAGGACAGGGCAGCCCCTGGTCAGCCAGATGTTCTCAGGAGCATCCGAGCCCCACAGAGTTTGGACTACAGCTAGTATTTTCTCTGGACTGGTGTGTGATGCCTGAAAGCTGAGCGATTGAGGAACC
Source organism: Gekko gecko (assembly GCA_029375565.1). Taxonomy (NCBI): domain Eukaryota; kingdom Metazoa; phylum Chordata; class Lepidosauria; order Squamata; family Gekkonidae; genus Gekko; species Gekko gecko. The sequence goes on along the minus strand of JAPDNY010000004.1, from coordinate 162,166,299 downwards.
CTGGAAGGCATTTATCTTAAGTGGGTTCAGTGCATAAAACTGCTGGACCAGAGAAGCCTTGATTAAAACCATTTCACAGCCTCGGTCCCCCCCCATCTGCAGGATAAAAATGACAATGACCTTCTTTGCAGGTTTTGGTTTGCACGCCCTTAGATTAGTCATTATTTTGTACCTGTTCAGCTGTGGCAATGAATTAGTTAGATTGTTATAGGCTGACAAAGGAATAAGGATCCAGTGCCTTGAACTGAGTGACGCTGGACAGGTGCAGCCTCATATAAGACTGAAAAAGGCCCACCTGTTGCCATTCTCTCTTCACAGTTATAACAGGAACTGGAGTGCCACCTTTGTTTATAACTTTTCTGGCTAATTGTTAATGTAGTATTAATATATGGAAGGGAGGGGACATTGTTTATTTCTTTTTCTTCCTTTCCAAGCAGTTTGTTACGTTTTGAATTTCAAATCAATGCAGGTAGATAGAGAGCATTATACATAGGATGCTGAGAAATATTTCACTTCATCTTACTCGCTGAGGTAAGCTTTTTTTGTATTGTATCCAGTTCCCCCAACTATATTTAACTAACTCAGCTCTGCATTTTTCTTTAAATAAAAGAACTGTAATTCACTACCTGAGCCTATTTCAATAACTATTTTTTTCTGTGGGGCTATAAGTAACAAACTAGGAAGCAGATAACCAGCAAACATTTGAGTGTTAAAATTGCTTATCCAGACCGTAATGATATTTATTTACATATTCATTTAAATATGAATTACTTCTAGATAGGCACGCTTAAACCACAACATGTGTGTGTGTGTGTGTGTAGATGGTAAATAGGGGGCTGTCAGCCTACAGGTAGTGGCTGGAGATCTCCTGGGATTACAACGGATCTCCAGAAGCTAGAGATCAGTTCACCTGGAGAAAAGAGCCACTTCGGAAGGTAGACACTATGGCATTATACCCCACTGAAGTCCCTCCCCTCTCCAAACCCTGCCCTCCTGAGGCTCCGCCCCCAAAATGTCCAGGTATTTCCCAACCTGGAGCTGGCAACTAGTGGTGAAACAGGCACATTTTGGCCGAGTTCAGACTGGCAGTTTGGCCCGACATAGGCACATTTCTGGAACGTTTCACAAACAGATTAAAGGGGCCGGTTCACACAGGCACAGCTGTCAGGTGTTCCCCAGCCGTACTCAACCCATTTTGTAGCGCTTCCCTCCCGAGTTTAAAAAGTACCTGGTGAAAGTGGTGGCAAACCCTGGAGAGCGCGTTCATCCCGCTTCCCAGAAGTGTCAATGCGAGCAAGCTGATCCAGTAGGGATATGCTTATGTGCATGCACACTTATGTGCATGAGCGTATAAGCGCATATAACCGGATTACAAAAAAGCCGCTTACAGCCACGCCTCCACCAGGGGCAGGCCAACAGTGCAAATGCTCCCTTGTGCATCCTCCCCGGTGTGCTCCCGCATCAGTTGGTGCAGTGTGACTGGGGAATACCCGGAACAGTTTGTTCCGGGTCTTTTTGCCATGGGTGCGTTCAGACGCGCCGTTTGAGCCGTTTTCGGCACGGCTCAGAAACGGCTTTTACCTGCGCGTTCACACACCCAACATCTGCCTACCGCCCCCAGCCGTCGCTTTCTGGAGCAAACCCCCTTTGAAACGGAGTATTTTGACACCACTTACCCAAGTGGTGTTTTCCATGATTCTCCGTTTCAAGCCGCACTTTCCGCTGTCTGATCGCTCCGTCAAGCCACTTCCGGGTGCTTCAACCCCCTCCCCTCTGGGAAGCTGCCTCCGGCTTCCGGTTTTAGTCCTCCATTTTTTTCCTTACCGGTGTGCGCTTGAGCGGAGCTCCGCACTTAAGTTAAAAAAAGAAAAGGTTCACTGGTGCCTAGTTTAGGCATTTAGAGGAGTCCGGGATCTCGGGGAGGCCATTTTTGAAAGGAGTCTTCATTTAAACTTTAAAGGGACCTGTTGAGCTCGCTCTTCTGCCCACCCGCCAAACTTCCTGTTCGGGAGAGGGCTGCCTGTGCGCATGCTCAAAGGAGAGGGGAAACCCCCCACCACCTGCAGGAGGACGGCGGGGAGCTCGGAAGGAGGAGGTGAGTCTGAGCGCGATTCTCCAGTTTAAAAAAAAACGCATCGTGCCGGAGCAGTTTAAACCGCTCCAGCACGCTGTCTAAATGCACCCCATGACTCCCCCATGCTTCAAACTGCCAGTCTGAACTCAGCCTTTGATAATCAAATTTTAGTTTCAAGATTTTGATATCAAAATTTGATAGCATAGTTTGAATCTAACAACTTTTGAAATCTATGCAATATTTGGTAGTAAGTCAGTCACATCAAATTTGTTCACTGCCTGAAGAGTTATTTTCAGCAGGAGATCCGTTGTGAAAGCTGTTGAGGAACAGGTACTGCTCACCGCTCAACCTGATTTAACAGTGGGCATTAATGTTTCGCTGGGGGTCCCTGGAAAGCATGCAGACCAAGGAGAATCATGGGTAGGCTTGTTAAAAATCTCTTTCCTTCTCTCAGAAACCTTTAGGAGTTAAACAATGCCTTCAGATATGCTTCAGAATTTTCCTTGGGTCTTGATAATCTGACAACTGTACATGGAATGGAAATGTAAAGTGCAATTCACCAAGACTGCATTTCAAACGGGGGCAGAATAAACAACCAGGCCACACACAGACTGAGATTTGCATGTCGATTCAAGAACAGTAGATGTTTCCCATGCTCCTGTTTGATATAATAGGAAAAGGAAATCTAAGAGTGAATCCAGCTGTGTATGTTTAATGAAAGATTCAAGCCGCCGTGTCAGTGGGCAATATTCCATGACCTGAAGCAACCACTCCATCCCAAAGACAAAATTTAAAGTTACATGTCTGTTCTTTCCTAGGCTTTATAGATTTATCCATTTATTGAAGAGATGTTAATTGTATCTTTGCTGTTATTTTACTGTGGTATCTCTGATCCTCTTCTCACATGATTTCTAATATGTCGTCATGATTTTTTATTTTGATATATATATATTTACTCAAAAATACATTTTTAAAAACTATTATGGGGGGGCTGAGGTTTCCTTGACATTCAGACCAGACATTGCTAGGAAGCAGATTAACAACATTTTCCTCAAAGTAGCTACAGATGTGTCCCCCCCCCAATTTTTAGAAAATAAAGAGTTCTTCTCTTCCACTTAACACTTCGTGTTTTGCAAGTATTGTTTCACTAAAGGAGGAAAATATCAGCCCAGCTCCTTTTGATCTGTGAAAGTCCCATCAATACCTTTTCCTCTCACTTACTAAAGAGGCCTGGGATGTCTTTGGTGCGCCCTTACCATTGTAATTGCTGGCTTTTAATAGTAGTTACTTAACACATCTTTATGCTTTACTTAGGGACATGCCGGAATTGTAAGTTAGAAATAAGAAGAGTCAAGGGTAGGGTTGTTCATGCCAACAGTGAAATCCTCCTCATTACTAGGTATATAATAACTTCTTTATGTGGCATCTACACCAAATGGAAGACTGACTTCAATTTCCTTTTTCAAATGCAGGCCATGTTATTAACCCAGTCGTAAGATTCAGGTGAGAAAAAGTCAGCACATCTCTTTTCTACTTGCCTAAATACTGGATCCAGTTGAAGAAAAGATATATTTTTTTAACACAAATGATTTTACCTCTACTAAGTGACAGCTTTGACCTGTAGTGATCTGCAGGGTTTGGCTAAGGATTTCTTCTTCTTGATACCGGAAAGCCATAGAGGGAAGGTTCTGTAGATAAGCTGTGTGTGTTTCTGTCATACTCTCCCCTCCCTTGAATATTACTCTGGCAATATCTCAGGTTCTCCAACCCCTGGAAAATGTTGTTAGAATATCAGGCACCCTGAGAAATATATTCCCTTTGAAGCTACCGGAAGTGGGTTAAAGGAGTTGAAGAGGGAAGTGGGTTAAGCATGATATGGAACTGAAGAGAGAAAAAGAGACCCAATCGTTTCCTCTTTACTGCCACTGTAGACACAGAACAGAAAGTGCAGCCATACTCAGGGAAGTGGGCTTGGGGCTCATGGGCAGTGTTCCCACTTAGCTGAGTTAGTGTGAGCTAGTTCACAGTTTTTTAGCCTCTGGCTCACACATTTTTGTCTTCGCTCGGGAAGGATGGCTCCAGAGCAAACTAATTCCAGCAGAGGCCAAATCGTTCGCTCACAACTTTAATGCCAGTAGCTCATAAAGTAGGATTTTTGCTCACAGGACTTAGAGGGAGCATTGCTCATGGGACTGAATTCAGAAACCCTGTGGTACTCCTGAAATGTTAACAGTGATTTTCATTGCAATTACTCTGGTGTTTTAAATTGTTTTGTTGTATTTTATAACAAGTTGTAAACCACCTTGGGAACTTTTGTAATAATGATTTTGGCCAGACCTGGATAGCCCAGGCAAGCCTGATCTCATCAGATCTCAGAAGCTTAGCAGTGTTGGCTCTGGTTAGTATTGGGATGGGAGACTGCCAGGCAAGCTCAGGGTTGCTATGCAGAGGATGGTCGTGGCAAACCACCTCTCCACCTCTCTTGCCTCGAAAACCCCATGGGGATGCCATAAGTCATCTGTGACTTGACGGCAAATATAATAATGATTTTAACTATAACAAATGGGGCTGTATCATCAGTTTAGGCTGTGTACTTATATAAATTGGCTCCTCTATGACCAGTGGTGTCATAGAAGACACAATCTGAACATGCCACAAATGTCACAGGCGGGGATGAGTAGATTTCCCACACTTCTGTCCCATAATAGTTACATGCTTTTGTTCTTTCCTACATTATTCTCTTTTATTCCCATTTAACTAGGAAAAGTTCTACAGGGGAATTTTGAAATTGCAGCATGTGAATTTTTTTTACAGTTTGGATGACACTGTGGTCCTTTCCACATTTGCCTGCCACTCCAGATTTTCTCAGTGTTCGAGTCGAGGCAATTTAAGTCCACGGCAAAACAGCATCCAAGTAACCTGGGGCAACAGCGGGCTGAAAACAGGCTGACCACTGAAGGGAGGTGATGTAATGCAGAATTGGGGGGAAAATGGAATAAAAGGAAAGCTGAACTCAATTTTAGTGCAGAATGGCAAAAACAACAACAACCCTGGATTAAAAAGAAGGCTGAATTCGATTTTAGTGCAAAATTGCTTGGAGGACACTGCAGTGAACATGTATTAAAAGGTAAGTGCAGAAAGGGCCTGTATGTGTCCTAGTGCCTGGCACAGACACTCATGCTCCTGGCTGTCCTCAGCTGCCAATTTCCACCCACTGTACTTGGTCTCAGTTTAGCACGCTGAGTACCTGGTCTCAGCTTAGCACCAATGGGTCCGTTCTAAAGATAAAATTAAAATTCTTTCCTCCCCCCAGGGATACTGTTGAGTAGCTGCCACCACTAGGGTATTTTGGAGGGCCAGGACTTACTCTGATCCATTCCTCTTTCCCCCTTTTGGCCATTTTGGCAATAGACATGCATATGCACGTGTGGGAGTAAAAAAAAGGATTCAGTCTCGCCTTGCACACCCTTCATGTCGGAACTGTCCTTTCAGCACCAACTATCTGATAAGTGTCTCCAAGCAGTCTTACTACTTGAGTGATTTTTTCCCAAGGGGTCCAGTCCATATAAATCCATCGATTAAGCGTTTAAACAAGCTTTATTAACTACATTTACATTCTAGAAGGCACAGATATTTGGGGACAATCTATAAGCAGGTAGAATTAAGGCAGAATACTTGTAAAAAGGACAGAAGGGCTGCTTAATCCATTGGTGAGTTCTCCCCATAGTCTGGGAGGGCTTTTCCTAGCCAACCTAAACTTGAGCTGATGGTGGAAGTGCTGTCAAGTCACAGCTGACTTATGGCAACCCCCGTGGGGTTTTCGAGGCAAGAGACTTCAGGGGTGGTTTGCCATTGCCTGCCTCCACCTCACAACCCTGGTATTCCTTGGAGGTCTCCCATCTTTTTTCCCCCCCTCATCACTTTTTTTTAATTGAATTTGAAAAAGAGCATACAAATAGCAGCTTTCAAAGTTATACAATAATTTGAATTGTAAAATACTAATATAATTATAACAGTGAATAAGAGTTCATCTGGCTAGGTGGGATATAAATCAAAAGTAATAAATAAATAAATAACAGTTAATATTAAGAAACATGGAAGATTACCAAAATATAACTAGAACTATGCAACCAGATTACATTTGTAGCAGATCAATAGGAAAAACATTTTTTGGAACCTTGCCTATCCATACCATATAGTCTAGCAGTAGAAGAAGAGATTGGATTTATACCCCACCCTTCACTACCCAAACGTGTCTCAGAGTGGCTTACAGACTCCTTTCCTTTCCCCTCCCCACAATAAACACCCTGTGAGGTAGGCGGGGCTGAGAGAGCTCTGACAGAAACTGCTCTTTTTCAGGAACAGCTATGCCAGAACTATGGCTTTCCCAAGGTCATCCAGCAGGTGCAAGTGGAGGAGTGGGGAATCAAACCCAGTTCTCCCAGATTAGAGTCTGCACACTTAACCACTACACCAAAATAGCAGCCAGGGCAAACCCTGCTTAGCTTCCAAAACCAGATCAGGCTAATCTGTGCTATCCAGGTCAGGAAACTTGGGGTACAGGTTCAAATTTTCTCTCCAATATGACTCTTGACTTCAAGACCACCAGTTAAAAGAGTTTTGAGCTGTATTTTTGATCCATTTTCTGTTTTCCACATTATCGAATTATATGAAACTAGCAGCAAGGCCCATTGCGTGGCCTGATGCAGTGGGCGCTAGCTGGACCCCCCCTGGAGGCCCCGTCCCCCCCAAGCATGCAGAGGGCGAGGCCAGGCCCGGCCCCCCCTTCCTGCGCGGCCCTGCATTTTCGGAGCAGTGAGCAAGGTAGGCCATCTCCCGCCTTGGGCCAGCCAGCTCCGTTGCCTCCCCCCAGCTGCACCTGCCCTGCGAGGCCAGCTCCGCCGCCTCCTCCCCACCGCACAAGGCGTGGCTGGGCCAAGTGGCTTACTGGGGGGGCGGAGGCGCCGCGGCGAGGGAGGCTGGCATCAAGCTGGGACTAGCAGCACACAGCCACCGGAGCATCCGCCCAGTCTGGCGGCTGGAGGCAGACTGGGGCAAAGCAGCCGTGTGCTGGCTGTGTGGGCGGGACCGAGCCCACGCAGCCAGGCATGCCAGGCAATGGCCAGGCCCAAACTGCGAGTGGCAGCCCCTGCGGCCAACCTATTTTGCCGCACTTTTTCTCCTTATTTGGGCATGCCAGACGACCACTATGCTTTTATATATAAGGAAAGGATACTTAAATTTTACAAATAACAATATATAGATGTGAGGTGTTTTCCCCTCCCCTACAAAGTTGCCTCACGCACTGTTTGCTAATGGCAAAAGGTAGGTGAATTTTCCAGAATAGAAACAATTAGTACATGAATGCCACAATGTACTGCTTCATAGGATTTGTCGTGTTTGGGGGGGGGTGTTACCCTCCCCAGTGTAGATCACTTAAACAATGTATCCTGATTGCACTGGCATAAAGAGGTCCATCTGACTGTGAATCACTTTTGCTTGAAAAAGATCACCTGAATGACTTGACCACGATCTTGCAGCATACATGCCTTCACTGCACACCCCTAGCGTACAAAGAAACTTATGCAGGAAAGCCTCACAAGATACTGGACAGGCACAAAACCATTTGAAATGATGTCCAGTTGAAGCTGAGAGCACATCAAGTCAATCCAGTAGGAGCTCATCTCATATGTAAAGAAGCTATTCAATCATGGTTAAGTTCAACCATCAATGGTATTTTTCGTGACCTTCACAGATTCACTGACTGAAACCACAAGCAAAATAAAAATGCTTGGCTACCATTTTGTAAGATCATGTTTTAATTTTTTTCTTCTTCACACCATCACTTTTCTTACAGTGCATACTTTCTGGTATCAGAAAATAATCATGAGCGGAGGGCAGGGCGTTACTGCTCTATCTAAATGATTACAGAGAAGAACACCAGACAGGGACGGACAATCAATGAGGTACACTTGAACACTTCTGAGTGGTACTGTAAGAGTGCATTAAGGGAAGATTTAGGCAAGTAGAATTCAGTGGAAAGTGCAATATCTGTGAACCTGCATACATTTACAGTGTATCCAATCTTCTTAAGTATTTTTTAGAAACTTCATTAAATCATTGAACTGATTTTAGCTGCTGTGTTATACTCCCTTGATCTGGTTAATACATTGGCAAAGGCACTAACAAGGACAATGTGCAGATAGAATGTTAAACTGTAGCTTTAAAATACAGGTATCACAGCTGTTATTCATCAGTCATACCTTTTATTGGCATACTCAAACATAGTACAAAATAGGGACAATCAAAATATACAGTTCAAGATTAAGAACAATAAATATATATATAAATTCATGGTGAAACGTGCCCCTCATAAATTTTGATAGAGTTCTCCAGGAATTTACTAACAGCCCTTGGGATTTCTATTTCATTATCTTTTAATAAGTGACGATAGTCAATCCTATTTACCAGATTACATGGAGGGAGGGAGAGATTACCAAACCGTTCCCTCCGGAGATTAGAATATAGCTGGCAATCCAGCAATATATGTTGGATGGAATCTGGAATATTTGCCCCACAAGGACATACTCTTTCACTATATGGAATTTGGAGGAATCTACCAAAAACAATGTTGGCTAGGATGAATTCATCCTAGCCAACAAAAAATGCTCTCCTTTGTTGGGGGTTTTCAAGATCACATAAATAGTTGGCCATTTTCCCAGTGGGTTGAGCAAGAGCAAGCGCCGCAGACAAGCATATATAATATTGAATAGGACATAACTTAGTACGTTCTAAATCACGGAGCCTCTCTTTAATCAGTCTAAAATTATAGGATTCATCAGATAGGAAGGGATCTTCCATTGCGATCCCTATGTATTTAAATTTATCTATAATCTTGCCCAATCACACAGCATTATAAGTGTCTTTTTTAACATAGTTAAGCAAGCTGTCCAATTCTGCCCTGTAATAAATTCGAAGCCAATATTTAAAAGTTAGGATCCATGCTTTGGTTTCTATTAGGTGCAAACCTGTTTCTGCACAAATTGTAGTATAAGGTACACATTTAGGCACTCCAAGAAGGTGACACAAGAATATGGCCTGAATATTTTCTATTTTCTGGTTCAGGGCATTAATCCACACAGGAATGCCATAGAGCAGGTATGTCCAACAGGTAGATCATGATCTACCAGTAGATCATGGAGGGGTCAGAGGTAAATCACCAGCCCCACTCGGTCTCCTGGTTTGCTGGACAGGTGTTTGGGGTTTTTTTGATGATTGTTTGGTGGTATTTGATTATTGGTGCCAGTATGATGAATTCTTATTTTTACTTCTTTCTGGATCTTTGTCTCTCTGTTTGTTTTTGCTTATTTTGCTTACCAGTAAATGACAGAAGGTGCGTTATAAATGGGGGGGTGGAACTTAACTTTAGTGGGTTAAAATCTAATTTGAAACTAATTTGAAACTTTATTTTCATGGTGATAGATCACCGGCAATTTTGGCTGAAAAAAATAGATCACTACCTGTTCAAAATTGGACATGCCTGCCATAGAGTATTTGAGATAAAGTTTTAGCCTGAAAGACTTTGATTGCTGTGGGGAAATATTGATTGCCTTTATGGTAGTAGAAATGTTTAATTTGAGAGGAAGATAAATTAGGTGTATTAATTATTCTGTTACGATGAACTACCCATTTGAGATTGTAATTGAACATTAAGCCTAGATATTTATAACACTTGGTTTGCTCAATTTCTTGGTTACCAATATACCATTTTTGTGGGTGCCAACTTTTACAGAAAACTACAACCTTTGATTTAGAATAGTTTATAGAGAATGAATTTAGATGACAGTAATTATCCAAGGCTTTCAAATATCTCTGTAATCCCACTCTTGTGTGGGAAAGAATAGTTGTATCATCAGCATACAATAATAATGGAACTGGGAGTTCATTTAGCTTGGGTGGATGTCCATTTATAGATTTAAAAAAAATGTGGCAAATCATTTAAGAATAGATTAAAAAGATATGGCGCCAACACACACCCTTGCTTAACTCCTTTAAAAAAGGTATTTTCCTAGTTAAATGGCCTTTTGAAGAATATTTTAGCTGACAAATTGTATCTGTCTGTAATTTCTTTAATAAGATTAACAAACGGGGATCTATCTTTTGGTCAGCTAGTCTGCTCCATAACGTATTTCTATCCACTGAATCAAAGGCACCCTTCAGATTGATAAAGGCTACATAAAGTTTCTTCTTTCCTATGTTCATATATTTGTCAGCTAAAAAAGTCAGTGTAGCACAGTTATCAATGGCAGATTTCTTTTTTTGATGTAGCCAGTTAATCAATCGATGTTCTAACTGTTTGGCATATAATTTCCCCAGAACAGACAGTAAACTCATGGGTCGAAAGTTCTCAGGGAGATTTGGGTTACCCTTTTTGTAAATAGGCACCAATATAGAATTAAGCCATGGCTCAGGAATTGTTCCATATAGGTCAATTAAAGTAAATAATTTGGCCAGGAGCAAAGACCACCAGGTAGCAGATTAAAAAAAAAATTCAACAGGAAGGCCAATGGGGCCCGGAGCCTTACCAGGTTTTAAACCCTCTATTAGTTCAATAATTTCATCAGGCTTGACTGGAGACCAAGCAGGGAGATCAAATTTGTATAAAATCTTCTGAACTAGCGATAGAAGGGATGTCTGGGACCTGAAATATCTTAGAATAATAATCAACCTATAATTGAGGAGATATATTAGGGTCAGAAAGTGCTCTTTTTCATGCTATCTGAGATTGATCTCCAAAAAGATTTACTGACATTCAATTTAATGGCATGGAAAAGTTGGTTCCAATTGTGTTGAAGGTACTCTTTTTTCTTAGATGCAATTATACCTGAAAAGATTTACTTGCATTCAAAGTAATCATTTCACCTAGTCAGATTCTTAGCTAGCTGAAATTCCCTAAAAAGGACTCTTAATTTCTTTTTCCAGAGATGGCAATCATAATCAAACCATTTGGACATATTGGAGCCACCAGATTTTGCCACTTCAGCTTTAGAACTACAGAGGCTTATCAGCTGAGAAATTCCAAACAGGGCTTCATTGGCAGAAGTAGAGTCAGTTATTATTGTTCTCAATTCATTAAACTTGTCAGAGTTGAAGGGAACATTAAAATCACTTTATTCCACCTTAACCTCTTCAAGACTTAATTAGAAGCATTCTTACTTAGAGGGAGGAGGAGGAGGAGGAGATTGGATTTATAGCCCGCCCTTCACTATCCAAAGGTGTCTCAGAGTGGCTTACAAACTCTCTTCCCTTCCCCTCCCCACAACAGACATCCTATGAGGTAGGTGAGGCTGAATGAGCTCTTGACAGAAATTGCTCTTTTTCAAGAACAACTCTTATCAGAACTAGGCTTGCCCAAGGTCGTCTGGCCAGGTGCAAGTGGACGAATGGGGAATCAAACCCGGTTCTCCCAGATTAGAGTCCTCACATTTAACCACTACACCAAACTGGATATGGAGATATCTTCCTTCTGATTTGTTTTCAAAGAAAAAAACTAAAGGGAGATGGTCACTTTCAGTGCGTAATTCTATGGAAATATTATTAACTAATGGAAGTAAATTTGGGGAGCACAAGCAGTAATCAATCACACTGTAGCCATGAGGGGATACAAATGTAAATTCCCTCACAAACGGAAATTGGGGGAGGCCATTAACTATTAAAACCTCATGTTTGATACAGAATTCTATTAATTTTAGACCAGCTTTGCACAACTGTTATTTACTCTCAATTAATTTCCTCTGAGCTCAGTGGGCCTCCCTTGCAAACAACTTACAAAGGATTGTAGTTGAAGATGGACAGCCATTATGATATACAGTGGTTAGAATGTTGGACTAGGAGTGGGAAGGCTGAGTTCAGATCTCTGCTGGGGCCATGAAGGTCATTGACTGACCATGGACTAGTCAGTCTCACACTAATTGATATTACAGGGTTGGTGTGAGGATAAAAAAGTCTGGCCACTGTGATGCATGCCTTGGTTACATCTAGATTTGATTACTGAAATGTTTTCTATGTCAGACTGTCCTTCAGAAGCGTTCAGAATGCTACACAATGCTGCAGTCAGGATGTTGACTGGAATGGGTTGTGGGGAACATATCACTCTAGTCTTGGCCTATCTACAGTGACTCCCAATTTGCTTCTGGGCACAATTCAAGGTGGCCTTGACCTTCAAAGCTCTACACAGTTTGGGACCAACATACCTGAAGAATTTTAACATGATAGTAGCCAAACATTTTGGGGAGTTTTTAGCTTTCTAATTGACTATTGGAGAAAAAAGAAGTGATTGGGCTTTTAATATAATGTTATTCCATTTTTTCCGGTGACAATTATGCATATGAATTGTCTGATCCCTTATGGATCTGCCTGACCACTATGGGCATCTTTGAAGGCTCTGCTTCAGATACCTCCATCTTCTGAGATCAGGTGGGTGGCAACTTAGGTAAGGGCCTTCTCAGTTTTAACACCAGAGTTTTGAACTCTCTCCCCAGGGAGAGTCATCTGTCCCCTTCTGTTGCCATTGTGACACCATTTTTTGCTTAGTATGGCATTCCCTCAATGATTCCTCTCCTCCCTAATCAATGTTTTTTTATGTTTTGTATGTATTTAACTCTGTTTTCAAACTGTTTTAATGATATATGTTGGGGGGGATGGTTTGGTACTTAACAAGAGAAGAAGAAGAGAAGAAGAGATTGGATTTATACCCTGCCCCTCACTCAGAGTCTCAGAGCAGCTTACAAACTCCTTTCTCTTCCCCTCCTCACAACAGACACCCTGTGAGGCAGGTGGGGCTGAGAGAGATCTTTCCAGAGCTGTCCTTGAGAGAACAGCTCTGACAGAACTATGGCTTGCCCAAGGTCATCCAGCAGCTGCAAGTGGAGGAGTGGGGAATCAAATCCAGTTCTCCCAGATTAGAGTCCGTGCACTTAACTACTACACCAAACTGAGTTTCGAGTAACAAAAGTTGGTTGCTGTTTTGTGGTCTAAGTGGTTGAAGAAAAAATACAAGAAACCAACAGAAAATGGAGCAATATTGATTCTACCCCATTTTTCTCCCCAGTGGGGAACTAAAGTGACTTGCAGCATTGTTCACCCCTCTTCTGTTTTATCTTCTGGACATCAACCCTATGCAGTAGGTAAGCCTAATGGAATGGGAGTGACTGACTCAAGGTCACACACCAAGCTTTGATAGCAGAGTGGAGATTCAGACCTGGATCGCATCCTAGATAAACATGAATCTTGAGGTTGTTGGAACATACCAGGAAAGAATGCATTTGTGAAATGAGTTCACATCTTACTCTAAACACACCCTAAAACATTCTTACTCAGATAACTGTCTAGCAGCCATTGAGAAAAATTAAGTCTGTGTCTTGGACTATATATTTGAATGCTTTCAATGAAACTTTATTTTAGTTTTTATGCATCCTAGGCTAGCAAAATGGTTTGGTATTTCCAACAAAACAATAAAGAATGTATCCTTGTTTTGTAAGCTTTGTGTTGCTCGTGTGTATTGATGGAAGAGTCGTATGTATTGATGGAGTCATCAAATAATAATAGCTGTGGTTTCAGTGGGATTTTCACATTGAATAGGTGAACAATAGCTATCTCCCCCCCCCCCCTTTAAGGAATGTAAGAAATACCAATTGGGGGAAGGTCTTTGCAATTTTTTCCAATGTGGTGCTTCATTTTTCATAAAACACAAAGGCTGGCTTTGTTTGAAGCCTCACATGCTCTGAAACAAATTATTGGTGTTGTCAAGATTGATCAGGAGCTAGGCACTCCTAGACACTTGTGTGTATTTCTCTGGATTGGGGCCAGAAAGAGAATCCTGTTTCAGATTCATGGCAAAAAATAAAATAAAAAATGACCTGGACCATTTCCAGTATTGCAGAACATTAAACTGTGTGGTACTTTTTACACCATGATGTAGCAAATTGAAACCAGTAAATAATGAGGGGTGAGATGGTCAGAATTCTCAGAAGTTTCTCATGCTGCCAGCGGTTTCTATTTGCCATGTAAGAGATGGTTTCATAGGTTGTTATACATTTTTTTTCCTAGGAAAGACAAAAACCTATCTCAGGGTGGTTTAATTCATGACTTTTTTTGCCCTTTCATTCCAGTTGCAATCACTGTGAGTTAGAGGAACAGATCTCATGTTTACAGCGACTTTAGGAAGGTGATAAAGCAGCTGCTACAGAAAATCTGAAGGCGTTCCACATTTCTTTATTTGGATCTAATATAGAAATCATTCATCTTTCCCTACCCCCCCTCAGCCAGCCTTGGTTCAATATTGTAGCGGAAAGAAATTATGCTTCACAACCTTTCTCTGGTTTCTCATCGATCAGTGGCATTAATATACCTGCATGTGATACAGAGCAAATTAATATAAATTTGAGCTTCAGTGTGTTTATTCCATGTGATAGACTATGAAAACCTGCAGACTCATCCCTGCCTGTCTTTGGAGCTACACATTTTGGCTTGAGAAAATAGCATGGAGGGATGGTAGAAGCCCGTCCTTCTCCCGGGCTGTTGTCCTGGGCTCCTGGGGGCTTTAACAATGCCTTTCCTCACAGCTACCAGTATATGATAAAGTGTATACAAAAGTATTATACAGTTAATGAAAGTTAGTTTGGAAGGGATGCCATCTATGTCCTGGGGAAGTTTCAGAAGAGGAGTCAGGTATAGGTTTCATAAGATGGCTTCTGGTGTAGTTGCAATCAATGTTCCCTCTAAGGTAGTACCAAAAACAGAGTCTTGTGAGCAAAAATTCTGCTTTGTGAGCTACTGGCATTAAAGTTGTGAGCAAGCAATTTGGCTCCTGCATAAATTAGTTTGCTCTAGAGCCATCCTTCCTGAGTAAAGACAAAAATCTGTGAGCTGGAGGCTAAAAAACTGTGAGCTAGCTCACACTAACTCAGCTTAGAGGGAACACTGTTTGCAATTAGGACTTGTGTACTGCATAAACATAGTGAGTTCCTTCAGAAGAGGCTAGGATCCGTTCTTTGGGGGGACCCAATAAAGGTTACATTGTTTAGTGTTCAAAATTCACCATCACAAAAATCTTATTTTAATTTTTGCCTTGTTTCTCAGTGGGGGTTATAAGATACCAAACATAGATAAGTAAATCAAAAGTACATTATAAACTTTCATAGGCATAGTTATCACTGGAAAAAATGGAATTATATTAAAAGCCCAATCACTTCTTTTTTCTCCAATCGTCATTTAGAAAGCTAAAAACTCCCCCAAATGTGTGGCGGCTATCATGTTAAAACTAATTAACTTGGGGTAGCTATTGTATGCCTATGCTTTTGCTGAATATAATGGACATTTGTTCATAATTAATAGTAGGACAGGAAAAACTGTAAATATAAGTTACCCATTGAATTTTTTAAGGTGATATTTAGGACAAAAGGATTCCCAAATGATTCCCATCTTCTTAATGGGCTTTGGGAATCAGTTTAATTCTAATATTTCCAAGCAACGGGAAAAGCTATTCATCTTCATGAAGCCAAGCAGACCGTGAAATAGAACTAATCTGAGGTCCTGAGAAATGTCCTGTCAGGCTGCCCACAGAGATGCACTTCACACCCTCTCTTGAGGAAACCAAAGGAGAGACAGGGGATCCAAAAAGAGAACAAGCACATGAATTTATAAATTAGAACTCAAATATCTCTATCCAGAGTCCAGCCTGGTTGGGAGTTCTATCGAATTTCGTCCTCCGGGCATTGTACTCTTTCAATCAGTTCAGCAAGGCTTCTGCTGTTTTTGCCGCCTCCTGGAAGAGGCCTGCATGATGGATAGTAGTACCCATAATGTGCTATGTCTGCCAAATCCAGCCTGGAAAATTCCTGGGTATTTGGGGGCGGAACCTGAGAAGGACAGAGTTTGGAGAGGGGAGGGACATCAGTTAGGATGTGATGCCATAGAGTCTGCCCTCTGAAGCTGCCATTTCCTCCAGGGGGATTTACCTCTGTAGTACCAAAAATCAGTTGTAATTCTGGGAAAACTCTAGGCCTAGCCTGGAAGTTTATAACCCTAAAAAACTAGCCCCTTCCTCACCTTTAAATAGGGTAAAGGGCATAAAGTTTGTCATTCTAGCATAAAGTAGAATATACTGTGATTTATTCTTTAAAACGCTCATGCATTTCAAAAGATTTAGGGAAGGATTTACTGATTCACTATATTTTAACCCATACAAACTCATTCCAATCACATTACTGTGTATTATACATATTGTATTTTAAATCTCTATGTGATTCATGACAGCCATTCTGCTTAAAATACCATATGTGATTTCAGGCTGATTTTTCTTTTGCTTTGATGGAAATTGCCACCTTTTTTCACTTTCTACAGAGAGGGAGAGATTTCTTTTGGAGTGAATTCCCACAGTAAACCAAGCTCTCTGAGTACTGTGCAAAGGTCTACCCAAGACCTCATCCCTTCCTTTTTCTTCAAATCACTTTGAAGCTGCTGAATTCAGAAAACAAGCAATAAAACATTAATGAAAAAGCAAAGTTGAAGTGTTTAATGAGGACAGCAATCGCTTTGCTTCCCATCTAACGGTCAGGAAGATAAATTCGAATGCCTTAATATAAGTAAGAATTGTATCTAATTACAGGGGTCCCTCCCAAGTCATTAGGGAGGCATTTGCTGAAGGTCAAAACTCAACTAGTAAAGCTTCAGGAGACATTTGGTGCTTTACCATTTGAACTGCAGAGAATCAACTGTACTATTAGAAAGGACTTTGATTTTTTAGCTCTTGATTCCCAAAGGCACCTGCTGGAATGAGGGAGAGAAACCTGACCTGCTGAACATGAGTCAAAACAGTAATGGGAGGATTGAGACCAAGGATGAAGGGCCAGGAAAGGGGAACATAGTATCAAAACATGGATTAGGTGAGCTGAATAACAGATTATGTTGTATTCTAACAGCGGTGGTTTATTCCCTTAAAGTTTCTCTCTTTGAGAGAAGGGAGGTGGAGACAGCGAGGCCCACTGGAGTGCTTTACACATATTTGTAAATAATATTTGTTAGCTGCCTTGTGTTTTCCTTTTAGAAGGAGAGAGAGAATATAAATCTAGAAAAGTGTGCCTTTGTCACAGGCCGGGGGGCAGTCATAGACAGAAGACAGAGTCAGCATCAATGTTAGTCCAAAGTCACAGTTCTAGAAGTCAGGCAAGGTGAGGTCATTCTGTCCAAAGTCATACATAAGAGCAAGCAGATCTGAGATCCAGGTCCAAAGCCAGTCTGAAGGTCACTGGTGCAAAGCAAAGTCAGGAGCTGTCATCACAAATTTACTTGTTGCTTCCATATTGACTGGCTTTTATAGGCATCTTCTGGAAGGTCTTACTTGTAGCCAACTTCTTGGGAGTAACCCTGCAGCTAGTCATCATCAGCAAGCACCTGGCAATGTGCCAGGAGACGTGCACTTTTCTTCTATCCTGGAGTTCCATTCTAAGCCTTTGTCTCCAGTGCTCAAAGGGTGTGAGTGAACCTGGAAGGCTGGTAATGACCACCTGGGTTTCCTCTGTTGGAAGGGGGCTGGAAAGTGCTGATGGCTCTGCATCAGCTGTGAACTCCAACAAGCCTGCTGTTCATCTTCTTGCTTGCCGGCTTCTGCTGATTTTGAGCTGGCTATACAGGACTCCTATTCTCCTGAGGAGTTTCCTCCTCCTAAGGAGTCTGCCTCTCCTGACTGACCAATAACAGCCTTTGAACTGGTCCTCAGGGCTGGCTTTACTATTATGCCCAGGGGAAAGGAGGAGGCAAGGGCAAGCAAAATAATAGAGATTGAGAAGAATGGGGCTCAACAGAAGGGAATAATAATCATATTCATGTTGATTCAGAAATCCAGATTAATTTAATGGGTCTGTGAGTAGTAATTTATTTATTTATTTATTTATTTACCATATTTATATCCCACCCTCCCCACAATGCAGGCTCAGGGTGACTCACAACAATACATAAATAGAGATAAAACACCATAAAATCATCTAAACGCCATAAAATCATTCCATTGTCATTAATACAGTTTCTTAAAGTGCTGAGATAGTTCTTATGATGGCTCATTTCAGTATTTCCTAGAGTCATTCTTCTCGAGAATATCCTGCAGCCCAGGCTAGATGTTAGAGCCCAAGACCAAGGGCCAGGGCTCTATGATGGTGGCAGCTCCCTAGCTGAAAGCCTGGTGGAAGAGCTCTGTCTTGCAGGCCCTGCAGAACTGTAAAAGGTCCTGCAGCGCCCTGATCTCTTCTGGGAGCTTGTTCCACCAAGATGGGGCCACCACTGAGAAAGCCCTGGCCCTGGTAGTAGCAACCCTGGCATCCTTAGGGCCAGGGAAGGTCAGTCAATTTTGAGACCCTGACTGAAGTGCTCTCTCGAGTATATGCGGGGAAGGGCGGTCCCATAGATATGCCAGACCCTGGCCATATAGGGCCTTAAAGGTAAGAACCAGCATGTTGAAGCAGATTCACTATGCTATTGGCAGCCAGTGCAGTGTCCTCAGCACGAGCTGGATATGCTCCCACCAGGGGAGACCCATCAAAAACATTCTGCATTAGCTGTAGCTTCCGAATCTGTGACAAAGGCAGCCCCATGTAGAGAGTGTTACAGTAGTCTAGCCTCGAGGTGGCCATAGCATGGATCACTGTTGCTAGGTTGGCACAGTCAAGGAAGGGAACCAGCTGCCTGAAGGGAGGAAGGGAACCACCTGGCAGTGTCTGCTACCTGGGCCTCCACTGTTAAGGAGGCATCCAGGAGCAATCCCAAACTCCTAACCTTCGGCCCTGGCACCAACAGTGCCTCATTGAAGGTCAAGAGTGATGTAGTGTATTCTAGTGTGTATGTGTGTTTATAATGTTTGTCATCTATATAGATAAAAATGCCTCTTTTAGAGGCGCTTAAAAAAAAAAGTGGGGTTCCCTACCCCCAAACCACCTTGACTCAGGCACAGGACCTCCGTCTTCATTGGATTCAGTGTACTGATGACACCCCAGCCCATGCCTCCGGGCAATATGGGCAAGGGGTGCATATAGACGTTAAATAGCATTAGGGAAAGCACTGCCCCTTGAGGCATTCCACAATCTAGTGGGTGCCTCTTGGACTGCTGTTCCCCTAGTGCCACCCTTTGTCCCTGACCTTGGAGGAAGGAAGCGAGCCATTGTAAGGCAAGCCCCTGAATCCCAATGTCGGCAAGGTGATGGTAGACCATGTCGAATGCTGCCGGCAGGTCCAACAACATCAGCACCACTGATCCACCTCGATCCAGATGCCTACGAAGGTAATCTGTGAGAGTGACCAGTGCCGTCTCTGTCTTAACCTTTATAAAGCACTTTCAGTGTTTGGAGTTCCTTACACAAATTACCTTGTAAATCTCCCAACAACCCTGTAAGGTGGGCCAATATTATTATAAATCCTATATTGCAGGTGGGGGGGGGGCTAGGGTTGCCAGGTGTCCTGCTACAGTAGACTCCCCACACACCTGCTCTGTCTGCTCCTGCATGGCAGAAGAAAAACAGGTGGCCAAATCTGCTCTATCTTACCAATCCACAGTGTCATTTCCCAGCAAATAACTGGAAGTGATCTCATTGTGTTGGTGTGCTGCTCTAGGATTCCCCCAAAACTCTATGGAATCCTAGGGTGGCACACTGAGATGGACAGGAGGCTATCCTGCCTATGAAGGGGAAAACAATCAGCTGAACCTATGAGACTGCTGCTTCAGCATCCAATCACCTTTCAGAGGGGGGAGTACAACAGGGATTTAGTGCAGATCTGCGTAAGGGAGGGTGCAGTGGTGGTTCTGGGCCTGCTTCAGCAAAGGAGCATGCAGTTTGAAGGCTAGCCCTGCTGGCTAGTATGACAGAGTGATTTAAGTCTACCTCTGGGAGAGAATAGAGTACCTGATTGTTAGGCCTGTCTCTGGTGATGAACAGACCTTGTACCATTTCATCTGACTCTTTGGAAATGGCAGGTTGGTGTGGGTGGAAACCGGTGTGTCAAAAGGCTCTAACGTAGTGGCTAGTCATATGAAGTCTGTTGAAAGCATTCAAACCACACCCTAAAGCTATAACTGGCTTAAACTTATGTACCAGTTTTTTCCTTTGACTGTCTGGAGACCTGTGCCACTGATCTGCTCTTTCTTTTATAGATTTATATTGTACTGAAGCTGTTTTTATTAATTGTATTTTATTTTTTTAATTTTTGTATGTTCTAGAATGTTGTAACCCACCCTGAGCCTGCTGTGCAGGAAGGGGAGGGCTAAAAGTCCAGCAAAATAAATAAATAAAAGCAACCTGGAAACAAAATAAATTGCCTTTGTTATTCATACAACTCCTGCCTCTCCGCGTTCAACATGCTCACAGAAAACTTACTTCAAGACAGCAAACAGAGAGCCTTTACACTCGCTTCCCTGAGAACATCTTGTAACTGAGCGGAAGGTTTACAGTTTAAAACATAAAAGGCTATGTGGGTCCCCACAGCTGGCAAAAAGGCCTGTCACACACACCAGTGCAGCTGCAGCTGGCAACTCCTGGGAGGGATTGGGGTGGCTGAAGCATAGTGCTCTGGTGTCACACCAGCAGACTTACATCACTTCTGGTGAAAGCTGGAAGCAGCATGGCAGATGCTCTAGCATTTTGCAAAAAACGATAGAGTGTTTACCTGAAGCGACTTAAGTGTACTTGTGTGCATCTCTTCAGAGGCTATAATAGGAGGCCTGATATCCATAGGCATGATGACATCCCCATGGCACCTCCCACTACTTCTAGTTGCCTATGGGGCTTACTTTGAGCTACCAAGCAGTTTGTCACATAAGAGGGACCTCCAGGTTACAGCCCACTCTGTAATCATTATGGTGTACAAGATCCAGTGGATTACAACCTAATTTTTTTTAGTTTCGAAACCTGCCCAATGTGTTCTTGTGCATGTAAAGTGCCCTCAAGTTGCAGCCAACTTATGGCAACCCCAGCAAGAGGCAAGTGAGAAGCAGAAGTGGTTTGCTCTGTAGTGTCCTCCTTGGAGGTCTCTGTTTCAAGTACCAACCCTGCTTAGCTTCCGAGACCTGGCCAAGATCAGGCTATACCATGTCGCCTTCCCTTCCGTGGTGTGTTCTTATCAGTGACAATCTTCCTTCAGATGATGGATTATTATGAATAGGAGAAGGTGGCCTTGAAAAAGGGCTGACTTCCCTATTAGGGTTTCTCATACATAGTTTTAAAAATTTGGTTTCCGGTCGTTCTTCTATTTTAGTATCAGGGAGCAATCTCTTAAAGGAATTGACTGTTATTACAAATTATTTTGTAATTAAAGTAATTTCTGGGCAATTTTTTTTTTGGTCAATGCACAGCCATTATTTTAACAGCTGACACCCCAGAATAGGACCTTACACAAAAATAACAACCATAGGCAATTTTTTTTGTGAGTTCTATATAAAAGACCCTTAACTTCAAGCAGAGTTTGAACACATTTTTATTTTGTTTGTTAAACTGCTGGTGTGTGCCATTTCTTAGGCTTAAGGTAGGTGACAAGGATTTGGACATCTCTTTGAATCCCAGGCTCTGCCATTTCATATCACAAACTCTTCTTGGGAAGTCTCTAGTCTCTATTTAAGAAAATGTTCTCTCTGCAGCATGGGACTGCTGCTTGCATAATGCCCTAGAGTCTGGGCTGTATTATCCATAAGGCTGACTAGGCTGAAGCCTAAGGGCCCCATGGGGACTAGAGGCCCATCAATATACTTGTGCAATATATATATATATATATATATATATATATATATATATATATATATATATATATATGCCCTGGAACCTGCTTCGTTGTTCTGGGTCCATCTTCCAGAACCATCTCGGAACTTCGAACTTTTAGAGCACCAGCATTTTATTGTAATTTTGTATTGTTTTATCTTGTTTCTAACTGTTTTATCATGGCTTTGTGCCATTATTGTTAGCCGCCCTGAGCCTGTTGGGGAGGGTGGGATATAAATTTGAATTTTATACAGGGCTTACAGAGCTCTTCTTACAGGGGCTACTGTAAGCTCTTGGAGGATTGGCTACATTAGGGGTGTGTTGCCTAATATGCAAAGGAGTTCCTGCTATAAAAAGAGCCACACACACACACACACACACACATATATATATCTATATAGATATATAGATAGATAGATAGATAGATAGATAGATAGATAGATAGATAGATAGATAGATAGATAGATAGTAGATAGATAGATAGATAGATAGATAGATAGATAGATAGATATAGACTAGGGAACAAAGCCCCTTGTGGTGGAAGACAACGGGCCCTAGAAAGGAAGGGAGGGAGGGTGGAAGGGAGAGAGGGTTGGAGAAAGGAAGGAAGGAAGGAAGGAAGGAAGAGGGGGAAGAGTGAAAGAAAGGAGAGAGGAAGAAAGGAAAGGGGGGAAAGGAAGGGAAGAGGAGTGGAAAAGGGCTTCTCTGGGCCTACTGCCCCCATAGAAGGCCCAGGGGATGGTGTGAGGGGGCGGAAAAGGGGTTCTCTGGGCCTACTGCCCCCACAGAAGGCCCAGGGGATGGTGTAGGGGGTGGAAAAGGGCTTCTCTGGGCCTACTGCCCCCATAGAAGGCCCAGGGGATGGTGTGAGGGGGCGGAAAAGGGGTTCTCTGGGCCTACTGTCCCCACAGAAGGCCCAGGGGATGGTGTAGGGGGTGGAAAAGGGCTTCTCTGGGCCTACTGCCCCCATAGAAGACCCAGGGGATGGTGTGGGGGGTGGAAAAGGGCTTCTCTGGGCCTACTGCCCCCACAGAAGGCCCAGAGGATAGTGTGGGGGGCAGAAAAGGGCTTCTCTGGGCCTACTGCCCTCATAGAAGCCCCAGGGGATGGCGTGTGGGGACGGAAAAGGCCTTCTCTGGGCCTAGTGCCCCATAGAAGGCCCAGGGGATGGTGTGGGGGGGGTGGAAAAGGCCTTCTCTGGGCCTAGTCCCCTCATAGAAGGCCCAGGGGATGGTGTGGGGGGCGGAAAAGGGTTTCTCTCACTTGCCTCAGCCTTGAGGGCCTGTCCCTGTGCTCACACTCCAGACGGTCCTCTCCTGTCGGAGGACTGGAGCAGACTGAGCTGAAAACACTGACCGGGGCTGACGTGGGTGGGACTTTGCGAAGCAGCCAGTCAGCCCTGGCCAGTGTCCTCTGACTGCTAGTTCTTGAGCCGAAGCAATTATGGCAAGCGTAGAATGTGGTGGAACCAAAATTCAAATATTAATAAGGACAGGATATATAAATAATATAAATAAAATTGTGAATCGAATTCTTCAGGAGGCCCTCAAAATAGATACAGGGCTATGTACTGTGGTCTAGTACCTACCATACCAGGGCCAGTCTGTTAGCTGTAGTGTGGGGGGGAAATGAAGTGCTGGAGGGCCTCCAAAATACCTGAAAGCCTAGGTGCCAAGCCATGGGTTAATACAGCCCTACCTAGAGTTCCATCAGCTACATTGGATTGTTTCTGTGGTTCCAGGCTTGGGAATCCCATGGGTTTTAGCAGGACATATCTGTGCTTTAACTAGTCACAAGCTCATCAGGAAACTTAAAATATTTGTGAGAAACTGAAGAAACTGTTTCTTGGGGAATGAATCTGAGCCTGAAATGTCAAGTATATTTTGTTTGCTGTGTTGGCATAAGTTCTAAAATGTCAGTTATGCATTAATAACAGAATAATGGTTCAATTTATTGCCCTTTTTCCTCTGTCTCTTTTAGCTTCAGCTTTGCAAGTGCCTTCTATCCATGTTTCTAATTTTGTTATGATTAATTCACATTCTTCCATAATTTATGGCTTTTGCCTTTGGCTCCCAAGGTGACCTCATCTGCTGTTTCATTTCTGCCCCGCTTATCACCTAGCTGTTTAATTTCTCTGTGGTAAAAGAATACACTTGCTTGAAATTTCTATTGTCTTTTGCAATTATATATAATATTGTGCAATTATATATTCACCCCAAGGATTTAGTCAGTAGTTTGCCCTGTTAAGGACTGATTTGGTAATCCTCGCCAGTGGCCGTATACATTTTCAGGAGCCCTTCTCAATTTGTTGAGTTCCCCTAAGGTAAATTCACCTGTTCCCAGTAGCTTCTGAACTCCACAGGATTCTGCCATATCACCTGCAGCAATTTTAGAGGTATGAGTTTTGCATTTATTGAGTTTTTTTAGCAGTAAGGATCCCCTGCTCTTTTGTTCCCTACATGCTTGTTTAATTTCATCACTCAAAAATATAAGGTTTCTCTGCTCTAGGGTTGCCAGCTCCAGGTTGGGAAATACCTGGAGATTTTTGGGGTGGAGCCTGAGGAGGGCAGGGTTTGGGGAGTGGAGGGACTTCAATCCCAAAGCAGCCATTTTCTCCAGGTGAACTGGTCTCCGTCACCTGAAGGTCAGTTGTAATCCCAGGAGATCTCCAGCCACCACCTGGAGGTTGGCAACACTACTAGCAGTCACTGATGGCCATCTCCTCTATGAATCTGCTGGACCCCTTTTTTAACATGGCACAGATATGGCACTCTGGTATGTTGAGCAGAGACTGACGTACAAGATAGTTGGAAAAATTTCTATGCTGCCTTTCCCAGGTGCCCAAGGCAGCTTACAAAATAAAACATCATAAAATTAAACATCATAAAAGTTGTTAAAAACCACTATTCAAAACATTGCAAAGCACAGAACAACATAAAACATGAAGCAGCTCAAACTGAATTTTAAACAGACTACAAAATGGTGTTAGTTAAAAGCCTGGGTGAACAGAAGCATTTTGGCCCGGTGGGCCTCAAGAAACAGAACAGAAATAATCAGTTCAGTACAGCAGCAAAATGGAAACGGTGGAATACAAAAATGCTATAAAAAGTGCAATATCCAGTCTGCTAGGTGTTTAAGGCTGTGACTTGTAAAATTCAAGAGATTTGTCTTCAGGATTTTAAGGATCTAAAATAATTTGAATTTTGACGTTTCATGGGGGCATATTATTTTCATTGGAATAAATAGGTCTTGTACTGTGGTACATAGTGCCATCTGCCCCGTTTCTTACATTAGTAATTTTGAATGGGGGAAAGCTTTTGAATAGGTGAAGACAGTGCTACTGGATCGCTTTCGGTTTCGTTCAAAGGAAAGGGAAGTGAGGCCTTGAGGCTGTGCTCTGATGTGAGCATCAAAGTGACACCAAGACCCGGCAAACTAAAAGGAAATGCATTTGCCGCCGAAAATACATGGCTTGTTTTGAATCTTGACATCTTTGTTGTCATCTGCCCAGCAAGACTGCAACTTAACAGATGGTCCAAAGCCTGGAATATATATTCTCTAGTACTTTGATTTGGCAATATAGAGAGCTGTCGAATTCTGCAGAAATTTAGAAGGTACCACTTTCTTTTGCAGTTCATCAGCGGTTCACTAGACTCTTTCCATCAAAGAAGTCATACCAACTATACCAACGTAAGTAATTTAATAAATAGCAGTGTGAACTTGATTGGCTTTGTCCCATTGACCATATTTTTTGGTGAGACTGGTTTAATTCATTTATCACCATTATGAACAGAAATGGTTCATCCTTTCTTTTTTCCCCTGACTATTTCTCTCCCTCTTCCTCTCCCTCTCTCTGTCTCTCTGTACTGTTCATACATACATATATGTGTGTGCGCACACACACACACACACACACATATATACACACACATATATATATACACACACACACACACACATATACAGCAGGGCTCTTTTTGTAGCAGGAACTCCTTTGCATACTAGGTGACACACCCCTAATGTAGCCAATCCTCCAAGAGCTTACAGAGCTCTTCTTACACGGGCTACTGTAAGCTCTTGGAGGATTGGCTACATTAGGGGTGTGCCGCCTAATATGCAAAGGAGTTCCTGCTACAAAAAGAGCCCTGCTGTACACACACACACACATATCTGCAAACATGGGGTTATTCCCAGGTTTGCACAAAAACATCAAAAGTAGAAGAACCAGTGGGTGAGCGAGCATCCATAGTAGGAATTTGTCTTGCCAGTATTGAAACTTTTATTCCTCAGGGGATTTTGACTCCCAAATGGCCGAGGATCTTTTCCCACATGGACATGCCCATTCTGCTTCAGAGAACCCTTTGAAGATCAAGGGGGTGCCATTTGGGGTGCTGGCCCCTCGTTTATTGAACACCCTTCTCAGACAAATCCTAGCATGCTGGTGAAAAGTTACTCTCTTTTTTGTTAGTGTTCTTATTGTTGAGCTGTGCTGTCTGTTGATTCATTGGCTGCCGTTTATTAACTGCTGTCTGCTGTTTCTGTTGTTATTTGCCTAGTCTTATGTATTATGACGTGAGAAAGGGATGTGACTCAGTGGTAGAGCATCAGCTTTGCATGCGGCAGATCCCAGGTTCAGTCCCCAGCATCTCAGATAGAAAAAGATTAAGTGATGTGAAAGTCCTCTGCTTGAGGCACTGGAGAGATGTTGCCTGACAGAGTAGACAATGCTGACCTTAACAGACCAGTGATCTAACTCAGTACATGGCAGCTTCAAGTGGCTTTATGTGTGCATACTTTGTTGCCAGTCTTTAATGCTTCTGGCCATTTGTTCTAATGTTGGCTAGTTCTAGCTTGTGGGCAGCATATGAATATTTGCCATAAACCACTAAATAAATGTGCCAGTGATAACTATATTGAGCTTCTTTTAAAGATGCACATATAATTGGGAAGAAAGCATCTTCCAGCCGTCCTGTTGCAGCATCTCTAGCCTATTGATGTTCATAGGAATCATTCCTGTTTTCAAGATTTAAAGTTAATTTATATTGCTGTGGCAACAACTTATTTCCAGCCTTCCTTCCCCCTCCCAACAGCTTTTTACAGTATGTTAGATTTCTCAGAAGACCAAAAAAATTTCCTTATTTTCTGTAAGATAAAACACTTTATTTAAAAATATTATTACCAAGGCAGTGTCAATGATACTCTGCGTTTTGAAATGAGTTTACTACTGTTGCTTGATTGATGGCTGTATTGTTTTAGTGTGTGTGTTTCCACATTTAAACATGCTTCACGGTGCACTGAAACATAAAATAGGCACAGTAAAAATGTTTTAAATAAAAGTGTACCATCGGTGTGGGGGGGGATACAGGAAAGGAAAGAATTCTTGAAATCTAATTTAAAGTGCAAGCAACTGAATTGTACAAGATATCCTGTATTCCCCTCTATAAAGCAATGTACACGCTTATTCTAAGAGGGGTTTTCCCCATGATATTTTGTGCCAGAGGAATCTGACCTTATCAGTAAAGGGCTCATTTCAATTCACTTTGAATACCTCTCCTCCCCAAATTATTATAATCTGTTTATAGTTATATTTCGGTTCAAACATCCATTACCATGGCAAATGTTGATTTTTCAATTTAATCAAAATGATTTTATTGCCATATAAATTGGGAGCAAAAATGACGATATAGCTTGTTTATATAGTGTATTGCCACATTTATAATTTTCTGCAAGCTATACTTAATGGTCTCTTTTGTCTCGTTCATTATGGTGATCACATTCCTTCCGATCTCGCTCCTGTTACCTTCTTTGCCGTTCCAGTTTAGTTTATTCCGAAACCAGGGTAATCTCTGTAATAGCAATGGAGCCTCTTGTTCCTGTATCATGTAACTGTACATGATATTCTGTTCGGTTCTCATTTTTATTTTCAACCTTATCAGCAGCTGTAGTCAGGCAATCAGATTTCCCTTGCCAGTTTCGTTACCAACTCCTTGTTCGAGTGACAGTGACTTGGAAGCAGTATATGACAAGACTGTGGGAGATGTACCCAAATCTAGATCTGGACTGGTTCTATCACAGGCTCGCCGAATTTTAGTATGCAACATACAGTGCTCTGTTAACCAATAAAAAAAAAACAATTAAAAAAACCCAAATTCCTAGATCTGAATACTAGCATGGACAATCCAGAAATTTCCTTGCTGTTTTCTTCAGTGCCTGAAGTTGGTTTGGAGGCTCAGTAGAAACTTACAGTCCATGGTTGCTAGGTACAAGCTGGAGAACCAAAAATGTCCAAGAGTTCCTGACAGAAGCTTGGGCAGTCTTTTGAACTTTAGAAAACAAAGGTAACAGTGATAAAGTTCTCACCCTATTGCCCCAGAAGTTAAAGTTAAATCATGCATCCGTTTTTCAGCTCTACAGAAACCTGGGCTTAAGGCTCTTAAGGAAAAACTCTCAAAACTATGGGAACTGTAGAAATTTGCCAGAATTTGGATGTGGAGAACACGTCATTTTTATGAATTGGTTACTATGGTAACACATTGTGCCTTTTCATGTGCCAAGTTACCCCTCTCTTTTATCATGCTAATCTCGACAATATCTCCAGTATATGAGGAATGTGGTTACTTAGCAGCAATATTTGGATTTTCTCCAAATCCCATTCCATTTTTCCCAGTGCAAAAGTCTGCATTTCACAGATTGGTTTTATTTGTTCAGTGCGTTACAATACAATCTTTTAGAAAAAGTTACCAGTACAGACTAGCCGGGCAAAGGTTTACGCAAGTCACTGCACAATTTGTATGATTATAACATGGTTTTGCAAGTTTAAAATGTGGTTTTAAGATCCATTTCACCATAAAATAAACTGTTTATGGAGCCCTGAAATTTGTACTAAGCCAGGTGCATATACTTAGCCACTGCACATGCAGAGGGCCACAAATATTGTATTATAGTGATGTTACTGATTTGTGGTCAGATAATGAAACATTTTGATCAGTTGTAGTTTCAATGGCAGTTCCCTGATTGATGATTCATCACTGCAGTTAGCATCAGTATGGTCTAAAAAATATAGCTAGTCTGGGTTCAAGTCCCAACTTTGTTTTGTGGCTACAAGACCATTTATCATGAGATCTGCAAGCCATATTTGGCCCTTCATAGGGTTAGAAACACATAGATACTGAAAAGGATCTCATGGGACATCTAGCCCAACCCCCTGCACAATGCAGGAAATTCACAACTACCTCCCTGCTCTATGCGCAGAGAAAGGCAAAAAACCTCCAGGATCCCTGGCCTATCTGGCCTGGAGGAAAAATCCTTCCTGACTCCAAAGTGACAATCAGCATTATACTGAGCATGTAAGAATTGGCCATCAAAGCCAAGCCCTGGTTTATTCCTTCCTGCCCTCCCTCTCACGATTTGCCCTAAATTCACAGAATCAGCATAGCTGTCAGGTGGTGGTCTAATCTCTGCTTAAAAGCCTTCAAAGAAAGAGAGCCCACCATCTCCAAAGGAGATGTTCCACTGAAGGACCATTCTAATCATCAGAAAGTTCTTCCTAATGTTTTGCCAAAAAGTCTTTTGATCGACACCCCCCCCCTTTGATCGACACCCTGAGAGCCAGTTTGGTGTACTGGTTAAGTGCACGGACTCTAATCTGGGAGAAGCGGAATTGATTCCCCACTCCTCCACATGCAGCTGCTGGGTGACCTTGGGTCAGCCACAGTTCGTGTAGCGCTGTTCTCTTGAGCAGTTCTCTGAGAGCTCTCTCAGCCCCACCTACCTCACAAGGTGCCTGCTGTGGGGTGAGGAAGGGAAGGAGATTGTAAGCTGCTCTGAGACTCTGAGTGAAGGGCAGGACATAAATCTAGTTTCTTCTTCCTCCTCCTCCTCCTCCTCCTCTTCCTCTTTTTTCTCTTTGGGCAATAGAAAACAACTCAGCTCCATCCTCTGTATGACCATATTACCTCTCAGTCATCTCCTGTCTATTCTGAACATACCAAGATCCTTCCACCTTTCCTTCTTCCTTGCGATGAGGTATGGCATTATCAGTTCACTGTTCTTCTTCCTGCCAATCTCCTTCCAGTGCCTTCAGTCTTAAAAAAAAAAAGTTGGTAGGATTTTAATGGTACTGGGGGCCTCCTTCCTAAGATGTAAGTTCAATTTAGTTCACTTTGATAGCATCTCAGTCTTAGCTTTTTGACCTTTAACTATTCCAGTGCAGGCTACAGGCCACCCCCCCCCCCCGGAAATCCCACAAGACATTCAAGGACTTTTAGACCCTATTGTCTTGACACAGTTGCTCTGACAAACTCTTGACCTCAGTTGCCTTCCATGTTTTTGCTGTGCATAGGCTCTGCCCTGCCACAGGTTGTCCTATGAATGGCTACTCTCTCTTGTCATGCCACTCTCTTCATGTCATGTCTCTTCATGTCAAGAAGACACAGAAGGGAGCAGCAAGAAGACAATTAGATAGGATAATGAGGACAGCACCTTCTCTGTCCTATTAAGTGTCATTGCTTATCTGTCTCCAGATTCCTAATCTTAGGGCAATTTCCCCCTACTCCTTGGAAGTTCTTCACTCCATCTACTCTCTCTCTCTCTTAGCTAGAAATATAGCTAGGGTTAGTTCCTAAATAAATCTTTATTTGCTCTTTAATGGGGTTGTGCACCATTGCTCTGTTAATTACTCTGCCAGTAGGAGTTATGGTCACCCAGATTAATTGTATCTTTGATTAAAGGTAGAAAGATCACCAAAGGCTCTTGGAAAGAACAGGTGAGAACAAAACAACAAAGATGGTGATGTCCTGTGGGACCTCTGCACTCTTCAGAGCTAATTCCTTGTTTGACTGGGTAGGGAAAGTCTCCTCTCACTAGAAGATCTATCCCCTTTCTTTGACCCAAATGGGAGTCTCCATCCAGCTATCCACTCATCCTTGCCAACTTTCCCCAGTTCTCCTGTCTGTTTTAAACTGCTCTCAGTCAAACTGTCAGAACTTGACTGTTCTCAGCTATTGCTGAAATCAGACAGAATTCTCCACAGCATCCAACTTAGAAGTCTTTCTCTGTTCAGCTGATGTGAATCCATCAGATCTCTTGTAACAGCCTGTCACTCAAGGCTCTTTGGCTCTTTGAAGAATTAACCCTTCACCCTTTGAAGAATTAACCCTTTATCTTTTTACATAACACTTCTATGCTTTTAAAAGTCCAGTCCATCAGAACAGGTATTAAGAGTCAATAAGATGCCAGCTACTAAGGCTGTTTGGGTTGAGTTGGAAAGATTGCATGTAAAATCCACCTTAAAGAGCCAGCTCTATCTTCAGAAATGCTTGTTTAGCATGAGAATGCAGAAAACTGGGAAACTTAGAAAACATCTTGAAAAAATGTTAGAATTAGCTAAGTAATTGAGAAGTGCAGGAAAATATATTCCCAATGAGGTTGTATTAATTTTAATCAGTTTACCAGAATCATATTAAAACACAGTGTCTCAAACTGAGTCTAAGAATTATTTGTCACTCCAAAGTGTTATCAATCAGCTTGAGGAGGAATAGGGTTCACGGGAATTAAGGAAAGCAGATAGTAGCCACATGGCTTTGAATATAAATAACAAAGGCAAAAAAAATGTCACCTCTTGTCATGCTGCTCTCTTCATGTCATGTCTCTTTATGTCAACAGGCCACATTAAGAGAGACTGTTCTACTGCTAAGCAGAGGAAAGCCTTCCCAAAGCAAAAGAGAGAAATGGCAAAGAAGCCTAGATCAAATTTAAGTAGCAGCCAATAAATAAATGTTTTATATTATCACCAGAAGCCACAAAAAGTGATATATGGTTTATAGATTCTGGGGCCATGGCTCCCATGTGTGGTGATAAAGTATTTCTGAAACATTAAATGAGCAAACATGAGGCATCAGTTCAAGGACAATAAAATGCAAGCTCCCAAATGGAGAAACCCAAGAAGTCCTCATCACAAACTGTCCTCACTTCACAAACCTAGTGAATAATCTTATCTCTGTAAGAGCACTGGCAAAGAAAGGAATGATAGCATCTTTTGAAAGAGAGAATTAATTGCAACTGGAGTTGTACAGGATTTGTACACTCTTGACGCTTATACGCAGAAAGCAAATCTTACAAAGGAATGCAAACACAAAAATTGCTCCAGGCTATGATACAGTCGATTGACACAGGAACAATTATGTAATTAGTCAACATGAAAGCCAGAATTTAACTAAAGGCATGCAAATGAGCAGATGTCCTACTGAAGGGGAATATGTGTGCTGTGTCAGAGTGAAGGTGACGAGACCTAGCTTTAACAAACAGTGTAGCACAAGCCAAATGCAGCAACCCCTAGAGTTGATACACAGTGAAATTTGCAGACCAATGAAAACTCAAATTCCAAATGGGAATAAATATGTGCTAACTTTTATTGATGACTATTCAAGATACAATGTGACCTACCTAATTAAAGAGAAAAGTCAAATGCTGGAAAAACTTAAAGCATATGTGGAAACGGTCAGTAACAGATTTCGAAGAAAGCCACTAGCAATCCACACTGAGAATGTAGAGGACTACATGTGACATGAAATGAAGAAATATTTGGCTGAACATCAGCTTACAGTCCCATACACTCCAGAGCAGAATGGCATAGTGGAAAGGAAAAATCACTCTCACTGAAGCATGCAGATGTACGCTCCCTGAGGCAGAGCTACCTGACAAGTTCTGGGGAGAAGCAATCAACCCTGCTACCTACCTGAAAAAGAGATTGCCTACCAAAGGTGCAAGTAGTACACCATTTGAACTGTGGTTTGGGCACAAACCTAGCCTGAATAATCTGAAAGTGTTTGGATTAAAGGCCTACACTTACATTCTTAAAGAAAAGCAAACCAAGATGGATCTTAGAGCAGAAAGTGGCATTTTTATAGGCTATACACTGGGATGCAAAGGATACAAAATCCTCAACCCAAAAACAGAAACAGTTAAGATCTGCAATGTCATCTACATTGATGAAAAGGATAAATCAAGCACATAGAGAAACTAGATATCACTGAATCTACACCAACACAGCAAAATGAAGCACAACAAACAGAAACAGTGCATCTGAGCACAATGGACAAAATGATGCACCTGCAGAACCTAAATAACTAGAAGACCTGAAGAACCAAGGGTCAGATGGTCAACCAGATCAATTAAAGAGTACCACCAAGAAGACTTTCTTATCTAGTAAAAGCAGAAGCTATACCTGAGCTATCCACAAGGAAAGACATAGTAAGAATGCTTGCAAAAGAAGCAGAAAAATGGAGAAAAGCTGCAGAAGAAGAGACCAAGAACCAAATATGGACCCTTACAGAGCTGGCTTTAGGGAAGAAGGCAGTAGGATGCAAGTGGATCTACAAAACTGAGCATGATGCATAAGGGGAAATACAAAGATACAAAGCCAAATTGGTTGCTAAAGGATACTCTCCGAAATATGGAAAAGACTATGATGAAACTTTCACACCAGTGGTGAGACATACTTCAATAAGAATGCTCTCAAGCATAGCAGAAACCAGGAAGATGCGTGTGGAGCATCCAGACATAAAGACTGCTTTTCTACACAGAGAAATAAAGTAATATGTTTACATGGAACAATCCAAAGACAAGCAACTCACGTGTAACTGCAAAATAGCATCTATGGGCTGAAACAATCTGTAAGATGTTGGAATGAGAAACTTCATCAAATGCTAACCAAGGAAAGATTTGATCAATACAAGGCAGAACATTGCCTATACTCAAGATATAGAGACAACAAATGGACTTACATTCTGACATGTGGATGACCTGATTTTATGCTGTGAAGACAAGGAGGACTGTGATGAAATAGTACAACATCAGCAGGAAGAAGCAGAAGTGAAACTACTATCTTGGAATACAAATAGAATAAGAGAAAGATGGACGTTATCTCATCAACCAGAAGCAGAAAATACTAGAATTGCTAAACTACATGAATGTGAAAGGAGCTAAACCAACAAGCACTCCTATGGTAATGAACTACCTGAATCAGTAAGGAAGTAGTGAACTTCTGCCTGACAACAAGCAATTGGAAGACTGCTGTACATAAGCACATTGACGCATTCTGACATCACAGCAGTTGTGGGAATGTTATGCAGAAAGACAGAATCATCAAACACAAGGGCCTGGAATGTAGTCAAAACACTTGCAAGGTACCTGCATGGCACTGCACATCTGAAATGAAAGTTGCCAACAAGTGATAATCCCAGACTAGTGGGATACATGGATGTAGACTTGGCAGGAGATACTACAGACAGGTAATCAACCAGTGGATACTTATTCTTCTATGCTGGCGGAGCAGTCAGCTGGAACAGCAGGAAGCAAGAAACAGTAGCTGTATCCTCAACTGAAGATGAATTTGTATCTGCAGCAGCAGAACTGCAACTAATGCAAGACTTTGGGATAGAGGAACCCAAACCGGTACAATTCTTTGAAGACAACCAAGGGCACATAAAACTTGCACAGACAGAGAAGATCAACTCAGGAATGAAACACACAGATGTGAAGCATCACCTATAAAGAAACATGCAGGAAGAGCTTGTTGAGTTGGAATACTGTCCTACAGATGAAATGATTGCAGACGCACTCACCAAGACAATTTCTCAAGAGAAGTCTGAAAGTATATGTAAGAAGATGAATCTTATGAACTTTGTACACTAGACCTTGAGAAAAGGTGTTGGAAAAAGGCAATGTCTGGTGTACAAAGAAGAAGAGAAGGGCAACAAGAAGACAATTAGATAAGATGGTGAGGACAGTGGCTTCTCCCTCCTGTTAAGTGTCATTCCTTGTCTCTCTAGATTGCTAGTTTTAGGGCAATTTCACCTTTCTTCTCAGAAGTTCTTTGCTCAGTCTCCTTTCTCTTTCAGCTAGAAAGGTAGTTAGGAACCTGTATCTGTCTCTCCTCTTTTCTATTAAGTATATTAGTTCCTAAATAAACTTTTATCTACTCTTTAATCAGATTGTACACCATTGCTGTGTTAATTACCCTGCCAACAGTCCCAAGTCTTCACTTGGCAACACACTACTTCCCCTTACTCCCCAAGGTGCCAGTTACAAAGTGGGTAACCACCAAATACCACCAATGACTCTTAGGAGTATCTCTTACCAGACGGAGAGATACTCCTAACACTCCATAATAGTTTATGCCCATTACAAACTGAGTAACCACCGACTGCAACTGATGACTCTTAGGAGTATCTCCTACCAGACTGAGTCATACTTCATTGCTGTTTAGAGACCCTACCTAGTTGCTGTTCCTTCCACTGAGCTTCTACAAGCAACTGCAGGGAAGTCAACTGCACAATTCTGAGCTATCGCACTCCAGAGATGGCAACCTTCTCTGCTGCTGCTCCCCATTACCGCAGTTTAGTTAGGAAGACCAAATAATGTGTGGCAAGTTTCCAGAAATCAGACTTAGAGGGTTCAAAAGATAAGAAAGTTTAATAAATAAGTAAACGAATACACATGTTCTTTTCAAGCTTTCAGGATTAGCAAGGAAACACAGAAAAGGTGAAAACACACAGTCCTCTTTCTCTTCCCTTAGTACTTCCTAAATGACCTAAATTTAGGACAGTCTAGCTTTACTTGTAGTTGCAATGTTAGATTTACTGTAGAGCTCTAGGTTGGGACTCCTCCACATTGTTTCCTGCCTCATGGACAAGATGGAGTCTCTAGGGTGAAAGCCTAGTCCATCATGACTTGTGCCCATCCAAAGAGCTTCTGAAAATGGAAAAGTGTACATGAACAGAGCTTAGTCACAATTAATGCAATATTAGGGTACATTCCTGGGAAGAGGGCATTTTGTCATTCTGATTGAAAACCCCTTCCAGTTTTGAGAATCAGTATGGTGTAGTCATATAGGGTGCAGTGTCTGCAACAACCATTTCTCAGTTCATTATAAAACCATGTTGTAGTTGGTTAATTTTCCAAATGTGCTATGTATGTCAGAAGAAATCACTCTGTGATGGTAGATTGGGTCGACGTCAAGCTTTTTGGCATGCATCTAGAACATTTTTATGATATAAAAAGAATGTGGTGGAGGAGATGCTGCTATGTTGCCTCCTTTCTTTATTTATGAAAAGCAGAAATGGGTGGTATGCAGTTAAGGTTCCTGCCGTGGTTTGCTGGCTGACTATAGGCTTCCTCCACCGAACACTACAGCATGGGGAGAGGGGACCAAAGGGTGTCTGTGTGAATCAGCCATTGCCCAATTTGGTCCTAATTTCACTTTAGGGTGTGTGGGGTATAAATGAAGTAAATAAAAAGCATATAAATCAGCAATAGTCTACTGAAGTGGGTTAGAAGCATATGCCTCTGCTTAGATACACAGGGGGAAATGTTACTCTAGTACATATGCCCTTCACAACAGGCTAGGAGGGAGAAAAATACAGACTCTTACCGAAATTTCAAATGTCTGGCTGAAAAAGGTATCTATTGGGCCGATCTAATTGAAATGTACACCACATGTCAAATCTATCTCATTTCTTTAAAGGTATCATTATGAAGGATAGACATCAAGGGTATATCCCAAGCACTGTTTTGCATACTTACCCAAACTGAGATTATAGACATTTCAATTATGAAATTTCATTATGATGCAAAGAGTGCTGTTCACTCTTTTTGAAACACATCCAAAAATTAAGTATATTAAGACCAATTTGTTCTCCCTGCCAGTAAATATTTTTCCTACAAGGCCTAAAACAACTTAGTAATGCAATGACAATAGCTAAATGGAAAATTAAGAACTGCTAAACCCCTGCTTTTAAAAAGTGTCCATTAAATGGTTGATGTTTGTAAGCGCATATCAATTTATTGCTTAGGGGAAAACCACCATTTTAATCCCTGCTGTCCTTCCTGTCCAGGACAGTTTCAGTTTTAGCCATCTTTCAAGTCTATATACATCTTGTCTCAACTTTTTGAGTGATACACATTGTACAGTGTGTGGGAAAAGTTACCTGGCACGGCAGGACACTGGGCCCAACAGCAAGACTCACCTGGGTGAAGCAGGGTGAGACTGGGAGCAGGAGAGTGCAGCCATGGTAGCCTCAGCAACAGAGCAGCCTTGGTAGTCTGCCACAGAGGTAACAGGCAAGTCTGGGCAAGGGAACAATGGCTATCTAGGCCCAGGTGGTTTAAGTGACGGTGTGGATATGGAGTACAGGAAATGGCTATGGCACAGGGGCACAGAAAAGACGGGGCTGGAGCTTAAGGTTGCCAGGTCCCCTCATCATGCTGGCAGGGGGATTTGGGGGCATTCCAGGGGTGGGTGGGGATGTCGTGCAATGTGCTAATGTCACCCAGAAGTGACATCAGCACATCTGTGATGGCGGGGTGATGGTCTGCTCTTTGGGCAAATTCCATGATAGAAATGGCCTCAAACCATAGAGTTTTGCCCCAAAAGCAGAGTGTCACCCCCTTGGCAGCACCAACATGCTGACGTCACTTCCGGGTAATGTCAGCACATCATGCACAGGGTTCGGGTGGGGAATTTCCTCCCTCTGGCCAGCTAGCTGGTGGTGGGAAGAAGCCCACGAAAGTGGGGATCTCCACCCCCACCTGGGGTATGGGAACCCTAGCGGAGCTTAACACAAGAACCAGGTGTGGAGCTGGGTCTATAAAATAGGAAGAGGAAAGGGCTGGAGGAGAAGGTGCAGGAGCAGAAAGGGAATTTTCTCCCTTGTAATGTATTGTAACCCTGAGGTGGGGGAAATACCTTCAGGTACTTTTAACAGTAAAGTGGAAATAGAGACCACCTGTTCAAGGAAGCAGTAACTGGGCTGGTGTTTCATGTCCCATGGACCTCAGGTGTGGTGTTCCTTTCCCTTCAGAGGGAAATTTGGGATATTTACATCTTAACATAGGCATTAAATTCGGTATGTTTACTCTGTGCCTCAGATTATCATGACTGTTGGAGTGTGTTAATTATTTTCCTCAGTAAGTCTACCTGACTGAATCATATTCCTTGTAGGGTTTTCATGACAAGCGACATTCAGAAGTGGCTTGCCAGTATCTTTCTGTTAAATACTGGTGGGCTCAGAGCTTGGTGGACCTCTGTGGTGAACTGGTTGGCGGCTTCTGCAGAGACAGCTTCCTCAAGCATGTCCTTGAACATGGAATCTTGCTTGGTGATGAGCCACCTTTGGATCTGCTTGTCTCGAAGTCTGCACACCAGCCGGTCACGGAGCGCTTCCTCGAGGTTGTGGAAGTTGCAATGTCAGCTGGCATGCCATTATGTAGGCCATGATCAACTCACCTGTTGCTTGGTTCCTTGTGTAGAATGTGTGGTGGGCTGCAATGACAGAGGGCGTTGATGCAAAGTGCTCCTTCAGCCAGTCTATAATCATCTGGTACAGGTTGTTTCGTAGCTCCGCCGGTGCTAGCAGCGAGCAAGCGATCTCGAACGTTGACTGGCTGCAGACCTGTAAGAAGGTGGCATACTTCTTCGTGTCTTCATTGACCTCGGAGGACTCAAGGAAGAACTTGAAGCAAGAAATGTAGGAGTCCCAGTCCTCAGCAGTGGCGTCGAATGCATTGAAGTGTCCTGAAGTGGCAGCCATGGTCCCAGTTGCGGTCTGATGCATTAAATACTGCGTTCAAGATGCATTGCAGCAAACAGCTTGACTTTATTAAGTTATTTCAGGAACAAGAGTAAAACACCAGGGCAATAGCCCTGTTTAAATAGCATGCAAAAAGGTAGAAAGGTAAACTAGAAATTCAAATACACCCAAATCCCAACGATAGGCTATTTAGAGAACATTAGTTTCTCACTGGTCACTTCTAGAGTCCTGGTGGGCTATTGTCCTAGAGCTCCAAGCTTGGCCGGTCTCTGCTAGATAGTCCTGGAATGTTCCTGACCTAATACATAACACTTCCTCTGCATAGCAACCTGGGACTTCCTTGGTGGTTTCCCCATCTAAGCATTAACCAGGGCCCAACCCTTTTTAGTTTCCATGATCTGACCAAGCTAACTTGGGTCATTCAGGTGAAGGCTTTTTTAGCTTAAGGCTAGGCTAATTTATTTATCTACTTCATTTATATCCTTCATTTCTCCCCAGTGGGAACCGAATGTGGTGTACATCCTTTTTCTCTCCTCTTGTCTTCCTGCCTCCATTTTATCCTCCAAGCAATCCCATGAGGCAGGTCAGGCTGGGAGTGTGTGACCGTTCCAAAGTCACCCAGCAAGCTTCCATGGCAAAATGGGGATTCAGACCAGGGTCTCCCAGATCCTAGTCTGACTACTGTATTAGACTGGCTCTATGATTTTTACTTCTTTTAATGGCTCATAATTTCTTTTTATTGTTTTACTTGTTTGAGTGACATTTTTTTGTTCCACACCTTGAAAGTTACGCTGTAGCACCAGAGGAAGATAAATAAATTGTAGATAAAGGGGGCTCTTGAAATGCCTGTCTGAGCCTGGGGCAAGATCTCATAGGGGTCTTCCATGGAAGCAGGACCCTCTTCCTAGTCAATGATTTCAATAGAAGTGGCCTGGGAATTCCATATGTGCTATTTAGAGCTTCTTTGGTAGAAAGGTAAACTAGAAATTCAACAACAAAAAACTCCCCTGCCATCTCTTTTTTTTTAAAATCCCAAACCCTGACATGATCCATAGAAAATTATATGAACTATTGCGTTCTGCACTCCTTTGTTAGAAAATCAGTTCTTTTGTCCCTATATTACTTTTAATAAGCCGATTCATGGCAGTTGCCATATTCTGTCCTCTTACAAGAAGCCAAATGATAAAGGAGGTTAATGGTAAAAGAAAAGTCACCAGAGGGAGGTCAGAGAGTTTCTTTTTCTGACACGGACTCATTAGAGGGGGAGAACACAGCAAGGGTGGCATTGATCACCATAGCCTGTGCACTCTTAAAGGTTAATGATTAGGGTAATTAGCTGACCTATAGGAACCAGATAGCATTCAGTGGAGATCAGTGACAAGTGGCAGCAGTTATTTAAGCAAGACCTGAAGCAGAGTCATGAATGCTGCCAGCTACCGTAAAAAATTGCTCTCCCCTGAGCCTGGTTAAAGAGCTCATTGGGGGGGGGGGAGTTAGTGTCACTTCTTGCAATAAATTTGATCAGGTCTGTTTCCCTTGTCGCCCTGTTCCTTTATGTCTCTGTCTATCAATATTCCCTAAAGACAGCAGGGCATGTGTTCCGGAGATCAGCCCTTAAGCACACTGTTGATGCTAACAAAATGCCATAGTTGGCGCTAGAGGAATATGGCCCTGATCTGTATGGGCCAGGCGAAGCCAGTCTCGTCAGATCTTGGAAGCTTAGAAGAGTCAGTCCTAGTTAGGTATTTGGATGGGAGCTCACCAAGGAATACCAGGGTCTCTGTGCGGAGGCAAGCAATGGCAAACCACCTCTCTTTGTCTCTTGCCTTGAAGGTTGGTTGTGAGTTGACAGCATTTGCCTCCAAAGACTATTGGGGGGGTGTTGTTTGAAGCTCGGGTAACAGAAGTTTCTAATCTTAAGGAGACGTGTGTTTTGGGGGGAACGGAACAAAAGATGCAGGTTGTGTTGAATGTTGCATCTTATTTAAAGATAATAATCATTAGACTAAATTAGAGTGTGGGACAGGAGAGAGCTTGGTTCGAATCCTCAATTTGTGGAGGAAATGTGCTGGTTGACCTTGGGTGACTCACACACAGTCAGCCTAACCTACGGAGGAGAGGAGACAATGTAAGCCCCTTTGGGTCCACACTAAGGAGAAAGGCAGGGTATAAATGAAGAAAACAAACCATCTTTTTGAGAGGGAATCTTTCATCCAGGACTTGAATAACACATAGAGGGTATGTTGAGAGCACACTCGACCATGCATCAAAAACCAAGAGGGTTTTGTTGTTGTTTTGATGACACGAAAAGCAAAACAAACAAAGTGGCTTGTGCTGCCTCTATTTTTTCCTTTGAAATACAACATCGTCCTGATGCAGAGAAATTGGTTTTCCCATTGATTAAAATGGCAGCATCATATTAAAGAGCACAAATGGAGAAGGCGTTCAAGGGAAGAGAGCTTTTCAGGACTATTTCTATTATTCAGGAAGTTATGTGCTCAGAGTAATCAGGGATCTTTATATAGTAGGTGACTAATGCTTGGATCCAGGGGAGCATTTCTGTGGGTGGAGGGATTTTTCTTTGTGGAACAGGACTTTCCCCCTCCCCCCTCCCACTGCAGCCAAAAATGGCTGTTCCTGGGGTTCTCCTGTGCCCCAAGAGGAGCATTGGGAAAGTATTTGGGCTATAGGAGGAGGGGGAGATGAGAAAGTCACTTTCTGTGAAGAGAAATCCTTTGTCCACTGAAATACTCTGCTAGATACATGTTTTACTCTGCTAGATACATGTTTATGCAAGGTCTGTGTTGGTCTAGGAGACAGAGGTTCAAATTCCAATCTATTTGAAAGCATTGCTGTGAACATAAAACATAGGAAGAAATAACCATGTGCCCTGAGCTCCTATGTGGAAGGGCAGGATAAATTTAAGCATACAGTTAGCTATTGTCTTTTCCTTCTTTCCCAAGAACCACCTTTTGGTTCAAAGAATGACTAAACCCCATTAATGAATAAGATTTGCACAACATCAGACATGTAGGAGTACATTTTGTTTTAACTTGTTTAGAGGGAACTGACAATGGAAGTAAACCAAAAGGAAAGATT
Organism: Gekko gecko; assembly: GCA_029375565.1. NCBI lineage: Eukaryota > Metazoa > Chordata > Lepidosauria > Squamata > Gekkonidae > Gekko > Gekko gecko. The sequence goes on along the minus strand of JAPDNY010000004.1, from coordinate 162,124,744 downwards.
TACCATAGGTTTGCCAGCCTTCGGCTGGTAACCCCAGGAGCTTTGCGGGACAGGACAAGGCACATACACCACTGTGTGATGCTGTAATATCACTTCCAGTTCTTCAGCTTTTGTGGGGAACAGAAAGCAAGGATTTAAAGGGACTCAGAGTCCCTTTAAACCCCCACTTTCTGCCCCATCCATAAACTGCTTTAAAAATTCATGAAAGTTCATGACCCATCGCAAACTTCTGTTCACAAACTACAAATAGGGCAAAATTCATCACAAATTTTGTTTTGTGGTTTGTTTCGTGCCCATCCCTATTAAGGAGTTTGACCATTATCTCCCCCTACTCCTAGCTGAACAAAGGAACTGGGATTTTTTAAATCATTGTAAATGTTATTATAGCAAAATCTAGGACTCCTGGCTTCTTACAGAAGTAAATTAACTTAGCATGACTAGTGATAGTTTAAGAACATAAGAACATAAGAGAAGCCAATGTTGGATAAGGCCAATGGCCCATCCAGTCCAACACTGTCACACAGTGGCCAAAAAATACCAGGAGCCATCAGGAGATTCACCAGTGGGGCCAAGACACTAGAAGCCCTCCCACTGTTGCCCCCCTGCCCCAAGCATCAAGAATATAGAGCATTACTTGCCCCAGACCTAAAGTTCCTACCTATACCTTGTGGCTAACAGCCACTGATGTACCTCTGTTCCATATGTTTATCCAATTCCCTCTTGAAGCTGTTCATGCTTGTAGCTGCCACTGCCTCCTGTGGCAGTGAATTTTATGTGTCCATTACTCTTTGTACTCAGAGTAATCAGGGATCTTTATATAGTAGGTGACTAATGCTTGGATCCAGTTTCTGTACTTGTATTTGAATTTAATTTTACAGGATTACATTTCACCCTGTATTTTTTACATTTCATGCCGTTTGCTTTTTTTTTTACATAGCCCTTCCAAAATTGCATAGTGAACAGGCCTTCACTGAATCCAAAGAATTGGACACCACGAAATATGATATTGGAATAAAATTGTGTTAGTCCATAAGGCGCCACTGGACTTCTGTTTATTTTTGCTTATGTAGCATTCATTTGATCCTGACCCTTTTGTAACTTTATAAGATGGGGGACCCTCTTATTGCTGTTAGGTTAAAATCTCAAGAAAATGCATATCTTTAAAAATCTCCAACTACGCTGGGAGACATGTTCTCTTGCCCATCCTTTTCCCATTTCAGTCCTCTTCCCCCTTCCTCCCATCTGCTGGGTGGAGTATCCAGAATTCTGCCCACCACAGCAGACAGATGGCAGGACCAAGGAGGCCATAGTGGGAGAAGCCTCAGCTGCCTCTGGGGATTTTAAAGCCTCTGAGCACCCTGTGAATTGCAGCCTGGCAGTCCTGGGCACGGCACCAGACAAGAAAAACTGCTGACTTCTGGGTGTTAAAAGATATTTGCAAATTCACCCGAAATACCCTCCCTCGAAATAGTAACCAATCTCTCATTTCTACTTCTGTTCCTGCTGGGAAAAGCTGCCCTATTTCATTACTGTTCTTGGATGCACAGGTTTGGGGTTTTTTTAAAAGATATGCTGACTATCTCAGAATAAACAGAAACTCCTTAATTCTGCATTGAGTTAAGCAGATTATTTTCCCACACAATATCTGCTGTCGCAGGAGGAAAAAAAAAATGCTCAGTTTTTCTGTCTGTTCTGATTTTTATTTCAGTGTAATAAATCAGGCATGGCTTTTCTTTCTTTTTTAACATCTGCTCTAGTATTTTTTTCCACCTTGTCTTCAAGTACAGCAAGCCATAAAGCTTTAGTCTAGATTCAGCTCCCGTCAATCATTTAGCTACTAAAGTAAAAGGTGCCTAATGCATCTTTTCCATTTGGTACTGGAATTGCGAACCTGTTTTCTGACTTTCAATACTAATCAAGCTTTTTTCTGGTTATTTTTTTTTACTGGATCTGTTTTGGTACAGCCTATACTGTAGGTCATCCATAGGAAATAGATTTGTACACTAAAAAGGCAAGCAAGAAACACTTTGCTTCAGGCAAGCTCTTGGCCCTTTTGGGGAATGTTGTAATTCTATCACAATTGTACTGGTATAACTTATATTTTAACATTAAACTGCCTCATAAAGTGCTAGAGATTAAATGCTTGTTCTTAATTGGGAAGAGAGTAGCCCAAAGGCACAGAAGTGTGCCTATTTTTCCCTCCTAACAATCTAATTAATAATCACAGCAAACATTTAAAGAACAGACAGACCATATTGGCAGTTCAGAAATCATGGCCTACCTTTTAAAACTAACCTTGTGCTAAAATAAATCTAGACCTAGCTCAACGTTTCCTGAACAACTACACAGCCACCGCCAAGCCACACGACTTCTCTGTATCTCCCAGAAACTAGCTGACATGGTTGCTTGGTGGAATATTAACATGCTCAGTGTCTTTGGCTGCGGTCACACACACTACATGATCCACTTTCAATCCACTTTCAGTGCACTTTCCAACTGGATTTTACTGTGTGAACTGGCAAAATCCAGTTGGAAAGTGTACTGAAAGTGGATTGAAAGTGAATTATTTCGTGTGTGTGTGACAGCAGCCTTTCTGCTTACATAACTCCTCTGCATATGGCAGCCAATGACATGGCTCCCCACCTAGGGTTGGCAGTCTCCAGGCGGCGACTGGAGGAGGAGGAGGAGGAGGAGGAGGAGGAGGAGAGGGGCAAAATGGCAAGTTGCCAACTCTCCAGGGGAGCCCCAAAGATTGCCAGAAAGCCCCGAGATGGGTTCCTAGTGACACTGGAGGGAGGTTAGGAGGCTGTCCTGCCTAACCAGAGCCCAAGACAGGGACAGTGGTGGCAGCAATACTCAGAGGCTGTGGAGAAATTAAACTGTCCCTTCAGGTGCCAGGTCAGGCAAAGGAGGGGTGGGCAGAGCGGGGCCCGCCAGCTGTTGCAGGGCCGTTCCGCCACAAAGGCCATTGAGGGGACATAGAAACCAGTTCAGAACCATAATAACAAATGCAAGGTAATTTAGGAACAGAGGTTGATAACCATGTGAAAGAGAAGTTCAAAAGTGCAGCACTCCAGGTTATAGAGATTAGTTCCCCTGGAAAAAATGGCTGCTTCTGAAGGTGGACCCCAAACCTCGCCCTCCCCAGACTGTACCCCAAAATCTCCTAGAATTTCCCAATGCAGACCTGGCAGCCGTAATCACACCACGTATCTGCTTCAACACTGTGCAACAGCAGGTACAAATAAATAATATGGGTTGGCAGGAGCTGTATGTTTCAAGGAATGCCGAGTTTGGCCCTCATAGCTGGGTTGGAAGACTGAGACTGATTCCGCAAAAGCAGTTGTCCCATCCTCAGTCTGCCATTTGCCCCAGTTGTACTGCTCAATTTCCCACTATTTGCTGTGTGGCTGCATTTTGACCCGCATCTCCCCCTGATTTCCCCCATGTCTTCTTGATCCTGATCCTTATTTTTTTTAGTGCAGTCTCCACCAGCTCAAGTGGCATATTTGTTCTCAAGAACCAAAAACTTTTCAATGCTAAGCTCCAAGATATGCCTAATACAATCATATCCCTTGCTTCAAGGGATACTTCATCAAGGAAAGCCATAGTTCTGTCAGAGCTGTTCTTGAAAGAGCAGTTTCTCTCAGAGCTCTCTCAACCCCACCTAACTCACAGGGTGTCTGTTGTGGGGAGGGGAAGGGAAAGGAGTTTGTAAACCACTTTGAGACTCCAAGTGAAGGGTGGGGTATAAATCCAGTCTCTTCTTCTCTTCAGTGTGAGCCATTTCAAGTTATAGACCCTTAAGTATCGCTCATCCAATCTAACCATTGATAGGCAGCCTAACATCCAATGCGCCCAGGATGGGGCATCAGGAGGACATCTAAACACATCATTCACTCCTAGTTCTTTGTCAATATGCTAAAACCATCCAACGATCACTCCACCTTGGACTGTCAGGTATTTCACACCAAATTTTGACAGCAGTTTTCTTCAAATTGCAGTTACCAGACAAATTCATATTCCATATCTTAGACCAATCATATTCCTGGGAAAGTGAGCTCCCATGTCTAGCTATGGGACCCTTCCCCATAAAAAGACCATCCCAACTCACTGGAAAGTGTGCCAGGTTTTCCCACTGCCTGCAACTGTGTTGCGGGCTCCTTTTTAAAAATTCCTCACTATGCTCCTTGGATTTCAGCTCCATTTACCCCAAACCTCTCCAGACCTCAAGCCCATGATTTCAGGTTGTATGTCCCTTCCCTAAAACTTCCCAGTTTCCTCCTACCTGCCTTTTATAAGTGTGCTGTCTTGTTGGTGTGGGTGGGTGGGATTACTTAGGGAATTCATTCTCAGATGCTTAGTGTAGATGATTTACATTTTTACTTCTTTTATTTTATTTCATTTTGTATACAATAAAGCCACCTGTATTTAAAATCACTCTGTCTCACTCTCTTTTTTCATAATTTAATTGCTGCATATTCTTACAAAGATCTACCCTGGTATACATAGACCAAAGGTCTCACGTTATTCCTTCTTGGAACCTTTTTAAAGCAAATTTCCCCTTCTCTGGGTCCAGTTTGGGTAAGACTTCACCCCTACTTAGGGATGCTTCTACAATTCTCCTCTTCCAAATTTTCTCCAGGTTTGAAGTTCTGAATGACTTGCAGTGTGATCCTAATCCCCACTGAACAGACCAGTGTAGGTTTCTGACCGGATCTGCTTAGGAGTCCTTCTTTTTGTCATTGTTTTGGAAATGGAACCAATGTAGTTGGAATTCTTCATTCTTCCAGTTTGCATTTCTGAATTCTTTCTTCCACACAGCTCTGTGCATGTGTGTTCCCATCAGTTAATATGCATATTTTCCTCCCTCTGCATGAAGTGATGCACATGTGCCCATTGATCAAAGACTGTGACCAAACAACTGTTATGTGCTTGTGTATGAAGTTCCGTCAGGCTTTCTGCATGCTGTTTCACCAATATGTGCACCATTAAAATATTACACAAATGACATCATAATGCCATTGTACGTGCAATTACATTGAAGTTGCTTTTTCAGTGCATGCATATACATTGTGTTGGGTGGGTGAGAGATGCAAATGAATTGAAAGCTGTGATGAACTGTGCATGATCCAGTTCAGGAGTTCATTATAAATGTTCCTAGATAAACCCAAAAGGAGAACAGAAGGAACATATGGAACAATGAAGAGACAGAACGGGGGGGACGACGACCTGCTTTTCCCTTGTCTGCATGCACCAATGAGATGTCCTCACTGGAGAAGCAAATAAATGCACACAAAGCTTGAAGGAGGATATGATTGAACCAGTTTGTGTGGGTCGGTTGCATGTAGACTAACCAGGGCTCTTTTTGCAGCAGGAACTCCTTTGCATATTAGGTGACAAACCCCTACTGTAGCCAATCCTCCAAGAGCTTACAGAGCTCTTCTTACAGGGGCTACTGTAAACTCTTGGAGGATTGGCTACATTAGGGGTGTGTCACCTAATATGCAAAGGAGTTCCTGCTGCAAAAAGAGCCCTGAGAATAACCAAGTCACTAAAAAAGTTATTCTAAACTGAATAATAATGTAGGCGCTCTCTCTCGCTTGCTCTCTGTCTCTCTCTCTCTCTCTCTCTCCAGATTCTGCTTTGAAAATCCACAGTTTATTCCCACTTTCACTATTTGTTTCCAATACCCATGAACAAAGGACTCCACCTCTTAAGAATTCCTAATTTTAATCTTTATTCCAGAATTGGGCACATTTGATAAATGTACCTATGCCCCATGTTGAAAAGGCTTCTGCTAGGGTTGCCAACTCCAGCCAAGGAAATTTCTGGACATTTGGGGGCAGTGCCTGGGTAGAGTGGAGTTTGGGAAGTGGGGGAGCTCAGCAGGGTATGACCCTGTACATTCTATCCTCCGAAGCAGCCCTTTTCTCCAGAGCAGATGACCCCTATAGTCTGGAGATCAGCTGCAGGTTTGGGAGAACTCCAGGCTTCACCTAAACATTGGCGACCCTATGAGTCCCCAAATTATAGAGGCCACTTTTTTTTCTTTCTTGTTCTTTTCCTTTTTGCAGGGCATCAGCAATTTCTCTTTTGTTTCTGATGGCCATTGTTAGAGGAAAACACCTTCTATGTGAAAATGAGAGGAAAAACAAACAAGAAAGTGTCATAGTTTCTTCTTGACAGAATAGCAATTTTCTCCTGAAATAATCAATAGAGACCTGCAATGTCCCAAACTATAATTGTTTTAGTGTGTGTCCCCCCCCACTTCTGGCTGGTGGGTGCATGAATCTTGCTGAACGATCAACAAAGCCATGATTGAGGGCACGGCACACCTTAGGCCTGGCACTTGACACAGAATGCTCAAAGTCTATCTGTCGTAGAGTTGTGCTAGGGAAATGGTCAACAACAAAAGATGGTGTCACCATCTGCACTTTAGTTTGATTTCATTAGTCTGAGTAATTTTCATGGGTTTGTATGTTTTTTTTTCTGTTTTATTTAAAATATTCATGCCCGTCATTGGAGTCGATATAAGCCTTCAAGACTGTTAGATGAGATAACTTTAAAGCAAATACAATACAAATCAATGCACAAGACACAGTGACCTAAACAGAACAGCTGAGCTTGGAAACAGTCTCAAGCACTTCCATAGACATAACAGGAGCATTTCTGTTAGGAGCCCAACTGCTCTTGTGTACGCATTTTATTTAATGGCAAAATGGCATCAGGAGAGGTATCAGACAGATGCCATAATCTTGTTGAGTTGGAAAAGCCTTGTCCTATATGGCTATCCCTCAGACTAGAGCTGGCACTTGGAGAAAGCCCTCAGAGGCTGAGCCTAGTGTGCAAATATGTATTTGTCCTCTGATTGTTCCCTGTAGCCTTCCCTGCCAAAACACACTGATCATCAATTGGAGCAGTTTAGACGGTTAAAACAACCTTGTAACAAGAAAGGCCAAGTTGTCCTTATGGAATGTCATTGGGTGACGATGGCTATGGGTATAGACTTGCCTGGCCATTTAGCTCTGTTTTCTCTTGAACAGGAGTGGACTTCCAGGGCACTAGCCCACCAGGAAATGTCCCACTCTTTCTTTCTTTCTTTCTTTCTTTCTTTCTTTCTTTCTTTCTTTCTTTCTTTCCTTCCTTCCTTCCTTCCTTCCTTCCTTCCTTCCTTCCTTCCTTCCTTCCTTCCTTCCTTCCTTCCTTCCTTCCTTTCTTTCTTCCTTCCTTCCTTCCTTCCTTCCTTCCTCCCTCCCTCCCTCCCTCCCTCCCTCCCTCCCTCCCTTCCTCCTTCCTCCCTTCCCTTCCCTTCCCTTCCCTTCCCTTCCTTCCTTCCCTCTCTCTCTCTTTCTTTCTCTCTTTCAATTTATATCCTGCCCTCCCCACAAGCAGGCTCAGGGCAGGTCACAACAATAAAGTTACAAAACCATTAAGAAGAATTATAACAAATACATGATTAAAACAATTTAAAAGGCAGGTGCTACAATACATTAATAAGGTTCAGCAGTCCTAAATGTCTGGAAGCAACTAGGTCATGAACCAAAGAGCAGTAGAGATCTCATTAATACGGGCAGCATACAGTTGGAAAGCTTCAGCAAGGGAAGCCAAATAATTGGGCACCTGCTGTCTCAACCAAAGGCCTGGTGAAACAGCTCCATTTTGCAGGCCCTGTGAAACTGTAATAGGTCTTGTAGGGCCCTGATCTCAGATTGAAACATGTTCCGCCAGGCCGGGGCCAGGGGTGAAAAAAGCCCTGGCCCTGGTTGAGGCTAAGTGGATGTCCTTTGGGCCAGGGACAACCAGTAAATGATGATCCACCGAGCACAAGGCACTCTGGGAGAAGCTGTCCTTTAGATATGCCAGTCCCAGGCCACATAGAGCTTTAAAAGTCAATACCAACACCTTGAAACAGATCCAGTACTCAATTGGTAGCCAGTGCAATTGGCATAGCTCCACCTGAATATGCGCCTGCACAGATGTCACAATCAGCAGGTGTGTTGCCGCATTTTGCACTAGCTGGAGTTTCCGGATCAGTTTCAGCAGTAAGCCCACATAAAGAGAGTTAAAGTAATCAAGCCTGGAAGTGACCATTGCATTCACTGTAGCCAAGTCCTGGGGAGATAGGGAGCCAGTTGCCTGATCTGACAGAGAGGATAAAAGATTGACCTGGCAACTGTGGTGACCTGGGCCTCCATAGAAAGTGAGGCATCCAGAGTCACCCCTAGGCTCCTCACCTTCTGGGCCGGTACCAGCAGTGCCCCATCCAGGGCATGGAGCCTGATTCCTGAATCTACTCCCCCCAGCTCAAGTACAAAACCTCTGTCTTTGCTGGATTTAGTTTCAACTGGCTCTGCTGTAGCCACCCAGCCACAGCCTCCAAAGCCCTGTCCAAGCTCTCTGGGGTGGAGTCTGGGCAGCTGTCCAACAACAGATAGAGCTGGATGTCATCAGCATACTGGTGACAACCCAGTCCAAACCCCTGGACCAACTGGGCAAGGGGGCACATGTAGATGTTACACAACATTGGTGAGAGGATCACCGCTTATGGCACTCCATATTCCGATGGGTATCATAGGGAAACCCTCTCACCAAGTGCCACCCTCTGTCCCTGACCATAGAGAAAGGAGGAAAACTATTGTAAGGCAGTCCCCTGTACTCTTACATGGGTGAGGCAGTGGGTCATAAGATCACAATCAACCATGTTGAACATTGCTATTAAGTCTGAAAGCAACAGCGATGCTGACCCGCTCTGATCCAGGTGTCTCCCAGGGTCATCCATGAGGGTAACCAATGATGTCTCCATCCCATGGCCAGGGCAGAAACCAGACTGGAATGGGTCCAGGATGGGTGCGTTGTCCATGAAAGCCTGAGACTGCTCAGACAATGCCCTCTTAACTACCTTGCCCAGAAACAATAAATTTGAGACTGGGCTATAATTAGCTAATACTACAGAGTCCAATGATGGTTTTTTAAAGAGCAGACGTACCACTGCCTCCTTCAGTCCTGCTGGGAATGTCCTGGAAGAAAGGGACAAGTTGATAATTTCTCCCAGGGGGATCCGAATACCATCCCCTCAAGCTTTAACCAGCCAGGATGGGCATGGGTCAAGGAGGCAAGTGGTAGGCTCCACAGTTGCCAGGATCTTGGTGACTTCCTTCTGGGAGAGTTGTCCAAAGTGGTCCAGCACTGGACCTGAAGATGTACAAGGGGCTTCCAGTTCCTTTACTATATCAACTGTGGTCAGAATGTCCTGGCGGAGCAACATGACTTTATCTGCTAAATAGCTCACAAATGTCTCACAGCCAATAGCCAGTTCCCTACTTGCAGCAATGTAGTTAATGACTAAATAGTCATTAGCTAGATGGCGATATAGCTAAAAGATGGAGTATATTGGTTGAGGGCCAACAGATGTATGAGAAATTTATAATATTTTTAAATATACTTTGTTATGATGAAAAGTAGCAAGAATTAACTAACAATTTTATATATTTTAAGAAAACATTCAAGTATAGATAACTTTGTATGGTATATGAAGTTATAAGATAATTAGTTAGCTAAGAATGTTCACTTTTATCAATTGGTATAGCTATCTATTGTTAGGAGATGATTTTACAAACCTATAAATATGGGAAGCTGAATTGATTGGGAGCTGCTTCTTAGAATGAACTTCTTGCTTGTGACCTGCTTATCTTTGGTAAGATACTTTTATGAACTCATGTAATCACTCTCCTTTAATGATCTATGCAGCATTAATGGATGGTATAATTTTCTGTTGAGTTACACAATGTTGAAGATGCACTTATAGTTATGCTGTAATAAAAGATAAAATGGAAGCAAAGCTTCTCTAATAATATTGTGTTCTAGATTCACAATGAACCTAAAATTTTGTTTTATAGATCTATATCTGAATCAGGCCTAACCACAGTCATCCAGAACACCATTCCTGATTAGCAGTGCAACCCCATAATAGAACTCAGGAAGTATTGCATTGGATGCAACACTAGAAGAAAAGAAGAGGAGATTGGGTAGTGAAGGGCAGGGTATAAATCCAAAGGAGTCTCAGAGCAGTTTATAAACTCCTTTCCCTTCTGCTTCCCACAACAGACACCCTATGAAGTAGGTGGGGCTGACTGAGCTCTTTCAAGAACTGCTCCCGAGAGAACAGTTGTGAAAGAACTTGTGACTGACCCAAGGTCACACCAGCAGCTGCATGTGGAGGAGTGTGGAATCAAACCCGGTTTTCCCAGATTAGAATCCGCACACTTAACCACTACACCAAATTTGTGGGCAGCAACTACAGGTGTTTCAGGAACATCCTGATCTTGGTTTTGTCTGAAACTTTTACATCTCTATCCTTTCCCACCTAGGAGATGTGTGAGTTGGTAAAAGTTTATTTTTGACAAGTTTATTGTACGGTGCATTATCACTTGGCAGATGATCCCACTCTTCCACCCTGCAAAGACTATTAGTGGTCCATTCAATGTCTGAATTGGACTTACAAGTTGTTTAAACTTGGCCTATCTTTGTATTCTTTATTGCAGTACGAAAGGGACAAGTGTAAAGTCATTGGACTAATGTATATCATCTACAGTAAGAAACTGAAGGGTTTTCTATATGTAGTGTTTGTTCATGACAGCCAGAGTACCTAATTTTCTACAATCTGACTTTCTGATATTGATTTTTGTAGAGGTTATTTTAAACCGTTCCAACCTTGGAAGCTGGCAGATGCATCAAAGGCATTGCAGTGCAAAGTTTCAATTTGCATACATGTCGACAAGAGTGAAAAATTTTCTAGTGATCAATAAAACTATTTTTTATTATTGTTCATAGACTAAGTAGTATGGTATAGACTAAGTAGTATGGTGGATGAATGGATTCTTGATTTGAAGGTGATCCCAGATTCAGGAGCATCTTTAATAACATTACTTCATAGGCAGTTGGAAAATGGAAGTATTGTTGAGTTGAGATGATTTTGCAAATGGTATTCCACAGCTAGCTTCTTCAAAGGAAGTGAACTAGACCTGCTACTGAAAAAGGACATCTTCTGCATGCTTTGATTTTTGTTAGTAGTGAGTGCCTTCCAAGACACACCTAAATTACATTGGGTCTTCATATTTATTCCAGTTTGCATTATCCTAAATGATTTCCCGTTATCCACAAACTTCAGTACTTCAGTGAAATGGAACCCTTAGAAGTAGCCCTGGGTTTTTAAAATGAAAGTGAATGGAGACATTAAATGATTTTAAAATCATGTTTGTCCTTACTAGACACCAAATAATGTGTTTAGAATATTTCAGTGCTTTTCCGTACAAAGAACTTCGCATTAAAAGGCAGATGTGCAGAAGGAATTTGAATTTAGTAAACTGAAGACAATGCTTAACACACCTTTTTGAATGCTTGGTGGGGGGACTTCACCTTGTAATCGAAATCATTAAAAATACCAACAATTACTTAAAACAAAGGCAAACATAAATCAGAGTTATATCTCAATAAAAGCCAAACGTTCATGGTACAGAATTTCTGTGAGTCTTACTGGGCTCTTCCCAACCTTTAGCATGCTAGATGGAGAATTGTTTCTTCTTCTTTTTTACCCAAATGGGAAGGAACCGGAAGTACTGGTAGCACTTCTTTCTCCTTCCCAAATTCAATAAAATCAAAAGATGCTCCATCTACGACTACAGGCAAGCCCAGTAAAGGAAATGTTTGTTCTTTTCAAATAAGTTCATCATCAGTGTTCTGTAGTATGTAACTGGGTCAGACCCCAGGTTTTAAAGAACCCTGCTGAAGTCTATCCAGTGGGGCTTACTTCCAGGGGAGTGTTCTTCAGATTATGTTGTAACTGAATCGCACCATTATATTTTTTATTAAATATCTATACACCAATTCCCTCTCCCGAAATGGTGATGGCTAATAACATACCAAAGGAATAGAAAACATTAGCCATGATGCCGTATGAATTAAACACACACAGAGAAAATGTTACCAGCCAGGTATAAACACTAACAACCCCACTATCAAGTTCCGCCTTGACTATAGAAGGCTTTCCCAAACAACAAGCTTTTTAGAAGGTTTACAAGAAAAGGGTCCTCCTAATCTCCACTGGAAAGTCATTCAAGAGGGAAAGAAACCACAGCTGGAAGAGCTCACAATCAAGTTGGTGTAAATCTTACCGTCCTTATAGAAGGCACAATAAGCACTGCAAAGAGGAATGCATACTTGGAGAGACAGTCCCTCAGGTACGCGAGTTCTGGGAAACTTCCAGGAGATGCCTGGAGATCTCCCAGAATTATAACTGATATCCAGACTACAGTTCCCCTAGAGAAGATGGCTATTTTGGAGGGTGGACTCTATGGCATTATACCCTGCTGAGGTTCCTCCCCTCCTCGAACCCCACCCTCCCCACGTTCCAGGCCCCCACATGGACATGATGGCTGGGAGGGTTACTTTCAAAGCTGACCATGGGTGCCTATCTGCTGTGGATTTTGATGGCATAACTTTCTGCCATTCTGCCATTCTTGCCCTGACTAACAGCCTCCACGCTCCCTGGCATGCCCCTCCCTACTCCTGCACCGGGGTTTATGATGATGGCCCACCAACAGGGTGCTATGCCTGTGCAGCTTTGGCTTATGCTGGTGTATCTTGGAGATACACCACTGTGGTGCCTGGTTAGCTTCCAGGTTTCTTTTGCCCCCCCCTCAAGATTGCATTATGGGTGTTTTAAGTGTTTTAATGTTTTTGTTTTGCTGCCTCGGGACTCTGCTTGGGTGGAAAGGCAGCACAGAAATGTTTGAAATAAATAAATAACTGTAGCTCACTCTTCTTCTTAAATATTACCTCGTTGTGCTAAGGGTTCTACAGGAAAGTCCTGTAATTGATTCCAAGCCTAAACGATATACAGTTTTATTCATCAAATTTGATCAGGCCAGGTGGAGGCAATATTAACTACACCCAAGCTATCGATTGCTTGCTTGAGTAAACACCCCAAAGACAAGCATATTTTTATTGTTGACAAAAGTCATTGACAGTCTTAAGGGGGGGGAAGGGGAAATCTATGACTGGAGTGTCTATTATATAGTTACTGTTATTTCTTTCGCTCCACTTTTGTTCACATAAAAAATTTCCTTTGGGTCCTAGAGCCTTTGGGCTTCATTTACTGGCTGTTCTAAAGGCTTCATCTAGGAACTGAGAAGAGAGAGAAGAGTTCAGCACTTTGGGAGCAAGCACTTTGAGGCAAGCAGATTCCATTATGATTGTTAACGTTAATGTGCAGAGATTTATGGCAATGGTTTCTTAACATCATATTAGAATTCTTCACTTAGCTCTGTGCCAAGTTAAAATATATATATATATTTTCCACAAAACTTACAGTTTATCAAGCTGCTATGAGGATTTTTTTAAAAAACACATTTTTTTTCTCAGACAATTGACAGTTTTATAGAGTTGAATCATAAAGCTTCCCATAGTGGGCATTTATATAGTTATTCTATGCTAACGGCAATCAGACTGGTTTCTTTTGACAGCTGGACATTTCTTTCTCCGGCCAGTTTTCCATTAAATTCTGGAATTAGTATTGGTTATTCCTACTGTTTTGGCTCCTTTTCCTCCCTCAGATCTCCCGTCTCTAATGCTGGATAGTCCAGTTTTAAGAACTTATGCTCGGTTTTAAGGGGGAACAGCAGATTTTCCCCATAGGGAACACTGCAGGTTCTGACTGTTAGCCTGAGCTCCCATTACTGATAGATCTAATAGTGATGAAAGGGAACTATCTTCTGATATGGCTCAGAATCATAAGGCTGAAAGTCATTTAGTGCACCAGTGCACTGAGATAGACTCCTCTGTACCCAATTGTTTCTGACAGATTATCCTTGACAGAATATAGCCTATAATCAGCAGGGTTGTACAAGAGACAGAAAATGAGAAGTCTCAGGATAGCCTCTGTCAGAGAGCAAGTGACATATTTCATAAAACTGATCTAGATAGTCCATGGTGAAAATCATCCATGCCCATTAACAGACATGACCTGGGGTCCGTTTCTTTCTCAGCACTGAAGAGTGGCCAGTTATGGAGCACGCACTGTCAAGTGGCAAACTGTACTATGATGATGGGTTGTTTTCATTTAATGGATCACAAATTGTACAGGTCAACAGAGGCCAAAGGCAAACCAAATCTTCGTAACCCTAAGATGGATCCTATAGATGCTCAGTTGATGGAAGAGGAAGTAGGGGTGATTGCTTGATTTCCCTCCTCACTGCTGCCTTCTATTGTGTGTAGCGGATCCTCTATTTCATAACAATGCCTTGGGAGGGATACAGGAGGGAAGGGGAACATGGGGTAAGAGGATCTGTCCCCCTGGGTCCTCAGTGGCCATAGGGATGGGATACAACTAAGTAGAATCACACAAAAAGGGGAAAGGGGAAAGGGCCCAAGGAAAAAGAGTAGAGAAGGCCATAAAGAAGATCAAGAAGCAGAGGAAGAAATGTGGTCCAGGGAAGGAGACTGAAAAGTAGGGTTCAAAAGAAGGAGGTGGAGGTGGCCAAGGGGGGCACCTCAGGGGACAGTCAGAGGTGGTGAGAGAGGAATGAAGGGAGCCTAGGATAAGAAGTATGGATGAAAGGAAGTTAAATGAGGGACATATTAGTGAACAAATGTGAGGGGCTTAATGAAGAAGGACTGGAAGAAACAGAGATTCTAAGAGTGATAGACTGAAGAAAGATAGTGGAACAAAGCCAGCAGGATACAGGGGAATAGAATTTGCTCTGGCGTCCACTGGCCCACTAATAATGTTGTTTATTTCATTTAAAAACTTTTCTTAAAGTTTCTTTTGGAAATGTTGAGTTTAATTGTGTCTCTAGTCAGATGGCAATTAAATGCAGCTACCTGATTAAATGTTCCGAGTGTTCATTCACATAATGATTAGAAGTGTCTCAGGATGATAACTATATCATGTCAGGTTTCGAAATGTATGATTATCACCTGCTGATTGTAAAAGCGAAAGTCTATAATGGGATTAATTTTAATGGCAGCCCTTATTATAATCTAAGAGCGATCATATATTGCAGTGATTATTTTGTTGTCTGGCCTTGATTTAAACTGATAGTATTTTCAGTCTTTGATTTACCTGTCAGCAGAAACAGAACATAAAGGGGAATATACAGAGTGTTTAGTTGTTGTTGTTGTTGTTGTTTTAAAGAAGCTAGTTTATTCTCAAATGCAAAGCGAATGATCTTTGGAGCCAGCACAGCTGAAGTAGATAAGGAATTGTTTCAAAATCACTCACCATGTATTATATCACAACAAAGTTGTAAAAAGGAAATAGCACAGCTGAATACAGGCAGCAGAAATAAATCTCATGGTAAACAACCATAATCTAAAAATACGTTAACATTGCAAGATTTCAGCAAAAGTTAACAGTTTGTAATTCTCCCCCAAACTGGATATAAAACGCATCCATAAATTCAAGCCATTCCCAAACAGCGTTGCTGGGTAAAGTATTAAAATGTAATCTGTTTCACACTTTCATCAAGCAGGGCCAATCAAAACTATTTTTAATTAATATGCTTCTAACACAAATATGTTAGTTAATATGCTGCATTGTTTAATAACACAGCTTCTTCAATTTGTTATTACTTTACATTTGTTCACATAAACAAACAACCTTGCAAGGAAATGGGGCGCTGTCTTCCTTAGGATCTTGCCAAGGAGACCAGATCTCCCTCTTGGGACACTTCCCAGTTTGCCTGTGTAGGATCTGATCAAAATTCTATGGTTTTTTGTAGAGTTTTGTCCAAATTTTAGAGCATAATGCTGGCATACCAGCAACATGATGTCACTTCTGGGCATTGGCTGGAAGAGCCATCACACCATTGCAATGTCATTTCTCCTTCCCCGCCCTCTCCCTCTCCTGCTGGTCACCAGCCAATGGCTGACAATCCTGGATCTTGCAGACTGAGGTCCAGTAATGCAGTAGCTATTGGGGCCTTGTAACTGTAGCTGTCAGACTTACCGACATGGGTCCTATACTGCTTGGGTTCTGCACTGCTTCCTTGCCCTTGATCCACTGCAGAGGTGGTCATCTGCTGAACAGCCCATGGCTCCTCTTGCTTTAGGCAGTTTGCTGTTCCTTGAAAGATACAGTCATGCATGAGTAGAAGTGCCTAGTGCCTGAGAAATGCACATTCTGCAGCAATGTGCCTCTGTAATGGATGACAGATGGAAACAAGGTCCAGGATTCAGGCCGCTCTGTTTATAAACCCCTTTCCACACTGACTTGTTTCTTAAGAAACACCTGCATGTCTGTTCCTCTTGAGTTGTACAAAGAATTTAAAATCACATTGGGATGGATCCAGGCAGCTTTTTCTTTTTTGCTCAATATCACCGATTTCTCCCATTTATTAAAGCCCCTCTTCCATATGGCTTTTGTCCATGCAGTTCCCCTGATCCCCAGCTTTTCACCAGTTTTCTGAGGGCCAAAAGAGACGTGACAAAATCATGGAACTCTCCCAGTCTGTTAAATGTAAAGTTCACATGCTCAAACAGCTGCAGTTCAGATCAGAGCTGTGCATGAAAGGAAGACGGGACTTTATCCTTCAAGCCCAGGTCACTTCACTAATTGAAACTAGGCTCCTTGTGATATTAGTAGGCATAGGGAAAAGGCATATCTGAAAACCGTATTTCCCCCTTTTAAAATTCTAAGGAAACGGGATGCCTAGCTTCTGTTAACAAAATCAAGTAGGGGACAGACTGAAAGAGAGCTATGATCTTTTTTTTCATTATCTGAATTAAACTGATGAGAACTGGCCTACCACCAACAAGGCATCATTATTGTGCACAATACACTGGGCGTGTACTACACTACCCATCCAAGATGACCTTTTGACTATGCATTACCAGGGAAGGTCAATAGTGATGGTCAAGCTTAGCTTGTATGCCATTTTTTTTCATTAAGTCCCCTCCCCAGAACAAACTTCCAAGGGATAATAGGTTCCTTGGAGCAGAGGGTTTTTTTTTTAAATCACATCTTGTAATAAAATGTAAACGAAAATTAATATCGCAGCTAACA
The DNA here is from genome assembly GCA_029375565.1 of Gekko gecko. Lineage (NCBI taxonomy): Eukaryota > Metazoa > Chordata > Lepidosauria > Squamata > Gekkonidae > Gekko > Gekko gecko. The sequence continues at coordinate 162,107,682 of JAPDNY010000004.1, read as the reverse complement.
AGCACCACCCCTCCTTAGTTAATCATAGGTCCTATTGAAACCAGTGAATGAACAATGAGTACTAACTTAAGCCAAAAAACATTTTGATTACTAATGCTTTTGGATAGGGGCCAAACCTTTGGGGAAAGGGTTGTTTCAGTGTTAATACTCTTTTCCATTGAGAGTTAGTTACGCAAAGAGACCCATCTTCAATAAAATAGGTATGTCATGATTTCCAAATCCATAAAATGAATTGGTTAGTGTCCCAGTATTTGATGAAACAAAAAAGACTGTTTCTTATCTGGGAAAGAGAACCAATGTGTTATTGATTTGATATATTTGTATTCCTGTTTTCTCCCCAATGAGGACCTAACGTGACTAACAATATATGGGGTTGGGGTGATCAACAACAGAAAAGAAAGGAGGGAGGGACCTTTTGCCCTCTTCTGCCCTCTTCTAGGCTCTGGGCACAGCCAGGCCTTCAATACCTGAATGCAGAGAGGAGAGCAAATTCAGAGGCATGTTACTCCCCTGCTGCTAACTAGCGGGATCTTCTCCAGTTCCTCCCCTGCCTTTCTACTGCTATTATCTTACTTTCACCCTCAAAAATGAAAAGATGTGCAACAGTCTCTGACACTAATCAAAGTCTCGTAATCATTGATCACACATTGCAGAAAGCAATCTTTCCCCTTTTGATCGTTACAGCCTCTTAATGCACAACGACTTCATTATTACTGCCAATCGGGTTTGCTCTGCAATAAACTAGTACAAAACAGAAATGAGATTCAGATTGGTCGTCTAGATTTTTGTTAAAATCCCTCCAGGAATATCAGAACGGAAGGAATTTGTGGAAACCAATGACACTGGGTGTGAAGATACCATGTATCTCACCCAGTTATACTTTCAGGGTCATGTGAGAACACCAACCAATCAATACCCACTACTTCAGGATGGTTACAGAACCTTATGTCATACACCCCTCCCATCTCAAGGAACAAGTGTCATGTAAAACTAATTTACGGCCATGGTATTATGTCCTTGAGAGATTATAAGGAAGCAGTGCAGCCAATTAATACCACCTGCAAGGGAGAGCATTAGTATTAACATTAACCTTTAAGTGTATGATGAAATTCAGCTTTGCCTCACATTGGGGCACTTTAAACAATTGGCATCATGCCCCAAGCATAGCCTAGGAACTTGATAATGCTCAAGATTTTATTGTTTTCCTAGCATTTCAAAATCAGAAGTCTTGTGAATCAACTTGGAGGTCACCATACACGGTTGGTAGGCTTTAATCAGCCCAGGTTATTTACACTTCTGCCAACAGCAGATGCAGCTGGGTAGCTGGTGTACCACTGCTGAAGCACCAGCAGAACATTTTATAATGTGTGAGTTGTATGAGCTATTGGCTCTTGCTGGTTGTGTAAAATCCAGTCTTGCATCTGAGTTGTGGTTACTCTCCATAATTCAGCACCGCCTAACAACTTGTCTGTGATGCTATATCTAACAATAGTGGCACAGCAGCACTGACCCATGCTGCTTGGCCAACAGAACATCTGGATTGGCTCACATTGGCACAAGTGCAGTGCTGCCAAATGTTATTCCAATGCCCTGGTGCATCTATAATTCTGACTTCAGTCCAGATCCTGCTGGTCGGTGTGAAATGTCAGCTATCTGGATGTTTTGTGACTTCTGTGTTTATTTTATGTTGTAATTTGGTGAGTCCACGCTTATTTATGTGAACTATTTAGTCATTTATACAGTTTGATGCTTAAATTTAAAATAAAAATAGATGCATTTATGTTCCTGAAGTTTAATAAAATGCCTATAATAGGTGCTATGAATTATTCTTCCTGCTACCACCCATTCCCAAATGCCTAATATCCAGCCATATCCACCTCAGTGTTCCACTAGACAACCCTACTGCTTTCTTTCCTTTTAACTGGTACAAGTTCAGCCTTAGGAGGGCTGAACAATAGGACATTTTGGAAGACGTTCATTCATAGGGTCACCATAAGTCAGAAGCAATGGCACACCATACATACATATATATAAATATAATGTCTGACTATGCTCTGAAAGATCTAGGTTGAAATCCCGCTCTGCCATGCTAGATGACATTGGACCAGTCATTGCCTCTCTCATCCTAACCTGCCTCACAGGGCTGTGAGGATAACATGGAAGGGAAGAGATGAAAGCCACTTTGGGTCCCCATTAGTAACCAAGGAGTGGTATGACGCACGCATTCAATTCCCTCCCTCAGAGGCAAGATTTTCCCTTCATTTTTCTTTCCCTTTGTGACTGAGCTGCCCAAGTTATCTCTTCTTTCCTGAAAAACTCTGGCTGTCCCACCCTGTCACAGTATAATATTTTACTGCTGGCTCAGCCCAGGAACCTGAGGGAAGGGTTGAGTGCCCCCTTTAACAACTGAAATGGACTTGAGGCTTTTGGAAGTTCAAAAATAACAAAATATTTTATTCAGCCTAGAGGGAGAAAAGATCAGATGAAATCAGGGGTAAAATTTCAGGTAATTTAAATAAATAACTAAAGAGAGTGTCTTAAGCTGTTCACAGTGAGGTAAAATCTTTATGATGAGAGACTTTTGTTCCAGTGTTTCCCAAACACTCCAGTACACTTTCTTCGAGTATTCACTGACTCTTTTGGTTTCCAAAAGGCTGGGACACTCTATCCAGTACCAAAACCTCTTCTCTAAACACACCAGTACAATTCTTGAGTTTTAACTGACTCTTAAGATTTCACAAGGTGGGGTCTAACCACACCAGATCAGGGATCTCTCCATTCTTCAGAGCTATCTCCCTGTTTTGACTGGGTAGGAAAATTCTTTTCTCACTAGAAGATCTATCCCCTTTCCTTTGCTTGAATGGGAGTCTTCACTTAACTACCTACTCTTCCTTGCTGACCTCCCCAGAGATCTTTTAAACTTCTCTCTGTCAGGGCTGAATTCAGATTCTGCCAGGGCTAGGGCTGAAATCAGAATGAATTCCTCCTCAGCATTCAGCTTTCAAGTCTTTCTCTGCTCAGCTGATGCTAACCAATCGGATTCCTTGGAGTAGGCTGTCACTCAAGGCTCTCTGTTTCTGTGAAGAGTTAACCCTTCACAGTCCTTTATCTGTTTATACAACACTTCTAAGCTTTTAAAAGTACACTCCATCGCAAGGGGTATAATTGAAGTCAATATAAATAAATATATTTTAGTATACAATATAATGGCTGCTTTCATACATGTTGGATAATGTACTTTCAATGCACCTCAGTGATTGTTTGCAACTGGATTTTTCAGTCACACAGGAAAACTGAGTTGCAAATGATTGCTAAAGTGCGTTGAAAGTGCAGTATCCAATGTGTGTAATGGCAGCATAAAATGACACTCAGTGTTCTTGGCTTTGCAAGATCTTTCCATGATCGTTTCCCAGAAAATGTTGTAGATAGCTTTAAATGCCTAATCATACATCCTTATAGCTGTGCATTTTCCATTTGCTGCTCACTAGTTCTTCTGAAGATCAAATGAACTAAAGAGAGAACATGGAACAAGTCTTATAATCCCACTTATTGTGAATAGAATTACCTCTTCCTAAATTAAGTGCATAATTATGAAGTCTCATTTATGTTCTTTCATGGATTAACTTTTATTGATCTAATGAGTGTAAAGCTTAGAAATTACTTACCAGTCCACCTGATGGTTGCAATACATTATTTTATATTCAAAGGGGAAGGGGAAAGGAATTGTTAAATTCATTGATAGGAAGGGAGACCTGTATACCTAACATCAACTATTATATTGTATCTCTGATCTGATAAGAATTCTGCAAAGTTAATGGGAAGAGAAATTCACCTAGTATAAATGTCATTTGATATATGCATGAAAGGACATTTTTCAGTTATGAAAATTAACTTAAAATAATTTCTGTGGAAATTAAAACTACAGTAAAAATGGTAATGTTCCTTAGGCCAATTTCTCACATGGATATTTTTCTTACAACCTATAAATAAAGATAATGACCTAAATCCAACAAAAGGTGAATTACTAAATTTAATTGAACAAGTTGGTTGGGGATTCTCATTGCTTTCAATAGTATTTACTCCCTACTAGGAGTAAATAACTGAACTAGGGGCAATGGCCAGTATATAACCATGCAGTTAAGAAAACTAAAGTACTCTTTCATTTTCACTTATTCCCTCCCCCCCCAAGGAAATTTTATTCCTGGTGGCCAGCTGGTGGGTCCAGGTGCTTTGGGGACAGCATAGAGGGGGTCTGCAGTGGGAGCAGAAAATCAGCAGAAATCAATGAACCTTTTTAAGAAAACACATGTCCTTAAGACTTCAGAATGTGATTGTGTTCAGGCCAATATGGTTTTTGTCTTTTAAAAATTCTTTTTGCAGTTGGGGATGTTTAGAAGAAGAAGAAGAGTTTGGATTTATACCCCGCCCTTCACTGCCCAAAGGCGTCTCAGAGCAGCTTACAAACTCCTTTCCTTTCCCTTCCCCACAACAGACACCCTGTGAGGTAGGTGGGGCTGAGAGAACTTCTGACAGAAACTGTCCTTGAGAGAACAGCTATGCCAGAGCTTGTGACTGACCCAAGGTCACATCAGCAGGTGCAAGTGGAGGAGTGGGGAATCAAACCCGGTTCTCCCAGATAAGAGTCCGCGCACTTAACCACTACACCAAACTGGTTTAAATTAAATGGGGGTATGTTTTGTAAGCAGATAGCTTCCCCCCCCCCAACTGCTTTCACACAGTTGGATAATGTGATTTCAGTGTACTTTAGCAATCAATAGCAACTGGAAGTTCCTGTGGAAAATTCACTTGCAAACAATCACTGTAGTGCACTGAACATGCATTAGCCAACATATGTGAAAGCAGTCCTGTGTCTGCCCTTTTTTTCCATTTATTTACTTACTAGGAAGAAGGCCCGTTGCAACCATAAATGCAGCAGGCACTAGCTTGGCTGGGTGGCTGCAGGCCCTGTCTCTTCCCCCCCGGCTGCTCGAGTCCCCCACCAGCCAAGATGGCTGGGGTTCTCCCCCCCATTGCACGGGGAGGGCGAGCAAGCCGGCTCTGACAGGGAAGGGGAGGTGGTTTAAACTGCCTCTCCTTCCACTGGCTTGCTCAGCTTCCCTGCAGACATGGGGAGGGCGAGCAAGCGGGCTCTGACAGGGAAGGGGAGGCAGTTTAAACTGCCTCTCCTTCCACTGGCTTGCTCGGCTTCCCTGCAGCCATGGGGAGGGTGAGCAAGCCGGCTCTGACAGGGAAGAGGAGGCGATTTAAACTGCCTCTCCTTCCACTGGCTTGGTTGGCTTCCCTGCAGCCACGGGGAGGGCAAGCAAACCGGCTCTGACAGGGAAGAGGAGGCAGCTTAAACTGCCTCTCCTTCCACTGGCTTGCTCGGCTTCCCTGCGGCCACAGGGAGGGGGAGCAAGCCAGCTCTGAGAGGGAAGGGGAGGCTGTTTAAACCGCCACCCCTTCCCTTGGCTCGCTCAGTTTCCTGCAGCTGTGGGGAGGGTGGGAAGAGGAGCAGACCCACCACCCAGCCAATGGCATGCGAGTAGTCTTGCGTGGAGCTGACGGGCCAATGGCTGAGGGAGCACATGGAATCTTGCTACTACAAATTGCTTTTATAATATAGGAGAGATTCATTCAGCCCAATGCTGTACCCTGGTGTGGGTATAGCGCCAGGGAGCCAACTCCAAGCTGGGAAATTTCTGAAGATTTGGGCATGGAGTCTGGGGAGAGACCTCAATGTGATATAATGCCATAGAGCCCATCCTCCAAAGTAGCCATTTTCACCAAGGGAGCTGTTCTCTGTAGTCTGGGGATCAGTTGTAATTCTGGGAGATCTCCAGGCCCCACCTAGAGGCTGGTGACCCTAGTACACTGTCTTCATGTGGAATGATCACCACAGGGTCCAAATCACATGTATTCCCCTCTTCTCTGTGCCTGAAAATATCATTTTTATGATCTTTGCTCTTTTTTTTTACTGCTATGCAAAGCTAGACTAGAATGCCCCTGAACTGGGAGAGGGTTAATGTAGGCTAAAAATCTATATCATTTAGCTTTTGATACAGACCTTTTGCCATCTGTATGGTTCTACTAAAATGTTAAATGGAAATAAAAGCACTGTTGCCTTGGAAGGCAAACAGTTGCAAGTTCAAAGAAGTTCAAAAATTCGTTGCATCTCTGCAAGATAATTGGTGGGATGCAAACTCCTGAGAAGCATCAAGAAGAAACTGTAAAGAGACTTGGATTTTTCTTGTCTAATGAGAGTGCTGAATACCCAGTCATGTGTCCAAACATATTGACTTTGATATTAGGAGAGGCTCTTTGGACACATCCATCAGGATTCACTGATCACACTCCATTAAGACAGCCCTGCTGGTTTATCCCTCTGCAATGATGAATATTAATGGCTCTTGAGTCAATATTTTGAAGAAGATTAGAAGATAAAGTACGGGGCTTTTACTTCCTAGACAACATCCAATTTTGACCTATAACAAAACTTCATTAGGCCTAATAGGAAACATGAGGGAAATGTGGGCCTGTAGGCGGGTTTGTACTTTCCGCTAGATCCTTCCACTTGTAAAAATCTGCTCTTTTATCCTTTGAGAGAAAGGGTTATAGGAGAAAGGTATTCAAGTGCCATGTGCTACTTTTTCTCAGACTGTACTATTGCATTGTGTGCAATATATGGAGTGGAAAGGAGATGAACTTATTTTAATCACAGCAACTTACTAGCAATAGTAGAAAGGTTTTGTGTTTTTTTTTAATCTAATACAAGAGGCTAATATTTGCCACAAATATTACCTGTGTAGCAAACACGCTAAGCACCCTGAAGTCTAGGAAGTAACATTTGGGCAGCCTCCTAATTGGAGCACATTCTGGTCTTTGGCCATGGGTCCTCACAGAACAAATTGGGCCATAGCATACTATTGTGTGTGGTAGGGTTGCTAGCTCCAGGTTGGAAAATTCCTGGAGATTTGGGGACAGAACCTATAGATGGTGGCATTTGGGGAGGGGAGGGAACTCAGCAGGGATGTGATTCCACAGAGTCTACTCTCTGAAGCTGCCATTTTCTTCAGGGGACTTGATTTCTGTGGTCTGAGATCAGCTGCAATTCCAGGAGAACTCCAGACCCTACTTGGAAGTTGGCAGCCCTAGTGATTGGAGACAAAAGAGGTTTAGATTAGTTTAATAGTTCATGGGGGGGTGCACCTGTTGTCAGTTCTGTTGTCAGCACTGAATCACCACTTGATCCAAATCTGGCCTCTTTTATAAATTGAACGTGCACAACAACTGATGCATCACTGAGTCAGTCACACTAGACCCAAGCCAGTGCCCTCCATCTTACTTCCTGTTTTCTGTCCTTTCATACTACATCGCTGAGCAGAGCTTCCAACTCTGTTGTTTATACTTACACTATACTATACTTACCATTTTAGAATAGTTGTGAAAACTCACACATTTACTTACCAGTTTAGGATACATGTACATATATATATATACTAGATATGTGTACTGGAGAAATAAATATGCCCATTGTTGCCATCTGTTGGAACCAGGGACAAACATCCTATCTCATACTCACTGTTAAGAACTTGTATTTTTCAGTTTAGTTGACGCTCATCTGATATTTCAGTTCTACGTCTTTGTGTCTGCATGCTTGCTAGCTGTGCCTGTGTGATGATGTCACTAGACACGTCCACTGGTGCATCTTAATTTGCTCCATCCTGAGGGTCTATTTACTAGTGTAGTCAATCTGATTGGGCTATAACAGTACCCTCCTAAGCAGACTTCAGTGTATGCAGAACGCAGTAAATTTACTTAAGATGGCATTGTAAATGAACTTAAATGTAAGCATGCTGGTTTAACTGAAAACAACCCAAATACGATTTCTATGGACTGCCCTCCTGGGGATGTATAATTATGTAGTTTTGCCAGTTTTGTTGTTGCTTTCATAACTTGTCATTCATTGTGTCATTCATTTTGCCCATTTGCATTGTTCTTGCTCCTGATTTGTTCGGGCGTTTGCAAGGCCATTGTAATGTTATTTCTTCATCATAAACATTTGTATGCCATTGACTCGAAATAATGCCAATGCTGCATGAATTTAATAGAGTAAAAATATCAGTGGGAAGATATACAAGTTCCATTTGCATTGGAGAGAAACAAGATTTTGTAGTTGATATGATAGTGTTGCAAAACATTTTCCAGAATAATTTGATTTTTGTACAAAAAAGGCACTGGAAAAATCAACTGTTCATGGTTTATAATGTCATTTTCTTCTTGGATCTAGAACCTCATATGATTAGACTGATGATTTGGTACTTGCTCACATTTTACTCACTCAGTGGCATATGGATACACCCTGGGTGATTTTCAGCATCCAGGGGTCTTTTCGTAGAAGAACAGCTGCAGGAGCTTATTAGCATATGGTATGCTAATGAGCTATTAGGCTATTAGCATATGCCACGCCCCCTGACATCACCGGAAGTGATGTCAGAAGGGGAAGCAAAAGGGGGAGGCATCTTCAAAAGCCTCCCCTCCTTCCCCAGCTGGTCTGGGTGGGGGAGCTAAGAGAGAAGGGGTTTAAAGTTTAAACTCTTTCTCATGAGAGTTGGGCCACAGAAGGAGGAAAGAGGGAAGGAAAGAGACAGAGTAGAGAGAAGGAAAGAAGGCAGGAAAGAGGGAAAGAAAGAGAAGGAAAAGGGAGGGAAAGAAAGAGAGGGAAGAAGGCGGGAAAGAGAGGGAAGAAGGAGGGAAACAGGGAAAGGAGGAAAAAAGAGAAGAGAAGAAGGTGGGAAAGAAAGAAAGAAAGAGAGAGAGAGAGAGAGAAGAGAAGAGAAGAACGAGGGAAAGAGGAAAAAGAAAGAAGGAAAGGAGGGAATGAAAGAAATTCGGTGGCAATTCAGCCCCATTATATCCTATGGGCCATTGAAGTCAATGGTGAAAACATAGGGTATATTCTGGGGGCTGGAGGGGAGGGGATTTGAGGTAGAGGCTCCACACTCACAGGATAGCTGTTGGAGCCTCTCCCCAAGATACCCACCAAGTTTCAAGAACATTGGATCAGGGTCAGGGGCCCATTCTATGGGCCCCCAAACAGGTTGCCCCTATTCCCTCCATTGTTCTCTATGGTGGGAAAAAAGTTAATTATTTCCCACCATAGAGAACAATAGAGGGAATAGGGGCAACCTGTTTAGGGGCCCATAGAATTGGGCCCCTGATCCAATGTTCTTGAAACTTGGTGGGTATCTTGGGGAGAGGCTCCATCAGCTACCCTGTGAGTTTGGAGCCTCTCCCTCAAACCCTCCCCTCCAGCCCCCAGAATATACCCTATGTTTTCACCATTGACTTCAATGGCCCATAGGATATAATGGAGCTGAAATTGACATTCGGCTGCCTGAAAGACTCTCCGGGACGCCGGCTGGGGGCGGGGCTTGGTTCCTGAGCTCCCGGAGCTGCGCTCCGGTGCGCTCCCCCCCAAAAGACCCCTGTCAGCATCACAATGGTACATGATCAGAACTTACTTCATTGAACTAGGCTGCAGTGTAACTGGTAGTGTTTATGAGTCAATTCAGAACACTTGCTTAACAAGAACATAGTCCCCTTTGGGGATCAGTTGTCAAAACTGGAAAGGGAAGAACACTAGCTGGAGAAGCAGCTCTGCCCCCCACCCCATTAGCAGGCTCAAGAGAAGATGTTAAACCAAGTTCATTCCCCCCCCCCGCCCTTTTGTGTGGATTCAGCAGATGGGGGAGGTGGGATGGGGAGAGTTCCAGGAAAGCAGTGTAAGAATGCACAGAAACAGTTTACAATACAATATTGAGCATTCAGGAAAAGCAAACCATTTATCAAGTCTTTGATTGAGGGTCCTGCCCTATCACAATCCAATTGTGATTCATAGTGAGGGGTATTCACTCCTCAGAAAGCATTTGCATTAATCCTTTTGTGTAGCACTGTGTTGGAAATCCACATTTTGCCCTGTAGACCAGTCAGGACTGACTTACACATTATCATCAAAATGTACGGAATCAATTGCCTGTTGTTGTTGTTCCTATTTTTAGCTATTGCATGTGCACTCATCAATGACGATCTTGGGGAACAGAATTCCTGAAGTGGTCTGGACTAGAGTCGGGCATTAACTGGAAAAATGGTGGTTCGTGGTGGTTTGTGGCTCATTTCATTACACAAACTTTTCACATTTCCCAAACTGGTTGGTGGTTCATTCAGTTCAGGAGTTTAGGGGTGATAGAACAGCCCCTCAGGAGTAAGAGATACCAAACTCACAGGGAGACTTCAGAAGGCTCTCCTCCACTTGCCCTCCAAGTTTGGCAAAGATTGGATTTGGGATGTCTGAGGTATAGCCCCTCAAAGCAGGTGTCCCCAGGAAAACTCAGCTCTGGCCTCCCCTTAAATCAGCCACACAGCAAGGAGTTCTTCCTAACTCACTCTCACAGGACAAATAGCTCCTCTCTCTTCCTGCTGCAAAGTGAAAACAGCTGAGTCAGGGTGTCACACACACACACACACACACACCCTTCCATAGAGCAGAATGGGAGCTCTGTGGTTGGCTCCCAGAGTTGCCAATCAAGCTATGGACAACTCCTATGGGTGTTTCTAGGTTTCCTCACAAGTCTGTCCCCAGCATTGCCTAGGAATTGATTGAATCAGAGACAGGCTGTCTGGAGAATGAACCACTCCAATGAACCTAATGAACCTCCATGGGAAAAAGGTGGTTCATTTTTTGATTCGGGAACAATGCAACCAAACCACGGTTCATTTCTTGGTTCATTCTCACCCCTAGTCTGGACCCTTGCCTCAATGTAGACAGCAGAGCCTTCATCGTAGATACCAGGTTCTCATTTAAAACCCTCAGAGAGAAATTCACCTGAGCAACCCCTTTGAGCTGAGGCCCTTGCATGAACTGGAGATGAACATGGCTGCTGGAAAGCCAGGTACTGTGGTACTCGCAATGGTAGGAGAAGCTGCATATGGGATATCAGTATAACACTCTTCTGAAGAAGCCAGCCCCCACAGTTGTGCCAGGCTGCGAATCTATTCCAGCATCCTTTCTCACACAGTGGCAAACCAGTTCCTCTGGAGGGCCAACAACGGGGCCTGATGTTGCCTCCTGGCTCTGGGATTCAGAGGGTTAGTGCCTCTGAATGTCGAGGTTCCCCTCAGTCACCATGGCTAAAGATTATGGTTATGGCACCTGTTGATAGTACTGGGTCTTCAATTGACTCAGAGTTCTTTCCCTGGTTCAAAGTACTTCTCTGATTATTATTTTCTCAGACACTGAGAATGTGTTGGGACAACTTTGCAAGAGGTAAATATTTTCTGCCCTTTTATTATGTTGATTTTTTTATTTCCTATGTATAATGTTAAAATCAGTTTCATAGACCATGCTGCTATACACTTCAGTTCCTCAGAAATGTTTAATATTTTCTTCCTTAGATCTATACGGACAGGCTATCACTATTGCAATCTAGAATGGCTACTGTGAAGATCAATTCCATTCTTGAGAAAGGTCATTTGGAGCTAAAACACTGATAACCTTACCTAAGAAATATTAAATGTCAACGTGGGGTTATTTTTATTTCTCCAAAACTTGAGGAGAAGTGTGTATATATATATATATTTCATCAAAAGATATACATTCTGGGGTCTGCTGCGTTTTCTTTTGAATTACAGACTGCCGCTTCGGCACAAACAGACCCAGCACATCCTGGCTTCTTTTGTATGTAATTTAAATTGGGTCTGCTTTCAAAACAACCTATTGCAAACCAAGTGCATGGAACCTTTTCCATGTCTGTGCTGTCATATATCATTGTTTGATAAATTAATAAATGGCATTAATAGTTATCATTAGTCTGAATATTTTGCACAGTCAAGGCTGGATGCTTAGCATTTCTGTGAAGCACAATTACAGAAACATTTGTAAAGGAATGGATCTTTTGCAAATCTGGGATCAACAGGAAAGATGAAATTTCACTCTGCTCATAATGATATGATCGGTGTTTCTGATTACTGAAGGATATTAGAACCCATCTGTTAACAGTGATAACATGTGTTTACACAGGGCTTTTTTTGTAGAAAAAGCCCAGTAGGAACTCATTAGCATAATAGGCCACACCCAACAGCAGGAACTCATTAGCATATTAAGCCACACCCCTGACAGCACAGCCTATTGGCATATTAGGCTGCTACCAGAAGTGTGATCATCCAGCCACACCCACCTTTTGCTTCTTATTCTGTTTACTTTGTTTGTTGTCAAAACCCAGGGCTTTTTTTTGCAGCAGGAACTCCTTTGCATGTTAGGCCACACACCCCTAATGTAGCCAGTCCTAATGAGTTCCTACTGTTGGGTGTCACCTATTATGCTAATGAGTTCTTGCGGGGTGTGGCCAACTCGGGAGCCAGCTGGAACTCCGTTCCTGCCCAAAAATAGCCCTGTGTTTACATAAAAGGTTGTGGTAGGCTTGCCAACTCTGGGCTCAGAAATTCCTGGAGATTTGGAGGGGAGTGGGACCTGGGGAGAGAGGGATTTGGGGAGAGGAGGGACTTCAGTGGGGATGTGATGCCATAAAGACCGCCCTCCAAGGCTGCTATTTCCTCCAGGGGAACTGGTCTCTGTAACCTGGAGATCAGTTGCAATCTGGGCAGCTCTCCAGGCCCCACATGGATGGCAATGCTAATTGGTGGTGGAAACCTAGTTGATTTCTTTTTGTAGAAAACTGAAGCACATGTAACATCCCTCTTTCATAGAGTGCTAGAGATGGCCTCTGTACAATCATTTTAACTCCCTCACCAGACTCACAACATGTAGTGCAAGCTATCACGCCCTTCTAGTGCCTCTCAAGGAGAGTCTCCACGGTGATTTAGCCATTGCTAGACTCTGACACCCTGGGAATAAGTGCCAGAAAGGGGGATACAAGTTGGCCAACCACTCCATTAAGTAAACTGAAGCCTTCCTCCAGCGGAAACCTTTAAACTGGAACTTCCTCCAGCCTAAGGCAGGATACTGTCCATTATGCCCACAGTGAGAATAAGTCATTATGCAGAAGTTATTTAGTACAATCTCTGCATGTTGAATGCAGCACATCTTCTGTATTCTTAAGATACCTCTGAGATCATTATTTCTGAAAACTGCTCTTACATATTAAAGTTGAAACAATTCTTACCAAATGTCCAAAGATTAATTGCTTTATTTCTCCCCTCCACAATTTTATGTCCTATATCATAATATGATTCATTTTTCATGAAATATAAAGATCAAGATCTCAGTATATTATATGTGCATGCAGAGGAGTTTTTTCTGTTGCCTGCTGTGAAGCCCTTCCCACTGCCAAAGAGACAAATCTCGCATTAGATTGTTTAATTTAGGCAGCTTGCCTCTTCAATGGTAGAAAGTTTTGCAACAGAAATCAAAGTTCCAGTGTGTGCATATCCATGTTTGAGTTAACCAAAATATTATTGATGATATGAGAGAAAAGATTAGCTCAAGTGATTTACTGTGGCAGAAAGGGCACAAGTTGTGATCTGGCAATCACTTGACAGGAACACCTGAAGCTGTCTTATGCAATGCTCTCTGGGGATTCCAGCAGAATCTGCAGATACTGGAAAACTGACAATGCTGGGGATTGAACCTGGAATTTTTGCATGCCAAGCAGGTGCTCTGCCACTGAGCCGTATTCAGAGAGATCTAGAAAAGGATTGGGCAGATACCCTTTACACACAACTCTTTTGTATGTTGAATCAATGTTGGCATGAGCATGCTGGGCCACACATGAGCAAGAGTACATCCTCTGTGCATGTCAAAAGTATACACACAAAGTGTGTGTGTGTAGGGGGTACGGATCATGTGTAGTGGACTACAGAACTGTGTAAATAAGAAATCTTTTGCTTAACTGAGGAGCACTTGAAAGTAAGCTACAAAGGGACTATAAAAGGCTCTGTATATTTTTAGGTGATTTACACTGGTGTTCTGAATCTATTTATTAGTTTTGAAGACTTGCCATCTGACTGCCACTGGTACCAACCTATTCAGTTGCTTTACCCTGTCATAGTGTCTTACAGAGGACGACAACACAGGTGGACCACCACATTACTTGAATGTATGTTTCATGGACTCCGAAGATGTTTACTTCCTCCTAACAGGTTTAGGTTTGAGCTATCAGAAGAAGCAGATGGAAATGGAAAAACTGAAGCCAAAGCAACCACTTCAGGGAAAACACCAAGATGAAATACTGACAAGTTGGATGTGGGATCCACGGAGGAGTAGGCATTATGCCATCCTTCCATTTCCCCCTAGGAAGTACACAGAAGCCTTGAAAACAGCACAGGATCCCACACTAATGCCCTGCAGAAAGACTATAAAAATCCCAACCATTTACTCATCTCAAAACCTATCAACTTGATTTGGAATATCAGGCTTACAGAAGTTTCCAGGAATCTGAAATTATTTCATTCATCAGTTGCAAAAAGTGCCAGTCTCTCCTGTAGATGTACAATTTGATTTTAAAAATCTGTAAAAGTAAAAACAGGAAATGTAGTTGTAGTTCCTCTGGATGTGATAACCAGCAATTACCCACAAGTTACTCACCTCTAAATCCAAAAAGATATGAATGACTAGCATATGATGCAAGAGACTTCACATTGGCAAATTATAACTGGTGCATACATTCTCATGGGTTGAATCTGAAGTCATTGAAGCAATTCTTGGAAGAGGATCTTCCCCAACTGCTGTTTATACAGAAGCCATTACCAGTTAGACTCAAGAACATTATGTCATGCAGGAGGGGGTTGCAATGAAGGATGGAAATCACCCCCAGAAGCTAAGCTGGGGATCTTGGGACCTGCATGGACAAAAACAATCCAGAATGGGGGCTGTATGAGACTGGATGAGACTGAGTGAGAAAGCTGGCTGAATCCAACCTTCTGTGTTCCTTCCATATCGGCCCATGAACATAGCCAATCTGAACTTTTTTTGTGATCACTCCTGCATAGACACTTTAAAAAGCAAACAATTTAGCTGATTGTGATCATTTTAAGGACATAAAGGAGGGATAAAAATCAGGTGACGTTCTTGGCATGGACAGATGCTGCAACAACCTGGCCCTGTAGAACAAGTGACTCCTGCACAGACACAAAGCTTCATGAATCAAACTTGGATGGCCACCAAGGCAATCTGCTCAGAAGTTCACCTCACTTCCAACTGAGGGAGTTAAACAAGATTAATTCATCTTTTTTGTGTCAATACTTACAACACGCCTGCTTAGGGTTGACATTTAGCTCTTTATTTTAGGAGAAAGAAGAGGTTACAGCACCTAAAGTCCCACTCCCTTCCTTATCTGGAAGCAAGCAATTTTGAAGAAGAAGAAGAAGGAGGAGGAGGAGGAGGAGGAGGAGGAGATTGGATTTATACCCCGCCCTTCACTCAGAATCTCAGAGTGGCTTACAAACTCCCTTCCCCTCCCCACAACAGACATCCTGTGAAGTAGGTGGGGCTGAGAGAACTCTGACAGAACGTGTTCTTTCAAGAACAGCTCTGTCAAAACTATGGCATACTGAAGGTCATCCAGCAGCTGCGAGTGGGGGAGTGGGGAATCAAACCTGGTTCTTTCAGATTAGAGTCCACACACTTAACCACTACACCAAACCAGCTCTCCACCAACCAAAAGGTTGGGGGACAGGGGAAAAAGCCATAGAAGCTAACAACTGATGATGAAGAAAAGCAGCTGAATATTCTACACTCTTCCCTTTATTCTAGGCCTCCTAATTTGTATGCTGTAGTTCAAACATATTCTATATTTTTAAAACTGTAGACTAGTTTTAATTGGCATTTATTTTCCATATCAAGCACTTGAAGAAGCAATGTCACTCAGAAATATAACTGTGTGTAGCCTGCTGCCCTCAACCCATTTATTCCACCACAGCCTAACTATCTTCAGAGATGTCTCCTTGGAGATTCCTTGTTGTTACCTTAGAAATTGTGATTATCTAATGTTCTAAATATCCGTTGATCATGTTTCATCCTGTGTGGTTGCTGACTGGAGGAAACTGCAGAACTGTGGGATTTGCGTGGCATCCGTTGCTCCCGGCTATTTCGTTTGGGGGACATGTTTATTTCTAATTCTTCTGTTCACTGGGAGATTCAAAATATGGCCATGATACTATCACCTTGATCCCTTTAGTTTCATCTAGACAAACAATGAAGGGCTAAGCATGTTTGTTTAGACAGTACAGCAATGAGCAGGGTGGTCTTTGCATGTGTTCATTATTTCCAAATAATACTAGTTGCAGCACAGTGTCATGTGACCTTTCTTTTTCCCTTCCTGTTAAAAACAGTTCAGTATATCTGTTCCCCCCATGCAAAGCAGATTTTCTAAACTATTAAAAAGGCAGAAATTTTCAACTGTCAATTTGCAAAATGATTCACATGCACACATGAAAAAAAAACCCATGTGCATTTATCAGGTATTGTGAGTGTTATTAACCAAAAGCAATACGTCAGTACAAAGAAAGCATACTGCCAGTAATCCTTACCAAAGTCATTCTTTGCTTTTTATTGAAAACATTGTTGAATTGAATTGAATTGCTGTCCTCATGCTGTTCTTATCTGAGGGATGGAAACTTCCATTGTTCAATTAATCAATAAAGCAGCTTCCATAAAATAAATCTATATTCTCATCTCTGGAGAGTTGACCCAAGTTGCGAGGAAGAAATATAATAAGTAGAACTACCATGCTATAAGCTGTGGCTGGAGATGGTATGTTTCCTAGTAAATGTTGCATGTCTCCATCCTAAGGTCTGCACCTGCTGTGATTACTCACTATTCAAGATTCATTCTGTACAGAAGCATTTAACTTCCCAGAGAACCTGTCTTATACATATGCACACCCTATAGCTATAAGGTTGTCAAGCAAGACAACAGTAAAATGTGAAACATAATCTAGGGGAAAATCATACATAGGTAATCACTCTTCAAAGACTACTTTATAAAAGAAAACTAGAACAATGTAAGCAAAATATCAAAGTCAAAGTTTTAAACTATAGTGTGATCTTGGCATGTTATTTCTATCCCTGAGTCTTTGTTGTATGTCTAATACTCTCCTAATCAGCAAAATCTTATATAGCTATTTGGAGAAATGTATCATATTTACAGTGTAGTCCTATGTAGAAAATCACATTGATTTCAGTAGGATTAGACTGGAATAATTCTGCATTCCTATGCACAGCCTGAAGGGTGGGGCCATTGTGAAAATGCCTTATTTTGGGATGACTCTAGTTTGATCTAAAGCATTTGAAAATCTAAGTTAAAAAAGAATAGTTGAGACAAAAGTGATCTTTCAAACCATACACACAAGTGAAAGGGAATGAAAAGTACATCTGCACATAATATACCTATTCTGGTTATGGAGTGGGGGTGGACTGGAACAATTTTAGCTTGGAAAAAAATTGGTTAAGTTTGAATCAGAAGTCCAGTGTGCACAGATCCGTTATGAGATCATCAAAAAAACCCTCCTTTTTCTGAGTCCCCAGAGTCCTTTAAAAAGTGACATTTTTCATTAATAAAACAGCAAATGAATGGATAAGTACACGGCCATTCATTTTTTAAAACAAATAAATAAAAAGGAAACAGCTAGCCTGAACCATGAAGGAAGGGTGAGTAAGGTCTGAGCAATCGTCCATTTCCTTGGTGAGCATGTCTCTCATTTCAGCTGTAACGAAACTGAAGATAAAGAATTTGCTATCTTTTCATTTCTGTTATATCTCTCTACATCCTCAGTCTCCTAGACACACTGGCTATGAAATACATTGTGCTCTCCTGTCTTTAGGACGCCACTTATGCACTCTAGGCTACTTCAATAGCTGGCTGAGATCCCCAGTGGAGGAAATATGTTTCCAAGCTTGCTTTAGATGCAGTTGTGGGAACCAGGTAGGATAGGCAGAGACAGTGCAGAAACATAGGGCTGCCTGCAGTTTTTATGGGCTCTTATATGTTTTCTCCTCAATTTTCTTTCAAGGAGTATACCTGCCTCCATTTATGGGTTCTTGGGCACAGGTTATCCATGGGCCCTTCCATCTCAGCTTTCTTGTCTTCCCCTCAAAACTACTTTCTACTCCACCCCCCAACCCTGGAGGTGATTCTATTCTCCCTTTCCCAGTCCTGACTACATGGGCATGGAGTGATCATTATTTGGACCCTCCCTTCTACATATAAAAAAGTAGTTCACTTACGGTCTCTATAAATGCCCAAGTGAGATAAAATTATGCTCATAGGCTCTTCCCCACAACTATTTATTTGTGTTTTATAGTTTTAATTATAAGGAACAATCTTCATATGGCTGGTGATACAATAATAGGTAGAATGCAGCAAAAGAGAATTAATGTCCTCTTGGACAGGATTGTAAATTTAATATATTTATCCAGCGTTAATGTTAGGGATCGCTTTTAATAGCACCAAGATATTTTCATTACGCAGAAAGTAGAAGTTACATTTCATTGTTAACTGGCTGTTACATGACAAGTAAACAAGTTTCATTGTGTTATTCACCTCATTTGCTTTAATGATTCAATAATAGATGTAACAAGAACCTCAGGGCCAGATGGCATAGGCGGGGGGAAAAAAATCTCCATGAACTACCTACTTTTTCATCTCAAGTAGCAGATAAATATGATAGTTCTCTGCTCTACAGTTTTAGGATTTCTCACCAGCTGGCCAGTTAACTGTAAGAAGAAAGTGCTGTCTAACCTATCTGAAATACAGAATTGTAGTAGTTTGATATTTTTGGCTTCAATTGTTATCAAAGACTATCCTAACTAAGGATACATAACCATTTTAAGCCACTGATGTAAAAACAGTTGGCAATGTTAATTGCGATATTCCTATATATTTCACTAATACGGTTAGGGAAAAGGTGAATTCTGAGGTAAATAATGGATGATGGAAGGGATTTCCATCACTGGAACAGGATTGTACTTTCCTCCTTTCTCACATTACAGTCTAAAATGATTCCCCAAAAGACTGTTGCTGGCCCGGGGGGGGAGGGGGAAGAGACCACCATGAATAGCATGGGGGGGGGGGCGTCAGAGAAAGGGGGAATCTGCAAAAATCACATCCCCTTCCATTAATGGAAGTATCCCACAGGATACAAACCACAGCATTGTTTCTAATTGAACCAAGCTTATCACAAAATGTGTTGATATCTGCAAACCTGTGTGGCATAGCGATCATAATCTTGGGGGTCAGACTTGACCATAAATCTGGGACCATTTCAGATATCAGCAAACAAAAGTGTGTTTTCTAGTACTCTCTTTTTTCTTTTCTCATAGTATTATCTTTCAGGTAACCCACAATAAACAGACTGTTTTTATATGGTTTTGATTTAGCTTAAGTAGAACAAATTTTTCAAGCTGAGAAACCTAATGAAATTGCCATGTACGCATTAAGAAATTTAGATTCCTAATTCGTTTGAAACCCTATTATTCTAAATCATGCCCATACTTTTTTTTTAAAAAACTGGTGATATAAGAAGGTAGCATACCTATAATACTTGTGCATATGTAGGGGCCGTGTCTCAGTGGTAGAGTATCTGCTTAGCATGCAGAAGGTCACAGATTCAGTTCCCAGCATCTCCAGTAAGCATCAGGTTGTTGGTGATGTGGGAGACTCTCCCGACTGAGACCCTGGGGAGGTGTTGCCAGTCTGAGTAGACAGTACTGATTTTGATGGATCAATGGTCTGATTCAGTACAGGGAAGCTTCATATGTTCATGAGGTGTAGCTGAAATTAAAGATGACTGTTCAGTCATTGTGTCGTATTAAATATAAGGAAAACACTCTTTGTACAGCAGTTAACTCAGGAAATTAGAGTTGGTGATTCAATAAGATAAAGATAAGACACATAAGATAAATGTATTCTTGGGGGGAAAAATCTTTAACACTGTCAGAGTGGTCAGGTTTGCAATCCAGGCCGAGAAATTTAAAAAAAGAATGGATAGAATTTTATTAGTTTAACTGTCAAGTCAATGGTCTGTATTAGATTGTTTGAAGTGCAATCCCAAATATGTTTACTGAGAAATAAGTCCCACTGAGCTCAATATGAGTTACTCCTTACCATTTAGGATTGCAGCCATTGTTATTTGACATTGTGTTGTGTTGTTTGGTTTATTGTTTTATAGTTTACTGTTGTAAGTAGTTAGAATCTTTTTGGCTGACCAGTAAACACAATTGAATGAATTAGATTTATAGAATCACATTGTGCCTAATTTAGATGGAACACAATTTTTACTTTTGCCAATTAGAGAATGTTAATGATCTCTGAAGGGGAGAAATGCTTTATTCTTCTTTATGCAATTTTTCATGCCCATTCGCAGCTATATCCCTTCCCCTTCTGTTGCTATTTTGGTCCATTTTTGTATCCTGTAAGAGTTTCTTCACAGTTTACTTCAAATATATGAGGCACCATGCAGTGGAAGTTGTGACTTGATGGCACCACATAGCCAATCAGATTTGGCTACTTAATCGTGTCACTGAAAGCAAAGGCTTTCCATGGTTCTTACTTTGAATGGGAGAAGGTGGGGATGGTGATCTCGCCCTCTTCTCTCCCTCAAACAAAGTATAATTCATTTGTTTCTTCTTTCATTCTTCTGAGCAGCCCCTACAATGGTTTTCTTCTTATTTGTTGCTCTATGGCTGTCCCACCCTGTCATGTTATTATATATTTTGATGCTGGCCCATCCCAGGGACTTGAGGAAAGAGACAAAATCACCTGCTAATATTCTACTCCTGTAATGGAACACAAGAGACTTTTGAAAGTTCAACAATAAACAAAATATTTTATTTTACTTGGAGGGGAAAAGGTCAGGTGGAAACAGTGGTAGGATGTATGAGGTGAACTGATAATAATAATAAAAACCTGAGGTAACATTGTAATCATACCAAATCCAGCTAATATGTTGCCAACAAGTAAGTGTTTTGCTTTTCAACAAAGTCTTTGAAACTTTGAGGGGAGAGGTTTTCTTTTCAGTTTCTGCTTTAACCTGCAAGCATAGGTTTCTGAGTTTCACTGACACTTCACATTTAGAAGTCAGGAACAAACAGTAAAATTCCCAAAATCTTTCTCTCTACACAGACCAGGGATCACTTCTCTTCCAAGAACTGTTTCTTTTTTCACTGGGCAGGGATTACTTCTCTTAAAGAAAAGCAATTTCCCTTTTCAGCTTGAAAGGGGATACTCATTGATCCACCCACTCCTTCTGCCCCTTTCCCAGTCAACAGTCAACGCTAAACTCTCTCTTCTTCAACTGTCAGTTCCCAACTGTCAGTTCTTAACTGATGCTCTCCACAGAATTCCATTTGAGCAGCCTGTCACTCAGTACTCGGACTCTGTGAAGCATTAACCCTTGACAATCCATCACAGTGGGCATCCCCATTACTCAGGCAATCAAACCTTGCTACACTCTGCTGGCAATTTTCTTCCTCCCAGAGATGACCAAAATGATTCAATAAAGAGGTCACCAAGAGGAATGCATTATTATTACTATTGGAATTAAATATTTGTCATTGAATATTGCTAAAATATTAGTCCCCTTACATGAAAAAATATAGTATCTCAGTGACTGAAATGATATAAGCCAGAATTATTTCCAAAATGTGAGATGGAAAATTCAGTTATTATTTTTTACAGGTAGTATTATGTCTATCATCTAGGGTGTTGCTTTAAAAAAAGATTTTGAGAAGCAACCATTGTTGGCAGAACTAGAAGGAAAATGGAATGTCATGAAATATCCTGTAGTACTGCTCAATAATTAATACTCTTGGAACAAGATGATAGTGGCAATAAAAAGACTTGAGGCCGTTTCAGCTGGATGTTACCCATAATGATTACTCTCTAGAGAGAGGAATAAATGAAAGCGGCATGTTTTTCTTGGACTGGGGCACACTCCTTCAGTATGGGTTGCAGATTGCCCATTTCTCAGTTGTTCCTCCAAATGAACAGCTAAAATCCCCCTGTTGTTGAGAATTGCCCAAAGCAAATGAGAAATCTTTACTGTTGCCATTTTCCTTGCATATAGCGCTAAAAACAAGCTGTTGTGTTCTCCTTGCCTGTGATGGGAGGAATGGTAAAGCTCTAGAGTATGTGATTGTCCTCTAGAGTACCCTATTCTTAGAAGAACTTCATGCTGATGCAAGTTCGCTCTGGCTACAGTTCAGGGATTTAACTGCTAGCAACTTTCAAAGTGTTCTTTCCTCCTCGCTTTTAGCCCATCTCCAAAAATGTTTTGTGTCAGCAGTAGAAGACCAGGAGAGATAGGCCTTCCTTACATGGCAAACAGCTCCAGTGGCTCGTTCAAACTCAGGAACAGCCACAATTCTTATTCACATGACCCCTGGGGTGACGCTGTAATGAACTGGTACATGTATTTGGGCATTTTTATAGCTACACATCTGTGTACTTGACTATTAACCTCCCAAACATGATAGTTACTGGGGAACAATAAGAGTGGTGGCAAGAGCATGAATGGGGAGAATCCAGGCAAAAGTTACTCACCCATAAAATAATGCCATGGGAGATTAAAATGTGAAACAGACAAACTTTTGCTGTCCCAAGTTTCAGTTCTCTGCTGCTGATCCACAGAACTCAATGGGCACTTCGATTTATTTCTATTATCATTATGACTGTGATTTCCTATATCCAAGATCAGAACTGTGATTCATCCAGAATTGCCCTGTTTTGAATTTCATAATGAATTTTGGAGTTCCAAACTACTGTCCTTATTTCTCAAGTGTAACTGAAGCATTCATACCAGGAGCTTGCATCAGGGAAGAGTCCTCTTCTGGTAGAACAGGTCCATAGGAGCCATGCCAGGGGCTGGCATGGTGTTTTCCTTAGGAAAGTTCTCAAAATGCAAAGTGGCATAAAAAGTGAGGAATGACATGGATAATTGTAGCAACCTGACATATAGTAAATCAGTTGTACAACCAATTGTGGTAACCTGACGTTTCGGTCCACTTTATGAATCAAATTTGTCTTCTCTGTTCTTGAAAACTACTTTCATGTGGATTCAGCTATGCAGTTATACTCACCCCTTAAGAATAGACAAACCTATGTTTTTATACAGGAAATACATTTTTAAAACAATTGTTATGCCTCTCCCTGCATTTTATGGCACATTACCTCACTTTAAGACAAATTTATGTAGTATGTTTCAGACTATAAAGTGATGCAACGCATCACGGAATGAAGTTGGAACTGTAAATCAATGATATTTTGTAGTTTCCAAACAGATGTTCTTTTTTTAAAAAAAGCATGGAGTTGAGATTCATTTTTTCCTCCACAAGTGGCACACCTGGTTCTAAATTATTCTGTTATCAGAAGGTATGTGCGTGTATGGGTGCACATATATCTGAGCTATCAGTTCGGTAGAGAATGAAAGGGAGTTTTGAACCGACAGCAGTAAATCAAACAGCACACATAATTCTTTATTAAAATTGGACAGCAAATACAGGGCCAAACTTAAAACCTAATGAAGACAAACTCGTAAGTATAGTTGATAGGCTTTAAATAATGGCCTTGCACTACATCATTAAGCAGAGTTTGGCTGGAACATCATTATATGTGATTTAAAACATCGATTCAACATGGCCCAAAGGACTGATGGGCTTTATCTCAGGTTTTTGTTTCCTGTGCCATGAAAACAAAAACCGTTAGCATTAGGGTTTTAAAAAAAATTGGCCTTTTCCAATTGCCTGAGAAAAGAAACTCAATGTGACAGAAAGCAATCCTTTCATGATTCTTGTTCATTTTTCTTTCCCCCCTCACTGGTTAAATGTTGTTCACATCATCCAGATATGATTTTCTTGCCTCCAAAGTGGCAGTGTTGTTGACTTTCACATCCCTGCGTTATACACCAGAGTGGGCAGCCGCCACTGAGCTCCACAAACCGCAAAAAAAAAGAAGTCTGCCTGCCAAGCTGCTAATCAACTCAGTTCAACAACTGATATTAGTTAGGGAACTAGTGGATTAGAACCGCGTATTTGCAAAATGTCAGATGTGTTTGCTCTGTGATGGCAAGAGCTACAAATGAGAAAGATGAAACAGCAATTTGTGTCCTGAGGGGGGAGGGAAGCAGATAATCCAGTCAACAATTTGTGTTAGAAGCAAATGGCCTAATATAATAATGTTGACGTGGGAAGAATAAATCTGACAAAGATAAAAGGTCAACTTGGCCGGTATTGCTACAACTGCTGTCGTAGACACATTTACTCAAGACTAAGGCTGATGGAAGTCAGCAGGGCTTACTTATGAGTAAAGTGAAAAGCTGTTACTTTTTCTGCATAATGGTGTGGGCATTTTCTCTGCTTTGTTTTTTTTAATTTAAGGGATGTCCTTCCCCTATTGTATTCCATATAGTTCGTCTTTTAAGGCTGTTCTTTTCTCTTTGGAACAAGACAATTGCCCTGTGCTATTATAATGGCCACCATCGTTACAATAATCTGTCACATTTTTATCAGTCAGACAGAGGCATATTTATAAATGAGTTAACTGTTTAAGTTGATTGACTAGTATCTCACCCTCTGGTCATCAGTTTCCAGTGATTTCTAAGTTAATGAAGGGCTATTTTACATTCCAGATGGTTGCCTTCCTCTTTTGGATGTTTTCCTCCATCTCCTGCTTCCCCCTCACATTTCTACCTTAAAACAGCTTTAGAAGGCACTTAATTTCCCAAGCAGTCCAGGAGCAGGGCTACATAGTTTGATTTGCTTTGGAGGACAGAGCACTAAAGACATATACTATCTTTGTAATGTTTGTTTCATTTACAAAGCTATAAGCAGAGCACAGATGGAAACAAAGGGTCCTCCCTGAAGGGAGGCAGATCCACCATGCCGTATCAAATTCCTGAAAAAGAGGGATCCAGAAACCCAAGATGGTTCAGCTTTAGCCAACTCACAGTATGCTCTCTCAGTTTTCTTCCTCCCTTCCTCCCTTCCCATCTCTTAGCATTATTTTTTCCATTCGACAGCTTCTCTCAGCTGGAGGGTTGTGCCTTCTCCAAGCTCCAAAGAACTATCAGAAGACCATTTCCATCCTGACAATTAGTAGTGATTGTTATAACTTCCGGACACTTTAAAGCACAGTGACATTCTTTATTAACTTCCTGACTTCACTGTATGCCACTCTAGGAAAACTCATATGTGAAGACTCATTCAAAGTATCCCAGTGGCAAACCCAGTCTCGTCAGATCGTAGAAGCTAATCAAGGCTGACCCTGGCAAGTACTTGGATGGGAGACCTCCGAGGAATACCAGGGTCAGGACACAGAGGCAAGCAATAGCAAGCCATCTCTCTGAAATATCCAAGCCCCACTAGGGGTCACCAGAAGTCAAACCATGACTTCCAGGCACACACACACATACATATGCACACTCACAAAAATAAAAATTATTTGTTCAAAAAGTATTCCAGTGGCAATCCCACAACAGTATTTTCCTCTATTACTTGACAACATTGAACTTTTCAACAAAGGTGGTCTCTTGCTAAAAGGGAAAGGATAAGAAGAGGAGGAGGAGGAGGAGATTGGATTTATACGCCACCCTTCACTACCCAAGGGAGTCTCAGAGCGGCTTACAAACTCCTTTCCCTTCCCCTCCCCACAACAGACTCCCTCTGAGGTAGGTGGGGCGGAGAGAGCTCTGACAGAAACTGCTCTTTTTCAAGAACAGCTGTGCCAGAATGATGGCTTGCCCAAGGTCATCCAGAAGGTTCAAGTGGAGGACTGGGGAATCAAACCTGGTTCTCCCAGAGTCCGCACACTTAACCACTACATCACACACTTAACTGGTCTTTCAAACTACCTTGCTAGTCATAGGTCTACTCACGCTAATTTCTTAAGACAATGCAAGGAAGGGGATAACACTGTAGAGGTGTTGTATAATAACCTAGAGAGTGCTTTGCTCTGGTTGTATAAGTGAGAAAGGGTGAGGTAGACAGGTACTGTCTAGGAACCCGACACTGAGTGAGGTTTCTTCCTTACAAGAAGAAGAAGAGATTGGGTTTATACTCTGCCCTTCACTCATAGTCTCAGACCCCCCCCCCACAACAGACACCCAGTGAGGTAGGTGGGGCTGAGAGAACTTCTGACAGAAACTGCTCTTTTTTAAGAACAGCTGTGCCAGAACTATGGCTTGCCCAAGGTCATCCAGGAGCTGCAAGGAGTGGGGAATCAAACCCGGTTCTTCCAGATTAGAGTCCGCACACTTGCTAGGAGACAAGAATGGAAGGAATATACTCTGACTAGGACCAGAGCTTCTCCCATTATGAATTACTGAAGTAAGAGAAGTACTATTTAAATACCTTTACTGGCTGGCACCAAATGGCAGTGTCAGCGGCAGGTGTTCTGGTGCTGCTGAGTAGTTGATGGGAGTGGGCATGATTAACAATGTGTCTGGCTAGCACCAGGCACTACCCACTGGCAAGGGCACCCATTACCCTCTTTATTTAGTATCTCACAGAAATTAAGAGTGTGGTTCTCCAAGCACATCACTGCATAGAGTTGCCATTGAGGCTGCTGTGTCTCTATTTTGAAAAGGCCATTCTTTTAAAAGAAAAATACCAATCTCATACCTTCTAACTATTGATTACTTCTGTTCTTCTAACTATTGCTTACTCTGTGTCTCTAGTCTTGGACCAGCTTAGCTATTTTACAGGAAGAACTGAAAGATTTACTGAGTTACAGGGTTGCCAACCTCCAAGTGGTGCCTGGAGATCTCCTGAAACTACAACCGTTCCCCTGGAGAAAATGGCTGATTTGGAGGCTCAGTTCTATGGAATTATAGCCGACTGAGGTCCCTTCCTTTCCCAAATCCCACCCTCCCCAGGCTTCACCCGTAAATATCCAGGAATACACTCTACTGATTTACCAGTCTGTTAGAAAAAGGAAAAGATCCTAATATGTTGTGGACCAGTTTAGTAAAGGAAGAGAGGAAACTGGTGGACATTTGGGAGGACTGAATGAAACCCTAGGCAGCTCTCAAAAATGAGGAATAACATCTGCTACCGCATAGCTCATGTGAGATGAACTGATTAGTTAAAATTAGTGTAAAATCAGCAGGGCATCTTTTTTTTCCCCGCAAACAAAGCTCATGCGCAAAAATTATCTGAAATTAATCTGAAGTTGTTTTGTTTCTGAAGTCCTGTACTTAGCACGTGGACCACAGTGTTTCTCTTTTACTCTTGGTGTCATTCAAGGCCCATTTTTTGTTGATAATCTTGGCTGAATGACCTCTCTGATGTACTTACGCTGCAAAAAGTACAAGAGTGTGTCCACTGTCTGCCGCTTGCTCAATTTTTTGTCAACAGTGTGCTGAAAGCATAGTATGGGTATATTAGACTTACCTTGTTGTACACTGTGGTGGACAATCTCCTGCCACCATGCTCTGGCCCTCATTTTCACTAAATAGAACAATGGGAACCCAAATGGAGAGAATGGACAGCATTGCACAACTCTCTAGGAATATCCCCAGTCTCTATGGGGTTTGCCATAGGGGGATTCTTAGAGTGTCACGTGACACCATTTCCCCCAGTCCTGCCCCTCAATTGCCTCCATCTCTAAATGTTTCTGGCTGGCAAACCCTATAAGAATATAAAGAATGGGGAGAAAGAG
Organism: Gekko gecko; assembly: GCA_029375565.1. NCBI lineage: Eukaryota > Metazoa > Chordata > Lepidosauria > Squamata > Gekkonidae > Gekko > Gekko gecko. The sequence continues at coordinate 162,080,015 of JAPDNY010000004.1, read as the reverse complement.
GTCCCGGAGAAATCCCCCAAGCACTTTGACTGGAGTCACATCTTAAAATATATTTGATGTTGAGCTGATGGAATAACATTTTGCACCCAAATTTACATACATCAGGACTTACCATAAACTGTTACAAACAGGAACATTAGCTTGGCTGTCAAAACAAAAAAAAGAGTGGGAGGCAGGATGAGAGGTGGATGAAACTCACAAAATATAATTCAGTGGAATGCAGGTTGTGGACAATTCTGAAATGGAGCACTTCGCAGAGACCAATGGGTTATGCCTTAAAGGCTTTCACATTGACAGCCATCTTTGAACTATTTGGGGAACTGTGCAGGAGGGCCCAATTTAGGTATGCAGATTATGAGTAGATTGAAAACCTCTATGCCTTGGCATGTGCCACAGATACTAGAGATGTACTCAAGCCTCTAGAGTCTAGTACACCATCTAGGGCTGAGGTCAGACGGGCAGTATGAAGCACAAGGGAGTCATGGGGAAAAGACCCGGAACAATGTGTTTCGGGTATTCCCAGTCACACTGCACCGACTGATGTGGGAGCATACGAGGGAGGAGGTGCAAGGGAGCATTTATGCTGTTGGCCCGCCTCTGGCAGAGGTGCATCTGTAAGTGGCTTTTTCTCACTCTGGCAACATGCGCCTATGCGCGTAGGTGCAGCAGCAATTATCAATGCAGCCTGTTTGCATGGATCCAGGAAGCGGGATCAACGCATTCTCCAGGGTTTGCTACCAATTTCACCTGGTACTTTTTAAACTCAGGAGGGAAGTGTTACAAGATGGGTTGAGTATGGCTGGAAAACACCTGACAGCTGTGCCTGTGTGTACTGGCCCCTTGAATCCGTTTGTGAAATGTACCTATGTCGGGCCAAACTGCCAGTCTGAACTCAGCCTAGGTGTCTAGTACACCCCAAAAGGAAAGAGAAACTCAAGCTAGGTTGATACAGAACCTACCATAGTTCATTCAGGTGGGTAGCCGTGTTGGTTTGAAGTAGCCGAACCAATTTCGAGTCCAGTGGCACCTTTAAGACCAACAAAATTGGCCACTGGACTCAAACTTTGTTCTGCTACCATAGTTGATTGACTCCTGGCCCTATCATTTTGCAGCAAGTCAGGCACAGCCAGGCATCAAATTTACCACCAGTAGAAATCCTAAGCAAAATGCTGGTTATGCTTGAAATAATGATTAATGGTGCTATTCTAATGGTCCTACCCTAAGCAAACTTAGATCCTTCTGAGGGTGTAGCTTCTCTTAGGATGGCACTGTAAATAAACCTCATTGCTTCTTGTATTGACTTACAGGATTCCATAGATATTTGAGGGCTTTAGGTACTCTAGTTTTTACAGGCAGAGCAAAGAACAAAGCTTAAGAAGGATTAATGTTCTTTAATTGGTGGAAGGTTTTGGCATATTCATTGATCCTAGGAAGTATTACAATTGTCATGATCAAATGCCACAGTATTTCACATGCCCATCAACTTTACAAACTTAGACTAAATATCTTGTAAACATTATTCTTTGTAATTTATATTCAGCTGTGCGACTATTCCATAAGGTGGAGTAAAAATGCTGCACTTTCCACCATATGATTAATGTCAGCACAGAACACCTAAAAAGCCGTTTATCACTAGTCATTCCTTGACACCAGATAAAGCCTGTTTGTCTAGAAGTGTTCTCAAATATACTTGTATAAACAGTTTGTAATACATAAAGAACGGTCTTCAGCATAGGTTTGAAAGTAGAATGTATGCTTTATTCATCAGATGAGAAATACTGTATTTTCCCAAGAGAGCATGACTGTATAATTTATTTTATTTACATGAGGATGACTCTATAGCTTCAAACTTCAAGGTTCAATGGGGAAAAGCCAGGGTAGCGGGGAAAGCTTTCAACAGAGATTGCAGATGTTCTGGTTTAATGCAATGTAGCCTTCTAAAAGGACAAAAAATATTCAGTGGGCCTTACGTAATCCTGGCAGTGGCTCATTCAAATAAATGTAGTGTAACAACAAGGGATCCATCTGACACCAAGCAATGATAAAGACCAAAAATCTGTAATTAGAAGAAAAATACAAAACCCGAAAAAAAATAAGACTCCACTGTAAACATGTTTTACACATTTAGAAGCCATAACAATGATTTTAGGTCCCTTGTGCGCTTTTTAACTTTAAGTAGTAAAAACGTGCTAGGATTTATAGGAATCCTGTGGTTCTTACACAACTAAAAGGAAATGGGGCACAATACAATAAAAGTTCTCCTGTACTGACTCCATATTATTAGTATCATTGCTGTTACTTGCTGTAATGAAGGGAAAGACAGTGAGAAAAGGGAAGGAAAGAGAGACTACGAAGGATAACAGGAGAATATATGTGAATGGCAACACCAATCTTCCAGTTCTAAATTTATTTTTTTTAAATTCTCCAATATAAACTATAATATATAGGAATGGAATCCAGGTCTGAGCAATCCCAAAGACCAATCAAGGAACAGAATAGATAAAATCCACTCATCAGTATGGAAATTAATGATTTGGTCCTTTAAAGGGGGAATGATAAGCAACAGCAAGAATGACTTTATGAAGGATGGGAATGGCAAATCACCTCTGCTTTTCACTTGTCTTGTAAGTCACTTGCTGGTGTTGCCATAAGTCATTTGCAGCTTGATGACACTTAATACATTGCGTGGGTGTGTTCTGCTCAAGTCTATTGCTATATGAGAAGTACTAGTTAGCTAATACTAGATAGATGATAGATAGATGATAGATAGATGATAGATAGATGATAGATAGATAGATAGATAGATAGATAGATAGATAGATAGATAGATAGATAGATAGACAGACAGACAGACAGACAGACAGACAGACTTACATGGATGGATGGATGGATGGATGGATGGATGGATGGATGGATGGACGGTCGGATGGAAGGATTAGGTAGATAGAATATGAGTATATGTGGTATATTTGAAACTTAAGCATGTTTGTGAAAAATGGGACGAGTCCACTTTAAGAAACTGTACTGCAATTGATTTGTATATGGTTAAATGCTGCGTGACGGGTTGCCTTGTAGAGAACCCTAGAGTTCCATTGAAGCTGTGCCTATGTTATTTTGGAAGTCAGGGTGAGATACATTTTTTTCTATGTTTTTGAATTGATATATGTATTACGTAGTTGACCTTGTCAATATTTATGATTGCTTCACAGTTCCATTTTAGCAGCCGCTGTTGAAGATATACCTGGGAGAGACGTACCACTGTTATTCTTTCCACAGTGGGCATCTTCTGCCACAGTTACTTCCTGTTTGGTGGTCTCTGGACACTATTTATGTATGGAATTACAGAGGTGCCCACTGTTGGTTTTGAACATGTTCTTTTTGTAAATAATGCTTAATTGTTATGAGCAATCTGTTGGATATGTGCTTTTACATTCTATATACCTCTTATACATCTTTGTACTTTAATGAATGTAATGTACAGTTTTGATCATATATAGTTGTGAATTGTTGATGGTCCTCCCTTGGTGAATGTTATTTGTGGCTATACTTGTACATTAAGGGTTCCATATCATCTTTGGCATTATCTTGACTATCTTTAGCAATTTTCATTAGTCATCCAGCAAGGCTTTTCATTTCTTTTGACTACAGGAATAATCTTTGTGCATTCTTCCTTGATAACATCCTTGGTTTCAACTATAGTTTTTCTGGTTCATGTCCACTTCAATTTAGCAATACAAATCTGTTCTTTACATGGTCTTTAAACTCCTCAGGAATGTTGCTTTGATTATGAAGCAACTGTGAATGCTTTGGTGTTTTTCTTCAGCTTTTTTCTAATTTTCAATCTTAAAATTCATGGTCTGTACCACAATTAGTTCCTGGTCCTGTTTTAGCAGAGAGAATAGAGCTTACTCATCTTCTACTTCTGATTATGTAATATGTTTGATTTTGATATTGGCTGTCCAGTGATGTCCACGAATACAATCAGCTGTTTGGTTGCTTGAAACATGTTTGCAATTAACAAATTGTTGTCTTCACAGAATTCTGTGAGTCGCTCTCCTGCTACATGTCATGCTTGTACCCCAAATCTTCCAACAATATCTGATTCTGCTTTGCTTCCTACTTTTGGTTCCAGTCACCTATGATTATCAGCACATCTTGTTTAGATGTATGATCACTTTCTTCCTAGACACTTGCATAAAAGCTTTCAATTTCTTCCTCATCAGCATAAGTAGTTTGGGCATAAATTAGAATGACAGTTATACTGATAGGCTTTCCATGAAGTCTGATTGCTATTAATCAGTCAAACTTTGCATTATAGCCCCTGACTGCCTGTTCGACATCTTGTCTCACTGTTGATCACATAATATGACAATGCCCCTACTATAATGATATATGTTCCCAATATATTATGTTCCCAGATGATCAGAGTCCTCTAAAGGAATTACTTGTAATGTAGCAAAAATTTGTACAATGGCATGCACAATACAAAAGCAGATGGCTGAGTCTTTGAGTAACTGACCCCCCCTCTACTGTGAAATGTGTGCAATAATTCTGAAATGTGTGAATATAATGGCACACATAAGTCTTTTTTGTCGGCCTTGGTATTGTATATGGTAGCTTGAATTGTTTTTATTAATACTTTCCAAGCTGATCATGTATCAAAATAAACTGAACTAAAAATATATGAAATCTACCCTGGAGAGTCGCTGCCAGTCAGAATAGACAGTAATGACCTTGATGGACCAATGGTTGGACTTGGTTTTATTTTGCTTTATCTTAATGCCTATCCTGAGTCTTACCCTGTGGCCAAAAATCAATTGAACTACACCTTTATTATCGTTCACATTCTTTCTGCCTCTTGTGGATCTCTGTGGTACTATTAAAATTTTCACCTCCCTATCACCAAGGCTTTTACAAAAACGTTTGCCAGATGGTTGCTGTAAGTAGTCTAAGCTAACAAATAAATGGGCACAAGAGCTCAATAGCTATTTTAGTGCAGAAGAGGATCATGAAATGTTCAGAAAGAAGCTTACACAATTGGCTTCAGTCCCTATTGTCTCAACGCATAGAGGCTCCATTTTAAGGATCTGTGGTCTATTTTCAAAGAGAATATTGTACTTTGAGAGGAATATTGTAAGAGGCAAAAAGTTACAACATGTGAATAACTGTGGCTAGCTATTATACTCACATCAATATGTTCAGCAAAGAGAGTGTTCTGGTACTAGTATCGTTCAGGTTTGAGTTTGGAAAGCCTGGGCAGATTTTCAGATAGCCTTGACATGAAAAGAGAAAGAGGCCTGTGAAGGTCTTTTCAGAATCCTACACAAGTCTATTCATCGGGGCATACTCCCAAGGAAGTGTTCTTACATGGCACTCTGTGTTTTCATAGGAAGGAGTTTTCTTTAACTTCTGAACTATAAGCAGGAGTTAAAGATATATAATCAAGGGGCATGGCATTTTCATAAGCCAGGTGTTGTGGTAAACCTGGGAGTGTGAGTTTCATGAACTTTATCGGTTTCATAAAAAGAGTTGCATGTCTGCCCATGTGGAGTTGATTATTTTAATTCCAGAATGGAAGCGATATAATCCACATGTCTACATAGTTCTCCTTGGCAAATAGGGAAATATAAAAGGACTTTATGGTGGGAGATTTGATTGCCTGTATTAGGGACATCTTTATGTAATCATTGTTCTTATTGCATCCAAGGAACCAAATTGTGTTCCTGATTTTATAAACGGAATAGCATTGTGATCATATAAAGCTCCCTAGCCTTAGACATTTACAGAATTTCTTTTCAGGGTGCCTCAGATACAATAAGTAGATTTTTGTGTTCTGACCTTACGAATATTCAGAAGAGCTCACACGACAAAGTTACCCATCACTAATTATTTTTGTTGACCAAACTCAGCCAAACACAAGCTGCTTTCCACATACTAAAACACTAATGCTTCTGCTATTGTTATTGTTATTATTGTTTTTAGAATATAATGCATGAAGAAGAAACCTGTAGACCTTTATATCTGTGGAATTCATACATCTTTCCACAGAGAAGATGAATATTTCCCCTTTGTCCATCACTTCAGAAATCCAAAAAGCAAAAACACATGTGTCTAGGGATGCATTGCTACTACTCAGCTCAAATAAAAATGCCAGACAATGTTATAAGTTGAGCAAAGGCTTATTGAAACTTTAAGCTGAAATGGTAAAAATTAATTTCTTATTAGTGCAAGGCATTTCTTCAGTGGATTCCCAGAGGGTTTGTCAGAATTTGACAAACTCTCTGTGGTTTAAAAGTAAGTTTGGTACCATTACCATACTGTTCTTTTTTTTTTTTTTCGCCAGCCCACCATACAGTTTCCAAGAGATGTTGTTCATTGACACCATTCCCCCAATAATGATACTCAAGACTGAGACAATTCCTACACCGAACCCGGATTGTTTGGTTTGGTTTGGTAAACAACTCTTCCATCTCCGGAAGCCAGGGGGAGCTTGCTGATCTAATTCAGTTGAAAAACCTATAGCTAACACTAATCCTGCTGCCCACCCATTGTCTAGGGCCTAAGTAACCCAAACCAGGCTTGTTTAGCTATACAAAAATCCACAGACAAGAGCAGCATGAAACAGGCTAAAAAGAGAACATCTCTGAACCAATTTGGAAATTCCTGCTAAGCCCTGGGGTGATCAGTTAGTCCCACATGGTTCTGAAGGGAGGGAGGGAAGGTTAGTTGGCTCCAGCAGTGGTGATGAGCAGACACTGCAGAGGCTATTATAACTCCACTTCCCAGGTTTTGATTGACCAAGTACAGCCCTATCAACAAGGCTAAGACTATTTCTTGGCATTTTGATTGTTCTGTTGGAGGCAGAAATATGCAAAAAGTCAGCTGATCATTATAAGTTATCAGCATAACAAAAGGAAGATCTACTTTCGGATGTGCAAGTTATATATATATATAAAAAAGCAACTGATTTTCCAAAAGAACAATAAGCATCAGTCTGGATGTTTGTTTTTCCTGCCAAATTAATCTGTAAATTGAGCACACCCAGCAGACACAGCTACATCTCTCATCTAAAATGGAAGCCACAAATTGTCCTTCAGTTTAAAAGAATTCATTTGAACTTGAATCAAAATTCAAGTTGAATGAGCAAATGTGCAGAATGGAAGGATTCTACCTTAACAGGATCTGATATGTTTTGTTATTTAAAAAAGACAATGGACATTTTCTGATATGTAACATGGGGAAAAATAGGAAATTTGGGGGAGTACTGAAAACAACTCCTATGCTTATTTTTCTTTTGAAATAAGTAAAAAAATGGGGAGGGGATTTTACTCATGTTGTTATGACAAGTACATTTTCATTTTCCAAAATTCACTTCTACATATAGCCATTGATGTTGGTTACTTTCATTTTTTCCCCCTTTCAAAAGAGGAATTTCTCATCAATTTTGCTTTGGTTTTTCTTTGTAGTATCCTATTATAATGCACAGTAGTGTTCTATGCACTCTTTTGTAAATTTAGCAATTGCAGGGTAGGGTTTGTGTTTGTTTGTTTTTTGCAGTTACACACCATAAGGTGATGGTGGTTTAGCAACAGGAAAGGAAAGTTTGAGAAGTGATTCTCTGCCTCTGAGCATCAGCAAAGTAAAGTTCTGAAGAAGTGAGCTGTGACTCATGAAAACTCATACCCTACTACAAATTTTGTTAGTCTTTAAGGTACTACTAGACTCTTACCCTTTTCTCCTGCTACAAACAGACTAATATGGCTACCCATCTTGAAACTTTTCAGAACCTCCTTTCTTACCCTTCTCTCCTTGAATTTCTCTTTTGATCTAAAGGGAGTTGATTCAAAACCAAACTCCAAATCCCTAAAAGGAGGGAAAGAAACCAGTGCAATGATAAGAGGAGGACACTTTCCCTATGAAGAAAGGTTAAGGCGCTTGGGGATCTTGGCAATGACTGAAGGGTGACATGATGTTTACAAGACTATGCATGGGATAGAGCAGGTAGAGAAAGAAATACTTTTCACCCTTTCTCACAAGACAAGAACTCGTGGGCACTCAACGAAATTGCTGAGCAGTCAGGTTAGAAGTTAGAATAGATGAAAGGTTTTTTGGTTTTTACAGGTTTACAACTTTAAAAAGTTCTGCTGGTTGCTATTGCTTGGGGGAGGGGTTGTTTGTTTTTTTCCTGTCTGCTCCAGCCTCCATATGTTTGTCAAATTCCATCTGGAAGCTGTTCATGCCAGCCGCCATCACCACCACCACCTCCTGTAGCAGTGAATTCCATGTATTGATCTCTGTTTGGGTGAAGAAGTACTTCCTTTCATCTGCAGTTGCCCTTTTCTGCATTTTTTCCAGTGCTATAAATATTCTTTTTGAGGTGTGTGGTGTGTGAGTGGTCCAATGAAGTTGCACCATCAATTTATACAGGGCAGGGCCTGTATAAATGTTGTTCCTGTTGGTCTTTTGGGGTTTCTGTGTAGCACTGTGGCATGCTTGCACTGCCACAGTGCCACTTGTTCTGGAGTGTGCCACTTGTTTTCATGGCAAACAAGCACCTCCCAAGACAGTTCACTTTCCCTGAGATTCTCTGGAAGAGTCTGACTGCTGGTTGCGGCCTGCTTGCCTCCCTTAAGTGCTGCTGGCTGGGTTTCCCCATTGGAAACAGTGGAAATAATGGGGGTAAAGTGTTTGGGTGCCCATAGAATTGAACCCACTGGCCCAATTGCTTTGAGAAACAGAGGTTTATGTGGGGAGAGGCTCCTGAAGCTACCCTGAAAATTTGGAGCCTCTCCCTCAAACCCCCTCCCCCCCAGAGCCACTAACAGCACCATGGGGAAAAGTAACTTTTCCCCCCACCTTGGGGAACAACAGAGGTGATGGGGGCAACCTGTTTTGGGGTTTGTAGAATTGGACCCCCTGGTCCAATATTCTTGAAACTTGGTGGGTATCTTGGGGAGAGGCTCCAGCAGCTACCCTCCAAGATTGGAGCCTCTCCCCCAAATCCCCTCCCATCCATCCCCCAGAATATACCCTATATTTTTGCCATTGACTTCAATGGCCCATAGGATATAATGGGGCCGAAACTGACATTCAGCTGGCCGAAAGACTCCCAAATCCACTGGTAGTGCCAAAATTGACATGCCAGAGTCTTTCTGCTGGCCAAAATTGATTCTGCCCGATTCGGCCGAATCCAAATCGAGCCCAATGATTTTTTTTTTTTTGCACACCCCTAGTTGCCAGCTTCGAGTTGGGAAATACCTGGAGATTTTGGGGGCGGAGCCTGAGAAGGGTGGGGTTTGGGGAGGGAAAGGACTTCAGTGGGGTATAATGGCATAGAATCCATCAGCTATTTTTTCCAGGTGAACTTGTCTCTGGCACCTCGAGATCAGTTGTAATAGCCGGAGATTTCCAACCATCACCTGGAGGTTGACAACCCTATGTTTATCGAATCTAATATGTTAGTGGTCAGGGTCTTGCATACCTGAGGGACTGCCTTTCCCCATATGTTCCGCAAAGAACACTACGTTGAGGAGCTCAAAACCAGCTGGTCCTCCTGGGCCCCAAAGATGCTAGACTGGCGATAACCAGGGCCAGGGCCTTCTCGGTGGAGGCTCCATACTGGTGGAATGAGCTCCCAGAGGAGATCAAGGCCATGCAGGAACTTTTACAGTTCTGCAGGGCCTGTAAGATGAAGCTCTTTCTCCAGGCTTTCGATTAAACACCGAGGACTGACCCTGCATCCTGTGCCCTGGTTCTACCACCCTCAGTCTATTTTGTAATCAGTTAGTCTATCTTGCCACATAAATTATGCGATCAGATTGAGCCAATTGAGAATACCACCAGGACCAATACTTAAGTAGTGATATGGTTGGTTTTAGGAACTTCTGCTCTGCACTTTAATTGTTTCTGGTACTTCAAAAATGGTTTCTGATTGTTCTTGGATGTTTTATGTATGTTTTTAATTGTATTTATATACAGTTTATGTAAGCCACCCTGAGCCTGCTTCGGCAGGAAGGGCGGGATATAAATCGAACTAATAAACTAAAATAGTGGCAAAGTATTCTCAAGACTTCTGACAGTGATTGAAGCTTAAAACAAATATAGTGCAGTTTATAATTGGGTCTTCTCCAGAGTTTTAGGGGCTGTTTGCACTGATGGCCTGTTTTGAGATTTTTGCATGGATCCTTCGATACCTTCTGGTTGTTTCTTTCAAGTTAAACAAAAAAACTCAACAGCATTTAATTGAGTTGTGTTCATCCACTTAAACCCACATACGCAAAAAGACAATTTACATCTGCTACCTTTATTGGATTTGTCTGGGAAATTAATTCATCTGGGGATGTACATGAGAAAGAAGGAAAGAACCCGCCTGAAAAGAATTAACTGTTAACTTCAGTTCAATACTATTTCATCAGTAGATTTTGAGAACTACAGGTTTCTTCCACCTCCCCATTTTGCAATCAGGTGCTAACATATTCTTTATTACTTCCAGTTCCCCTCACCACCATGAGCTTTTAAGAAATCCCCTTTCTCTTCCCCCCAACCCCTCCTTCCCTTGCCTCTAAAAAACACCGCTAAAATTGGATTGTTAGTTAAAAACAGTAAATGGGCAATAATGGCAGTTCTTCCTTTTAATTCAAAAACAGTTAGTTAAGTGCCTTCCAATCAGCTTTAATGAGTTTCTTGTGAGCGTCTTCCAATATTATTACAACATTAAAATGATATCACTTTAGGTAGCGGCAGTCCCACAGGAGTGATACAATGTTTTGCTTAACTATTATTGAGCATACAAGCAATACTAGAATCACTGAGTTTTGGGAAGTGTACACAATTTTTATTCCATTTTGTTTGTTTTACCTCCCCCCTGCCCCCCTGAGAGATGCACTCCAACTATATTTTCCAGTACCTAAGTAAAACTGATCACCATTCAGTCAATTGCCCTATGTAGGGTAGGCTTTGAGTTCTTAACATTGCCGTCTCAAGGTGTTAGTTACATACTTCTCATTCAGCTGAAGTCAATGGATTTAGAAGTGTGCAACTCTGCTTAGGATAGCAGTGTAAGTAACTGGGAACTTATCTTTTTGATTATAATTTTTCAAACAATTTATTGTTTTTCCCTTGCTTACTTCAGCTTAATAATGCTTGGGATGAGGGTGCACTCTCATTGTCTTGTATTGTCTACTTTTTCTTTCCTATATTGTCTACTTCTCTTTCCCTGTGTTATATTTATAAAGCAGCTCTGAATCTCTTATCAGTTAGTAATGCATGGCTTTATTCTAGCTGATCCTTCTTCAGTTAAGGACCAAACATGAACTTTATAAAGTAATCCTGAGTATGGAATATGGTTGGATCATATCCTGATCACCAGTCACAATAAGGCAGCTGGTTTTTCAATGACCAGTTTGACTTGCTCATGATTTAACTGCAGCTGGTGAGGGGGTTGCTGTATTTTTCTCCAGTGTGGCACAGTACAGTACAATTGACTTTCCTGTTAGCACACTGTAATGCTGCCTAATAGAGGTTAGCGCAGTGGACCACTTTTTTAACAGCCAAACACAAAGTTAAACCAACTGTCAAGCAGACAAACTGCTGGCAAATCCATGTGGTGTGTATATATATAGCAAAAGTTAGTCCATAGCAATGGCTGCCAATTTGTTTGAATTGGGAGGGTTTTTTTACACACGTGCAGTTTTGTGAAGCACCTTGGAAGCTGATGTTTCTCCCCTCACTTCTGAAGTTTATATCTTAGAAAAGAAGTAAAAGCTTTAAAAAAACTGAACTATTCAGCACATTTAGAAGCCTCCCACCCAAAAGGAAAAGAATATTTTGAAAGCAAGCACACCCTGATCACTCTGGACAAAATAATAATAATCTCCTGTATGATTCCTGTGATGGAGGGCAGACTATTCCCTGTTCTTGTATTCTTTAATGATACTGTGTCCTCTCCCTCCCATTTCCCACTTCAAATGCAATTATCAGCACTTTAAATATATAAATATATTCACTAGTTAGTCAGAATAATACCTTTTAAAAAAGAACGCACACCAAGTTCATCATTAGAAAATAGTAAACTATTTTGAAGAATACACTTCAAAATACACCTACACATTAATATCACTACTTGCTCCTGCTCCCTTATTTGTAATTGTCCTGGAGTAGATCTTACCCTTATCCTATCACTCCACTGATCAAACTTCATTTATTTATTAAAAGTATTTATACCCCATCTTTCCTTTGTCTCAAGTTTGAAGTCTTCCTCTAATCTAATGAGACTTCCTCTTACTTATGCCTCTTCTGTTGGAGGAAGAACCACTCCAGTTGTAGAAAGGCTTGCAGAAGGTTACTTGAAGGACAGCTGGATCCGCCCCAATTGCTGCTTATCCCAAGCTAGTTTTATAAAGTGTTTTATCATAGCATTTTGTTCCGCTTGCATTGGTGCGTTCCTCCAGTGCACGAAGCCCTCTGCTGAAGCAAAACGCTGTTGCACCAGCTGCTAGAGTGTCTTGTGTTAGCAGAGGGCTTGTTGCATCAAAGGAATGCACCATTGCCAGTGCAATAACATAGTAGGGTCCAACTCAGGAAGTTCTTTGAATAACCCTTAGTCTTAAAATTGCCACATATGGATAATATTGTTAATCACAAACTTGTAAAAACAGTCTTATAACCTTTGGGAGATTAAACTCTGGTTAAGATATCACATATATATATTCCACACCCAAGAGGACGCACTTATGCACATATGCAGGACATTTAAGTACAAATGTTGCAATTCAAATAATAAAAGTTATCACAGAATCTGTACAATCAAGAGTACACATAGAGGCATTGTTATAAATGATTTTTCATCATCCATTCAGACATTTACTGCTGATTATCACCCAGAACTCCTGAGTTAACCTCTTCTGATAAGACTCTGGACCATGTATTTTTTTGAAACTTTCTCAAAACCATTTATGGGCTCCTCTTTTTAAATGGATTTCAAATGGTTACAGTGAGTAAATTACAATAGCGGACAGCTGGATTTTGATCTGTTTTAAATTCTACAGGACATAAAACATTATGGATTATGAGGTTATTATTTAGAAAGAACCAAGGCTATGCAACGTATATACAAGGCATAAAAAGCCTGTCCATACTTTAGGGTAGCTACGAGATAATATGCATGCCTGGGACAGAGGCTTTCGCTTCTGAATATTTTGAATATTTTTTTTTTTTTAAAAAGGGAGCTCAAAGACAATCTTGCAGATTTCATAGCAGAGGCCAGGTGCTGTTTTTTTTAATTACCTCTGCGGAAAAGTCCCCGTTTCTGATGTCACCTAATTTGTGACAGGGGAGATGCCCAGAATGTAAGAAGAACATGAGAGTTTTCGACTATAAATCAGCAGAGGAAAGAGGATGGAGAAAAGATGAGAGAAAGGAGGGAAAGTAGATTAACCCAGAGAGGAGTTGTTGTTGGCAGTATTTTTCATTCTCTCTGTCTGATTCAAAATCAGTTCAAATGAAATACTGGGATTTCAGTTACATTTGTTCCGCTGATGTAAATGGTCCCCAGAAGATTTTCAATCCAACCACTTCAGCTTAACTGTTTTAGGGGTTGGAACGTTTGCTGCTTAACAGAACTGACAAAAGGTTCATTGACTTTAAATAAGGTCTCCCATGGATCACCGACTCAACAAGCCTTTCTTTAAGAGGCAGGCTTTCCCTGGCTTCAGAACGGGTCTGGTTTTGATGCACGGCAAGCAAGTGGTCGACCAGCCACGGTGGCACAAGAAGACGTCCCAGCTGTAACATACAAAAAGCACACATTGAGCTAATAGAACCTTAAGGGAAGGTGGTTTCAATAAAGAATTCTCTTTATACTGGAGGCATTACTTGAGATTTATGTCCTGTAGACCATGATGACAACTCAATAATGATTGCTCCAGACCCTTATAGTAATAAGATTTAATATTGCAATGTTTCCAGAAATGTGCTTTTTGAAATATTATGAGTCAGAAAATGTTCTTCTGAAGCTGAACCTCATCAACAGATTTTATGGGTTTGAATTCAAAGAATTATAGAGCATGCTTTTTGAAATGGAGGGGAGACTTTACCTGAGCAAATTAGTTAAATACTCCTTATTTATGACAGAGTGTAAGTTATAATGCAATATATCTTTTTTTGGAAGGGGGAGAACCTTTTCAAATTTACATTTTTGGACTAAAGTTGAACCATTTTCGGTTGTGTATTGCAGTGGTCTGTGAAGTTTCACACTGGAGTTTGCAAAGTATGTTTAAAACAGTGGAAATCTGGCAAAGCTAGTTCTGGAATTCTAGACTATTCTAATTAGTAGGGGTTTTGCCACTGACTTTAACAGAGGCAAGGTTTTTTTCTTTAAAAAAAATCCCAAATGGGAACTGAGTGTCATTCAAGAGTGAAGTGGAATCGCTTACTAATGGACAGTATTTAACTGTTTCATTTGTTTTTTAAACTATGCACTTTAGGGTTTTTATTATTTATTGTTTCCACCTGCCTTGGATTCTACCTGTGTCCTAAATAAATAAAATCCCTAAAGAAATAAAATGTTCTAAATGAATAAAACAATCTGTGAATAATTTTATTTAATAGCACTGCACTGTAGGTAGAAGGCGGTCTTCCACCTTCAGCATTCCCTGGTAAGTGCCCAAGCCAGCCAAAAAAGAATTGCACTGGATCAAGGTCCTAGCTTCAAGGGAGTGGAAAGCAGAGGGACATTTTTTTTCCAGGTATACCAAAGGAGACAGCTTCCACCTAGCCTGTATACAATGCACATGGCCCTCAGTTTCTTGGATATAGGGTGGGATACAAATTTGTTAAACAAATGAATTTTAAAAACACAGAGAGTAGTAGACAGTACACAGAGGAAAGTGCTAAGGATGTCCTTAGTGCTATTAGAGCTGGATGTGAAGAAGAATTCTGAGCTGGTATTATTTGACAATTCTAGACGTGACAGTTCAGTGCTGTTATTCTCCCTACTTTGGATGCATACACACTAGGGTTGCCAGCCTTCAGGTTCCAGTGGGGGATTCCCTGGTTTTGGGGGCTTCTTCCCACCACAGACCAGCTGGCCAACAGGGGAAACCCCATTCCAAAATAGGGATGTCACCATGTGACGCCCATGATTTGATGATGCCAGACAGAAGTGATGTCATCTTGTAGGGGACATTGCACGGGGGATGCTCTGGGTTTTGGGCACAGAGTTTACCATAGAGTTTGCCCTAAAACCAAAGCATCCCCCCGCATAAACTCCCTGATGCAAGGATGTCACTTTTGAGTGTCATCATTGCATCAGGGACATTGTGCAATATCCCTGACACATGCACGTTAAGTTGGATTTTATGCCAATTTTCCTTTGTTCTCGTGTTCCTTGCATACTTGGAAGTAGATTTTTCTGCCTGCGGAGCTTTCTAGCACTTACCTCTGACTAAACAGGATAACCCTCTGGTGGTACAATCCTAAGAACATTTTCCTAGGACTAAGATCCATTAAATAAAGGGTTCATTTCTATGGTTTCTAACTAGGACTTGAACAATTTTATTTGGTTTCAAGGAAGAAGTTGGGAAGTAAAAATGGTAAGTCCTTCAGTATGTGCCTTACTAACTGTGCAATCCTATGGAGAATTATCCCAGTGTCCTCTCAGGAATCAAACCATTAAAATAATAACAATTGAGTGCCAGTCGGTTGCAACCAATTTATGGTGACCCCTCATGGGATTTTCAAGGCAAGAGATGAGCAAAGTTGGCTTGCCCTTTTCTTCCTCTGCATAGCACCCCTGGTCTCCTGTGTGGCTTCCACCAAGTACTAACCATGCTTAACTTCCAAGCTCTGATGACCTCAGGCTAGTCTGAGCTATGCAGGCTGCTTCCACCATTAGATTACATATTTTAAAATGGTTACTGACATAGCAGGGGTTTGAAGGGACCCAGAAAAAAATGTTGTTTTGCTTGTTTTGACAAAGTTATCACATCATTTAGATCTCAATTTTTCCAAATTTGTTTTTTTTTAAATATTTGAAATATTGTTCACATTTTGTTAGGGAAATGAAGCACCATTCCAGGGCAATGCTACCAGGGGATTTTACTTACTTAAATACAATAAGTTGAATCCATGTGATCATTTCTGTGCATTGTTTTTCACTGATTCCACCTTTCTCAAAATAGGCCTGACTTCTCCCTCTCACAATCCATGGTGGTCTCTAGATATAGCAGTTGAGGTGGCATTTTGAACACATTTTGTACTCTAGTGACAGAATCCTTTTCACCAGCAATTCCATCCCAAGCAGGGATAACCCATACCAGAAATTCACATTTTCAATCTGGAAACAGTAGCTTCTCAAAATTCAATAACATCCTTAGAAAGACGCAGTCTCCAAAGTCTTTCAAAGCACACTGGGTCAGCCAGGGCTGTGAACCAGATAAGATTCCAAACCACCTTCAAAGACACTGGCTTCAATGTCTGGTGAGAAGAGATGAAGGCCTATGAAGGAAGGGAAAGACAGAAGAACATTAACCTAATAGAAGCTGGCACAACTTGTGATCCACCTACCAAGTATAGTCACCTGGAACTCAATAACTGGAACATTATTAGAATATTTTACTACAGCTTTGGTCCAACAGCACTTTCATTTCTGTGACTTCTTCATCTCCCCCCTCCATGGCAGCCCCAAATGTCTCCTGAAATGCTGATTCTAGGGGACAAGGGATCCCAGGGGCAGTGTTTCTGAGCATTTGGGGGTCTGTAGCAGAAAGAGGGAGGCATGACACATCGCACTCTGCTAAAGGAAATCAGTGAGTATTTTCAATGGGTTCCAAGCAATTGTCTTTTAGGTATAACAGCAGTTTTCTCCAGAAGAGACAAAGCTGACACTTTCGCACTTCATGCTTCGTAGGTGCATCTTCATCCACCCACAGAAATTCTCCATTGTATCCAAGCCATGCAACCTTCTATTTCTTTGTGATTACTAAGATTCTGTACAACTAATATTCAGGTAAGCATAAATAATAATAGCTGTTAAAAACTTAAGAGCAGAAGATGTAACTTTAAAAGGGCTTCCAAAAGAATAATATTTTCATATGATACTGCAAGTCCTCTAAAGAAGGAACCATTCACAGAGCAGGGGGGGAGTGAGTTCTATAAAGCAGGAGCAGCTGCCAATAAATCCTTCATGTGGGTTCTTCCTCAACCATATTTTTCTAACAGGGAGTTCCTGCAATGAGTCTTCCTTGTTTGATCTCAGAGCAAGAGTTGGTATGTATAGAATTAATTAATTAATTCATGTACGGCATTGTGTGTGGAATAGCCAGGAGATCCCAGAAGGGATTGTTTGGCTGCTGAAGCTGCAAATCATTTTTGGCACCACTAGGGTGTGAGCTGTGCTTATTTTTAGGCTGAGAGTGCTGTGACTTGCCTAAGGTCACCCAGCTAGCTTCAAGTGGGGAAGTGGGGAATCAAACCCAGTTCTCCAGATTTGAGTCTGCTGCTCTTAACCACTATACCAAACTGGCTCTCACGGTATGTACAGATTGAAGCAGGTTGTCAAGTACCTTAAACCTTAACTATTTAGGGCTTTAAAGGTTAAACCCAGCACTAGCCCCAGAAACACACTGGGACAGCCCATGTTGTGAACCAGTTGAAGATTCCAAACTATCTCAAAGACAGCCCCATGTACAGAACATTCCAGTAGCCCAATCTAGATGTTTCCAAGACATGTGTGACTGTGGCCCTTGAAGTATACCTTTTCTACAAAAGATTACAACTGTAGAAAGATAGATGGGAAAATGCACTCCTAGCTACCACTGTCACCCAGTGTTCCATCTAAGCTGAGTTAGTGTGAGCTAGCTCACAGGTTTTTTTAGCCTCCACCTCACGGGTTTTTGTCTTAGCTCAGGAAGGATGACTCCAGAGCAAACTAATTTATGCAGTAGCCAAATTGCTCACTCATAACTTTAATGCCAGTAGCTCACAAAGCAGAATTTTTGCTCACAGGACTTCACAGCTTCACCTCAGCATTCAAGGTCAATAAGACATCCAAAAGCACACAGAACCTGAGAGCTTGCTTCTTCAGGAGAGGAATAGTCTAGTACAGGATAGCTGAATACCTATTCCTGGATCAGTCGTACCCCTGAGCCACATCAGTTCTGTTTTTATCTGAACTAAACTTCTGGTTGTTCACCTTCATCCCATCCTGTACAGCCTCCAGACAAAATTGACTGACAGTAAGTTCCAGGCAGACAAAAGCAAGTTCTCCACACAAGAATGCATAATTAACTTATGGAATTCAGTACAATAAGACGATGTGGCGGTCAGTAGTCTAAATGGCTCTTTAAAAGTATTAGACACATTCAAAGAGGATATGCTTCTCCAAAGCAATGACCCATGAATGTCAATTTCAGCATCCCTCTGCATACCAGATGCTGGACACAAACAATGGGGAATGGAACAATGCCTTAATGTCCTGGTTGTGCACTTCCTGGAGGAAAACAGGATGCTGGACTAGGTGGACCCAGTTCGACTCCTTAGGCTTCCCCCCCTTTTGTTCTCCTCCTTATTAAAAAGAGGAAAATGAACAAAGGAAAATAAATTTCAAAGGCAATATTCTTTGTGCATTAAGTGATATTCTGTCCTTGGAATGAAAACAGATTTCTGCACACAATACTTCTAGGTTGCTCAGTCAAATTTTATTCGGTTTGCAGCCAAGTTTTCTGGTGTGCAGATCTGCAACGAAAATTCTCTAATTGTAGTTTGTGAAATGCGCATGGCCAGCTAGCGCATAAACAAACATGCTGCTTAGGTTCTGAATGAAAACAGATTTCAGGAGAGAAGCAGGGTTTCCCCCCCCCTTCCAAAACAAAGGTTTATTTATTTTAGGTCTACTGTCAATCAGGACTCAAAAGCAGGGCTTAACTGGCTTAAAATTCCTTCTTGACTCCTGGTGAGCAGCGTGAAGAGGAAATAAGATCAAGTGTCCAGGTGAGAAGGAGGGTGGCCATGTCCTATAGTGTAGCTCTTTCCTTCCGCTGCACCACTGAACTAAATATACAGAGCCATATGTTCCTGCTGGCTCTGTTTATGAGAGACAGCCCCCATTTTCTTGCACCATTTCCCCATGTTTTGGCAACTGTCCCTGGTAAACGAATGTCCATAGTCTCTGCCTCTCTTCTTTTTTGAATGAGAGATAGGATGTCTTTTTGAAAATTGTGCTGTTGTGTGTGGGTTGCTGCGAAAAGAAGGGTGTTTTTTCTTTCTTTCTCCCCCGGCTCTACAGAAGTTCTGTCTCTGCGTGGGGCTAAATACATCTTACTGCATGGTAAGTCCACACACTTGAATTTAATGCCAGTAAAGTACTTCCCTTCCCATAAGTCTCATAACTCCCTATTCAGATAGTGAATGCAGTGTTGTAGCTATTCTGGAACAAATACAACCAGATCTACTGTGACATAATCATTTTAAGTAAAATAAAATCAAAAACCTATCCCTGTAATAGTCATTTAATTAACTCTTTGTTTCAAAAAGCTGATGAAGTGCAGATTACAGCAGAGTAAGTGAACAAAAGGAGAGAGATGTCTCGTGAAAGATGGGGCACTCCTTGATGTGAGAAAAGGAATGCTGGGAAAACATCCCTGTTTCATCTGATATATTGGAGGTGCAGAAAAGCACGTGGTGCTTATAGAATTTAGTTTATTGCAGAAGCATAAATCTAAATTGCACCTGTGAAATTCTTCTAAGCAATTAGTTTGGTCTAAACTGCTAAATGGATGGACCAGAATGTAAATCCACAAACCAAAGAATTACATGTCCAGAACTGCCATGTCCTAGGACCCCTGTTCCCCATTGCCACTTAACAGGCAAGTGGGGGGCGGTGAAGGAAGAAGAAGGGAAGACATTGAATTTATACCCCACCCTTCACTCAGAGTCTCAGAGCGGCTTACAAACTCCTTTCCCTTCCCCTACCCACAACAGACACTTTGTGAGGTAGGTGGGGCTGAGAGAGGTCTGAGAGAACTGCTCATTCAAGAACAGTTCTGACAGAACTATGGCTTGCCCAAGGTCATCCAGCAGCTGCAAGTGGAAAAGTGGGGAATCGAACCAGGTTCTCCCAGATTACAGTCCATGCACTTAACCAACTGGGTCTCTGAAGGGGGCTCCTTGGTATCTCATGACTTGTCACTTCTGGTAAACTTCCGCCCCAACTCAATAGTAGAGTTTTGGGTGAGTCCTAGAGCATCACCCCGTCCCAATGAGGCCACATCTTTTTTTGTCCAAAGTGACCTCATACATCGGTGTGACATCAAGTAGTGTTTTTAATTGCCAGGACACTTCCAGAAAAAGAGATGCTCAGAAGAATGCAAGGATATGCATCAGGAGAGGAGTGTGTGGGGTCTCTTGTAAAGGGAGACCATGTGCCACAGGGAGCTCATTTGGTACATTCTGCCCTTTCTACATTCTTCATTTCTTCCATTCCATTGTCTCTAGTCCTCCTGAACAGCTAAGGTGACCCACTTCTGATTCCTTGCCTGAGATTAGCATGGCCAGCCAACTAAAAAATGAAAACCCTGCCCAACCTTCTCTTGTACATTTAACAGCAGCCTAGCATGCAGAAATATGCACATAAAAATAAGCAGGGCTCTTTTTGTAGCAGGAACTCCTTTGCGTATTAGGCAACACACCCCTAATGTAGCCGATCCTCCAAGAGCTTACAGAGCTCTTCTTACAGGGGCTACTGTAAGCTCATGGAGGATTGGCTACATTAGGGGTGTGTAGCCTAATATGCAAAGGCTACAAAAAGAGCCCTGAAAATAAGAACAATCACCTCCTAATATGATAGGAATAGTGTGGACAACCCCTCCTGTGGCACCCCAATGACAGTAGCAGATATGGATACATGAAGCCACCTTATACTGAATCAGACCATTGGTCCATCAAAGTCAGTTTTGTTTACTGAAACTGGCAGTGGCTCTCAGGAGTCTCAGACAGAAGTCTTGCACATCACCTACTGCCTCATCCATTTAACTGGAGATGCTGGGGTTTGAACTTGGGAGCTTCAGCATGCCAAGCAGAGGCTCTACCCGAGCTACAGCCTTTCCCTACTTCTTATCTCCACAATTTGCCCCTCACCCACACAAGTTATATTGTGCTGACACCATCCAAGGAACTTGTGCTGCTGTCAAATGAGAAGCTGAAGGTTGCACCAGGGGGTGTGAGCGATAAGATGTCCATAGCGATTTTGATCCCTTGTTTATGCACATCAGCCATACGTGACACTGCAGATACATAGGCATGAGAGATTTCCTTTTGGATCCCTTTAGACATTAGTTACATCGAAACATTAGCCATGTGTACCAGAAGCCCAGCAATAGAAGCATTCAGTGCCATGATGCTCCTGATTTGCCCCCATAGACAGAAGAAAGAGTCATACAACAGTAGTTAGGAAACTAAAGGCCACTTTATTTATTTACCGAAACAATGGCAAGGGCAAGTAGTATGCCGTGGCATGATCAAGACCTGAGGTCACCAAAACCCCCACCCTTGCCATAAGATGGGCAATGCACCTGGCCCCCGGGGCATAGCCTACTGTAAGCAGCTTTAAGCTGGGCAGCCCAGCCATGGAATATACCATGACAACCCCTCACCCACAGCCACATGGCCTGTGTAGAGTGTCCATCAAGGCAATCCAAAAGGCAGTCTGCTCTCCTCATCCCTGGCCACAAAGCCACAATAAAGATCCTGACAGACCTCTCTACCCTCCCAGGTTGCTGACTGGTGCTTACCGAGCCGCGACAATTTTTTTCCTAAACTAAACCCAGCCCTACCATAAAGTGATGGACTTAAGCACTGGCGCCACTCTTGTCAATTCCTCAATCCACTGACTGTAGTGCAGGGTAGGCAAAAAACACCCCTCATCCATAGCCAATCAGATAAGAGGCAAAAAAAATCCTACCTCCCCCCCCAAAAGGAGTAGCCAGCCTAAAGGCTGCACTATCACCAGGGCGGGCGGGTGGGCCGAGCATGAGGTAACGACTGAATATTAAAACAGGGGCCAGCTGTTAAAACGGTGCTGGCCCCACCCCCTCAGAGACCTGGCTGCAAACCCAGCTGGACTCCTTCCTCCTTTCATTGGAGGCAAAGGCGGATCCCCGCAGGACGCCGTCAGCATCTGTGATGGAGCCAGAATGTGCGGTTGCCATTTCTTGTGAACTGGTTGCAGTGTGGATTTTCTGTGTGCCTACAGCTTTGGTGCTACAGTATCAAATCTCCATCAACGTAGAAAAATCCATGCATTGCCATATTCACACGAAACCGTGACAGCGCATATTTGTGAGCATCATGAGTAGCACGCACTCTCAGTGGTGGGATCCTGACATGCATGGATGTAACGTCAGAAAGGGATTAGTCTTTTACCAGGCAACTCACAAAGGCAGAAGCATTTTGAGCGGTGTTGAGGCAGCTGCATCTGTGTTGCAGAGAGAATACCAAACGGGGACCTTAGACTGCTTTGCCTACCATCCGTGCCGCTTTGTGGAGCTCTGTTTTAGTCAGTTTGATAAGGTAGCTGGGAAAGATTGCCTCCTTATATTTGTTCACACATCTAATGAGTTCCTCAGAGTGCAGACACCCACTTTCACAGGTTCCTCTCTTAGAGTTCAAGACAATCAAAGCCAGCTGCACAAATGTTTGAGGGAAAGGTGAACAAAATCAGAGGGGGGGGGTCCGAAAGGGGAACAGAGAGAAAGAGAGAACTCAGAACAAGATGAGATCAAACACTGTTTAAAATTCTAAGACAAGTTCCTGCATATTTTCCCCCTATTCCTTTGTGTGGTTATTCTTTCAGTATATCGTGGGCCAAAACAGGAGTCTGGTTTTTATATACATTTTAAAATACATATATACATATCTCACACAAAGAGCATTTCTCAGTGTGTGTGACATATTCCTTCCAGAAAGACTATTCATGGTAATTAGTCACACTTTAAAAATCAATTTTATTAATATCATATTTAAAGCTGTTCGCGTTTACCCCTGTTGACTTCCATTGTTTTTCTTGCATTTGATCTTTATTTTTAAAATATGCTTCCCATTAACATGGAACACAGCCCTGTGTATTCAGAGACTTCTCAATTCCCCCTGCCCCTTTCCCTCTGGAAACGCCACTTCACACACAACTCTGCTCACTCCAAGACCAGACTCCCGCCTTTGATAAGACGGCAATAGAATAAATACGTGTTGTGAAACAGGGATCAAATTGAGCATTCAGTGGGAAAGCTCCGCCGCCAAACTTGTGAGCTCATAAAAAATGGCATCGGTCAAATATAAACTGAGTTTCCCAGTCGGCCTTTGGAGCTATGGGACTGACGGTGAGTGGAAGGGAGAAAATGAACCCCCAGACTGCTGAAAAGAATGCATTCAAAAGACATAACACTTGGTTTCTTCCAAACTGCAAGGAAGGTTGTGTTAAAAGAGCTGGCTGATCATTATTTCACAATCTGGGGCTGAGGACAGACTGGCAGTTTGCTCCGGTAGCCAGTCGTGGCAAAAAAGACCCAGAATAAATTGTTCTGGGTTTTCCCGCTCACACAGCCCGGGCTGTTGCCGGAAGATACGGGGCGGAGGCACGCGGGAGCATTCAGACTGCCGCACTGGGGGCACGCTGTATTCGGCGTTTCCCTATTAATTTGGCTGTGGGTGTATGGGTGTATGTGTGCATGAGCGCTCATGCGCATAAGCGCATTTTGCCGATTGGGGGAGGACCCCGCAGCGCTGGCACCGCATTGGGCAGTAGAGCGGAGCACGGCCAATCATATCGCTGCTGCCTTCTGCCCAACGCGAGTTGCTCCTGGCTTTTCAGCTGTACGTTCAGACTCCCCGGAAGCGGAGAAATGCGTGACACGCGGGCTTCTGGATTTGGTACCAGATTTATGAGGTATCTTTTTGATCCGGCAGTGAAGCACAATAGCATGGGTTGGCTACGGGTGGGGGATGCCAGACAAATGTGCCTGTGTGAACGCCCAATTTACTCCGGGATTGAATCGTCGCTGGCCCAGGTCCCTACCGGGACAAATTGCCAGTCTGAACTCAGCCTGGGTAACACAGAAATATCTCTTTGATTGGCCTGTTCTCATGACACAATATTAGCCTTGGGGTATATCGTCCTATGTAACTGATCCTAGCTCAGTCAGCCATTTGGTAAATAGACAGCAATCAAGAAAGTGAGTAGTGGTTCCTGGAATGGGAAATTTTAGTAATTGGACATGGTGTGGGCATAGTGACCACGCATCCGTTTACAGAGAAGCAAACAGAAGGAAGGAAGAAGCAGTGGCCCTTTCTGCTCTTTCCTTTTAATCCATGTTCACCATGGTATCCTTCAAGCAATCCTGCACTAAAATTGAGTTCAGCCTTCTTTTTATTCCAGGTTCCCCCCCACACACACACATTCTGCATTACATTACCTCCCCTCAGTGGTCAGCCCAGTTTCAGCCTGCTGTTGCCCCAGGTTACTTGGATGCAGTTTTGTTGTGGACTTAAATTGCCTTGACTCAAACACTGAGAAAATCTGGAATGGCAGGCAAATGTGGAAAGGACCAAGAACTTTCCGCGATCCTTGTTCCTCATGTGGTTGCTGCCTGTCGTTGGTCATAGCTTCGTTACTATACAAACTTGTACAGTACAATACAACTTTACTGTGGACTTCTCTCTGTTCTTCTGGGGAAGTGTGTGCCACTATGTTTTTCCCCCCACAGACTTAGAGACACATAGGGTGATTTCCCACTAAAGCTGCCGCGGGTTGCGCCGCCGTTTGCCCCGAGATTTTTAGTCAATTTCACACTCGAAGCCGCGGGCTGCATTTTGACCCGCGGCTCGCTCGATTTCCCCGCAGTTTCGTAATCCTCAAAAAACAGGATTACGAAACTGTGGGGGAAATCGGGCGAAGCCGCGGGTCAAAATGCAGCCCCGCGGCTTCGGGTGTGAAATTGACTAAAAATCTCGGGGCAAACGGCGGCACAACCCCGCGGCAGCTTTAGTGGGAAATCACCCATAGAAATTTACCTAGAAATTAACATTTCAAAATGTCTTTAATAGGACTCAGTGTTGTGTCCTTTCTTCAGGCTTCACCAGAGCTTGGGCCCCCTTTCTCACATTACACTGATAGCAGCCTTTCGTGCACACATCTTTTGTTCATGAACATGGTAAAATAGGGAACACACCAACTAAACACAAACCCTGGCCAAATGTTTTCCTTATAAAAGGATTGCTTGGTTTAATGTGATGCTACAATGTACAGAATCAATCAAGAAAATGTTTAATGATTTCCAAGTACTATGAATGGTTCTAAGGAAGTGCTGATTATGGTTGCAGTCCTCTGTGTAAGTTATTTCAGAACAAGTCTCCCTACATTCAGCAGAATTCAGTTGTAGCAGTATCCCTTAGATAGGGTTGTGAGAACTTGAGGCTCCAGTGTATTTTGGTGTAGTGGTTAAGTGCATGGACTCTAATCTGGGAGAACCGGGTTTGATTCCCCACTCCTCCACTTGCACCTGCTGGATGACCTTGGGCAAGTCATAGTTCCGGCACAGCTGTTCTTGGAAAAGAACAGTTTCTGTCAGAGCTCTCTCAGCCCCACCTACCTCACAGAGTGTCTGTTGTGGGGAGGGGAAGGGAAAGGAGTTTGTAAGCCACTTTGAGATTCCTTTGGGTAGCAAAGGGTGGGATATAAATCCAATCTCCTCCTCCTCCTCCCAGTGGCAGGCATGGGTAGAAATTGCCTCACTGCAATGTCACAACATCATTTCTAGCTGGGGAAAAAAACCCACAGTTGACATTACCGTGCCAAGATGGATGCTCTAGGAATCCTAGCCATCCCTATGGTTTTACCATAGAGATCCAGGGGATTCCTAGAGCATCACCATAACATTGTGGCATCACTTCCAGTTTTTCAGCTGGAAATGACAAGGCATTGCATGATACTGCCCCTCCCATTTCCCTTTACTGCTCATTTGAGCAGTAACAGGGAACAAGGAGAATCAGTGGGAGCCCTTCCACTCAAAGCAGGTAAGTGGCATCCCTACCTTTAACTGAAAACACAAGACAGCCATATTTGGATTAAACTGGGTTTAAAAGGCTAATCAACATCATTACATATCCACTACTCTGACTTCAGTGATTTTTAATTGTGTAATCCACTTACAGTGAGAAAGACAGGCTATTAATGAAGTTAAATAAATAAATAAATGTGGATTTCTACATGGATCTTCTCTTGAAAGTATGTGGCTGGTTTAATGCCCCCTCCCCATTTCAGCCAGGAAAGAAAGGGATTTGTCCACAGGATGGGAAGAATCCCAGGGTAAGACTGTGCTTAATGGTTTCCCTTGCTCAAAAGCTAGTCAAATCTGACTCCAGGGGGCGGTGCTCATTTCTGTTTCCAAGCCAAAGAGCTAGTGCTGTCCGAAGACTGCTCCATGGTTATGTGGCTGGCGTGACTAAATGCCGAGGTGCATGGAATTATCTTACCTTCCCTCTGAAGCAGTACCTATTTATCTACTTGCAATTTCTTGCTTTCGAACTGCTAGGCTGGCAGGAGCTGGGGCCAGAGACTGGAGCTCATTCTGTCACGCGGGACTAGGGTCTCAAACTGCCAAACTACTGGCCTTCTGGTCTGCAGCTCAGCATCTTAACCTCTAAGCCAACGCATCCCCCAGACTATGCTTACACAAGGTAAAACAAGACCATACCTTAAGCATCATCATAAATTTATCTCAATACTGTAAAGTCTACTGAGTATTTCCGTCTGCTCTCAGCCTTCAAAGAGAACCGTGCTTCTTATCTGAGAGATACTTTGGACTTTACTGCCCTTTATTTCCCCCATGAGATGAATCTCCATTATTTTCTTCCTCTTCCCAGGATGCAAGTGCTGGAATTTAACACCAGCAGCATTTCAAAAAGGACAGGCCCACATGGCATAATCACAAATAATGCTAGCAAGAACTGTGGTCTAAGGATGAGAACCTGGAAAATCTTTTTTTCCTCCCTTTTTTTTGGGGGGGGGGTTAACATCTAACCTGATAAGGAGATCTGGTGAGCTCAGAAGGTTGCACAATGTTTTGCATCACTTTGGTTAATCCTAATAAAACTTTTTTGTTGTTGTTTTGTAAATAGCCCTTTAGTGCCTCAGGGTGCTCACCAATTAACATCAGCTGTGTTGAGCAATCTGCATTCCATGATGTACATCGCCCTGAGCACTGTTCCTACAGGGAGGGTGGTTTAAAATCAATCAATCAAACAAACAAACAAACAAATAAATAATATTACTGCCATCCCTACTTTTGGCCTAACCAGTCACAATATCTCACCTATAAATATCACCACACAAGAACTATGTGAAGCAAGCAAAAAATGGTCCCTACTTAGGGTTGTGAGTTCCCCCCAGCCACTGTCAAGGAGGCCTTAGTGTTGCCAGCTCCCAGGTTGGGAAATGCCTGGAGATATGGGGTTGAGCCTGGGGGGGACAGAGACCTCACTGGGGCACAGTGTCATAGAGCAGGGGTGGCCAAACTTGCTTAACGTAACAGCCACACAGAATAAACATCAGATGTTTGAGTGCCACAAGAGATGAACAAATATTTCACACACCTTTTTATTGGAAAATATGCAGATTTGCTTCTTATTAACATTAAACTAGACGATGTGGAAGAGCCGCGTGTGGCTCCTGAGCTGCAGTTTAGCCACCCCTGTCATAGAGTCTACCCTCCAAAGAATCTGTTTTCTCCAGGAGAACTGACCTCTGTAGTCTGGAGATGAGCTGTAATTCTGTGCCAACCTGAACATAAGAACATAAGAGAAGCCAATGTTGAATCAGGCCAATGGCCCATCTAGTCCAACACTCTGTCACACAGCGGCCAAAATATACCAGGTGCCATCAGGAGGTGGGGCCAGGACACTAGAAGCCTTCCCACTGCTGCCCCCCCCCAGCACCAAGAATAGAGTGCATCACCTGCCCCAGACTGAGAGTTCCTATCTATGCCCTGTGGCTAATAGCCACTGATGGACTTCTGCTCCATATGTTTATCTAATTCCCTCTTGAAACTGTCCATGCTTGTCACTGCCACCACCTCCTGTGGCAGTGAATTCCATATATTAATCACTCTTTGGGTGAAGAAGTATTTCCTTTTATCTGTTCTAACCTGAGCCAACTGTAGGATGCCAAACAGCCCTACTCAGCCCCTGAAGGCCACCACTTAAGTATATGTTGCCCAGGATGAGGGTGGGTGGGTCAGTAGCACACAGCAAATCAGCAAGGTGGAGCTCATTTTAAGGCACACCATCTAGCCTTCCTATTGGCTGGCCCTAGTTGGAGCGCTGCCAATAGCCTTTCCTGTCACAGCACAACAGAGCGGCCGGCACAACAGCATCCATGACTCCCAACAGGTATGGATAAATTTCTGATTATCATGCACAGGACTGGGTTGCATGACAATTACTGTCTCTTGCAAAATTTATCAAGCCGTCTAGTCATCTGACAGGTAGGAGTTTAAGAGTGAATGCTACACAATGGACAAGAATGTTTTCACTATACAAAAGGACAGTCTGGAAAGCATAACCTTTTGACAGGGTGTAGGTTCAAGATGAACATTTTCATAATTAAGATGGCTGCCCTGTTGCATACGCGATAGGTATATTTCCATAGCTGATATGAAATTCGTTTTCTTCTTGCCACTCCACATGACACTGCCCTTTGTTTGCTTAATGCATTAAGAGATCAATTTTGCAATCTATTTAAAACTGGTCTTTCTTCACCACACCTAATCTTGTTTATATTACCTCTGTCAAGAACTGCAGCTTTTCTATGAAAATAAAAATCCTTTCCATCCTCTTTTGCCCTTTTACTGAGTAATCACTTATAACTTCTTGAGCGATATTATTCTTTTCAATGTATTCAGTTCAGATTAGGTACCATTTCTCACCTTGTCTCTACAGACAAGTTTCTTATCAGAACTATGTTTGAATATGTGTTTGCTTTGGAACTACTGCAAAAATTATCACACTGATTCTAAATATATTGATTTCAGAAGCAGGTCCAAGTTATTAGACTTAAGTCCAATCAGTCAGATCATATAGATGCAGAATAAATCAAAGGATACACTTTCATAAGGCATCACAGATTAGAGTCAATTCCATTTTAGAAGTTAGAACTTCCTCCTGTTAGTTTGTTTTCTTTTGTAACAATCTGATTAGAAAAATTCCTTTCTCAGTAGTTTGAGGAGGAAACCATCCATCATTATTAGAAATTATGGCTTGGATCCTATGACACCCTTCCACCAAGTTTTCCTCCAACAGAGGATTTCCTTCAACAAAGAAATACTTTTCTGATAGAGAAAGCCTTTCTCCACTAGAAATTTTTTCCATCAGAGAGGTCCTCTGTCAAACAAAGATTTAGTAGAAGAGTATCATAGGATCTACACCTATGATTTTCTGAGCAATACAATGACAGTAGCCAAAGCTAATATTTAGTAAAAGGGTGTGGTCATTAAGATTTTGTGAACTTTTAGGATGAAGGCGACAAACCATGAGGAGGAATGAGATTGTCTTGCAATGCAATGACACAATAAGTAAAATCTGTGCTTGGAATAAAATAAACCTGCAGGATTCAATTTGTGACAGTATTGTCCAGTGTCAGCTTTCGATATCTTCAGACCTGAAGTGAAGAACAACTGGAGCTCATTTTTTTCCCCCGGAATGGCAGATGGGGAGGCAGGAAAGTGATACCTGCTCTTGAAAGTGTTGCCCAAAGCAACTGTTTTATGTTATCTCCTAGAGCTAGCCCTCAGTATGCTAGCTCCCATGGGGGAAGCAAATGTTACAAGAGTCCCACTGTGTATGTGTTTTGATCTGCCTTCATGCCAGTGATGAAAAAAATATTACATTAGGCCATCTGAATCGCAGAAGGGTTGTGATGACCGGGTGACTAGCATCTGTAATGCACACTGAAGTCCAGATGGAAGGAGCTTGATAGGAGTAAACAGAATGGTCATTATTTCATGTGCAGAAACCGATTACTCATCCTAAGTGCATGCATATTGTATCAGTCAAGCAATCTGGTAATCAAAGAGTTTTTGAGCTGGAAAGGTTTGAAATGCATCTCTTCACATAATACAACCTCCTGAGCTTGTAATTTGTTCGCAAACATTTATGCATTATTCAGAGGTTTTTAATAATTTCGCCTGGCAACACATAAGTGTTTGTGTCAAGTAGAAAACTCTTCAAGATACAGGAAACAAGCCTGGTCCAAATTTCTGTTCCCCTAGGAATAGCAATTACAGGGATGCTTACTGTTTATCTCTCATGGATTTCAGTAGCAGTTTGCATATCACAGATCTGCACATATTTCCCTGATAATCTCTGAGGAAATGGCAAAAGGCAACTGTCTCACTCCAGTTTACAGAGCAAAATTACCAAACAAAACATCACTATTGATATAGGCTATAAATGATTCTGCCGTTTTGTAGAGGCAGAGGTGATCTGCCAGGATTTCAAGGTGATACTGTGGGAGGATTGGGTCTAAGTGATGTAAGTCCATCTCCACTAGTATTGGACAGCCAAAGAGTAGATAGGAAGGGATAGATTGTGGCTCAGTGGTAGAGCATCTGTGTCCTGGGTCAGCCAGGGCTCAGCAAGTGCGAGGACTCCTCAGAAGTCTCAAGTAGCCAGCACTCAGCAGAAGCTGGCAAGCAGGAAGGTGAGCTGCAGGCTTGTCAGGATTCACAGCCAACAGCTGGTGCAGAACCATGAACATCTTTTAGCCCTGATTCAACAAGTGAAACTCAGTTGATCATTTCCAACCTTACAGTATCGCCCACAACCTAAGGGCACCGCAGAGGGAGGCTATGAGCAGATCTACAGGAGAGGCGACAAAGTGCACACCTACTGGCCTGAAGCCAGCTTCTTGAGTAGTTGCAGGATTACTCCTGAGCAGCTGGCTGCAGGCATGACCCTTAAGCATATGGCTATAAAACCAGCCAAGGGAGGCTGTTAGGTGTGGAAGCAAGAAGTCAAACTCTCTCTGATTCTGTGACCACCACATCGGATCCTGCTTCTACTCTGTGACACTTCAGACCACTTCCTCTCTGCCTTCGTCTTGCTCCTGAACATGCTCATGAGTAACCCTCAGATTCTCAGACCTTGGAGTATGGACTGACTCTCCAATTAGACTCCTGACTCTGTGCTTAACCTTGGACCAGACTTTGACTATACTTCTTGAGTTGGTACTCTTGTCTTACTTGCTCTGCACTCTGTCAGTGCACCCTACACCATTCCTGGTCCGGTCCACAATAATCTGCTTGGCATGCAGAAGGTCCCAGATTCAATCTCTGGCATCTGCAAACTTAAGTTGACAAACTTAAGCTTGTGGCAGGTCAACTGGCACGAACTTTCCACAAACTTTCAAGCAGTTCATGAAGGTTCATGCTAGTTCATGAATGGATACATTTCCAGACTGACTTTCACCACTCAAACAGAATGTTTACCAAACTTCAAAGCGATGGAGTTTTGTTAATTCTCCAGCCTTGGAAACACTGCTGTTAGCTTTAAACTAGTCATGTCAGTTTCAAGAGGACCCGCCACACACACTGCTGCCACCCCCTTACTTGGATTAGTGACTCTGTGCTTTGAGGTTTCTCCTTTTAAGCTTGCAATTCCAGTGCCACTGGGTTCTGCTGGGCATTCTGCACATTGTAACTGATTGTGCTGGGCTTGCAACAGCCTCCCCACTTGCTTGGATTTCTTGTGACTCTGCTTTGAGATCAGTTCTTGTAAGCTTGCCATGCCAGTTGCACTGGATTTTAAAAATCATTATATTAGACATGCCATCCTGAGAATCTCTCCTTATAATATTTATCTTTTGGTTTCGTAAGATTCCATGCGCTCCCATTGGCTGTAAAATGCCCTCCCTCAGCCATTGGCCCATCAGCCGCCACTCAAGAGAACTCGCGTGCCATTGGCCGGGTGCTGGGTCTGCTCCTCTTCCCCACCCACTCCCCCTGGCAGCCAGCTCTCTCTCCTGAGGAAGACAGTTCTCTTGACTCCTGTGAGGGACTGTCCCCTCAGTGGCTGTTGGTAGGCAGCCAAGCTTGGTTCTGTGAGTGAAAAAACAAAGGACTTTCAGCATAACCCCCTCCTCAACAGCCACTTTCCTGTCAGAATAAATGGAAAAAAGCTCTTTCTCCTGCTTAGCTTCAGCATGGCTGGCTGGCTAACGAGGTGGGCCAGTGACCATCAAACCATTTTCTTCAACTCCTTGCTGTGTGGCTGACTTTCCCCTAGGGTTGCCAATCTTCAGGTAGGACCTGGAGATCTCCCACTGTTACAATTGTCCTCCAGATGACAGAGATCAGTTCCCCGGGAGAAAATGGTTGCTTTGGAGGGTAGACTCTATGGCATTATACGCTGCTGAGTCCTTCCACACACACCCCAAATGCTGCCCTCCACAGGATCCACCCCCCCAAATCTCCAGGTATTTCCCTAATCAAAGTTGGCACCTGTACTTTCTCCTCTGTCAGTAAAAGGCCCTTTCCACACCTATGTTGGCCTTTGGGAGAAAATTCATTGGGCCCAGTCCTGATCGGGTTGCCAACTCCAGGTGGGCAATTCCTGGAGATTTGAGGGATGGAGCCTGGAGAGGGTGAGGTTTGAGGAGGGGTGGCACCTCAGACAGGTACGATGCCATAGACTCCACCCTCCAATCCAGCCATTCCCTGATGGGGAACCATTGTTGCCAATCTCCAGGTGGGGGCTGGAGATCACTCAAAATTACAACTGCTCTCTAGGAGGGAGGGGGAGGAGATGGAAAACTAAAGGTAAGTTGATGGTTGGCTGGGAGGGAGATAGGGTTATCAACTCCAGGTTGGGAAATTCCTAGAGATTTGAGGGGTCGAACCTGGAGAGGGTGAGTGTTGAGGAGGGGTGGGATCTCAGACAGGTACAATGCCATAGACTCCACCCTCCAAACCAGCCACTCCCTTCTGGGTAACCACTGTTACCAATCTTGGGGGTGGGCTGGAGATAACTCAAAATTACTACTGCTCTTCAGGTAGCAAAGATCAGTTCCTCTGGAGAAAATGGTGGACTCTGTCATTATACCCTGCTGAGATTGCCACAGCAAATTGTCACTGAGTGCCCAAAGCCGGGGCACTCTCCCAGAGCCTTTTTCTAGAGTCCGTTGTATTTATTTCCACAACGGGCCTTATTCCTAGTATGTAATAAATATAAACTTAGGTTATGTCCAAAAACACTGTTGTGGTTATCTGCACGAGAATCTTTTTTCAGGCAAGAAATTATAACTAAGCATGATTGGAAAACATATTGTTATATAATAGATTTCTCTCAAGGGGAATGTAAAATGAAATTAAGAGATTTGACAGTAGAAGGATGTAGTTGTCAATGGTTTTTCTATGCACAATTAGTAGAAAGGTTCAAAACAGACAAAAAGCTAATGGTTTTGAACAATTGAAAACTGAATTTGATGCAGAATTGTGTACAAATGATGAGCATATTATTGCTAAAATGCATGGAGAATGATTCTGTGCTTCACATCAGTCCTGTTGAGCTGGCATTGCCACAATGGCACTTGGTTGAGCTGGGCACTAGTACATTGCACTGGTTCTGCAGGGCTTGCAACCTCCCCCCCCCTTGCTTGGAGTGTGACTCTGTGATAGACATCAGTCTTGTTGAGCTGGCATTGCCACAGTGACACTGGATTCTGCTGGGTACTCTTTGATTCCAGTGGTACTGCTGGGCATTCTGTACATTGCACTTTTACTGCTGGGCCTACAAAATGGCACACCACCTCCTTCAGTTTCTATTGCAGAGATTCTCTGGCTTGACCTTAGTCCTGTTGGGTTTGCACTGCTGCAGTGGTACTTTTACAGCTGGGCTTGCAAACATGCCACACCACTTCAGTTTCTACTACAGAGATTCTCTGGGACTTTGATTGTGTTAATCTGGGTTTCTATTGTTCTTGCTTTTTAGCTGTTTTTTCCCCTCCATTGGAAACAATGAAGAATGGGGGCACCTTTCTGGGGGGGGGGGTCATGTCAGATCCCCGTAAATCCAATACTCACCAAACTTGGAGGGCTGGTAGAAGAGAGTTAGTTGGAAATCCCCTGTGAGTTTGGTGTCTCTACCACACCAGAGGGGCATTCTACTGTATCACAAACATCATGAACTGAACCAGTTCATTTAGCCCCTAAAAGTTTGTGACGGTTTTTGGTTCACGTACTGGGCATGCCATGGATCATCACAAATGACATTTTCCTGGTTCATGCCCATCCCTATTGAAGAGCTGCTGCCAGCCTGAGTAGACAATACTGACTTTGATGGACTGATGGTCTGGTTCAGTGTAAGGCAGGTTCATGTGTGTACTTATTCATTTTAATTTCTGACTCAGTAAGGTTGTGCATCAGTATTAAATTCGGATTTGGAATTTTAATTCAGGATTTGGAACTGATATGATTTAGTTTTTTGGGGGGGAATTAGAATTTCTGAATATTTGGAATTTCATCAAAGTCAATAGGAAACAGTCATTTCCCACTAAAAACAAGATAAGCACTGGTTTTTACAGTGCCAGTGTTGAACAAAGCAACAAAACACCCACTTAAGGGGAGAGGTGCTGAAAACAAGGTCTGATTGCCTCTTCCTCTTCCTCACTTCCTCTTCTCCACTTCTTCTTTCTCCACTTCCTATTTTTTCAGTAGGGGGTGCTGCAAGTTGTAATTCTGCTGCTGCCTTTCCCATGCATCAACACCCCCTCCATGCCCATATTTCATAGTGCAGGGACATAGGCACCATCTACCCTAAAACCAACAACAGTAATGGGGGGAAATATCTCTCTCTCTCTCTCTCTCTCTCTCTCTCTCTCATACACACAGAAAGTACACAGTCTGTTATTGAAACCTAGCTATCTAAAGCTCTCTAACATCTTATTCTTATGTCTAGTAAACGTCCCCCAAAGGCACTAACCTAAATATTATAGCATTTAACTTTTAATTCCCTTTAATTAACCCATGAACCTATGTAATACTAGAGCTTATGTCTACGTATTAAGTAAATATATACACTAAGAGGTGAAGTGGGATTCAGATGTAGGAGGAGGTGCTTAGGAGAGGGCTTGGGGATTTGGGAGGGCTCTTTCAGCATGCAGAGCATTAAGTAATGGTCATGGAATGGCATGGAGACTGGAAACATAAAATCTCTTTCAGTTGGAAAGGACCAATCAGAAGGCTCATCCTGTTGTCTCCTTCAGGATTCCATAAGTGCAGACAAACGTTCATCACAGGTTGCTGTAGATTTTCTGGGTTGTGTGGCCGTGGTCTTGGCATTGTAGGATCTGACGTTTCACCAGTAGCTGTGACTGGCACCCTCAGAGGTATATCACAGGCTTTGCTCTCACCCCATGAGCAAAACCTGTTAGAGGACACTTAGTTCTCTATCGTCACTACTCATGGTCCCAGGGAGTCAGGGGAATATGTTTTATTTTTATTTTCTCAGGCAGTACAGCTTGTTTTCTATAGAAGCTGTTGGAGTTCCAAATATCTGGGGGGACACACACACAAATATCTGGAATCATTCCGTATATTGTTCTACACTAGCTATTCCTAATCAGATTTGGAAATATTCTGAATATGCCATTATTCAGTGAAATATTTCTGAATCTGAATTGCACAACCCTAATTCAGGAGGACTCTTTATTGGATTATATTAAAAGTTTTTTTGCACATACAATTCAGTTTTTGAATAATTGACAGTATGAAGCTTTATTATTATCAGTTAGAAAATGTTCTATGAACAAAGAAATTATCTGGTTTACTCGGACCAACAAGGGACCCTGCATTAACAGTTTAGCTTTTTTTTTTTTTTTAATCAAGCGTTGTTCAGCCAGATTACCATATTAGACATGTGAGGGATATCACTTCTGTAAATGGGGAGAGCCTTCAGTGAAGCACACAAATTTTGCTTGCTTTAGTTTATTACGGTCATAAGACCAGCCACAATTGGTACAGATAAAAGGGCAGTTTATAAATTTTAAAATTGATAAATACATAAAAGGGAAGAACATGTGTGTATATACATGTATAAATATGTGGAGTTTTAGTTGCATGCCCTTGGACAGCTGAAGTCATGGAAGAAACTGGCCTTGCCTGGACACTCCTAGGTTTATACTGTCCTATTGCATGTCTCTTTATAATATCTTTTTATGATTTTCATGTGAACTTTGCTAATTTTGTCTCAGAATGAATTGCAGACAGAATATACTCCTGTCCCTTGGCATGCATGATTAAGAATGTCAATAGGCTCATGCCTGCCACAGACCCAGTTTGGTGTAGTGGTTAAGTGTGCGGACTCTAATCTGGGAGAACTGGGTTTGATTCCCCACTCCTCCACTTGCACCTGCTGATGCGACCTTGGGTCAGTCACAAGCACTGGCACAGCTGTTCCTGAAAGAGCAGTTTGTGTTAGAGTTCTCTCAGCCCAACCTACTTCACAGGGTGTCTGTTGTGGGGAGGGGAAGGGAAAGGAGTTCGTAAGCCACTCTGAGACTCCAAGTGAAGGGAGAGGTATAAATCCAGTCTCCTCCTCCTCCTCCTCCTCCTCCTCCTCCTCCTCCTCCTTCTTCTTCTTCTATCAAACTAGTAAAAAACACACTTCATTCATTTATTTCCCAGCAACTGATGTTTCCTTCATCAAGCGATACCACTTTCTGAGTGCTATCACACAGAATTTTGCTACTGTGTATGATATAGTTCACTGGCTGTCATCTAATAGATATATCTGAAGGGTTTCAGGGCTAAAATCTATATAATATTGTAGTGGTTTGAATCTATGGAGTAATGGGATAATTATTTGTAGCCTTTCTTCTTGATAAAATTTTCAGTGCGAAAGTATATGTGTGATAGATTCAACCACTTTATTTGAACAGGGACAACAGTGCTGCTGCAAAGGCAGGTGGGAGAATCTCCCATACAAAACTGCAGAAGGAAATGCATCAAATCGCGCTCTAGAGAAGACCCATCTGCATCTTTCGTTTGTAATATCCAAAAGATATGGGGATACAGTGTAGCTCAGTCCTTTTCTTAGGCTTTTATAAGTTGAAGGAAGTATTGTTTCATCATTTTGGGACTCTATATCAATTAGTCTTTGGGTGAATGTATAACTTCCTTCCAAGGCATAGGGATGGCATGCATGCACACACACAGCTAATAGTAAGAGAGTTACATTTTTTCCCCTCTGAACACCAACTCAGGCTCAACCACAGAGCAGCGCTGAGCACACCAGCCAACATCTGGAGTCTGCCTGCTGTCATTTGGGGCTCCTGCAGCTGAAGTGGCATGGGTATATTCTCTATTTTATTCTCTGTTAATTCTTGTACTTTGTTGATATCTCACTATTATAGAGGTTTCAATAAAATCTTTTCCCTTCACCACTGGTGTGCTTATTGTCCTTGAATCTCTTGGAGGGAGGGAATCCCTCTTGGCAAAACACCCATTAAATGATCGATTTTTTCCTCCTCATTACTGTGATTGTAGGGGGAAGTGGGTCGCAGTACAGAGGGATGATTTTCACCCACTCAAAGTGATGTGGCTTTGTGACATAGCCATGCAACCAAATTAGTTATTTCCTTATGATGTAATCTCATCAGACTGATTACATAATCCTTTATTGTCTGGCTTGATTTAGCAAATAGACCACTGTTCTTTTTGTAATTTGGGTGGTGCCAATTGCTGCTGATTAGGGATAGATGCCATGGTTAACAAGAAGACAAACGGCACTCTCTCTCACACACAAATAGGAAGAGATTTTGTGAAACTTTTCTACCTCATCTCCTCTTCCCTACCCCACTTTTTTTGTGTGTGGGGGGGTGATTTACCACAGCTTCCCTTATAATTAGGGATTGGCACAAACTGAACCACAAAGCAAAATTCATCATGAATTTTGTCCCGTTCATGGTTCACAAACGGAAGTTCATGATGGGTCTACCATCACAAATTTCCACGAACTTTTAAAGCAGTTCACGGCAGTTTGCTGCAGCTTGTGTCTACAACAGAAAGCAGGGGTTTAAAGGGACTCCAAGTCCCTGTATACCCTTGTTTTTTGTCCTATGTGAAAGCTGCAAAAACAGCTGACTGTAGTCCCTTTCAGTGAGGTTTCTGGGGGCCACGGACCAAGAACCAGTTCAGTTCACAAACAAACCTCCCCAGATCAGTTTGTTTCATGGTCCAAACATGAATCACGAACTGATACAAACAGCATTTTTTCCAGTTTGTGCCCATCCCTAGTTATAATAAAGTGAGAAAACCTGGAGGAAAAGGTGAAGATTTTTGTGTTCATGAGTCACTGGAATGGGAAATATGATGGATAATTCCTACATACTTACCTTCAGTGGTCAATTCTAACCCTTTTAAATAGAAGTATGCAACCCACAGTCATGGTCTTACCACTCAGGTTTTGTCCTGACAACATGAAAAAGTCACTGACATACAGGGGGAGCAGGTTTGAGTTTGGTAGAATCTGTAAGACAGCTGTCATGGTGTTTGCGCACTGTAAAGAGGAGGTCAAAGACCTTGTATGGTCTTAATAAACAGAACCAACTGACTTCATATGTATTTTGGCACTAATATGTGCCCTATGGCATCATTTCCTGAGGTTTAGTACAATATTAATAATAAAAAGAGGCTATTCCAGATTACATCAAAATCAGCATTATGGGGGGGGGACATGCTTGCCTTCTGCTGAAACAGAAAATATTAAATTCAGTCGAATAAGGTACAGCTGCTGATCGCTTTGCTTTGAAATGGCCGAATGCACACAAATCCTCACTTTGAGTTGAGATTTGCTTCTTTTTTTCTTCCTTTTCTACGACTTTTCTCATTAGGTTGTTTGAAAGAAGAGAAACCTTAGCTGGGGTTTGGGAAACAGAGGGAACAAGGCCTGATCAGGTTCAGGAGCTCAATAAAGCACATGCCAGCAATAAATCCTGGTTTAGCCTTTGGCTTTCAAACACCCTGAATTCATTACCTTTATTTGTCCAACCACTCTTAAGATGTTGTGACAACAAATTAGGCTCGGGTTTAAATTAGATTAAAAAATCACAGCGTAATTGGCATTCTCACATCAGGTCTTCCCTTTCCTTCATCAGAATGACTGGCTGTGGTACGAGTCTTGCAACTTGCCCATCAGAACTTGAATTCCTGTTTCCTATCCCTATGTTTGTATTAGCTATATCAGTAGTAATAGGTAAAGAAATTTTTTAAAAATGCAAACGACAGTCATGCCTCAGCGGTAGAGTAACTGCATGGAGTAGCACCCAGGTTCAATTCCAGGTATAAGCAGTTAAAAGGATCAGGTGAAAGATTTCCATCAGAGACCTTGAATGCCACTGCTGGTCAGAGTAGACAATACTGATAGACAATAGTCTGACTCAGTACAAAAGAACATCATGTATTCATTTAAATCGTCAATTTATATCTACTTTGACCGGTCTTGTATTACAGTCCATTGGGAGCTGAATAATTCTTCAGATTCACTACCTGACACAGTCTGCAAAGACAGGATGTTTCTCAGGTGTCTGAATGACCAAACTCATGTTGGAGGACCTGCCTAGGGCTTGGAGGTTCACAAATTGTAGAAGGCCCCCTCCAAGGAGAAATACTTGAACAAGATTCATTAATACATTGATTCGTCCCTATATCTTCAGAACACACACCCCTTCCCGTGTCATAAAACCAAGTAATACATTTCAAGAAAAGAAGAAGAAAAATCTCTGAGATCTTTTTTTCTCTGAAAATGAAGCAGTATTGGATTTTTAGCAATGTTTGATAAATGAACAAAACAGTAGTAATAAATTGTGTTTGCTTTGAGTGTTCAGATAACTGAATTATTTCTAAATGCAGCAAACAGGTTCCTTTTGTGTGGCTACTTTTCATGATCCTCTCTAAGGGAATGATCTATGGTCCACTGCTCTTTGTGCCACTAAAATTTTATTAGTCCACTCCATATTAGCAAACTTATTGACACAGAGGGTCATGTCACAAAATGAGAAGATAAAAAACTGTCCTTTGTCTATCTTCTTAGTATGTAGCGATGCAGAGTTCCAAACTGGGGGAGAGTGGATAATTTCAAAGGAATGCAATGAAAATGAGATAAGCAGAGTAGGCATTGCATTATTTGAGCTGAAGGAGTGATGCTGCCTATGAACTCAATCAAAAATTATTGGTGCATACTTCCTAAGGAGGTGATTGGAATAATGATGTGATGTTGTGGTTAAAGTGGTAGACTAGGACCAGAAATACCTAGGTTCAAAATGCCACTCTTCCATGAAGACACTGGGTAACTATAGACATTTATGGCTAAGTCGTACATTTCTGAAAACTTCATGGTATTTTGGGTTTTTTTGAAGGACCTCTTCTAGTTCCCTACTCCTAATGCAGATCCCCATTTTCCCCTCTGTGCAAAAATTGAGATGTGCTCGTAGGAACAAAATTCAGGGACTCAATATATATTACACTGAGGAAAGCCCTGTTTTGGAAAGTCCATGAATAGTTCTATATGTCCCTTTCTCTTAAGGTAACCCAACTCACGGTGGTTTTGTGATGATATAACAGTGGATAACCAAGTTTTCTGCCATTAACTAGTGTTATATACCTCAATGTGGAGCCTAGAATTCTCCTGGAATTACATCTAATATCCAGACTACCAAGGTCAATTTGCCTGAAGGACATGGCAGCTTATCTCCCGCCTCTCCCCCAAATACAACCCGCCCCAGGTGCCTCCCAAAATCCTCATGAATTTCCCAAGTCAGAGCTGGCAACCCTAGTGAACTCCTTATTAGAATGGAAGGATTTTTAAAAAATGCTAAATAACGTATGCAGCCTCATTGTTCAGTCAGCTAATGGAACTAGTATTAGTAACTGTGCTGATATGAGGAACATGCATACTGGATGGGGGATACACTTTTGGATAGCAGCGTGGGTGAACAAGATCTTGGGGTACAGGTGGACTGAAAATTAAATATGAGCAGCCAGTGTGATGGGGCGACAAAAACGCTAATGTGATTTTGAGGTGTATCAACATTGGCATAACATCCAAATAGCAAGATGTGATAGTCCCGCTGTACACCGCATTGGTCAGGCCACAGAACTGGGGTATGCAGTTCTGGAGGCCTCACTTCAAAAAGGATGTTGACAGAATGGAGCGGGTGCAGAGGAGAGCGATGAGGATGATCAGGGTCCTGGAGATCAAGCCCTTTGAGGAAAGGCTGAGGGACCTGGGAATATTCAGTCTGGAGAAGAGGAGGTTGAGAGGGGACATGATTGTTCTCTTTAAGTATTTGAAGGGCTGTCAGAGGAGGGCAGGGAGCTGTTCCTGTTGGCAGCAGAGGATAGGACTCGCTTTAATGGGTTTAAATTAAGGGCGGGAAGGTACCGGCTAAATATTAGGAAAAACTGTTGGAGTTGTTCGGCAGTGGAATCAATTGCCTAGGGAGGTGGTGAGCTCCCCCTCACTGTCAGTCTTTAAGCAGTGGCTGGACAAACACTTGTCAGGGGTGCTCTAGGCTGATCCTGCATTGAGCAGGGGGTTGGACTAGGTGGCCTGTATAGCCCCTTCCAACTCTGTGATTCTATGATGACATTTTTAATCTAGGTTAGGGGGCACCAGACCATCATACTCAAAAATTAGAATTCTGTACCAGCAGGAATTTTCCTGCTTCCAGCCCCTGATCCCCAAACTGGCCATCAATGTTTTTTGTTCTTGCCATCATTACTTGCTGTTGCCACTATGGGGGGGATTACGATATGAAGTGGTTGCATTCATGAACAGGCAGGACTCCTCCAAACTCCCAAGGTCAGTTAAGACAGCTATCAACGGGTAATAATGTGTACTGGTGAAACATCAGCGAACTATTCTGAGTCATAAGAGAAAAGAACAGAATGGTCAACCAGTAGCCAAAGTGTTGAAAAAAGCTACTTATGATGTACAACCTTCAACAACAGGTGCCAATTTTTAGAGCAATTTTCCCATTCTGCCCCCCAGAGGGGCACCATGTCAGGGGGCACCATGAACTGCTACTTCTACTCTCCCTAGTCTCCCTCTACCAACCTGCCTGCCAGCCAGCTAACGCAAGGAAGGTATTTACAAGGACTGTAAATTGCCAGGGAGTGGGAGTGTCGCCTCAGCATCAGTTCTTCAAGGGTCCTGCCTATTTCCAAATTAACACTAGAAAAGCCTCCGTCATGCTTGCAAAAGCTACCTGTTACAAGGCGGGAAGGTGAAGCTTGATTTCTTCCTCTGTTCCCCCCACCCATCCTCCCTCAACTCTGCTTGCCTACCAGCTGGCCCAAGCAAATCTTGCCTCTGGTTGGCTTGCAGGTATGTAAAATTCCAAAGAACGAAATACCTCATGGAAAGGATACCCACGCTTATGTCAGAAAGCCCTCCCCAGATCAGGGGTGATGCAGTGATTGACAAAAAGGAGAAACTCTAGGCATAGAGATGCTGATCAGAATGATGGTATTTGGCTGGGCTATCTGGTTGGATGGCTTTCCTGTCAGATACACTGCTGAGTCACTTTTCCTCTCTGCCTCTTGCAGCCTTGCAATAAGGCACTAGAGAACACAAGATGACTTAATGTTTTCTGTTTGGTTTTGATAAAATGATGATATTAATGAAAGGAGTGTGTGGGTTGGATTTCTATCAGGAAGAAGTGTGCATGCACATGAAAGTTTATACCCAGAATTAAACTTTGTTGGTCTTAAAGGTGCCACTGGACTCAAACTTTGTTCCATATAACTGCTTTGAAATGCAGAGTTCAGCTAATGAAGCACCTCTCGTGTACAGCTTGCAGACCACAGTTACCTCCTGCTACTTCTGCCATGTTTTGCAACTCTATTCAATCTTGCCTTGGCCCCAAGAACCTGCTGCCTATTGTTCTCCAGCCCAGCCTGCCAAAATGGAGATGTTCTGCCAGACCTATGGTTGCAGTGGTGATCTATTAGCATTGGCCTCCCCTGGTGCACTTCCATCTTATATTGTTTCTTACTCATTTGTCCATCTCCTGCGGTATCAGTTACCATCTACTGTGCACATATGTGGAGCTGACTCAGGAACAGTGGCATTAGATGGCACCATTAATGATATTATACTTGAATTTTAATTATTTTAATATATTGTGTTTTATAAACTGGGAGTGCTATACTGCACCTCTCCCTTGCCATCCAGTTGGTAGGAATGATACTTACCATTGCCTGGGAAGGCAAGTGGAATCATCACATGCACGTGCACATTAGGGATGTGCATTTGGTTCGTCTGAACCAAATGGACCCCTGAAAATGGCCCATTTGGCCCCTTTTGGGCTGCTGAGGGCCGATTCAGATTCTCTGATCTGAATCTGCTTGCAACCGAATTGCCACCAAAATTCAGCAGCAATTCGACCCCATTATATTCTATGGGCCATTGAAGTCAATGGCAAAAACACAGGGTATATTCTGGAGGCTGGAGGGGGTTTGAGAAAGAGGCTCCAACCTCACAGGGTAGCTGCTGAAACCTTTCCCCAAGATACCCACCAAGTTTCCAGAACACTGGACCAGGGGGTCCAATTCTACAGACCCCAAAACAGGTTGCCCCCATCCCCTCCATTGTTCTCTAAAGTGGGGGAAAATGTTACTTTTCCCCCATGGTGCTATTAGTGGCTCTGAGGGGGAGGGGTTTGAAGGAGAGGCTCCACATTTTCAGGGTAGCTTCGGAAGCCTCTCCCCACATAAACCCCCATGTGTCAAAGCAATTGGACCAGTGGGCCCAATTCTATGGGCACCCAAACAGGTTACCCCCATTACTTCCATTGTTTCCAATGGGGAAACCCAGCCAGCAGCACTTAAGAGAGGCAAGCGGGCAGTACCCAGCAGTCAGACTCTCTCAGAGAATCTCAGGGAAAGTGAACTGTCTTGGGAGATGCATGCCACAGTGCCACACAGAAACCCCAAAATATGAATAGGAACAACTTTTATACAGGCCCTGCCCTATATAAATTGATGGTGCAACCACATTGGACCACTCACATCACACACACCTCAAAAAGAATACTTATAGCACTGGAAAAAATGCAGAAAAGGGCAACTACAATGAATATACCCTATGTTTTGCCATTGACTATACCTACAATGAATATACCAGAATATACCCTATGTTTTGCCTTTGACTTCAATGGCCCATAGGATATAATGGGGCCGAAATTGACATTCAGCTGGCTGAAAGACTCCGGAATGGGCTCGTACTGCTGAAATTGAAATGCGGGAGTCTTTCTGCCAGCCAAAATTGATTCTGCCTGATTCAGCAATTTTTTTTTTTTTTTGCACACGCAAGTAGATAAATTGGTACCACTTCAGTGGGAAGGTAACAGCATTCCGTATGCCTTGGTGTTTAGTCATGCTGGCCACATGACCACGGAAACGACTTCAGACAGCACTGGCTCTTCAGCTTTGAAACGGATATGAGCACCGCAACCCTAGAGTTGGATTTGACTGGCTTTCGAGCAAGGGAACCTTTACCTTTACCTTTAATGCACATACTCCTGCTGGCTTGGTAAGCACCTTAACTTGAAAACAACATGGATTTTGGGGGAGGGTAGTTTCATTTTCTAGTACTGTTCCAGAAAACCACTGTAACTATCTCCATCAGTGATTTTCATGTATCTTTTTGGTTCCAGAATTCTGTTTTACACGCCCCTAGTAGCAACCCTACCTGATCTCTAGACATCTTGAGTCTTTATGAAGATGCAATGATTCTCCAAGGGACTGCAGATAAGAGGTGGTATTC
This sequence comes from Gekko gecko, assembly GCA_029375565.1. Classification (NCBI taxonomy): domain Eukaryota; kingdom Metazoa; phylum Chordata; class Lepidosauria; order Squamata; family Gekkonidae; genus Gekko; species Gekko gecko. The sequence goes on along the minus strand of JAPDNY010000004.1, from coordinate 162,035,150 downwards.
TGTCTTAGGCTGGAGGAAGTTTTTTCTAGGCTTAGAGGTTAATCCAGAGCTACTGAAGTCAAATGACATTTCCTTCACCTGGAGAAAGACTTCAAACATTGCTTCCTGGAATGGAAGGATACAGGCCAATATAATAAATAACTGATCATGAAGTGGTAACAATTGGTGAAAGCAGGTATCTTCATGCTTGCTAACGATCTATATATCTAATTCTCAAAATGACCACATTTGTGGATACTTAAATCTAGACACTGGAGCCATTAACAGACAAGAGATATTTTTCTACAAACCTGAGAAAAGCCCCAAGTTTTCAGAAAAATCTGAAAGCTTTTTAAAACTCTCCAAAATAATAGAAGCAGCTCCTGTATTTTTAAGAAACAAATACTCTCTTCAGTGGCCATTGTGTGGGTTGCTAGGCAACTGCAACACTATAGCCAGCTTTCAAGCTTTGGTTTCTGGTAGCAAAAGGTGGGGGGGGGACCCATTCCAGACCTGTCCTGGCCTTTGAGGGAAGACTAAGTGAGGCCAGGCCTGGCAGCTTTCAGGGAAAGGAAAGCAGAATAGTGGGGAAGGTCCCCTGCTTGTTTATTTTGTTTAAAATTTCAAAAGTGTTCTGATGCTTTTCTATATAGTTCAATAGTTTCCAGTGCTTTCAATTTGCCATGGATAAGGATTCTCTGTGTTGTCTGTTTAAATTCACCAAGGAGACTTAAGAAGTGCTCTGCTGCAGTTAAAAGTACAGGCCATATAAATTTCTGTCTACAATTAGCCACCCTGCCCTCCAAGGTTTTCCCAACACCTCTTAAGTAGCTCACCAGCAACACCTGCCCTTTGTAGAAATTGCCCATTGGAAAGGTCAGGACTCCCAGCTTTCCTTCCAAGACCTGCAGCCTTGCCTCTGTGTCTCCCACTGCCCAGAGCCTGGTCAACCACAGCAACAGTTTACTGCCTTGTGTGCCTTTGGAGGAATAGCTACTGACCACCTGCTGGCTTTTCTCCTGATGGTCCTTTTAAAATAGTGCATCTAGGATGGTGGAGGTATAGAGAACCACTAACAGCATCTAGAGTTATAAAGTATTTGTTAAAGAGAAAATGTTCACAAGCATACTTTTAGCACAGCAACAGACTGAGCAAGGGATTCAAAAGAAATGGGCAAAGCACAAATCCTCTCTCTCTCTCTCTTTCTCTCTGCACTGTCAGTTGTTGGAATATAGGATAGGATCCTTAGCTTAGGATATTATAGATCTCTACAGAGCCACCATTACCTTGAACATGGTCAAAATAGCTTCCTCCTCAGTTAAGAGTTCTGTCTACTCTCATAGACTCCACACCAACCAAAGAGATCTTCCTCCTTGCTCCCCTCTTTTCCCCATCCACTGACCAGATCAGGCCAGGTCAGACAAGCATTTCCCAGAGCTCATTTCTGGAGATTATTCCTGGAGCCCTTCTAGTATAAAGTCTTCCAAATCTCTGTTCTCTGCTTGGAGAAGGGGGAGAGCTTGACCCACCCATTATCTTCCCTACTAGATCTATTAGCATTTGTATGAAGGTGGGATGAGGAACGTCTGGAAAGCAATGGAACTGACATCCCACCTTCCTGCCTGTTCTCTGCCCTGAAGGGGGAAAAATACTTTTAAAAGTCAGAGCAAGGATTTTCTTCATTTCAAACCTCCAAAGAAAAAATGCATTTCTTCACAACAATCATGAATAGCACAGTACTGGGGGTTTATTCTTGTTAGGTGGGAAAAGAGAACATAATATACTTTATATTATGGCAATTAACTCCACAGTTCACCATTATGTAGTGTGGTTTAATTAAAAAAATAAACAAGAAAACTATGCACTGTATCAAAAGCAACCTAATTGGAATCAATCTATAAACTAAATTGCCCCCAAAGTTGGAAAGTTCCAGCCATTTTCATACTTAGAGGGCATGAAAAAATTATATTATAGGGGGGGAAATTAATTAAAAGTGAAACATTTCACTGAGCTCAGCGGCCAACCTCTAAAGCTAATAACATTGTGCCCCAGGCAACTTTTTAAAAATTATTTGCGTGTTTAACCAGCATCTCTTCTATTATCTCTGATTTGTGACAAACCAATCTTTCAGCATTTGCCTGCTTCTCTCATTGATCACACCTCCCATTGACACCCACAATTTGGAAGTGTGTGTGTGACTGTAAATTACATTGTATTGGTGACACTCAATATAAACAAGTCATTCACTCAATAGTAGTGAGCAGAAGCAATTCTAACCATCACAAATAGATGCATACTGTCTTGAGGAGCCAGGATAATAATCTCTTAGAAGATCTATCTATGTATCTATCTCTCTGTCTATCTATCTGTCTGTCTGTCTATCTATCTATGTGCGTGCATGTGTGTGTGTGTGATGTATATCCATGTATATATGTGTGTGTGTACACAAAAACCTATGAATATATATATTCATTAACATGCTTTGTCCCATACGTGAGGCAGGTGGTTTTATGCCGGTTGAATGCTAGGCTGGCCAAAACCTATATACCTTTGGGTGACCATCCAATTGGGAAGTGTACGATTCTCCTCCTTACTACAACCCTCATTCCACTCAGCTTTTGTCCATGCAGGTTGCATATCTGCATTTAAAATACTTACGTACCCACTTTTCTTTTGATCATCTCCGGCCCCACTGCTGATCTCCAGCACAACCTTTTTGGGTGGTCAGAGATTCCTCCAACTATTTTCATTTCAGAAAAGCAGGTGTTTGAACATTGAACTCACTTTGCTAGCAAAGTCCACTTAACCATCAAACCAAACACTTTACCGGATCACTTCAATGATTTGCTTGCAGTTCAAAATGAGGAGCACTTTGAGTAGTTTTGTGTCTGCCCAGTAACAGCTTTCAACATATTGGCTGGCACAGAGTAGCCCCTGTAGATTCATGCTCATAATTTACTGGCCAGCTTGGATTATGCATGCTCCAGTCTTACCACTGGGCAGCTCATGTATTTCTCCGGGTACCCTTTACACAATATTAAGCACTTTTTAGTCTTAACAGATCACAGGTAAAGGGAGAGAAGAATATTCTTCTCCCTCCCTGTTAAATCAATGTCAATTTAAAATGCTGACCCTTGGCCGAATCATGCCTATGTAGTTGTTTTCCTAGTACTGTACAGGGGAATATTCTGAATTCCCTTTCATACAGTTTCACCCTGAAACCCAACAATTTGTTTCTTTCCCTCTTTTTAGAAATGTGGAGTCTGTTTTGAATCAATTTCATTTTGATTGAAAGAGACGTTCAAACTGAGGAGGGGCAGGAAAGGAGGCTGTACAAGATTTCAGAATTTAATTCAGCAGATGCTGAGGGGCAGGCGATGTCTTCCCAAACCTTCCTCTCTTTTTTGTTGTCAAGTCACAGCTGACTTATGGCGACTTATGGTGGTTGGGTTTTCAAGGCAAGAGATGTTTAGAGGTAGTTTGCCATTGCCCACCTCTGTGTCACAACCCTGCTATCCCTTGGTGGTCTCCCATGCAAACACTGGCCAAGGCCAACCCTGCTTAGCTTCCCAAGTTCTCATGAGATCAGGCTAGCTTGGGCTATCCAGGTCAGGGCAAAGCTTCCCATCCTCTTGCTAGAGAATGCTGTGGTGTGTAGCATCGAAAACCCCGGAAAGGGCTGAAGTTACAAAAGGGTGCATAACGATGTAACAGAAAACCACAAAGGGAAATCTAAGAGAAATCATGCATGCATGTTTTAATTTGTCAGCTCCCTTGGTGGCCCTTATGTGAGCAGAATAGTGAGGTATATGTTTTGTAAAAGAGATAAATGAATATACCTTCTAAAAGAGAATAACAGGAATCAATGCCTATATCTTTAAAAAGTGAATCTAAGAAAAAGAAATACCACTTGCCATAAGAATGCTAGTTTTCCCATGGAAACATGACAAGGGTAGAGGAAAATCCCCGGTTCATAACCATTCATTCCCTGTGCATAACTCTTCATAGAACTACCCACACATTGATTGGGTCAATATGTGTTCTAATCGGGAAAAAGAGATTGAGTTTCCAGACACTCTTAATGACTGTGCTATGGAACAGATGGTCACAGAACCTACCAGGGGAGAGGTGATCCTGGATTTGGTCCTAAGTAACATCCAAGACCTGGTGAGAGATGTAAAAGTGATTGCACCCCTTGGGAACAGTGACCATAATGTTATTGAGTTTAACATTCGTATAAATAGGGAGTTGCCCAAAAAGACTGACACAGCCACTTTTGACTTTAAAAGGGGTAACTTCTCTGATATGAGGGGACATGTGAGGAAGAAACTGAAAGGAAAAGTAGAAAGGGTCAAAAGCATTGGGGAAGCTTGGAGACTATTTAAAACTACAATCCTAGAAGCTCAGAAAAAATATATATCGCAGGTTAAGAAAGGCACAAATAGGTATAGAAAAAAGCCTGCATGGTTAACAAACAAAGTAATGGAAGCTGTAAAAAGTAAGAAGCAGTCCTTTAAGCAGTGGAAAACTAGTCTCAGTGAAGTTGATAAAAGGAAAAACACAGGCTGTGGCAAATAAAATGCAAGTCTATGATCAGGCAAACAAAAAGGGAATATGAGGAGCATATAGCAAAAAAACATAAAGACAAACAATAAAACTTTCTTCAAATACATTAGAAGCAGGAAACCAGCCAGGGAGGCAGTGGGGCCCTTGGATGACCAAGGGGTAAAAGGAGTACTGAAGGATGATAGAGAAATAGCTGAGAAGCTGAATGCATTTTTTTGCCTCTGTCTTCACTGTGGAAGATGAGAAGTGCTTGCCCACTCCAGAAGCACCGATTTTGGGAGGGGTGTTGAAAGACATGAGTCAGAGTGAGGTGACAAGAGAGAAGGTCCTACGACTGATAGACAACTTAAAAACTGATAAATCACCAGGCCCAGATGGCATACATCCAAGAGTTCTGAAAGAACTCAAACATGAACTTGTGGATCTCCTTACAAAAATATGTAATTTTTCATTAAAATCTGCCTCCTTTCCTGAGGACTGGAAGGTAGCTAATGTCACTCCCATCTTTAAAAAGGGTTCCAGAGGAGATCCAGGAAATTACAGGCCAGTCAGTCTGACATCGATACCAAGTAAGTTCGTGGAAACCGTTATTAAGGAAAGAATTAGTAGGCACATTGATGAACAAAAACTATTGAGGCAGACTCAGCATGGGTTCTGTAAGGGAAGATCTCGTCTCACTAACCTGTTAGTGTTTTTTGAGGGAGTGAACAAACATGTGGACAAGGGGGACCCAATAGGTGTTGTTTACCTTGACTTCCAGAAAGCTTTGGATAAAGTTCCTCATCAAAGGCTCCTAAGTAAGCTCAATAGTCACAGGATAAAAGGACAGGTCCTCTTGTGGATCAAAAACTGGCTAATTAATAGGAAACTGAGAGTAAGTATAAATGGGCAATTTTCTCAGTGGAGGGTGGTAAGCAGTGGGGTACCACAGGGATCAGTACTCGGTCCGATGCTTTTTAACTTGTTTATTAATGATTTGGAGTTGGGAGTAAGCAGTGAAGTGGCTAAATTTGCAGATGACACGAAGTTGTTCAGAGTGGTGAGAACCAGGGAGGATTGTGAGGCACTCCAAAGGGATCTGTTGAGGATGAGCAAGTGGGTGTCTACATGGCAAATGGGGTTCAATGTGGCCAAATGCAAAGTGATGCACATTGGAGCCTAAAATCCTAAATATAAATACACATTGATGGGGTCCAAACTGGCAGAGACTGAACAAGAGAGAGATCTTGGAGTCATAGTAGATAGCTCAATGAAAATGTCTAGACAGTGTGCGACTGCAATAAAAAAGGCCAACGCTATGCTGGGGATTATTACAAAGGGAATTAAAAACAAATCAGCCAGTATCATAATGCCCCTGTATAACTCAATAGTGCAACCTCATTTGGAGTACTGTGTACAGTTCTGGTCACCACACCTCAGAAAGGATATTATAGCATTGGAAAAAGTGCAGAAAAGGGCAACTAGAATGATAAAAGGGTTGGAACACTTTCCCTATGAAGAAAGGTTAAAATGCTTGGGGCTGTTTAGCTTGGAGAAACGACAGCTGAGGGGTGACATGATCAAGGTTTATAAGATTATGTATTGGATAGAGCAGGTTGAGAAAGAAGTACTTTTCTCCCTTTCTCACAACACAAGAACTCGTGGGCATTCAATGAAGTTGCTGAGCGGTCAAGTTAGAATGGATAAAAGGAAGTACTTCTTCACCCAAAGAGTGATTAACACATGGAATTCACTGCCACAGGAGGTGGTGGTGGCTACAAGCATGGATAGCTTCAAGAGGGAATTAGATAAGCACATGGAACAGAAGTCCATCAGTGGCTATTAGCCACAAGATATAGATAGGAACAATCCGGCTTGGGCAAGTGATGCTCTGTATTCTTGGTGCTTGGGGGGGGGGTCAACAGTGGGAGGGCTCCTAGTGTCCTGACCCCACAGCTGGTCCTCCTGATGGCACCTGGTATTTTTGGCCACTTTGTGACAGAGTGTTGGACTAGATGGGCCATTGGCCCGATCCAACATTGGCTTCTCTTATGTTCTTATAGAAAAGAAAAAGAACAGGGTGCAGGGGGCCATATCCCATAATTTACAACAACTATGTTTAGTTTGAAGTGCTGTCTGTTGAAAGATGCCGTCATCCTACCCCCTTGCTATTATTACAAAAATCTGTACTGAGCTCTATTGCCACCCATCTATCCAGCAACAGGCACATATAATATAACTCACAATGCACTTTCTGCTTATTTTCTGAAAGAAGATCTGAGATTGCATTTTTGTTGTTGCTATAGGGAGTTGTTGTTGTTATTCTGTCCGTGTTTTCAGTTTTGCCCTCTGAAGTAAAAGAAAGGCAGATACATATCAATTATTAAATAAAATACTAAGTCTAAATAAGTAGCTTAGTTCACATTTATGCCAGACCGTGCTTATGCTTGCTTTTTGCTCGAATACCTGAAGCAGGCGAATTGGAATTGTTTAATCTTGAGCAGTTATTACCTTATTTCAAAGATATATTCCATAATGAGCTTAATTAAACAAAGACAGCCCAGGAATGGAAAAGATTAGGATTATCTCATTAAGGGATGCATTATTTCTAATGAGATTTACACAACTATTTGTCTTATTTTATCAAGCCAGTGTATTATTCCTCTCTCTCTTAGCCCTCCTGCAGTGAGACATATCTATACCTCCAAGAGATAGCGCAACCCATTTTGCACAAAGAAATAAACACAGAGGCAAATGTTTCGGTTGAAAAATTTCTCATCAGTTTTCAATAAAACCAAGGCTAGTATATCTAGATAACCCCTTTCTAGGGTTTTCCCCTGTCTTTTTTAAAAAAAAAAGAAAAAGAAAGAAAAGACTTATTTACAAACCTTTAGACACATGAGCTATTCCGTTAAGGTGAATGATTTTCTTTAAGGTAAACTATACATTAGTCTAAATGGGAAATATCCCTGTTTTGTGCATCGTAACTGTTACAGCTTATTTAAAAGAGGCTGATTGTATTTATGAGCTGGGAAGCAGATTATTGGTTAGCTAAATCTCTTAGAATGTATGGTCCAAACTTCTGTATGTTTTACACATGGTGTAGCATGACCACTTCCCCATGTGCAAGTAGAAGCTCCAGAGTGACCACAAGCCTTTGTGATCAGCCCAGCTGGGTTGCATAGAAGTGGCTAACTAAAGCACAGTCTTCTATGTGCAGGTCCCTATTCATAGAATCATAGAGTTGGAAGGGACCTCCAGGGTCATCTAGTTCAACCCCCTGCACAAGGCAGGAAATTCACAAATACCTTCCCCTTCACACCTCCATTGACTCCTGTTCCATGCCCAGAAGATGACAAAAAACCTCCAGGATGTCCAGCCAAACTGGCCTGGAGAAAAATTGCTTCTTTACCCCAAAGTGGCAATTAGCATTTCCCTGGGTGTGTAAGAAAGGGCCACAAGGACTAAGCACTGAGGCAACCCTTCCTGCCCTCCCTCTCATGATCTGCCTAAGTTCATACAATCAGCATTGCTGTCCAATGCCCATCTAGCCACTGTTTGAAAATCTCCAAAGAAGGAGAGCCCACCACCTCCTGAGGAACCACTCTGTCAGGAAGTTCTTCCGAAAACTCTTCACAATAAAGTTTCACTTGTGAGCTAAAACTTACTCCCACAACTTAGCTCATGTAAAAAGCTGGATCAAACCAGTTTTTCCTCTGATGGAAAAAGGAAGACAGGATTCTCTTGGATCACTGAAAAGGTTATATTTTGGATCATGGGAGCTGTATGGCCAAAGAACACATGGAAAGTGGGCTAGAAGGGAATTAGCTGAGATTAAGCAAAACAGCTGGCTGGATCCAACCCAACTCTTACACATTAGGGCTGTGTATGAGCTAGGACAATGTTTGGTAGATATCTGTCATTTCTTGTTAATTATGTTTCCTCTTATAAATCCATTTTAGAGCTTATTGTTTTACTTATTTGAAATATTCTCTTTTGGTAAACATGTAAAGCAATTTCCTGCACAAGTCTTTGGTTGTACAGAAGTAACTCTTTCTCCTCTTGCCCAGTAGTTCTTCACACCAAGTCCTGGATCTTTGTTATGATCCATTGTGAATTTCTGATAAGTTCATTTGCGTGGATATGCCTACAATACAAATTTATATGCATTATCTTATATGTATTTGATCTTTGTTGCAATCTATATTTCCCAAATGATCATATGCATCCAAGAGTATCCAGTACTTTCCCTTCTACCCACTCAAGATACAGCTATAAAAATTGGCAAAATAATTAAAAAAAATGTAAAATATTACTATCCCAGTTTATCTCCATAGACTTAAGGCAGCTAATAAACTACAGCAAGTTGCAAGGTCACCAAAACAGCATGATGGTCCATAAACAAGATAAAGCACACAGGTTAAAAACACAGCCAGATCGGTTAAAACAATTTAGGTTAAAAAAAAAAAGTAAAGGTTTCCTTGCTCTTTTTTTTAATTAATAAACTTTATTAGATTTTATGTTACAGTACATATCCATAAAATATAAAATGTAAATCCATAGAATACTAATCTATAACATGTACTATTAGATTCAACAGATCGGAACAAGAATCATGTTGTATTTAACTTGTGTAACTAATCATTAAGTAGGTGAAAGGTTTGCAAAGTACCATGAAACTCTTACATTTTGTATTAATATTGTCTGAATCTTGCTATTGTTCTAACGCTTAACAAAGTCTTAATGAAACAGTAATAAAGAGGAGTGATCTATCCAACTATTTTGTCCGTGTTTGTTGTCAAGCTCAGCATGTGTCTCAATAAACCTAACCCATTTTAACATTGCACTCTTTCTGTCTGTTGTGTTCTCATTGTGAGCAATCCAGTCTGCAACTTTGTCAGCGAAGAAGTATTCCCAAACTTTCCTGTACCATTGTTCAATTGTAGGTACAGCTTTATCTTTCCATTTCATTGCAATTACACATTTAGGAGCAGTAAACAGTATTGAGATAAGTTCCTTATTTCTATTGTTAAACCAGGAATGAGGCCAAAGATTCAATAAGATTAATGCAGGGTCTTTCTGGAGGGTAAAACCCATGATCTTTTGGATTTCAAAGAGAACCTATGACCAGAAATTACTGATCTGGAGGCATAGCCACCAGCAGTGAAGAAATGTTCCTTGGTTTCCACTTTTTTCCCACCATAGAGAACAATGGAGGGAATGGGGCAACCTGTTTGGGGGCCCATAGAATTGGACCCCCTGATCCAATGTTCTTGAAACTTGGTGGGTATCTTGGGGAGAGGCTCCATCAGCTACCCTGTGAGTTTGGAGCCTCTCCCTCAGATTCCCTCCCCTCCAACCCCCAGAATATACCCTATGTTTTCACCATTGACCTCAATGGCCCATAGGATATAATGCGGCCAAATTGCCACCAAATTTCTTTCATTCCCTCCTTTCCTTCTCTCTTTTTCCTCTTTCCCTCCTTCTTCTCTTCTCTCTTTCTTTCCCACCGTCTTCTCTTCTCTTTTTTTCCTCCTTTCCCTGTTTCCCTCCTTCTTCCCTCTCTTTCTTTCCCTCCCCTTTCCTTTGCTTTCTTTCCCTCTTTCCTTCCTTCTTTCCTTCTCTCTACTCTCTCTCTTTCCTTCTCTCTTTCCTCCTTCTGTGGCCCAACTCTCATGAGAAGGAGTTTACACTTTAAACCCCTTCTCTCTCAGCTCCTGCACCCAGACCAGCTGGGGAAGGGAAGGGGAGGCTTTTGAAGATGCCTCCCCCCCTTTTGCTTCCCCTTCTGACATCACTTCCAGTGATGGCAGGGGATGTGGCATATGCTAATAGCCTGCAGCTGTTTTTCTATGAAAAGACCCCTGGTTTCCACATAGTTTCCAACATAAGGGATATCGTGCCAGGTTCATATACATTAATTTCTTTGGAGTTAAATACCATCTGAGTAGAACTTTCAGTGTTAGCATTTGTATGGGGATCGATCTTGAAGTGTAGATTGTGAAGCTCCATATCCCCTCCCATTGCTTCCTTGTGAGAGTTCTGCCAAGGTCTTTATTCCAAGCTTTCTGAGATGTGGTGAGTTTTAACTCTGAGTCTGATAGTAGTGCTTTATATAATTGTGAGATTATGCCCTTCATTGAAAAGGAGGAGTTTGCAGACAGGATTTTTTCAAAAAAAGTTTAGAGGCCTGCTAAAGTTTATACTACTTTCCTGTGACTGAAATAAATGCACAATTTGTAAGTATTCAAACCAGTGAAGGTTGATACTTTTTTTTGTTCTATAGTGGCTTTCTCTAGCATTAATCCTTTTTTGGATACGTCTATGAACCTAGTCAAATTGGCTGACCTCCAATTCGGGAACTATTCAGGACTAAATCCTGGATTAAACCAGCTTTACCCTAAGAATGGAACTACTGGGGAGTCATGTGGTGTCAGGATCTTTCTAAATTTGTCTCAAGTTTTAAAAACTGAATTCAGGAAAGGATGGGTATTTTGATTGAATTGTCTGGAGTTTGGAGCTCTCCAAAGTGCTTCCTGGAATGAGCCCATGCAGAGGTACGTGCCTGTTACATATCTACTTAAATGTATCAAATGATTTTGGCAATCCATTCCAGTAGACTGGGTCTACTTCAGAGAATTTTGGCAAATGGAAAAAGGTAGGAAACGCCCCATGAGAAGGCCGTCTGAGGAACACAACTGGGAGATGCAGTTCAATAAGTGTGAGGGGCCCCGGTCATTAAGTGATTCTGAGTTACTAATCAGTCCACCCCACTCCATTTTTTAAGAAGTCTTGCCATTGTTGTTCATGTAAGTCCATGTTATCATAGTTATTTTGCACATGTACATTTTCACTCAGCCTTATGGGAGGCATATTCATCTCATTTAAAGACCCGACCCAGCCATTCAGGACCCTGGGCAAAATCAGTTTACCCTACTGTGAAGTTACTAAAGCCCCTGCAAGTCAAGTCAACAAAACTCCACCATCACAGCTACCACACAGTTGCAAAAATGTCTGAGGTGGTTGATGGGCATGCAAGCAGGTCAGATGTTTGGCTCACAGGTATGATTATGACTACTGAACAAGTCATGGTCAACTATCAAATACGTTTGCCATAGAAGAGTGTTCGGCTATCCTCGACTAGAGCTAGGGAGATCCGGGCCTTACAGGATTTGATGCAATTCTGCAGGGCCTGTAAGATGGAGATGTTCCACCAGGCCTAAGACTGAGGACAGTGATGATCTCTAGGTAGGCTGATGTCCTCCTCTCCCCTTTCCTTTTCCAACTTTTTTTCTTCCCCTATTCTCTTACTGCCAGGAAATGAGGCACTATTTGTGCTCTCTTTATGTGCTACCTTGCTGATTACTGTACATTTTATAGTTGTTCTAAATTTCTGTTAAAGGTTTTAACCTAATTTATTGATGTTTCCTGCCTTGGGTCTAACTATGCACAAAACAGCAGGTTATAAATTGAAGATATAAATAAATTCTCAACACCTTCAATTGCAGCTTTGGAACAGCTGGTGATTAAGCTGCTCTTGGAGAAACCAATTGGTACCATCATCATTCCCCTCCAGTTTTTTGAAATAGTTTGAACTTTTTTTCTGAAGAGTTCATTCCTTTCCCAAAAATGCCGCAAACATCGCATGAACCCAACACTGCAAACATGCTAGAATAATATTATGGTAGTATGTTTGCCCTCTCAGACGGAAGAAAGAGTCAGACAACCAAGGTTGAATAAAACTAAGGCCACTTTATTTAACATATTGAAAGTAATGGCAAGGGTGAACATAAACAGCGGCACGGTCAAGGCCTGGTGTCACTTTGACCCCATCCTTACCATATAACAGGCAGCACACCAAGGCCCCAGGTTGGAGCCAACTGTAAGTCACTTGCAAACCCAGCCGAGCCAATGATTGGGATGCACCTTGAGGAGCCCTCCAACACCACTGCATGGCCAGCGCAGAGGCTCCATCATGGCCACCCCCAGAGGCAGTCTGCAACCCTCATCCCTGGCCGCACAGCAGCAGGGTTGATCCCACAGACTGTCAGGTAATCCTGACATCGGATGGATGGAAGGGTAGGAGGGAGGGATGGTCTGCAACTTTTCACGCTCTGGAATGTAGGGAGGTGTGCAGGTTGCCTAGGAGATTCAGAATTCCACTTCCTGGGCACTCTGTAATCTCACCAAATGTCCTTGGTCTCACAGTTCTGGTTTCCTCTGTCTGGGACAGCTCTGGGGCATTTTGGTTATCTCCTGCTTTAGTACTTTCGCACCTTTTCCCGCGCGCAGGCTTAGTGACTATTGGTAGATAGAGAGAGGGGGCATTTCAAGCTGATATAACTGTGGGTGTCTCCTTAGAGTTAGCCATCACTGACAATGAGGTGTTAACGTGCCTTTAGACCTGCTTTCAATAAACGCTATCTTCTTTATGAAGCCTGGTGTTTGACTGACTTTCTGAAGAGCCTGACAGATTATCAGTGATGCTTTCATTCAGGACTTGTTTCTACACCGCACCTCTCTCGTAGAGATGAGTGACGAGGAAGACATCACAATCCCGATCCCAACATCCACGTCAGGGGACGGGGTCCCTGTATCTACCGCGCTGGCAACGACGGTGTCGGTTACCCAAAAGAACCCGGTCTCGACTACCCCTGCACCATGGGGCCCGGAATATGACCTGGGAGGTTTCTACGGAGAGGCGTACGGGGGAGCATTTGCTGGAGTGATGACCTGGCCACGAAAAAGGCGAGATTGGGCCAAACCGCTAGCGGAGATGCAAGAGATGTGGTTCCTCACCCCCCCGGGCCTCGATCCAAGAGAGCCGATTTGAAAGGTCGGTCTATTGTCTGAGCATGGCGGAGGGTGGAGAAGATACCCATCTGGGAGCCAGAGAGCCGGACGGGGCCGTGGGAGGACGGAGATGGAGCAGGGATCCCAGCCAGGACCGCTTACTCCGCCGATAGATGAATCTCTGCAACGTATCCCGAAGATGATTTCAGACGGGATAAGAGAAGAGATGGACAGACGGCAACTCCAGGTGCCAGCGGGACCCCAAGACCAAAGACCTCCTCCGCAGCCGCTCGGACCACCGCCTGGAGGTGTGCCGGGGCAAACCGGGGCACCTCCGGACCAACCCGTGGGGCCACCCGTGGGGCCACCGGCACCGAGACCACTGGGAGTACCATGAGGCTGGGGCTCGCTGCTGCCTAACCCGGCTGATCTATTAGATGCCACCTACGACGGAACTCTGGAGAAGTTCTCATTCTTTTTGGTGAAGGCCGAGAAGTTCGTAGAGAACTGGGGCCACTTGTTCCCGAACGAAGAACGCATAGTAGACGTGATCGCCTCCCACCTGAAAGATGCCACCGCAGACTGGTATGTGGCGCTGCACCAAGAGGATGGGCGCAAGCTGAGGGAGGTTGACGCGTTCATGTGGGCCATGAAAGACCACTTTGAAGATGCCAACGCGAACAAAACGGCCCGAGCCTTCCTCCGCACCTTCCAACAAGGGACGAAGACAGTGTGTGAGCACACTGAAGAATTTCGGAGGCAAGCCGCCAAGATCTGAGGATGGCCGGATGGAGTACTGGCTGAACAATACCGGTTGGGGTTGAACCCGGAAATCCAACAAACGAGATGAGGGGCCGAGATCCCAAAATCCTGTCGGGATGGATGAAGGAAGCTGCGGCCACTGAGACCCACCTGCGGACCATCTGGCTGGACGATGCAGCCACCTTAGAGAAGGTGACCCAGCAGACCAGCACCCTGCTAAAGGGAAAGCCAGCAACCACCCCTCACAGGCAGAAAGATGGAACCCGCGAGCTAAGGATGAAGCAAGAGCTGTGCCTGAAATGTGGGGAGCCGGGCCACTTCACGGCCAGATGTCCAGAGGCCACCCCATCACTGAGCGCACACAGAGGGGTGAAGAAGTTCGAGACCTCCACCCCAAAACCTGTGGCAAAGGCCACCCCGTTGGGTGAGGAAACCGAGTCGTCAGAAGAGGAGACCGCCCCGGTAGCGGAAAATGAGAAGGACCTGCTGTAAACAGCACTGAACAGCAGGTCCCCGACTCCCAGGCGCTGAACCCAGTGAGCAAAACCTCTTCCCTCTTCTTTGTGACTGTGACTTTAATGGACCCCGAACTACAGACCCATGTAAGAGTACAGGCCCTGGTAGACTCGGGGTGTGGGAGAGACATTATAAATCCCTCCATAGTAATGGGGTTGGGAACCAAAGTCATAAAGTTGGTGGAGCCTTTGATCTTTACCCAAATGGATGGCTCCACGATGAGGGAGCCTTGCAAGTACGAGACTGTACCACTACGAATGGGGGTGGCGAAGCACTGGGAGGTGAGACTCTTCGTTATAACCTTGGCTGCAAGGTTCCCACTGGTCTTGGGTAGCCCATGGTTTTTCGACCATGACCCGCACATATTGTGGGAGGCGGGGGTGATCTACTACTACTGCCCAACCAGAAACTGCCCAAAAGGAAACTGTACTCTATGAGTCCGGCCGAGAATTGAGAAAATTCATTGACAAGAATTTGGCGAGGGGTTTTATCCAGCCTGCATCCTCGCCCTGCGCGGCCCTTGTATTATTCCAGAAAAAGAAGGATGGGGGTTGAGACTTTGCACGGACTACTGGGGGCTTAATGCAGTTTTGGCAACTAATGCTTACCCGCTACCATTGATCAAAGACTTGCTCGTGGCCGTAGCGGGGGGAAAGATTTTCTCTAATCTCGACCTGAGAGATGCGTACTTTCGGGTGCGCATCAGGGAGGGAGATGAGTACAAAACTGCGTTCAATACCCCGCTTGGCCAGTTTGAATACTTGGTGATGCCGTTCAGCTTACAAGGGGCCCCTGGAGTATTTAAGAACTTAATCAATGAAGTACTGCATAAGCATTTGTTCAAGGGGGTCCTTGTTTACCTTGATGATATCTTGCTGTACTCCCCTGACAAAAAATCTCATGTCAAGTTGGTGCGTGAGGTACTCCAAACGTTGCACAAGCACAAACTGTATGCCAAGCTATCCAAGTGTGAGTTCCATTGGGCTGAAATCTCTTTCCTAGGCTACCACATTTCCCAGAGAGGGATTGAAATGGACCCAGCAAAGGTCCAGGATGTAGTGGGATGGGAGCCCCCCAAAACACGGAGGCAACTACAAGCATTCCTCGGGTTCACGAATTTTTACAGATCGTTTTTAGCAAACTTCGCCCAGGTGACCCTGCCCCTCATGGACCTCCTTAAGACTAAAGGGAGGGGATCGGACAGTACTAGACCGGGGGCTAAGCTGGAGTGGACGGCCAAATGCTAAGAGGCGTTTAACCAGCTGAAAACCCTGTTTACATCAGATCCCATCCTAGCACATCCAAACGAACTGAAAAAAATTGTTGTTCATGTTGACGCCTCAGATGTCGCTATGGGAGGGGCCATCTTACAGGAGGGGGACGATGGGAAGCTTCACTCCCTTGCTTATGTGTCAAAAAAAATTAATGACACCGAGAGAAACTGGTCAGTGTGGGAGAAAGAAGCAGGGTCGATAAAGTTAGCCCTCTCAACCTGGCGACACTGGCTTGAGGGGGCACGAGTGCCGTTCAAGGTATGGACTGATCACAAAAACCTCGAATTGTTGCGCTCTCCACGGAACCTGAATGCGAAACAACTCTGCTGGGCTGACTTCTTTTCTAAGTTTAATTTTACGTTGCACCATTTCCCAGGCAAGGCGAACTCTCTGGCCGATGCCTTGTCCCGCCTACCCCAACATGACAGCAAGAGGGAGGAGGTCCAGGATTTGGTATCCACGCCTTCCCAGTTGGGAGGGATGGTGATGACATGTAGCCAAACCAAATGACCGCCTGCCTCCCCCCCGATTCCCTCCTGGGAGCAGAGACTCGCCTTCGCCCTTTCTGACGCTGACCACAGCTCCTTGGAGAAGGAGGGGGGGGTGACTCGAGATGAACAGGGCTGTTGGCGGAGAAATGGGAAACTCTTCATCCCCCTCTCCCTGCACTTAACCACTACACCAAACCACTACACCATGCACTTAACCACTACACTATGTACTTAACCACTACACCAAACAAAGTCCTGTTACATCTGTTAGAAATACTGTGAACAGCTAACTACATGAATTTCATACTCTTGGTAATAAGAGAGAAGAAAAATGAAAGGGGAGGGGAGGGGGAATCACTTCTTATGGAGATCACAGAGAG
Organism: Gekko gecko; assembly: GCA_029375565.1. Lineage (NCBI taxonomy): Eukaryota > Metazoa > Chordata > Lepidosauria > Squamata > Gekkonidae > Gekko > Gekko gecko. Next base: position 162,018,410 of record JAPDNY010000004.1, on the reverse strand, counting down.
TCACCATTCAACACATAGAGCATAAAACTGGTTTTTCCAGCCAAAAGAAAAGAGAATCCTTTCAGGTGCCAATGTTATTACTTAACAGGGGAGGAGACAGAGAAACATAGTACTGAAGCTGTGCATACATAAGCCCCAGGTCCATTTGAGCATCTGTAGGATCATGTTGACAGTCTGCCTAGGGGAGGTCACACTGAACAAGGTCATTGAGGCTACTACTATCTTCAAATGCATACCACTTCATGACAGTGCAAAATGACTGTATTTCCAGTACCATTTATTCTTACCTAACTTACATCCAAGAACTGTTCCTGTGAGATATACAATCGAATAAGTGCTACATGGAGAGTACAAAGCACCTGAAACTCAGCCTTTTGATGGATAACTCAGCTGGAATTAGAAAGAAATTTCTTATATTTATATACATGAGTCCTGCTGCTCTTGATTCTTTCACAGAATATGTGTCATAGATGATGTCCCTTATCATACTGAATCTTCTCAATTTATCAAGTTATTCCTCAAGGTAGGGCGGGTGGGGATTAATACTCCAGGATCATAAGTCCCATTGATGTGAAGGGTATTTTCTGAAGCCTACATCAAATTATATTTAAAAGAATCCTCAACTCTTTTCAGTGAACAATATAAATTTGATCAAAAGTCCATAACAGAGACACATATGGAGAGAGAAAAATGAGAAATTACAGAGTAACGTATCCCATTCACATGAACTGTGTATATTAAGATCATAACTAGCTTTACAGCATGGCAAACTGGGAGCCAAACCTATATTTTATTATCATAATGCTGATGAATGATTAGAAGTCACAAACATATTTGGCAGAACAATAAGGAGTGGATAAATGTTACTGGTTCCATTCTGTGCATGTTTTGTTGTTCCAGTTGTCCATTTCCTCCTGAAAATTCCTGCTCACCTAATACACAGTATGACATGTGTTTTGTATTTGCTTTATATGTGTTTGGCAACATTCTGTGGATTACACATCTAAAGGACTTCTAAGATAATGATACATACCCAAATATGTAGTCAATGGGTACTTCTTTTCCCTCAAATCCTGGGGAAATGAGTTAAAAGGATATGCAGGCCATTTCATTTTAAACAGGACAACTCAGATTAGAACAGTGTATCTCCTGCGAGTTCCTATTGACAAGAAATTTGGAAACTTCCTTATTTGCTGTCTGGTTTACTTAGTAACAAGACAGGAAATCTGACCCAAAATCAAATAGCAAGGTTGTTGGAACTAATCGTGATGGGTATCTACTCACTCCAGTACCAGAGGTAGTATACCTCTTTAAATCCATTGCAGGGGAGCACAGCTAGGATGATACTGTTGGTTTATGGGCTTCCTTAGAGGTAGCTGGTTGGCCCCTGTGCAAACAGAATTCTGCAGTAGATGGGCCTTTGGTCTGATCCAGCCTGGCTCTTCTTATGTTCTTATGGAATTAGCTACATAACCCAAAGTTAAAACTTGCTATGTAAAACAGGGTTGGGAGTGCCCTCCATTCATTTGTTGGCTGATAATGTTGGCAAATCCATGGTGAAAACTTAACAGTTGGCATTTAACTATCATGACCTGGTAACCATTTGTAACCATTTGGCACTTTACTATCATGACCTGGTAACCAGTTGCAATGCCTTGTTAAGTAGTGCAGAGATTTATTATTTTTTTTACCACTCCTCTGCTTGTATATGCAAATATGCAGTAAGATTCTTCTCATCCCTTAGCATCCTACCCAAGGTTCCTGTAGCTTTATGGTACCCGTTTTTCCATGATGAGTACCTGAACATCTTGGACATGTGGTACTCATTAACCATGTCAGGTTACCAACTTATCACATGAATACATGCAAGCATAGACAAATGGTTATCTGTATTCACCTTATTGATCTATTAAAAATGTGCAAAAAATGACAACAAAACAACAGGATAATTTTTGTCATTTTAAAAAATTGAGTCTGATTATTTAATATCAAAATTAACGTTAATCATATTATGATGTCAATCCAATAGTTTCAATTGGGAGCACATTTCCAAGGTGCAATTTCCCTCTTCTACTACTTCTGAAACAGGATGAAATTCCCAGGGATTGTACCCAAATTGGTAAATTTTGTGGTGAACAAGTAGAATATGGAGATCACTGAGGCATGAATTGTATATAAACAACACCGAAGATTTATTTATTTACAACTTGGTTTCAAAGAATAGATCAGCAGCACAGGTCTCCAGATAGTCAGAGGAGAAACCTGGCTGAGGCACATACATTTAAGCTAGTTATGGCTTCAGAGTGTAGTCTGGATTTTCTTTAATGCTTTCAGGCACAAAAAGGCCTTTATTGACTAGCCACTAGGTTGGAACACCAGCCTACCCTTTCCCGAGGGACAGATTGAGCAGTACAAGGTCTACTAATCACCAGACAGAGGCCTAACAATCAGGTAATCTATTCTCTCAGAGAGGGAGAACTAAACCACTCTGTCACACTGTCTGCTTTTTTACTGAGGCAAACTCCGACTATCACTGCCCTCTCCCTGAGGCAGACCCACTGTGCATTTCTCAACATCCCCTCCCCCTCCTGAAAGGTGATAGCATGCTGGAGCAGCACTCCCATAGGCTCAGCTGACTGGCTGTTTTCCCCTCAGAGGCAGGACAGCCTCCTGTCCTTCACATCTTACCTCACTGCAGTGAAGTGTTTTCAGCCTTCTGCTCCCACACAAGCTGACTTTGGCCCGATTTGCATCTAGCATTTGCTCTGCTGTCTTACCAAACCCACACTGGAACAGAAACCCCCATCTACATTGCATGCCACTTTCACTTTGATTGAGTGTCGCATTTTATGGCAGTGTCCAGACTGCATGCTGCTTTCACTTCGTTTGATCTCTGGTTTTATTGTGGTTGTCTGCATAGATTTATGGCCATTTTATGGCCATTCGGGGGTGACTCTGCAGTCAGTAGGGTGTTGGCTTGGGATAGTTGAATGTGGTTTTGAACTGCATCTTTTTCTGTTCCAGTGTGGGTTTGGTAAAAATGCTAAATGCAGATTGGCCCTTCCTGTACTGGTGTCTGACCAAGATAAAATATGCTTCAGAGAAATATGGCTACATATGATGAAATGAAGAAGGGAACAAGGTTAGCCTCCCTTGCCTGCATGCTCCAGTTTTGTTTAAAAATAGATTCCCCTGCTGTGCATGTTAATGGATGGGCTTGTACTTATGAATTTTTAACTTTTTGGTGCATGAGGGAGCAGTCTGGCCATCCAAAGGATCTGCTTGATGTCTGGTTTCCGAAAACCTGTGCCATCTGCCAACCTTAAAATATTTTAGTTACACATCAGTGACTGACTAATTTACAAACTCTTTGCTGTTCTTGCATTGGCCATGAACAGAGACAGTTATCGACTGTGAAGAGAGACCAGCGAGTTCAGAATTGAGTCCTGGCATGAAGGCATCAGGTGTGGTATTATAGCCATTTCTGGGCACCCAGGGCCCAGTTTTATGAGCTGTATAGTTAAACCTTTTACTGTTTTGACGCTTGCCCTGGCATGAGTTGTATGCTTCATGTTATGTATGGAGATACATAAGTGAAGGAGCTTGATTCCAGCTCCCATCAAAACCTGGTATCCTGAACAACACAAACTGATTGGATGCTCTGTGTAATTGTCCAATCAGAAAACAAGATATGTGCAGGAGGGAAACAATATGATTGGTCTTTATGTACTTACGGTGATTGGTCCTTTCTGTACTTATGGGTGTGGCTTACCAAGCCTGGACTGTATAAAAAGGAGCCTGTTGCTCCCCAGTTTTGCTGTCGTCCTATCTTGTCCTAACCTCTGTAAATAAAGCCGACTTCACTGTTCAAAGAGCTGCTGCCCGAGTCTCATATCTAACACTTCATAAAATGCTTAGATACCAGAAAGAAGGCCAAACTAGGAGTTCTTTAATGTACAGGGTTATCATGTAGAATATGATGTCGCCATGGGCATGCTTTCAAAAAGTAACAAATATGACATGATTGAGTGGCATGAGAAGATTCCTCAATAAAAAATGAGTATTGGGATTTACTCATGATTCAGAACCTGACAAAACTGCATACAGTATCACGGCGTGAAATTCATATGCATCATAGGTCTTGTGAGGCAAAGCACCCTAATTTCCCTCATGGGTTAACATGAATATTAGAATGCCTAGTCTGGCTCACAGGTGTTCATAATATTTGCATCTCTACAGTTACCATCCTTATCTTTTTCAAGGCCGGCCTCAATAATGTGGTAATTGGTTTATCATGAGAACCTGTGCTCAGTTGTAAGACCGGATTGGAGAGGGTAATTAGGAGCAGTTGCCAACTAGGGATGTGCATTCGGCTCAGCTGAGCCAGAAAAAAACCCATATAATACCTCTATGGTATTATTCAGGCTCCCTAGAAGCCAAACCAGATTCCCTGATCTGATTCGGCTTCCAAAAAAGTACTGCCATAGAGAAGCTGAATCTATTCAGTTTCTAAATGGCATCCTCCCTAATGGATTATTTTTCCAGCCGGCTGGCAGGCCAGCTGGAGAAGCAAGAAGAGGGAGAGTAGGTCAGTTTCACTCTCCTCGGCTTGGAAGCGGAGGGTCGTGTAACTGACCCGCTCTACCTCTGATTCCCTTCCCCAGCCTGCTCGCTACAGCCGGTAGGCTGGGGAAGGAGCGGTGAGGCTTTAAAAGATGCCTCCCTGGGTGAGGCAAAGCGGAAGGGTCTTGGATCTAAGAGATCTTAGATCCAAGCCCTTTCAGCCTTAACCTTGGCTCCTTATCACTTGGGCAGGAGGGGAGGCAAGGCTGAAGAGATCCAAGCCCTTTCAGCCTTAACCTTGGCTCCTTATCACTTGGGCAGGAGGGGAGGCAAGGCTGAAGAGATCCAAGCCCTTTCAACCTTGCCCTTGGTTCCCACAGGAGTGGGTGGGGGGAGGCAAGGCTGAAGGGGATTGGATCTAAGAGATCCTTGCCCTCGGCTCCCGTGTGCTTGGGTGGGGAGGACCGAAAGGCAAGGCTGGGGATGGTGGATGGATTGGGGAGGCATTTGCCTCCCTGCACCTTCCCCAGCCTGACTGCTGGAGCAGGCAGCCTGGGGATGGCTGGAAGAATCAGGGAGGCATCTTTACTTTAAATGCCTCCCTGATTCAGCCTTCCCTGCCTGCTCACTGCAGTGGACCTGCTGGGAAAGGCTGGATCGGGGAGGCTTTTAAAGATTCCTCATTGCCTTTTCCCCAAGACTGGCTTGATGCTGTGGGCTGGTTGGGGAAGGTGCAGGGAGGCATTTAAAGATGCCTCCCCAATCTTGTCTCCTTTCTCTAGGCAGTGGCTTTGGCAAGCCAGCTAGAGAAGAGAGAAAAGATGGGGAGGCATTTAACACCCCCATAGTCAAGCCAGGGGGGCAGGCTCACACCACTGAAGGGAAGGTAAACCCGCTCAGTCTCTGGAGTTAGGCAGCACACTCCCAATTTGCCTTCCCTTCAATGATGGGAGCCTGCCCCTAGGGCAGGAATCTGGGGGAAGGGAATTATTATACCCTATGGTGATGGTCCCCATGGGGTATAATTGAGCCAAATAAATTCGGCAACACTGAAAATTTCCAATTTGGGAATACTGGCAAATACCAATTTTGGGAGGTTTGGTATATCCAAATCCAAAAAATACTGACTTTTTTTTTGGTATACACTCCTATTGCCAACATCTTCTGGAAAGTTCATCAGAAGAAGATCCCTGATTGGACCTGAGAGACCACCTGGTGCCATAAGGTAGAAAGCTATAACAAGGTTATAGGCCAGAGAGAGTCATGGTAATGTCATGCTAGTATGCTTTGATACCTTATGCTTTATCATGATGGACTGCAACGTATAGAGTCCTTTTATGCTACTGCTTAGATTTTATGCTGCAGGAAGATTTGCCTTCTACTACTGAACTGTCAAGATTGTACTGCGTAGTGAATTCTTTTAACCATTTAATAAACCTTTATTTATTTATTTATTTATTTATTTAATTAATTTATTTATTTTTAAAGTCTTGTTTTCTTGCATGCATCCAGTCTCCAAGATGCATGATCTCTGTTGCTTGGAGATCAATTGTCATAGTGGGAGATCTCCAGTCACCACCTGGAGGTTGGCAATCCTGTGCATGGGGCTTGGCCAGGGACTGCTGTCTACCTTGTCTCATGTGGGGCTTGGCCAGGCTGATTGCCACTGTCTGCCTCACCTCATACTCAGCTTGGCCAGGCTGGGTGCTGCCATCTGCCTGGATGGATGCCTCCTTTCCCTCCTTGTTTAGGGTTTGGGTGGGTCAGGCTCAGTGCTTTAGTCAGAAGGCTGGCCAAGTCAGAGGAGAGGAGATCATCAGCCCACGAGGAGGCCTCCAGGTGCTCTTAATGGTCAGTCTTGGCCCTGCCTCTGTGAGATAAGCTGAGAATGTGTAACTGGCCCTAGGTCACCCAGTGAATTTCTGGGTCAGAATGGGGAGTCAGTGCCCTAGTCTGAACCTCTAACCTCACTCATTTTCATGGGGTATCTGCTGTTAAGTATCATATTGCCAGCTTTGCTGTTAAGAATATACAAGCGGCATGACGTGAGACTCATGGGGGGTAGAATCCTATCTCCCTCTTGGAGGGTCTCCCAGCATCTGCTGCAGCTGGGCCCAGAGTGGTTCCTGGTGTCCACTGCCACTGCAGCTGAGTCCAGAGCAGCTTGTGTTATGACTCCCAGTGTCTGCCACTGAGGTCGAGCCTGGAGCAGCTCCCTGTGTCTGGCACTGCCAGCTCTCCAGATTCCAGGTGTTTTCTTTAATGTTTTCTTGGGGGGGGGATTTAAACCTCCCTTTTTTTTAAGATTTCAGATTGTTCTGCAAACCTGGGTGGTCCCCCAAGTTTGCAAGAAAATCTGTTCAGTGTCAGTGTAGTCCTGATCTAGGGTTGACAGCCTCCAGGTGGGGCCTGGAGATCTCCCACTTTTACAACTGATCTCCAGCTGACAGAGATCAGCTTCCATTGAGAAAATGGCTGCTTTGAAGGATGGACTCTTTGGCATTGTGCCATGCCAAAGCCCCTCCCCTCCCCAAATCCTGCCCTCTCCTGGATCCACCCCCAAAGTCTCCAGGTATTTTCCAACCCAGACCTGGCAACCCTATGCAGATGGGCACCATTCTTGAGAAATAGATATATAGATGATGATATGTATATATTATATGGATGGTCATGTAACTACTATTGGAATTGCGGGTACAGAATGTGTACATGTTACAAATGAAGCTATTAAAGTAAAGCTGAAACTTTTTCATACACAAACACTACACACATAATAGGAAACACTCATCCCTAGCTGATAAGGTATTGTTGTGCCCTAGAAATGTACATTTGAAGGGCTGTCAGAATTCTCACAGAAGATGAGCGTAAGCCTTCAGATTTGCTTTGCATTTCACTTCAGAAAATTTCAGTGATAATTATTACATTGCCTCTTCCAGACATTTAGGATGTGGCTACATGCTCAGCAAAACAACATCCTCAGTGCCTTTCAGGAGGACTATATCATTGTAGGTAGAAGATCCATACTGCAAAATTTCTTGCAGGCAAAAATCTGGCACATTAGGGAAAGGAATGTGATGGAAAGTGCCATCAAGTGGCAGCCAACGTATGGCAACCTCATAGGGTTTTCAAGGCAAGAGACGTTCAGAGGTTGTTTACTATTGCCTGCCTCAGCAGAGTGACCCTGGACTTCCTTGGTGGTCTTCCATCCAAATACTAGCCAGGGCCAACCCTGCCTAGCTTCTGAGATCTGGTGAGATTAGGCTAGCCAGGGCCATCCAGGGCAGGGCACGAAAAGGAATTCTCTCTTCTTAATAGGCAAATTTTCGATATGCACTAGACTAAAGTCTGCCATTCACCTATAGTCTGCAGTTCTGGAAGGACTCAACATGATTTTACTGAAAATTCTTTGTTTCCTAACACAGAAAACTGGCATCAGAATGCAACTGGACAGTGTAAATGTGAGACTGGACTCCATATATGCAGTTTTGGCTCTAAATAGCAGGTGTGGGGGCCTTAATATGGACTGAAACCAGGGACCTGCTGGATTTAATTCTGCCTTTGTGCTGTTTTCCTAAATAGAAATGGCCCACCAGGCTGAGGGAAAAGACGGAAAGACATGGTGGGGGGGAATGACCTTAACTCAATAAAATTGAATCAGGAACTTAAAAGGCAAGAAAGAAACCTAGTAGAGGGCCAATAGTTAAAACCTCATATATGTTATAAGTAAAAATATATGTATTTATTTTGAGAAAAATCTTTAAAAACCACATAAGGGCTCAATGAAAGCCTCATTACAATGTACAAATGACACATAGACAATGACCAATTATTGTGTCCTAATGTGGTTTAGCCCAATAAGGCCGTCTTCAGAGGTCAATCAATTTGCGGTACAAATAGGCACATGCAGGGCTCTTTTTGTAGCAGGAACTCCTTGCATATGAGGCGACACACCCCTAATGTAGCCAGTCCTCTAAGAGCTTACAGTAGCCCCTGTAAGCTCTGGGAGGATTGGCTACATTAAGGGTGTGTCACCTCATATGCAAAGGAGTTCCCACTACAAAAAGAGCCCTGGGCACACACTACAAAGAACTGGCAAAGAATATGTCAGTACTGGACCAAAAAAGGAATGTTTCAAAGCGAGACTAACAGACACAAGACAGGAATGTTTACAAGGCCTCTGAGGAATAAGTCATGTGTCCTGTGCATATGCACAGGTGGTAAAAGATTTTACTGTTGTCTATCTTCCAATTCTGGTCCAGAAAGTAACAATATAATCAATTAATAAGAGTCTCTGCCCCCTAAACTTGGCTTAAATCTAAGGGATCATTTCTGATCAGAAAACAATATGGTGCAAGATTTAGTCCCTCATCCCCACCACAGTCCATGTTCCATCACTGTGTCCACGTAGGTTGAAAATCACATTTGAGCTATTTAAGAAAACTTATGGGGACAGCTTGAAGAATATGTGTGAGTCCTAAATTAGCTGTTTAGTCCTATGTTTTTTTTAAAGATTTTAATATATGATTTTTTTCCCTTGCATTTGTTGTTTCAAGAGAACTGCAGGGTATAAAAATATCCTATGAATGAATGATCAACATGGAATTACATTAACTGAATAGGACAAAAGGAACAATAGATTGAAGAACTATACCAAAGAGATGAAAGGATGACAGATTCCTTCCAAAAAGAAACTTTTGAAGAAAAACCTAGTTTTAGAAATTGACGTGAAAGCTGCACTGAGAGCAACTGGGAGAAACAAATCACCAGGAGTAGATGGAATATTAATAGGGCTAGTCCAAGCCATAGAAATTGAATCCATCAAAATCTTAACAAGGATGTATAAACAATTATGGAAAACAAAATAATAGCCCACTGACTGGAAATGCTCAATTGACATTCTGATTCTGAAAAAGGAGTCATCAAAGATTGCAGCAACTATCAGACCATTGCATTAATTTCTCAGATGAGTAAAATAATGCTCAAAACCTTACAATAAATACTGCTACATAGATAAAACAAGAAATGTCAGATGTACAAGCTGGATTCGGAAAAGGAAGAGGCACTACAGATAATTTCAGAAGAAAATCAGCTTGTATTTCATTGATTACAGCAAAGCTTTTAACTTTATGGATCCTGAAAAGCTATGGCTGGTGCCCTGACCTGGATATCCCAGGCAAGCCTGATCTCAGGCCATAAAATATAAAATGGCCATAAATCTATGCAGACAATACCATAAAACTGAGAGATCAAAGGAAGTGAACCCAGCATGCAGTGTGGAGGGTTCAATAAAATCCAACAATCAAAGAAAGTGAAATTGGCATGCAATGTTGTTCTGGCCCGGGACTGGGACTTCCCACTGCTGCTGGGTGCCCAACACAGGAGAGTGATGGAAATGTCACCATATCATTCCCCTGGCCGGTGTGAGCCACACCTCATCCTGGCAAGAGACACATCACCTCGTGGGGCCCCAGAGCTGTTGACGTGGAAGGAGGAATGGGCCGGGTGGTGGGGAACCCTGAGGAGATCACTGAGCCAGCAAATGGAGGCCAAGAGGACAGGGTGCACCAGGCCATGAGAGAGGGCTGCTGGCTGGGAGGTGAAGTGACAGAGGAGACTCAACCAAGCAGTAGTCCATGCAGCCCAGAAGGATGACAGCACAGGAGAGTGAGGAAGCGGCAAGACAGTGGCCAGGCTTTTGCAATGACACCGGCTAAGGAGGGGCCGAAAGCAAGGGGTAGGGAGTGGTCTTAAGGCAGACCCCTGCACAGCCTATGGGAAGACAGGGGAAGGGGATGGACAGGGTCAGGAACCACGGGGGGTGAGGGATGGAAGGAAGATGTGGAAATAAAAGAGGAAGGGAAGCTGAAGCTGAGAAGGAAGGCATGGGCTGGAGCTGTGGCAGTGGTGAATGAGAGAGAGCGCAAGGGTGCAAAGCTGCAGACAGGCCAGCCAGGGTGAGCTCATGGAGGTGAAGTAACCCCACAGTGCCCTAATTATGAGGCTTCTGGTGAACCCTTCAGGGTGGGACAACACAGCAGAGAGTGGGGCAGCCCAAAGAGAGCACTGGCAGCCCAACAAATGTAGAGGGCAATTTCTGTTTCATCATGGGTTTGGTAAAACAGCGGAGCAAATGCTAGATGCAGAATGGGCCAAAATCTGAAGTTCATGGATTGTCTGGTTTCACTCTGCATTTCTGGATGTCTGAACTCTCCATCATGGTTTCAAGCCAGAAGGAAGTCTGAACCTTCCCTTCCATTTTCACTTCTTCTTTAAAAAAATGAAACAAAAAAACAGCAATATGCACATAAGCATATCTCTGCCATAGGACCTTGAGGCACTGCTTGTGTGTTTATGCACTTTAATGTTTTGTTGGAATCGGGAGCCCCCAGGGGAGTTGTTTTTGATTGAGAAATTCAAGAAAAAAGCCCCTTCCTACCTTTTCTTGGGGTGGGATGGCGGTGGAAATATTCCCTATTTAGGCTCCCATGTTGGTGGCCAGGATTCAGCCTCCAGAACTTTTCTCCAAGCCACTTGATAACATTGCTCTGATGGGAAAGCTCTGCAGGGAGAGAAAAGGGGAAAACTTCCCTATGAAATGAGCAGGAAAGGGAGTAAGCTCAGGTGGGAAAGGGAGTGATTTTAGCAGAGAAATGCAGTTGTATAGGAACCAATGATCACAGTACTTGAGGAGCTGTCAAAAAGGAGCTGATGCTTTGGCTATGCACTTGTGTGCATATGTGAAAAACAAAACAAAAAAAGGATGCCACCCACCCGACCACTTCATGGTTACCGCACAGCAATAATCCGAATGGTCAGCCATGGGGCGAGCACATGGTGTAGTGGGTTAAGTGTGAAAACTCTCAGTGAAAAACAAAACCCTGATGGAATTAGAAGCATGGCCAGACCGCACTAATCCTATTGTCTGACCGCAGTCGTGGGCACCAAATTCCATTTTCATCTGTATTTTTGGCCAGTATACACAATTTATATACTAAATATACCAGCCACAATCCAGCAAAATTAGATGCTTCTAAAAACAGTTGAAATTAGGACTTCTCCAACAGGAGCTAGAACTGACTTTGTCTGAACTAAAGCCAGAGTATGTTCACTAAAAAAAGCTCCTAGCAATCTATAAAATTTCACAAAGTTAATTATACGAAGTCCAAACATTATCTAAATTGTGCATATGGTTGTTTCCATTGAAGCTCCGTGTTTGTTACCATATTTGTGCTTCATTTTTATCAGAGGGCTTGTTCTGAAAAGTTTTGAATTCGGTTTCCTCCCTTTTTAATATTCAGTGATCCAACACTTAAAAAGGAGGAAGACCTTAAATGCTCCATATCTCACATTGCAGGTGTCTTCTGCAGGGGTGTTTAATCTGTGTTTTGGGTGAAAGCAATCAAATGGCAGCTTTTACTATGCATTTCATAACAACTCCAGATGTTGTGAAGGTTTCCCCATAGCCATTCCTAGATAATGATTGGCACTCAGCTGCTAAATCCGGTCCTCATGTTTGAGATGTGCAGGAGTTACTGGAATATGTTCATATTCTTTCCACATTTCACAAGTAATCCTTACAGGCTGACTCACAGATTTCTGACATATTCAATTGAGCCAGCTACAGAAGATTTATTTGAGGAGCATTGATTGTCTAATCCTTTTAAAGAGCTGTGATATGTGTTAATGGGGGCATTTTCTGCTTACAATATAGGACCATTATTTCAAATTTCCAGTTAACCTGACAGGGCAGCCTACTTTAAGATCCTTTTCAAGGCATGCTTTTATATGTGGGAGCAATCATATCCAAGTTATTTATGTAAAGCTTATTAAATAAGGAAGACTATAATGGTGTACGAAAAACGACTGAGTAAAGTGAATCTTTTGTGATGTTACTGATTATTCATTATATTACATGAAAATGGGTTTTTTTTCACATTTATACATATACAACTAACCAGGTTGTGATTAAGAGATAAATATGTTTTACACCAAATAGTGTGATGGGGTCACACTAGCTTTTCTAAAGCATCCACTGTTCCTTGTTTGACTAGGGATGTTACAAAAATTGAACACTCCGTTTTGGTGGGATTTTTTTTTAGTTTTTGACATAGGTTCTTTCCACATAGGATGAAACTACTGCTGCCTCTCCAAACACCCCCAATAGAACTCTTACTGTTAAAATTATTCCCTGTTTCTGTATCAGTTGAATAAAAATGGTATAAAAAGGTATGCACATGGTAGAGAAGAAACCAGCTTATTAAGAACACAAACAACAGAAATGCAAATCAAAAATTCTGACAGTCTCTACATGTGACCATATGAAGTTAAATAGTGTATTGTACGGGGTTACTAGCTTTCCTCCAGAGAGATTTGGGAATGATCCATAAAGTACTATTATATTAGCCAATATGTCCCTCACTGTGTTTGACCTCTGAAGAAGGCCTACGCAGGCCGAAACACATCAGGTCAAGTCCATTAGCCCTTGTGTGTTAGAATTTGATATTTTTACATGAGGTGAGATTGGGCCCTTATATATATATTTTAATAATTTTTTGTTAATAAATACATGTATCTTTTTATATACTATATATATTAAGCTTTTATTGTTGGCCCTCTTTTCCATTTGACTAACCTTTTCAGGTTCTGGATTACATAAAAGTCAGACATATAAAATAACAATTATAAAACAGTCATAAAATCCAAACAATCATAACATGCTAGTAACAAAAAACCTAACAATAATAGTATTGCATAGAGATGGCAGAACTATCATGTTGGAATATTCAAATTTGATATCAGTATGACATATGATAAGAAAAGGAATGGAAAAGCCAGTTTAAATGGCTGAAAGAAAATGGAATATTGATACATGTTAAAATACTGCTAGACTAATTACTAAACTTATTGAATGACTTTCATAGTGATTGTCAGTCTTCTAGAAAATACTTGACCATAAATCTTTTAGAAGCAATCAGAGTAGTGTGGGCCAGAAACTGGAAGAATTTGGCAGCTTTAAGAATCCAAGAATGGCTTTATGAAGTACTGAACACTGTAGAAATGGGCAAACTTAATAGCACGCTCTATATAAGGTTAGGGAGTAGACTTTACTTAATTATTGGAATGTTTACCCAGACTTTATTAAAACAGAACTATAAGTGAGGTTACATTTATTTAATCTCTGAGGGAGTGGTCTTACTTTAAAAATGCATGTGTGTTATTTTATAATTAATAAAAATTAACAACAACAACAACAATACATGTTATTAAAAGAACCTTACCAAAAACAATACAAAGTGTGAATATTGCAGCTTTCAATAGACAGTCTTAAATGCCTGTGGGGGAAAGCACATGGGGATAAAACAAAAATATATATGCTAGGTTTCAATCAATACATTAATTTTGTTGTTTTCAAAGAGCACCTTTCCAATTAAAACATTCCATATGCAAGAAGATTGTCATCAAGTGATTCTGTTATGATCAGTGGTTCAACTGGGCATTGAGAGATGTAACTCTTTACACTAATTAAAAAGAAAAGTTGCAAGACGACTTCAAAAAGACTTTCCAGTAATTGAGCACAATGTTCTGGAATGATAAAATAAGATTCGAAGAAGGTATGAAAAAAAGGTTCCTTAGGAATAATTAAGCTGTCATAGCTGTTAATATCCTTATTGCCAAATGAACACAAGAACATCAATGCAGGAGTAAAGTAATTCTCCTAACAAGGTACCCTGAGATTAACACGCATTATAATGTGAAATCCATTTGATTATATCACATTTTCCAAAGATTTTATGGGATTATTTTTCATTTAGATATTCTCCAAATCCCCAACCAGCGGTAATATGAATGGTACTCTAAAAGCCAGTGAGTGAATATAAGAATGAAAATTAAACACTATTCTACACTGAATCAAATAACCTGCAGATTCTACCATTCAGCATACTTAGATTATATTTAATATTTCAGAATGCCAGTTTACAGCTATTTAATCTATTGTTTTTTTTATCAAAAGGAAGGGCAACATTTGGATTTTCCACTTCAGGCAACAAAACAATCCTAGTCTGATCCTGATCTGATAAGTGTAATATCAAAAAATTGGTGATAAGGGGGGGAAACTCTCTGATTTTAGTTTTCTGATCTCCTATTAGCATATATTACTTAATTGCTGAGTATTTGTCAATCCTTCCACAGTGACAATGTCCAAAGTACAGAAATCCTCCTACACTTATTTTTAAGGCCACATGAAAGGTTATAGTGTATGAGATGAAGTGAGAATGAAGAAATAAGTCTTAGATCTGGCAAGAAATGGATTACGGGGAAATCAAAGATGAAACAGATACATGGGCCTTTTTACACGTAACAAAGTCTTTGTGCTTATTGTCCTTGTGTTTGTTGAGCAACAACACAAGCACTTTGAGGTAGACTTCAATGGAAATTTTGTGAATGCCAGGATCAAATGTTCTTTTTTTCTACTCAAAACTGTGGCATGTGGGCAAAAGCTGCAGCACCCTTCCCCTTCACACTGTTTACTCCACCTTAAACCACCCTGTTCCTTGGGTCTCTCTCAAGGACAAAAATGCTCATATGAGTCCAGGAAGCACAAAACTCCAAATGGAAGATCTACTTCAAATTCCTTGTGTTGTTGTTCAAGAAATATGAAGACTTTTTCATGTATAATAGACAGAAGCTCTACTGGAGAAATTCAGAAGAACTTTTGAACAATAAATAGAGGACATATGTACAAATAAGTACACTGACAAAAATTCTTCATGGCATTTTGAGTTCCGTATAACCTGGTCTTGTTTGCATAATGATCCTATGCATTAGTAATTTGTTAATGATGATTTTTGACTGTGAAAGGGGTTGTGTTGGATAAAAAGAGACCCAGTTTGGTGTTGTGCTTACAAGCAGAGACTTTAATCTAGGAGAACTGAGTTTGATCCCCCACTCCTCCACATGCAGCTGCTGGTGTGACCTTGGGTCAGTCATAAGTTCTTTCAGAGCTGTTCTCTCAAGGGCAGTTCTCTAGAGAGCTCTCTCAGTCCCACTTACCTCACAGGGTGTCTGTTTTGGGGAGGGGAAGGGAAAGGGAAAGGGATTGCAAGCCGCTCTGAGACTCTTTCAGGTAATGAAGGGTGGGGTATACATCTAAAAAGAAAAGAAGAAAGAAAAGAAAAGCCTGCTAGAGGGAAAGCTCATTAAGAGTTTGATCCAATTATCAGTAGGGCTATGAGTCCAGCTCATAATCAACAGGTGTTGTTGTTGTTTTTTTTGGGGGGGGGGCATTTGGCCATCATTATGAGCCTTCTTCCTTCTTTTCCAGGCATCACATACACCCCTAGATACTATAATTCACAACTATGTGCCTAGGGACAGAAGCTTCTGGACAACTAATCCAAATTGTCCCACTGAAGGGAAAAGCCATTGCCAGGCACAGGGAGACATACATAAAGCAGGCCCAGCAATCCAATCTGCTAAAAAAAAAGAAGTATGTTTCTGGAAGCTGATATAGTAAAAAAAATCTAGGTTGTTAGATAGTACTATATTGTTGTTTGCATCAGGTCATATATATCAGGCCAGGTTTCAAAGCCAGTTTGGTGTAGAGGTCAGGAGTGTGGACTCTAATCTGGGAGAATTGGTTTGATTCCCCACTTCTCCACACACAGCTGCTGGTGTGACCTTGGGACACTTACAAGTTCTTTCAGAGCTGTTCTCTCAGGAGAAAGAGCTCTGTCAGTCCCACCTACCTCACAAGCAGTGTTCCCTCTAAGCTGAGTTAGTGTGAACTAGCTCACAGGTTTTTTTAGCCTCTGGCTCACAAATTTTTTATCTTAGCTCAGGATGGATGGCTCCAGAGCAAACTAATCTAAGCAATAGCCAAATCGCTCGCTCATAACTTTAATGCCAGTAGCTCACCAAGTTGAATTTTTGCTCACAAGACTCCACAGCTTAGAGGGAACATTGCTCACAGGGTATCTGTTGTGGGAGGAGAAGGGAAAGGAGATTGTAAATTACATAAGAAAATAAGAGAAGCCAGTGTTGAATCAGGCCAATGGCCCATCTAGTCCAACACTCTGTCACACAGTGGCCAAAAATACTAGGTGCCATCAGGAGATCCAGCAGTGGGGCTCTGAGACTCCTTTGGGTAGCGTAGGGCAGGGTATAAATCCAATCTCCTCCTCCTCCTCCTCCTCCTCCTCTTCGAGAACAAAACAGATCAACAAAAACCCAAAGATTTTTGCAGGGGGAAAATTCAATTATATCAAATTCCCATAGTTATTGGCAAATGTAGTTGATTGCCCAGCTGGAATTAGGGAAAGAAGAAACAAGAGAACCAACCAAAGCTTTCAAACTTTTTGTTGTTGTTGCATAAATGATTAATTTTAAAAAAAATCAGGATTAAGTATGCTCATTCTGATGTGAGCTTGGCAAGTGCCATTACAACCTTTTTTAAAAGCCATTTATCAGTTGGGAACCATCCAAGTGGCAATGAGCAAACAAGAACACCTACTTTTCGCTGATACCCATGCAACTGCTGAAGACAAAAGTCCCTTAGCAAAGATAACACCAGTATGTTCCTTCTGTTCTTCAAGAAATGTGTGGGAGAACAGTGCAAAGAAAAGTTACAATCAACAAATTTTAGAGGTATTTATGCCAGAAACTGTGTTCAAATATATGTCAGTTCTCAGTGGATAGGCATTTTTTTTAATTTGAAAGATTATTAAATGAATACCATGATAATGATGAGCTGCTAAAATGTTTTCTGATTGCTCAGGAGGCCCAAATTTCCATAAAGACAGAGCCATGAGATCAGCGCAATGTTTGTCCATGTATGTCCTTGGTGGCGGATTTCTTGCAGCATCTCCTATGGAAGGTCTAGTTCAAATGCTCACTGGCAAAAAACCCCAAAAAAACAGTGGTGCTCAGAACTGCACTGTAAAATGTGTTTTACTTCCAGCTCTCACAGGGGAAAAGTATATAGCTAGCATTTATATGACACGTATATACAATAGTGTTTAAAGGTGATAAAATGCAGTCATTCCATTGCTGGCTACAGTTCATTTGTGTGTCCTGCCATGGTCTCTGGTCAAATAGGTTTTGTAGATTTTTCACAGTCTTTGAGGCTATGCGTACTAGCCCTCATTATAGATGATTTTTTGTTTTGCCTTAAAGGCTTGCCAAGAACGATCTTCAATAAAATGGGCACCAATGAGACATTATCTAATAAATCACATGGGAGAAATGTTAATTTCATTTACTTTTAGTTTAAGAGTGGTGTTATCAAATCGGACCACAACTGAAAGATACCCAGCCGTGTAGCTCACTGGATAATTTTAGGCTCTCTCTCTTTTTTAAAAAAGATAATTTAGTTTTCTCGTAACTAAAATGCAAAAATTGTGCAATTCCAAACTCAGCGTTTATTGAAGAAACAAAACAATAATAGACAATAAAAGATTAAATATCTTACATCCACAATTACTTGAAAGAAAATAGAAAAAAAAATATAGGATTTTTCCAGTACCAACTTTAAACCTCAGCCTCAGTCAAGAAAGAAAATATAATCACAAAGTTAAGCAAAAACAGCCTACCAATGAATCACCTTTTGGATCAGCATCAGGTTTAGGAGGCAAACAAGAAAAACGTTGAGGGGATTTGAAAATGTTTTTGAATTTACACCATGAACACCTAATTTGATTACAGAGAATAAATAAAGGCGGAGGAAAGGAAGCTCACGCTACAGCAAATTTGAAGCTTATCAATGATATTATTGTCGTGGGGTTCTCAGTGGCTCAGGGCATTAGTAATGGGATACAGGAGCTTGGCAGCTCTAGGTCACCATGTCAGATTTGGCCAAGGTCAGTTGTAACCAAAACGTATTACCATTACTAGCATAAACTAATTATTTTGCTATTTTATGTCAATAGAGTCACCATGTGAAATGAATAAGAGGTCTCCACTGAAGCCCTCATGGTGTAGCTGGTCGTGTCAAGCTACCAACTGTCAATCTCAGCAATGAACTCAAAGGATGGAATAGGCAAGGAAAATGAATTACCTCATGACCTCTGAAGCACAATCTCAACAGGTCAGGTTTGGGACATGTAACCAGAACTAAATAGCAGAAATTCAAACACATGCCCAGGAAACATCACAACCAAAGTTACCTGCATTGCCATCCTAAGCAGAGTTAAAACCTTCCAAGCCCATGGACTTCAATGTGCTTAAAAGGATCTAACCCTTGCAGACCAGCTTCCATAACCATTCTGGACAACAACAGTGACAAACATAGAGAACTGTACCTTATTTTCAGTAGAATTCCATATTCTCTACTGGGGGGTTGTAGTCATTGAGGCTGGTGGGGAGAGGGCAGAAGGGCGGTCAACAGTAGCCAAAGGAAAAGGTGCATTAAGTGAGTGCCTGAAGAGGGATCCAGTCAGTGTTGAGGAACTGTATTCCAGTGCCTAAATGTGTTCTAGTATCATTGGACCTACCAGGGCTCTTTTTGTAGCAGGAACTCCTTTGCATATTAGGTGACACACCCCTAATATAGCCAATCCCTCAAGAGCTTATAGTAGCCTCTGTAGGAAGAGCTCTGTAAGCTCTTGGAGGATTGGCTACATTAGGGGTGTGTCACATAATATGCAAAGGAGTTCCTGCTACAAAAAGAGTCCTGGACCCAACAAGAATTTATGTCCAATGATACTAGAACACATTAAAGAACTGGAATGCAGTTCCTTAACACTGACTGGATCCCTCTGCACGTGCTCACCTAACGCATCTTCTCCCTTGGCTACTAGGTTTGTAACAAAAGCAGGTGTTGGAATATGCAAGGTCTATCATGCATAGAAAAGAAGATGACAAGAACATCCTACAGGGGGCAACTAGCTAGCATAGCGAGATTAGGGACTTCCTGCTATTTTCAAACAGTTTCCTTCCTATCTCCTCCTGATTGGTAACAAAATGAGAGCATGTGCAAAGTGTCTTTATGGTGTGATCAGAATTAAGTCCTGTATTCAATAGGATTCACTCCCAGGAAGGACTTGACAGAAGAGTTGGTTTTCTTTGACCAAAGAAGTTTATATTGGGTGGGGGAGTTCCAGCTTACTCTTTAATACCCCTTGTGGTCACATATAACTCTCAACTCAAAACGGTTCAATGCATCACCAATGACTTACAACTGCTACACAGTCACTTGACCTAACAACACCAACTACACTCAGCTCAGACACATTCACTTGCTCATTCTAAAGTACTGAGTTCAGACGCATTGAATAGTGATCAGCTCATGCTTTATTAGATAGTGAAACTAAAAGACAAAATAGCAAGGTTTGAGCCCCGCTTATATTCCCTCAGTACCCCACACCCAACACATGCCCCGATACCCTTGATAGGCTATTTACGGTGGAGGAGTCCATCATAGGTCTACTCTAGGATCCAGGCGCTCCAATTGGTCAGCCCTAGGATCCGAATTCTCTGTTGTTCTAGCACCTGAAGGTGTGCTTGACCGCATGGTCTCGCTGCACTGATGTGTTTATCTCAATATATAATGCCCCTCCCCCCATAGTCTGGAGGCTCTGGCTTACATAGTCTCTGAGATACGTCAGTTGTCTCTGCTCGTGAGTCAAGCAGTTAGGCTCCGTCTGTGGTGCTGAGGGTTCTCAGCTCATTTTGCGGGTTTCTGCTGCTCTCTCTGTTGAAGGGGTTGGTGCGGGTCCCAGAATGGAGTCCCCCGGTGCTGCTGGGTCCTGTGCTTGGCTGGCACTCTCGGGTGGTTGTGCACTGGGTACCTGCTGTTCTTTGTGGGTCGGTGCATCGCCATTGGGCTCTTGTTCCTGGAGGTCTGGAACTCATTGTCACTTTCCTAGGGGTCTGCAACCTCTGTTGGGTCCGCGGGAAGTAGATGCCTGTGCAGCTGGTCCACGTGCTTGCGGAGCAACTGGCCTACTAGGTCCATCATAGGTCTACTCTAGGAGCTAGGTGCTCCAATTGGTCCACCCTAGAATCCGAATCCTCTATTGCTCTAGCAC
Organism: Gekko gecko; assembly: GCA_029375565.1. Classification (NCBI taxonomy): domain Eukaryota; kingdom Metazoa; phylum Chordata; class Lepidosauria; order Squamata; family Gekkonidae; genus Gekko; species Gekko gecko. Next base: position 161,997,822 of record JAPDNY010000004.1, on the reverse strand, counting down.
CCGAAGGTGCACTTGACCACATAGTCTCGCTGCACTGATGTGTTTATCTCAGTATATAACACTCATCTTCTAACACTGTATATGCCATTAAATGCCAGCATTGCCCTTCAGTACTTCACATAGTACAAACAGGACAAACCCTATGCCAGAGAATAAATGGACACAAATCAGACATCAGGAATCACAATACTGAGAAACCTGTAGGGAACACTTCAATCTTCCAGGACATTCAATGGCTGACCTCAAAGTAGCTGTTCAATGGGCGCAGACGAGACTGGGTGAAACCCTTGGCTGAGACCCACGAAGCGTGGTTTGGGACCCCGAGAGCCTCCATGGGAGCTAGTCACCCCGAGAGGTCAGTCCGAAAGCTCATCACAGCGGAAGCCCCGGAGGACACCGGTCGAGACACCGAGAGCCGCGAGGGTGCCGTGGTGAGGAGGAGGTGGAGTGGGGAGCCGAGCCAAGACCGCCTGATGCGCTTCCTGGACGAATCCCTCGCACGCATCCCACAGATGATCGCGGAAGGGATACGGGAAGAGCGTGAGCGGCAGAGACGCGAGGAACCACCAGACCGTGTTCCTCCCGACCAGCGCCCGGCGCCGGACCAAGACCAAGGGAACGTACCAGCCGGCCCGCCAGACCAACCAGCGGGACCAGGACCTGGGCAACCACCCCTCGCCCTTGGGGGTTCTTGCCATCTAAACCGGCAGAACTCCTGGATGCTGATTTCAATGGAGACCCCGAAAAATTCCCGTTCTTCCTGGTGAGAGCCGAGAGGTTTATCGAAACCTGGGGTCACCTTTTCCAACGGGAAGAGCGCATGGTCGATGTCATAGCAGCCCACTTGAAGGGAGCGGCCGCAGACTGGTATGTGGGACTCCACCAAGATGATGGGCGTGAGCTGAGAGAGATCGATTCTTTCATGTGGGCCATGAAAGAGCAATTCGAAGATGTGCACTCTACTAAAGCAGCCAAGGCAATGATCCGAAGCCTCAAACAAGGCGCGAGGTCGGTGAGAGACTACACCTCGGAGTTCCGCAGATGTGCCGCTAAACTCCGAGGGGAAGGGAACCTAGTAGACTTCTACAAGTGGGGGCTCAACGCGGAGATCCGCCAAGAAGTCACCAGGAACCAAGACCCGAACACCCTCACGGGATGGATTCAAGCCGCCATCACGATGGAGAACCAGCTGAAGACCATCAAACTGGATGACGCCGCAGTGATGGCTAACAGAGGTCCCACGCCTGCAGCGAAGGGGAAACCCCTTGCCCCGAATCCGAAGCCGAGAGACGGTACCAGGGAACTCCGAATGAAGCAAGGTCTTTGCCTCAAATGCGGAGAAGGAGGTCATTTCGCCGCGAACTGCCCAACGTCTTCTGCACCGGCCGGGGCGCCAAAAGGAGTCAAGAAGAAATTTGACACATCTACACCCAAACAGGTGGCGAAACCGAAGGGGGCGAAAGCCTTGCAAGCTAAACCGCTCAGCGAGGCATCCGACTCATCCGATGGCGAGACCGTGCCGCAGGAAACGAGCCGGACCTGCTGTAAACAGCGCTGAACAGCAGGTCCCACACTCCCAGGCGCAGAACTCGGTGAGCAAACCCCCTCTCTTTTCTTTCTCACAGTGACTGTAATGGACCCGGGTCTATTGACCCATGTGAGAGTACTGAGCTCTCATTGACTCTGGGTGTGGGAGAGACCTCATCAATCCCACACTAATTACGGGACTAGGGGCGAAAGTTGTTAAACTAAATGAACCTTTAATTTTTACTCAAATGGACGGGTCCACTATGAAAGAACCCTGTAAATACGAGACTGTACCCTTGAGGGTGGGACTCGGGCAACACTGGGAAGAAAGATCTTTCGTGGTTAATCCTGCAGCCCGCTTCCCTCTGGTTCTAGGGAGCCCGTGGTTCTTTGACCACGATCCGCACGTACTATGGGGGAGGGGAAGGTGAACTTCATCTCCGGGAAATGCCGGTCCCACTTGTGGAGGAAAGAGTGAGGACCCATGACAGGGGGGCAACTCCTAGTGACGGCGGGGGTGGCAGACGCGGAACTGGAAAGCATCCCCCCCGAGTACCACGACCTGGCCCCTGTGTTTGGGGAGGAGGAGGCCGATGAATTACCCCCCCACAGAAACTCAGACTGTGCAATCGAAATTTTGCCCAACCAAAAGTTGCCAAAGGGAAAACTGTATTCTATGAGCCCCTCGGAAAAAGTGGAACTGCGAAAGTTCATTGACAAAAACCTCAGTAGGGGTTTTATACGGCCAGCATCCTCCCCGTTTGCGGCTCCGGTGCTTTTCCGGAAAAAAAGGACGGGGGGTTGTGGCTATGCACTGACTATCGTGGTTTGAATGCAGTGTCTAACACAAACGCTTACCCCATGCCCCTCATAAAAGACTTATTGGCGGCGGTGGCTGGGGGAAAATCTTCTCGAAGCTAGACCTCCGAGATGCCTATTCCAGAGTCCGAATTCGGGAGGGGGATGAATTTAAGACGGCGTTCAACACCCCTCTGGGCCAGTTTGAATATCTGGTCATGCCATTCGGGCTCCAAGGGGCCCCGGGGTCCTCATGAACTTAATTAACCGAGGTGTTGCATAAATATTTGTTCAAGGGGTCCTTGTTTACCTTGATGACATTCTTTATATTCCCCCGACCTGAAATCTCATGTGAAACTGGTGCGGGAAGTATTACAAACGTTGCACAAGCATAAAATGTTTGCCAAACTGTCCAAGTGTGAATTTCACAAAACGGAGATCCCTTTTCTAGGCTACCGCATATCTCAAAAAGGAATTGAGATGGACCCTGACAAGCTTAAGGATGTAGTAGGGTGGGAGGCCCCCAAAACGCGGAGGCAACTCCAGGGCTTCCTCGGATTCGCGAACTTTTATAGATCGTTCCTATCAAACTTTGCCCAGGTGGCTCTCCCCTTGACTGACTTATTGAAAACCAAAGGGAAGCCACCCGAATGCACTCGACCTGGAGCTAAATTGGAATGGTCACCAGAGTGCCAACGGGCTTTTGACAAATTGAAAACCCTTTTTACGTCTGAACCGGTCTTAGCCCACCCTAATGAACTTAAGAAATTCATTGTTCAAGTTGACGCTTCAGACGTTGCCATGGGGGGCGATCCTCAAGAGGGAGAGGATGGGAAACTGCACCCCTTGCCTATGTTTCAAAGAAATTTAATGATACTGAACGGAATTGGTCGGTGTGGGAGAAAGAAGCGGGATCGATCCGTTTGGCGCTGGCTACTTGGCGCCATTGGCTTGGAGGGCGCGAGTCCCGCTCGAGGTCTGGACTGATCACAAAACCTCGAGCTGCTCCGCTCCCCCGTTTCTTGAACGCCAAGCAGCTCCGCTGGGCTGATTTCTTCTCCAAGTTTAACTTTACACTGCACCACTCTCCCGGGGACGTCGAACTCGCTGGCTGATGCGCTGTCCCGCCTCCCGCAACACGACAGTAAGAGGGAGGAGATTCATGACTCGATTTTCACTCCCTCCCAACTGGGAGGGGCAGTTACCACTCGGAGGCAGGCCAAACTCCCCCCGTCACCAGACCCTCCTCCCAAGGACTGGGCGGTGAAATTCTCTACAGCTATGACGGATGCGGATAGGGAGGAGGTGGAGGGGGAAGAAGGAATATTCCGTGATGCGCACGGCTGCTGGACCAAGAACAATAAACTCTTTGTCCCACGGTCCCTCAGGGGGAGGTGATGGGGTGGGCGCACGGGTCGAAACTGGCTGGACACACAGGGTTTGTGAAATCTCTCCAGCTCCTACAAAGACAATTTTGGTGGCCGGGGCTAAGAAAAGACATTTCCCTCTTCACGTCTGGGTGTCAAACGTGCTTGATGAGTAAACCTCGGCCCGGCAAACCCCCGGGTGCGTTGCAACCCCTCCCCACGCCGGCTCGGCCATGGGAAGTGATCTCTATGGACTTTATTACGGACCTACCTCTAGCGGGGGGAAAACTGTCATATGGGTGATAGTGGACTTGGTTTACCAAACAGGCGCATTTTGTTCCGTGTTGCCTCTATCCCCTCTGCCAAGAAACTAGCCTCTGCGTTTTTGCAACACGTAGTGAGGCTCCACACTTTACCTGCTAAGGTGATCTCGGATAGGGGTGCAATTCGTTTCACGATTCTGGAGTGAACCTATGTCACTGCTTGGGGTGGAGAGGGGGTTAGCAGTGGCACTATCCAGAATCCGATGGGCAGACCGAACGTGTCAATCAAACTTTGGAACAATATTTGCGGTGTTTTTCTAACTTTCAGCAAGACGACTGGCATTCTCTTTTTGCCTTTAGCTGAGTTCTGTTACAATAATACTCAGCACTCGTCGACTGGAATGTCCCCATTTAAAGCGGTACATGGATACGACGCCCCACCGCTGCCATTTTTGAATTCTCCCGATCTCCCGGCGGGAGACGCTGGAGACTGGTGCAAACACTTACAAATGGCGTGGGGTTCGTTAGCCAAGACTCTAGAAGAGGCTGAGGTGGCTTACAAACTACAGGCCGACAAGAAACGTAATCTTGCCTGGGATCCCTAAATGTGGGGAATTTGCCTTATTTATCCACGCAACACTTGCGTCGTATTCAGCCGAGTCGCAAGCTCGGTTGGAAATTTATCGGTCCCTTTGAGATTGTGATAGTGATTAACAATGTAACTTTTGAACTTGCTTTGCCCAAATCCCTAAAGTCTGTTCATCCTGTTTTCCATGTAAGGCTTCTACGCCAGGCGCCTGAGGAGAACAAATGGAGACCACAACGACCGACCCCACCTCCGCTGCTGGTGGGGGGAACCTCACTAGCCAAGTATCGCAAATCTTGGACTCTAAGATCTCTCGCAATCGCTTGTTTTATCTGGTTGAATGGATTGACTTTGGGCCGGAACAGAGGGAGTGGGTGCGGGCGGAAAATGTTCTGGCCCCCGGCTTATCCAGGCGTTCCACAAGTTGTACCCCCATAAACCAAAGGGGTAGGCTTATTTTCAAGGGGCTGCATGTCAGGTAGCCCTGCCATGATGGATGGAGGGGAGGGGAGGTTGGCTCTGGGCGCCTTAGTGGCGTGACAGGCGGGAGGTTGGAATCTAGGGAGTTGTTGATTTACGCTTAGGGTGTGAGAATGGAATGTAGCTCTGGTTACCCCTATCTCCTGCAGACGGGACATTCTGACCTTGAGGAATCAAGCTGCGAGCTTTCCTATCGCTTTTCAAAGCTGCAGCTTTGCTGTGAATAATGGGGCGTTGGGAACTTCATTAGCGTAGTAACTTTCGATTCCCAATCGCATGGTATTCTGTGACTAGGAGAAGGGGGGTCCCCATTCACCCCCTTGCCCTGTATAACTGCTTGCTTTCTGTAACCAAGTCATTCTGAACAATGTACCTGCTTCAGTGAACCTTTCTCTTGCAGCTTTATAATAAATACTATCCTTGCTTGCATCACAAGGCCTGGTGTTTTGCTGACTAAGTTAGGACTCCTGACACTGTTTTAATTCCAGGAACAGAATGGAAAGGGAAGTAGCGGAATTACAAGTTATTACAACACTTGGAACAAACAACCCACCAGGACTTAACAGGGATATTGGTTTCTTATCCCATTGCACATGCTAATTTGATCAATGTTCACAAATGTATTCTCACCAAGAAGTGCTAAACATCGCCTATATTTTGATTTCTTTTCTTTTTTCTTGAGATAGTATATTATAATAGTGATTGTAATACAATGCAGTATCTTGTTGATCTCTGACATAACACTGTTCCCCAGGGAAAGGATTCTGTCAGTTAACTCCATGTTTTATTCAAGCAAAATGTTATCACTACCCTTAGCAATTAAGAACATAATTGAATATGTAATGTAATTTGGAACGGTAGATTTAAATGCAGTTCTTTGTTTTGGGAACAAGGAAAACACTTTACACAGCCAAGATGCTGTAAAACTCACCTCCACGCTTGAAAAGAGATGGATGGGGTCTAAGGACGGGAATCTCACAAATTAGGGCACATCAATCTCCAGTTCTAACATATTTATTTCCTATGTTTTTCCCTCCCCCACCCCCAGGTTAAACCAAAACAGATGATAACCAGAAACCCAGCGTGTTATTCTTTGGATCTGTTTTAAAAAATATTTTCACTATTTTGCATGCTAATTTAGCAAAACACTCCTATATATACAACTATGATATGTAATTCCATTTCATCATCTGACAGTCTCTGTGGTCTTTAAAGTAGACACTGGGGGAATTCCTGAAGTGTTGTGAATGTGGTTATGTCACACCACTGGCATTTGTGATACTTCCCCCCTCCCTAGGCTCCACCCTGAAAAGTTCCAGAATGTAGGCTTTAAAGAGACAGTACACTAGTTTATTGGGGCTTTGGTAGCCATAAAATGTCTCCATGTGAGAGTCCCTGATTGGTGAGTTTTTCCTTCTCTTCTCTTTTTCCTGGGGGGAAAAAAAAGATTGGCAGGCCTGACCAGTAGATTCATTTGGACTCATAAGCCAGTCAGTGGGTGCGTTCAGACGCGCCGTTTGAGCCGTTTTCAGCACGGCTCAGAAACGGCTTTTCCCTGCGCGTTCACACGCCCAACATCTGCCCACCGTCCCCAGCCGTCACTTTCTGGAGCAAACCCCTTTGAAACGGAGTATTTTGGCACCACTTACCCAAGTGGTGTTTTCCATCATTCTCCGTTTCAAGCCGCACTTTTCCCTGTCTGATCGCTCCGTCCAGCCACTTCCGGGTGCCCGCTCAACCCCCCCCTCTGGGAAGCTGCCTCCAGCTTCCGTTTTTAGTCCTCCATTTTTTTCCCCCTTACCGGTGTGCGCTTGAGCGGAGCTCCGCACTTAGTTAAAAAAAAGAAAAGCTTCACTGGTGCCTAGTTTAGGCATTTAGAGGAGTCCGGGATCTCGGGGAGGCCATTTTTAAAAGGACTCTTCCTTTAAACTTTAAAAGGACCTGTTCAGATCGCTCTTCTTCGCACCGGCCAAACTTCCTGTTCGGAAGAGGGCTGCCTGTGCGCATGCTCAAAGGAGAGGGGGAAACCCCTCCCACCTGCAGGAGGACGGCGGGGCGCTCGGAAGGAGGAGGTTAGTCTGAGCGCGATTCTCCAGATTAAAAAAACGCATCGTGCTGGAGCAGTTTAAACCGCTCCAGCACGCTGTCTAAACGCACCCAGTACCTCAGAGCTGTAAGGACTACGATTATAGGGTTACCAGCTCTGGGTTGGGAAACTCCTGGATATTTGGGGGTGGGGCATGGGTAAGAGGGGTTGGGGAGGAGAAGGGTCTCAGTGGGAGATAATGCCATAGAGTCCACTGTCCAAAGCTGCCATTCATTCCAGGGGAGCTGGTCTCTGTAGTCTGGAGACCACTTGTAATTCTTGGAGATTTCCAGGCTGCACCTGGAGGTTGGCAACTTTAACCACCAAAGCCAGGGCCTCAAGGCCAAAGGGGCCTCATATTTAGATACTTGGGGGGGGTTAGCATTTGATAAGCAACTTATTTTTATGCATATCATGCATTAGAATTTTTATTGCTATTATGTCTAGGCAGCTTGAAAGCTGGAAGTAGCCCAGGCCCCAGGCTTCTCTAGACCCTTTAAGCTCACTTCTCTTGCCCTCAGATTTTCCCCTGCAAATGCTACACACCCATACTTCCTTTAAAGCACCTAAAGAAATGTGTGCCCTGGGCCACACAGTTGCTGACACAATGCAAGATTTTCCCTTGTACATTGTATTCCCATACAAACATACCAGTCTTATGCTATCTTTCACACACACCAGAAGAGACAGAAATAAAATAAGAAGTGCCATTTTGTGGCGGCGCTTAAGACAATTTTAATTATACTGTGCAGAAAAAATAATATTTGTACTTAGGCTATATGATACCTTTGTGAACTAGTGAGGAATAATGGTTTTCAGGTCAGACTCCCAAGGGATTAGCATATTGACCAGAGAAAATCATTGAAAAGGTCTGGAACCATCTGGTTTGTACCAGTTGACAATTATGAGTAAGGAGGAACTGTAAGATTAAACAACCAAGGATTACAATTAAACTTCTACACGCTACATGTAAACAGCAAGAGTGATTTTATCAGTAGGCTTAAGTTTAATAGAGAAGGGGAAGGGGAAAAAAAGATTTCTCCGAGGAATGGGGGAGACTGCTAGAGGGATGTATTCAATCAGAAGTTTTTGTAATAAAATGCTATGAGACCAGCTACTCAGAGCAGCTAACAGTTAAACATCCAAGGGCAGGATATAGCCTAAACAGGAAATGAAAAGCAAACAATGAACCAAAACTGACATATTTCACAGAAAAGGTAATAAACATATGGAATAATTTGACAGAAAGGTCAAAAAAGCAAATAGTGAAAGGGAGCTAGGAAAACTTGACTTTTTCTTTCTTTTAGCCAAGTGGGAAGAATAGGGCTCTGAACTGGAATTCAGTTATTTCACTTTTAAATTTCAGTTTGTTTTAAGGGCTCTGTCATAGGTGTCTCTTGTGAATCAGTGCTTGTAACATTTTCTGTTCTGCCTTCATGAAAATATCGAAGTTTGGGCTACAGATACTTCTCAGAGAAGTTTTGCTAGCTTGGTCAAAACAGTTGGCTTTCTGCAAAAATCAATTTGAGGTGTCTCGTCTCCAAAGTTACTTCAAATTTTGCTTTACGCAAGATCAGGTGGCAACCTAGGAGAGCGCAGGACAGACATTGAGGCATTTTTTAGCAATATCTAGGGTTGTCTAGGGATGGGCATGAACCGGGAAAATGAAGCCATTTCCCCAGAAAGCACTTTCCTGGGTACACTTTCTTTGGGGGGGCTGTAACTTGGACCCTGTAAATCCAATCCTCACCAAACTTGGAGGGCAGGAGCCAGAGATCCCCTGTGAGTTTGGTGACTCTTGCCTGCACAGGATCTGTTCTAAAACATCTGTTCTAAAAATGATCATCCGTACAAGCTAGAGACATCAAAGTCCAAGGGGACCTCCCCTAGATGCTCCTCTACATGATATCCAAGTTCCACCCCCCTGTTGCTTTGAAATTTTGCAAACATTTAGATTCAGCAGAGACCTTCTGTCTGGAAATGTATCAGTTCATGAACTGGCACAAACGGCTGGAAAGTCTGTGGAAAGTTCATGCCAGTTGACCTGCCATGGACTTCACTTTGTGAACCACAAACCAGCCAAAACTCATATGGAACTTTAGTTCATGAACTGGTTTGTGTCCATGCCTAGTGTTGTCTTGTCTCAAAAGGATTCAGCTTTGGGAATCTCCAAACTTCAAATTTTTCTTTAGGTGAAATTTAGTAAAAAAAAACAAACCAACCCAAACCATAGGAAAACATGCCACATGTTGCCTAGCCATTTTGTATAGGTGACAGAACAGAAAAGAGAGCCAGATTTTTTTAAAAAAAATGTGTCAAGGGGAATTTAGTTAAGGGAAAGAGAAGAATAGTTTGGGAGTAGATAAGGATAAGAGAAGCTCTGTTCTGTGACACAGGAAAGTGGTGGATGTCACGGGGACATGAAGGGTGCTGCTCACTCTAGACCTTTCCGATAGAAAAAAAGTTGGGGAAGGGAAAGAGTTGCCTTGAGTTGGAAAATTAGTCTTGGGCAAAGTTAAGCCCCCACATCCTTGATTTGGCTGCTCTCATATTCAAATTGGCAGTCTTTTATGGTTTATGACATTATTTAGTAAAACATTTATGTCTTGCCTTTCCTTGACCAAATCTGAAATGTCTGTTTTTATCATAATCAGTGTATGCGTAATTATGCATGGTGGAATAACTGATGTAGCGTCACGCAGTAACTGAATCTATTAAGAGAATATTAGCACAGCTTTAGCAGTATCTGATTACTCACAGAAGATTTCAAAGGATCACACATTAGTCTGTACATCCTTCAGTGATGATTTGCGAGGACAAACGAGGATGCATCACATACCGGAGATAGAATTTTCTTATCACCCTAAGTGTAATATTTGTTCCACTAACCCAATTCATATATTCACCTGGAAGTAGTAGACTGGTAGACAGGCATAAGATGAACTACCTCTAGTTACAAAATCTATGTTATATTGTAGACTGAAACTAGAAGAACAAGAACAGTAGGTTTTTATACCCCACTTTGCCCTATCTTAAGGAGTCTCATCATGGCTTACAATCACATTCCCTTCCTCTCCCCACAGCAAGCAGTTCTGAGGGAAATAAGACTGGCGCAAGGTCACCCAGCAGGCTTCATGCAATGGAGTGGGGAATTAGAGTCGGCTACTCTTAACCACTACACCACACTGGCTCTCTGCCAAGATGGCAGAAATACTTTTTAGAGATACGGATATTTCTGAATGGGGAGGGAGGAGAAGAATTAGATGAAGTGGGTTGAACATCATGGCACTGAGTATAAATAGAACAGAACCAGCAGTTTCATGGCTTCCTTAATCTGGAATCTCTGTTCCCAATTCTCACATGTGGCTGAAATTACTCCATGAGGGGAAGACAGGCTGAACACTGCTCATATGTAGAAGCGCGCTCTCCCTCCCTCCCTCTCTCACACACACACATACACACACACATATGCAGCTGCCTTATATTGGATCAGACCGTTGGTCCATCAAGGTCAGTACTGTCTATTCAGACTGTGGTTCTCCAGGATCTCATGGTCTTTCACATTGCCTAACATAAGAACATAAGAGAAGCCAATGTTGAATCAGGCCAATGGCCCATCTAGTCCAACACTCTGTCACACAGCGGCCAAAATATACCAGGTGCCATCAGGAGGTCCAGCAGTGGGGCCACCTGTTACTTGATCCTTTTGACTGAAGATGCCAGGGATTGAACCTGGGACCCTTTGCATGAAAAGTAAATGTGAAAGCATGGAGCCATTTGTCTAAGTTCTGATGAGTCCTAACATTTAAGATCATGGAAATGTTTCTGTTTGTATTATCAGCGGTTGCTGGGTGTTTTATAAGGCAACTTTACAGGTATTATAAGGCAACCTTACAGGTGACAGCTGCTAGACCAAAATTCCATCTAAAATTATCATATCCATTTTGTTCCCTCTATAATGGGTCTTACTAAGATCAAAGTGTGACTAGGACTGCATGGGTCTCCTTCTGAAAGCAACCTTCTGACTAAAGCCCTTTTCAGATGCTACTATTACATATACTGGGAGTTTACCACCTGTACATCTCGGGAACTCACACTACCTGCGATTCTCCCATGTTTACTTACCATGTGCTGAGAGCCAGCATGGTGCAATGCTTAGGGTGTTGGACTAGGACCTGGGAGACCCAGGTTCAAATCTCCACCCTGCCATGGAAGCTTGCTGGGTAACTTTGGGCCAGTCATACACTCTCAGCCTAACCCACCTCACTGTTTGTTGTGAGATAAAATGGAGGGAAGGATGACGTAAGCCACTGGGGAGAAAGGTGGGGTAAAAATGAAGTAAACAAATAAACAAATACAGCATCCGTGTGCATGAACGTGAATCCTGGAACATTCCAGTGGTCAGTTTGGATCTGCACTAACATGTGTTGCTCCTGTTCACACAACAAGATGACCACAGCTATTGGGAGGATCTATGCGTGACTGGTAGGCTCCTGGTACATGGGTTTGTAATGTCTGAAAAGCACTTAAGATAAAGGAAATGCTGTATAATGACTCTGTCTGGCTGCAGCTATGGATGTTTCCAGTGCAGGGATTCCTTTTTTTATCTGCTCATGCCAGGAATTGAACTTTGGATTTTATGCATGCTCTTACTGTCATCTCAAGCTCCTGTCTCTTCACGTGTCTCAGAATGGCTGAGGAAAGAGCACGGATTTCAAGAGTTTGGGGTTCCAATCCAGTTACAGTTAGTCAAGCCTAGTGAAATTAATGGGACAAGTTCACTGAGAGTAAACTGAGCCCCCGCTCATTTCATTAAGACTTAAACATGACTATCTGTAGATGGATCAGGGCCCCAGAGTTTGACGAGGACACCAGAATGCCGAAGGTCAGCCCTACCAGCTAATAATCATAACAGCCTTGCTACATCATAATCATTTAAATATGTAAACTTTTGACATTTCATTCTCTTTTATCTCATTGTTACATCTTACTTGCTTACAGATGTTCTACATGTGGGAAAAGAAGATAAGTATAATGGCTGGAAAATAAGATTTTCTGTGTTTTTAAGTCTCAACAGCAGAATGAAATAAGTAAGGAATTAATTGGAAGTGAGCCACATTGCATGAAAGCAAGGTTTAAAATATCTTTTTTTTTTTTTTTTTAAATATCCATTCAATGTGGAGAGAAATGGAAGTTTATTGATAGCCGCCTTGCAGTTTAGTGGAATGCCTGCCGAAAAACAAAGGGGCTTTCAGAAGCAGTTAAGAGTTTTTAATCTATCTCAAATACCATCAACCAGAATTAGCTTTCCTCCCCTGCAAAAAATTTTTGCAGCTTATTACCCAGATGATATGCAAGAAAAGTTTCCTATTTGTGGGCAGATTCTTATCTGTGATATACGGAAACATATGGAATACCCAAATAAAAAATACACTCACATTAATTTCAGTGAGAAGTGAAGCAGGACCGGCTGCTTTGATTAAAAAATCTGATGCTAGAACAGCCTCCTGAGGCAAACACCTTCCCACTCCCCAGAAATAGAAATAAAAGCAGATAACTTGCAGCAAGCAAGAGAAACATTTGTTCCAGCTCATTGCTGTAATGGGGGGTTTATTTTTATTTTATTATTATTATTTTGTTTCACTTCAGCATTTAAGGGCTTTGCTCCTGGCTTAGTGGGGGACACAGCAGCAGCTGCCCTGAAAACACTATATATATATTTTTACAAATGAGACATATGAAGCCTCTGAATGGAGTGGGAGTTCTGCACAATGTTGTGGACCTGGTTCTTTCCTTTTGAGCCAGAAGTAAAACCGCCTTTGATCCAACTCAAAGAAGCACCATCCATGTGGATTTTCTGCCTGCGCCCAATACTAGGAGGGGTTGGAATTAAATTCCGCCTTTGCATTCATTCCGCTTTAACATCCCCCCCTCCCGCTGAGCCACAGCATAACTTGCCACCATGGCTCAGCTGGGAAGGGAAAAGCCCCGCCCTCCCATGAGAAGCCCACCATTACCTCTGCAGCATCTGTGCTTGTGTGCAGTGCTACAGAGCTGGAGTGTGAAGGGAGCAGTGTTCCCTCTAAGCTGAGTTAGTGTGAGCTAGCTCACAGTTTTTTAGCCTCCAGCTCACACATTTTTGTCTTAGCTCAGGAAGGACGGCTCCAGAGCAAACTAATCTATGCAGTATCCAATTTATGCAGTCGCTCGCTCACAACTTTAATGTCAGTAGCTCACAAAGTAGAATTTCTGCTCACAAGACTCTACCACTTAGAGGGAACATTGGAGGGGAGGTGGGGAGGGGAGGGGAGGGGCAGCAACAACAGCAACAAGTTCTGCGAGGCTGGGGCATGTGGGCATGGTTCCTTTCTGTCCCCACATTGCTTTCTGCTGCTTCCATGCCACACTGACTGCACTAGCACTACAGGTCCTTTCCACACCAGGGCACTCTGTATCATCGTCTTGATGTTTTGTTTCAGGTCTAAAACAAGCAAGGCTTCTTGTAGTTTTGAATGTAGTTAGCACTGTTTAGTGTGGTGGCTGGTTGGTAGTGTGGCCAAGTGCATGCCTCCAAACCACAAGAGACTTTGGGGGCAGAGCATGGGGAGGGGGGAGATGTTGTGCATGCACCAACGTCACTTCCGTGTAAAACCAGGAAGTGGTGTCACTAATGCTCTAGGATTTCACCAGTCTCTGTGGTAAAAAAAAAAAATCTTAGAACATTGCTGATGTCACTTCCATGTTTTAACCAGAAGAGGTGTTGACACATATACAACATCTCCCCCATCACCCATTTTCAGATGAGCTGCAGGGGCCAGGGAGCATCAGGAGATCCCCCTACTATAGTGTGTGATTTGGCAAGCCTATTGTTAAGATAGCAAACAAGGCACAAGCAGTATGAGTGGCTAAGATTTCAGGTGCCCAAGGTCATCAAGAAGCAGTTCATGAGCCCTTCAAAACCAGCTACATTTCAGCTGTATGTGCAGCTTTTGTGCCTGCGCATTCATCATGTGGGCACATGTTCAGATCTTGCAGTCTTAAAGTATATGCTAAAATTGTACCCGATCTTTTCACCACCTTCCCAGTATGACTGACGCAGACAAGTTCAAGCATATTCTGCTTTCACTGGTAGCATATTATTTAGTTTGTATTCAACTTTTTAGTAGTCCCCGATAAAGATCTAGTGTGGGAGATACTGCAAATTGACTGAACAGATATTTCAATCTCTCTTTCAAAGTTACTTCTTTCATTTCTCTAAGCTTCTTCTTATGACAAGCATATGCAATGATTCCCCCTCTAATAAAAGCTTTACAAGCATCACATTCAATAGCATGAATACTAGCTGTTCCTTGATTAATATTAAAATGCTCTGATAACTCAGCCATCATCTGATTTTTAAAAGTCTCATCTTGAAGAAGAGAAACATTAAAATGCTATAAACCAGGAGGTCTAACCCAGTCTGGGAAAAGGACTACACTTTCCAGGGTAGGATAAGAATTTTGAGGGGAGGGTGATCAGAAACATAGGTGTTTACCAAAAGGCATATAGCTATCTTGGCAATCTGAACAAGAAGCAATACATGGACTGTGGAAAAGTTATTCAAGTAAACTTAAAAATTGCATTTAATAACGATCTGGATGAGCCAGGCATCCCTGAATGTCTCATGCCTTGGAAACCCTATGGGTTTGCTATATGTCAGCTGCAATTTGACAGCGCTTTCCACCACCACCACTGAAGATCTGGATGCCCTTTCACAGGTATTGTCAGTGTAGATGAAGATGCGCATCTGGATCTAGATCCTCTTGCATATTGAAATTGGGCCCCAATGAGTTGTTTGCTTGCATCTTTTGATGTTCATCTTAGTGATGACGATGCACTACTCAGCATAGCACCTCCAGATGTTATATGCAGGTTGTTTTCTGCTCTCAAGGACAGATTTGGCTATGAGCTGCATGGTGGCTGAGTTCAGACAGGTAGTTTGAAGCAGGAGCCAGTCGTGGCAAAAAAAGCCCTGGAAAAAACTGTTCCAGGTTTTCCTGGTCACACTGCGCCGACTGATGTGGGAGCATACTGGGAGGAGGCGAGTGGAAGCGTTCAGACTGCTGGCCTGGAGGTGCAGCTGTAAATGGCTTTTCCCTGGTAATTCGGCTATGTGTGCATGTGCACATGAGTGCATATGCGCTCATGCGCATCAGCGCATCCGGATGATTTGGGGAGGATCCCATTGCGCCAGCACCACATTGGGCCGTAGAGTGGAGCACAGCCAATCATATCAGAGCACAGCAACATGGGTTGCTCCCGGCTTTTTGGGTTGGCATTCACATTTCCCGGAAGCGGAATGAAACGGGATAAATGGGCTCTCAGGGATTTGCTACCGCTTTTACCAGATATCTTTTAAACGTGGGAGCAAAGCGGAACAGCACAGGTTGACTATGGGTGGGGAACGCCAGGCAGATGTGCCTGTGTGAACGCTCCCTTTAATCCTCTTGTAAAATGTGGCTGAAACGTGGCTATAGCGGGGCAGTCTGAACTCAGCCGGTGATGTGGGAAGTGGGGGTAGGAGAGAGACAACAAACTAAGGACTGTGGAAGTAGCTGGATTAAAAGCAAACAAGGAGAGGTAATCTGATTGGGGTGGAGTAAATCAGTCCCTGGGGATTTTTCAAATGACCCTTTATAATCAGAGGAGGCATGTCAATCATTTGGACAGCCCAAATTAAAAGATTTCCGGATCACCACTTAGGTTGTACTACTTAAAAAAAAACAAAATGTGATATATAAGAATTCTATTTTTCTTTTGCATTTCCAATGGGCTTTCTTTTTGTAATTTCAGAAATGCATTGTCTGGTGTGAGGAATCAGGAAACAAAATGTCTGATGCTGTTCTCACACTTTCAAATGATTTGACATTGCCATTGTTGCATTCTTACTTGATGTATTAACTATGCATGCTCTTTGATAAATGTTGGGTTTATATATAAATATATAACCAACATTGTGCAGGCCTAGCAGTTATATTCCACTCTAATGGGTTTCTGGAAATAGTAGTATCCTCATACTGCAGAATCTTTAATGGTTAAAATATCTGATTCAAGTAAGTGATAGTCCAATAATGGAAATGCGGAAGAGCTAAATATCTGAAATATAATATTCGCCTGTGGAAGGAAGTGACATTTTTAAAATTAATCTTTATTCTGACCTGACACTGTACAGAGATGCATCATAAAATGCTGCCAAGTATCAAGTCACTGTGGTGTCACCAGGATGGCTCCAGTGACTTAAACTCAGCTTATTTCTGAAGCAGTTCCTCCTCTAGTATAAGCATTCCCCCAAAACAATAACATAGCTGAGCAAGGACAGAATAGATTTGCTGTATATCCTGACTGCAGATGCTTGGTGCTCTACAAATAAACATCTCCCTGAACAGTTGCTGAAAGTATCTGCCTAATAGGAAAAGGAATCTTAATTGTTCCCATCTATTTATTTGATGTATGATGGATTTCGAGTGATAAGGGTAATAGTCTGTTGCATGTTGTAGCTGAAAGCAAAGGGGTTTACACATAGAGATATGCCATTTAACCAGTGGATGTTCATTGAAAGTCATGAGCTGTAAGCATGCCAACTTAACACAAATCAGAACAGTTCATCACCGGTAGCAGGACAGCCAGTGAGTAGATAGATCAAGAGGAGCAGTTTTGTGTACTAATCTCCCCCCTTGCCTAATAATTTATGTAGCTCAGCAAGAATGGGAGTACATTTTACCATCATTATCAGGATGCTGTTCAAAATGACATCCCCGTGATGGAAGATTCAGGTGGGGTAGCCGTGTTGGTCTGAGACAGCAGAAGAAAGTTGGAGTCCAGTGGCACCTTTAAGACTAACAAAGTTTTATTCATGATGGGTCATCCTATTCCAGGACTTATTATCTTCAGCCAAATGGATTGGTCTCATTGCCATCTTGTCACAGCCAGTGGGACTGTGGAGCAATGCAATGTGATCCCACTGATCCACATCGAATGTACTTGTGGATATTAAAGGATCAGATAGGATGGAATGAGCCAGCTCAGGAAGGCCATTTCTGATACCACCCCTATGGTGACTGTGACTTTTGCTCTAACTTTTTATTTTATTAAATGTCATTCTAAAAGTTAACACACAGTACAAAATCCCTTTCCAAAAAAACCCCCAATGCATTCAAAAGTTCCAAAACCAGATAAAGGTTCTCCATCTAGCCACAATACTACATTATTAGGTACTAGGAATAAGGCCCATTGTGGAAATAAATACAACGGGCTCTAGAAAGAGGCTCTGGGAGAGTGCCCCGGCTTTGGGCACTCAGTGACAATTTGCTGTGGCAATCTCAGCAGGGTATAATGACAGAATCCACCATTTTCTCCAGAGGAACTGATCTTTGCTATCTGAAGAGCAGTAGTAATTTTGAGTGATCTCCAGCCCAACCCCAAGATTGGTAACAGTGGTTCCCCAGGAGGGAGTGGCTGGTTTGGAGGGTGGAGTCTATGGCATTGTACCTGTCTGAGGTCCCACCCCTCCTCAACACTCACCCTCTCCAGGTTCGACCCCTCAGATCTCCAGGAATTTCCCAACCTGGAGTTGACAACCCTATCTCCCTCCCAGCCAACCATCAACCTACCTTTAGTTTTCCATCTCCTCCCCCATCCCTCCTAGAGAGCAGTTGTAATTTTGAGTGATCTCCATCCCCCACCTGGAGATTGGCAACAATGGTTCCCCATCAGGGAATGGCTGGATTGGAGGGTGGAGTCTATGGCATTGTACCTGACTGAGGTGCCACCCCTCCTCAAACCTCACCCTCTCCAGGCTCCATCCCTCAAATCTCCAGGAATTGCCCACCTGGAGTTGGCAACCTGATCAGGACTGGGCCCAATGAGTTTTCTCCCAAAGGCCAACATAGGTGTGGAAAGGGCCTTTTACTGACAGAGGAGAAAGTACAGGGAATATTAGGGAAATACCTGGAGATTTGGGGGGTGGATCCTGTGGAGGGCAGCATTTGGGGGGTGTGGAAGGACTCCGCAGGGTATAATGCCATAGAGTCTACCCTCCAAAGCAACCATTTTCTCCCGGGTAACTGATCTCTGTCATCTGGAGGTCAATTGTAACAGTGGGAGATCTCCAGGTCCCACCTGGAGATTGGCAACCCTAGGGGAAAGTCAGCCGCACAGCAGGGAGTTGAAGAAAATGGTCTGATGGTCGCTGGCCCACCTCGTTAGCCAGCCAGCCATGCTGAAGCTAAGCAGGAGAAAGAGCCTTTTTCCATTTATTCTGACAGGAAAGTGGCCGTTGGGGAGGGGGTTATGCTGAAAGTCCTTTGTTTTTTTACTCACAGAACCAAGCTTGGCTGCCTACCAACAGCCACTGAGGGGACAGTCCCTCACAGGAGTCAAGAGAACTGTCTTCCTCAGGAGAGAGAGCTGTCTGCCAGGGGGAGTGGGTGGGGAAGAGGAGTAGACCCAGCACCCGGCCAATGGCATGCGAGTACTCTTGAGTGGCGGCTGATGGGCCAATGGCTGAGGGAGGGCATTTTACAGCCAATGGGAGCGCATGGAATCTTGCGAAACCAAAAGATAATTATTTATAAGGAGAGATGCTGTTCCTTTTTGTCCTTCATCTTTTAAACCACTAATTGCAGTAAGAACACCTTAATTACCCATTTCAATATTGATGGAACTTTCTCCCAAGAAGTGCCCCAAACAGCTTTTGATGCAAGTAACAAGTTTCCATGGCAGCAATTTAGCTGTTGCCTATTTTAATCAAAATCACTACAAACCAACATCAATAGTTCAGACTTCAGTTGTACCCCAGTTATTTGCACAGTTACACATGTACTTTCAGGCTGACCTTCAGTTAGTGATCCAGTGCCCTTCCTAAAATTATGATTAGGCTTAACAGTGGCAAGAATACTGTGAACATGTAGAGGTACAACATGACAAGAAGAGTAAGATTCTTCTGCCATGTTATATGTTATAGGATGTGCAGCTTCCCACACTGATTTTAGAGAGACTTGAAGGAGCAAGAGGATAAGCTACACTGGTTCCTAAGCATGGATGAAGGTGGAAATGGTAGCAGCTGGCTTTGGGCAGCACTATAATTTGATTCATCACTTATCTGTCTCCACATAAACTCAGTTGTTGGCACCATGCCATAAAGCATTGGCTAAAAAATTAGCGGTGGGAGTGAATGAGACCACGGCCCTTTGTGCACTGACAGCTTGCTCCAGATAATCCAAGGAGTCAAACCTTAAGGGTTGACTTCGCAGTCGCAGGCATTCCCTCTGCACTGGTTTATTTCACCTCCAGTTTATTTATTTGTGTATTCTGTACGCATTCTGCATATACAAGCAAAACCCACATTTTTTGAGCTCAATGGCTGCCAACCCCTCCCTCCCTCTGTGATTCCGCAAAAAGAAAGGGAAGGGAGGGGGAAATCCAGGCCCACACATGCAAGACTGACACATTTGGGAACAGGGAATCCCCTCGTCCTTTATATTTACTGATTCCTTCTTATGTTCTCTCTGGCTTTTAAAAAGTTTTTTCCTGAGCGGAAGGACATGTCCTCTTTTGTATTTGGAGGAGGAGGGAAAGAAAACAGAACAGGGAGGGAGTGGCTGAGTTCAGACTGGCATTTTGTAGCGGGACAATTGAAAGGACAAAAAGAACTGTGAAAAGGCTACAGACTGGCATTTTGTAGCGGGAACCAGTCATTGCAAAAAAGCCCCAGAAGAAACTGTTTCGGGGTTTCCCAGTCACATGGGGCCATCTGATGCAGGAGCATACCAGGAGGAGGTGCGCTGGAGTGTTCAGACCACTGACCCGAAGACGCCACTGTCAGCAGCTTTTCCTATGCACAGATTGCCGATTGGGGGAGGATCCCGGCACCACATTTGATGTAGTGGTTAAGTGTGCGGACTCTTATCTGGGAGAACCGGGTTTGGTTCCCCACTCCTCCACTTGCACCTGCTGATGTGACCTTGGGTCAGTCACAAGCTCTGGCACAGCTGTTCTCTCAAGGACACTTTGTGTTAGAGTTCTCTCAGCCCCACCTACCTCACAGGGTGTCTGTTGTGGGGAGGGGAAGGGAAAGGAGTTTGTAAGCCTTTGGGCAGTGAAGGGCAGGGTATAAATCCAAACTCTTCTTCTTCACATTGTGTGGTAGAGCAGAGCATGGCCAATCAAACTGCTGCTGCAGTTCCAGCTTGCTCCCGGCTTATCGGCCGAGCGGCCACACTTCCAGGAAGAGGACTGACGCAGGTTAAAGGCGCTCTCCAGGATTTGCTACCACTTTAAAGAGGTATCTTTTTAATGCGGGAGATAAGCATGATGGGTCTACTGTCACAAACTCCCATGAACTTTTAAAGCAGTGGACTTTTTAAGAACCTTTAAAGCTGAGCTCAATTGTTTTTCGGGCTTTCTGCAAACCCCATTTAAAGGGACTGCCTTTCAACAGGGTTTGAGGGGCCACAAACCATGAACCAACATAAACCACACATCCCCATTGCCATACAACATCTGCCATACTACATCTACCACAGTACATCCCTTTTTTGTCCTGTAGCCTTTCATAAATGAAGGAACCCATACTTGGTTCTTTCCCAAAGACGATTACTTTAATTATAGTTCCTAGAATATTGGGCAGGTATCATGGAGATTTTGGTCAAATTCCTGCTCTACCATGAAGCATTGTGGATGACTGTGGACAAATAATTGGATATTCCCCAGCCCTCTATGACTGTTAAAATAGGTACTGCCAGAAGCTGGGGACCCTTGCAGGCAAAAAGCCCCATGATTTTTGAGGGGAGGGGGCTACAGTCAACCCCACCCCTCCTCCCCCTTCCATCAATAAGTTGTCCATATGGTTTCAAGGGGCTTCAACTTCTGGGGAACATTTAAGAACCAAATCTGGTAGGCTCTAGAAGATTTGAACTACATATTCCTATATTATTGATGGAACTAGTCAGACTGTTTTACCTCTACAGTACCTACTTCAAGAGTCTTATTTATAAATATAAATGTAAGCTATATAAATATGAGTCTAAATTAACTGTTGCTCTCAACTGTTTGCACAAAAATGAAAGTTTAATCTGAAGGGTCAGAACCAATAAGACTTTTAGATTTGTAGCATATGTGAGTACATAATTGTTGCAAAAACATTTTTGAGTGTGCCTATTTCTATGCAAATACTACTGTTTATATGCTAATGAAAAACTTAAGTGAATCTCTTTTTAAAGTACCTACCAAAATACAATGTGATGGCTCATGTCTTGTATCTTTTGTAGGAATCTTTTGTTAATTTTTGTTTGGAACAAGGCATGTCTCAGATGACAAACTCAGTTAAAGCAAAATTGATATCAGCAATGCATAACAGCAGAGGGTTGTTTTTTTTTCCTTTCAGTGATTATTATTGTTAACAAAATTTTAAAAGCCCAGGAAATTTAAAACTGAGGATTAAATTTACAAAAACATATGCAAAAGTTAGCAAACTATCTCATCTTTTGAAATGTAGATGATTCAAAGAGCAATCCTAAGCGTCTACATTCTAAGTCCACTGACTTCAATGGAATTAAAAGGGTTTCACTCCTACAGAGTCTTCTAAGAATACCCTCCTGGGAGTAAGCCCAATTAAATAGACTTAAGTAGGATTCTCAGTAGAACTACTTAGGATAGTGCTGTTACAGTAGAATCCTAAGAGCACTTATTTGGGAGTACGTCCCATTGAGTATACTTTAGTAGGATTCTTAGTAGACCTGTTTAGGATTGCTCTATTAATTAGCCATCTTCTTTGGGTTTTTTTTTAATTCAGTAATATCTTATTTTGTGCTGATATCTTTTAACAAAGCAGAAGATCATAGCTGTTGACTAGAGTTGGCTATTTCAGCTGAAAGATCATGGCTGTTGATGAGACCTGGCCGTTTCAACTGCAAATATTTGTATCAGAATTATATGATAAGATATCAAGGCCACGATACAAGTATGTGCACAGGAAGCAGCTGGGCCGGTACACAAATATTCCTGCCAAACAACCAGCACTTGCATTGATTAGCTTAGCTGATGAAGAGAGGAGAATGAATCCAGCCTCCGCCTTTCCCGCCCAAACAGCAGACATAAAAATCGCAGCCCTGACAACGGAATTTGAAACACATTGCCGATGCAACATCTGTTTGAATGGACCATCAACTGAAGCAAACATACTCATCCCGCTATTTGGATCAAGGTTTAAAGACCACCCTTCATCGATCACCATTTCAGGAACAGGCAGCCACAAAACTGGGATACAATTTTATTATTTATTTATTTATTTATTTAGGCTTGTAGCCCGCCCTCCCTGCAAGCGGCCTCAGAGAGGATCACAACAGCAAATCCACGACAGGAGTTAAAACGTTCCACAATAAATAGTTAAACAGTTAAAAACAAACTATAAACTGCAGTTTAGTATAGGTCCTGGAAACTGGAGCCACGAGGCTGTAAACCAGACTGTGGATCATCCCCTGATGGCCATTCAAAGATTGGAAGGTTCAGCAGGGGAAGCCAATAAATTGAATAATTGGATGCCCACCACCTCACCCAAAGGCCTGGCGGAACAGCTCCATTTTACAAGCTCTGTGGAACAGTAATAGGTCCTGCAGGGCCCTGATCTCCAGAGAGAGCATGTTATTTGAAGCCTAAACAATTGTATTCACAGTCTCATAGGACATAACTTCTCCAGTTGTTTAACTGTTTAAATTACTGAAGGATAAAAAGCCCCTTGGCCCATTGCAGGACCAGGTCAGCCTTCTTGATGGATGTTTGAAAAAGCACATCTCACCTCCTGGAGATTCCATCTTGGCTCATAATATTAAGGCCTCTATGCTGACAGTGGAAATGCTGCTCTCTGGAAACTGTAGTTTGGTTCCCCCTGAACTCCATAACACCAAGCACGGTGAGGAGATTGCTGGAAATTCAGCTGCCACCCCCCCCCAAAAAAAATAACCTCTCCTATAAACAAAGTATACCATAGATGTTTGTGGGAATAAATACTACTACAAAAAAAATAAAAATAAAAGAACCAATCAAGAAAACTGAGTGATGCAAATAGAAAAGATACCAAATGAAAGAATGGTTGGATGCTCTGGGCACATATTTTACAGTAATCATTACAAGTATCTGTGGTAAGCTGAGCATCACATGGGCCCATTTCTGCACTATGGGAATGAAGAAGTTATTCAGCCTTTCGGGTCTCCCATCTCGCGACCTCTAACCAGGCTCCTCTTCTGTTCCCCACTTTGTTGTAGTGGTTAAGAGTATGGACTCTAATCTGGGAGAACTGGGGTTGATTCCACACTCTTCCACATGCAGCTGCTGGTGTGACCTTAGGTCAGTCACAAGTTCTTTCAGAGCTGTTCTCTCATGAGCAGTCCTCAGAAGAGTTCTCTCAGCCCCACCTACCTTACAGGGTGTTGGTTGTGGGGAGGGGAAGGGAAACAAATTGTAAGCCACTTTGAGGCTCCTTTGGGTAGTGAAGGGTGGGGTATAAATCCAATCTCCTCCTCCTCTTCCCTGACTTTGGGTATTGCTGTGACCTTCAGATCAATCTAAGAGGTTTTCCTCAGCCCCAGGGTCTGTGCTAGAGCCCCTCTCTCTTTTAGGTCTCTTTAAAACTATAGCACTCCTTTCTCTGTCATTTCCCACTTTTGGTAAACATGGACAGAATGGGGCTTAAATGTGATTCTCAGAGATCAAACTGAATGCTTTTAAAATAAAAAGAAGTTTAATAAATAAATTCCAAGCACGCTCTGCAGAGGTAAACACAACAGACCAAGCAAAAGAAAATAAAAGTAGTTTAAATTCATCCTCCTGTCGCTAGAAGTAATAGTATTTCACTGTGATGTTAATTAGACATAGGTTCTTCGAACCCTTAAGTCGCATTCATTACCTTGGTTTCAATATGCAGGAATCACCCAGGGCTTTCTTAGGACCATGTCCTCATGGGTTCTCGTTGGAGCTAAGATGGACTCGTTCCTTCTCCTGCGGGTATGTAAAAAAAGGCCTTCAACGAGCTGTAAAGTTGTATTATTTGCCTTCCCACCCCCATAGGTTATCCTTCTCTTCCTTTCTGCCAAAGGAGTCCCTTCTTATATTGGCCTCCCAGACTGTGTGGCTAAGCTGTGTCTCAGGTTGCCCATTGTCCTCTTCTGGCTAGGGTCATCTGCATTTCTATGGCATTTAATGGCTCTGCCCTAAAGAAGTGATTCATATCCACTTGGCTTCTTTTCCCCTTTACTCCCCCTGACCAGCAAAGAATCCCTTATAGCCTCTGAATCTGTACGCAGTGCAAATCCAAGAATTGTCTTTTAGGACCACAAATGTTGGCACTAATCCTAGAGCGGAAGGGGTTTCACCACAGTGTCACTGAAAGTAAGCAGTCAGTTGTATCCAGTTTCTGCACACAAGACTACAGAACAGCTAATTTCGTAGTTCATGTACCTTCACAACATTTCAGGAGGGTTTCACTGAGGATAAGTGATGAGCATTGAAGAACTTCTGCATATTCTCCTACACAGTGTCTCTCTTGGGGCACCCACTTTACTGCACATGCCCAGAACCTTACTTAACACACCAAGCTGGAGAAGAACTCTCAGGGAAATGGCACTTGATTTCTAACACAGTCAAGCATTATGAAGCTGGACAAATCTGTACACTGAACTAGGTAATTAGGAATTTTGGCACCGGTGGTAGGTTAAATACACTTATTATAATAACACCAACTGAGCATCTCTTGGAGAGCCTCTTCACTTTTTCCATTAATGCATTACCTTGCTGATATTATCGTGTTTAGTCAGGTCTGGAAACTTACGTTTGTATCTGTTTAAATAACGGTTGGCTTCAGCAGCGCCACATTAATGCAAATCTAATGTACCTGCTGGTATGATTAGCTGAATCAAATGATGGCATTTAAGTAACACCTAAATAATCTTAATTAGGATCCTCGGCTCATCTTAGCACTTGGAACTCTACAGATGGATAGTCTTAATTATCAGCCTTTTGATTAGGATAACAGCTCTAATCAAGATGATGTATGCCTGATAGACAGCATATCAGTAAATTAATGACAGTTGTTAGGGGGGAAACATAAGCAAAAAACAAGAGCTGTCTTCTATTCAGAACATGGTTAAATAATGTCATCTATGATATATGGAGGGAGAGATCTGGATATTCCACAGGAAAAGCTAGGGTTCCCCCCGCCAATCCTGTTTCTAAATAAAACTGTATCCCTTCTCTCTTGAACAGCCATATTGACTGAAAAAAACATCATATGCTTTGCTGTGCAAACAAAGAAGGTAGAAATTGTTAACATGGACATCCTGTGCAAGGCAACTGAAAGAAGTCCATCCTGGTATGCTGCTGATGTAGTCCCATTATGACTGTAAAGCAGACAGAAGCAATAATGTAGGAAGACAAATCATGGCCAAAATGATGTGTGTGTGCATGAGGCATGCTCTAAAGTCTTGACTATGAATTGCGCAGAAACTGTATATTGTTAATCCAATGGAAGAATCAAATAAACAATGCATTTTCAGTTCTGATGTGCTCCAGGGACTATTTGCTGGCAAATGTAGCAACTCTTTATTTATTATTTTATTTATTACACTCGACTTTTAAACCACCCATTCCCCAATGAACTACATGAGCAAGGATTTCAAAAGGCCATTGTTGACTTCAGTACAGAAATTCATTCATGGCTTTGAGGGAGGTGGGGAGACTATTGTGCTAGCCTGTCTGTATGCAAATGTGGCATGAGGCATGATTGGAGGGTTGAGCTGGAGCCCAGCCAATGGGAAAGCTCAAAGGAGGGGATCTGCATGGAATTAACATGTAGCCTTAGGGGGTGAGCAGCTTTTTTTTTTTTTTTATATAATCTCCACAAATTGGCCAAGGTAAAGGGTCCTTTTTTCACCTGCTTTATGCTGATCTTATGGTATAATATTATAATTAAGCCTGGTCTTGTGGCTGGCTAGACCATACCAAGGGATGCCAGGAATAGTTGCCACGAAGAATTTTGTTGTCACTACAACAAAGGTAGGGATAACAGGTGAGTTTCCTGAGGCATTTAAGGATGAAGGACCACTCCTAAAACAGCTCATCATTTGCTGAAGTGGTTGGATGAGTGGTGGAGTGGATGTCTATAGTGCTGAGCAGCATCAGACAAGCCATAGCTGCTGGAATGACATGTTGGGTGAGGCTTGGCACCTCTTGGCACAGTTAATGTGCCAGTGAGGATAGCAACTGGATAAGTTTGGAGCCAAGATGGAGTTGCCCAAAATCCTGGAAGCCAGTGGGCCACCTGAGTTGCCCACTCTTGAAAGCGAAAGAAATTTTTCAATGATGCAGATCAGACATTTAGTTCATTATAAATTCAGTTTAACCTATATATATATATATATATATATATATATATATATATATATATATATATATATATATATATATATATATATATATATATATATATATATATATATATATATCAGTCTCATGTCTTCATTTCTGAGTTGCCAATACTAAAAAAAAAAACCCAGCCTGAAATCTTTTGAGATTTTGAGTACGTGTTCCATGTTCTGTGCACCTTTGGGCCACCGAGATGTGACAGAGCAGTGTGCAGAATTAGATCTGCCAATGTGATGATTCACTAAGTTCTTGGGTCAGGTTTCAGAGGGAAGCAAGCCAGGCTCTTAGAGAAGCTTGGCTGAACGCCTGGATTGCATCTCAGTGCATGTGCTCAGATGCAAGAGAGACACTCACAGAACTTCCTCGAAGTGCCTGGATTGAGTAGCAGATTTGAGACTGTTTGCTAGAAGCCATTCGAATAAGCAGTCCAAGGGAGCAGGGCCTCGGCTTCTATTGGAAAAACCCAATTGGCTCATACAATTATCCCTACTATAAAGCAGAAGCATGTATGGGCAATTTAAAGCAGCATAAGCCAATGACAGCAATGCTCTGACCCATTCAACTGGGTACTGGGACAGCTGGATCTCTGCTGGGGAAGGTTTAGGGCTAAACTAGACGTGCAAGTTTTAAAAGGGTTTTTAAAAGAGCCATGTGGGATATTCTGTGCACATGGCCCAGCAAAACCTGGGAAATAACTCCCCCCAGTGCTGTTCCTATGCAGGAAAACAGCTTGGGGGAGGCAGGAGCCCTTCCTTTCCCTGTGGTGGTATTCCAAGATTAAGTGTGTTCTCCTTTACTTTTTAACAGCCATTCCTCACAGCTGCTGTGGGGAACCTGAGTTGTGTCTGAGGAACCCTGACCTGGCTTGTTAAAAACCCAAATGTCTAGTTTGTCCCTTAGTCATTTAGGTTTTGCTTGTGGAGAGTTAGAGGCTAGAAATCGTGCATGGCAGAGAAGTGTTAGTTTAACAGGAGCGTGAGTTAAGTTCAGTGGAGATAACAGATCTTTGGTTAAGTTCTCCTGTGACACAGTTGGGTGTAATGGTTAAGTGCACAGACTCTAATCTGAGACAACTGGATTTGATTCCCCACTCCTCCACTTGCAGCTGCTGGATGACCTTGGGCAAGCCATAGTTCTGTCAGAGCTGTTCTCTCAAGGACTGCTCTCTCAGCCCCAAGCCATTGTTCTGATAAGAGCTGTTCTTGAAAAAAAGAGCAGTTTCTGTCAAGAGCTCTCTCAACCCCACCTACCTCACAGGGTGTCTGTTATGGGGAGGCGAAGGGAAAGGAGTTTGTAAGCCACTCTGAGACACCTTTGGGTAGTGAAGGGCAGGGTATAAGTAAAAATCTTCTTTTTCTATCTGAATGTAAGTGTTCTTATAATATTCCAGTGACATTTGTTGAGTCTAGTGTGATATTAAGTTGTAGCAGAGTGCTGTATTTATATCTGATAAACTTGCCTGAGAGTGGGTTGTTCCTTGATTGTATATTATTAAAAACCCAACACCTCACAACTCCTGATTAATGTTTACCCCAGTTCTATGTTCCTTACCCCACTGCACTGAGGTAAGGGGGAAACTGACTATAAACATAATTTGGGATGGTGCACAGGCCTTCACTGTCTTTTGCTGTTTATTAAAGTTAGTTTTTACCCAGCACTGAGATTAATCTGGGCATTTAGACAACTATCTCTAAGGCTGCAGTCACACACACAAAATAATCCATGTTCAGTGTACTTTCCAACTGGATTTTACTGTGTGTGAACTAGCAAAATCCAGTTGGAAGATGCAGTGAAAGTGGATTATTTAGTGTGTGTGACTGCAGCCCTAGAATGGTAGTGACTCCTCTTAATGGAAAAGAGGCTTTATAAACATTTTGTGGTGGACTCTGCCTATTAAAAAATGTTCCATAGATCATCCCTTACTTCCAACTGTAGAAGGAAATGACAAGTCTTTGCATGGTTTTGAGGAGACTGGCTCTGTGCCATCAGGTACAATTGTCACATTTAATTTCATGATGCCCATCTGTTGTATATTGTTGTTTGATATGCAAGAGCATACATTTAAATAAACATTCTGAACATAATTGTGTGCTCCAGGTACATGTATTTATTAAGTATTTTAACATGATAAACACTGTGATTCAATATACCAAACCCAGTTGAGAGAGACAGACAGAGAGAGAATGTGGTCTATATAACAAATTTAACCTGGTTCAACAGTAAGGGTGATTTCCCACTAAAGCTGCCTCGGGGTTGCGCCGCCGTTTGCCCCGATACTATTAGTCAATTTCACACCCAAAGCTGCGGGGCTGCATTTTGACCCGCGGCTTCGCCCGATTTCCCCCGCAGTTTCGTAATCCTCAAAAAACAGGATTACAAAACTGCAGGGGAAGCTGCCGGGTCAAAATGCAGCCCCGCGGCTTCGGGTGTGAAATTGACTAATAGTATCGGGGCAAACGGCGGCACAACCCCGAGGCAGCTTTAGTGGGAAATCACCCTAAGTGTTTCTCCCCAGTGAATCCTGGGGAGCACAGTTCCATGAGTGGAATAAGGACATCTAACTGAAGGTTTTCAGAGCCCTCACCAAACTATCATTCCTAACAGCCATTGGAAGGAAGTTATGATAGTTAAGCTGGTATAAAGTGCATGCAGGTTAGTAACCTAGGTGTAGCCCTGTTATGACCCAACCCTTCTGTCTCAGTGCTACCACCCACTCTCAGAGCTGCCACAGAGACACCAGGGTATATCTCTTTAAACCAGGGTCAGTCTAACCAGCACAGCAGTAGCAATAAAAGATAGAGGCTTGTGGTTCTTAAACTCTAATTGGTAGCACAGATGTGGTGCCTGGGTTAGTGACTCAGTCCAAATTATAAAAACAGTTTAAGTTTATTACAAAGGCAATAAAAATGACAAAACACACAGGTACGGGAAAAGGGAGTGTACAGAGGACCAAAAAAAAAAAAACCTTAACTCTCTACAGTACTTAGACCTGAGCTAATAGCTCTCAGCAGCAGTAGTTCAAGGAGCAGAACTGGTGCCAAGGAATTAGCTACTCCTCCTTCCAGCCCATGGCCCTCTAGCCAAGGTTACCATTCATCTTAGAAGAGAAAAAGAGACTGGCTTTATAACCCACCCTTCACTCGGAGTCTCAGAGTGGCTTACAAACTCCTTTCCCTTCCCCTCCCCACAACAGACACCTTGTGAGCTAGGTGGGGCTGAGAGAGCTCTTTAACTTTCCTTGCAAGAACAGCTCTGATAGAACTATGGCTTACCCAAGGTCATCCAGCATCTACAAGTGGAGAAGTGGGGAATAAAACCCCATTGCCCCAGCTTAGAGTCCGCACACTTAACCACTACACCAAACTTACCTGACATTCTGCCTGGAAGGGTGTCTGGAATCCTCCTGCAAAGTTTCTGACTCCTCACTCCTCAATAGTTCCAAGCAAATGCAGCAGTCTTACCTTGAAGGGTTTCTCTGGCAACAGGCTAGTGGTAACTGGCCACCATTAGCCTCCCCTTTTGCTGTGCCTGCCTCCCAGCTAAATAGTCCTTCAGCTGTCAAACTAATTAATCAACCAATCACTGATCTATGCTCAGCAATCTAGATCAACAGTTGTCAAAGATCTCTTAGTCAAGCTAGGGTTTTGACAGCTACCAGCTGCATGAAGTTACAGCAGCCAGTGATTATTAGCAGGGGGTTTATGTTGGCTGACCTGCCATCCTAACAACATCCTGACACACTTAACTAACTTACTGACTCATGCAATTACTTAGGTCTCTTAAAGACCTATCTTTTGACAAGCCCAGAGAGCACAAAGAGTCATGTGAAAAGCTGCCCTAGTTCTGAAGCAAGAGAGCTGCTTGTCCAGCACTGGGAACCAGCCCAGATTGTTTCTCCCTAGCCATGAAGTCTCTGGGTCATGGATCCCAGCAGCTCCAAGGGTTGATCCTCCTGACCCCATCCTTAATCCTGAGATTCTGATCCGCAGAACATGCTGTTCTCCTTTAAACTGAGTGGCCTTCTAAGCTCTACATGTCTTGTTTTCCTTTTTCTACTTTTTAAAAGACTAAATAAATAAAGGACAAAAATAACAAGTGATGGAAATAATTTTAATGGCAAGTGAATACAGTTGGATAGTTCAGTTCTCCCTTCAGCTATAGCTGCCATAACAGTTACAGCTGTAAAAGTCAAGAGCTGACTCCCCAACTTGGTTTGAGTTATAGATTTTTTTTTTTAATCATTATATGAGCATAGTAGGAACCTAGCTCCCCAGCACATGGTGAACTCCTTCTTTAAAGAAATACTTTGAGCAAAACAAACCTGCATACATTACATGTACACTCCTTAATTAAGATATTTAAAATGCTAAATCATATGTAGTTATTCATTCTACAAACCATAGAATCTCAGGATTTTAAATGAATTAATATTTAATAAACACTTGCATACTGCTTGATTAAGTGCCCATTTAATGCCTATTTGTGAGTAATTAACCATTTGCAATTTACGTCTGCCAAATGAGGATACACTGCAACCTTAAAAACATTTAATGCAGGTGGAGTGCTATAATCAACATGGTTCCATAAAAGCAACCATTTGGGGGGCTGCTTCCTCATTTTCAAAAATTGCAGAACAACATTCAGTAGAAGCCATGCCTCTTGTATTTCCCATACAATTATACTTCAGCAGATGCTGTTCATTACATGGCAGTGCTCTGGTATTAGAAGAACATAAGAACGTGAGAGAAACCATGTTGAATCAGGCCAATGGCCCATCCAATCCAACACTCCATGTCATACAGTGGCCAAAAACCAGGTGCTATCAGGTGATCCACCAGAGGGTCAGAACTCCAGAAGCCCTCCCACTGTAGCCCCCCAAGCAGACAGAGCATCACTGCCCCAGATGTGGTGTTCCATCTATACCTTGTGGCTAGTAGCCACTGATAAACTTCTACTCCATATGTTTATCCAATCCCATCTTGAAGCTGTCTATACTTGTAGCTGCCACCACTTCTTGAGGTAGTGAATTCCACATGTTAATTATTCTTTTAAAATACTTTTAAAACACCCCCATACCCCCCCCAATTTAGTGGCACAAGACTAAAAAAGCTCTCCAGAGTTTCTGTCCATATAATGTTCCCCCATATTATGAGATCGCATGACCCTTTCCCATGTTTCACAGTGGCTGATAACACAGTAGAGAATCCCCTAATGCTCAGCAATATGGAAAATGGGGCTTCTCAGCTGCTTATCAGTTTCAGAAAACGTCTGGTCAGTTTTAACAGTGGGTTTTCCCTCTTTGCCTGTGTTCCTTTCTGTTCCCTTTCATTCAATGAACTAATGCTAAAATGCACACACAGAACCTGAACCATAAGGATTTAAATGGAAGGTGTTTGCTAGATGCTACTGCACAGCTGTCATAGGGCAATTGCATATATTTTTTTAGGAAAAAACAAACAAACTTTGGATGCCACCTCCCCATATATCACAAGTGATGTTCCACCCTGATTTAGAAAAGTGTGTTTTTAAAATTGTAGCTGCAGAATAAATATACCATAGGGAAAAGAATGGTGTGTAAGATGGGCACAGAATCCGATGTCAAGATTAAAGGCTTACTGCTCTGAAAATCTGCAGTAAAATGTCCGTGTATAATGGGCCAGAGAGTCATTCCAGAAGAAAAAGCTTCTGGTATGATGTAGCCCTAAGTACTGTGTTTGTGCAGTTCTTCAAACTTAGTTCAAAAAAGCAGGGGAATCCAAGGGAAATGTAATGCTAGACGGGTACAGTGCAACACCTGAAAAAATGATATATGCTTCCAAAGAAGTGGAAATGTACAATTTGATTCCCAAGTTAAATTTTGCTTTTGCAAGCATCTTATATGCATACTTATTCCAGTGGGATAGCCATGTTAATGTACTGTAGCAAAACAAAACAGAAGTCCAGTGGTACCTTAAAGACTAACAATTTTCATTCCAGCATGAGTTTTCATGAGTCAGAGCTCACGTCCTCAGATACAATGGGAAGAAAGAAAATCATTTTCCTCATCTTTATACAGAATAATATAGAAGGGGAAGGGGAAAGAGGACGCAGTTGAGCAAAGAGATGCCTGATGTGATAAATTAGGTGTGATGTTCTATGTGGGGACTTGATCTGCTTGGGTAGTTTAGCAGGTGATGAAAGAGGCCAGATGTTCTAGCCACTCTCACATACAGTGAAGTACAATAGAGTAGAGTGTAAAACTATAATTAAGGAAACAACTGTGAATCATGAGAAAATAGACATCAGCAACACACATGAAAACATGAAACTGCCTTGGTCCATCAAAGTCAGTACTGTCCGCTCAGACTGGCAGTGGCTCCCCAGGGTCTCAGGTTGAGCTCTTTCACATTACCTCCTGCCTGATCCCTTTTAACTGGAGATGCTGGGGATTGCATCTAGGACCTTCTGCATGCCAAGCAGATACCCTACCACTGAGTGGTATGGTGTGATACAACATGTTAAGAACAGTCTATTCAAGTTTCTAAAATCTTTCTTACCATTGTATCTGAGGAAGGGAGCTCTCACTTACAAAAGCTCACAGTGGAATAAATGTTCATCTGTAAGACAACACTGGACTTCTTTTAAACGCATAAACATCTCTTGCCTTGAAAACCCTATGGCAAGGCTGTTGGCCTCCTGCCTCCCACCTGTTCTCAGCCTGTGAGGGAAAAGTGTTCATGGGAGGACCTGGAGGTTTTGGAAACAGCCTCTCCTTCAGGCCTTCCCCTCAGCCCTCTTGCTTCTGTGGGAAACATAGGAAGGATGAGGACTGGGGGGGGGTCTGGGAGAACCAGGTTCAGGCCCCCTCTCCTCCTGAGCCATGACCCTATCATCTGGGTCACTCAGGACCAGTTGCTCAGTCTGGCCCACCTCACAGGTTTGGTGGTGGTGGTGGAGATGGGGAGATAAAGGGGGGAGTCTGGTGTGCCTCCTCAAGATCCTCAGAGGTAGGATGGTGGAAGAGAGGAAACAAAGAGTGACAGATGGATCATAGCCATGCTCGGCTGCTGAGGATGGGCATATGGGAGGGTGCTTAAAAGCTACCTTATTTACTTGCAAGGAAGATGACACATCTCCTAAAAGTGCTACATATAAAAAAGTCACTAATTTGTAAGGAAATGTAAGATACCCTCTGTGACAGACTGCACTTTTTAAAAGCTTAGAAGTGCTATAGAAACAGCTAAAGGACTGTGAAGGGTTAATTCTTCACAGAAACAGACAGCCCTGAGTGACAGGCTATTCCAAACAATCTGATCGGTTAGCTGAGTGGAGAGAGACTTTAGAGGTGAGTGCTGAGGAGGAAAATTCATTCGGAATTCAGCCCGGACTGACAGCAGTTTAACACAGATAGGAGAAGTGTGGAAAGTTGGCAAGGACCAGTGGGTAGTTAGATGAAGACTCCCATTCTAGCTAAGGAAAAATCTATCCATCTTCTAGAGAGAGAAGAAATTTCCCTACCCAGTCCAAACAGGGTGATAGCTCTAAAGAGCACAGAGATCCCTGATCTGGTGGTGGTAGAAACTGCCTTTGGAGACCTTAAGAGTCAGTTAAAAACCCAAGATGAGCACTAGTGTTTCAAGAGGAGGGGTTTGGATACTGGAAAGAATGTACCAAACTTCTGGAAACCAAAAGAGTCAGAGAATACTCAAAGAAAGTGTACTAAAGTGTTTGGAAAACTCTGAAACAAAGCCTTTCAGCATAAAGATTTTAAGTAACTCTGAATAGCTTAAGAAACTCTAATTAGCCTGAAACATAAGAACTAAAGTCTGTGCATGTGTTGATTTTACCTCAGAGCAATGCACCCTCTAAGCTGTGGAGTCTTGTGAGCAAAAATTCTACTTTGTGAGCTACGGGCATTAAAGTTGTGAGCGAGCGATTTGGCTGCTGCATAAATCAGTTTGCTCTGGAGCCCGCCTTCCTGAGCTAAGACAAAAATGTGTGAGCTGGAGGCTAAAAAACTGTGAGCTAACTCACACTAACTCAGCTTAGAGGGAACACTGCCTCAGAGTTATCTATATTGAGTTACCACAGAAATTTTACCCTGATTTCACCTGACCTTTCTCCTCTATGGATGTGTTCAGACGTGCCATTTGAACCGCTTTCGGCATGCCTCAGGAACAGATTTTATGTGCGCATTCACACGCCCAACATCTGCGCACTGTCCCCAGCCGTGGCTTTCTGGATCAAACCCCCTTTAAACCAGAGTATTTTGATACCACTTACCAAGTAGTGTTTTCCTGATTCTCCAGTTTAGAGCCACACTTTCCTGACGTCTGATCACTCAATCGAGCAACTTCCGGGTGCTTCAACCCCCCTCCCCTCTGGGAAGCTGCCTCAGGCTTCCGCTTTTCGTCCGCCATTTTTTTTTATGCCTTGGAGGTGTGCACTTGGGCAGAGCTCTGCTCCTAAGTTAATAAAAGAAAAGCTTAAGTAGTGCCTAGTTTAAGCATTTAGACAAGTCCAGGATCTCAGGGAGGCCAGTTTTGGGGTAAAAGTTTAAAGAGAAGTGTTCATTTAAAGTTTAAAGGGACGTGTGGAAATCGCTGTTCTGCGCATGCATGAAAATTTTAGCTCTAGAGAGGGCTGCCTGTGCACATGCTCAAACTGGGAGGAAAAAAACCCCACCTGTGTGTAGAGGGTGGGGGGAGCCCGGAACAAGGAGGTCAGTATGATCGCGATTCTCCAGATTAAAAAAAAAAAACACATCAGACCAGAGCAATTTAAACCACTCCAGCACGCTGTCTGAATGCTTAGTTGAATAAAATATTTTGTTAATTTGGAATATAAAAACTTCTTGAGTGCCATTTAAGTTATATAAGTTAAAGGGTGCTCCCATTCCTTCCCTCAAGCTCCTGGGCTGAGCAAAGAGCCAAAATATTATACTGTGACAGGGTGGGACAGCCAGAATTCTTCAGGAAAGAAAAACAAATAGACAACTAGGGTGGCTCAGTCACAAAAGGGAAAGAAAAACGCAGGGACAAGCTTGCCTCCGAGGGAGGGAAGTGGACAGGGGTGTCGTACTTCCCTTTTATAGTAACCTGTGGGAAAAAACTAGTCTTGTGTATGATTTAATACATTTATTGCGGCTTTTTTGCGCCCCCCAGTAAATCAATTGTTTTCACTAATAGGAATCAATTGCTTTTGTTTGTATTTTGCATAAAAATAATACTGTTAATTGGGTTTGCCTGTGTGCTTTATAAAATTTACATCTCTGGTAGCTAGCATTACATTTTACGTCACACATGGCCCAGGCCAACAAAGTCACATCCAGTTCTCTTAACATATGAGTTCGACACATCTGCCTTATGGGGTTGCCATACATTAGCTGTGGACTTGACAGCAAAAACAAAAACACAAAAACAGCATGTTCATATTGGTTTTGAGGATACATACAAAGCATACAAAAGCAATTACCTAGAAATGTATTTGTACACACAGCCTTATGAGCCAATAACAAATGAAGTAATTATAGAGGCCCTTTAAACCAGATTCATTAAAGAACAAATCACTTTTCAACAATGAGGAAGACAAGCATGATTTCTAAGCAGCATTGCGGATAGTTCAAGTTTTAGAATGGATCTGATTTAGGAATACACTGAAGCAGAGTTACATCATCATAAGTCTGTGAAAGAAAAAAAGAATTTTGGGGTTTTGTTTTGTTTTTTAAATTGCTATCATCCGCATTGATGACTCAAAAGTAAGTTCTATTGAGTTGAGTAGGGTTTGATGTATAATCAGCCTTACTCCAAGGACGTGAGGTATGTTACAAAAGGAGCACTCCTAAGCAGTTCTACTTAGAGGTAAGTTCCATGGTACTCAGTGGGGCTTACTCCCAGGGAAGTATTCTTAGGACAGCAGCCATAGATCTGCATCTTTTAAAAAAAAAAACACCTTAAATCAGAATATAAATCACCTAAGCTCCAATTAAGGTTGCAGTCATGAAAAGCTTTTAATTTTTTTTGTTAAAAACATGCAAGGTATCAAAATTGTCTTTATTTAATACATTTCTATCCCTCCATACCTCCACAGAGTTCAATTCCCGCCTATTGTCTCTGAACTCAGTTTTAGGTGAGTTCCCCCTCTCTCCCCGGAGGGTTGTCCTTTTCAAATGATATATCCAGGGACATTGCACATACGGAACAGGAATGAGACCGCTATGATACGAGACCACTGGAACATGAGCTCAGAAAGTGTAGGCACCATTTCTGAAACTGGGAATGGTCCAGTACATTCAGTTAAGATCCGGTCCAGTGCATTGGGTCAACTGCAGGGTCCCCATACTCGTTCCTGCTACCTCTCTACACAAATCATTGTATCCCTCTCTGAAAAGGAGTTATGCCAAAATTTGAATGGTTATTTGTGTCTGGGTTATTTGGGGGATACTCTTCTTGGATGAAAAGTAGGATACAAAGATATTATAATAAGTGGGGACTTGCAGGAAACTTGCAGGGAGGGGGAATTCCCCTGCCTTTGCTTCCTTCCCTCTCCCCCTTTTCTATCAAAGTTCCCCGCAGCAACTGGCCTGGAGCCTCTCCTGACATCCCCGCTACCATTCTGGGCCCAGAGCAGCTCCCAGTGTGTATTGCTGCAGCTGGGCCTGGCACAGCCCCTGGTGTCTGCCGGAGCCAGGCCCAGAGCAACTCCCTGCAGCCACTGCCAACAGCTCTATAACTGCACATGCTCAGACAACACTCTTTTATTCTGGGGGGGAATGTACCCCCCCCCAAGTTTGTAGAATTATGTGCGGAGGATAAGTGTGGCCCCCATCCATGGATCTGGATATCCACAGATGGGTGCCACACTTGAGAAATAGATATATCAAAAAATGAACTCACCTAGAACTGAGTTCAGGATGAATACATCCTGTTCTTTTGTGTTGGAGTTTCTTGATAGTTCCAGCCTTCAAAACGTAATACCTATTGGGAGTTTGGTGGAGGACAGAGCTATAGCTCACAGGAGTTTCGCAGCTTGAATTCTGGCAGAGACAGAGAAAGCAGGAGAATAGCTATATGCTGGGCTAGAAGTGAAGCATCTGTCTTTGGGAACCTGATGCTGGATGGACAGTTGTGCAGTCTGTCACTTCAGCCGTGCTCTCCTTCTGTTTCAAAGAGACCACAAGTCTCCAGTGCTTTGTCTACCATACAAGAGACAGCAGACCCTCTAGTGCTGCATCTGGACTTCCCACCAATCTGGGAAGTGTACTGCAGAAATCTTGTCCTCCTTACTCTCCCTCATTTGGTCTCATTTGTTCTTACGTCCTACCTATCTGGAATCTCTATGGGAGGCAATTCGGAATCTAAGACCTTAAATCATTTAAAAGTACAAGTTTTCTTCCATATATTCCAAGGCCAGTCAGCACAAACCATGTGATGTCAGCATAAACCTGCCGCCTTTTCTCATTTCCTGTACATGATTCATTCATTCCCCTAAAATCTGGCATCATGACGTAATCTCAAAAACATCATATTTAATAAATATTTCCCCCCCATGAGAAAACAATTTACTTTCATTGCTATAAAAATGTTAACATCTCCTGTTCTATTGAAAAAAATTGACAGGTTTATCTTTCGCAGACCATCAGCCACTGCTTTCTACTGTCTCCCCGTACTAACTTTGTGCCTAATCCAGCAAAACTTTAAGCACTACTAGGTCTTACAATTTCAGCGAGAGATTTAGAGGGCAGTCCTAAAGCAATTAGCATCCTGCTAAGACCATTGACTTACATGGATTTAGAAGGGCGTAACTCCATTGAGGATTGTGCCGCTAAGCACTTGTTTAATTGTTTCAATAGAATTCAATGAAACATAAATGTGCTTATCAAAATCAATAGGACTTAGATGAACTTCACATTGGCTGCACTGCAACTTGAATATCTGTTTATTTATTTAGGGTAATGCATTGCCTCCTCTCCAGAACAAGGCTGCCCACCGCAGTTCACAACAAGAACAAGATAAAACCATAAAATTATACATAGTTAAAATAACTAAGAACAGTACAAAACTATTAACAACCCAGACAGACAACAAAAAGAATAAAACAATAAGACAGCACCACACAAATTAACAGCTCAACAGTAGCAAAACAAACATGCCCAAGGCCAGCAAGACTATAATATTGAATCAGTGTAATGAAACAATAATATTTACTTGCTTTATTTACTTCATTCATACCCTGCCTTTTCTCCTCAATGGGAACCCAGAGCAGTTTACATCTCTCTTCTTTCCTCCATTTTAGCTGCACAACAAGCCTGTGAGAGTGTGTGACCAGCCCACGGTCACCCAGCAAACTTCCTTGGCCAAGTGGGGATTCAAACACGGGTTGCCCAGATCCTAGTCTGACAGTGTAACCACTACAACACACCACCAAAAGCTACTCCAAACCAGGATACAATCAAGTCCCACAAAACTTTATAAAGCAAATGGTAAGAACAATAGTACGGAATGATCGTAAAAAATGTTAAAATGACCAACTAAAGTGGTTGCTGGGATAAAAAGCTTAATTAAAAGTTGGGGCAAATAAAAATATCCTGGCTTGGCACCTAAAGGCTAAAGGAATAGGCAACCAGGCAGACTTCCAGGGGAGAGCATTGCATAGGTGGTAACTATCTGTCTCACCATTGTGTGATCTCACAGAAGAGAGCTTGGGGGGCATGTACAGAGTGCCCAAAGAAGGTGCCCTCATCCTCCATTGTTTTCAATGGAGGAAAAAAAGAAAGTGGTTAAGGAAAATCATTGGGTTTTGCTGGGCACTAGCACATTGCATTGGTACTGCTTGGCAGTCTGTACATGCAATCGCTATGTTGGGCTTGGAAACCCCCCTTGCTTGGATTTGTTGAGCTGGCATTGCCACAGTGGCATTGGTTATGCAGGGTACTCTGCACATGCACTGGTTTTGCTGGGCACTCTGTATGTGTGCTAGATGTGTTGGGCGTGCAACCTCCCCTTGCTTGGATTTCTTGAGCTGGTATTGCCACAGTGGCATTGGTTCTGCTGGGCACTCTGTACATACACTGACTGTGCAAGGCTTGCAACTCCCCCTTGCTTGGGTTTGTTGAGCTAGCATTGCCATAATGACACTGGTTTTTCAAAAATCTGCCCCACCATCTTTAGTTTCTACTGCAGAGGCTCTGGTTTGACACCAGTCTCTGTTTTTTGGCTGTCCCCCCCCCCTTTGGAAATAATGGAGGATGGGGGCACCTTCTTTGGGGACCCATAGAATTGGTCCCCCTGGTACAATATTTTTTTAAAACTGGGGGGGGATCTTTTGAGTAGAGGCACCAGAAGCTATGATGAAAATTTGGTGTCTCTACCTCAAAAAACAGACCCCCACATACCCTCAGATAGATTCCCCATAATAGCCTATAGTGATCATTGACTATAATGGTCCCCATAGGCTATAATTGAGATGAAGGCATGTAAAGATGTCACGGTCCTTTAAATGAATTTGTGAAGCTGCAGCTTCACCTGGAACAACATTTAAAGGGAATGCACTCTCTTTAAATGCCGTTTAACTGTGGCTATCCTATTTTCCCGGATAATCCCGATTTTTTTTTTTTGGGGGGGGGATTATCCGGTATTGGCTATTCACGAAATTGAAAAATACACCCTCCTTTATATCCAGCTGAAAGAACAGTTGATAAATAAGGTATTTTCCAGATATTTTTTCAGCTCGAATAGAGCCAAATGCACATCCCTCTAAATGATTTGTAGAGTTGACACAATTTCTCCTAAATCCTTTTGTGGAGTTCAGAAAGCCCCCTGGTTTAAAGGAAGAGATAGGAAAGTTAAAATGATCAGTCTGATTATTAGAATGCAGGTGGAAAAACAGTCAATGCAAATCCAGTTGAGCACATTGTCATACCTGCTCTATGAAGGTGACGTAGTGATATGAATTTACCTACTCTCTATCTATCCAAGTCAACTGAACTTTGCACAGCAGCTTCTCCTCTCAATTCTACTTCCTTATGTGGTATGTTCTGTGTCTGCTTGTCCCTGAGCATGTTCACTTGCTGTCCAAGTGTTATGGAAAGGATTACCAAAGACAGTGATGAACCATAAAACCTTTAGTTTACAATGGCTATTTCATAAGGGACAGTTTTTAAGTTGGAAATATATTGGGTAGGGGTGTGCGCTCAGTATATACCAAGCCAAATAAATACCAATAAGGTATTTTTCAGGTATTTATTCAGCCAAATAGAGATCAGAGATCGGTATTGGCTACCGAAATAGCCCCACCTGAATAAAAGCCAATATTAATAGTCTTTTATTTGGGCACAGCTATAAGTCATTTAAAGAGAATGCTTTCTGAGTTGACTCACGGAGCAAGTGAACTGAGCAAATATTTAAAGTTTAAATCCCTTCTCCATTATACTCTATGGGGAGTCTGGGGACAGTCTCCATAAGGTATAATGAAGCCGAATAAATTTGGTGATCCTGAATATTTCCTGAACCCCAATAGCTTACTGATATTGAAATTTGGGGAAATTGGGAAATACCAATTTTGGGGGGGTTCAATACACCTGAACCCCAAAATACTGATTATTATTTTTTTGGCACACTCCTGATATTGGGGTTTGGTGGGCAATTGATCTTGATTTTGCTTTCAGCAGATAGCTTGGTGGTTTTTGTATATATTTGTATTGTTTTAATAACTTATGGGTCATGGGTCATGAGCTATATAAGAAAGACAGAATATAACTATTTTAAGCAATTGACCAATTTTTAAAAATGAACAGCAACCCTGAAAAGATGAGTAAGTAGTGGCTAGAAATGTACAATCCTTCTTAATGGCAGCACCAGCATGAAGAATTTAACAGAGAAACCACAAAGAAAAAGAATTGACTTCTGTACATCTTTCCTGAAGTACTCTTGTCTAGGCAGCTATCTCTAGCCTATACTTATACATCACATAGGACACCGATATACATTTATGATGCTATATAGATAAATCAGTCAGTAAGAAAGAATCCATTTGCCAAGTGCAACCAAGTCATTCATAAAACCTGTATTTCTATCTGTTGATGACAATGTACATTCAAATGTTCAGCTCATTCATTGTAATAGAATGAAGGCACATTATATATGCATTTGATATAAATTTGTATATATATCTAATTTATGCATACAATGCCTTAGCCAAGCTGTCTGTTCTGGACACCTAGGAGTCAGAGAGCACTCTGCAAATGAAGAGCTAGAAGGACTGAACCATGCAAAAATAAAGTCTTGGGCAAGATGTGGAAGAAAATGGAAGGAGGCATTTAAATTCCTTAGTGAATGTCCAACCATGACCTTAGAAGTCCTAGTTAACATAAGGAAGGCCAGATTTTCAGACAAGATGGTCATCTGCTGCAGTTGATCAGGACTCACTTGTATCGATCAGGACTCACCCATATCGAGACTCCACATGAAAGCCTGATGGAGTCCCATGCACACTGGCCCTTTTCTGTTCAGCTTTCTCACTCCATGGCAGAAACTGGGGGAGGGGGAAAAGACAAGGCCATCATGTACATATGTTTTTGCAATGATATACATGGGATAGTCTTCCACCCCTTCCCAAATTCTCTCATTGCCCCAGCTCCATGGGAGAAGCAGGGGGATCACCTTTTTCCTCCTGGTAGGAGTGGTCTGGCCAACCAGTCCTCCCACACTTTTCTGGTTTCAAAACATAAATAATTGCTGTTGTTGTTGTTGTTTAAAAAAAAACCTCTCCAGGTAGTCCACTCCCACCAACTTCCCCAGAATTAATGGAGCTTCATAGTCTAGTTATTTATTTTACTAAGGGCCTTGAAAGAAGAATGTACCATCAAATTACAACCATGAAGTGTTCAGAGCAAGAGATGAACAGAGATAGTTTGCCATAGACTTCTTCCATGTACCTACACAGGTAGTACCTACCAACTACTTACTAACTAACTTATACCTATCTACTAACCATGTGTTGATTCCAAACAATGAATGGCTCAAGCTGTAGAAGTTCTTTTTGGTAACAGAACCTGCCAAATCAGTCAGCTTGCAAACCAGAGACCTTCAAACAGAAGAACAACTTGTACAGCAGCCAGAGGACCACAGCTAAGCCACATGATGATTGCAAGCATTAAACACACACCTGTGGAAACTCAGCATTAAACACACACCTGTGGATCCTTCATGTGCATCTGCATCTCATAGTGCAGATTATGACCCAAAGTGGGGAGGTCAAACTGAGAAAAGGGTTAGGGGTTCCTGACATCATCCCCTCCCTGACTCTAAGAAGGAAGGAGGCTGGCAAAACAAAGCACCAATCATTTCACTCTCTCTCAAAGTGCAGGGTTGGGAGGGTTGAAGAGTGGCAAGTTGACCTTCAGGAAGGCCAGCTGCTCAGCTGTTAGGGTTGCCAGCCTCCAGGTGGGGACTGGAAATTTTCCACTTTTATAACTGATCTCCAGCTGACAGACATCAGCTCCCTTGGAGAAAATGGCTGCTTTGAAAGGTGGACTCTGTGGCATTAGGTACCCTGCTGAGGCCCTTCCCCAAACCCCA
This sequence comes from Gekko gecko, assembly GCA_029375565.1. Lineage (NCBI taxonomy): Eukaryota > Metazoa > Chordata > Lepidosauria > Squamata > Gekkonidae > Gekko > Gekko gecko. The sequence continues at coordinate 161,954,707 of JAPDNY010000004.1, read as the reverse complement.
CCCTCTCCTGTATCCACCCCCAAACTCTTCGGGTATTTCCCAGCCCAGACCTGGCAACCCTATCAGCTATCCAAGGAGGCAGAAGTGTATAGGTGAGCTGACCCAGCTGGGGCGGGGGGAGCTCACTCTGCATTCTGGTAGGAGGGTAGGAGAGGAGTGACAGAGCCACCAGAGACAGTTCAGGCCACACGTTTTCTTTTCCAGTCCAGTACCACAGTGGACTGGTCTCCACCTAACCCTCCCTCATGAACCTCATGATCATGCCACTGATGCCAACTACCTCCCCAATGGTCGTATTCCAGAAGGCCTGCCTAGAAGTGGTAAAGGGGGCATGATGGGCTGCAGAAAGTCTAGGCTGGGGGAGGGTTCTCTGACACTTCTACTTATTCCACCATGTCTCTTTTGGCCCACAGGTTGTTAACATATCGGGAAAGGTCTCTCTAGGCCATGAGAGAACTATTGTGCAGGGCAGCAGTGCTCTTAATGCACAGGGCAGACACGGTTGCTACCTTGCAGACTCTTTTCTGGGTGAAAGGCTGCAGCTGACTCTCAGCGCCGTATTGCAGCTCCCGCACCAAGGCAGCCATCTCTGGCACAATCTTTTTATAGAAGGGATCCTGTGCAAGCCAGAGACATCGAAATCACAGGGGACCTCCCTCAGTTGACTTCTACGTGCCCTCCAAGTTGTTGCTTTGAAGTTTTGTAAACATTTTGAATTGAGCAGAGATCGTCTTTCTGGCAACGTATCCGCTCACAAACCAGTACAAACCTCCACGAACAACGTCAAAGTGCAAGGCACACAGAAATGAAAGTGAAATACTTCAGCCACTGTGCAGCACAGGGTTGTCAGCTCTGGGCTGGGAATTTCCTAGAGTTTTGGGAATGGAGCATGGGAAGGATAGAGTTTATTTTTTTTTTTTTTGGTAATAAACCCTCCTAAAAAGGAGATAATTTTATTGCTTTTTATAATAAGAAAGAGGTAGGGTATATAGATGGGCTAAGAAAAGGGTGGAGTGAATTTTTCTGTTAAAAGGTTAGTTTTAGTTAGTAAAAATACAGTTTTTGGCAACCACCGTGGTTGGGAGATCTTCTTTTTACCTTTCAAGAGTCCAAAATAACTCTGTTAGTAAAGTTAGTAAAGTCCCTTGGGGTTAGTAGAGTTTAGAGAGGACAGGGACCTCATCAAGGTATGTCATAGAGTCCACTCTCCAAAGCTCCTGGGAAAACTGATCTCTGTAGATTGGAGAACAGTTGTAATCTGGGGATATCTCCAGGCCCCACCTGGAGGTTGGCAGCCCTAGCCCCAAAGTTGATCTAGCTCAGTGGCAGTGAGACAAGAACATCCACAGTTTGACTCACAAATGACCATGACCATAAGATACCGTATGTGCACTTGCCCGAACTGTTCACCTTGACGTTTTTGTTATCCATACTGAAAATCCTGCAGGCCCAAATGCCCTAATGTCCTATCAGGTATGTCCTTTATAGAAAGCCTGATCCTTCATGTGTTTCTGACCATAGCAGAACTGTACACTGGGTTCTATTAAAGAAATTAGAATACAAGCAAAGTAATATTCCTCCCCCCACCACCTTGTGCAATCTTTGATACTTAAAGCTGGAATGTTTATTGAGGTGTGAAAGGTAAACGGCTTGATATATTGCTTTTATTGATTTTATTGTGAATAATATCGCATTTGGGTAGGGAAAACTGCCTTCTGTCCTACAAGCTACTTTTCATAGCTGAAATGATAAATCCCAGAAATTGTATATTAAAACAGTCAATGGAACATTTGTAAGACATCCTCATTTATATCTATAAAAAGATGCTTTGGAAGCAGGGCTGGCACGTGCCAAAGAGTTCATTGGATGATGCTCAGGTGTGCTATTGATTCCCCTCTTGCTCTGCATCATTGGAAAGTAGTGTCAAAAACGGCACAGCAAAAAAACCCTATTTCCATTACTGTGTTTAAATCTATGTTTTTCACCTTGCTTTCTGTGTGGTAAGCAGGCATTCAAAAGCCTTCCAAGGTCAGTGTCAGGTACCCTGCCAAGAGCAGTTACTGGACTCCCCAAAGCAAAAAGTGTTCTCGTTGTCCTATCAGGATATGGTCCCATAGTCTGGAACAGAAATCTTCCGTGATTGTTTCCACCCAGAGCTGAAACATGATGATGTCTATATGAGAGATCTTAATCGTTTGATACCCTGACCTGGATGGCCCAGGCTAGTCTGAACCTCCCAAATCTCAGAAGCTAAGTAGGATCAGCCCTGGTCAGTACTTGGATAGTAGATGACCGAGGGAGTCTAGGCTAGGGGTAGGCAATGGCAAACAACCTCTGCTCATCTCTTGCCTTGAAAATCCCATGAGGTTGCCATACATCAGCTATAACCTGATGACACTTTCCACTTTCCACCACTGACTGTGTCATGAGGACCCCTTATGCTCCCTCTTTCTTCATACATTGTTAACATAAATTTCTTCTGGTTCTTTGGACTCATCTTCCCTCTAGCCCAAGGATTTTCTGAAGTCACAGGTGGCTTATGACTCTATAGCTTTACTGTGAGAAACATCCCAAGGTGTTGTGCTTGATTTGTGCCATTTATTCCTCTAAGGGTTTGACCTCTGACTTGCTAGCCTTTATTATATGACTTGCATTCTTTGAACATAGATTGACTCCTGGCTGTCTTTGGGAAAAATAAACAAACACCCGTTGCTAGGAGTGTCTTATGTGAAGAAACTTCCACCATTTTCTATTCAGATTCGACCCATTATCCAGACGTACACTACTGACTACCACTGACATCCTTATCTTCTCAAATCCAATAAGTGCTGGCACCGTTTGTTATCTGGAATATTTTGCTACTACAAGAGCATCTCTCTCTGTAGTAAGGAAAATGTTCTCCAGGTTATCAGGAGGAACTGTATCTCTCCAGACCACTTTAAATGCTTCTCCAGATCAGTGTTTTCTGGAGAAAGGTCATGGGCTGTTCTTATACCCCGATACGTTTTTGGGTTCAGGTATCAAAACAGATATCTGTGGTGGCTCAGAGGTTAAGACGCTGAGCTGCAGACCAGAAGGTCTGTAGTTTGGTAGTTGAAAACCCTAGTGAGCTCCCATCTCTGACCCCAGCTCCTGCCAACCTAGCAGTTCAAAAGCAAGAAATTGCAAGTAGATAAATAGGTACCGCTTTGGTGGGAAAGTAACACCATTCCGTGTGCCTCGGCATTTAGTCATGCTGGCCACATGACCACAGAAAATGTTTTTGGACAGTGCTGGCTCTTTGGCTTGGAAATGGAGGTGAGCACCGATGCTAGAATCAGATTTGACTGGCTTTTGATCAAGGGAAACCTTTATCAAAACATCATACATGGCAAAAACTATAGATTTCTGGGGAAAGCTGTGGACAGCTGTGGACAGATGAAGGAATGTCCTTTGCATGGAAATTAAAAATTGCACAGATAACAAGATTTGGGTAACAACACAGAATAAGGACCATGTTTTTACAACATTAGTATAATGCTGGTAAAGGGAAAAGATACTTTGGGGGCTGTTGTCTGAAGGCGCCAATAGATGAATGCAGAGAGAGGAGAAAATCTTGCCAGTGATAAAAGAACCTTCAGCCTGTTATCTTTGTTAGCCAGCCAAGGTGCATTCAGGGTGTAGCTCTTCAAGTCTGTAGCACTTTACCTTTGGTTTGCTCACTCTGAGGTGTGTGTTGAACTGAATGTTTAGTGTATGCAAGCACGTTCCTGAATGCAAATCTAAATATTTAACCAAGGTACAGGGTCCCCCCCCAATTGGATTGCATGTTCTTTCTGTGATCAAGACATAAAATCAGGAATAACTAACATGTTAAGCCTTGGAGCTTCTTTGACCAGGTTCTGAGGATACTTCTGACATTTGTTCCAAGACTGGCATAGAAGAGATTCTTACCAGATCATAACTGAGAGTGCCAAAAAGGGAAAGATGGTATGAGGGTGAAATAGGAGGCTGAAGTTTAGGCACTTGGCCAAGCTTTGCTGTTCTCATTTGTTGACTGGCCACTCTAGTGTTTTCTTCACTTGTTTCTCAAGAGATCCACAGCTAGATATCTGAGCATAAATACAAATTATTTGATGGAGAGGGGCCATGGTTCAGTGGTAGAGCATCTGGTTTGTATGTAGAAGGTCCCAGGTTCTATCCCAGGCATTGTTGGTTTTTTTAAAAAAAGGATGGGTGGGTAGGTGATGTGAAAGACCTGAGACCCCGGAGAGCTACAGCCAGTCAGAGTGGGCAATATCGACACTGATAGACCAAATGATCTGACTCAGCATAAGACAACTTCATGTGTGTTCATGTGTGATTACAAAAACAACAGATGGGTAAAATTAAAAAACCCAAATACAACATTCTTCTTTATAATACAGTACATAGGCTCGAAACCCATCTAAACTCCATGTACAGACACATGACTTCCCTGCTTCCCTCTGCAGCTTGAAATGCCCCCGAAATGCTACTCCTGGGGGGGATGGGGAGACCCCAGAAGCAGCATGAGGTGGGAGGGAGTTAAAGGGCTCAAAATTGTATTTGGATTTACAGCTCTGGTAGCTAGCAAGTGCATGGAGAACAATAAAAGACAAATTCAGAATCACTTGTGATGGACATTGAGGACAAGGCAAAGATAACAAATGATCTGCAATCATTTTTTTAAAAAATAAATCAGTCATACCACCAACGATCAGAAATAATCTGAAAAGTAGCATAATTTATACAGTCATATAATTAACTGGTAGAAGAAACAATTAGAAATGTTTATTTCTCCTCATTTCATTTTTAATGAAGTGTTCAGAACATTCTGAAATACCTTCATGCCAGATTTGACTCACAGCCTTTGAAAGATATAGCTCTGGCTTCAAAATATTCTTTTGACATTCTAGGGAGACCTAGTCACATTTCTATTGAGCAGCAGTGGAAGAGGAAATGTTTTTTTCAAAGATGGGTCTATCTCTTCCTCAACTATCAAATGGGGTCATCTCATCATAATTGCTAACACATGTTGTAGATTATATTAGTCATGGGCGTTAACTGCCTGATGCAAAGAATTTCAGAACTAGGAAGCAATGTAACAAGAAAGTGGTAAGCCAATGTTGTACCACATATATATATGTCCCAAATTAATTTGATTGTTTAGGTTCATGCAAATGCTGAAAATCCCTGGAAAGGGTTACAAAGGTGGAATTCTCAGTTATGTTAGTGTATATTGATAGTCATATCCTAGTGCCTGGTAGGATTCTCTAGCATATGACTGAAAAGCTGAGCGCCTGGTAGGATGCACACAACTCATATGGAACTAGGGAGATCAGGTCTCCCACTTTGGTGGGTGACCTCTTGCTGCCCACCAGCTCTGCTTGCTGCTGGTCAGCTAGGCAGTGAGGGGAAAATGCCAGGAGAAATGTGGGGGGTGATCAGCATTATGCTGATACTATGCCATCACATCCAGTGCAGTCTAGAAGCGACATTGTGTTGGGTGTTCCCCTAGTATTTGGCAAAAACTCTATGGTAAAACCATACAGGGTTGCCCCAGTGTAATGATGCCACTTTCAGATTGCACCAGCAGTGACCTCATGGAGTTGGCATGATGCTGAATAAATAAGTCCTTGCCATCTCTTGTTCATTGCCAGCTGTGAGCTGGGAACCCTACATAAGATGTTAATGTTCACCAAATTTTGGGTATTCCGACCAATCCGTTGCAAAAGAAGAATAAGTAAAGGAAATCCCTGCCCCAGATACGTGTTTATGACCTGAATGCTGAAAGGGAGGGGGAATGAAGATGCTTAAAGAGGTCAGGAATTTTATTCACAGTTGTAAACCCTTTTCTATACTACAAAGGAATCCTAGCAATCTTGGCAAATGGAAACAGTTAACGTCAAGAGAGGGAGGGCAGGGAAGGACAAGTTGATTACCTGCATTAGGCCTTTGTGTTTCAGGGAAGTGGAAGCAGCCTGGTGCCTTTGTCAAGTATCCCGTCCCCCTTGACGGAGAGATGAGTCAAGTGCCATTTGTCTTTGCTTATGAAAAGGAAGAAATTATCCTCCACAACAAGTCATTATTATCCACCATCTGCACGTTCACTCCTCTCGTAATTGCTTACATACGGCACTGCTGATAAACCGTATTCCAGATAAACAGAAAATAAAATTAACTCTCCTACAAGATCAGTCACCAAGCAGATTTGGAATAAATATAGTAGCTGGAAAATCCCCCCCCCCGTTTTCGGTTTCTGGCGTTGCGAATGGCGGCCGCGTCTCGGGACGATCCCGGAGGCGGCTAGCCCACACGCAGTCAGGGGGGTCTTCGCTTATGCGAAAGACCCTAGTGAGCCTTAGGATAAGGCTCCGAACCGAGGGCGCTTGGGGAGTAGCCTCTTTGCCGGCAGACAGCCGGGAAATTGAGGCTTTCTCCCCGCCCCAATCGGCCCCGCTGCGTTGTGCCCGTAATGGGACTTAGCAGCGCCACCGACTTCCAGGAGTGAGGAACAGCGATATGAACTAAAGCAAAAGAAGAAGCGGCGGTGAACCGTGAGTCGAAGGTCTTACTTTGAAGCGAAAACCCGAATCCTTTCCCCTCGAGCGAATGAGCGTTTGGGAGGAGGGGAATCCCCCCCAGTGAGAAGCGGGACTTTTAAAAGAAAGCGAAGGGGGTTATAAGGAAAGAAGGGTTGATGGAAATACCTTTGGGGTGCTACTGAAGCCTGAGTGTAAGCGGGTTTCCTGAGGGACGTGTCACGAACTTTTAAAAAGTAAACAAATAAAGCAGATGTCGGCCATGAAGAAGGTCCCTTTCAAACCGGAAAAGAAGGGAGGCGGGACTTCCGGCCCGGGCAACCCCCCCAGAGCCTGCTGTCAGTCAACAGACAAGCGAGCTACTGCACCCTCTGCTGGTTCAAATACAGAAAATCAGCGAAACTTTAACTAGCATGGAAGGTGTCCTCAGCAGCCAACAAAAGCAACTGACAGAAACGTCTAAGAAGATGGAGGATATTGCGCAAAAATGCTTGGTCTCGACGGAAGACATCGGAAAAGTTAAGAAAAAGGTCAACAAACTAGAAAAACATCAAGATGAGCAAGAAAAAAGGATTTTGATGCTTCAAATGGAGAAATCGAATCTGATGCTTCGTTTTCAGGGCATTAAAGAAGAAGATAATGAAGATCTCAGATCTATACTAGCAAATGCCTTGGCACCAGTAACTGGCAGGGATCAGCGTGAAATAAAAGAAGAGATGGATAAGGTCTATAGGGCCTATTCCACCTTTACAAAGAAAAATAACCTGCCAGCAGAAGTGGTGGTCAAGTTTGTTAAACAGAATACTAGAGATCAAATCTTGCGTGCAGTCTCAGCGGTGCCCTTGAAAATTGGAGAACAGATTATCAGAACTCTGAAAGATGTGCCATATGAAATTCGGATGAAGAGGAAAGCGTATAAAGGATTGACCAACTTTCTACAAAAGCACCAGATCACGTACAGATGGTCGTTCCCGGAAGGCCTAGTGTTCAAGTACAAGGATAAAAGAGAAAAGATTGACTCTATCTTCAAAGCACAAGAGTTCCTGAAGAGGCACGCCAGCTCAGAGGAAGATGCAGCTCTCGCAACTTGGACAAGTAGCGAAGATGACAGCGGTCCAGAGGAGGGAGGTGCCGGTGCGGGAGGTGGGAAAGCTAAAGAGGGCCCATCGTATAACCTGAGAGACACTAAAGGAAGACAACCAAAGAAATGATTGTTCATGAGACGTCTGAAAGGAGTTGATTAATAACTAACCCCAAAGGACAATACTAACCTGATTAACAGAGCTATTTTGGATTTTTGTTAATCTAAAAGAAGACTCTTCGACCGCGGTGACCGTCAAAAAATGTATCTATACTAACTTAATCTAACCCCCATTAACAGGATACTCACTCTGCCCTTTTCTTAGTCCCTCTATATACCCTACCTTTTTCTATATATAAAAAGAATAAATTCCTCTCCTTTTTAGGAGGGTTTTTGCAAAAAAAAAAAAAGAAAATCCCCCCCAATTTTCAGTAAAGTGAGAAAACAGCTTTTATAGAGTGAAATACTAAGAGTCCTTTGAAAAGTGGACAAGCTGCATGAGCAATTAGAAATAGATACAGTCCTATCTCTGCTGTCTGATGAATCAACAGTTAAAGGAATATGAGAATTCAGAACAGTACTTTCAGAGTTTGGTGAGGGGTCTCTTGTTGTGGTAGGTCGATTATCATAAAAATATATTAAGTGCTGGCCAGCCAAACATTGATTGCAATGCTCACTTGTCTCTAAGAGACTTCCATTGTTGCCAAGTAATACTTTCTAAGAGACTCAGAGCAGCTACAGATGCATTTTGGCCATGCTAAATATAAGGAACTCACTATGAAGGGGATCTTCAAATAGTAACAGGAATGTCATAAACCATTGATCTTCAGCTCCCCTTAAAAGTGGTTATCCTACTTTTTTCTTTGTCCTCAAGATTTAGGATTTTCTTAAAGTGGAATGTGATGAAGAGGAAAAAATTAAAAGTGGGTCCTAAAACTTGAAAACATTAGAGATTCTGCTTAAATTGGGTGGCTGCCATTAAATTGTTATCCTGAAAAACAATTTCCAGTATAGTGGAAAGTGCCATGTAGCATTCCTCGGTGATCTCCCATCCAAATACTGGCCAAGGCCAACCTTGCTAAGCTTCCAAGATCTCATGAGATCAAGCTAGCCAGGGTTATCCAGGTCAGGGCATACAAAATAAATACTTTTACTGCACTTTTGATAAGGCAGTTTAAAATTATTATGAAAAGAGAAAACGGTTACTTGTATTATACCAGGGGGGAAAAAGATTTTATGTGATATTTATTGGAAATTTTGATGTTATTTGCTGACGTTTTAATAATCAGGTTTAAACTAGGAAGAGAGGGAATGCCTCAGGTCCTGTTGTTGTTTTTCTTTTGCAGTGTCCCCAAAGTTCATAATTACCTGGTTCGCAATATAAATTTGTCAAGCTTGAAATATTCAGAAGTATTAAAGATTGACTATTATTATTTGTTATGTAAGTTACTTCCACGTTGCTGCACGAAACCTTGTATGTAATGCTTTTGAAATCTGTTTATCATTGAAAAATAATAAAAAAAAATATTAAAAAGATTGACTATTATTTCCCTGAGAACTTCCCCAATTCTTTCTTTCTTTACTCCTCTGACCTACAGGTCTTGAGTTGTATCAATCAATCCCAGCTAGGAACAGAAGGAAGAAGAGGTTATATTATATTAAAGAAGATGTCTTTGTCACAAGCTGCCTGAACTCTCATGGCCTGAACAAGAAATTTAGCTTTAAAAGGGGTATTTGCTGGCCTAGAATCTATTAAAATTTTAGTAACTAAAATACCTAGGGGAGGCTTGTTTCACTGGCACAATTCCAAATCTAACTACAGTGGCAATGGACTGTGGAAAAGTTACAGACAGAATATAAATAGGAGTTGCATAACTCTTGGATCATTCAGGTGAAAGGGTTTTCCTAAAGCTTGGTCGAACAAGTTCAAGGCTGTACATCTTCCTTGTTCCGAACACTAGAGAACCCTGAACAGTTTCTGGGACTTTAAAAATCAACCTTTGAGGGCTCCATACAGCATCTGTTGTAATTAGCATCCACCAGGATTTGCTCCTCAGATAGAGAAAGTATTGAAGGACAATTAAACACAGTGTGGCAATATGACAATTTTATATGACATAAAACTTTCTTCAAATACGTTAGAAGGAGGAAACAAGCCAGGGAGGCATTGGGCCCTTGGATGACCAAGGGGTAAAAGGAGTACTGGAAGAGATATTGCCACATTGCTGGTGATGTAGCCTGGCCCTCCCTCCTGCTCCTGGTGATTCTCCCATTGGCCAGCTGATCGGCAGTGGTGGGCAGGGCATTCCCCACCTCCAGCAGGGGCTGGCAAACTTAGTGACCTTGGGATTCTCTCCCTCAGTCTAACTTGCCTCACGGGGTTATTGTCATGAAGATAATATGGGGGGGATTATGTAAGCCCCTTTGGGTTCCCCTTGGGGAGAAAAACAGGTATAAATGTCTAAATAATAAAGAATCAGGTTAGGGACAAGCAGAGTCAAGGAAATCTAAGCAGCCTTGTGCAAATTCTCAGCATAAGAAATACAGGGCAACCTTACAACTACTTTAAACCTAGAATTTGAAATCACAAATAGGTCTTTACTAGCGATAAAATATAAGGCACGTACTCCCTATCACGTCAGATAGTTAAGGGAAAATAGTGATTTCAATATTTTCATTGAAGAATTGTATCCACATAGTGATTCAGCAAATTATTATAAAAATTGTGCGTTCCTCTCCTTCCCTATTAAGAAGTGATTAAATACAGGAAAATGGAACATTGTGAACAGCGCCAACTGACTTTGAGTAGCTAGGTAGTAATCATGAAGATTTTAATGATACACAGTCATTCACCAGTTTGGTACATGAACTGTCTGTAAGCTATGATCAGCATAGTCAAAAGTTTGATAAATCATTTGCATGCATTTGAACAGTTCATGCATGCTTGGTTGTGCAAAAAATCCCTGACTATGCAAGAAAACATGTTCCCACACTGCTTTCCCACTCCATCACCCTTTTGCAGTTTGCTGTTCACTGTATTCTTTAAGTATATAAAATGTGAACATTTCCAGGTTACTGACTTGACTATGCCTCCCTGTCCCTTAAGGCTGCCTGATTTAATGTGAACACTCTAGATCAGGAACAATTTGTACATGTTCTCATGGGAATTGTAGTTTTTACTCCTGTACACACACAGTGGGGCATTTATATAATTCTTCCGCACTTCACAGGTACAAATGAGGGAAGACTGCAAGTGAGCTGTGCTTGAAAAGTAGGTAACTTCAGTGAACAGACCAATGCCCTAGGAGGGTGCCCTCACCAGTGATCAAGAAGATACTGCCCTAGTGCAAAGTTACTCAACATGGCATCCAGTTTCATTTTCTGGCAAAATATTGAGGCAATCTGATTAATGGCTCAACTTGCATGCAAACTACCAGTTTGACCACAGTAAGTCTGAACATTGTTCACATTTTTTTCGAAGTTAGCAGCATCCAATATGTATACCCAATATGTTGTCAAAGGCTTGACACAGAGTACTCCATCTTTCTGTGCTATACCTCTGAGGATGCCAGTCACAGCTGCTGGCGAAACGTCAGGTCCTACAATGCCAAGACCACGGCCATACAGCCTGGAAAAATCTACAACAACTAATGTATATCCAATATTTCTTGGGATAATACATTGAAAGAAATAAAGCAGCTCACCCTGCCCAGGCAAGCCTTGTCAGATCTTGGAAGCTAAGCAGGGCTGACTTTGGAAAGTACTTGGAAGGCTGACCTCCAAGGAATAACAGAGGTGGGACACAGAGGCAGGCTAATGAAGCTACCTCTCTGAAAAATGTCCAAGGCCCTTGTAGGGGTCACCAGAAGTCAACTATGACTTCCAGGCAAGAGCGTGCGCGCATGCGCATGTGCACATACACACACACACACACAAGATAAAGCAGCTGAGAGTATATGATTTCTCTTTACAAATGGTACTTATGAATTTTCATACATTAATCATCAGTTTGGACATCATTTTAAATGCTTGCTTGATCTACTCAGAGTCTGAATGGACCAAAACCTTTCGAAAGGGTTTAGAAAATTATTCTTGCACTAAGAACCATTATAATGTAGTAGGCTAAAGGTGGTGGTTAACCCTCTTCCCCAAGTTGGGTAAAATGTATAAATGGCTGTACATAATTGTTGGAGGAATATGGAATGGTATAGTTATTACCCAGTCTTGGCAGATCTTGGAAGCTAAGCAGGGGAGACCACCATGGAAGGTTCCACAGAGGAAGGCAACGACAAACCACCTCTGTTTCTCACTTGCCTTGAAAGCCCGATGGGGTTGCCATGTCAGCCATAATTGACAGCACTTCACACACACACACACAATTGTTGGAAATGCAACCTGCTTTTATGTCTGTCTGTCTGTCTGTCTGTCTGTCTGTCTGTCTATCTATCTATCTATCTATCTATCTATCTATCTATCTATCTATCTATCATCTATCTATCATCTATCTGTCTATCATCTATCTATCTCTATGGTATTCCCCCAAAAAAAGATGTCTTGGGAAAACACAATAAAAACGTAAAGCTGCTGACAGCACAAAATTTGTCTTCAGATCTGCTACTTGTGCCATTAGATTTATTAGATGGAATAATGGAGAAATTATCATTATCTGTTAATCTCTCAGTTACTGAAAACAGTTGACGTGGCAGTTGCCAAAACCTCAGAAATAAAAAGAAGGCTTAACTAAGGTGTGGCAATTTACAAGAATATTCAGTCAAACCCAATGAGATTATGAAAGTTAAACACAGAACTCAAAACACTTACACAACATGCACTTAATTAACTTGGAAGTTTAAGCATTGATATTAATATACAAGGGTTTTTCCACTTCAGAAGCATACTACATTACCCCTTTTATCTAGAAGTTAAAGGAGGGTTTTTTTTATATAGGATTGCTTCTACTGCTATGACTACTACTGCTAATGTGTGAGTGCACTTTCAGCCTGTGGCTCACAAGGTGACTGATGACCTAAGATGAACATGGAACCCAAGTAATGAAACTGTAAGACAAGCATCAAAAATTGAAACACAGCAGTCAAACTTGTGCAGCAGTTCAGAGCCTCCCAGCAAATTCCTCCTGCTTGCCCCACTTCAAGTTCTGCTTGCCCCCAATCCAACTTCAAATGGAGGGATGAGGGGCACATTGTCTTTGGCTTCTTTCTGAAAGTACCATAAAGCTGCATTGTTTATGAGGGCCTTTACTGGAAACTGATATTTCACAGCACAGTTGCTTTTGGGGGAGGCTATGAATTCTTGGAGCTGTTTCGTATGTATTCCGTTATTGGTTTAACTGTTTATGCTGCACTTTTTTGGTGATGGATGCAGGCCTTTGGAAGCCACCTTGAGCCTCTGTTAGTGGAAGGGAGGTGCGATATAATTTTTAATAAATAAAATGTATATAATCCTTTCATCAATATATCTGATTCTCAGCCTGGGTCCATCTGTGGATTCTTGAATCCCTAGGTGGAAAGAAGGGAGATTTCCCCCAGGTTTTCAAAAAAATATAAACTGTTACCCAAAGCAGAGGAGGGAGTTAATTCTCCCCCCAAAATGAATCTCTCTGCACTTGTACAGAACCACCACCAGCAGCAGCCCGAGCAGCCTCCGAGGCAATTGAGACGGCAGCACTGCGGGCAGAGGAGCCAGCGATGGCCCTTCAGGTGGGGAGCCAGCAGCGGTGCTGTGGGTGAGAGAAGAAGGAAGAGCTCCCAAACCACAAGCCTTACCACTGCTGCTTCTTCTTACCAGCTTCTGAGGCAATGATGCTGTATGCCGGGAGGAGGCACTGGAGACAGCACAGCAGGGGACAAGGAAACACTGCCTGCCATGCCACCAGAACAGGAGCAGCCCCCCAGCCATGAGGCGTTCCTCTGCCTCCCACTGCAGTACCCTCTGTGGGGGTGAAGCAGCAGAACTGCCAGTGGGTGGGATCCAAATACGTGGGGGGAAAGGTGGGGTGGGGGATGGAGAGAGAGAGAAAGACAGAGTGATGCAGTGGGAGAGGAAGAAAGAGAGAGAAGGAGTGATAGAAGATATGGGGGAGAGACTGTATTCTGTACATGTGGAGCAGCAAAAACAGGGAAATAATTCCCCACCCAGCCCTGTTTTGGAATAGGAAAATGGATACGGGGGAGTCAGGAGGCCATCCTTTCCCACCATGGTAGCGTTCTGAGCTTATTTGGCTTCTCCTTCACATGAATACATGAAGCTGCCTTATACTGTCCTTCAGTCCATCAAGGTCAGTATTGTCTACTCAGAAGATGTCTCTGGGGTCTCAAGTAGTGGTCTTTCATATTGCCTACCACCTGCTCATTTTAACTGGAAATGGCCAGAATTGAACTTGGGACCATCTGCATGCAGAGCAGATGCCTTACCACTGAGCCACTGGATCCTGTGTAGCTGCAGGGAACACAAGCTGGCTCTGGGAAACCTGGGCCCAACTCATTAAAAATATGAACTTGTAATTTGGCTCTAAGTTTGCATTGCAAGGTGAGGCAGAGCTGAGCAGGAATGATGGATGCTTGTCTGCAGAAGGAAACACACTGCTGTAAGGCAAAGATCAGAAGGACATCTGTAAGCACAAGTTTCTTTTTCTGAATAACTCTCAGCCTTCTAAAGTGATTACAATAAAATTGGTTCCCACGGTTATATTTTTATTAACATTATATTATTGCGTTTCTTGGTTACCTCTTTATAAGACACGAAGGCTGCGGTCACACGTGCCAGTTGAAGTGGAGGGGAAGTGAGGCTATTCCCTCTGGAGGAATTTGACATACAGTTGTGAGATCACGCCTCCCTTTGTAGTTGCAGGCTCAGCCTGTCACTGTGTGATCAGACGCAACTGTAGGTGAGTCCTTTTTTTGGCCATTTGTTTCCCATGCACATAAACGAGGAATAGCACCTCTGCACTGAGGGCCCCCTATAGAGTATGTGATAATGTGCATACTGCAAAGGGGGGGATGGCACCGAGACAGGATGGCCTGATCAGACTATCCCAATGACTTGAGAGTGTGCTTGAGTGATAGACAGGAGAAAGTCTGTTCGTGGCCTGTCGGAACCTGCTTACTACTGGACTTTCCTGGGTGTCTTTTAACTCCACTTGCAGCAGAGCAGCACAGGTTGCCGATGACTGCAGGATGCTTCCCAGATGTTGTTGTCTGATCACTACCTTTAGATTCATCAGGCATTTGCACCTATGTCAGATCTAAAGGTGCGTGTGATCATAGCCAAAAGCTTATGCACTATTGTAGTTATTACTTTGTTGGATAGCCAAAGGTCTGGTCATAATTCTATTAGTTTTTAAAATACATCTGAAATCAAAAACACTTGAAATAAAAATGGCTCAGAAATAATTGTCTTCAAAGCTTGTCTTTCCATAATGCTTTTGTACTAAGATGCTATGAAGAAGATGCTATGAAGAAAGGGGGAAAAAGATCTAGCCCCAAAACTCTGGTGAGTTCAAATTGGAGTGGTTTCTTTGGGAAACTGAAAATGCCATCTCAGAGAGGAGAGGTGACTTCTCTGTGTCAGAAGACCCTGGAAAGGTTAAGCGCAGTTAACTATGGAACATGAAGCCTATCATTAATGCAAGCCAAACAGCATCCCCTCCATTCCCTCAGTCCGAGTCTTAATCTTGCCCTGAAGGGCCAATTTTGCTGTATCAAGAGCGGTAATTGAAACCTGTTTTCCTCTGGAGAGGAATTATTTAGTTGCCGACAGGACACACTTTGAAATCCCCACTTCCAGAGAAAAAGGAAGCGCTCTCCTAAATGCTCTGACCAACCCAGACCTGACCTGGACTACTTGACAGAGGGCATCCAAATTTGGCTTCTCAGAACTCTGCATAAAGGGTCAAAGTTTAACTCCCTCAATGCAACCTTTCCCCTTACTTTTTTTTTTTAAAAAAGGATCCAGCACCAATTTACCTTCTAAACAACCTTTTGAAGTCTCTTCTGTGACTAGAACAAATCTTAAAGTTTCTCCTTTCTGATCATTAGTTTATTACCTAAAAGAACAACATCCCACCTTGACTAAAACCCTAAAGCACCTGCACTGAAGGAGGGTCAGGGCCCAGGTATGATTTATTTCAGTAAAAGCTTGTAATGCATGCCCTTCCATTGCAGACATATAATCTCATGACTCAAAAATGAAAAGAAAGAAAAACCTATTTTAATTCTGAAATGAAAGAAGTAGTTTGTATCATAGTGATGGGCTTATGGCCTAGGGTGAGGCAGAACTGGATCTCACAGCCCTGGGAAAGTCTATCTATTCCCCTGGCCCCTGCTTGAGCCCTGCTAAAAGATGGTTTACCGAGTCACATAAATCATTTGATTCTTCAACACCTGAACTGCAGAACTCACTCCATTAAAGAGGCACACATGTCTAAGATGGTATGAAAGTTCTGGTTTTGTTTTTGCTACAAGGACTTCAGCTTTGTCCCTCCCTGCTAAATCACATGTGCTTTACTGAATGTTGTCCATTCAGATGAATATATTTATGCACTTGATTTCACTCTGGAAGTGTCTCAGTGGCAATCAAATTGCCCTCAGCTCTAAGAAATTGATGTTGAGTTTGGCTTCCATCCATGTCTATGCATCCTGTGGCGAATGTGCTCACCAGTTTGATGTAGTGGTAAGTGCACAGCAGCACGGTCTCTAATCTGGGAGAACCGGGTTTGATTCCCCACTCCTCCACTTGCATCTGGCTGGATGACCTTGGGCAAGCCATAGTTCTGATAAGAGCTGTTCTTGAAAAAAGAGCAGTTTCTGTCAAGAGCTCTCTCAGCCCCACTTACCTCACGGGATGTCTGTTGTGGGGAGGGGGAAGGGAAAGGAGTTTGTAAGCCGCTCTGAGACACCTTTGGGTAGTGAAGGGTGGGGTATAAATCCAATCTCCTCCTCCTCCTCCTCCTCCTCCTCTTCTTCTTCTTCTTCACCATCCCACTAGACTTGCATCTGTGATGATCTTTAGGTCTGCTGACCAGCTAAAAGGATTTCATAGAACAGATGGTCTTCAATCATTCATAGAATCATAGAATCAGAGAGTTGCAGGAAACTCACAAATACCTCCCCCCACACAAGGGACTCCTCTTCCATGCCCAGAAGATGACAAAAAACCTCCATGATTCCTGGCCAAACTGGCCTGGAGAAAAATTGCTTGCTGACCCCAAAGTGGCAATCAGCGTTTCCCTGGGTGTGTAAGAAAGGGCCATAAGAACTAAGCACTGATGCAACCCTTCCTGCCCTCTCTCTCATGATCTGCCTAAGTGCACAGAATCAGCATTGCTGTCAGATGGCCATCTAGCCTCTGCTTAAAAACCTCCAAAGAAGGAGAGCCCACCACCTCCTAAGGAAGCCTGTTCCACTGAGAGGAACCAATCTAATTGTCAGGAAGTTCTTCCTAATGTTTAGCCAAAAACTCTTTTGATTTAATTTCAACCCATTGGTTCTGGTCCGACCTTCTGGGTCAACAGAAAACAACTCTGCACCATTCTCTATATGACAGCCCTTCAAGTACTTGAAAATGGTTATCATATCACCTCTCAGTAGTCTCCTCTCTAGGCTAAACATTCCAATCTCCTTCAACCTTTCCTTATATGACTTCATCTCCAGACCCTCACCACTTTCATTGTCCTCCTCTGGACACATTCCAGCTTGCTATATCCTTCTTAAATTGTGGTGCCCCAAACTGAACACAGTACTCTAGATGAGGTCTAACCAGAGCAGAGTAAAGTGATACCATCACTTCACGTGATCTGGACACTATAGTTCTGTTGATACAGTCCAAAATTGCATTTGCCTTTTCAGCTACGGCATCACACTGCTGACACATGTTCAGTGTATGGTGTATGGTCTACTAAGACCCTAGGTCCTTTTCACACATACTACTGTCAAGACAAGTCTCCCCCATCCTATAAGTATGCATTTGATTTTTACTACCTAAGTGCAGAACTTTACATTTATCCCTGTTGAAATTCATTTTATTTGACAGCATATCCAGGGAAAATGGCATAGCGTCCAGGGTGATTTTCGGGCTCCTTTCGAATTCCTCTGCCTTTCTTGCATCTTTTGGAGGACCCCCCCCCTGAATTTTGTGTCATGTTGGGCTCCTCCTGGATCTCTCGGAGTGAGGCCAGGTGCAGGAGACTTGTGCGGTCCCCCCCACAATGGCAGTTAGCGGGGGAGAGATCATTCTGTCCCGATGTAGGAGCAAGAGAAGGAGCAGGCATGGTTCCATGCCCTGCATTAGCTTCGACCTCCCTTTTTAGACTTTGTTTTTCAACTTTGATTTGCAACAAAGATAAAGGCATTTTGTCTGTTTGTGTCCTCTTATTATTTGTTGAGGACCTTCATGGAATGACCCTTTAAGAATATCTCCAATTTTGGAAACAATTTGCGGCTGCGAAAAGGAGTGGAGCAAAAGAATGAAAATGGTGATGGTAGGGGAATACGAAGAAACCCCAGCAGAGGAAATGATAGTGATAGATTTACAAAATACCAAAGTGGGACAGTTAACTCTGGAACAGTTCAAAGAATTCCTGATTAATGAGGTGTGACTGGCAGTGGAGGAAGCCTGTAAAAACATCATCAAGAAACTTTAAAACTCTGACGCGGAACTCGAGAATGAGGAGGAGCCTGTGCTATATCAGTTAACCCCTGAGATTCCCAAGAAAGAACAGGATGATAGCAAGAAAGAAAAGATACAGGATTCATCTTTTATTTTTACAAAGAAAAGAAGAGACAGTTCTAGGCAAGATAAAGAATTAAAGAACTCTGTAAAATGTGCCGAGAGAATAGAACTTATAAAAGGGATCAGGCAAAAAGAGAAGAAATTAATTGAAGGAGGAGCAAGGCATCCCCATAAGAAAAACCATAAAAAAAACAAAATAGAACTGGCAAAACAGAAAAGGCGGAACCTGGAAATGAAATACCTCAAGTATAAAGGGGCAAGATATTTATTTGTGATTATCAAAAAGAAGTTGCCCCAGAGGACAATGCTGCAGTATGTACCTGGTGGCAAAATAACCTCTTCTGCCTGTTTAAAGTATGGAGTGTTCAATGGTTTCTGTGTTGGAAGTTTAAGTACTGGGTAGTCTAACTGTTCACATGTCTAAACGTAGTTTGCAAAGTTCTGTATACTTTGTAAATTAAATGGGATATTTAGGAAGTACTTAGTTGTCTTAATGCAAGAAGTTAAAAGTAAAACTATACAGACAATGAAAAAGGGAATGTGGTAGTGTATTTATAATTTTGTTCCTGTTTGGAATTGACGGTTTTCGTGTTGGAAGTTTAAGTTTCAGGTAGTCAAGCTGTTCGCATGTTTAAACGTAGTTAGCAAAATTCTGTATATTCTGTAAATTAAATGGAATATTTAGGGAATTCTTAGTTACCTTAATGTAAGTAGTTAAAAGTAAAAACATACAGACAATGAAAAAGGGAATGTGTCAGTGTATTTATAATTTTGTCTTATGAATCTAAAGGAGATGCAAAGTTATGGAATAATAGTAGGAATAAAATAATAGTAGTGAATACTGAGGTATAGAACAGAGTATGAAAACTGAGTTTTTATTTTGATGAGACTCTATAGTATATAAAATGCACAGATAATTACTGGATTTGATTGGGAAAAGTAGGCTATCATTACTGCTTAGGTTGTTTTAAAAACTTTGGGAAATCTATGCTGAGTAAATAGATGAAAGATCAGAAAGGTGTCTGTGTTGATCTTGAATTAAAGAGAAGAAAGTTTGGTATTGCAAGTAGGAGAATACATATACCAGGGGTTGGTAGATGGTCTGGTACATGAATTAGGGAAAATATAGGTTGATTTATGGTTATGGAGATTGATATATGATATGATATGATATGATATGATATGATATGATATGATATGATATGATATGATATGATATGATATGATAACACATCATTAGATTACTTATGTTTGCTGAAACCCTTTGTTGCAAGAAGCGATGGTATTTTTTGTTTGTTTATTCTGAAAACCAATAAAAAGAGTGTACGAAAAATCATTTTATTTGTTTTAGCCCAGATTTCCAGCCTGTCAAGATCATCCTGTATCCTGACTCTGTCTTCTACCATATTTGCTACCCCTCCCAATTTAGTATCATCTGCAGATTTAATAGCCATTCCCTCTATTCCTTCATCCAAATAATTTATAAAGATGTTGAACAAAACAGGTTCCAGGACAGATCCCTGAGGCACTCCAGGATGAGGAACCATTCACAAGCACTCTTTGGGTGCGATCTGTCAACCAGTTATAGATCTACCTATCAGTAAACCACATTTTACCAACTTGTCAACAAGAATATTATGTGGAACTTTATCAAAAGCCTAACTGAAATCAAGATAAAATATGTCTACAGCATTCCCCTGATCCAGCAAGCTAGTAACTACCAATATAGCGGTAATATTCTCTGGAGCCCAGGGCTACCAATATAGTGGACTGGGGTGGGTAAACCTGTTCTCTAAAGGCCAGGTCTACAAGGTTATGGAAATAATCTAAGAAACTAATTTATGCGATAGTCAAATATAGACTCGCTCACAACAGTAATGCTACTAGGGTTTTTTTTCTACTCATGAGGTAGAATTTTTGCTCACAACACTGTGGAGCTTAGAGGGAACATTGGTTATGGCTACCATGCAGGGGGCAATATAATCATAATAGTAGTAGTAGGAGGAGGAGATTGGATTTATACCCCACCCTTCACTTGGAGTCTCAGAGCGGATTACAAACTCCTTCCCCTTCCCCTCCCCACAACAGGCACCCTGTGAGGTAGGTGGGGCTGTGTTATGTATTGGGACTTGAATATTCCAGGACTGTTTCTAACTGAGACTGGCTGAGCTTGGAGCTCTAGAACAATAGCCCACCAGGACTGTAGAGATAGCCAGTGAGGAATTGATGGTTCTGACAATGGCCTATTGTTGGTAGTTGTTTGGGGAAGTGGGTGGAGTTGCATGCTATTTAAACAGGGCAGTTGCCCTGGCTTTTCGCTTTTTGTTCTTGCTGAATTACTAACAAAGGAGAGCATATAGATATATATATATATGAAACAATAAGGTTCAATGCTCTCCCTTCAGCAATTTTAACTGGGAGGTTTAATAGTATCCCTTTCTTTAATAGACTATGCCCCTGTGCAAGTGGGTCTATTGAAACAGTGTCTCACGTGTTACTGAAATGTTGTTATGTCAGCATTCGGCACAACATTTTATCGCCATTACTTGGCGGCATCACAGAGCTTCCTGATTCACATAAACTGCTGCATTTACTAAACAATGTTGATGAAAATATAACTGACTCAGTGGCAAAGTTCTTTCAGGCTGCTCTTTTTGTACGTACCACCATATCGTAACACAAAATTTGTTTTGGGGAGATATGAAAGTGAGACTTATTTATATGGATTTTAGATTATTTTAGAACCAGGTGTTGTTGTTTTCCTGCCCCCCCCCCAGTTGGTATATGTGTCTTAGGTTTTATTTATTTATCTATTTGTGTATTTTCTCCAATGTCAATGCCAGTAAAGGTAACTGAACTGACTGAAACAATAAAATATGTTAAAACACAAGATTTAAGTAAAGCCACAGCATATGAAATCAAAAGTGCTAGTAGTCATAGGAGCTAGTAAACGATGGCAGCATTCTCTTGACACCCAGATGGTCAGCTGCCACTATAGTCTGAGTTCTTGTCAGTTATTAGGTTGGTACTGATACTGGGCCTGGGCCACAATATTGGGAGGAAGCACCCTAATCAAAAGCATGGCAGAAGAGCTCCATTTTACAGGTCCTGCAGAACTGTAAAAGGTCCCGCAGTGCCCTGATATAAAAGTGTAACCTGCTTGTGATACTGGGAAGTTTTGCATACACTCTGAAGAACTCCATAGAGAAAATTCCATGATGACACTACCCCAGAACTCAAAATGAGATGCACATGGAAGTAACGTCTACAATCACTGAAATAACAAACTAACTGGCAGGCAATAACTGTGGAGCCGCTTACGAAGATGAAGCAGTCTTCAAAACCAGTTACCCTGCAAGGAACTTTAATGGACAGCAATTGTATGATTCAACATATGCTGTTTGCCTTGGGAGGGGAAAAAAATCACCTTGCATTCCTTGTTAGATTCTCACCCCCACCCCCCCACCCCACTATTATGGATATGTCACATTTGATGTTCTGCTCTAGTTGTACTTATTAAGAGGGTGAAAAATTGCTAACAGAAGAAGGTTCCTTCTCTGGACTTTCATAGTTTAATAGGTTGTGTTTCATTGTCATGCTTCATATGCTTTTTTTTAAATTATAAAGCTAAATAGCATCTTCTTGATCAGATTTTGAAACAGATGGTATGAAATGTATTTCCCCTCCCCCATCATCCATCCATTTTTACTTCTTCTATGTCCACATCTTTACAGGGGAAAAACCATCCTTCCCTGTTACTGAGAATCTATCTCGCCTTCATGCTTTTTAACACTGCAGAAAGCAAAGAAAAATCACCGGCTTTTACAAAACAATAAAATTATATAGAAAGCAGTGGCAGATTGCTTTTCTTCCTGAAGTGGATTTTAATCAGTGATGAGTAATAAGTATTAATGGATTTGCCCTGATAATACACCTGATGGCTGAATAAAAGCATTGTTCTCATTATCTTAGAGAGAAAGGACTGAATTGAAAAGCTATTAAGTCCCAAACAGGTAGCCTATTAAAGAACTTAAATTAACAGAAACACTATTTTTTGGGGGTTTTTTTAACTACTGTTTTGTGGGGGGGGTTAGGATGAGGCGAACTTGGAACACTCATACAAGAGTTCTTTGTCAAAAAAATTAAAAGAATGTGATATGTGTTAAAACCACACATGTTGCCCTGAACTCTTTGGGTGGTATAATAATGTACTACATAGACAGAGGGTGTTTTCAGTTCCTTCTTCATTGTTGTCCTAACCAGAGGCAAAAGGGAATTCTAATTGCATCTTCATTTGTCCTACAAGCAGCAGCTATAGCAGGAGATAGAGCAAAATACTTTCACATTTCACTTTCTTATCCATGTGCAGTAGGATGCCAGCTCTTAACCAGCACTTGTTGCTTGAGCTGCAGCAATGAGCGCATTTAGCTTCTGGCCATTAAGGTCCAGCTGCTGATTTCCACATACTTAGCCTCTCTTGAATTCACAGGAGCAAGTCAGATTGACTAGTAACCTCAGTGGGGACTACAAAGGCTTTTGTTGTTGTTCATTTCACAAGAAGCTGGGAAGCAGAGATCCAGGGAAGAAGAAAATCCCACATGCCTTCAAACTACGTTAGGTGTGAGAGGCAGTGCCTGGGTTTCAGTGGAAAGTGCCATTAAATTGAAAATGATTGATGGCAACCCTGTAGGGTTTTCAAGGCAGGAGACAAACAGAGAGGGTTTGCCATTGCCTTCCTCTGCCTAGCAACCTTGGACTTCCTTGGTGGTCTCCCATCCACATACTAACTAGGGATCTGACACAATCGGCCTTAGGATTTCCAGGTAAATTTACCTAGCCAGCAAGGGTTTCCCAACGTCCTTCCGGGAGACTGGAAATGATGTTGGGCATTTTTGGCCCTACTTCTGGTTTCGGGCCTACTTCCCATTGGGATGATGCTCTAGTCTTTAGGCAAAACTCTATGGTAAATTCAGCTTCAAACCATAGAGTTTTGCCCAAAAACCAGAGTGTTACCCTCAGCTGGAAGTAGGTCTGAAACCGGAAGTAGGCCTGAAACCGGATGTCCTTGTACCTGTAGATTCACATATGCAGGGGTCATTTGGAGCAGGAGCGTGCAGGAGCGGAGCTCCAGTAGTTAGAAGCACAGGCGCTGGCAAGCAGCAGGAGCGCAAAGCAGCATGTGTAGCATTCCTCCTGGGCCCAGATAGGCTACTCTGGGACTGGAATGACAGCCCACATAGTGGAAAGACAGTCCTTAGGGGTGGAGCCTGAGTTGTGGGTGTTGTCTTCTGACACACTTTTGGTGATGTCCGGGGGTGTGGCATACGCAAGTAAGTTATGCTAATGAGTTATGCTAATGAGCTCCTGCACCTCTCTTTCTACGAAATGACCCCTGCTCATATGCCTTACAAAATACTCCCAATACAAGGTGCCTATATTGCAGTGTCCTTTCCGCTTAAAAAAATCAGTATTATATGACATACATGGCATGTACAAATATCTAAATTTAATCTAGAAAAATATAGCAAACAATGGGGATCTGAAACCACTAACAAAAATACTTAAATGGGGAACATTTGTTCATCTCTAAGAGGGAGAGAGCTTGAATTAGGAACTACATACCTCAAAATTCCTCCTTCGGAAGAACACTTCTTCACATCAGTTTGCCATGGAAGCTCCAGTGGTCCACCATGTGGAAACTCTGCATGTTGGAGAGGATTCTGGAGCCTATTCTGGGGCACATATATATTTACTGCAGTCCTGATAGGCCTCACTACTGTCCTGAGTACCTGAGCTCCTGCTTTAGAAGGTATCCAGATCTCCTCGGTGATTGCCTACAGCAAGGAAGATCAGTAGTAGTGGTGGTGGGCCAGACTAATTCACTGACGGACACTTCCATACACTATTATTGATTTTCGCATTTCAGGAACTTTGCCAAGTCTCTACGCCCCAAAACCAGGTCAGATATTTGGAATTCTTTGACTGGAGATCCAAGCATATTTTAAATTACTAGGCACACAGCAGCCCAATTCCACTCAGCTGTGCCTAAGGGGAGAGAGAGTATTTAAACCTTCCTCTGCATTGCTTTGCTTGCATAAAATGGCCCCAGAGAGCTGCTATGTGTACATACCAATAGGGTTGCCAAGTCCCCCCCTGGCCACCGGTGGGGTAGGGTTGCCAGATACACACTGGGAAACTCCTGGAGATTTGGGAAAATGGAGCCTGGGGAGGACAGGGACCCCAATAAGGTACAATGCCATAGAGTCTGTCCTCCAAAGCATCCATTTTATCCAGGGGGACTGATCTCTGTCTGGAGATGAGATGTAATTCTGGGGGATCCCCAACTCCCATCTGGAGGCTGGCATCCCTTCATACTAAAAGGGGAAATGGAGTTTGTTTTAGATCAGGAAAAACTGTGCATTGCTAGGGTAGCCATCCATCAGGTGGCGCCTCGAGATCTCCCAGAATCACAGCTGATCTCCAGGTGACAGAGATCAGTTCCCCCAGAGAAAATGGCTCTTTTGGAGGGTGGACTCTGTGGCATTCTAACCCATTTAGCTCCTTCCTCTCCCCAACCGTTACCATTCTCAGGTTCTGTTCCCAAAATCTTTGGGAATTTACCAACTCCAATTTGGCAACCCTATTTAGTGCTGAGGTCCTGATTGGATCCTGAGCACCTGATAACTGAATATTAAAAAAACCCCTCCAACCCTGGGAGTTCTGTTCATGGAACTCCTGATGTCTTTCCCAGTTTGACCCTGAGTAACTTAAGAGCACTTGAAACACAGTTTGAGAACCAGTTTGTGTATGTGAATAACTGAAAGATTCCTTCAGTAGAATAGCCTTTACCAGACTGACTTTAATTAGCCTGTTGAAGAAATTGGCAGGTATATACCCTAAATTAATCTATAGTTTGTATAATCTGGTCTTTGGTGCACCTATTCTGAGTGTACGCCTTATCTGCTCACTGATTAAGTCAATCAGACAAATCCCTTTGGAAATAGTATCCTTTGGCTTTTTTTAAAAAGGCTTTTGTTAGGTGTGATCAGAATAGAAGGGCATTAATTAGTATAAAGTGAGATTGAATGGACATGGGCACGTGCATGCACGCGCCCACACACCCATGAGCACATTTTCACAGAGTCAACTGAACTGATTTTAATAATGAAAGCAAGGGCAAGGGATTACATAAAGAGCTGCTGTTGATGTTAGACTCTTCATTCATGGCCATTTGACTGTCCCAATTAAGTAGAAAGACATTTTCTGAAAAATAAAATGAAATAAACCATTTTGATTTGAACTGATGATCTCAAGGTTACCACTGCTATCAGATTTTTTAAAAAAAGATTTTATGAATGATAAAAGCATCCAGTCTTGCAACACTGTTCACGAGGACATCAGACAATGCCTGTGACTAGTCAGAAGCCATGCTAGCTGTAGATTGTCTTCTGAATGCACTCAGCATAGCCTTGTATGAGTCATAGTTCAACACATTTGGCATTCTGGTGTTCTGAGTTCTATCAAAGGAGCAGTGCCTGCATACCCCACTTACCATACAACCTGTAGTACCCAAAGGAATCCTTTGAGACATCATTAACAGACATATTTATTATGTGCTGCGGAATATAGTTGAGTAAGCTCTTGTCTTATGAATGAGTGAACATCCCGCAGAATACCGGAAGAACTTATTTTTCTTGCCATAGAAGACCTTGCTTGAATTTTCACAGGTGGTACTCTACCGGCACACTCAAATGCTCATGCAAGGATGTTTTGTTTAATTGAACGAATGGACTCAAAGTGAGCGGATTTAGATTGTATGTGTGAGAGAGGGGAGGATAGTGTGTATTTCTGCATGAGCGCTCAAACTATGGCGTCCATCGTAGGATATTCTCAGCAATTTATATCAATCAGAAGCAGTGACTAAATATTTAGTTATTGAGAACCCACAGCAGCCTATAGTACTATAAAAAAGCATTATGAAAATGTGTATTATGGAAATTGTCCTTACCTGGGTAACCCAGGCTAGCCCAATCTCATTAGATTTGGGAAGCTCTGCAGGGTCATCCCTGGCTAGTATTTGGATGGGAGATTGACCACCAAGGGATACTAGGATTATGACGCAGAGGCAGTCACTGGCAAACCAGCTCTGAACCTCTCTTGCCTTGAAAACCATATGAGATGGCCATAAATCAGTTGCAATTTGACACCAAGAACAACAGGAACAAATTATGAAAACAAAGCAAACAAAAATAACCAGCTATATCTTGGGTCAATCCCAGATCCAGTTCATCTATGTCTGCAGGGTATGTGCCAAGACCCCCCCATATGAACAAACGCTTGACTCAGATGTTACAGCTGGCAGCAATGTTCCTCCCCATCTTTTCTCCCTGCTCCTTGTGATCATTGGACAGTAAATGGCTAATACATTATATTTATCAAGTCAGTTTCTACTACACACATTTCTGTGAGTACATGCATATGAAGATCTGTAGGCAGTACTATGGAACACAAACTTTTTTTTATTTGCTTCCATGGATCTACGTATGCTAGTAGAAAAAACAACAACGACATATCAAATAAGGCTGGGATCATTACTAATTGCTTAGATTAACAGCACAGAGAAGAACAACAGAGGAATCACTATTAAACAGCAACCTCAACCAGGTCCTAAGCATGAGTTCATGTATGGATGACAACACCATCAAGCAATGACCTGCTTGTGTGATCAGATCATGATAGATCAAACACAGATGAGCTTCCTTATAACCTCAAACACAACGCTATTCATTTTGAACTTTCAGCAGCAAGTCGCCAAGTGATAAATCAAGAAGGGCTGTGCATGCAAGTGTGAAACGGCACAGTGGGAACCTGAAGTGAAGACTCCCTTGACTGAATCCAAGCATCTTCTCTGCTGCATCTCAGTCTATTGGGCACAGGATGGTAATGTGTGATAAAACAAAGAAAGTTATCCAAGTTCTAAGTGAAAACCCAAACACTCTGGGAACCAAAATGAAAGGAATCTAAAGGTTCTTGGTTTCCCCACAGTTTTTTTCTTTGTAAATTCATGTCTTAATTTCTAACGAAAGAAGTACCAGCTAAGCTTTATACCTGCCTGGACACACCCCAGTCATTGCGCTTCATGACTGTAGTAGCTCAGTAGCAAAGAAATGTTCAGCACATGTTCAGATATTTGAGAGCCATGCTTCTTTATTATTAGCTCCCAGACTTGGGGCTTTCAAAATAGATACCATAGTTGAGACTGGTTCAATTGAAACCCGTTATGGTATCTAACATCTGGCTGAATCAGAAGCAGTAACCACACTGGGGCATGTTGCTTACAAATCTGCAGCTATATCGGTGACAACAGAGTGGGTTGAGTTGGAAAAGTCATATTTTCTCCCTCTGAATGGTATCATTGTAATATATGCTTACTGGAGCTGGGTCTGAGTCCAGAGCCTGTAGCCCAGAGAGACTGCCTTACTCATGAGCAGCCCTAGCAAGGCACCCCACTTCTGACCTGAACCAGAGACCCACAAACTCAGGCCAAGAAAGGCACTCTTGGCCTGAAACACAGAGCTAGCTGGAAAGGGGTTTCAGTTTCATGTTGCACAAGGCAGCCATTCAAGACAATCTCCAATCTCCCCTTCCACCCAGCAGAGGTATGCATAGGGAATAACAATGGGTTCCTCCAGGTAAAGTATATACACTTTTATACTATTCAGTAGTCACCTGGCAAATAGCCCTTTGTCTCCAGAACTTCACATAGCCCTTTTGTGTGAAACCTATGTCTATATGGAAATCCTTTGTCTCCACAACTGTACTTCCTGCTCCATCCCTCAGAATACCAAGGTAAATCAATCAAACATTCAAATGTTTAATGATCCTTCCTAATCAGGTAATCATTTCCCACCTTTTGGGTAAACCGGGGAACTATTTAGCCTGCTTGGCAGGACCATCAGTAGTCATCAAATACATTCGGCCAGCTCCAGTAGAGCCATCCAGCACCTTGTTAATTTCATAAGAACATAAGAACATAAGAGAAGCCAATGCTGAATCAGGCCAATGGCCCATCTAGTCCAACACTCTGTCACACAGCGGCCAAAAATACCACGTGCCATCAGGAGGTCCAGCAGTGGGGCCAGGACACTAGAAGCCCTCCCACTGCTGCCCCCTCCAGCACCAAGAATAGAGTGCATCACCTGCCCCAGACTGAGAGTTCCCGTCTATACCCTGTGGCTAATAGCCACTGATGGACTTGCTCCATATGTTTATCTAATTCCCTCTTGAAACTGTCCATGCTTGTAGCTGCCACCACTTCCTGTGGCAGTGAATTCCATATGTTAATCACTCTTTGGGTGAAGAAGTACTTCCTTTTATCTGTTCTAACCCGACTGCTCAGCAATTCATGGAGTGCCCACAAGTTCTTGTATTGTGAGAAAGGGAGAAAAGTACTTCTTTCTCAACCTGCTCAATTCCATGCATAATCTTATAAACCTCGATCGTGTTACCCCTCAGCCATCATTTCTCCAAGCTAAAGAGCCTCAAGCGTTTTAACCTTTCTTCATAGGGAAGGTGTTCCAACCCTTTTATCATTCTAATTGCCCTTCTCTGCACTTTTTCCAATGCTATAATATCCTTTTTGTGGTGTGGTGACCAGAACTGTACACAGTACTCCAAATGAGGTCGTACCATTGATTTATACAGGGGCATCATGATACTGGCTGATTTGTTTTCAGTTCCCTTCCTAATAATCCCCAGCATAGTGTTGGCCTTCTTTATTGCAGTTACACACTTAGACATTTTCAGTGAGTTATCTACTCATCAATGCTATTGTGAATTCAGACTATGCCCCTCTGTAACTCCATTGGTCACACCTAGGTTTTGTTCTTCCTGATGTCACACCCCCTTGGATCCCTTATTGGTCCAGGAAATCTTTTGTCTTCACCTGAGACTAGCCCCTCAAGGCCTCCCATTGGTCCACATTGTTTTCCCACGTCTATATCTACCAAAGCACATGGCCTCAACTGTGTGTCACTTGTTTGGGCCATAATCTCTTCTCTGTGGACCTCTGCACATCTGGACAGGTAGCATAATCCCCATGATTGACCCTATCATTTGCTAGTTAGCCAGTTTGGTGTAGTGGTTAGGTACATGGACTGTAATCTGGGAGAACCGGGTTTGATTCCCCACTCCTCCACATGCAGCTGCTGGTGTGACCTTGGGTTAGTTACAAGTTCTTCCAGAGCTGTTCTCTCGGGGGCAGTTTTTGAAAGAGTTCTCTCAGCCCCACCTACCTCACAGGGTGTCTGCTGTGAGGAGGGGAAGGGAAAGGAGATTGTAAACCACTCTGAGACTCCTTTGGGTAGTGAAAGGCGGGGTATACGTTTAATGTCCTCCTCCTCGTCTTCTTTCATCAGCTCTGTTTTCTTAGTTCTGAATTGGTTGCTCTTTCATGAATTCTTAGTGTGCTTGTGATTAGGGAAATTCTTCAAGAAGAAGAAGAGGAGAAGAGATTGGATTTATACCCTGCCCTTCACTACCCAAAGGTGTCTCAGAGCGGCTTACAAACTCCTTTCCCTTCCCCTCCTCACAACAGACACCTTTGTGAGGTAGGTGGGGCTGAGAGAGCTCTTGACAGAACAACTCTTTTTCAAGAACAGCTCTTATCAGAACTATGGCTTGCCCAAGGTCATCCAGCCAGGTGCAAGTGGAGAAGTGGGGAATCAAACCTGGTTCTCCCAAATTAGAGTCCGCACACTTAACCACTACACCAAATTGGCTCTCAATAAAAGCTATTTGATTCATTCTTCAAATCTGGAGTCTTCCTACTGGACCAGACCTTGGTATACACAGGTGTGTGGTTCCTGGTACCCCTCTGACCTCCTCTGACTCACAGCTGATTTCCCCCCAAAACAGGGCAGGCCATTGGTGGCTCTGTATTTCCCATAGGAAACCATGGGCCTCTGCTGTCCCCTTTGAAAAGAATGAGGCAAGACCTTGCCTCCATATAAAAAACAGGAAAAAACGTTTTTAGACCTGGCCTCTGCTGTCCCCTTTGAAAATAATAGGGTAGACCTGGACTCCATATTAACAATAGGAAAAAATGTTGGTAGATCTGGCCTCTCATTTCCACTTTAAAAATAAAACCGTTGACCTGGGCTCTGTATTTCCCATAGGAAAGCATGGAGGTAGACCTGGACTCTGCTGTCTCCTCTGAAAATAATGAGAATAGACGTGGCCTCCATATAAACAATAGGAAAAAAAAACATTAGTAGACCTGGCCTCTCATTTTCCCTTTAAAAATAAAATGGTTGACCAGGGCTCTGTATTTCCCATAGGAAATCATGGAGGTAGACCTGGACTCTACTGTCTCTGAAAATAATGAGAATAGACCTGGCCTCCAGGGTTTCTTTTTGTTGGGCAAGTGCCCCAGGATAGAACCTCAAAACGGAGCAAGAGGAAGGAGTTTCCTTTCACCCAGTTTCTCCACACTGCTCTGCCAAGTAACCCATTCCCCACCTGCCAGGGAGAGAGTAGGTCTGACTCTTCCTCTCTGTCTGCTCTTGTGCAACTCTTTTAAACATAAGGGAGGGCCAACCCTGGACTCAGCCAAACCTCTCTCCCCAACCCAGTCCTGGGGAGTGACAGGCCCTGGGGCCAATGGATACTAGCCTTGGATTATTGAGCTCCCAGGCTCTTCCCCCAAACTTCTTTAAAGAGCTGTCTGCCCCACCCAACCGCCTCTAAAAAAGCCAGTGCTGCCTGCTATCCCTGCTCCCCTGGGTCTTAGTGCCAGAGTCTCCCCTGGTAAAAACTGGGCCAGGTTGGCTTCTGCTGCTGAGCATGCTCCTGAGAGCCAACTGGGGTCCTTCAAGCTGGCTGACTCCCAAGTAGACTCAGTCAAGGCCACACCCCACTGTAACCTGGCAGACAACTCCCCCAGCTTCATGGCTTGCTGGTATAGCACGCTGCCTTCAGTGGGACTTGCAGTTCCCTGGGGTAAGTGCAGGGGTGGTAGCACCGGCCACAGACAATCTGCCCTGCAGGAGAAATAAAAAGTTGGGAAAGTGCCCTTTAGCATTTGACCCCTACATCAGTTTCTATGAATATATGCAAGCAGCTTCATGGGACAGTTTCTTGAATCTGATCGGAATCTCCTGTAGTTCATGTTTTAATAAGAGCAGTTAAAACATGTGCTGAGGTTTCCTAACAGGAAGTTTCATTTCCATAGCTGTAAAGATTCAGCAGACAACACATGTTTTGGCATGATCTATTCACAGTGAATATATATATATATATATATGGAATGGAAAGTAAAATCCTGCCAACTTTGTTTTACATTGCAACTTAAAGAACATGCTGTCTTCCTTTTGTTCCGTGTCATTTTCCCCTTCTAAGTTACATCAAACGTGCCCAGATCCCACTGGGAACATTTCCATAATTATAATGTATAACTATGCAGCTGCATTAAGGCCTTTAAAGGAAGATTTACTGGCCATTCAAACTGATGCAAAATGATGTAATTGCATGCTGAGAACTTCACCGTGATTCCTAATGGCAGGATAGAATTGGCCACTAGCAAGAAAATATTGCTGGTCACAGTGCCCTATGTGATGCACAGGCAGAGGGGTGGTTGTGAAAGTTACAGGAGCAGCATGGTAGTATCCTGTGCAGACAGACTCTTGTTAGTCAGGCATTAGTCAGCACACTCATAACAGTATCGGGGGCAAATGCCATAGTAACCTATATGTTTCTGGGTCAATATGCTAAGTTTTGCCTATAGACATCAATGGTCCGGGTCACGAATACCTCAAAGAGATCTGTCTCCTGCGTGAACCCGGCCAGAATTTAAGATCAGATGGACAGGACCTGTTTTACATTATGAGGTGATCAGGCCTTGATTCATGGCAGGGCCTTCTCAGTAGTACTTAGGGTTGCCAGTTACTGCTGGGGCTAGGAGAGCAAGAGAAAAATCAAGCAAAAAATTGCAGGCGGCTTGATGACATTCTTTCTTTCTTTCTTTTTATTAAAACATTTATAATTCAACTTTCCTTGTGGTATAGGGTTGCCAGCCTGCAGGTGGGGCCTGGGGATCTCCGGCTTTTACAATTAATCCCCAGCTAACAGAGATCAGTTCCCCTGGAGAAAATGGCTGCTTTGAAGGGTGGCCTCTATGGCATTGTACCATGCTGAGGCCCCTCCCCTCCCCAAAGCCCACCCGTTCCTGGATCCACCCCAAAGGATCCAGGTATTTTCCAGCCCAGACCTGGCAACACTATCAGTGTTCAAGGCAGCTTACAATAATAGTTAAAAATCATTTTCAGTTAAAATCATTTCCTCTTTTGGGGAAACCCTGAAAGTGACAGCATGCCTCTCTAGGAATCCCTGGTTTTACCATAGAGTTTCCAGTGATTCCTAGAGCAGCATGATGACACTTCTGGATTTTCCTGAGAAGTGACATAACACTTTGATGGCTTCCCCCTAGTTTCCCATCCAGACTCCCACTGGTTACCCGATGGCAACCCTAGTGGTACCCCAGAGTTATGGAATAACCTCCCAATCTGGCTCCATTTCTGCAGATATGCTGCTAACAAGTAGAACTGTCTTGTTTCATTTGCCCTTGAACAGTCAAATTTAAATTTCCTGGCTCTCATTTGAACATAATTTTGCTACTTTGCATTCATTTGAAGTGCTTGTGGCTTTCTGTTTCTGTCCCCCCCCTCCTCCATTACTACTGTTATTTTCATTATGCAGTTTGCCACAAAGGAATGTTTGTGAATAGCAGTCTAAAAATTCTGGGAACAAAGCAAACAAATAAATGGTGTTGATAACATGCCTATTGTAGTTACAAGGGATACAAAAGTAACCACTTACTATTAAACCATGACAGTTGCAATTTAATCTCAAATAGATCCCTTGCTTCAAATCTTCTTCCCTACTGTAAATTTCAAACGGTATCCCTAGTTAGAACATTTTGTGTAACTGTGTAAGTTTTCCTTACTGCTTCCCTGGCCCATAGCTAACATGGGGCCCACGGGGCCTGGCCCCCTAGTTTTTGTTCTGGCCCCCCTCCTTCCTGGGCTGCCCCCAAAATGCCGCCTGCATTATGCTTTGATTTAATTAGCTGATGCCGCCCACCAAGGCGCCCTCCTCAAAAATTCCCTAGATGCAGGGCTGCCACTTCCCTCATTTAAATTGAATGTATACCGAACACTGTAAGAAACAGCAGAAGAATAACTACAGAATACCCTTTGAAGGAGGAACAAAACTATCCAAACAAAAGCCCTTTGCTTGGATCTTACGGCATAGTTCCATTTGTGCTTCTCTCCAGCCGCTATAGAGGCTTTTCTCTGCTCTGGGGCTTGCGTGTCCTCTACTGCTGGGGTTTCCATGTACGGAAGGCCTCCTTAAAAAAAATATATGGATCTTGCACACATGAAAGTGCTAGCAGACGAGGAGAGCCAAATTGGAGGAAAGCCTCCACCGTGCCCAGAAAGAATCATGAGGGGAACAATGCCATAGGATCCAAGCCTTCACTTCAAATACTACAGACACATAATTCAGGGGAATATTTCAGTTCATACCCATTTCCTACCAGAGCAGAGCTATTCAAGTGAGCCAGAATGGACTAAAAAGGTTATGAAGGCTAGGGCCGTGATCCAAACCCTTGCACCTCTTCATAAATTGCTTTTTAAATGCAAAAGAGGTTTGTTTGTTTTTAAAACAATATGGGGGAGTAGGGCTGCCAGCTCTGGGTTGGGAAATTCCGGGAGATCTGGAGGTGGAGCCTGGGGGAAAGCAGGGTTGGGGGAGGGGAGCGACCTCAGGGGGGACCAATGCAATAGAGTCCACCCTCCAAAGCAGCTGTTTTCTCCGGGGGAGCTGAGCTCTGCTGGCTGGAGATGAGCTGTAATTCTAGGAGATCTCCACACACACACACCTGAGGCTGGCTGTTCCAGGGGCTGTAGCTGTTTGGCAAGCCTCGTCCTGCCCGTGTACATCTCTGGTCAGGCTCTGCATGGATTTCTTTTTTCAAATGCCAGGCATCGTTGACTGCCTTTTTTGAACACATCAGTAAAACATCTTTATTCTCAAAAGGGCGGCGGTAGTGAATGTCTAAATCTGCACTGTAATATTGTTGCAAAATTTAAATTGGCTGTTAGCTTGTCTTGTTTTTTGGGGAGGGAGGGGTTTAGGGAGTTTCGAGAACATCTGCAGATGCTGAAATAACCTGCATTCATTTATGTTATTTAAGTTGTAAAATCATATTCAATCTTGACCTACTCAGGAAATCTATCATAAATGTCCTGCTGATTCTGACAGTCATACAGCAAAAACACCCTCTAATGAGCATTTAATAGTCACCAAAAGTTCTGCATTAAGTACAAAGCCCTTTTGATTACTTATTCCACTAATTTAAAGTAAATGCTTTTACAGATGGCATCTGTTAGGCCGCCGAGCGTGTGCTGCATTTATATGTAGTCACAGAAAATAGATTCCAGCTTTGGTATAAAGATTGTACGAGGTGGGGGTGGGGGCGAGATCAAACACAAAATACTGAATAAACATTTATCAGTGCTGCTTTTTTCTCCCGGAGCTCTTCATAAACGCTTCTCTGAAAAGCACCATTGAATGCTTAGAAGTAGTTTAGAAAATACCTTAGCAAATTAACACCCAGCATCAAACATCAGAGAGGGAAAGAAACCAAACACTCCCATTCCTTTCTACCTCCTTTCCGAGTGGGGAAAAGAATTGTGCTTTCTAATTGAGTTCATTCGAGGATTCCCAGAGAGGAGGGAAATGACAAGGACAGTAAAGAAAAATAAGCAAAGGATGCAAGGAAGAGGGAGTACACTGTAGGGAGTAATTAATTCACATTTTATATAGGGCTTTGGAGGATTTTTGAAATGTTTCACGTATAAGGTTTCAGTAATTCTTCTAACAACCCTACACAAGGAGGTAGGTCAGGATTATGATCCTCATATTGCGGATTAGGGGCTGAGCCAAGAGACAGAGTGACTTGGCTAAAGGTCTCCAGTGAGTTAATGCTCTGAGTCTATTTGTGACCAAAAGAAAGGGAGAAGAATCTGGTTAATTTGGGTGCTTTTTTAAAAAAAAATGGAGTTTGTTTCTTTTTGCCCCAAAATTGTGATGGCAAATAATGATTAAATCAGGGTTTAGAATTTGGGTTTGTGGACAAGACACAGCCCCAGCCCCCCCCCTTTGTCAAAGTGAGTGCATGTGGATGTCACAACAAATTGTAGTCTTTAATAAATACTTTGTGTATGAGAAGAGGAGGGAGGGGAGTTTGTGTGCGGGAGAATAAACTAATTTTTGTGAAACCAAACTCCAGTTTGTTCATGATGTCTGAATACAGAGCTAGCACACCACACAATGGTTCTATGCTGGCTTGGTCATGACTCATAGTCATGGGAGCAACTTGCAAATGTATTCACACTTGATAATATCTCCAGAACATACTGGCCAGGCTGTGTTTGCATGAAGGTATGATAATATGTGAATGACTACCTCCATAACTGGGAGGAAAGACAGCAAAGTATAGCCCAATCTTCTCAGCTCTCAGAAGCTAAGTAGGACCAGTGTTTGAATGGTAGACCACCAAAGAAGACTGTGCAGAGGAAGATAATAGCAAACCACCTCTGCTTAATGGGGTTTCCATAAGTTAGTTGTGACCTGACGGCACTTACACAGATACTTCCATACTATCAACCAGTTTGGCATAGTGGTTAAGTGTACAGACTCTAATCTGGGAGAACCGGGTTTGATTCCCCACTCCTCTACTTGCAGCTGATGGATGACCTTGGGCAAGCCATAGTTCTGACAAGAGCTGTCCTTGAAAGGGTAGTTTCTGTCAGAGCTCTCTCAGCCCCACCTACCTCACAGGGTGTCTGTTGTGGGGGGGGGGGAAGGAAAGGAGTTTGTAAGCTGCTCTAAGACTCCAAGTGAAGGACAGGGTATAAAGCCAATCTCCTCCTCCTCCTCCTCCTCCTCTTCTTCTTTTTCCTCTTCTTCCACTTTTTTTGTTCCCTTTTTGTATACTTAGTCCAAAGGCCATATGTTTGAAAGGACCATGATGGAATAGAACTTGTGAACTGGTTAGAGAAGCCTTGGCTCAATGGTAGCACAGCAGTTAGGCATGCAGAAGGTTTCAAGTTCAGTCCCTGACATCTCCACTTACAGCAGGATAAGGTAGCAGAGGACATGAAGGGCATCTCCCTGAAACCCTGGAGAGCTGCTGCCAATAAGGAGACAGTACTGATGCTGATGGACCAAAGGTCTGACCCAATATCTGGCAGCTGCATATGATCATGTGCTTATATAGAGACAATGAATTCCGGTTATAGTGTGGAAATATTATTTTTATGATTTCATTATCATTTCAGCATCAGTTCAGTCAGCCATGTGACCTTGGGTCAGTCTCAGAGCTCTCTCAGCCCCACCTACCTCACAGGGTATCTGTTGTGGGGAGAGGAAGGGAAGGAGATTGTAAGCCACTCTGAGACTCTGAGTGAAGGGTGGAGTAGGAATCCAATTCCTCCTCCTCTCCCCTCCTCCTCCTTCCATTCTCTTCTTCTCCATCTTATTCTCACAACAACCCTGTGAGACAGGTTAGGCTGAGCGTGTGTGAATGGGCAAAGATGGCTGAGTGAGGACTCAATCTGGGTCTCACATATCCTAGTCCAACACTCTGGGTGCACCATATGCACACAGGAAATAAATCACATGCAATCTAAGAGGTGACCAAGGATGTAGCGCTGTTAAGAGAAATTCTCTTGATTCCTCTTTACCCGATCTCTCTCTGAAATCCAACAATCTATTTATTTTCCTCTTCTTAGGACTTTGGAGTAAGTTACTAACCAATTGCATTTGGTTGTTGTAGATTTTCCAGGCTGTATGGCCATGGTCTTGGCATTGTAGGACCTGACGTTTCCCCAGCAGCTGTGACTGGCATCCTCAGAGGTATAACACAGAAAGATGGAGTACTCTCTGTGTCAATGTGAGAAGAAAAATGGTAGGCAGGTAATTTATATCTACTCAGGAAGGTGGGGTAGGGCTGCTGAGTCATTATCTTATAGGAGTTCCCCAGGCTGTGACATGCTAATGGAGGAGCTTTCCTGAGGAGGTTCTTTTGCATATGGTTTGGCTGTTGAAATTCTAATCTTATCTGTAGTGCTGTTGTAAGACATAGAGCATTTTGTGTTTCTCAGGACAGGAAACCATGCCCTATTAAAACCATGGACAGGAGACCATGCCCTATTTAAAAATACTCTTCTTTCCTGTTGAAATTGTGTTTATGTTTATGAATTTCAATGGCTTCCCTGTGTGATCTGACATGGTAATTGGATGTGTTGTCCAGCATTTCAGTGTCTTGGAATAAGATACTGTGTCCTGTTCAAGTTAGGCTATGTTCATCCACTGCTGATTTTTCAGGTTGGCCAGGTCTGCAGTGTCCATTGAGGTCAATTGGCTTAGAAAGGGGTAACTCTACTAAGGATGGCACTCTAATAGATTATCAAGTAACCCTAATAGGTATTTAAAACCAGAATTCTAACTCTTCAAGCCCAATCTACATAAAGAAGGACAAACCAGCAATCACCACCAGTGTTCCCTCTAAGCTCAGTTAGTGTGAGCTAGCTCACAGTCTTTTAGTCTCCAGCTCACACATTTTTGACTTAGCTCAGGAAGGATGGCTCCAGAGCAACCTAATTTATGCAGTAGCCAAATCGCTTGCTCACAACTTTAGTGCCAATAGCTCACAAAGTAGAAATTTTGCTCACAAGACTCCACAGCTCAGGGGGAACATTGATCACCACCATCATTATCACCAGGGAACAGATAAAAAAAATGAGGAAGGCTATAGTTTTATACAAAAAAAAAAAGTTAGGAGAAGAGAATGAAAAAAAAAATCAATATAAAATGTGACCACAGGCTTCTGGCAGATTGTTTTTGTTTCCATGGTGAAATGTGTATTAAACAAGAGATCACACAGTTCAATACATGATGAAATCAGGGAGAGCTATTATCCATGATAATGAAAGTTTCTGAGGAAGCAAAGTTGAGCTGAAACAGCACTTTGTGGTTGGTTTTCAGGTATTTTATTTAAAAAGAAGACTGGTGAGTTGGCATGGCAAAACTGAACGTGCATTCTGCTTCCCACATGATGAAAATGTTTCCATAGAGAATACCTCCGATTTGTGCAGAAGAAACATCTGCCTCAAATCATAGAGTATGTATGCAACCTGGAACCGTGGAATAAATATGCAGTCCTGGTTTCTGGCATACCAGCAACGGCTCCACCAGAAGTCATCTTAACTCACCACCCTTCCCTACCAGACTGTCTCCACACCAGGTTACAGATTTCTGCACATGCTAAGGACAACACACTCATTCATTTCCAACAATGCTAGTTGAAAATCGCTCAGAACAAAGGACAGTCATATGCAACATAGTTGCAGTAATACTAGCCAAAGAACCATAACATCTCCGTTTATTTGTACTAGCCAGATTACATCCTTGATGAACAAACTTTTCCTCTATTTGAATTCTAATTGGATTAGAACAGTCAAAAAACAACCGTTCACTTTTTATCAATCGCTCAAAATTGACCATTCAAAGGGAACCTAAGGACACCCAGCTGTCTGGTGAGGCATTATACTGGAGAGGATAGGCCTAGAAGAACCTCCTGCCTCTATAGGAAGAAGCTTGTTGAATTAAACAAGACAAGACAGGGACCAACTTTGCTGGCAACCTACCACCCCTGGACTGTCCGGTGAGGACCAGGAGGAAGCAGGCAGGAGGGGCCTAGGTGGGCAGTCTGAGTTGGTGGATCTGTACCCCAGGATGTGAGAACGAATCCCCTTCCTTTGGCTGGATCAGGACACTGAAATACTATTTGTAATGGAAAGATAGGCCCCAGAAGAAAACTGTAAATCTTAAGTGGCCAGGAAAAGATTTCTAGCCATCTTATAAAGGTGAGTTAGTGAGTTACAGGGAAGTGTTGATTTTGAGGATGGTGATTTTAAGAAAACCCTCTCCTCTGGGCTTAATGAAAGCAGAATGGTTATTGGCCCCATGGATCCAACCGCCTGGCCTTGGATATAAACATCAGAAAGAATCCACCAGGTCTCAGATCTTTTTAGGGAAACAGGAACACCCCCCATAAAAAAACCCTCTACAACCTCCCAGAAAATTCTAGAGCCCATCCAGCTGGTAACATATCCAAAGAGTGAGCCCCACTCCCAGTAGAGGAACAGAGGAAATTGTTCCTTACAGATGCATAAAGGCTGGAGCAACTGCAACGCACAGGGCAGAGACAAGCCTAGAAACAGTGGAGGATGAAGGTGGAATGCACCGTCAAATGGCTCCTCCTCTAATAACTACCTCCAGAACAACCCTGGCTCTAACCACTACCCCCAAATGATTCTGGCCCCGGTAATTATTTCTAGAACCAAACCCCCACCCCACAGCAGCAACAAAATAAGTCAGACAGGCCCCTGAATAACATAACATAACATAACATAACATAACATAACATAACATAACATAACATAACATAACATAACATAACATAACATAACATAACATAACATAACATAACATAACATAACAGAAGCCATGTGGGATCAGGCCAGTGGCCCATCCGGTCCAACACTCTGTGTCACACAGTGGCCAAAACCCAGGTGTACCAGCAACAGTGCCTTCAACAATGATCCCCCTCTGCCCAAACAAGGCAAGGAATGGGGATGACCTCAGGGCTTTCCTGTGGCATGAGCTCCAAAAAAACATGATCCATTTCAATTGGCAGTCTACAGCCATGCTTCTGAGTGCCTTCCTTAATACTATAAATGCGTACAAGGTGCCGAGACGCACAGCCTCCCTTATGAGCAGCCAGAATAGTCTCCTGATCCCCTCCCAGAAGGCAGCTCCCACTAGAGGTGGCCAAAATTCTCACAGCTCCCACCAGGGGTCATCACCAAATTGGTGCTGGACTGCTGGGGAAAAGACAAAGTAAAGACAGGAAATAGGATCTCCTGATAAGAGAAGCCTGCCACTCTCCTGGTAGACACAGGAGCTTCCCTCAATATCCTTTACCCCAACCTGGCTTCTCGGGGACCCCCTCCCCATTCCCAAGGCAGTAGAGCTCGCAGGGTATGGCAGTGGTTCCATAAAGCTACCGTTTAGAAAGACATTCCCATTAGAGAAAGGGGAAAGATTCCAGGAGAAATTCAAACTCAGAGCCAAACAAAAGTTTCTCCAGATCCCCCTAGGAAAAAAAAATGGGTAGATTGGCAGAATAAAATATTGGAACTGACTGATCTTAATAACGAAAAAAAAAAAAAAGACTTAGAAATTAAGTACCTTACCAAGAAAAATCAGGAACTCCAAGAAAAACTAGAATGGTGTATTCAAAATAAACAGCAGTTCCACAGTGAGCTTCAGAGAGTAGATACTCAGCTGGAGAAGAACAAAGTAGAAACTGCTCACTTAAAAACTCAGTGGCAAAGTGTACTAGAATTCCAGAAAAGCTGGGAGGCTAGATTAAAAACTTTAGAAGAATACAGTAGAGCAAATGACCAAGCTGTGCAACTCCCAACTCCCCCTCTTTCTCATGGGAATGAAAAAAAATATTCAGTGCCTTGGTTCCTCCATCACAGAAGCAAGAAGAAAACCCAGCCTCCTGTTCAACGTTGGTTTTTGATATGTGCCAAGGGTTGTCAGCCCTCAGCTGGTCACTCCAAGGAGCACTGGGGGGGGGGGGTTGCAGAAACTGACAGATTCGTAGAGTGTTGCCTGATGCTGTTCCACCCCATTTTTCTCATAATGCTTCATCAAGCTGCAATAGGAGCCCAGGGACAAGGGTGTCCACTATGACAGCAAGCCTAGGCGTACCTCTTCCACTGTATTGCCAGAAACACATATAAGGCAAATGCGAGCTATTTCCCCCCCTCAAATGTCAAACACCTCTAGAGTATCAAGAATTACCTCAGGCTCATACAGTTTTTGACTTGTGAAGCCACACGACCAACCTGTAATATACGGCAGCTCTTGAAGAACTTCAAACATAGTTGAATATCAAGGAACTGGCAGACACAAATAACAGGTTGTCGATATGCATGTGACTTTGAGGGTCACAATTTTGTGCTAGACTGCACTATCTGCAACTTTCTTTTATGATGAAATTTCAGTGGGCTGGCTTTGCATTTGGGGGAAGAAAACGTTTTCTCTGTGCAGTGCCATAACTCAAACTGAAAGGTATCAAAACTGACTGATTGTCACCTTCAGGCAGAAACTGACTTGACTTCACCTCTTTTAAAAAATGGATCCGGACCAACACAAAATGGATGAAAAAATGTATCAGCCTGCTATTGCTCACTTTAGACAGAATGTGAACTCATGAGGCTCCCTTATACTCACCCTCCATGTGTGATCCCTCTGCACATTTACTCAACACGTTATAGAAGGGGGGCAGGTACAAGCTCATTGACCACTTCCTCTGCCATCTCATAGTTGCTGGGGTCATGAGCATAGAGTCTACGTGCAGAGGAAGTGTACATCCTTATGCTCTGTCTGCTTGATCAAGAATATTCAGAATGCAGAGCTGCCTATCTTGGGGAGGGAGCATATGTGCTCTCTCTGTACTTGTGTACCATATGTGCTTTAGCAGAGCATGCAGCCAGCACACTTATACTCACTTCCCCCCTTTATGCGTGTTGACTGGGCACACAGAGGGGTCATGAGGCAGATCTTTCAAGCTCTATGTGTCCTACTCTGATTGACAGTGGCTTTCTGGGACCTCAGTAGAAGGTTTCCACATTATCTACTTACCACCTGATCCTTTTAAAACTGGAGATGTTAGTGATTGAAGCTGGGACCTTCTGAATGCAAAGCAAGCCTAGGCGTACCTCTTCCACTGCATTGCCAGAAACACATATAAGGCAAATGTGAGCTATTTCCCCCCCTCAAATGTCAAACACCTCTAGAGTATCAAGAATGATCAAGAATTAAAATCGTGTTTTAGTCATGGTTATTGTAATTGTCTGAATGTAGATCATTGTACTAACTATGGGGCCATCAAGCCAGGATCTGAAGATGATTTATTAATCACAGTTAGCCTTAACTATGGTTTCACATGATGTATGAACACAGATATCCTGGGTGAACTTGGCTTGCTCTCTAGAACTACCCATGAACATTCGCCAACTACAGAGATGCCTGTCTAGGGCAAAGATAACAAAACCAGTATTTGTCGAGATAAACCAGGATTTGAGTGATCCACCCAGTTCAGATGAATGATTTAATATACTTTATAATGTATTGCTTTTAAATTATGGTTTTACATAACCATTTTCAGTTCTATCAGATTTTTTTAAAAAATAAAAAATACAACATTAGTGACCTGAGCACAGCTTGTTCAGTTTTCTGCACTAATGTATTTTTTACAGGAATGAAGATGGTTGGGATGAAAATCACAAAGCATGCCCTGAAAGGCAAGGGAAGGGGTTGTCACAGTTGGAAGGCAGAGTTTGGCCTCACCATGTCACTGCACAAAATACAGCTCTTTCTTTTTCTCCATACAGTGAATTGCAGCCGCTCACTGAAACAGAAGAAAGTGCTCTCCAGGAGACTGTTCGGATTGGGGCTAGCCCACCTCCTGTCGGGATGACTCTGGCCAGTGAAAATCAAGGCCAAAGTAATTCCATGTCTGCATTTG
Source organism: Gekko gecko (assembly GCA_029375565.1). Classification (NCBI taxonomy): domain Eukaryota; kingdom Metazoa; phylum Chordata; class Lepidosauria; order Squamata; family Gekkonidae; genus Gekko; species Gekko gecko. The sequence continues at coordinate 161,911,605 of JAPDNY010000004.1, read as the reverse complement.
CATAGTGCTATCTTGGCCCAGATTCTTGATCATGTTGGAGTGTGACAGAATGCTCAGAACTAAAGTATATTATTTACAACCCCTTACCCTTCCCACGAAAATGTGCTTGCTCCTAAAACAACATCAGCACACATTTAGAAAAGCTATGGCCATGGTGCCTGATTGGAAAGAACAGATTCACTGAGAAATAAATTCTAGAGCTCCTGATCTTGTTGTTTATAAGAAGTTACTGAAGTCACTCTGACTTTTGCCTGAAAAGCCCTTGCACTCTACACGCTTCCATGAAGAATATGTTTGCTGCTTTGATCTGATTTGTTGTGCTGTTCAATAAAAGCTTCTTCACCCATTCAAGGTTTATTTTTATAGATGTGACTGTTCCGAGTGTGTTCCTTCCTCACACTGTAAGGAGGGATGAGCTCCAAGCATGCAGTCAGAGTAGAGGACACACAAAAATCAAACACTTTAAAAATGTCATTCCTAAATAAAGAGCTAAGGAAAAACCTTAATAAGTAAACTGATTTGCATCCATACATAGGAAGAGTAACTAGTTTTATATGTCGTCGATGGCTTTTATGGTCGGAGTTCATTAGTTGCTGTAGTTTTTCCGGGTCATGTGGCCGTGCTCTTGGCATTGTAGGACCTGACATTTTGCCAGTAGCTGTGACTGGCATCCTCAGAGGTATAACACAGAAAGATGTAGTACTCTCTGTGTTATACCTCTGAGGATGCCAGTCACAGCTACTGGCGAAACGTCAGGTCCTACAATGCCAAGACCACGGCCACACAACCCAGAAAATCTACAGCAACTAAGTAACTAGTTTTCTCAAGTCAAATGCTCATGGAGGTGGTAAGGTTGCATTTTGTATTTAAAATATTTTTATCCCACCCTAAACTCAGCTATACTCAAGATGGGGTCATGAAGAGGTAAGGTGCAGACTTATGCTGCACTCCAACAACATGCCTCAGTATATATACTTTTACTTTCTTCACATATAAGTGATTCTTTTAATTGTTATAGGAATAAATAAACACTGTCCTTAGGAACAACACTGGGACAGGGGGGACACCTTATCCCAAAATTCCCTGTAACGTATGAGCCTCTGATCTAACCCTCCCCTGCCTGTTCTATCACATACATTTTGGTATTTCATAATAATAGGTGCCATATTTGAAACCAAGCATTTCCATCATGCTCACATTAGTGCTACAGAGGAGTAAATATGACGTGCACTTTAGTAAAAAGAGCTAAGGACTATCTTCAAAAAAACGTTGACTTTCTTTAAAACATCTGAATTGGTCGATAAAGTTCCCCGTGAAAGTTTAAATTGATGGCCAATTACCTTCCTTTGAGATATTACTCAGATGATCAGAAAATAACTCTCAGACTTCAGTGTCTAAAGAAAATCCACTCACTCAGACAGGTACTTATGTTTTCATTCAAGCCATTACACCGCAGTAAAATTGGAAGTAATCACATTTTTGACAGCTCTCTTTATTTGTTCAGTGAATTCTTCATCCCTGCTAGAAGAATTAGGTACTCTTGAGGCTTACTCCTAAAATAATTAGCTTTGAAAACTTCAAGGTGAACATCATAAGGAAACTCCAAGAGGCCAAAAAGATTCCAAGTATAAATTTAGGGTGCAAATTTAAGATCACCTAATGTAGATGAGTAATCCTCTAACACCCTTTGACCACTTCAATGTGATTGGTTTCCCAATTGGTTTCTCAGCTCTCCTCTTCCTTCATAAGCAGGTTTGTGAGTCAACAGGTGAGAGGGCTGGTGTACCATTTGGATCTAATGTTAGAGGACTTTGAACACAGAAGGTGGTATTATGCTTTGCTATTTGTTTCTTTAAACTGCTTTTATGCTTCCCTCTTCCAAACTTGAGGCATCTCATGATTCTTATCAATTTTTTTAACCAGATGTTATAGAGTTTATCCAACCCTTCCTCCAAGGAGATCTTCCAGTTTGCTTTCACAACAACCTGGTGAGATAGGGTTAGGTTAGGAGATTGTGAAAGGCCCAAAGTCACCCAATTAGTAGCATGGATCTTGGAGGGCCTCACTGGATATGCAAACCACTACATCACACACTGGCTCTCCCAGGTTTTTTAATCAACTAATTGCTGTGCCGTACAGATGCTTTGAGTACAGGGGAAAAAATAGTGCTGGGGGACATACATAAAAAGTGAGTTTTTAACCTTTCCTTTCATGCTGTTTCTGCCACTATAAGTTGATCCGAAATCTGAAATTATCTCCATGATGAAAAAAAGACTGACAGACAGACAGACCATTTGTTACCTTTGTGTTTCTTTGTGGGTTTCATTTTCCAGAGGACTCTGTGATTGTCTTCAGATTGCTCTTAAATATTACATTGGTCTCACTAAAACTCTATCTCTTTCCCACATCTTCTCTTTTTCCTGATATGGGTGCTCTTATCTGATACTTCCATGAACACAAACACATACTTAATTCAAGCCATTTGGCAGTCGTGGGGATTAGAAGATTCATTTGGAAAACCTGAAATTAGGAAGCAGCGAGCAAAGGAATTTGTTTTTACATCTCAGGGCATCCCAAAAAATATTTTGCAAAGATCATAATAGCCTGGAGGTTGTTGAGACTGTTTACAGCAATTTATAAGTCACATCCCAGGTGCATCATTCTGTTACCACTGGCTACAGCTGCCTGCGTTGTTTCCATATCAGTCAAAAAGCAACATGATCTCAAGTCTGTTATTTTTTAGCTGACATGGAAACAATCCAGGTCAACCACAGCCAGTGGGGGATAAGAGAATGACACACCTGGGAGCACCTTCTGAACTGCTCTAGAGTGCACAGTTTTGGGCAGAAGGATGGGCTGCACTGTCCTGAAGACTGTGATTTTTTCAAAAAAAAATGCTTGAAAAGGCAATTAGAAACTCTCCAACTTTACACAGATGAAAGAAGTGATAACCTTGCTTACTGCCTATTCCTTATGCTCACAGTAACAATGCCATTGTATGCAAAGGTACACCCTTCTAACTCCATTGAAGTCAAGGGTGTTAATGAGGGTCACTGACCTGACCTGAACACACACAACTGTACACTGCTGAAGATGCTGCTCCACCTGCTTCCGTAGCTTCGCCTGCACTGGCTTCTCTGGGAGGGTTTTAATTTGGCACTCTCAACTAATACCTCACAAGGAGGTTTGCAAAGCTGAAAAATAAATGAATGACATCAAACTATAAAAACTAGCAACACAATAAAAAGCTGCCCAAGCTTAGCAATAGAACAACAGCATAAAATCATGATTTCCAACGCTGGAGCAATAAAACCATCATCAGTTAAAGCGGGGCAGCAATAAATATCACAGCAACAGAGAGTTGTTGTTGTTGTTGTTCAGCTGCACAGTCAAGTTCGACTCTTCGCAGCCCCATGGACCACATCATGCCAGGCCCTCCTGTCTTCTGTCATGCTCCGGAGTTTGCTTAATTTCATGTTCATTGCCTCAATAACATTGTCTAACCATCTCATCCTTTGCTGTCCCCTTCTTCTTTGACCTTCAATCTTTCCCAGCATCAGGGTCTTCTCCAGTGAGTGCTCCCTTCTCAGTTGGTGGCCAAAGTATTTGAGGTTCAGCTTCAGTATCTGGCTTTCCAGGGAACAGTCAGGGTTGATTTCTTTTAGGATTGACTGATTTGATCTCCTTGCAGTCCAAGGGGACTCTCAAGAGTCTTCTCCAGCACCATAATTCAAAACAACCAACGATGAAATACAATGGCCCTTGCAAACAGCCAACCACCTTTTACAGTTCATAAATGTTTTCAAAAATAAGTCTCTTTGAAACCTAGTGCTTAAAACTTAACAAACCTTAACAGCCAGGGAAATGGTGAAGTTGGAGAATCTCCGTTGCCACTGCAGAAAAAAGTCCTACACTTCATTAGCATTGTCATCATCATTCTCAATCCTGGAAAATTACTGACTGCTACCTTTAATGGTTTAAAAATCATGCATAGCTAACACAGCAAAAACCAGAAAAGCACTTCATAATCTTTATCCATCAGTGATTTATTTTTACGGCATTGTAAAATATCAACTTAACAGAGCCACAATTCAGATTCTTGAATTTACCAAAAGGCAATGGGCAGTGTGCAGTATCATCCTAAACAGAGTTATACCCTTCTAAGTGCATTGATGTTACAGGTAGGGCACAAACCTTATTTTTGTCATTCAGTTCATGGTTTGTGGCTAAACCACAAACCGAATCATGAACCTATACAAACTGGGAGGTTTGTTCATGAACCGAGCTGGTTCATATGGACTTGTGACTCCTGCTTTCTGCTCCCAAAACTTTTCACAGGGAGCAGAAAACGGGTTTAAATAGCTCTGAGCCATTTAAACTACTGCTTTCTGCTCCCTGCAGAAAGCCACAGAGAACACAAAGCAATGGTTTAAATAGCTCCCATCTATTTAATCAAATCAGCTGAGTGGTGGAGCAGCGCTCAGCTGTTTGGTTTAAGTGGCTCAGAGCTGAACCCAAGAAAGCCCCTTTAAACAGTTAAGCCAGGGGCTGGCTGCATAAGAAAGCACACTAAAGTGGCTTTTTTGGGTAGCAAGGCCAAGGACTGGCTGCCCAAAAAGCCCCTTTAAACAGCTGAGCCCAGGAACAGGCTCAGCTATTTAGAGTCCAAAACAACTGAGCCACAGGAGTAGGTTGTCCCTGTGGCTCAACTGTTTCTGATCTAAACAGCTGAGCAGTCAGGAACAGCTTGTTCCCATCACTCAGCTGTTTTGGTGGTTATTGCTGTTTGGGCAGTTTTCACTGTTTTGGCAGCTTCTGTGGCTTTAAGTGGGAGGAGAAAGCAGGGGTTTAAACCCCTGCTTTTCTCTCAGCATGACTCTCCATGAACTACCTTCAAAGTTTGTGGAGGTTCATAGTTAGGATACAGTTCACAAACCACACACTGGTCAAAATTTATCATGAACAAATGTTTGTGAGCCAGTTCATACACATCCCTAGTTACGGGCCTTAGGAAGGAGTAACTGAGCTTAAGATGGCGCTGTTATACTCTTCCAGCCTCATTTCTCCCATCTGTAAAATGGAAAGATTCATGAAACATCTACCCACACACCCACGCATCCACCCCACCCCACACACAGGATTGCTCTTAGGAGGTTAAAAAAAACGATTTGCAATCTGTTCAGTTGAAGAGCTGCATAAAGAATCCATATGAAGGGGAACAAAATAAGCAAATGCTCACTATTTAAGATGAGTTGTGTGGGAAGATAGCAGTTAGTGCTCCAAAATATGACTGCTTTTTGAGTTGCCAGACATTACTCGAGTTGACATCGGGAGCCTGAATATGTTTGACTCAGTTCCATCTGTTTTATGCCCGTCAAGAGATGCAAACAACAGTATGGCTCTCTTAACTGCACAATTTGCTTGGCATGGGATGAAGACCATAAATAGCATTAATTCATCTTAACACGCTTAACCAGATCTGCATTATGCACAAGAGGAGTTCTCCTACTGTCCGTTCAGTGCCTTCCTAAGCAGGAACTTCACAGAGGAAAAAATATTGCAAAAAAATTGTCAGCACCAGCAGCTGACTGAAAGGAAGCTGTAGGCAGAAAAGGCAAACAGAGTTACATTCCAGAAAGGATGAGGAGGCAGGTCAGGAGCATAAGAAGGTGTCAGAATTTCCAAGAATGAACTAGGAAAAGACTCACAGACCAGCAAGCAAAGCAGGGAGAGATAAAGGCAAGGAATGAAATTTCTACAGTTTACACAGTAAGTAACCCAGCCCAGATCCTGCAGTGCTTCTTTCCCATTCCCATGGATGGCCTTATTGTCAACAGTGCTGATGTACTCATTCTTCTTCTTCTTAGGTCATCATAAATTTGCATTGTATTCCTCTATCAATATGTCTCCCGTTCATTAGAGAATTTTTCAAGCTTATTTTATGCTCTCCTTTTAGGGTCCGATAATACCAATAATTTTCCAGTAGAACTGTCTGTTTTCTTACATGTTCTTGACACCTTTTCTCATTCACATAAAGCCTTGATTTTTTTTCTTCAATTTCAGTTCCTTGAATTACTTTTATGATTTTGCATTATCATACAAATTTATGTTCATCATCATCATGTCCCCAGTATGTCTGGGAGAAATTAAAGTACTAGAGAGTTTTCTCCTTTACCATAATTTCCTAAGAGCTAGCCTGCAATTTCTGCATAAATTATTGTGAATTTCTCATCCCTGCCATTTCGGCCTCCAAATTCCCATTTTGATTTTGCTTCTCACTTGAGCAGGCTGAAGCTCTGAATCCAGAACTTTTTGCTGTAAAATGTACACCTTTATCAATGTCTTTGTGCACCAATAAATCCACATTATACATTATTTGTTTACTTCATTTACAATGTGCCTTCCTTGCTGAGACTCAATGCAGATAAGATTTGCTGAGACATTATGCATAGATCATCCCTGTCAATTGCATATATATACATACCAAATAAATTGTGTATCAGTTCACATAATACAAGCAAGTTGACAAAACTAACAGCAAAAGTGGAGAAAAAATTGACAAAAATATAAATGAATATAAAGATAAAAGAAATAGGACAATTTTTTTCTCTCCAAAGATCACTTGATGTGGTAAGTATTTTGATGAACTGGCATTCCAATTAATGGGTACTCCGCTCACTTAAACAAAGTTCCATTTCTGTGAACATGGGACATGAAATGGCTATCATACAATATTTGCAGCTACTGTTGAAGAATTACATCTACACAAGTTGACCCTGGCCTAAAGTAAGGTGTCTTGGGCTGTGGTCAGATGACAAGTGGGGTACATTCTGATCATGCTACAACTTTACCCTGGTGTTCCTTGTGCTGGGGAATATCGATTACATCCCCCAGTAACTGGCTGAGGCATGCAAGTACCCCTTTGCCAGCCATCCAGACTTGGTCACCTTTATTCTGCAAGGGAGTCCCATGCCTGCATGCGCAGAAGCATAGTCTTCCATTTGGCGGGGACTCCCAATCTGGGCATGCATAGACACTTATGTGCACCTGGCTTACTTTGTGAAAAAAAATGGTGGCCATGAACCGGAAGCTCCAGGCTTCCCAAATGGCTTGAATGAGCAAGGCAACAATCTCATATCTGGAACCGTGAAGGGCTCCCATTAACATCGGACTTTCCCCAGTGTCTGTTTAATCCATTTGGGAGACAGATTAGAATGGGAGCCTGATGACTGGGGAATGGCAGCTAGATGTCACAGTCTGATTGTCCCGTTTTAATCCGCAAGGGAACCACAAGGGATATGGATGAAACTGCCCATCTGACCGCAGCCTACAATTTATTCATTAGAGTGTCAAGCTGGGGATCACACCTCATTAACACAGAGAAAGCTGGATCAGTATAGAAACATTCATTCCCAGAAGACTCCTTGTTCAAAAGACATCTATTCCTAGGGTGGTCTTCCTAAAAACCAATTATCTGATTGCTTTCTGTCATGGAATTCTATTTTCATTCAATGTTGATAGAAATGTTGTATGTTGAAGCAGTCAGAACATACGCAAATTTAAATTATGTGTATCTATTTATCCATTCTTTAAATACAATGGACACGTTAAGGCTCAAACTAGCCCACAAGTCACATGTGGCTGTATTCTGTCTGACTCAGGGTGCATGTCTTCTGTAATGTGTGAAAAGACCATTTAAGGCCCACAGTTTTTAAATAGTTTTAAAAGAACCTAGAGAGAATTTGATTAAGGCCACAGTGCTAGGGGAAGAGGAAAGGATTAACTCATTTACCCTGCACCATCTCCCTTATGCAAATTGATTTCCAAAATAATAAAAAAAGAAACTGTCTATCAAGAACCCTCTCATTTGAATCTTATCACTACCATGAACTCTTTGGGTGGAGGTAAGTAATCTACCTCAGTCCACATAATACTGATCTATTTTAAATAGCGGTCATAAATATCAAAAAAAGTTAATGTATGTTAGCCACAGTGCAAAGTATTGTGGGTTTGGGGTTTTTTTTTACAATTTGTACAATACTTATTCATACTATGCATGGAAGTATGTAAATGCTCGTCTAATTATTTGATGGAAAATCGGTTTGCAGATAATTCAAACATACTTACATGTCAGGCTCTGCTCTACATCTTCTTGGTGGTATATACCAGCAAGTGCATCTGTGTCCCTGCAAAATTCTGTACTTTCTCATTTCTGAAATGTGTCACACCACACAATTGATGTTGCTGTATCAGACAAAACAAACAAACAGAAGATCATTCCCAGGAACCGGTTGTCCAAAAGGTTAAATTCAAATTATAGACTCCTCAGGTGGCACAATTTTCAACCACAGGGTCCCTCCTTAAGAAAGAAAGAGACAGGCATAACAGCAAAGACTTCAGATGGCACATATAAATATGGACAAGAGAAACTACGGGTGAAATCTTAATCCTAAAAAAAATGAATAATGGAGAATTCATTAATCTTTCTTTCTGCTTTAGGGGAAAAGACCAGGTAATGCAGAACTCCAGAATCAAAGAAATTTAGCTGACAAGAATTTTGAGGTGAGAACCAATGTATAGCCCGAGGGCTCCACCCACTATTAGGGATGGCTCCATCCTATGAGTAAATTGACACAAAGCTTCCATGATGCCATCCCTGATGCATCTTTTAAATGCTCACAATTTGTAAAGGTCCATGACCACCCTTTAAACCCTGCAGTTTCCCATCTTTGAATAGTTCAATAAATCCAGGCACCCCTTCACCACAACAACCAAATTGCATTCTGTTTGGTGGGTACAAGCACGGTAATGCATGCAACTTATTTATGTGGTTTTAATCCCAAGATTTTATTCCAAGATGGTCCTCTCCCTAGTTCTTTCTTTACAAAAGCCCTGTGAAGTAGCTTAAGCTGAGAAAAAGTGACCAGCCAAGGAGCTCGATAGCAGAGTGACAGTTTCAACTCAGGTCCTCCAGTTGCAATCCAGCCCTCTAGTAACCATTGCATCCATTAGACCACTGCAACCACTACACCACTGACATACACTGCATATTGTGAAATATGAGAATCTATCAATTAGGATGATTATGAAGGGGACTATTAGGGCTGCCAACTCCAGGTAGCACCTTGAGATCTCCCTCTATTACAAATGATCTCCAAACAACCAAGATCAGTTGCCCTGGAGAAAATGGCTGCTTTGAAGGGTGGACTTTATGGCATTGTACCCTATTGAGGTATCTCTCCTTCCCAAACACTGACCACTCCTGGCTCTACCCTCAGAATCTCCAGGTATTTCCCAACATAGAGCTGGGAACAATCCTAAACATTTCTACTTTGAAGTAATTCCCATTTTATTCATTGGGACTTACTCCCAGGAAAAAGAATTTCAGCCATAGCCTTCGAAATAACATACTAAAAAATTAAAAGCTATTACAAGTTGGTATTACTTTGGAAAGCTAAAATAAGAGATAGGCAATTATCACTTGCAGTCTGTGTCTCATACCACCTACTGGATTATATGAATGATGTGTGCATTCCTTGGATGTAAGCAGCACAAGAGCAGATTATCAAAGGCTGTACACTGGCAGCATTCCACTGAATTTTAGGGAGAAGTGGCATTTTAAACGATATTCAAGATAACCTTGCTATTTTTTATTATTCTTCCAAAAGATAATTTTCTTTTAAAGGATAGAGTGGAATAGATTTGTTTTCCTCGCAGATTTTAATTGAACAAATCAAAGTGCAGAGTTGTCGCTCATTATATGCTTTACTCACAGGTTTTAAAATGAATCCCCTTTTCAATCTCTAAGCGTTTTCTTCTTATTAACTGAACACTTGTTAAATTTACATCAGTTACTGAAAGCTTTTTAAAAAAGAAAATGGGCTCCCTGTCCAAAACATGGAAAGAAAAGTAAAGGTAATATGAGTGATATTTAAAGGAACAGGAAGGGGAAATAACACCAAATGATAATGGGTTGGATCTTGAGTTGGCTAGCACAACAGCAATAAGATGAGCAGAACAGCACTTCCCCTGGTACAGGTGGCCATTTCTGCTGAATTGCTCCCTGCCAATGCAGACTTCTACTTCACTATTCCTAACTTTCTGAGAGCAAAATTTCAAGGGGCTCGATTGGCTACATAAGAGTGGGGAGATGGGGAAATCCTGCAATGTTGGTTTATTCTGCCATCAGTATTAGGGTCCAACCCATTACCCCCAAGAATAGGAAAATTGTTTTTAATAGTGTTAGATATTGACAATACTACAGTGGCAGAATTTACTTGGTTTATATACTTGGTAACATATTTGGGGACCGTTTTTTCCCTTATATGATCCAAAGAGTGCTATGCTCTATGGACCAACATCTCCTGGTTGTCCCTGGCCCAAAGGATCCCTGAACCCACTTGTGGGATGGGTAGGCTATAAATACAAATAATAAATAAGTCAGTAGGTTAACGGATGAAAATTTTAATGAGTGAAGGCAACTTTTAACTAACAATGCTGTTTTTTCAGGGCCCAATTGTTTATTTTTAAGGCTATTTTGATTCTGATGTGTTACTGGAGTAGGATTGAAAGCACTAGTGCAGTATAATGGTCATTGGGCACACCATGTTCAGTCCCACTTTCTGTTGACCTTAGGACATACTCTCTCTAGCCTAACCTGTCTCAACAAAAAATGGAGAAGGAAGAACCAAAATTACCATCCTTAGCTTCTTGGAGGAAGAACAGGGAGGGAAATTTGTTGTACATAAAAATATGATGAATGATTGCATTTGCTTGTTGAATTATAACAAAATCCCCTCAATATCTGAAAAGACACAGAGTCACTACACATGCATTTCGGTGTACAAGCCCTAAGACATAGTTTCAAACCTATATGTATTTGTCCAGGGTGTATATATCAGAATGCCTGGCCTGAATTCTGATTGTAGATTCAGACACTCACACAACAAACATATGCATGTACAACATAATGTGTGAAAACCCCAAACTTAGAAGTTTTTGCAAACATGGAAAAGATCAAGGAAAACAAAACAACAGGAAGGGAGATAACATAGACTTGAGCAGAATAAGAAAGTTGATTGAAGATAAAACATAAGGAGCATAAAAAGGCAATGAATGGTTTAAAGTGTAAGGATGAAGAGCTTGGAAGTGATATGAAGCACAGTAAGGAATAAATGAAAAGACATAAATGGAAAGCATAAGACAGGATGGAGGGCCTGAAATATTCTGAGATGGTCAGGAATTGAATTTAAACTTTTGTCTGCAGCCTCAAAGAGTAAATGGGTGATTTTTGCCTGTACTGTATAGGGAATGAAGAAACAGTTCTTGGCAATGATCTGGGCACCAGGGAAGGAAGACAAAACTGTTTAAAATAATCCCAAATTTATGATGCAAGAAAAAAGAGAAAATTACTTCTGTTATCCAGAGGAATAGAAAAATGAGGAAGAAGGATTGTAGGAGAAAGTTAACAACCTTGTCCTGGCCATACTAGTTTAGTTGCTGTAAAGATAAACTGTATAAGAGCGCCAAATGTATTCTAAGGTAATCTACAGTTGACATCTCTTGAAAGACAAAATTCTGGCTCCCATAGGGGGCCTAGTGGCAGAGTTTAGTTGGCAGGGGTTCATAGGGTTGCCAGTCACTGCCTGGCAACTGGCAGGAGGGTTGGGGGAAAGCACAATGTTGTGGGATTTTTTTTAATGTATCCTCGTGTATTTATGAAGGTCTTACTGGAAGTGACAAACTATAGCTCCTGGAATCACTGGGAAATCTATGATAAAACCATAGAATTTCCAGTGATTCCTAGAACTACCATTTGCCACTTCCTGTCAGAACTTCCAATAAGTACATGAGGCTGCATTATTATTTTTTTTTAAAAATTCCACCATCACTCCAAGCAGTGGCAGGCAATGGGACCTGGGGCAGTGAATCCCCCACCCGCACCGGGTCCTTAGCAGCCTTAGTGTATCAAGGGACAGAAAGTAAGTCAGGGGTGGATCCTGGAGGCGTATGGCAAGGTCGGCCCTCAGCAGATCAGGGATCAATAAAGTCTGGAGCTCAGGGGAAACATTTACCTATTTTATAGATAGGGAACAAGGAAACTGGAATTAATCATCAAAAAAGGGAGGGAATGCATGGCAGAGAGCTCAAAATATGTGCAGCACCTAAGATCCAATGAACCAAATGACACATCACATCTAAACATATGTTCAGGGAAAACATACCGACAACAACTACTGAATCCCACCCTCTGCACCCCGATGCAGATACACAGAGGACTCACTGTCTGCTGCTGGCTCCAGTGCCAGCTGTTCCTCTTTGTTGCTGGTCTTTGTCAGTTCAGCCATGCTGCTCTCCTCTGATATCTGCTGCTCACAGAACCATAGCTCCTAGGTGGACGCCATGCTGGGCAGGCAGGCAGGCAAACACTATGGCTGGACCATGCTTGGCTGGCTATGCTAGTGAGGTTGGGCTTGACCGAAGACTGTTCCTCTTCCTTGCTGCATGTCTTCTTCCCTTCCTGCTGCAGTATGCCACTTAAGGGTGGTAGCCAGCTAGGTTTTTTCTTGTTGCTGTTGTCCTGAGTTCCCAAGTGGAGAACAATGGCCATCAGACACAGGATCAAATTAAACTTTTCCTGAGTCCAGTGCCACCCACACTCCCTGAACTCAGTCTGTTCACGTGCACGAATGCCCACTCCAGAAAATTAGCAAAATTAAATATAGTAATGAGAATGGAAAAAAACAAGAAATGATTGCAAAAGAAATGTTCACTCTTCTTGTCCAGCAATGGGAGTCCAGGTGTTCCACAACTGGCTACATTTCCTTACCAAATGGATTGGGAACTCTACTTTATTTAAAGTTTCAGCTTAGGGGGAAGTGATACTTAATGGGATGACCAATGCTTCATTTGAACTATGTAGCCACCTTCAAATGCACCCCAGAATCTCCCACAGTAATGCTCATTAACATCCTTACAGCAGCACCAAAAGGTAGCTGTGGCACCCAAGTCATAAGACAGGATACAAATGTGCAGAGGCAGGTCCGTCCCCCCCCATGGCAGACGATGTCCACTATTTGGGCACAGGCAGCTGTCAGTCATCTGTTTCTCTTTCTGGCAGCTAAATTGTGAGTTGTCATGTACAATGTCTCTGTGTAGTCTTTGGTATATAAGGAGTTTCATGTGCAAGTTGTGGGGGAGGGAAGCTGTGGGGACTGTGCATCGGTAGTGTCCCTGAGGTCCTCACCCCATTTTTGTCAGGGCTTGTTCCCCTTTCTTCTGTGCATGTGTGCCTAGTGTGGGCCTAGCTTGCATTAAGGTGACATCAAAAGGTAGGGGTGTGCAGGTTTTTTAAATTGGTTTTTTTTTGGTTTGATCTATTGAACCTGGAAAAAATCCAATATTTCCAAAAAATCCCAGGATAGTATTTGGATCCAAGATTTTTTGGAACTCTCATTTTTGGGGGGCTCCAATAGACCAGAGAAGGAAAGTACCAGTAAGTACCAGTAAAAAAAAAAGAAGTCAGCCCGATCATAGGGCTGGCTTGACTTCTCCAGAAGCGCAGCTGAAACCATGCTGCAGGAGAAGCTGGCCCCACAATCTACGTGTGGCACGGAGGTTTCTCCCCACTGCACACAGACCTGGCCGGGATGGTTATCACTCAGGCAGACCAAGCACTACCTACTGCTGGGGAAAAGAGCAAGCCTACAGCTCTTGAGAATGACAAGGAAGGCCTCAGCATGGAAAGAACACCACCTGAAGATCCCAGAAGCTAGCTGCAGTGCTCCAAGTTGAGATGGAGTCTTTAGGGAGGGCAGGATCCAAACCTAGGAGGAAGAGCATGGAAGACTATGTTTAATGGGACAGGTCTCCTTTACTGTACAACACCCTTAGAATGTAACACGTGGGGACCTGCGACACTCGTGGAGGGATCCTTCCCCCCATTATGGCTCAGTGAGGGGGAGACTAGTGCAGCTCCTGAGCCCAGTGTCCTGTTCCACTGTTCCTGGCTACCAGGTGTCCTTTGCTGCCATCAGCTGGGGGAGGGAATCCTAAATCCCCCCAGTGCCAGGTCTCATATGGCTCCTGAGCCCGGCAGTCTCCTCCTCTGCTGCTGGGCCTGGTGCAGCTCCCGGGCTACCATGCCTCTGCTATTGGGCCCAGCATGGCTCCCAGGCTGCTGCACTGCCAATGCCAAGCACAGCACAACTGCCCTGCTGTGCCACCTTTGGACTCAGCACAGCTTCCAGGCTGTTAAGCCACTGAAACTGGCCCAGCATGGGTCCCAGGCTGCCGTGCCTCCACTGCTGGGCCCAGCACAGCTCCTGGGCTGTTGTATGCTGGGTTCGGCATAGCTTCCAGGCTGCTGGACCTCCACCACTGAGCCCAGTGCAGCTCTCAGGCTACTGCACTGCCAATGTTGGGTGCAGTGTAGTTCCTGGACTGCTGCATTACTTCTGGACTCAGCACAGCTCCCAGGCTGCCATGCTGTTACCAGTGGGCCCAGCACAACTCAGGGACTGTGGCAATTGATGAAGGTAAAACCAAGCACAGAGAATGCTACTTTACTTTTCAGGGCATTCTACCCCCTCCCCCCCAGTGTATTTTGTTTTTAATTTTTAGATTTTCCTGCAAACCTGGGGAATCCCCCAAGTCTACAGAAAAATCTCTTTAGCCACTGTGTTGCCCTGATCTGTGAATTTAGCTATCTGCCGATGGGGTCATAGATGGATAAATAAAGATTTAACTGAACCAGTGATGAGGGTGGGCCAGGGGAAGGCAGTCCACTGAGAGCAATCCCTCTCCCTGAGCCTTGATCAGGAAGAACTCCAGTGACCTCTGACACAAGTGATCATATAATTTAGCAGGCATTAAGTGATGTGCATAGATGTACACAAGTTGGGGTGAGCTCACTTATTCAGGCTCCTCATCAATGCCTACAAAACCTAATGAGGACGTACCTCTGTGAAACAGCCATCACAAGCCTCCTGGCTGACCTTTCACTTCCTCTCCATCACAGTACTCCCCAGCAGAGTTCATCCTGTCAGCTCTGAGTTTCATGCCAGTTGACCCACACAGTCAGTTCTACCTACCTGGTTGCATTGTTCACACGCTGTCCAAAGGACCATTGCTTCTGTGGGGCTACTTGTGAAAGGAGCCAGAACTTAGCTGTGTTTTAACTGAATAATTTACATGCATGTGTGAACTGGGCTTTTGGACAAGATAATGGAACACAAGGAGAGAGTCCTGGCACTGCTGGGATTTCAAGGGGTCACGGAAGGATAGGGAGCATCAATATAAGTAGGAGTTTGAGATGAAACAACGTAATTTAAGATAAGAGGGAGGCTTAGTCATGATTTACAGATTTCTATATGGGATAAAGAGCCAGCCTCCCTTAATGATCCACAGCTTATGACTGAATTAGGTTAAAGCAGAAGAAAGCGAGCACACTTTGTTATCTTTAATACAAGCACAATCAATAATGCTCCCATGACGTTGGATTCCAAGTCAAGGGAAAGTTTTGTCTAACTCATTCACATGATTTACCCTACATATACCTTAAAAGAATGATCCTTGTTAATAATCTAGGCATTTATATCCATGGAAATCCTAAGATGCTGTTTTTCTTTTCTTTCTATGGTCTTCTGTTTTAACTCAGCCCAAGTGGACACAAGGTTCAGTTTTAGAATTCAGAAGATCAAAGATGTTGAATGCATCCCATACCTGCTAATAATGCTTTTGTATATCAAAAGTCAATGGCCTTAGAATGGAATTACTCTCCTACATGTGAAGTCAGTGGGCACAGAATGGTGCAACTCTGCCCTATCAAAGAGTCATGCTGACCTCCAGCTAACAGTAATGATGTTCAATATGAAAGATGGTTTAGGGGCTTAAGATTCACACACACACACCCTATTTTATCTCTAAACCCATTTTTAAACTCAGAAGATGCTGGAGTGGATATTCCCTTTATTTCAGGCATATAAAGTGAAGTTCATGAGTTCCACTACCACAAATGTGCTTCCCTTTGCTCTTAAACATCTTCTACTTGTTGTAAGAGGACAAGAGAAAACTATCAGTCTTGCTTTAAGATTTGCATGTGAGTTGAATGTAAACACACATTAAAAAATAGACAGTGCTTTAGGAAGGGAAGTCTCTGAAGGCTTATTAAAATTCTGTCTTCCTTGTCTTTACCAAGGACTCACATTCAATGGTATTGATTTCAACCAGGGTGAAATGAGCCCTATTCAGAAGTGGAAATCTTAAATTCCCGGGACACAAAGGGACAAAAGGGTCAGCTACCCCCCTCTAAACTCTGTGCATGTCATTGATTTCCCAGAAAGCAAGCATGAAAATGAAGCTCACACGGGCAGTCTATGGATTAAATATGAGTTAGCCACTAATAAAAGGTAAACAGTTATTGGAATAACACCTGTGCATCACTCTAAGGCCAGAACTCTGAGGAACGAGAATTAGCATTTCATTTTTAAGTATTTGTCTTTTAACAGAGTCTGCCTCTTAAAGTGAATGAAACAGAAGTTCTAGTGTTGGAAGCAGAAAATATTTCTATTACTATGGCAAGAATCCAACATTCAGACATGGATGGAGTCAACCGTTTGGAAAGAAAGAAAGAAAGAAAGAAAGAAAGAAAGAAAGAAAGAAAGAAAGAAAGAAAGAAAGAAAGAAAGAAAGAAAGAAAGAAAGAAAGAAAGAAAGAAAGAAAGGAAAGAAAGAAAGAAAGAAAGAAAGAAAGAAAGAAAGAAAGAAAGAAAGAGGTTTTTAGCACTCTAGAAGTCTTATCGGGGAAGAATCTAGCTTGGCTGTGAGAGAGTGACTGACAGACACACTTATATTTGAAGATTTGAACAGAGGCCATTCAGTATCTCATGAAAGGTTTTTCCTCAGACAGTCCAGTCATTTATTTGTTCAGAAAGCCGCATGCCAGGCTCACAGGGTCAAGAGTTGTGAAGACATTCCATTGTCTACAGCCGATGAGGCTCTTCTTTTGTACAGAGATGTGATATTTACCCAAGGCAAGATGGTAATTGTTACATAAAATATCACTCCTGCCACAGAAACAGGACCACTGGTGTTTTAATGAGCTGAAGTCATGTCAAAGAGAAGCAATTTGATGCCCTGTTATGGATTTTGCTAAGTGCCCCTTGGTATTTGCTTTAGCTTCACGAGAGCAATCTTTTAAGCAAGATTCAAGCACAAGGCCACCACCGCAGTCATTCACTTGAGCTCATTATAAACATTTCCTTACAACTCACAAAATTTAACTATGATGAAACATCTACTCAAAGTGCAGTTTCCAAGTCCCAGTGTGGCACATTAGGGACATTTAATCGTGAAACAATGGCCTTCTTTTGAAAATTATGCCTTAAGATCTGTCAGAAAAGCCCTCTTGAGTGTGATTCACATGACTCGGCACCACTGAAGTCTTATCATCCAGTTACTCGACATGCAGGGTGAAACAGTTTCTTGGTCACTGTATGCTTACTCCGCATTTCTGTTCACACTCATGGATAAAATCAAGGGACATACCAGATGAGCAGAGGCTCTGGTGGAACATCACAGACAGAACTTCACTATCATAGAATCTAATCTCAAACACATTGGCTTAGATCATGAGGTGACTTCAGTGATGGAGGGGATTTCCATCAGAGAAATGCAACTTCCTCACCTCCCCAAACAACTGCAGGCCAAAATGATCCCTGAAATGCTGGTCCTGGGTGATAAGGGACCCCCCTCTGGAACATAGCATGAAGGGAGAATTAAAGGTCTACAGGAGGAGGGGGAATTGGCAAAAAGTTCCCTCTTCCAAATCAAACTTTTTTTTAAATGGAAGCATTTCATATATTGGAATGAAAGTCACTGGCTGATAAAATGTTCAGTGAACATGCATGTGTCAAGTGTTACTATGTGTGTTTAGGAATACAAGAACTCTAGGCTGAGTGACGATGGCCTCCCAAATGGAGCACACATTCACTCACTGGTCTCGGAACCCCCTGGAGAAAAACTACCTCTCCTGCACAGCCTCTCAATCAGTAGCCCCATACACATGTTACAGTGAATGAACATTCACTGTGTCCATAATTTTCCTTTGTAGGTATGTGAGTAATTCTTACATTACATGCAATGTTTATATGGCTGAACATGTGACGTAAGAACCATATTTAACCCAGTGTGGGTAGCCAGTTTTATTTGCATGAGTATATGTAGGATATTCAAGGAGGATCCTGAATTAGGGAAGTGGGATGAGTATCCCTTGCCCCTACGCAAGCACAAGCTTTTGCCCACCCCTCACATCCTCGAAGGAATCATGTGGGAGAGTGAGCCTATCGGGAGGCAGTGCAGGAGCATTGACCTATTAGGGTAGGCTAGCCAGCCAAATCTAGTGGTGGCAGCCATTTCCCCAGCCATTCCAGCCAAAGACGAGCTTCCCACCCACCCGCTCTCAGTTGGCAACCATGTGGGAGTAACCAGTTGCCAGTTCTGGGGCTGAGCAGGAATGTTTTGGGTCTCTCTCAAATTGGCTGCGAAGGGGCCTTTTTTCACCTGCTTCACATAGTCCTTGAGGCATAAATAGGCCTAGTAATCTGGTTAGGCCCCTCTGGGATGGGAAAGCACAGGTTGAGGGGGTAGTTGGAGATGGCAAACACCCTGAGGTATCAGTGATGGAGGGGTCCTCAAACTGGGTACCGTGGCTTGGCAGCCTGGGAGCCTCGGATGGGGGGCAGTCATGGCGAGAATGTGTTCCTCTGTCCCCTCGACGCACTTGGAGTGCAGGCCATGACAGGTAGTATCTGGAAGGATTCCAGACCTGGTTCTGAGCCGGGGTGGGTTTGCCCTGTTGAGAAGCCTGCTTCACAGGCACAACCCAACCCATGGTTAAATTGGATAATGATGCAGATCAGGTTGTATGTAAATAAAGTCCCAGTTTAACCCATAAATTGTGTTGTGTTTCATTTGAAGGGTGGGTGGGCAATAGCTCCTAGTAAAGGAAGATGATCCCTATCAAGTAGTTAAGAAGGAAAACTGGAATGTGTGTGAATGTTCCTGCTGTCACAAATGTAAACATTTTTGAGACAAAGAAGCTTTTGAAACAAAGGACCAGGGAGGATTGTGAGGCTCTCCAAAGGGATCTGTCGCGGATGGGCAAGTGGGCGTCAACATGGCAAATGGGGTTCAATGTGGCCAAGTGCAAATTGATGCACATTAGAGCCTAAAATCCTAAATATAAATACACATTGAGGGGGTCCGAACTGGCAGAGACTGACCAAGAAAGAGATCTTGGAGTCGTAGTAGACAGTTCAATGAAAATATCTAGACAGTGTGCAACTGCAATAAAAAAGGCCAACACTATGCTGGGGATTATTAGGAAGGGAACTGAAAACAAAGCAGCCAGTATCATAATGCCCCTGTATAAATCAATGGTGCGACCTCATTTGGAGTACTGTGTACAGTTCTGGTCACCACACCTCAAAAAGGATATTATAGCATTGGAAAAAGTGCAGAAAATGGCAACTAGAATGATAAAAGGGTTGGAACACCTTCCCTATGAAGAAAGGTTAAAACGCTTGGGGCTCTTTAGCTTGGAGAAACGATGGCTGAGGGGTGACATGATCGAGGTTTATAAGATAATGCATGGGATACAGCAGGTTGAGAAAGAAGTACTTTTCTCCCTTTCTCACAATACAAGAACTTGTGGGCACTCGATGAAATTGCTGAGCAGTCAGGTTAGAACAGATAAAAAGAAGTACTTCTTCACCCAAAGAGTGATTAACACATGGAATTCACTGCTACAGGAGGTGGTGGTGGCTACAAGCATGGGCAGCTTCAAGAGAGAATTAGATAAGCATATGGAACAGAAGTCCATAAGTGGCTATTAGGCACAAGGTATAGATAGGAACTGTCAGTCTGAGGCAAGTGATGCTCTGTATTCTTGGTGCTTGGAGGGGCAACAGTGGGAGGGCTTCTAGTGTCCTGGCCCCACTGCTGGACCTCCTGATGGTACCTGGTATTTTTGGCCACTGTGTGACAGAGTGTTGGACTAGATGGGCCATTGGCCTGATCCAACATTGGCTTCTCTTATGTTCTTATGTTATTATGGTTGTTTATTTAAGCAGTGACAGCCAAAAATCTCACTCCACAGTTTTAAAGACCTGTCTGTATAACAAAACAGCTACTTGATTGTGACAAACTATCTATTGTTTATATTGATACAAAGTTACCGCATTCCTGTTGTCTATTTACCTTCTAAGTCCTAAACCTGATACTTACCTGACCCTTTCCTCTCAAATGTGAAATAAAGTGGTTTGTTAGCTTTGAATTACCATCAGCCTCTCATGTGCCAAAAGATAAAAGAAGGATTTTAGTTGGTCCATCTGTTCTCTGGGCTGGGTCAGTATATATCTATGTACTTTAAGCAATTGGGCGGGACAGATGGAGAAACAAAGAAGAAAGAAAGGGGGCTGCTCAGCCAAGAAAAAGATAAAGGGAAGCAAGGAATTGTAATATTAGGGAATTTTAGGTAAACATTTTATGGGACTAAGGGTATCTTCAAGACACCTTATAGAAAGAAAAATAGTACAGGTGAACAGTTGCCAGTATTCCAAGTCTGAGCCATGCACAGATATAAACCAATGCACTAAAATCATGGCACGGGGTGCTCAGGTGTTATGTTACATTTTGTGGGGACTCAGTGTTCTGGTGGTGGTGAAAAGTGCTGTCAAGTTGCGGCTGACTTATGCTTACCACATAGGGTTTTCAAGGCAAGAGATGTTCAGAGGTGGTCTGCCATGGCCAGCCTCTGTGTCATGACCCTGGACTCCCTTGGTGGTATCTCATCCAAATACTAACCAGGGCCCAGCCCACCCTGCTTAGCTTCCAAGAACTGGAGAGATCAGGCTACTTCTGCTTCCTCACAAAGAGGTCACAAAAACTAGTGACTGGATTGCAGAAACTTTATGAAGTACTAATCAACATGTCGGTTTCAGGTAATGTAAAGTTGTATAACTGCAGTAATGCAAAAAGGCTTTTCTTTGTTGTGCACTTGCTCTGAATTCTGACATACTCTGGGTCTTTGATTTAAAAGGTTTATAAAAGGTAGCTGACTCTAGTTATGGAAGACTCGTAGAATGCAACAAAGCAGGGGATTTTGCTATTTGGATGCACAAGTGATTTCAAGAATCAGGGATTCTACTCAGGTAGGAAACAGGGAGCAGTGTCAGGGAGAGAAGGCAGGAAGAGAGAGCGAGAAAGTGATTTATAGCTACTAGTCTTGGGAGTCCAATGGAGAGTGGGGTCCCACACCAATGCAAAGGTCTACATGGCTTGACATCAAGTAAAGCTAGAAGCAGAAAAAAACAGGACTGCCTGTCATGTGTCAACTCCAAGAAGATCACAAGACAAGAAGAGTCTTAGGATAGGTAAAAGATGACTTTAGGAAAGAATTGTGTCATTTTTGGTTGTGCTGGTATGATAGAATCTACTGTGTTTCCTTCTAACATTTCACTTTTATATTCCACTTCTCTCTCAATTGGCAACATCACTTTTCACTCTTCTTGGCAAGAGTTAGGAGTTTGGACATGATCTTTCAGAGGAAAACCTTGCGTTGGCTAGGTAAGAAAAAAACAAGTAATGGCAGATTTAGTAGAGCATGCAACTGGAATAGAATCATATAAATAAAATAGAAAATCAAGAGGGAAATGCGAGAAAAAAGGATGGCATTTTTCTCTCGAGAAGGACTACCTTGCTGCAGTACATTGCAAGATTTTAGGAGCTGGAAAGTATGTGGACAGTTGCCTGGGTGTGTAGCAGAAAAAGAGGGCAGGAGGTAGCAAATATGTCAGGCTCTGGTCACACTGCAAAGGTAATTGGGCTTTGTTCCCGCATTGTTTAAATCGGGAACATTTTTCTTCGCATTGGGCTGACTAGATGCAGCCAGCCCCTCTCTTACAGCACCTGCTCGCCTGCTGCTGCGCCGTCCCTCCAGACAATCCTGCTGGCCATGGGGGAGGCTCGGGCAGCTGCTGCTTCTGCCGACACTTTGGGGGGGGTGCCGCCGCCGCTGTTGCCATTGCCCCAGGAAAACAGGCTCCGCCGTGTCTGCCATCTCCGCCATCCTCCTTGCCAGCCCCATCCAGGCTGCCGGAGCCCTCGCCTCTCGTTCCCACCTCCAGGGCCGTCTTTTGTGCATTTTTTTTAAAGCTTCCGGTTTGAGCGCTTGACTAAACATGCGCTTAATAAATCCATTATTAAATGTTAAATGGATTTATTAAGCGCATGTTTGCTCAAGCGCTCAAACTGGAATTTTTTTTTAAAAAAAAAAAGCACAAAGAGCGTTCAGACGGCCCTAATCGCAATCATTGTGAAAGATGGGCTGTCCAGATAGGCGAAATCACGCATTCAAAGTGGAAGTGCCAGGAAAACACTTGATTTTCCAGGGGTCAGGAAAACCCGGCATCATTGCGCGAGTGAGCCTGCTTCGGGGCAGGAGGCGGATTGGCACGTGTGAATGTGAAACTGACATGCACAAGGAAACAGCAGCGAATCCCGATCAAAACGGCAGTGTGACCGGACCCTCAGAGACAATTTCCTCAGTAGTGAAATTCCGCACATGGACATTTTTTAAACTGTGTGTTATATGAAATTTTCTGCAGTAGATTTATCTGCACCAGGTACAAACCCAAAGTTTTCTCCTTACCCCACATTTTTGAAATCCCCAGTTTTAGCGAGTTCTGAAAATGCATGGTAAGAAGGAGAAAACTTCAGGTTTGTGCCTGGTGAGGAAAAATCTACTGCAGAAAGTTTCACATAACACACATTTTTAAAAACCTCAGTGTGGGGGATTTCACTACTGCAGAAATGGTCTGAAATGCATTGGATGGCCAGTCAGACTCTAGGAGATCTGAACCTGGCATTGAAAGCCGTGGCTGGGTTTCTGAGTCAATTGAAATTGAATCTGACAAAGACGGAGGTCCTGTGCCTGAGTCGGAGTGGGCCAATGTTAGGGATCCCTCTCCCAACCTTCCATGGGGCGCCATTGGTGCCAGTGCCAGAGGTTAGGAGTTTGGGAGTGCTCCTGGATGCCTCCTTAACAATGGAGGCCCAGGTAGCAACCACTGCGAAGTCTGCCTTTTACCATCTGCGGCTGATTAGGCAGTTGGTTCCATTCCTTGAATGTAATGACCTGGCAACAGTGATCCACGCAATGGTCACCTTGTGATTGGATTACTGTAACGCTCTCTACATGGGGCTGCCCTTGTCCCAAATCCAGAAGCTGCAGCTGGTGCAGAATGCAGCGGTGAGGCTGTTGTCGTGTCTCCCTATGCAGGAGCACATCAGACCTGCCCTAAAAGCACTGCACTGGCTGTCTATAGCATACCAGATTTGGTTCAAGGTGCTGGTTCTTACTTTTAAAGCCCTATATGGTCAGGGACCTACTTACCTAAGGGACTGCCTTTCCCCATGTGTTCCCCAGAGAGCACTAAGATGGGGGTCCCAACATCGCCTGGGCCTTCCAGGCCCCAAAGAAGCCAGGCTAGCTGCGATGAGGGCCAGGGCCTTTCCTGTGGCAGCCCCATACTGGTGGAATGAGCTCCCAGAAGACATCAGGGCCCTGTGGGACCTTTTACAGTTCCGCAGGCCCTGTAAAATGGAGCTTTTCCACCAGGCTTTCCATTAGTGTGCCTCCACTAACATTGTGGCCCTGGCCCCAACATCAGCACCAAATCAATATCTAATAGCCTGGCAAGGACCTGGACAATGGTGGTGGTAGTTGTTATCTGGATGCTGAAAGAACACCCCAATCGCCTATCACCTGTATTTGCTAGTACTTTGAAATTGTGATGGTTTTAGCTGTTTTATCTGTTTTAAAATATTTTATGCTTTACTATATTTGTATACATGCCTGTAAGCCTCCCTGAGCTTACTAATGAATAATAATAATAATTTGATTCCAGAATTTAATTCATTATGATGTTTTTATCACTGAATAAATAACATGACTTGAGCACACAAGGTTGTGTGAAGAATTACCCAGCTTCAAAATCGACTGATTTTGGATGCAGTCTTGTGAGTCAGAGCCCTTAATGGGAGTTGAGCTTAATTGTACCTCACTGGGCTCAAGGTTTCATTTTCACACTCTTCAGAGCATTTGCTATCGTTGAAGATCTGCCTTGTAAAGCATTGGCGCTGCTATCTACAGTACTGTACTGTTAGGGCTAGTAGCCACAAATTGTTTGCAGAATACAAGAAAAAGCCCAGAAGGAACAAAAATTTTCCCAAGAGACACCGCTCCAGAGGTTCTTTCCATACTGTGATCATTTTAGTACTGCTGCTGCACTGGGTCTTTCGCTATCAGTTGGAAGTGAGTTTCGAACTTCTGAAACCTGTCTTGGCATTTTTGAAAAATCAGCTGTGTCACTTGCCTGAGATAAACCCTCTTCCCTCAGCAGGAGAAAAGGCCAAACAACACTTAGAGAAAAAGGGGAGGAGTTCTAAATTTCTGTGGGTGACAGCAATGCTCCCTCTAAGCGGTGGAGTCTTGTGCACAAAAATCCCACTTTGTGAACTATTGGCATTAAAGTCGTGAGCGAGAGATTTGGCTACTGCATAAATTTAGTTTGTTCTGGAGCCCATCCTTCCTGAGTGAAGACAAAAACGTGTGAGCCGGAGGCTAAAAAACTGTGAGCAAGGACACACTAACTCAACTCAGAGGGAACATTGCCAGCTTAGAGGGGACACTGGTGACAAGAACTGTACCCTGCCCTTCCCATGCCTTACTCCATCCCCCCTCCCACTGACCCAGCTAATTTCTGGCAATGGTGCGTCGCCATGAGGAAAATGTTTCAAACATCAAAATATAAGATACAGAAGCTAAGAAGGCTTGGCACATCCTGCTGTACCGCCTGAGAATGCTGGGAAAGGAGAGGAGCATAAAATATCTCCCACTTGATGCCTCCGAGCACTGGCTCTGCATGTGAGAAATTTAATTGCATCTCAAGCAGGACTGGTCACTCTTGGCTGCCTGAAATACGGGAGGCAAAATTCCATTGTGAGATGGGTACCATTTCTGCAAATTGCATCCTCCACACAGGAAGAAAATTAAGAAGTTACCATTATGATTCGTTTCCTGTTGAAAGCAACGGAAACAAAGAAAGAACACGAACAGGTATCATAACTGTAGTAAACCATAGCAAAGGAAAGGCATTCAAAAAATGGAATGCAAATAAGAGAAGAAAAATAAATACAAATGATTAGAAAACCAAAACCAGTATGCCGTAAAGCTCTCCTTTCCCCACCACTACCACCATCATTAGTCTAAGTGGCATGTTGCTTAATTATTTCTTGATCTTGTTTCCTGTTTGTAATCCCACCAGTCATTCTTAATTCTTTAAAGTCGGTCTTTTTGGCCATGCTGTTTCACACCAACTGAGTATACTTCTTACAGTTCTTCAGATTTTTGTACTTGCAATCAACCTCTCCTTCCTCATTACTTTGCAATTTTGGGTTCTAGAAAAATAGTTAGGGAAGGGACTGTATTGCAAGACATATTAAAATGGCACAGCAACAACAAAACGGTGATGTATCACCAATAGTATCACTGACCCAGCCACACCTCCTGCTTGTATCAATAATGTTCTACCAACACACACCAGCTTTTTTATTTTTTTGTCAACTTATGGTGACCCCATACGGTTTTCAAGACAAGAGACATTCAGAGGTGGTTTGCAATTGCCTTGCCTCTGTGTAGCAATCCTGGTATTCCTTGGTGGTCTCCCTTCCAAATACTGACCAGGGCTAATCCTGTTTAGCAGTAAAGATCTGGTGAGATTGGGCTAGACTAGGCTATACAGGTCGGGGCATTAGCTTTAGTTCCATTGAAAGTGAGATATTGCAACAAACCAGATCTGGGACAGGTAAGAGGACAATAGAGGAATGAAAAGTTTGCCATGGTGCATGTGCATTCCAGACAAAATGGCCAGTGTGGGATGACACAGTTCATGAGATGGCAAATAGCCAGTGGAATAACCCACTGGACATTTCCCTGCTACAGCCCCATTAAAATGAATGGGAGCAATGCCCTTCAGTGCTCTGACTCGATTCTCATTTGCTTCAACAAAGCAAGCACAACAATGTTTCCAAAAGAGAAACTGTATCCTAAACGACTGAATAAGTAATAATTATTACAACAATGC
Source organism: Gekko gecko (assembly GCA_029375565.1). Taxonomy (NCBI): domain Eukaryota; kingdom Metazoa; phylum Chordata; class Lepidosauria; order Squamata; family Gekkonidae; genus Gekko; species Gekko gecko. Next base: position 161,885,398 of record JAPDNY010000004.1, on the reverse strand, counting down.
TATCATTTAAGCCTTGTTAGCTTGAAGATGCTGCTAAGGGAGGTTCTGCAGCTGCCAGTTGTTCCTTCCCACTATTTTTAAAGTAGTTTCAGGAGAATAAAAAGAGCAGACAGGACCAGTGGTGAAAATTAGTGACAGCTTCAGTGTTTCCTCCCTGTCTGGGAGGCAGGCCCCATCACCTATATGCAGGGCTTTTTTTGTAGAAAAAGCTCAGCAGGAACTCATGAGCATAATAGGCCACACCCAACAGCAGAAATTATTAGCATATTAGGCCACACCCCAATGGCACAGCTCATTAGCATATTAGGCCACACACCCCATTTTACCAGAAGTGTGGTCATCCAGCCATACCACCTTTTGCTTCTTATTCTGTTTACCTTGTTTGTTGTCAGAACCCAGGGCTTTTTTTGGAGCAGGAACTCCTTTGCATGTTAGGCCACACACCCCTAAAGTAGCCAATCCTAATGAGTTTCTGCTGTTGGGTGTGGCCTGTTATGCTAACGTATTCCTGCTGGGCGTGGCCAACTCAGAAGCCAGCCGGAACTCCGTTCCTGTGCATTCCTGGCCAAAAATAGCCCTGCCTATATGTATGTAAAGTGCCATCAAGTTTCAGCCATCTTATGGCAGCCCTATAAGGTTTTCAAGGCAAGAGATATTCAGAGGTGGGTTGCCATTGCCTGCCTCTGCATAGTGACCCTGGATTTCCTTGGAGGTCTCCCTTCCTAGTACTAGTGCTTAGCTAGTGCTTAGCTTCCAAGGTCTTAATAAACCGGGCTAGCCGGGGCCATCCAGGTCAGGGCCCTGCCATCTACAGCCACACAAAACCGCACACCTATACTGCTCCTTTCCCACCCCCAGGTGGAAAGAGACATGTACCTCGTGACATTTTCCCTGCAGAGAGAAAAGAAGCTGGAGGAAATAAGTGTTGCTTGGGTGTAAACAAAATGTACTTGGTCCAAGATTCTCTGTCGTGTCTTGAGCTTAAAAAATTTCATCATCCGGGAAGAAAGAAAAAGTCTCTTAGTGCACCCACCCACCCACCCACACAGAAGCTTTTGAAGAAGTCCTCAAGTATCTGTCTAATTTTCAGGCATCTCCTATTTTTCTTTACTAAAAAACAGCAACTCATCTTCCACTCAACAAGTGAAGATCCTGAAAGGAACCACTGACTCAAACATGCTTTCTAGCACAACTGCATTGCCCTTTAAAATAAACCAAAACACATGAAAAACATGACCAGAATAATATATCTCAGCAATATCTTTTTTAAAAAAACAACAACAGAAACATCTCTTTTTTCCCCCCTAGGCACAGAGAACAAGACAGCAGCATAAACGGAAAAGGAGAGATCTTGAATAACGTCGCTGCTCTGAAGAGGCCACTGAATTTATTTACAAAAAGATATGCTCAGAGTCTGCGCCAGTCCTGTCCTTTGGACAGTCAATACTTCTTGTGCCAGCTCAGCCCATTCTCTTCATGTGATGCGAAGGGGCTAACTAGCCAAACAACCAGCCCAGTTATTCTGAGCTACTGCATGTGAGCCTTCTATATTCTGGCTGCAAACAAAAGCTCTAAACTTAGCCAACAATACAAAAGCCATCCCGACGCTCATTCCTTGGGAGTTTTTCATTCTCTTTTATAATCCCTCCCTGCAGTGACAACCTCATAGGTTGTGATTGATCTGCAGGCCTGCACACTTTGATTGCTGGCAACTTTTTGTCTCTCTTTTCCACTGGCAACTATTTTATATGCAAGTCCTCTATCTGTGACTTCATCATATCCATGTCCTGCCACTAGATACAGAAGCGCTTTGTTCTGCCTCTTTTCATGCTACAGGAGGGGTTTTTTTTTCCCCCCTCCTAAGGGTCGCTTCTTGTTCTGAAACATGAAAATGTGTGAAGCATAAAACTCCAGCTGTGAATACTTACCTCCCTGCCGTGTTAAAAAAGTTCAATATACAAAACACCTGGTTTCAAGTAAAATGTACATCAAGATATATGGCAATGAGACAGATTTAATATACCCCATGGGGCCCCAAGGCAGTTTCAAAATTAAAGACACAACACATATCCCTCCCCCAAAATGAGCCGCTACCTTTTCACAAATAACAAACCTGAACCTTGTATGGTTGAAGCAGAAGTCACCAGGAAAGGAGACACAGTGTAAAGGGAAGGGGGGGGAGTGTTGTCATGCAAATGAGAGGCAAACCACAAAAGGCAGTGAACAGCCTGCACAAATGGGTTTGTTCCATGTCCGCTGAATCCCTTGGCATGCTGGCAGCGATGGGCGAAATGGAAGATGCCACTACACAGGACTTGGAGAGCTGACAGATCAAAAGAGGAAACATTACTTGTGTGTAAGGCTTCTATTTCAAGCTCAGTTCCCAAAATGTGAACCTTGTCTACTAAAGTAGTGACAAAAATCTCCACTGGTAACCCTTTGCATTTGAACACGGATACTCTGTTGAGTATGGGATCTACATTCCTATGACTGCTGTCCCTCCTGTTCTGTTTGCATAAGAATGAAGGATCAAGTGGACAGCATTGTGTTTGGGCCAAAATACAGAATACATGTGACACAAGTTGGGACACAGGCACCCAACCTGACCTGTCATACATAGGATTGGTGTAACTCACCTTGAAAGTATTGTGTTGCTCTGTGCAGTGCCAAATGTTGCCAGAGGACAGGAAGCACTTTGGGCTTCCCTCCCAATCCAGTGCCATTTCCAGAGGGAAGCTTGAAGGCCTTTCTTTCCCTTCACAGCATCTGGAGACACACAGAACAACACAATGCTGTCAAGGTTAGTTCCATGAATCCTACATGTGACGAGTCAGATTAGGCATTCATTCCCTACTCAGCTCACATGGATCATGTATTTTGGCCCTCAGCCTCACTGCTGCAACCTCTTATTGCTTCTGTGGTTCCTCGACATCTCAGTTAGTCTGTTCCTTTTTGACTGCAGATGTGGGGGAAGTGGCCATAGCGTTTGGGAAAGGAATCTCCATTCTCCTGGTGGTGTGCAAAAAAATGCCCCTTAGAAGTACTTCCTCAAACAAAATAAAGGAGTTTTAGAAGAATAAAGACTGCTTTCTGATGATTAGAAACTGTGAACACTGAGGCAACAAGCAGATCCTGGGATTTTGCATAAAGGGTAAGGAATCTGTTCACATACTAAAAGGAAGTGGGGGGAGGCAGATCCCCTCCTGCTAATTTGTACAATGGCATTTCCACCCAATGTGCCCAATTTCCAGATATGGGATTACAAGTTCACTTGCACTAGTACTGGCCACAGCTTTAAAAGGAGTAGCCTACAGTCAGAAATAGTCGATTACTCACCAGTTGAACTCATGCCTTGCTTGTGGCAAGCTATCAAGGGAAGTGAATGTTCATCTGCATCTAAAATCTCAAAGATGTTTGACAGCAGATCCAGGTGGGTAGCCATGTTGGTCTGAAGCAACAGAGCTTGAACAGAGCTTGATTCTCATCTGATGCATCTACAAAAAAAACCTTTTTTGAACTAAAGTATCCACCTGATGAAGACAAGAAACAGATTAACAAAGCCAGAATGGTACCCAGAGAAAACCTGTTGCAAGACAAGCCAAAAAGAGACAGTAACAGAACACCACTAGTGGTCATATACAGCTCTCAACTCGAAACAGTTCAATGCATCATCAGTGACTTACGACCTTTACTGGAAAAGGACAGTTCTCTTTCACAAGTACTGCGGGGCAAACCTTTTCTTGAGTACAGACAGCCCCCCAATCTCAAACAAATCCTCACCCACAATAATGCAACATCTAATTTGAATGTGGACACTGGTACCAGAGCTTGCAATAAACCCAGATGCCATATTAAAGCCTGTAAACATATCTGGTCAAAGGACTGTAATAGAAACAAACTAAAACTAAACCCAGATGCCAACTTTGTTGCCACATACATGCAGACAACACAGCTACTGGACCTAAAAACATCAACTACATCATCTCAGGCTTATTTACAAGCTCACCTTCTAACACTGCATATGCCATTAAATACCAGCAATGACCTTCAGTTCTCTACATAGGGCAAACAGGTCAAACCCTATGCCAAAGTATAAATGGATACAAATCTGACATCAAGAATCACAAGACTGAGAAACCTGTAGGAGAACACCTCAGCCTTCCAGGACATTCAAAGGGTGACCTCAAAATAGCTGTTTTATTACAAAGGTACTTCAAGAACAGACTAGAAAGGGAAATTGCTGAGTAGCAAGTTCTTACAACTAGGGATGGGCACGGACCAGCTCACAGACCAAATTTCGTCATGGACCAGGGCCCAGTTTGTGGCCTGTGAGCCCAGTTTGTGCAATTGAGCCACTTGCAAACCACCCACAGACTGCCATGTTTCCCACAGAGGTTTGTGTGGTCTGTGGGACAGGCCATGAGCGAGACACGCTGGTGCCAAGGATTGCTAAGGCAATGGGGGATTGCCTTCTTTTCCCTCACTGAGGCACAATTTGCCTTCCCTTCACTCCTGGAAGTGTGCTGCCACTGCGGCGTGACTTCAGAGAGTGAAGGGAGGGCATGTTTAAATGTCTCCCCTTCCCATTACACTGCAGTGGTGGCACACTTCCAGGAGAGAAGGGAAGGCAATTTGCCTTCCATTCACTCCTGGAAGCATGCCTCAGTGAGTGAAGGGAAGGCATTTTGAATGGGGAAGTCCGTGGAGGTTCATGGCTTGTAAACCCAACAAACAATGAACCTCCATGGACCTCCATTTTGGGGGTTTGTGCCCATCCCTAAGTACAACACTCAGAACAATGGAATCCCCAGGACTTAACAGAGATATTGGTTTCTTATTTTACTACACATGCTAACCTACCTCATTCAGCCCTTACACTGTATTCTCACCAACTCCCAGAAGGACGAGTTTTATTTAACTCTTATTTGGAATAACAGAGTATATTGTAATATAACATAATGAATAGCAGAACTGGAATGTATTTCTATGATCTGGGGACAGGGGAGATAAATCTGCACAGCCAATCGCTCCACTTCAAATAAGAAGATGTTGTAAAATTGCCTTCATGCTTGAGAGAAGATGGATGGCAGGGTTCCAATTAATTACTCTCAGCATTCTACAATTAAGGATATATCAATCTCCAATTTTGACATATTTATTTCCTTCACTGTTTTTGGCTCAGAATTGAACCCAAACAAAAGTTTACATATAAACTAAGCTTATTACTTCTGCTTGATCTTTGAATCTTCATTATGCTGTATGGTAATTTACTGCTCACCCTCTACCTGTATGTATGGAATGGTAATATCCAATCTTGTTTTTCTCTCTCTCTTGACTAATTGGTCTTTCCTGACAGCTACCCCCCCTCTTCTTATACATAATGGTTGAGGAAATTCTGTTTCACTGTATCTGATGAAGTGTGCTTGCACATGAAAGCTTATACCTTGAATAAAACTTTGCTGGTCTTAAAGGTGCCACCGGACTCAATGTTTGACAGCAGGAAAAAAAGATGACTGTGCATCTGCAGTTATATACTACTTTTTAATATTCCCTTCCCCAGGGGTCTTTTCGTAGAAAAACAGCTGCAGGAGCTCATTAGCATATGGCATACTAATGAGCTATTAGGCTATTAGCATATGCCACGCCCCCTGACATCACCGGAAGTGATGTCAGAAGGGAAGCCAACGGGGGAGAGGCATCTTCAAAAGCCTCCCTTCCCTTCCCCAGCTGGCCTGGGTGGGGGAGCTAAGAGAGAAGGGGTTTAAAGTTTAAATGCCTTCTCATGAGAGTTGGGCCACAGAAGTAGGAAAGAGGGAAGGAAAGAGAGAGAGTAGAGAGAAGGAAAGAAGGAAGGAAAGAGGGAAAGAAAGAGAAGGAAAGAAGGAGGGAAAGAAAGAGAGGGAAGAAGGAGGGAAACAGGGAAAGGAGGAAAAAGAGAAGAGAAGAAGGTGGGAAAGAGGAAAAGGAGAGAAGGAAAGGAGGGAATTAAGGAAATTTGACGGCAATTTGGCCCCATTATATCCTATGGGACTTTGAAGTCAATGGTGAAAACATAGGGTATATTCTGGAGGCTGGAGGGGAGGGAATTTGAGGGAGAGGCTCCAAACTCACAGGGTAGGCGATGGAGCCTCTCCCCAAGATACCCACCAATTTTCAAGAACATTGGACCAGGGGGTCCAATTCTATGGGCCCACAAACAGGTTGCCCTTATTCCTTCCATTGTTTTCTATAGTGGGGAAAAAGTTACTTTTTCCCACCATAGAGAACAATGGAGGGAATAGAGGCAACCTGTTTGGGGGCCCATAGAATCGGATCCCCTGATCCAATGTTCTTGAAACTTGGTGGGTATCTTGGGGAGAGGCTCCATCACCTACCCTGTGTGTTTGGAGCCTCTCCCTCAAATCCTTTCCCCTCCAGCCCCAGAATATACCCTATGTTTTCACCATTGACTTCAATGGCCCATAGGATATAATGGAGCTGAAATTGACATTCGGCTGCCTGAAAGACTTCCATGGGATGCCGGCTGGGGGCGGGGCTTGGCTCCTGAGCTCCCGGAGCTGCGCTCCAGTGCACTCCTCCCCAAAAAGACCCCTGCCCTTCCCCCATCAACTATGCCTGTTGCCTTCAGTTTAAAGGCACATAGTTAAAAAGGAGTTTGACATTTTGAGTTGAGACATACTGTTTTGATATCTCTGGATGCATTTTCACATCTTAATTTGGTGTTCATCGACAGATGTTGCACTGTCCAGATCAGGATCGATTGGCACTAGCACATTCTCACATGGACTCATAGGAAGCATAGTTTCACACCCCTGCAAAAAATGTTGTTTTTTTAAAAAAATCACCCTGTAGATGTTAAGAAGCAGACGCTGTCTTCTCAAATCTTCCTGTCCTCCTGCTAGACCACCACCCTGCGGTATGTAACATAAAACTGCAGGGGCTGAAGTTACAAAAGGGTGCATCCATTTCTCTTCAAAGTGAAATCTAAGAGGAATGAAAAGGAAAAAAGAGAGAGAATAAGAGGAATCAATGGCTACACCTAAAAAAGTGAATTTCAGAAAAAGAAATTCCACTCCGCGTAACAACACTAATTATTTAAATAGCTGACAGTGGATACTTTGCCTTCTTCTTGTACCTGCTAATTTAGTAGCATCTAATTGATCATATTTGCATGGAAGTTTTCAGCATCCCTATACTTCAGAAAGCCACAATTTTCAAGCTAGGATTCAGAGCCAAAACAACAACATCCAATTCAAAGTTGTTGTTGTTCTTTTAAAAAAATCCAACTGAGCATAAAAGGTCAAATCCAACATGCATGCCTCTCTCACGTTTTGGGTCCAACACAACCAGGGACAGACTCCTTGGCAAGAATGTTGTGAGCTTGGCTACAGGGTCAGATCGGATATTACCTCCACCAGTTATAGCAGCACACCAACTGGCAAGCTAGGCAGAGGGTACACCAGAGAGACACGCATGGTCGAATCTGCATTCGCATTTTTAAATCCGTTTCGTGCTGCTGTGATGCAGTCTTTCGTTATGCTTGATGGCGTCACAGCAGCACCAAACTGATTTAAAAATGCAAATGCAGATTTGACCACGGAGTCTCTGCCTGCATATCAGCAGCAGTGTTGGTGATCTTTTGCACTGGGAACTTACTAAAACAAAAAGACTCCCAGCTCCCCAATTCATAGTTGAAAGACTACATAACCAGATGGAACTGGCATCTGGTTATGCACGACCAATTTTCCAGTAGATCACACAACACAGAACCCTTATGCTTAAAGGAACTGGCATACCACAACATTAACATCAAAGCGAGGAATACACTGGGATAAGTCCTGCCTGCATCTCTGAGGACAAGCCAGAGATTAGATGAAGAGTGAGCTTGTCCATATTTAACCAGAAGTCCCATAAACCCAGCACTGCCCCCATGGTCGTCTCTCCTTAACCCATGCAGTATTCTGACACTAATTGCTTTTCAAACATACCCAGTGAGAGTTTTTCACTTTCCCAAAAGAAGAACAAGAGTCATTAAAACGAACTTGCTGGGACTGCAAGGACGCCAGAGCATGTTTTATTAAAGCAGATTTTCTTAACCAGCTTCTGGAACAGAGCTTGCGCTGAGCCTGCTGAATTCAGTAGGATGCCTTCATACACATACCTTGTTTTGTATTCATATCAGATCACCGTTGCCAGCTCTCTTCATTTGATTTTGAAGGCCCTACTTAGTATTGCTTCAATTTTTTTTTTTTTTGCTTGCTTGTTTCCAACTATAGCATTTGGGATTCTGAGGGCATTTCAACGTTCATTTGAAATAGAAATGCTTGCGTTGCTTTGTAACTGTGGGAAATGTGTTGGTGTCAATATTTTAGAAAGTATCTTCTTCAAATTCACAAGGATATTACAAATGAAATCAGAATTCTGTTTACTATTTTGTTCATTGTATTTGTAACATAGCTTTCCTTGGGAAATCGCAAAATTTCTAGGTGGTCTTTCACCCAACAACTGGCTAAGAGTCTAATTAGATGACACATTAAATGCAGGTTGGGTTGGGGATTCCCCCAATGCAACTTGTGCTTAATTTGTAACTCACTTAAAATAGTATGGGGGTGAATGGTCTCCTGAGCATGGCATCACTGCAGAAGGGGGTTTCATCATCCCCTCCCTTTTGCCCTGCATGCTTTTGCTAGTAGAAAAGGGACATGGGGGTGGATGTTTGGCTTATTGCTGGTTCCAGTGGTCTGCTGGGCAAACATGCTGGCTGAGTTCAGACTGCCAAGTTGCCCTGCTATAGTCACTTTTCAGCTGTGTTTTCCAACCGGATTAAAGGGGGCATTCACATAGGCACATCTGCCTGGCGTTCCCCACCCATAGGCAACCCATGCTGTTCCGCTCCGCTCCTGCGTTAAAAAGATACCTGACAAAAGTGGTAGCAAATCCCGGAGAGCACCTTTATCCTGCGTTATTCCACTTCCTGGAAGTCTGAATGTAAAGCCGAAAAGCTGGGAGCAACCCGCTTCTATAGTGTGCGCCGGGTGTTTCTGCACATAAGGCAACAGTGATCAGATTGGCTGTGCTCTGCTCTACCGCCCAATGCGGTGCCGGCGCAATGGGGTCCACCCCAAATCAGCCGGATGTGCTTGTGTGCATGAACGCATATGCACCCATACACACACAGGGGAAAAAGCCATTTACAGCCGCACCTCCAGGCCAGCAGTCTGAATGCTCCCACGTGCCTCCTCCCGGTATGCTCCCGCATCTGTCAGCCCTGTGTGACCCAGAATAAACTGTTCCGGGGCTGTTTTGCCACGACTGGCTCCTGCTGCAAACTGGCAGTCTGAACTCAGCCGCTCTACTGGCAGTGAGTCAAACAGCCCTCCCCACTATACCTCTTTCCTGACAGTGACAGCATGTGTGGTGGAAGGGAGGAAATGATGAAGACACTCCTGCTGCTCTGTGCATTCAGGACCAAATTTACCCCCTCACAGTATTTTTAAGGTGAGTGCTGGGTCACATTAAACATGAGTTGGGCTGGGTTACCCTCCCCCCAACTGGCATTTAATGTATCATCTAATCAGACCCTAGACCAAAACCCACTTAGCTTTAACAAGATGGCAGTATCATGTGCCATTTTCAGTGGTTTAAATTAAAGGCTGGTTCCAACCCTTCCCTCATGGTCCCGGGCTGAGACAGCAGTAAAATACCATACTGACACAGGGTGGGACAGCCAAAGTTCTTCAGGAAAGCAGATCACTAGGGCTGCTCAGTCAGAAAAGGAAAAAAAGTGGAGGGGAAAATCTTGCCTCTAAGCAAGGGAAGTGGACGGGGCCATCATACAGGTCAAATGAAATTCAGTGAGAATGTGGAAGCTCCTGCTCAGAATGAGTGGCATTTCAAGGATGTTCACACATCCTGTGGTTTGGGGTCTACAGATGTCTTCTACTGGCATAACAAATGTAGCCCCAATAGAGAAGCAGGAACTGCCACTCAGAAGAGCCTAGTGCTACGAAAAGGCCACTCTATCCAATCTGGGTTTCACACTAGCACTGGGAACTCCACTCAGATGGCAGGATGATCCAATTTGACATGCCGGCTGTTGTTATTATTATCATCTGTTTGGCCACTGCTCTATCTCTTCTCCTTCCGGTATGATCGATCTCACTTTGTCATGGACCTTGATCAAAGCAGGATGTTCTTAAACTCTCCATGCAAGGAATGAAGGAAGCATGGGCACTGTTTTGGTCCAGGCCAACTGCAATTTAATTGCAGCTCGAGCCAACAGAATAAGCACTAAATCACATTTCAATTGTGTCAACAGTTTCATTGGATGCAGTCCAAATTAGTGAATGGTGCTCCAAACATGTTAGTCAGACTGGGACTCAAGCATGGGGGCGAAAATGGATATAGTTTATAAGGTCCTGGAACTGGGAGGTACAACCCTGGCCACAAGCCATTTACCATGATATGATCTCTTTATGTCATTTACAAAACAAAATAGGGTTTTTTTTCCATTCAGGAGTCATTAGACTGTGATAGTGTGCATTGGATGGGATTGTGTGTGTGAGTGTGCAGAACCATGTTACACATTTCCACCAGGCCCAGAGATTAAGTCTTGTTAGTGAGAACAGCCAATGCCTGGGGTGCTGCTGCTGTTGTAAAATAGCTTTCCGAAACAGGTTCTGCCAACCCATTTTGCTATTTAGTTTGACTAAAATGTTTTGCTGTAGAAGACTCTTTAAAGCTGATTTTTGTTTCTCTTTCTTGATTGCTTTGCAGTGATGTGCTTTGAATGTTCTTTTATATATGTTATCATATGGTACCTTGGGTCCATCCAAAATAGAAAGGCAGTTTATGGATTTTAAAATAAATGAAGCATGGTGCTAGTTGTTCTTCTGTCCCAGTCCCCAGGTGATACAGCTGTGCCGCACAATGTCTGTCTCACCACATTCCCACCTGTCTAATGGGGTTAGAAGCTGCAGAATGTGCCAGATATGTCTTGAGCTACTGATATGAACCCCCCCTTTATTTGAGTACTGAGACTCACACTACTGGCTAATTTCTTTTTACAGCTATGGACCATTTCACACAGTACACAGCAGCAAAGTACAAATGCCTCCAAATGTGCTTTTAACAAGAAGTCGCAGCCACCGATAGCTCCCTGACCCGAATAGTTGTGTGACAGATGCATTTACAGATATTCGTTACATTTATTTACTAAAAATGTATACCCTACCTGTCTTAGGGTATACTTAGCACCAAAAGCCACCAAGCATGTACAAATGCATCACCTAAAACAACCAATAAAACAAAGGAATTAGAGCAGATAATATTGAAGGCTAGAAGCAGCAGCACCAAACTATCAGCAGATCGCAGTAATTTTAAAAAATGTATTAGTCAGTCAGACTTACTGGTTTGTATCTTGAAGCAAGACTTCCCTACTTCCTCCTTCTGCTGCCATTCTCCCCCCCCCACACACACATATTTCTCTTGAGGGTGAGCATATCTTCAGGAACAGCATAGAGGGCAAAGTATCGGGTTTGCAGAGAGGGAAGAGAGTTTGCAGAAATTGCTGCCCCTCATCCAAGGTGGCCTTAAGTGCTCAGACTATTTGAATACAACCCTCTCAACCTCCAAATGATTTCTGAAGGTTAAAATAAAGGGTCTTAACAGAATGCTGGATGGGTCAGGAAGGCTTGTTGGGGCAAATAATTATGTGAGTGTGTGTGCATATGTGTGTGAAGTGTTGTCAAGTCTCTTCTGACTTCTGGCCACCCCATGAATTAGTGACCTCCAAAACATCCTATCGTTAACAGCCTTGTTCAGGTCTTGCAAAGTAAAGGCCATGGCTTCCTTTACTGAGTCAACTCCTCTCATGCTGGGTCTTCCTCTCCGCCTGCTACCTTCAAATTTTCCTAGCCTTATTGTTGTCTTTTTCAGTGACTCTTAATGGGACTCATAATGGGACCAAAATACGGCAGCCTCAATTTAGTCATTTTAGGTTTTAGGGAGAGTTCAGGCTTGGTTTGATCTAAAACCCACTTATTGGTTTCCCTATGCTGTATGCCCACCAATGCTGGCATGGGAGACGCAAAGCAGAGCACTGGATACTGATCTTGGATCACAGGGGGAAATGCCCCACATTTTAAAATGTACACACATTTTAAAATGTGCACTTAAAACACTAAGGTATTTAGATAATTCCCCCTTTCATTTTACTGTTTTTGGAGCTTCAGGGAATCTTACTTTGGGCCTCAATCATCTGTCATAAAAATTTAGGCACACAAGGAATGCCCCCTCCCCTTTTTTGTTGGAACTAAAATACTCCAGGCCTAATAAACTGTTATCAGGTTATGAAATGACACCCCCCCCCAATAACCCTTCACAAACAAAACACTAGGATAATTATATACCTCAAGACTAAGTGACACAAACCAGTCACCAATTGTGTCTATGGGAAATTATCTGAGGAAATTATTAATGGAAGGGGGGGGGGAGCTAAAACACATTGAGATGTGTGTCCACAGAGGAAGGAGACTAATTGAAATAGACACCCTGATAAGAGGCCTAGTATCTAACGAGTCCTGAGTTTCAGCCGCAGAAGGAAAGCTGCACTTCTGTCATCAATTTTTGATACGCTAACTCTTTTCTATTAAACCTGCTGACAAAATTTACTGATCAGGAGTTGTTCTTCGGAAAATGGCTCATTGACAGGAAAAAGGAGATGAGGGGGGAAATGAAAGCTTTTAAGACCTCCCCCCCCACCTTTAATCTGAGAGGACATTATCAGTCTGTCCGGGTGTGTGAGTTTGGCGTCGTCTGGGTAGAAAAATGCACAATACATTCTATGTGAAAGATGCAAGCTGATCTCAGGTTAGACAAGCCTTCCTTCCACCTACTATCAAGGGTGGCAGGCAGCAGAATCCCCCAATTTCCCTCATGCAATATAGGCCAGCCATAACAGAAGAACCTGCAGCTTAAGTTACCTGAACTCTGCTTTGCTCTTATCAACCAGCTGAAAATTGAAGGGTGATGAAGAATATCTTTTTTTTTTAATGATCTTTTTTAAAAATAGGAGAGTGAAAAGGTATTGTTAGAATGAATTCTTTCTAGCTCAACAAAGAGAATATTTTGTTTAAACTAATTTTCTTTTGAGTCCATGTAAAATGTATTGAAGTTTTCTGTGGTAAAGTTTGGAAAAATACAAGATCTCTCTCTCTCTCTCTCTCTCTCTCTCTCTCTCTCTCTCTCTCTCTCTCTCTCTCTCTCTCTCTCTCTCTCTCTCTCTCAAAATCACTACAATGCAGTTTCCTGCAGAGGCAGTTCAGTCTAAGTGAATTGATTTCAGTGTGCTTAGAATGGAATAACTCTGCATGTATCAGATAGGATTGTACTCATTTGATACTGTATTAATGTCTGAAAGGGTACCTGTCCATACACTTCATAACGCTTCGTATGCTCTCAATACTAACTCACAATGCTTCAATATGTACTCAAGCATGGAAGCTAGGGTTCTGTTCAATTAATTAACTCTGATAAATTGCATAAAGCAACTGATACAATAGATAAAATCTAGGAGTGCATCAAGATATTTAAAATTAATTTATTAGGGAAATGATATGTGATTCAGGAATACAATAATATGTGGTACAAACCATTTTCCCTGCCATGTTCAAACAATTGTACACCATGTACATTGCACACTGTGTGCATTGTACATGTACATTCACATTGTATACCATGTACAATACACAATGTATAATGCACCATGTGCCTGCACCATTGTAAACCATGTACAAACCATTTTCTCTGCTCCACAGCCACCATTTTCTTCCTTGCACCACTGCCTAGTTTGCTCTAGCTTTGTAACATTAAAATGATCTATCTGTTAAGTTCTCAGAATTCGCAGCTTTCATTTTTTTTAAAAAAGTAAGCCTGCTGAGATAACATTTTCCCTTCTATCTCCACAATGAAAAGGATTACAATACTCTGTTTTGAAATGAAACATGAGAATTCAGAGAACCCAGTATATATTGATCCTTATGATATTACCATGCTGTAGCGATCTAACTATTGCTGATTTGAAAAAGAACCATGGAGCCTCAGAGGAATAGGTTGGGGAAAGAGTGGGGAAACCTACCATTGGTAAGTCTCCTTGTCACTGCAACCATAAAATTACAGGGAATCAACATCATGTGGAAGACCTTGCAGTTGAGCAACAGGATGGTTTCTGGAACATCTTGGGCTAAAGAAACCACATTTGAAACATTTGCCTCAGTTTTATTATTTTTTATTATTTATTATTTTCCATTTATATCTCGCCTTGCCGAGAATCGGCTCAAGGCAGCTAATAACATTCAATCTATAACACAATGTGTTAAAATACACTAAAATATACATAACATCCTAAAAACTGACAGTACTAGACAACAAAACAAACTAATGGCGGCCTCAGTTTACCTTCCCCTCAACAGCGGCAATTTCCACATGATATTCATTGGACCATAGCACGTTTTGATGGTAACATTTAATCAGTGGCGGCCCCTAATCAAAGGCCTGGTGGAAGAGCTCCGTTTTACAGGCCCTGTGGAACTGCAGAAGGTCCCGCAGGGCCCTGATGTTCTCCGGGAGCTCATTCCACCAGTGTGGACCCGCCACTGAAATAATAATAGTATTTATTACTAGTATGGTTAAGAAGAAGAATTGGTTTTATACCCTACTCTTCATTACCTGAAGGAGTCTCAAAGCAGCTTACAATTACCTTCCCTTCCTCTCCCCACAACCATAGGTGGAGCTGAGAGACCTCTGAGAGACCTGTGACTGGCCCAGGGTCACTCAGTTGGCTTCATGGGGAGGAAGAGTGGGGAATCAAACCCAGTTCTCCAGATCAAAGTCCACCACTCTTAACCACTACACCACACTGATTCTGGAAAATTACTGTATTATTTGTTGGAAAGGTTTCTATCCCATTTCTCAGCCATAACTTCTGAGACAGATGACAAGAAGAGGAACAGAATTTTAAAATCTCAATGTTAAACCAAGAATCAGTAAAAGAAAATTAGGAATACTGAGATGATGGATGCAAAGCCCTTGGAATACAATTCAATGTCTTTTGCCTTGAAAACCCTATTGTGGGGGGGTCTCCAGAAGTCACCTGCAATGTGGCAGTCCTTCCTCCTCCACTGGGGATCAGATGCCGGTGACGGATAGTGTCTAGAACCGGAAGGCTTCTAGGGATGGTTCTGAGGCCGATAAGAAGAGGCGGACACCCCGAGGTTTCGAGCCTGCTTCCTACTGTCAACGACAGCTTTCAAAGCCTCATCGGTAGTAGAGTGGAAAATGCCTTCACCATCAAATAGAAGATCCTCTATGCGGAACTTAACGTCAGGTTGTAAGGAGGTGCCTCTCAGCCAAGCATGAGGCCTAAGAGCAACAGAAGAGACCAAAAGCCTCGAGGAGCAACTAACGGCATGACGGACTGAGTTTTGATATGGAGCAGATTTCCGACAAGGCACCCGACAGGGTGGCACGATGTTCCTCTGGGACAGAGTCCAAGATGGGACGAACAGCATTTGCGACATTGAAGGCATACGCCGACAGGTAAGAGAGATAGGTGTCGATACGGAGATTCATAGAGGCAAAAGAATACATCTTTTTCGCAAGAAGGTCAAGTTTGCAACCCTCACGGTCAGGGGATGTAGACTGTCGTACGGGCTGCTTCGATTCTGATGATGAATGTATGACCATCGAATTCGGCGGTGGTTGAGAGAGAAGAAACTTGCCGGGATTCTGCTGAATTTTGTAAAGAGCATCATACCATCTAGAGACCGGGGGGATCGATGCCGGGTGCTCCCAAGATTCCTTAAGAACCGAAAGGTGGACTGGGAGCAAGGGAAGGATGGTAGAAGGAGGAAGGTCAGCTTGGACCAGCTTGTGAACCACGTCGGTCACAGCAGGAGACTCTGTGGAACCTTGACCTTGAAGGGCAGTGGCCATTCGAGTAACGAGCTCCAAGTAGGCCTTAGGACCCTCAGTGGGAGAAATAGAACCCGAGCGTCAAGGCTCATCATCGACTCGAGTGGCATCGGGATCGAGTTCCGCAGAGTCAGAACGGTCAGATATCGACATCGGAGAGGAGGACCTTAATGGCTGAACAAGATCAATAACCATTTGGTCATCAGGAGGAGGATGATACCGAGGTTCTAAGGGAGAAGTCTTCAGAGCATCCCTAGTCCTCGAGGGCTCAGAAGGTTGGTCACGAGGAACCGAATGCACTGAAGCCACCGATGTGGAGCGACATGAGCAGTCAGAGACATGACCCCAATCAGTACGTTCCGAGTGCCGTATCCAATCATAATGATGATGCTCAGGCATTGAGGATCTCGAATATTAGTAGGCACAGTGTGGATGTTCCCAACTTTCATCGAAAGACCAACATTGATCGTCCGAAGGCGAGCCCGATGAAGACAGAGACTGCCAACAGATCAGCCTCCTTCAGTCATAGCGGGAGCAAGACCGCGAGCATCAATGCATCAAAACATGCCTCTCGTCCCAATTGTGGAGTGGGAGATCGGAATGCCTCGAAGGAGATTGGGAACCTCGGCTAGGAGACAACGGTGGTGGCGACCTCGTTGGCTGACCAAGAGAAATTAAGCCAGAAGCCGATGACAAAGTGTGCTGCGACATTGGAGGCAGTAATGAAGACCTCTGAGATGTAGAGGCCAACATGGGCATCAAAGTCCTCAGGCCAGTAATGACAACAGGCTCAACCACCAAAGCCGATGCAGACGGTTTAACCTTCAATTTCAAAGGGGTGTTTTCGTCAGCCCTCTTAGGTTTTGGTTTCGGTGCCTTCGAAGAGGTGTCTGATTTTTTAGTCACAGACCCCAGAGAGGCTGCTGAAGACATTGTAGGGCGTAAAGCCGACTCTAAAAGGAGAGCCCTAAGTCTAACCTCTCGGTTGCGTCAAGCCTGTTGAGTAAAACTCGCACAATGTGGGCAGCTATCGACCTTATGGGCTTCTCCCAAACAAATTAAACAAAAGTCGTGCCCATCGTTCGAAGGGATTTTGGCAGGGCAATGACGGCACACTTTGAAAAATTTAGTTTTGCCCATACAAATTGTAACCCACCCACCGAAGAAAGGGGGGGGCAATAGGAAAGAGAAAAAAAGAATTTTTTGTTGTTGTTTTTATAAGGAGGAAAGAAGAAATATGAGAAGAAAGTGAGAAAGAAAGAGAAAAAGAGTAGAGAAAATACTCAACTGAGGCAACGGATGGAGGAACAATGACAAGGTGTGAATGCGAAGGCGGTCGAAGAAGAACTGAGTGGGAGGCGGCTCTCTCCCCCGCTCTGGGCATGCGCAGTGTGTGCCTTCTCCCCAGGGCGGGAAGAGAGCCCACCAAAGCTCTTCTGAGGCAAAGCTCTAGAAGTTTCTCCGAACGAGGTCATGGGCAGGCGTCCAACCCATGTGTGGGACTGCACAGGGACCACGACGAAGATCCAGTACACTCCCTACCCTCAGTGTGGGCAGCCTTGCTCATTCTCCCTCCCTCAGTGGGTCATTACCTCCTGAGACTGGCTGTGGGGCTCTCCAGGGCATGGGCTGGGAGGCTGCAGAGCACCCTGATGCTGAGAAGTTGCTTTGGGGAGCTGCAGGATGAGCCCTACTCTGCAGACTAGTAAAGAGGTGCCAGGGAAAGTGAGCACCAGCAACCCACCCTCAGAGTTTCTGCAAAAATAAAGGGAAGGGAGGGGAGAAATCCAGGCATCCACATGTGAGACTGACATGTTTGAGAACAGTCCTCAACAATATGGACAATGGGACCTTGCAGCTGCTTGTAAGTTTCAGGAAAAGTCTGGTCAGTTTAAAGAGTGGGTTTCCCCCTTTTGCCTGTGCAACTGTGATAGGACAACTGCATAAAGTTAAAAAAAACCCCAACCACTGGACCCCCCACACGTCACAAGTGATGTGTCCACTTTAATTAAGCAAAAGGGGGGGTAGTTGAAGATGCAGAATGCATGCACAGAATACACAATGAATTAACTGGGGGGGGGTAATAGCGCAGAGGGCAGGCACGCAAATCTGAAGTCAAGCTTTAAGGCTTGACTGCTCTGATTCTCTGCAGTGAGCTGTGAATGCAGGTTCCTGGGGAGTTGTGCAAACAGAGCTCTCGACAGGCTTTCAACCACATTTAGAGCTCCTACGTTTTCACCTTTGCAGCTGGAACTAACACAGTTGGCTATTGTGTTTTTTAGGTGCTAAACGTTACTCCGACTTTTAGGGGAGCTTCAGCAAAATGCTGACAAGCCCCCCTGCCTTCTCTAGATGCTCTGTGCACCCCACTTCCCACAGTGACTCTCCCTTCACTCTGTCCGCTTTTCTCGGAGAGCCTGGGCTGGCAGTTGATGTTCCTGATTGCCGGTTTACCCACCCAAGCGTGCAGATAAGGCAGCAAGGAGGCAGCCACTGCCACTCAGAAGGGGCAGGGGGAGTGTTGATGACTACTTCTAGCCACCGGTGGGCACAAGTAGGGTTGCCAGCATCTGGGTTGGACCTGGGGATCCCTTGGGATTATAGCGCATCTCCAGACTGCAGAGATCAGTTCTCCTGGAGAAAATGGATACTTTGGAGGGTGGACTCTGTGGCATTGTAATTCACTGAGGTCCCTGTCCTCCCCAGGCTCCATCCCCAAATCTCCAAGAGTTTCCCAACCTGGATCTGTCAACCCGATCCCCCCCCAGCCCCAGCAACCCTAGGCTCAAGTCTGTTTGGAAAGGCCCAAGCTTGCACTGCCACCTGGGCAGGCAGTGTGTTGTGTGGGGGACACCACAGGTCCGCAAGATTATGGACACCACAGATCCGCAAGTAGTAGGAGGCCTGATGAAATTCGAGGGAGTCTCTGCTGTAGCCCAGGGATTTCAGCTTCCGATGCTGGCCCTGACTGAAAGAAGACAATGAAGGCACCTTCAACATATTTTATTTGATTGTTTCAGGATAAAAGGTCTGTCCCCTTCCAAACCTGTCACATATTAATCAGGGAAATTGCCTGCATTTTACAGAGTATTAATAGAGCACTTTGGAGCTGCTCTGACTTGTACTGGCTAGAGAAGGGGGGGAATACCACTCAAGCAAGGCCATTCATTTCCCATTGAAAATGGTGGCACAAGTCCCATTAATTTTAATAGTCTTGGATTGTACCCAAAAAACACAGAAAGAATTTAGGCATTTGGCACTGTGTCATCTTCCCTGGCATACGGGGGCGGGGGAGGGGGGCAGAAAAGCAGAGCAATTAGATTTGTAATATTACTAGCAAAAAAAAAAAAGTCTACCTAAAAACATCAGCAGATAAATCAATCAGAAAGAAACAACAAACAGTGGTACACAAGTGTCAACTGATTCTGCAAGAAGTGCCAGACGCCCAACATCCTGAAACTTGCTGATTTCAAAATGTTCTGAGCTTTTAGACGGCTTTAATTCCACTGACGTCAATGGGGCTTAAGTACCCCGTGTACAGGATGGTGGACTAAAACTCTGTCCCACTGAACATGAATGTTATGTGATAACAGTGACTGGTAGCAAATCCTCAACCAAATTATAATGAATTTTCAGGTCAGTGAGTGTTTAGAGGCCAGAAAAGTGTTTTCAACCTTACGCTTCAAAGACCAGTAATTTCAACTCAAACACTTATTATATTCCAAAGCCCCATTTTCTAGCCTATGTAATCATTTTTGTCCCATTTTCAATAAGTAATTTCTTCCTTCCAATGAAATAAAAGTTTTCTTTCATTAAAAAAGCATGGCTAAACTCCATCCAATAACTGCCTAAATGGAACCATTAGGAAAGGCTGGATTTATTTTCTCTTTTCTTTCTTTCTTTTTGTAGGAATGTGCACTAAATTAAAAACACAGATTTACCATTTAAAACATGGAAACATGTTTATTCATCAACCTGACTGCTTTCAGACAGGGATTAATTGCTACATCACCGCTATCTAATGGACAAGATTCTGAGCTAGTTCCAAGAACAGAAAAAGGTAAGTGTGTTTGTAGATAGTTAAACAAGGTTTTGGTCTGGATCCTTCCAAACAGTGCCTGTAATTCAATATATTGTTCCTGGCTTATCAAAGGATTGTCTTCTGGGGTTCTTGCAATGTAGGAGGTCTCTCTTAAACTCAGATAAGTAGTTGACCTGTTCAAATTGCATGGAAGCTAAACATGTGCTTAACACATGACACAAGGGTGGGGAAGCAAGAGCATCTTACTTGCGAAGAATCTAATCACCAGTGCAGAGACAGCAGTTTTTGTGTCCATGTGGTTCATGGATATACACATGTAAGGTGTGTGACATTACTTCCTATATGATGCCAGTGGAAAGTCAGCCAATGATTAATATCTTTGCAAAGTTTTAAAAGCAGCTGTCCTGCACAGAAGGGCCCCGCTGACTCCAGATAGTACAGAGAAGCCAAGTTTCTATCAGCACAGACCTTTACTTTTCACTTTCTCAAATCTGTGGTTAGATGCTGACAGAAAAGAAAACACGGCTGACAGAGGAGCGAATTACCACCTGCGCAGCCTACAACTTTCTCCTTTGATGTCAGCTTCAGAGAGCACAATAATGTACCTGACAGAGCTCTCTCAGTGCACTTCAAACAAATTAAAAAAGCCACCAGTTGAAACAAAGCAAAAAGAAGGGGGTGGGGGAGAATTGCATGATGAAACGCCCACCGTGTTTTGTTTGACACCAGCATGCAACAGTTTCCTATACTAATGTCTCTATGAAACCAGTTAGACAGCTCCATTAAAACAATCAAGGATTAGGTTTGCATCTCATTGAGGAATGATCATTTCTTAATTTTCTTAAGTCTTGCCTTGCAACAATGAGCACCATTTGCAGGTGGAACTGAACACAGGTGTTCTCAACCATTGGCAGTTTTGAAGCCAGGAATCGATGAACTTGGCTCAGTCCTGGTAATAATTTGGTGGCAAAGCCTTTCCTCTCCTCTTCCACAACATACACAAAAATTACACCTGTAATTACTGCTTTAAACCATAAAGGCTACAATCATTTAAATGCAAGGAAGGAAGGAAGGAAGGAAGGAAGGAAGGAAGGAAGGAAGGAAGGAAGGAAGGAAGGAAGGAGTTACACAAGGTAAAACAAAGCTGTTACACAAGGTAAAATGGAGCTGTTCCGCCAGGCCTTTGGCTGAGGTGGCAGGCGTCCAGTGAAAAAGTCGACCTCCCCTGCTTCTCTATGTGGCCATCTCTGGGCCATATAGAGTTCACCATCTCTATGTGGCCCAGATCAAGCAGACCTCAGAGACTCAGCGGCACCAGCTCTGGAGATTGTATGCACGGACAAATAGTGCAATCTGTTTTAAATTCTTGTTCTTAACTGTTTTAATCTGTTTAGTAACGTATTTCTATTGTGATGCTGAATGGCCCTGTGTTCCACCCTGAGCCCACTTGGGGAGGGCGAAGTATAAGTTCGAAAAATGAATGAATCAATAAGGTAGAGGTAGCATGGCTGGTAGCAAAGCAGTGCATAAAAGGGGATTTCACTCGATGCAGCTGTCACATCCTGGTATGACAAACTGCACTATAAAGGCCCAGGATTCCTGCCCTCTTTAGTCCCCAGACATTGCACAGTAGGGTTCCCTAACATGGTGCCCCTGGTTGCTATGGTGTCCACCAGTACTTCCCTTAAATCCTTCTGAGAGTGGGTGGGGCCATTAAAAGGCAGGGCTTGTTATTGGCTGCCCTCATTCAAATGAAAGGGGTTTCTACTGGAGGATCGGGAGGACTGGTAAGCACCTGGGCTTCCTTTACTCTGTGTGGGGTTACATCCCCCCTTCAGGCTTTCCTTCTTCCCAAGAGGTGTGTGTGGGGGTATTCTGTTTTGTTGCACCTCCTGCAGAAGCCATTTGTCTACTGTGGAAGCCATTTTTGGAGTGGTCCTTAACACCCCCTCTCAAAATTCCAAATTTTGAGCCAGTGTGGTGTCGTGTTTAAGAGCGACGGACTCTAATCTGGAGAACCAGGTTTGATTCCCCACTCCTGCTGGGTGACTTTGGGTCAGTCACAGCTCTCTTAGAACTGTCTCAGCTGCATCTGCCTCATAAGGTGATTTTTGTGGGATGAGGAATGGACTCCTCAGGGTAGAGGAAAGTGGGGTATAAAAACCAACTGTAATCTGGGAGAAGTGTGTGGACACTAATCTGGGAGAACTGGGTTTGATTCCCCACTCCTCCACTTGCAGCTGCTGGATGACCTTGGGCAACCCATAGTTCTATCAGAGGTGTTCTTGAAAAGAGCAGTTTCTATCAGAGCTCTCTCCGCCCCACCTACCTCACAGGGTGTCTGTTGTGGGGAGGGGAGGGGAAAGGAGTTTGTAAACTGCTCTCAGACTCTGAGTGAAGGGTGGGGTATAAATCTATTCTCTTCTTCTTCTTCCTCAGCATCAAAAAATGGCTGAGGACCCCTGTTCTACAGAATTATTAGAAAATATTCCTTCTGCAGCCTGAGTGCTGGGATCATGGTCACTCTGCTCCCCACAAGGCTGAGTACATCATGTATTTTTGCACTGCCATCCTAAGTAATGTTATGCTCTTCTAAGTCCATTGAATTTAATGTCACTGATTGTTTCATACAGTGCTTGGGTTGGGTATTGGTAGTAAAATGATAGGCTCAGGGCAAATCTTGTCTGGGGACTGTGTAGTGGCTTTTAGCAAGCCTACTATAATAGGAATAGAGTGTTCTATACCAGGTCCCAGACCATTCATTTATTGAACACCACATTTAACAGTCAATAGATGATTAAAATAAACCAAGACTTCACAGTTTCCTTGCACCATTCAATTTCTTCAATAGCCATTGCATGGATTGTAACTCAGTGAAGTACACCTATCTAATTTTCACACATTGGCATGTTTTAGATGGTTTTTCAACCAGCCTTGCAAATCAATCCTCAGATGTTACTGGCCTATCAGTGTATCTTAGTTGTCTGTGGTCCGAAAGGCGGGGGAAAGAACTAATTTTTGAAAAGCTTCCCTTTCTTGGTTGAAATTCTTAAGCAACCAAGTTGAACGATGATGACTATTTGTAGGCAGGTTTTCTCTTTCAGTTTTTGGGAGGTCCTTATTCAAGTTTCTAGACCTGTTGCCTCTCCCATTTAGGCAACAACTCAGTTTCAAATCCAGCAGGGATATAGAATGGTTAGAAATACACTGCCACACGGTTTGTCCTCGTCTTTTCAGCAACTGCTCTGGCCCTCTGAATAATTATATGGCTGGGATGAAGGACTGTGATTGCCTCCACTTTACATGTGACTAGTGATTTATGTGACCTCATATCTGACCGAGGGTTTTGTGAGCCTTTTTGATAATAGTCACGGCCCATCTTTCCACTCCGTGGTCAGTTTCCTCCCTTTTATAAGCCCCATAAACATTCCTGCGGTTTCTATTTTTACACACAGTGGTTTCCACGGAAGAGATAGTAGTATGGCATTATTTAATTGAAGTTCAAATTCTACGGAGGGTGAAACCCAGGCAGGCACAGAACTGTTCTCCTTGCCCCAACAAGAGCAATAAACATTAAGGTGATAAGTTGATGCAGAGAAGCCCAAAGTTAAGGCAAATTTGTACATACATTCATTTCTAATTAAGCGACAAAGTCACATATTGCAGCTTAAGGTCAGATCATTTCCCCCTCTCTTACTGTGTTACTTCTGAGCAGCTTTAATTGCCACAGCCAAGTAATAAAACTGAAACCACACAAATAGATGTATCTGGGAGTAAAACAAAGGGGCCCCTTTGTGCTAGTCTGGAACTCAGATTGCCTTGCTTAAAAATTATCTGTCATCTATATACTGTATACAAACATGAGTGCGCACACACAAAGGAGGAGAGATCTCTCCTAAATTACTTAGGTCAAATTCAAACACTTAGAAAATCCGAAGAAAGTCTGTCTGGGTGATAGAAAGTACAGATATTGTAGACTCGTCCCATTCTTTCTGCTAGCTTCTTTTTCAGAGATACTGCCCTCCCAATTTGGTAAAGGATACGATTGGGCTGTAGATCCTTTCTACCAATTTAATATTTCCAAGAGTGGACTTTTGTAGCATACCTGACGATTAGTGGGTCAAATCTGATATTGAAACTAAGTGAAGTGAGGTTTCTTGTATTTTCCCATTAGAAGAAAATCCTCATCTTTGGCTTTTGATGAAAGGTATGCTTTGATAGCTTTGCATTCCTAACCATATTCTCTCTTGGATTTACACATGCCTAAATCCCATTGAAACCAATCTCTGCGTTCTTGGTCTAGCCATTCTAAAATATCAGGGATCCAAATAAAACCCATGAGAGCAGAATAAATAAAGCCAAGCTTTTTTATAGTTCCCTTGCTATTTTCATTGGCTGTAGAAATAATTCATTTCTGATTATCAATAGCCCAGTCTGAAGTGTTTATACTGGAGTACAACGGCTATGCTAGTGTAACTGCTGTGTTGCACCATTATTGTGAGCTAATCTGATTGTTGTATTGTAGTGTGACACATTTGCAGGAACCACTTAAACCTGTTGTGCAGTACGGGAACTGTGTATTTGCAGGAGACCATGTGTAATGGCCCACCACAAATTAAATCTAGACACCTTAACTAGAGCCTAATACATCCCCATAAATCTTCACATCTGATACACAGTAATGGCCCAGGGATGGTGGTATGTGAGGAACAGTGCTGCTTAGCATGCCAGACCTAGTGTTACTGATTTAAATTGGATGTAAATTTAGCAGGTTGGCCAAAGCTATATTGCACAGCATTACTGATTTATTTAGGTAATTTCTGAGTGGCCTTCTCACCCAGAAAGATCCCCAGAGCAACTTAAATAAGACAAAACACTACATTAGGGAATAACAGCAACTAGAATGCTATCACTAGCTGTCTAAAACACCCATAAAACTTCTACAGCCATGGTTGAAGAACATGGTTCAGGTAAAACTACCACCCCCAAAATGGACATCACTCTATAGGCTTTCTGAAAAAGAGCAGCCAAAAAATCCATCCCATAGGTCCCAAACAGACTCACCTCAGTGAAAAGCAACTCCTGCAGCAACACAACTCCTCATATGAGTGGAGACAATCCTCCAGATATTCTGGGCTTTGGAGCTGAGGCAGTCATTTACGTCACAGTATCTTGCTAGTGTGTTTGTACAGCACTAATTCTCTAAACAGTGTGCCTGCAAGGAATGAATGCCCATAATGAATTAATTAATTGGATAATCTAAGGATGCCATGAGCCCCACCAACAAATGACTCATTGATCCGACCTGACATCTTTCCAATCAGCCTCAGCCAGGTACCAATAGTATAGCAGCATATATGAATCAGGTATTATTATATCAATCACTCACACTGAAGAAACATAGAAGTCCATTTAGTCTTCAGAGGAAACTGTACACTGTGTCTCTGCCTACTGGAGTCTCTGCTCTGAGTTTTCATTATTCCACATTGAAAGCACATTCAGAATAGTGACTCATGCTGACACACAAGAGTGTAGACTTATTTGTGGATGTGCTGGACCAGTGGTCTTCAATCTGTGAGTCAGAAGTTTCAGAGGGGTCATGGAACCTCTTCTGCTGGGTTGAGAGCACCACAGAGCCCCTTTTGTTTTTGCTCCTTTTTAGAGAGGCCTCCTGCTGCTGTCCATGCAGAGTGAGCAAGGGTACCACAACTTCTGTCTTTTTTTCACATACATGTGGAGAGGAGCAGCCAGATGGTGAAGGGAAGCCACTCGGTGGTGGTGACAGGTTCATAGTCCTCCCGTCCCACAAAAGCTTTCCCTTGTCTTCTCTTTCTTCCCCCTCACCTGGCTTGGCCATCCTTATCCTTGCCAGTTAGTGTTCTGGGGCCCCATGCACATGCTCTTCCTGAGAATGCTCTCCTTGGTTTTCTCTTTCATCTACCCACCCAGTCTGATTCCCACCCACTTTCATCCATCGGGGCTCTCATGCACTCCTTAGATGCTGGCAACATAAAGTCCCTTCTTCCTTATCAATTGACAGTCCCAAACCTAAGAAGAGCCGTTTACTTTGGCAAGAATGAAAGTTCTTCCCTTGGCAGTTTTGGAGGGCAGATGTAATAGAGTATCATCCTCTAATAGAACATGCAGATGCTCATAAGATAACATCAAAACCATCGAACATATGATTATGGAGTGCCTTATATTCAAGGAGTTGAGGGCTAATTTAGTCATCCCTTTACTTAAGGATATGGAATTGCTAAATGTGCGAGCACAGGTGTCATGGCTAGTATCGGATAGGAATGATCATGTCACCCTCTAAGTGGCAAAATTCATAGGCGCAATAATCAAATATAAGAGAAATAACACTGAGTGAGGTCTTTGTAATTTTTTTTGTTCTAATTTCTGGTTAAGGTGATAGCCATATGAGCAGTACTAGATAGCTAGATGATAGACAGACAGATAGACAGATAGATAGATCTTCCTGAGAAAGCTGACCTTTGGCAGGTAAGGTGCCTCTGTAATACAAGCATGTGTTGGGAACACAGGACAACTATCAGAAGTGGGGGTGAAATTGAGAAGGCAAGGGAGAGCTTTGACCGGGAAGGGAGGTGTCTCTGAACCTTCTAAGCAGGCTTTTAATGCACTATAGTTTATTGCCTGGTGCCTGGCTTGTATTTCCTGGCCTTGCTTCTCTTGGTCTGCTGGGTCCTCCTTTTCATATCATGAACCTCTGATGTCACATGACTTACCTACCTGCTTGCTGCTCTCTGGGTATCATGCTGTCACCCAATAGTTAAAAGTGGATCCTGAGTATGCAGAGTTTGAAGACTACTGGCCTAGTGAGTAAAGGGGATTCAGTGCAAGCCTTAATTAGTTTATTAACATTCCTAGGCTAACCTTTCTTACTTTTATACATTCCAAAAATAGAATTTCTCAGATCTTAGAAGTCTGGTAATGCTGACTCATGGCACTGTAATTTCTGGCTCTCAGGTGAGGTATGAAATGTATGCAATTAAGATATCACTTCCCTCTTACAGTCCAATTTATTGCAGATTAACTGAGCAAGAAATCTAGAATTCAATAGGTCTCACTCTCAAGCAAATTGTCTAATTCCAATGCCTTATACTTATTAGGGGAGGAGAGAGTAGAGAATAGATTTCACTTACTAGTTCTTTCATTCGTGGGTCCTCAATAGGCAGCTGTTTTGCTGATTTTAATGGAGATGGCAAATCTGGATTCCTTCTCAATCTCTTTTTCTTTCCCATATTTGAGCTCCAGAAACTGCTTCTCCAGAGTAAGAAAACATCAAGCTGTGGAATGTCTCACATCAGAAGCTAAACAGTTAAAATATTCAAGCTGAAAGAGCAATTTAATCGACAAGTGTTTCTGAGAGTCAACCTAGGTTACCATATTGGGGGTGATCCAGAAAGATTTGGGGTTACTATTTTATTTTTGGTTCTAACTTTAAAAACAAAACAAAACCCAAACCTGTTATCATAAGCTGCCTTGAACCACAAGGAAACGTAGTATACAAATGTTTAAATAAATAGACAAAGTCCTCTCAAGGCCGTTATACTTCTGGTTTCATTACCAAATTGGTTCATGCTACTTTCACTGCTCAGCTTTGCAGGGCTGGTCCACACAGACGTATTTTCTCCTCATTTGCTGGGGGCAGAGAATGAGCCATCTCCACTCCAACAACACAGGAAGAGCTTCCATGGCTTCTCAGGCACAATGCTTTTCAGTGTAGTCAGCTAACACATTCAGTGTTAGTTCATTCATGCTATGGAGTATTTGATGATTCCCAGAGACCAAAAACACTGATGTGGTGAAATCCATGCAATACCGCTGAGGACTAAATGAAAAAAATATATAAATTTAACTGAAGATGATAAAACAGAACCCAAGGAGTAAGCTTTGAGAGCCAGTCTGGTGTAGTGGTTAAGTGCACAGACTCTTATCTGGGAGAACCGGGTTTGATTCCCCACTCCTCCACTTGCACCTGCTGATGTGACCTTGGGTCAGTCATAAGCTGTGGCACAGCTGTTCTCTCAAGGACAGTTTCTGTCAGAAGTTCTCTCAGTCCCACCTACCTCACAGGGTGTCTGTTGTGGGGAGGGGAAGGGAAAGGAGTTTGTAAGCCGCTCTGAGACGCCTTTGGGCAGTGAAGGGTGGGATATACATCCAATCTCCTCCTCCTGCTCCTTTTCATTGCTATCAGGGTGACAAGGGTCAAGATACGATCAGGCTGCACATTAATTAGTTTCTGGAAGTTTTTGTTCACACCATTTGTTGGGTCCTAGCAAGAAGGTACAGCCTGATCTCCATCTTTGCCTGGGAACATGGTGTTCCCAGCTGACAAAGGTGTCTGGAGAAAAAGGAAATTTACTTCCTGGTCAGAACTTCCAGATTCATTGAAAGTGGAAATCTGAATCTTTGGGCTCTCTAAATGCAGGTGTTAAAGGGGAAAGCCTGCAGTGATGGTGAAGAGCATCTACTCTCTTTTGGGATTGGTTTACATAGCCACAGGATGCAGGGCATTGGGCAAAGCCAATCAGAATACATGTTATGTTAAGGAGATCTCCATTCCATAGGGAAGGGAGGGGAGAGGAGGAGGAGGAGAAGAAGAAGAGCTGGATTTATACCCCACCCTTCACTCGGAGTCTCAGAGGAGCTTACAATCTCCTCTCCTTCCTCTCCTTACAACAGACTCCCTTTGAGGTAGGTGGGTCTGACAGAGCTCTGAGAGAACGACTCTTGAGAGAACAGCTCTGAAAAAAATGTGACTGACCCAAGGTCGCCCAGCAGGCCTCATGTGGAGGAGTGGGGAATCAAAACCGGTTCTCCAGCTTAGAGTCTGCCTCTCTTAACCACTACACCACACTGGCTCTGCATGGTCATCTGATAGACACAGGGGAGACCATTGAACAATTCTAGATAGTTAAAATTTATGGGACAGGAATAAGAAGACAGTAGAATGAAACAGTGGGAGTAAAATAGGCTTCTGCTATCGACATCTCAAAAAGGTTTTTGCAAACTGGCTGGCTCCACATCACAGCTTTATGCCATTTTAAAAATTGATGCCAGCTACATCAGTCTGGTTATACTTTAGAAGCAGGCCAATATAATCTATAACAAAGTAATTTGGAGTCTGACACTCTCCTCTGCTTCGCCCCCTCCCTGGCTTTAATGCTGCACTGGGGATACATCCTGGGGCTGCCTTCCCCCTGCACAGACACCTCCTCTTCACACCAGTGCTTTGTTCAACTCATGTTATGGCAGCCTGTGTTGCAGAGATGCCAGTGTAGTGCCTGGAAAGTGCTTCTGCACTATCAACTGTGTTAAAAAAAGAATCGCTGGGATACAGACACACACACACACGCACTCATGTCAAGTAGCACGTTCTTGCTTTCAGATTTAAACATAGCGACATGATAAATGAGAATAGGGCCATCAGTTCTTATACTGCAATATATGAAATGCATAAAAAACCAAATTACATAGAAATGACTAAACAGAGGACTGGGAATGAAGTAAGTATAAATATCAGCATATAAAATATCCAAGTCTGGAATGATTACTGATTTCACAGACCACTTATAAATCATTCTGGGTTTATGCACACATTTGGTGTGAGGATCGTTGTTTGTGTATGTTCAGATATATCACTTCTATCTATCACTCAGACTTGCATCTTGGGTCATTTAACAAGGCACATTTAAAACAAACAGTGGGCTTATTAATGTCTAACTTCAGTGCAGCAAAGGAGACTGAGCAGCAGCCTCTCTTTAGAATATGTGGAAGAGCAAAACCCTCCCTCGGAATAATTATATTTATCCCAACTGACTTGATTTACATGTGAGACAAAGAGATGAATAACCCTGTACTGTATGTTTGGCAAAAGTTAGTGACAATTAAATTCCATTTAAATCAATGGGAATGAAATTTGTTGTGACTAGATCTTACTCATGTTACGTTTGCGGCTTTTTATCTCAGTTTCTCTCTGGATTTTGGTGTCTGACAGTGTGGTCCTAAATACATTCATGCCCTTCTAAGCTTGTTGACTTAAATGGACTTGAAAGGGTGTGACTCTGCTTAGGATCATATGATGAATTACCCACTCTTGTTTCCGAAGTTGAACCAATAGATAGGAATCTTTGATCATTACTGTCGTTTTATTTCCAAATTTTGTGCACAGTGAAGAATATGTGTAGTTTGTTACAGGATTTAGTTTCTCCATTCCACTGATATTTATTTTTTTAAAAACATTTTGGTTTACTATTGTGCACACATACATTGCAAAACACTGTAAAAAAGTGCTTTCACAAGTACTAAATAATGCACTTTTAATCTACTTTCAATGTACTTTGCAACTGGATTTTACTGTGTGAACTGGCAAAATCCACTTGAAAACAGCCACTGAAGTGGATTGAAACTGCAGAATTTAGTGTGTGCAAAAATGCCCGTATGACAAGCTGTGTATGATGTTTTACCCATGGGCAGGAGTACATGTGCACAGTACTGCATCCAAAAAGAAAAATTCCTGATATAATTATACATAGGGTCACATTGATGCTATCTTTATGTATCATCCTTCCAATGCATACATGTTTATTTATTTAAAGTTATTTAAAACATTTCTATCCTGTCCTTCCACCCAATTAAGGCCCTCAAGGCAGTGAACATGTATCGGTAATGCAACAGAGAGAGAGAAATGCAAGTGAACAAAAGGAACTGAAAATTGTGGCAAACCTAAATGTGGTAATTCCATAATTTTAGAAATTCCCCTTGATATAATGGAATTAAGGAGGAATGAAAGGCAGTAGAGACTAATCTCTGGAACAGTAAATGAACATAACTATGGATGTTCAGACACCTGCCAGTTCAGTTTACATCTCGTTCACCAGTGCTGATCAGCCAGCCGGTTAATCAACAGGCTGTTGGCAACGAAGGATGCCATGAATTTCTAAATGAACCTGTACAGCAGACAGACCCTATTTGGCACTCAAACTGCAAGGCATGGCATTGCCCAACTTGCACAGCTGTAGTGTTTTTATGGGGAGGGGACTTGATGTTTCCAAAATCTACCATTTAAGATACAGTCATTAATTGCTCTTTTCTTTCTTTTATTTTCTTTGTCAAAGGAGGGCTTTCTCTTTCATTTCTCTTTGATTTCATTTTGTAGAGAAAACAACAATTCCTTTATGATTTCTTTGTAGAGAAATCAATGCATCCCTTTTATAACTCCAGCCCTAGCAGTTTTATGTTACACACCAGAGGGTGGTGCTCTAGCAGGAGGCTAGGAAGGTCTGGGAAGAGAATGCCCGCCTCTGAACATCTAGAGAGTGAAATTTTAAAATTTTGCAGAACCTCCCTTCCTGCCCTTCTTCTCTTAGAATTTTTTTCTTTTATTAAAATGGAATTCATTAAAAACTGACTCTGAATTCCTAAAAACAGGGGAGGGGGTGGAAACGTTGTTGGATTTCAGGGAGAAACTGAGTAAAGGAGAATTAAGAGAACAGCTGACAATCAAATTTGCCTCTGACTGTCAGCCAGAAGACAACTCACAGGTGATAAGGAGATAATTTGGGATTCAGGTTCTGATCCACTAACCCAGCAAAATAGCTACACAGTGAAGCTGCAAAATGGAGAGGAGAAAGAGCTAATTTCTCTCTCCCCTCCCGCACAAGCTATGTAGGAATAGAAGCAGTGCTTCTGAGCTTCCCATTGAAAAAGGATGAAGAGAAAAAACTAATTTCTCTCCATTTCTCTGCAGCCCAAGACAATACTTTGGGGTGTGGAGATGAGAAGAAAAACCAGCAGGGCTTCTGATTTGTATCTCAACAAGTCTGGAACGCAGCAAAGTTTCCATGATGAGAGATCAGAAGAACCTAGCCTCCAGCTGATTTCTATGACTGGCTGGGAGTCAGGTCTTTATTTCCTTTCACTCTCCCAAACAGTTGCTGGATACAGAGTAAACTTTCCCCAGGAGGAGAGCTGAAGTCAACTCCCAATTTCTAATGGCTGGAGGCTGACTGTTCCTGGTGATATGCATGAACAGATTGTGAACAGTTTAATTGACTGCCTGTCACCACTGGCTAACAAGTGATCTAAAATGTTTGAGCATCCCTGTTCACATGTATTTGCAGGAATAGGCTACTGGCAGACTCCCAGCTGATGAGAGAGGGAGATTTTGCTCTATACCCAGGAAAGGAAGGAAGGAAGGAGGGGAATCAGGACTCAGGAGTTGTCCCAACCAATTGTTCCAGGGATCAGCTGGAAGTCAGATTATTCTTATTTTCCATCCTGGAAATGTTACTGAGCACCAGACTTTCTAGGATGCCACAAATGGTGGCCAGGGATGGGGTAATCCAAAGCCCAATTGATTCCCTCTTCTTTTCTCCCCACCCAAGGCTTTCACCTTGGGCTGTAGAGGAAAGGTGGAGATTTCTCATGTTCATCACTGCCCAGGTTCTCTGTTTGGGGTGAGTGGTGGGAGGAAAAGATCACCTCTCCCTACCCATGGTACCAGCTTGAGTAGAAGAGAAAAAGTGAGAAACAATATCTTTCTCTTCTTCCTTTTGCAACAGGAAGTTCAGAAACATTTCTTCTGCCCCAGCCCCTTCAGCAGAAGGGCAGCGGAACAGAAGAGAAACAATATTCCCCCCCTCTCCCTTTTGCAACAGGAAGGTGGGATCTTCTGATCTCTGACTTCATTCTGTAACAAGTTTTTTCTGAAGTCAGAGTTGATCAGACCTTCCCATCCAGCTGGTATTCAGCTTTTGATTACTCCAGTGCTTTTCTGTGTTCCAGCCCAACAAAGCTAAGATACAAGGAAGTACTGGGAGATGAGATCTCAACCTGCCAGTTGACCCCCAGATCAGCTGTGAATCAGCTTCTGCCCAACAAGCAGCTGCAAACTTGTTATGGCAGCTATTTGAATTGTTCGGTATAAAGTGACCATATCCTTAATTGGCTCATGGGCCATGATGCTGACCCCCCCCCCTTTCATTTGGAGCAATGTGGGACTTGCTAGTCACCATTAGGGGCCAAACAGGAATTATTTTGGAAATCCTTCAAACTGGCTCTGAAAGTTGGTCTTTTCTCAACAATGTCATGTTCCTGATTATATAAATAGGCCTCATATTGTGCCTGTCTGGCTTAACTAGTGATGGCAGGAATAGTGCAGGTCAGGCTAATTGGTGAGCACCCAGATACATCTCACTCGTCAACTGCTTTAGCAGCTGAGGTGGGAAATGCCCATGGTCTTGACCAAACCATTTGTTATTGGAATAGAACACTGGGGGCAAGAAATGAGGCTTGGCAACTCTCAGCACAGTCAGTGCACAGAGTAAAAATAACAGAGCCAACTGAAATGCTGGTCAAGTTTGGAACCAAGGTGGTGCTGCCCAAGTGCTGGTAGCCAGTATGTTGCATTAGTCGTGACCTGTACTTCAAAGCTGAGTGAGTAGTTTGATGAGGCAAATCAGACCATTAATAAAAACTAGTTTCGCTTAATTGTTGTTGTGTCTTCATAGGGGGGGGGTTACTGGTAAAAAAGCAAATTGTTGGGTCTCTGTCACTTAAAGTCACAGAAATGTCAGATGCTTTATTCTTGCAAGTGCATGGATTCATTACATAGATACACACCAGAGTTTAAACAAAAGAAATTAACTTCTTTTGCTAGAAATTCCCATGGCTGAAGAGGCAAGCAGCTTTATTAACTGAACAGTGGCTTGTTTCTTTGGCAGTCAGAATAGAGGCTTCAGCAGAAACCAGTCAGTAACCATCTGTGCACACAATACTCCACCATGTGTTCTTATATATTATGGCTGCATGCTTTAAGAAGTGAGCTTTTATAATCCACCCAAGCAGGGTCTTCATCAGCTATGACTGCATTGATCATAAGCATTATTAGCATTATTTCTTTAAACCAAGAGACAGTTAAATATGCCAAAATGCAAAAGGGTTTTCTTCTTAATTATAATGAACTAAGTGAGTGAGTCTTTTTGTTCACAGAACAGCTGTGAGCCTTGGCAAGAATATTCTCACTCCGGTTCCAGGGGGGGGACTGTGTTAGGTGTTAATAAGATCACAAGTTTAATTGATAAAATCAGCCTGGAGGGGAAAACTTTAAAAAGAGCAGCACCAGTAGTAGAGCACATACCTTCTTCACCTCAACAGTGGAAACAGGAGGCAAAATTCATTATTTAGCAATATAATGAATAGTTTGGCAATTGCATAGTCAAAACCATGCTGAATGTATTCAAGTGAGGGGAAAGCAGCTTAACAATTTGCCCTGTGATAGTGGTGAGAATAGGTTTGTTGTCATGGAACATTTGCTTGAATTGTGCAAAAAGATACACAGTGCCTTCTGCCTGTCTTGCACTTGGTAGAGAACACAGGTAAGAGAAAATACGGGTGATGCCTTCTTTATAACACTGTTGTATGGGGGTAATGAAACTAATTGAGTCCAGGGGCACCTTTAAGACCAACACAGTTTAATTCTGGGTGAAAGCTTTCATGTACTTATACCCAGGATTAAACTTTGTTGATCTTAAAGGTGCCATTGGACTCAAACTTTGTTCTATTGCCTCAGACCAACATGGCTACCCACCTGAATCTATTTTACTTTAATAATAGACATTTCTTTCAACTTTATGTTTTGCCCCTGTTCTTAGACCAAGGGGTGTGTGTGTGTGTATGTATGTAGCTAGCTAGCTAGATATTTATATATTATAAAAGTAATTACAAACATTAAATCAAAAACCAGTTAAAAACATTATAGTAAGTTTTGTGCAGTTGATGAAGAGAAGGAGAGGAGGGAAAGTATGTGATAGAGAAATGCGAAGTAAGAGTAATGTTAATAGAAGATGCATAGTTGACACACAGTTGAACAACATATCCGGCAGAAGTATCACTCAAGTTACTTGTGTAGGTGGAACAGAG
The DNA here is from genome assembly GCA_029375565.1 of Gekko gecko. Taxonomy (NCBI): domain Eukaryota; kingdom Metazoa; phylum Chordata; class Lepidosauria; order Squamata; family Gekkonidae; genus Gekko; species Gekko gecko. The sequence goes on along the minus strand of JAPDNY010000004.1, from coordinate 161,850,435 downwards.
TAGATCAAAACTGAATCAGCTTTAAATATGTTGGATTCATGGGTTGAATGCCATTTTTGGAAATGTGATCTAGGAAACCATTTCTCCACAAAACTCGTTGCCTTAGGATAAATTTCCATTTGGTGGAGACCATCAGTTATTTTTTTTCCATTATGAAATGGTCCCAAAACTTTTTGTAGCAAAGAGACAATGTAGGGGTGGATGTGGATTTCCATCACGGAGCTATTGTGGTTTAAGCTGCTACTAGTAGACTAATGATTAGATTCACAGCTGATATTAGAAAGAGAGAAATCTTTTCAGTACTTAAGAAACAGAATTTCCAGTGATAGTGGGATCATATAGCCTGTTATGATAGTGATTTGCAAAAGAACTTCCATCCAGAAGGCTTTTATAAACTTGCGTTGCCATCAGCAATGAGCCAAAGTGCCTATTTCTCTGCAGTTTTTCCAACAGAGTGGGGGGTGTGATGAAGTTATCACTGCTAGCTTTTGGGGGCGTGAGGTACCATCTTGTTAGAATTTTGTTAGCTTGTAGTCTAATGGACTTTACTGATGAAGTGAACAAAGAGGAGGTCCATATTGGGGTCCATTGATCTTGAGTCAGGGTGATGTTGCAATCTTGTTGCCAAGGAGATTGATAGCTCAGAGAGCCTTTGCCATCTGATTGAAGAATTATATTGTACAGCTCTGTAATGAGGCCTTTGCATCCCAAATCCATGTTATTCAGTTAGACCAAAGTTTTGAACAATAAAACCAAAAAACTTAAATAAAACCCAAGTCTAAAAACATCTCCCTTCGACACTTCTCTTCAGCCTCTAGAAATCGAGCAACAAAATAAGTACACTGAGAATCAGAATTCTCTAAGAGGAACTGAACCTTTTACTCTAATATAATTAGAGGAAACATAATTCATTTATCAATGCATGACATAATCCTAGGGTTCCCAGCCTCCAGGTGGGGCCTGGAGATATCCTGTGTTTACAACTGATCTCCAGCTGACAGAGATCAGCTCCCCTGGAGAAAATGGCTGCTTTGAAGAGTAGACTCTATGGCACTGTACCACACTGAGGTCCCTCCCCTCCCCAAGTTCCACCATCTCCTGGATCCACCGCCAAAGTCTCCAGGTATTTTCCAACGCAGACCTGGCAACCCTACATAAACCATTTTAGCCTAAACTGGGGCACATAAAGAAACTGCAGGAGAATATGTACAAGAGAGTCCACTGACTGAAGGGGGCAGGGGCATAACCAATCTGAAAAAGGGATCCAGGGAATACTGTTGAAAAGGGACAGTTGAATTGTGAATGTATGAAGGTCCTACACAGCTTTGGGCTAACTACAAAATCTAAATAAGAAGGGAGTTTTACCCTTAGACAAAAGTCTCATGGCAAGATGAGAACATGTCCTCTGAGCATCAAAGTGAGTATAGTTCTTATCTCTGGCGTGAATCAGTTTTGCCACAAGTTTTTTGCATAGATTTACAGAAGGAGAAAAAAGATCCTCTACCTAGATAAATTCTATTAAAAACAAACAAATAACTGGAGCCAGAGAGCCCTAAAAGAGTCCATGAGGGTTAGGCTTGTTTACAGACCAAAACTGGAGCTTTCACCTAGCCAGTTTACTAAGAATGACTGGGAACAACCAACCCCAGCCTTTTCAATTGCAAGAGCTCCGGCTGGGTATAAACATTACACTTTTGGTCACTATTAGAAAGAAAGATGAGGTATAAATTAAGTAACTGAACAAAAATTACACTTTCCAAATGGAGTTTTCTGTTTTCATGTGACATATTCATTCACTGGTAAAAGTTACCATGTAAGTTTGGCATTATTGGTTTGCCACCTTAGGAATCCACCTCAAAAGTTTTGTAATGATTTGATGTGACTTTTCTGGCTTGTGGAATTTTGACCATTTGCATAATAATCACGTGGGGTAAGTGTCTCAATGATGTCATGTATCTGCATAAGACCTGAGTCCCGATTTTAAGCCATCCAAATGCTTGGAGACTACCTGGACTTCTTTGTGTTTATGGCTCTCCTTTTAAAAAGTGGCTTTTAAAACTTCCCTTAGAAAGTAATGATGCATGGATATGAAACTCCAAGAGAAGGGAGAAGAAACTCATCATAATGGAATATTCATTTTTTAAAAATGAATAATGTTGTCTACAATGTTCAACACAGATGGCAAGAACTCATGCCATGTAGTACATCACCAACTAGGAATGTATTAAGTATAATGTTTAGACAAGACCTCAGACAAAAGATATTAGGAAAGGCTTTTCTCTGCCTGAGTCCCTGGACTGTTAGTTAGAGTAGACTAGCTGTTCTCAAACTTCAGCAATGTGAGGATCCCTAATTTCATTAAAAATTCTCCATAGACCCATCAAGCCCTCACCTGTTCCATAACTGGCACATTCCCTAATTGGCACAGGCAGACCCCTTTTAAAGCTGGGTATACCCCATGAAGGCTTTCATCCTCTCAAAACCTGAAAACAATATAGTGAGAATCATATCAGCTGCATTTTAAAAGCAAGTTTGAGGGGGGAAATTGCTGTTTATACATAGGAATTCCAGACAACTTGGTGGAGGTGGGGGCCCCCTGCTGACCAGCTGGCCCGTGGGGGGACTCACCCGCCAAAAGGGAGGAACACTGGACATTTCAGCAATGTGTCCACATGACTACAACATGACCTGGAAGTGATGTAGGTATAGCAGGGATGTCAGGGCAATGTTCTGTTTTTTGGGCAAAAACTCTTTGGTAGAAGCTATGTCACTTCCAGGTCATTTTGAAATCACATGGGAATGTCCCTAAAACATGGGATAAACTCTCAGTAAGCTCACCCCGCCATACCCTACCAACTTCCCAGAGGGACCTGGCAACCCTATTTATACATGGCAGAGAAGGTTGGGTCTTAAGAGGGTAGACAATGCTATTGGGCCACAACTCATAAAACTGTAATCCAAGTTCTAAATATCAGTCCTTGATTGGAAAGGACTTTGTGCTAGAGATATGAAGAAACTGCCTAGAAAGAAGCTGGCTGAAGAGGGGTGGGAAAAGGGCCAGGATAAATTCTCAGCGATGCTCATAAAAATAGAAGACCAGCATTGCACAAAATTTGAACTTCTGATATTCAACTGAGTATTGTCTGTCTCTATGGTGAAATCATTTGCACTAAAAACACAAGTAATCTGATGACTATATTTGGACTGTACCTCCTCATTGCCACTCAATCAATGAGACTTGGCTGGTTGGGCCCAGCTGCTGGCTCCCCAGAAACAATCAGCATGGCTTCCAACTGGCGATCAGGAAGATGGTGGCAGGTCTGTGAGATCCCATTCTTCAAAAGAAGAGAAAGCTTATTCTGACCCCTTATCTGAGACAGAGTTCCTACTCCAGTCATAGAAAACTGAGAGGGATGAGTTTTCATGTTAGCCAAAAGAACAAGAGAAGGGCTTATGTTCTATCCCTAGAATTCCTCTGGGGTATCCTTGTGGACTCTCAGGGTTCTGCAGACCTTATTTTTAGAAGTGAGACAACACTGAGCTAGATGAACCAATTATAAGATCAGTGGGGAAGAGTCTATATATTTACAGTCCACCACAGCATATGAGTGGAAGCTCATTACATCCAAAGAAGTCTACACTGAATCTGTCTATATATATATATATATATATATATTACTCTTACCATCAAAAGCTGTATTTTCTAGGTTGACTTCAAGTACGCATGTAACTAGTCCATCCCTCAAAGTAGGGTTACATTATCATGAACAAAGGAAATGTTTTGGTTAAGGTTGAAATATATACCATCACAGTTGCAGGAATTGCCACTGAAAGGCCATAAGAGTATCTGGGATTATATCCATGGAAAGAAGGAGATGACTGGGTTAAACTACAGCAGCTCTTCTTGTGAACAAAGAAAAAGTAATTCTTATTGGTTGTGTGAACAGACCATTCATCCTATCCATCCACTCATCGCTTTTTTATCCTACCCATCTTCTGAGGATCTCAAAGTGGCATACATGTGTCTCTTCCTGTATTTTCAGGTCTTCCCTCTCCTTGGGAGATTCACCTTTCCCCCTCACAACAATTCTGTGAAGTAAGTTACGATGAGACAGAATGACTGTCTCAGTGTCATTCAATTAGCTTTGGGGCTGAGTCAGAGTTTGAATCTAGGTCTCCCAAATCTGAGATGCTAATCATTATGCCACTGTAGATGTTTGGGCATAGCTTTTTAAAAGAGCTCACAATTTTGCTCATGTCCTGGTACAAACAAATTTTCATGTTCATCTTGAAACATAAGCTTCATGAATAACTTTAACAGGAAAAGAAGAGTAAAGTGGTAGATTAGATGCATTTAGAAACATCAAGGGACGAGAATAACCAAGAGAAATATAAGACAACATAGTTTGGCAGTGCTTAAATACATGAACCAATGATTGCCTCCAAAGGTTTCTAACTTTAAAATGGAGGAAAAGATAGCAGAAAAGAAACCTAGTCAATAAAAACAAAGGGTTTTTTTTTCCTGTGGTGTGTATCCTCTTTAATGGAGGATTTACAGAGACATGATTCAGCACAGAAAATTAGATTTTGTCAGGCATTAGAAACAAACTGCATTTTTTTTCCCACTGATACTGAGGAAGGTCTTCAATATAGGACTCAATTCTGGCTACAGTCTGTTAGGCTACAGAGTTAAAGATAGGGATGGGCACAAACTGAACCATGAAGCAAAATTCCTCATAAATTTTGCCCTGTTTGTGATTCGCAAACCAAAGTTCGTGACTGGTCTATCTTCATGAACTTTTAAAGAAGTTCATGGCAGTTCATGCCCATCCCTATTTACAGGCTATAGCCTAACTCTGTTTCACCAGGACCTATTCAGTTATCTGAGAAACTAATTCAAAAGGATCTAGATAGATTAAAACAAAATCCCTCTCCCAAATGGAATGATCTGCATAAAGTAGTTTGTTGCATCCTTGGATTACTTCCCCCTTTTGGTGTTTCCTTTAGAAAAGGAAACAAAAGTGATAGGGGAGCACATACTTAAAACTATAAGGTACAGCAAATCCCATGTACTTTAGGAGACTAATAAAACTAAGCATCATACTTACAGCACTCCACCATATTTAGCCTGCATATCAAGGCAAAAAAAACCCCTTTAGAAACACAATATTGTTAGAAATCATTAAATACAAAAAGATACAGCAGTGCTATATCTCCCCTTTGACTTTACCCAGTAATATCCATGAAGGAAAAATGTGTGAGGTGATGTCATTGTACTCTACATTGATCATAAGCACCCACTCAAATTCCCTGCCTGCTGTTTGCAGAGGTGGGGGAACTGGTTGAATAGTGAGATCATTCTTATATTATATATTATAAATGCTACAAGAGGAGAAATGAGGAGGAAATGTAAGGCTGCTGGCATCAGCAACCAAACATCTCTTGTAGCATTTAATTTCACCTTAGATTTGGATACACAGTTCTATGGCAAAAGGGAAGGGGAGTTAATTGAGCCCTTTTTGGACTTTAAAGGTATAAGGTCTGTCTTTACATAAGAATAACTCAGCCAAGGAAAAGTTGAGATCATTTCATAAGGGCTACCTTTCACAGTAATTGACAGACTGGTGATTTCTAGATTAGACTACTGTAAAGCCCTCTATGTGCGAATTCCCTGAAGATGATCTAGAAACTTCAGGTAACTCAAAATACTATTGTTGGTGGAAGGGAATTTTTTCTGGGGGAACGCACCGGAACAGAGTTCCAGAACCTCTTCAACAAAAGTCTTTTAAAAGTGTTTAAAAGTTCAGACTGGTAGGAGACAAAACCTTTCCAGTTAACATATTTTAGCCTAATTCCTAGTGCTGGTATAAAGTACTGAGGCCGATGCATTGGAGAGTGATTTCAGCTCATACTTTATTTAGTTACAGGCAGATCTTGAGATGAAGTACCTGACACAGAGGCCGGTTTATATCCCTATAGCTAAACCACACCCAACCCACCCCCACTCCCATGATACGCTATTTACAGTGCACTTGAGCCCCATAGGTCCATTCTCGGATCCTAGCCTTCTGATAGGTGTGTGCTAGGATCCGTTCAGGCTATTGTCTTTCAGAGTGAAGCTTGGGTCCTTCACATGACCATGTGTGGACCTGACTGCGTGCGTGGTCTCACTGAGTACACAACACCCCTCCCCCCTTGGTCCAGGTCCCCCTAGCATACATAGTCCTTTAAGTACGTGGGCCTCTTTCACTAGGATCCATTCAGGCTATTGTCTTTTAGAGTGAAGCTTGGGTCCTTCGCATGACCACGTGCAGACCTAACCGAATACGTGGTCTTGCTGGGTACACAACAGCTGGTTTGTTGTATGAAGCCCTGATTCTCTCAGGGAGCATTTTTTCTACCATGGACCTTCCTATCTTGGTATTTTTAGATAGCACCTAGATTAAACTGTCCATGGGGTTTTCTTGGCAAAGATACTGGAGTGGGTTGCCATTTCCTTCTCCAGTGGATCACGCTTTGTCTGAGTTCTCTGCTGTGGCCTGTTCATCCTGGGTGGCCCTCCACAGCATAGCCATGCAAACTCTGGAGCACAAAACTAAGCAAACTCCGGAGCATGATGGAAGACAGGAGGGCCTGGCAGGATGTGGTCCACGGGGTCGTGAAGAGTCGGACTCGACTGTGTGACTGAACAATAACAACAACATTAAACTACTGAAAAATGCTCTATGTGGGGCTACCTTTGAAGAGTGTCCAGGAGCTACAATTGGTACAGAATGCAGCAACCAAAATGTTGAATGGAGTGGGGGCCACATCATCTTAATGTGTGTGTGTGTATATATATACTGGCTCCAAATTTGCTTCCAGGCCCAAATCAGTATAAAGGATGATGCAGCATGGGACAAGCCTACCTTAAGGGCCACCTACTTCCCTATGAACTATCTTAACTACAACACTTATCCTCAAGAGGCACTGCTTTGGGGCCTTCTTGGTCATTGCACCAAAACTATAGAATTCCCTCCTCAAGGAGGTTCATCTGACTCCTTTTTCCATTGTCTTCTGCTAATGAGTGAAGCTCTCTCATGGACATGGCGAAGGGGCTTGTGTGATTCAATGAGGCTGCAGGCTATGCCATGGAGGGCCACCCAGGATGGACAGGCCACAGAGGAGAACTCAGACAAATGTGATCCTCTGGAAAAGGAAATTGCAACCCACTCCAGTATCTTTGCCAAGAAAACCCCATGGACAGTAACAAAAGACTAAAAGATATGATGCCGGAAGATGAGCCCCTCAGGTCAGAAGGTGTCCAATATGCTACTGGGGAAGAGCAAAGGGCAAGTACAAGTAACCCCAGAAAGAGTGAAGTGGCTGGGCCAAAGCCAAAAGGATGCTCAGCTGTGGATGTGTCTGATGGTGAAAGGAAAGGCTGATGCTGCAAAGAACAATACTGCATAGGAACCTGGAATGTAAGATCTATGAATCAAGGTAAGATTGACATGGTCAAAAATGAGATAGCAAAACTGAACATCAACATCTTGGGGATCAGTGAACTAAGTGGATGGGAATGAGCGAATTTAACTTAGAAGACCATTATATATACTGCTGTGGCCAAGAATCCCGTAGAAAAAATGGTGTGGCTTTTATAGTCAACAAGAGAGTGAAAAAGGCAGTAATGGGATACAATCTTAAAAATGACAGAATGATCTTGGTCCGAATCCAAGGCAAACCATTCAGCATCACAGTAATCCAAGTCTATGCCCTAACCACTGATGCAGAGAAGGCTGAAATGGACCAGTTCTATGAAGACCTACAACACCTCCTAGAACTAATGCAAAAAAAAGAGGTACTTGTCATCGTAAGGGATTGGAATGCTAAAGTAGAAAGTCAAAATGTAACTGGAATAACAAACAAGTTTGGCCTTAGAGAACAAAATGAAGCCGGGCAAAGGCTAACAGAGTTTTGTCAAGAGAACATGCTGGGTCATAGCAAACTCCCTCTTCCAACTACCTAAGAGGCATCTCTAGATATGGATTTCACCAGATGGGCAACACTGAAATCAGATTGATTATGTCATTTGCAGTCAAAGATGGGGTAGCTCTATACAGTCAGTAAGAACAAGACCTGGAGCTGACTGTGGCTCAGATCATGAGCTACTCATTGCAAAATACAGGTTTAAACTGAAGAAAGTTGGGAAAACTATTAGGCCACTCAAGTTTGACCTAGATCACATTCATTATGAATATACAGTGGAGGTGAAGAACAGGTTTAAGGGACTAGATTTGATAGACAGAGTGCCTGAAGAACTATGGATGGAGGTTTGTGACATTGTACAAAAGCCAACAATCAGCACAATCCCAAAGAAACAGAAATACAAGAAAGCAAAGTGGCTGTCTGATGAGGCTTTACATATAGCTGAGGAAAGAAGGAAAGCAAAAGGCAAAGGTGAAAAGGAAAGATTTACCCAACTGAATGCAGATTTCCGGAGAACAGCAAGGAGAGATAAGGAGGCCTTCCTGAATGAACAATGCAAAGTAACAGAGGAAAACAACAGAATGGGAAGGACTAGAGATTTCTTCAAGAAAATTGGAGAAATCAAGGGAACGTTCCATGCAAAACTGGTCATGATAAAGGACAAAAATGGTAGGGACCTAACAGAAGCAGAGGAGATTAGGAAGAGATGGCAAGAATACACAGAAAAACTATACAAGAAGGACCTCAGTGTCCTTGACAACCATGATGGTGTGATCACTGACCTCAAGCCAGACATCCTGGAGTGCAAAGTCAAATGGGCCTTGGAAAGCATTACTATCAACAAAGCTAGCAGAGATGATGATATCCCAGCTGAGCTATTCTGTTATGCTGTTAAAGTGCTACACTCAATATGCCAGCAAATTTGGAAAACACAACAGTGGCCACAGGATTGGAAAAGGTCAGTTTACATTCCAATCCCAAAGAAGGGCAATGCCAAAGAATGTTCAAACTATCACACCATTGCACTCATTTCACACGCTAGCAAGGCCATGCTGAAGATCCTACAAGCTAGGCTTCAGCAGTACATGGATAGAGAACTGCCAGAAGTACAAGATGGATTTCGAAGAGATCAAATGGCCAACATTTGCTGGATTATGGAGAAAGCAAGGGAGCACCAGAAAAACATCTACTTCTGCTTCATTGACTACACTAAAGCCTTTGATTGTGTGGATCACAACAAACTGTGACAAGTCCTTAAAGAGATGAGAGTACCAGACCACCTCACATGTCTCCTAAGAAACATGTATAAGGGTCAAGAAGAGACAGAACTAGATATGGAACAACTGATTGGTTTAGCATAGGAAAAGATGTATGACAAGGATATATATTGTCCCCTTGCTTATTTAATTTATATGCAGAGTGCATCATGTGAAATGCTGGCCTGGATGAATCACAAGCCGGAATTAAGATTGACAGGAAAAACATCAACAACCTCAGATATGCAGACGATACCACTCTAATGGCAGAAAGTGAAGAGGACCTAAAGAGCCTCTTTCTTAGGATGAAATAGGAGAGTGCAAAAGTTGGCTTGAAACTAAACATAAAAAAACTAAGATCATGGCATCCGGCCCCATCACTCCTTGGCAAATAGAAGGGAAAGACATGGAAGCAGTGACAGACTCCACATTCCTGGGATCCAAGATCACTGCAGATGGTGACTGCAGCCATGGAATTAAAAAACACCTGCTCCTTGAGAGGAAATCTATAGCAAACCTAGACAGCATAATAAAAAGTAGAGCTGTCAGCCTGCCAACAAAAGTCCGTATAGTCAAAGCAATGGTATTCCCAGTAGTAATGTATGGCTGTGAGAGTTGGACAATAAGAAAGGCCAAGTGCTGAAGAAGAGATGCTTTCTACTTATGGTGCTGGAGAAAACTCTTGAGAGTCCCTTGGACTGCAAGGAGATCAAATCATTCAATCCTAAAAGAAATCAACCCTGACTGTTCCCTGGAAAGCCAGATACTGAAATTGAACCTCAAATACTTTGGCCACCATCTGAGAAGGGAGCACTCCCTGGAGAAGACCTTAATGCTGGGAAAGACTGAAGGTCAAAGAAGAAGGGGACGGCAAAGGATGAGATAGTTAGACAGTGTTATCAATGCAACTAACATGAAATTAAGCAAACTCTGGAGGATAGCGGAAGACAGGAGGGCCTAGCGTAATGTGGTTCACGGGTTCGCGAAGAGTTGGACTCGTCTGTGTGACTGAACAACAACGAGTAAAGACTTCTCTTCTGTTTGGCATTCCCTCACCAATGCTCCTTCCTGTTTCTGTGTTTTCTTTATTGTTGCTTTTACTTGTTTTATACATGCATGTGCATTATGTATGTATGTTTTTGATAGTTCACCATGTTGAGGGCAGCTAAAAACATTTTAATAATAACGATAATAGTTAATACCTGCTGAAAGTTTACTTTCACGTGGAAGCTAGGTTGAATTCCCCAATGAACAGAGGCTCTTCTGATGGTGCCCCAAGCTTTGGAATTATTTTCCTCTTAAAAAGCTCGTAAGTATCCCTCTGTGTTATTAAACAAAGATAAGTTAGAACCTTTCTGTTCTGCTGCACTCCCCATAATTGGGTTGGATCCCGAGAAAGATTTTCACTAGCAGAAAGGGGGGCAATGTTGCTACAGTAATCCATGTTCTGATCACATCCAGGTTAGATCATTTTAGTGTGATCTACATGGGGCTGCCTATGAAACCTGTCCAGAAACATCATCTCATTCAGAATGAATGTACTGAAACATCTGGACTGGCTGTCAGCTTGTTTCTGGCCACAATTCAAAGTGCTGATCCTTAACTTTAAGGCTGTAAGTGGCTTGAGACCAGCGTACTTCAAGGACTGCCTCCCCCCACATTATTCAACACACCTGCAAAGGTAAAGCAGGTGGCAACCAGAGACAGAGTTTTTTCAGTTGTGGTACGCAGCCTGTGAAATGCCTATCACTTGAGGCCTGCCTGGCAGCATACACTATTTTCTTTTATGTACTGGACAAAAACATTTATTTTACCTAGGCTTTTAGTTAAGCCTAACTCAGAACTTCTAGACTCAGAATTGTTTTGTGAAACTAATTGTTAGACTGCTAGATTTTTGTTGCGGTTTTTATGCTCTAGCTTGGTGTTTAATAGTTTGCTAATTTTTAACAATTTAAATGCTTTTTCATGTTTTACTTGGTAAGCTGCATCAAGCAGGTTCTCCTTAGAGAGTGTGGCTCAGTGGTTAAGATGCTGAACTGCAGACTGGAAGGTCGGTAGTTTGGCAGTTCAAGACCCAAGTGCCGCATGACAGAGTGAGCTCCTGTCATTGGTCCCAGCTCCTGCCAACCTAGCAGTTCGAAAGCAAGAAATTGCAAGTAGATAAATAGGTACCACTTTGGTGGGAAGCATTCCGTGCACCTCGGCATCTAGTCATGCCAGCCACATGACCATGGAGAGATCTTCGGACAGTGCTGGCCCTTTGGCTTGGAATTGGAGATGAGCACCGCCCCCTAGAGTCGGATTTGACTGGCTTTCGAGCAAGGGAAACCTTTACCTTTACTAAAACTTCTCTAATTACATTTTCACCAGTTCTCGCCTTCCACTGTAGACACTTATGAAATTTGGGGGGAGGGGCTTCTGGAAGGAGCATTTTGAGTTTCAGTGGGATGGGTGAGGTAAAAAAGTTCCGTTCCACAGACTGAATTTCCCTGAAAATTGTGTCAGCAAAAATTACAACTGGATCCATCCTCTCGAGGAGATTTTTGTTGTTGTTTTGTTGTTGTTGTTTGCTTTGCTGCTTTAGGGTTTGGTGGTGGGGGGATTGCTTTCTTTTATGAATGGTTTCAATAGGTTTAAGTGCATTTGATTTGAATGTTTTGTCCACTGTTTGAAATCGAATTGAAAAGGGATATAGAAACCTTTTCAACACACATAGGTCTGCAACAGGTTGTGATCAATTTTCCCTCCCATCCTTTTTTGTCATTGTATTTGAGCCACTGCCTCTACAGGGAAGGCAACATTTTGAGATATGAAAATATGCCATTTTTGTGTGTTTTGTTCTCTCTCCTTTTTGTATATGCTGATCATGAACAACTGCATGCTGAAGATGGATTACATCTTCCCATGCTAGTGTGCGTCATGATTTATGTTAGGGTGGAGAAAGAGGAGTGAACAACTTCTGTGGCTCTGCTTGTCCCTGGCTTCTAGTATTTCACATTGTGCCCTACAGCTTTGCGGTCCTGAATAACTCACAGTTTTGCCTGTCACATCTGTTTGCAGTACTTGACAGTTGTCATCTCCACAGGAATGCATTTTGTGCACATTTCTTTGTCATGGCTGCGCCGGGGATGTTCGGTGTGCCCTCAGTCCTTTTGTAGAGTTTTTAACAACACATTTCATGATTTCAAAATAAATTAAACACCGTTTGTTGCTTTTGTCATGCAAAACAGCAATTACAACTTCAGAAACGGTCTTTTAACTAAACGCAGCTTCTTATCTCCTCTGTCCGAGCAAGCAATTGGGCAGCACGCTTGCACAGAAGCCCCGTTCTGTGCTTTAACAGTATTCATATTTTGAAACAGATTTACATTTGCAACCGTTGAGCAGCAAAGTGTAGCTGCAAGGGCTGGGAAATTGCCATTTCCGACCCCGTCTTCAAAGCTCCAAAGTGGTCTTTTCAGCTTGCAATGACCAGTATTATACATACTGATTTAAAAAAGAAGGGTGATTGCATTTTAATGTATGCAGTCCCAATGCTTTTCATGATGTATAGCCCCTTTCTGCTGTTTGGATCCACTGCGTCCTGGGCAACTTTATGTATAGAATATGCATGAATGTCCATCAGAATGTGCAGATCCTCCCTATGTTAGAATCAAATGGATAGTGGGAAAGGGTACTGTGCATTCTGAATAGCAGGGCTCACTGCTGTTACTGGTTTTTATTTACAATTTCTTAAAAACTAAAGATTTCTAGGTCAGATTACTGCTTATGTAAGGTTTGGGTTTACCTTGATCCTAAACCTCTTTCCCAGCAATCACACCCTTTATATATGATCACATCTCTGCTATAAGCCTGAACTATTGACTTGGATGTATTTTTAATTGAAATTTTAAAAAATTATAATTAGTGGCCTGCTGATATCTGCATTTCTATTTATACTTGCATACACATATCTGCATGTGTGTGTGGTATTTATGCTTAGATGCTTTTATAGGTACTTACTGCAGCCCTTCAAGAAACCGCTAGCAAACAATAACCTCTGCCTTGCTACCCCCCCCCGCAGGTGTAGGTATCAGTCTGCAAATGTTTGACCCGCACCTCCTTCCTCTTAGGAAATTTATGATCTGAGTTCTCTGTCAATTTTTGCAGGTGTGAGGTGGGAGGCAAATTCAGAAAGGGCAAAATTGACCCTCAAGGCCAGCACAAGCTTATGCATCAATTAAGTTCCACTTAAACCTTGTTTTGAAAGCTTACAGGGGACTTAAGAGCCTCAGAGTCCTCGCACTGACCTTCTACGGAAAGATGAATCTCACAATTACTTTTTGCGGCATCAGTGAAAGCATAAGTGGCTCCAGTCCCCACGGCTGCGGAGATATTTCTCACCCAAGCATAACAGCGCTCTTCACTTTTCCAAGAAGCATCTAAGTGTTTAGCCTACAGAAACATAGACCAAACTCTTTTAAAATGGAGACAGATATACTTTTGTGTCCCTCCCTCTTATTTATTTATTCCTTAAAGAAAAGTGTGGCACGGGGGGTGGGGGAGAATGGAGAGAGAGAGAAAGAAAGAAATGTGGCAATGCAAGTAAGGCCTTGGAATTAATCAGTCCCATCTGCATGCACAAAAGACATGACACAAGGAACAAAAAACGTCTGAGACAAAACTGTGTTTCTTTTCACAGGCAATAGGGGAAATTAATGTCAGCACTAGGCTGAAGACATAAAGAGAGTCAAAATTAAAAATCCTTTGAAAGCTTCCAACAAGATTCCTATAATCAGCTGAAAGATAAGTAATGATCAAAGCCCCCTTTAAAATAGTATTGTTCACCCCAATGGAACTGTTTAAATGTACCCTACTATTCAGCAGAAATTATATGAGATTACCGCTGAAACTATGCTATTGTTTCAATAAGGAGGCCAGATGTTTTAAGAGAGGGCTTTCCTTACCAGCATAGGTTTAAAAGCCAGAACTGAGTGAGAGAGAGAGAGACAGCTGCAGTTAAAAAGTAGTTAATTATTTACTGATACCACCATATAGATGTCCACTAATCTATTCTCATTACCCTATTTAGCTTGGCAGTCACTGAGGGTTCTGTCAGTGGAGGGTGTCTATGGTCTACTTTTTCTAATGCTGCTGCTTTTCAGACACTCTTCTGAGTTCCATGCATAGTGTCAGATGCTTCAGAAACACCTCCCTGTGTGGCAATAGCTTCCACACTAGAGGCACCACTAGAACAGGCACTTGAAGCTATTCACTCAGAGATCCAGTTCACACAAGGCAAATTTCAGGACAGTGCATGACCGACGTCCATGTGCAAACCCATTCTTGTCAAGAGTTTTATAATTTCCCTGCCACTAATGACAACAGCTTGGATCCTACAAACAAGCTCTGTGCACACTAAATACTCTCTGCCACAGAGCGCTTCCTCTTGTGCTAGCACTCTCATTTTTGCAAGATCAATGGCTTTTAATGAGAGAATGGCTTTTTTACAATGTCAGTCTCTCAGCTATAATATGGGGAAATTAATATTGGCCCGCCTCACAAGATTCTCATAGGGATGGCATGAATAGGGATGGGCACGAACCGAACCACAAAGCAAAATTTGTCATGAATTTTGTCCTGTGGGTGGTTTGCGAACCGAAGTCTGTGATGGGTCTACCGTCACAAACTTTCACGAACTTTTAAAGCAGTTCACAGTGGTTTGTGCACAGAGCAGAAAGCAGCGGTTTAAAAGGACTCTGAGTCCCTTTAACACCTGCTTTCTGTTCCCCATAAAAGCTGCAAAAACAGCTGTTTGGGGCGTTCTTGCGCACTTCCTTTAAAGTTCAAAGGGCATGCACAAGAAACCCCAGAAAACAGTTGAGCAGCAGGGAGTCACAAACTGATACAAACCACATTTTTTCCCAGTTCATGTCCATCCCTAGGCATGAGGTCCTTTACTCAGGAAAAGGAGCATTATAAATAATTTAAAATGATTTCCCATGTAGCTATGTTAGAACTTCTCTCAAAAGCAAAGTCTGTATGCTTCCTGGCCCTTCCCATTTCTTTATTTAAAACCATTTTGGTAACAAGATGACAGGTGACAAGAGATAAGGACAATTCTGTACCCCTCGTTATTGATGTTAATTTGCGAAATAGCCTCAGGGATGGTAGCCATCAGAGCGTCAGCTTGACAGAGGCAAAATTCCTAAACTAGAGTGCAGAACCCCCAAATGGTTTGACAGCTTCACTAAACTTTTCAAGATGTATTGTCTGATACACTAGGCACTTTAAGTAAAAATGTATTTTTTTTTTACTTTGGTTGGTATGAATATGAAGTGGTTACTTCATCTGCTGTCCTTAAACAGTTTAAAAATAAGTATTCCATACGTTAGTCATCTTTATTGATGGCTGCTACAAATCTAGAGACAATTGCTCTTTGGTAGAGCATCTGCTTGGCATGCAGAAGGTCCCAGGTTCAATCCCTGGCCTCTCCCATTGAAAGGATCAGGTAGTAGGTGATGTGAAAGACCTCCACCTGAGGCCTAGGAGAGCTCTTGTCAGTCAGAGTAGAAGGTACTGAATATGATGGATCAATGTTCTGAGTCAGTATAAAGCACTGTCATCTGGCCATCTGGTTTAATTGCCTTTTGCTGAATGGTTCCAAGGGAATGTGAATGTGTATTACCTGCAGTGTTGATCCTTTAAAAAAGTGCCACATTTATTGTAGGCAACCATAGCTTTTAGAGTCTACAATATGTTCCTTCCACTTACACAGCCACCAAGCAACAGAAAAATATATTGGGAACCAGGACTTTTTTTTTTGGGGGGGGGGGTGCCAGAGCTCTCAAGAGGGAAACCTGTATACTGAAAACTCATGAACTTTTAAACGTTTTAAAAAGAATTTTCTCAAAGAGGTTCTGGAACTCCATTCTGGCATGTTCCCCCAGAAAAAAAGCCATGTTGGGAGCAACACCAAACAAATTACCACAGCTCAGGAGGTGCAGTACATGATTCACATGCAGAAGGTCCTAGAGTAAACCTTGCATGGCAGCAAATCTCTCCTGCAAAACTTCTCCAAATCGGAGTAGCTCATGATGGGGCAATGGTATGACTCAGTAGCCCTGTTCACATGTTACAGTGAATGGACTTGCATAGAAGAAAGAATCAACATACCTTCACTTTACAAAGGAAACTGGGGACGGTATCTGGACAAATTATGGGTTTAGGTTTAAATCACACATTCAGCTGATAATTATTTAATGGACTTAGAAAGAAAAACTAAGTGTACATTGTACACAGTTTATACGTACATTCACCGTAACCTGTGGAACACGGATAGTTTAAAGCACTTTTATGTGACAATGGGACCATCTATATCGGGGCTTACCAACCTTTTTAAGCTTGTGGGCACCTTTGGAATTCTGCTACAATGTGGTGGGCACAGCCACCTAATGGCTGCCATGAGAAACAAAGGGGGGGGGTGCCCAATGGCTGCTGCAACTTACCTTCAGTCACCCAGTGAAGATCCTTGTGCTGTGGTGGCAACTGCTGCCAAAGCAATGTTTTAAAAAATCTGCCCAGCCAATCAGAAGCTTAGCTGAGCACACAACCTGAATCCACCCATTTTCTGAGAATACTTGGTGTGTACCAGGAAAGGTGTCAACAGGTGCCATGGTGCCACAGGCACCACATGTAGAATCATATAGAATCATAGAATTCTGTATCAATGATTCTACATCGGGGACCACTAATCTATATGGTATGTCGTGCATCAAGCAAAGTTGCGGCAAAACAAAGCTTAACACTGCTTGCAACAAGGCAAAGTGTACTAAGGAAGCGTGGAGGGTTACAAAAACATTTTTAAAAGTGCAATATATTGATTTTCTCTCTGAACACGATACAAAATTCTTCCCATTTTCTAATCCTCCTCCAATCCAAGATAGCATCTCAACAAGGACTATGGCTTGCTGGGTTTGAACTGCACAGATTTCAGAACAGTTTTAATGAGATACTGAATTTGTGCAAAGTCACACAGAGGAAGCTCTTGTGCCTCACCAGCATCCCATTTAAATCTGGCCTAACTCTTGGACGCCAAGAAACCTGGAAAGACCAGTCACCTTTCACCATTTCTGGCAATTGTTCAAGGATCTCTACTTCTGTTTGATTTTTTTCGCTAGTAGCAGAAACCTCCATGACATTCGAGGGCTCACATGGGCTGTGATCACACACACTCCTTTAGATCCAACATAGGTACAAATGCCTGACAGATTTAAAGGGAGCGATCAGACAGCAACATCTGGGAAGTGTCCCATAGTCGTCAGCAATTCATGCTGCTCCGCCATGGGAGCAGAGTTAAAAGACATTGGGGAAAATCTGGTAGTAAATGGGTTGCTACGGGCCACAGACAGACTTCCCCCTGCCTGATCACACAAGCATGCTCTCATGTCAGCGGGATGGTCTGATCAGGCCATCCCGACTCTGTGCCGTTGTCTCCCCCTTCGCAGTATGTGCATCATCGCATACTCCATAGCGGGCCCTCAGTGCAGAGGTGTGAATCCTCATTTATGGCCAAAAAAACCCAACTCACCGACAGTTGTGTCTGATCACACAATGATGGGTTAAGCCCACAGCTTCAAAGGGCTGTGTGATCTCGCAACTGCATGTCAAATTCCTCCGGAGGAAATAGCCTTGCTTCCCCTCTGCTTCAACTGGTGCATGTGACTGCAGCCATGGCATACCAAATTCTCTCCTGGATTCTGACAGTCTTATTTAGTAATTGACAAATGTTTGTTCCATTGAGACTGATTAGAATCGTACCTTTGCTGTTGTCCTTGCAGAAAGGAGAAACCAGTGTCCTTTTGATATAAAATTATGTATAGAGAATTTCAATGAGAGGCACTGCACATTTGCTAGAGCTTGGCACATATTTAGAAGCAGGCAAATGCCAGTGAAAACCTCTCCAAGCCATCTATAAGAAACAAGGGGATTCTATTAGCAACGTATGAAAACAGGCTGGTAAATGGATGAGGAGAATGTAGTCAGCTGGTTTTCGGTACCTGTTTCCTCAGGACAGAGCTACCAAAACAGTTGTATCCAAAGCCTTAGTCGTTTCTTTGGCTTTGGCAAAATTTAAAACATGAACTGGTAAAAGTCACATCTGTCCTTTTCAGTCTCTTCACACATTTCACCACATGGACAGATGTTTCCAAACCTATCTGCTCTTTCTCTGTTACCCTTTAAAGGAATAACAGTATTTGCACAAGCAGAGGGAATTCAAACTTAGATAATCTTCACACTGCTTTAATTTCTAATTTTGTGAGTGTGCGAGTGTTCTGTACCCCTCATTATGTTTTGCCTTCTCATAAAGCAGACATTGTGAGCAGCACACATCTGTGGAATCTGGCTTATATTTTTTTTTCCTGTGGTCCTGTCCTTCCAGAAACAGGAAGGATTAATTACTATGGGCCAGCTCTAGACGCACCCCCATGCTTCTTAACACACCAAATTAATTCAGAGTTGACAAAACTCTTTCAGACACAACCTGCTTCCTGCTGATGGTGCTTTATTAGCATATTCTTCCCAGAAAAAAAATGCCTCACGAACCCTTTTTACCTCTCCTCAGAGTTCAATTTGTAAAGCACTGAGTGACAGGCAGCAAAATGGCTTGAATATATCGGAGGCAAGTTGCCAAAATCCTCCCGATACAAGCACTTAGGAGCCTTTGTTCTGAGTACATTAAAGTCACAGAAGGTCCATGTACAGTAGGCAGTACAGGGCAGACAGGATGTTCACAGTAAGACAAAACAGCAGGTGATAAATGACATTAAATAACAGTGAGAATTTACCACAGACTAAATTAACTACTGGAGTGAAATGTTCCCGGCTCTAAGGCTATATTAACAGTGAATTTATAATTAGGCGATTATAATTCTTTTTAGTGTTCATGGAAGTCTATATGTAAAAATGATGAAGACAGAGACAACCCTATTTGACTCCAGAGACAAGCTGCTGGAAGTGATTTTTTTTTTAAGAAAAGAAAAGATGGAGAATAATTCCTATTTTAGTCCTTATAAAGTCATTTGTAAGAGAAGTACTTCAGTGTAAATTAGCCTGGATATCTAGTATACATAAATTCATAACATTAGAGTCACAGAAATCATTTTAAGTCATTTGAAATGAGAACTCTCTGAGCACCCCGTTAAAAGTTCACAAATGAAAAGCTGCTCTCTTTATTTGAATAGGGATCACTTGAATATTGAGAATATTGTAGTCATTAAACATTCAGAAGCCTACCTTTAACCTATCTTCATCCCATTTTGTAATTGTAAAATGACTTAGGTGCTAAACGTATTAACGGTGTAGTCCTGCGGAGAGTGATTTCAATCTAAACCTGTTGAAATCGATAGGTTTAAAATGGAGCAGCTCTGCATAGGATTGCATTGTGAAAGTTTTGGAGAGAACCGATTGTGACTGGAAGATACCTTTCTTGTTTCAACTCAGACCCTCTGGGTTAAATTAAAAAACTGTTTATATAGCCTAATAGTTCAAACATTAATTCACAAAGGTAAAGTGCAAACCACAGAGCTCAAAATACTAATCCATCCAATAATGTGTTAGTATACCTCATGATCTTAGTTTTCTTTGTTGAGTGTGGTATTGTATCTGTAACCACAAAGGAACAGACAGTCACAAATTGCTGTGATTAAAGTCATAGCTCCATGAAAAACCACGAGCAAGCACAGCAGCATAGCCAATGAAAAGAGAAGTCTAGCTTACCCTAGCTAGGCCTTTAACTTCCCAACTCAAGCTATCCAGGTGGGGTGTAGTATAGAATGGATTGGTTTGGCTACCACCTTGTTAACCCCAGCCATTATCCTTGAAGCTAGCAGTTCCCTCACAAGTATTATAGGGCCGACGGGGGTGACGAAGAACACTTTGTTAATGCCCGGGGCTGTATGACAGACACAGCAGTAAGCTCTGAACCTCGCAAAGAGTAGGATTCTCCCTGCCATTCCCCATCTCAGAAGAGATAATATTTTCAGAATCATCTCTTTTTACACCCTTCTTCTCCTTTGTAATCCTTTGCATTTTTTTCTTCTACACACTTGACCTTCAGCTGCAGTATGAAATTCTTAGCTATTTTAATACCATGCCTGCCATGCCTCGGCTGAATCTATCTTCACTAAGTTAGCAGTCCTCTCCTAGCAAATTTTATGCAGCTGCAACTCCACCAGTGCTAGCATCACCCCAGTAAACATCTGTTCCATAGATATAACCTAAGAACCACTAAGCAATTCCAGTCCTGGAATAGCAATGAGGTCATTGGCCCTCACATGGATGACAATATCACCTTCCTGGGATATTCTGTACAGTTGTGGTAACATGACACAGATATTAAACATTTGGAAGGATATCTATTGGCCATTGTTCAACTCTGTCTCACATCTGGTGACTTTAGTCCTCAGTGAACATGGACTCTGTGGTCACAGATCTGAACTGCCAAAAGATGTCTCATCAAGTTTATATAATATAAAGAAAGTTTGTAATCCTAGTGGACTCAAACATGTAAAATTTTTCATATACAAGTGAGTCACCTAGATAACCTGAGGACAGGCATCAAAGCTGAGGCTCAGATATTCAACTGATTTTTTTTTCAGAATGTCAGCTCATTAGAAAATAAAAGTAAGCTTGTCCATCACTCAGTTATAAACAATGCTGTTTATGTGAGAAACAGTCATCCAAGATCAAACATCAACAGTATTTTCATATCACTGACATTGTATTGTCAGTGGAGTTCACCTGCCAGAATATTGCAGAGATGTCTAAAAAAGATGCCCTAACCTGGGTGCCCCAAGCTAGCCTGATCTCATCAGATCTTGGAAGCTAAGTAGGGTCACCTTGGTTAGTATTTGGATGGGAGACCACCAAACAATTCCAGGGTCACTAATCAGAGGAAGGCAAGGGCAAACTACTTTTGTTGGTCTCTTGCCGATGGGGTTGCCATAAGTTGACTGAGACTTGACAACACTTGATATACACACACACATCTAAAGAAGCATCCAAATTCCCACCTTTTTAATTTATCCCAGGTTCAGATTTACTTTTGCCTTCACAGCCGCATGACAGTGCCCTTGTGCTGCCAAATTTACAGCATGTACCTCCGATCCTGGTAGGCTCTACCCGCCACGCTGGGACACCTTACTATCTTATCAAACTTCACCTTATTTTGCTGCCTTAACCATTTTGCATTGCTCATAACTTCATCAGCATATACAATTGCACTGTGTGACATATTTATGAACTCTGAAACCATACGTATTTTATAAAACTTTAAATGCTACAAGGAAAAAAAAAGTGAGTATACTCACAGGATTTGAGAGAGACCTGCAAACTGCTGCATTCTGTGCTGCTTCAGCACATCTGATAGGCAAGGGGGGAAAATGAAAAAAACAGAACATGCAAAAGAAAAGAAAGTGCATTAGAAACAGACTCATACAGCCATAATAGCCTTAGCAATATATCTGAATGTTGAGATAAACCTTTTAACACTGAAAACAGTGAACTTTTCTATACTATATTATAATCATACACATTATAGCATATTCACAGTGGACAAAATTAGTCACGTTTAAACAACAAATATATACTTAAAATACGTGTATGTCTATAGCATCTAATTCTGTTGTTTGTCTGAGATAAAAATCTTCATACTATATATTCTGAGTGATTAAAACCTTGTCTTAAAAAGCATGCCACCCATTTCAAAAGAGAAATATTTCATGGGAGGTTCCCCCCACCCCCAGCATTCCACCAGATTTCCCAAACAACCGTCCTTTCATTTCATTGCTCTCAGAAGGATGCCTAAGATTGCATTGTTTAGCATTGGCTGGCAGCCCCTGGAAAACTGGGGGAGTGGAGACTTACTAAACTGGTGTCCTCGAATGCCACAACATCACTTCAAGCTGCATAACAGAAAGTAATGTCACCACATTGTGGGATGCTTAGAACTTCCTCAAAGCTTTCGGCTAAAAGTCATAGCATTTGGGGTGAATCCTAGAGTTTCCCATGACACAGTGATGTCACTTCCAGTTACACAGTCAGAAATTATGTTGCAGCATGTCATTTTACCCCTATTTTCCCCCCTGCCATCTTATTGAGAGGAGGTAGGGGACAGAGGCTAAGGGCAGGAGGTTTGGTGGACAACCTGGCCACACTACGCTCCAGTGTCAGGACTAGAGGCACATTACCCTACCTCTAACTTGAGAGGGTATGGCCTCTTTCTACTTAAAGTCACATGACAGGCTTTCAAAATCATTTAAATGGGAAGAGAAATGAATATTCAGGATTACCCAGGACCAGTTACAGTGCAAACCAAAGCAAAGTTGTACCCATCTACATGCATTGAGGTAAATGGGGAAATTAAAATGGGGTAACCATTGTTGGAAACTGGAGTGTTGGTTTACCTGGGGCTATCACCTGACAATCCTCTGTGATTCAGGACAGGTAGGATGAATCTAAGTAGATCTTGCTCTGGTCAGCATTTGGGTGGGATGTTAGCTGAGAACCCTGCGCAGGGGATCAACCCTAAGCAGGTCTACTCAGAAAAAAAGTCCCATTTTATTCAGTGAAATTTATTCCCAGGAATGTGTTTTTAGGACAGTAATCCATGCCACCAGCAAGGAAAAATAGAAATAAAAAGGACCTGGAGATGCATGGAAGTGAGCATCTGCATACACATTCCTAGCAGCTTGGGGAATGGCACACTGACAAACAAATGTTGCATGTATGGTTCCCTAGTTTGATTCAATACCTAAAATTGTGCAATCATAGCCCTTTTAAAAAAAATAGTGTTTGGAAGAGGAAGGGGTGTGGATTTGGTCCACTCTTTCTCTTCCTTTCCTGCAAAACAATCGATTAGAAATATTTCAGCTTTCAAAAATGCCGACATGCCCGCATCTATGCTCATGCCGCATTGGACTGAGGCTGCACAAACTGTCTGTTTTGTAACTATGAGGGCAGCTGACATACAAAACAAAACTACAAGTTGATACAGAAGTTATATAGTTATTTTTTAGCTGATTATATGCAAGATGAGTTAGTAAAAACCTCTATGATATCGTGGATGAGAGATATAGGTTATAATATCCAAATTGATGACTGGCTAAGAATTTGGAAAGTGATGAAGTATGTAAAGGCAGTTCCATATAAAGAAAATATTTACAAACTATTCTATGGATGGTATTGGACGCCTGACAAGATTGCTAAAAGTTATAAGGTTATATCTAGAAATTGTTGGAGGTGTAATACTAATGTTGGTACCTTTTTCCATATGTGGTGGAAGTGTGGAAAAATACAAAAGTTTTGGCATAATATTAATAAGATGATAAGAGAAATTATGAATATTGACTTAGAATTGTTACCAGAAACATACCTGCTGAATATTATACCTGAAGGTTTTGAGCAAAAAGATGTATGTCTAATAACCCATATACTTACTGTGGCTAGAATATTAGTAGCTAAATATTGGAAGACAGATGGATTACCAGTAAGAGATGAACTAATTAAGAAACTAATAGAGACTGCAGAAATGGACAAATTAAGTATGATATTGCAAGGGAGAGATGGAAAGTGGTTCCAGGAACGTTGGGATAGAGTTTATAAATGGTTAGAGTCAAAATGTGTATAGTTGACTCCGAAACTAGACTATGTATCATTGTGTAAACAGAAGATATTGTTGTATTCTTAAAAATATAAATAAAATGGTAAAAAAAAAGAAATATTTCAGCTTTCAAAAATGCCGACATGCCCGCATCTATGCTCATGCTGCATTGGACTAAGGCTGCACAAACTGTCTGTTTTGTAACTATGAGGGCAGCTGACATACAAAACAAAACTTCAAAAAAATAAAGTATTTAATTATGGAGTGGAAGGGGCACTTTTTAAATGAATACATGCTTTTCTGAAGTAAGGTGATCAGAACTGTTTTCTAAATATAAACATACAGTTTCCATGGGATTGTGATGCTTTGTTTTCATTTCCACTATCATTAAGTAGTAGAAGCAGTAGGATACACTTTCCGAAACCCACACAACTATATATAGCTGTTCGGCTGCCGGGGATTACGATCTGCCCCATCTTGTTTTAATATGCTTGTTTTAACAATCTTGAATGTTGGTCAATATGTTCTGTTGGGTCTTATATTGTTTTAATGTGTTTTAAAGTCGGCATGCGTGCCCTGTTGTAAGCCACCCTGAGCCTTCAGGGAGGGCAGGATACAAATCCAAATAAATAATAAAATTTATATATTTGATTTTTGAGAATTGTGTGAATTCAGAGGGTGAGAACGCAATATGATACTATGTCTTTTAATCACTCCCCCACCCCAGTCCAATAGCCAGAACACACACAGTCCCTCAGTTTCATGGCTTCTCTTGTTACAATGGGTCAAATCACTAGTGGTACGTCAAAAAAGATTTTCCAGCCTGAACATAGCTTTGCCTGGGAACTGAAGCAATGGCTTACCTTGTACTTCATTTTGCATCTGATGAATTATCTTATGTTACCTAGTGTTCAAAAAGAACTAAAGGTGTTTCCTCACATTTCTGCTCACCTCCTTCCATAAGTGATACAGGAGTTTGTGGAATTCTGAAAACACAGACTTGTAATAAGCACATCAATATAGCTCTGTTGGGAAGTCCTGTTTGCAGCCTCTTCAAGCTTCCAGTTGAGAAAAGAAAAGAGTGGGACACTAACTGACATAAATCAAAGTATGAGTATAAACCAGGTGGTCCAAATTCTGGGTCAGTTGGTAGTCTCAAAAGAGTGTCTATTCCTAGTTCCAACCCCATTTCGTAATATGATTACAGAATGCCTGTCTTTATGGGTTGTTGTGAACTGTGAACTTAGAAAAAGCATAATATAAATGCTGGGTATTAATTATAAGGTGTACCTGTTAAAATGGTGGATGTGAAAATAGTCCTGAAGTTTTAAAAGAAGAATTGCATGATGGCACAGTTGCATACAATGGCTACATTCAAGTTTTCATATGCCAGGTCCCCCTGGCTTCTGAAAGGGATAAAGAAACTCAATTTAAACACACACCTTTAAGGTCAAATGACAGAGCAAGGCTGATACGTTCTCAAAGGAGTAGCATTGTTACATAAGCCCAAATGAAAAAGGAAGGTCAATTCCTCACTGAGAGGAGGTGAGCTGACTTGTGGTATTTTTCTTCATGGTTTCTCAGGAAGAAAAGAAGAAACCATCCCCCCCCCCCTTAATCTCCATCTCTGCTCTTTTCTCCCTGACCTGACACGTAGACTAAATGTTCCCTTTGGCATTCTTACATTCTAATCTCCCTCACACTTTTCATCGCCCTGGTTGAGCTCTAGTCTCTTCAGCTCCTTAACCACTTGATGCATTCATTTCTGGTCACCTACCACTGTCTCTCCTGTCACCAGCTGCAAAGATCAGACGAGCTTTCCCACATGCCACTTTATTCAGCTTCATTGGGAGCATATTTTGAAAAGAGCTGAAGCACAGATAGGCGAAACAGCAATTATAGCAAGAAGTCATTCTTCTGCAAACTGTTTTCCAATGTGAGATAAGCAGATGTCACTTTTTCCTCGATGACACGACATACTTGTTTTTTCCTTATGATTCTAACACATTTTATACAGACACGTCCTCTGTGTTAGCCTGCAAAGATGAATTCTTTATATGAGAACCGGAATAATTGTCTGTAAAATAAATAGTACTTCAGCTTCTAGAAATTTTTCTGTCTGGTCAGGAAGAGGTTTGGAGATAAAAAGAATACTTTGAGGGAACTGTCTCTCACAAGAAGCATATGGATGACAGCTTAAGTGTGGTTTGAGAAAGAACAGATACTTATCTAATTTGAGCCGATATAAAGAAGATATTTATATAAGCCTTTTCCCCCTTTCCCTTTTTGTTCAAAATATGTAGTAATTTCCTGTTGACTTTGTGGGCCACAAATGCATCAATAGCGAGCACCTAACTCTTATGTGGTCTTTCACAGCAGAGCACAGCAAAAATTTATGTGGGGGGGGTAGGCCCATAGCCAGGATTTTTTTTAGTCGTGGGGCATTTAAGTTTCTGAGGGTGCACTGGCTAATTGGATTAAAGGCAATTTAATTAAAGTTAAATAGATTTGCCGGGGGAAATAGTTGCTGTCTGGCTCTGTGCTGCCACCGTAGCCAGCCTTTCACACCAAACGACTCCTTCCCCAGACTTGCCACCGCTTGGGGGCCCTGGGCTGGATGGGACATTATGGGGTCTTCCCAGTAAGTCAGGGGGCCTAGCCCCAAGATGTTCCACTGTAGCTAAGGGCCTGGGGAGGTGTTGTTCTTTGTTACAAACTGTCATCTTTAAAAAAAAATGTCGTCAACAACATTTTTTAAAATAGTTTTTATTTCCAAGAGCAATAGTGTAGGGACTAAATAACATTTTATTGTGCTGTTTTGGAGAAATATGATTTATGAAATTAAAGGCAGGATATGATGGTTCACGTTATTACTTCCCACTCCCATAGTGAACTACTTTGAAATTCTTAAGCTTGAGCTGACTTGGAAATGAACTTGGAAGCTTTAACGGGTTCATAACACAGTAGTCCAGCTATGAAAACAAAATATGCACAAACCTGTAAGTTTTCTTTAGAGTCTAGATTCATTCCAACTGAATCCTTCAGAAAAAAACCTACCTGGATTCACCTGACTGGTCAAATTTTAGCCCACTATTTTACACCTGTCATTTTTAGCTCTTATGTGAAAAGGATAGCAGCATAAAAGATACTGGGGGGAAATCGCACAAACTGCTCTGGAAACAAATTGATATTTCAAGTGATATGAGTACAGCTCACTGAACAATGGTTTCTTTATCCAAAATATATGTTTGGACAGAGAAATAGTAAATTACAAATACTCAGCTCAGCCCTAGTCAAAGGGAATCATACATCTGTGGAGCTGTATATGCGACTAACAAAAAAAATGCCATCTATGTGATTTCCTTGCCACTGAATATATCTGGCTGTGTATATGTGTATCTACACAAATATACGTGGGACCTTTCTGTCACCTACAAACAAGATGAATATAGAAAGAAGTGCTTTCAGTAAGAGAGCAATTCCCCTCTTTCATTGTATCAGTTTTCTCTCCAGTCCTGTACTATGAAAGAGAAATGCCCACTACCTGCCCAGAGCAGGCATGTGTAGAATTGCATTTCTTTTGCAAAACACTGCCTTCAAAATGCCAAGTAACAATTGTCTTCTACCATGACTCAAAAGTTCTTTTGTATACTCTCTACAATTAACTTTAACATCATGGTAACACTGGGTGGAAAATTATTCCACATTCCCTCATGCAGCCATGGCAGATGGCAAATTAATTGCTGATGCATCCATTTTTGTCAGCTTCCGAATCCATCACCCCCTGCATAAAAAAACTACAGGAAAAGCAACACTGCAACAAGATAAACAAATGTATAACCATGGAGAGCCAGGGAAAATATTGCAAACAATATTTTTAGCCACTTGTGTGCAAGCATCTGTCATAATGTCAGCCCACAGTACCTTCCAAGACCTATAATAAAGGCATCTATTTACAGTCTTCAATATCCAAGGTGTAGTCTCAAGTTTCCAATACATAAATGATATAGAAATAAAATAACTTTTTGGATAGGAAAAAACCAGCACACAGAACAAAAAAAAAGTCAAATATAATTTTGGTTTGACCCTCCCATTTTTGGTGGCAATGACTCACTTTAAATATTCAGTGTTTTTCTAGTGTCACCAAGGGCAAAGAAGAATTCATTGAAGACAGTGGCACAAATATACGTCTAGCAGTTGCATTTAAAAAAACAGAGAAGGACCACTATTCTTTAAAAATTGTACTTGTGTGGGCCTCTTATAATTATGATTGTATACCCAGCACACTGAAATTAGTGAGTCATATCTACAGGTCACACGCCATGGTATCTGGCTTGGATCCAGAATAGCGTTTCTGTGAGTGAAAGAGTTTCAAGTTGCAGACTATGAATTTCCCACTTCCCTACTCCTGCAGCAGCTGACTGAAATGGGGCATTTCAGCCTGCCACTGAAGGGAGAAGTGGGGAAATCACGCACCGTAGATGGAAATCCTTGTGCCCATAGAAACTCCATTCTGGATTCAGAGCATAATCCAGCAATGTTTCTTCTGCCAACAGAGGGGCCTTCCTAGGGTCACTGAAGTCTTCTTCCACTGAATCAAAGCTTCTTTAGCTCAAAAAAGATGCTACCAAGTAGAGGAAAGTCAGGAGATCCTAATCAGTAATTTTAAAAAAATGGAATAATCATGAAAAGATTCAACATTAGCCATCTCCAAAAGTCTTGCTGAACAGATCCATCTTAAATGCCTTACCCAAAGTTCCAAGGGAATCCACTTCCTGAGTCTCACAGAGCAGGTAAACCCTAATCCAGGTGTGTCAAACATGCGGCCCGGGGGCCGGATGAGGCACTTGGAGGGCTTCTGTTAGGCCTGCTGTGGAACTGGCTGTCTTCTGCTTCTTCTTCCAGTTCTGCTGCTGCTGCATCATCGTAGGTTCACAGCTTACAGATACACACCTGAACAGCATACTCAAGGTTGCAACAGCATAGACATTTTGATACAATAATTCAGAGCAAGAGGTGTCAGTTATCAGATACCAGGGCTATTTTTGGGCAGGGACGCACAGGAACGGAGTTCCGGCTGGCTCCCAAGTTGGGCACACCCAGCAGGAACTCATTAGCATAATAGGCCACACCCAACAGCAGAAACTCATTAGGATTGGCTACATTAGGGGTGTGTGGCCTAACATGCAAAGGAGTTCCTGCTACAAAAAAACCCTGGGGTTTTGACAACAAACAAGGTAAACAGAAAAAGAAGCAAAAGGTGGGTGTGGCTGGATGACCACACTTTTGGTAATACAGAGTGTGGCCTAATATGCTAATGAGCTGTGCTGTCGGGGTGTGGCCTAATATGCTAATGAGTTTCTGCTGTTGGTTGTCATCTGTTATGCTAATGAGTTCCTGCTGGGCTTTTTCTACAAAAAAACCCATCACATACTATTAAATAAACAAAATACTGCAAGAGTGCTAATGTTTTAAGCATGTTTTTATTGTAATTTAAAAAAAACCTTTGTGTTTGTGTCCTTTATAAAGTTTATATCTCCTCTACCTGGCATTACATTTTATGACACACATGGCCTGGCCCAACAAGGTCTCATTTATGTCAGATCCGGCCCTCATAACGAATGAGTTCAACACCCTTGCTCTAATTCTTAGGTACCTAAATCTGGCATATGTAACAGAATATATGAACTGAGTCTGGAAATCAGTGACCAGCTGATCTTCCTTAAAATTGAAGTAATATGTGCCATAAGCATGGCACGAACCAGGCTGCTCATGTATGTATGTTCATCTTCCCGTGACCTCAGTATAGGATATCCAGTGTGGCGTAGTGGTTAGAATGTCAGACTAGGATCTGGGAGACCCAGGTTCAAATCCCCACTTGGTCATGGAAACTTGCTGAGCCAGTAGTACACTCTCAGCCTAACCTGCTCACTGAGCCCCCTCTGGGAAGAAAAACAGGACAGGAATAAAGTGAATAAAAATCTAGAAGTGGTTAAAAAGACTCATGATTCAAGTTGCTTAGAAAAGTCCAAAACTTTTCACATAAGTAGTTATGCTGAGAACTTTGATGTACCTGTGATCCCCAGATTCTCTTTGGGTTGCCTCAGGTTTTTTTTTAATGGAATTTGTTTCAAGCATGGTGCTGAGCATCTTTGCATGTGCACAGCAACCACTTGGGCTACGTGGTGATAGCCAGGTAATTCCCTACATTCTGCAGACCATGCAAGTCTGGAGAATAATGAAGCTCTGTCCAGGATTCTCTGGGGAGAATTCTTCTTCTTTTTCTCTGGCTCTGGGATGGGGTGGTGTGTGCAGCCAGTCAAGCACTTTGCCTCCTTTGGGCCACCTCAGTCCAGGCCTTCTGCTGCTGCCATTTCTGCAAAGTGAGAGTATCCCCTGGGGGGGATGTGGGCCCAGGTTTGTGGCCTGCCTGGCAGAAACCTTGTGGTTATTTCAGGGGCTGGTGGCAAGGTCTCCTTTGCAGACTCTAGCAGGGCAGGGGGCATCTGGCTCTGCTGGGACATTGGCAGCAGGCACCTCTGCAGTGTTGGGCTCTCCCTGGTGTCCCTAGGTCCTCCTAGATCTTTTCTTCTGAGGACTCTGAGTTGGAGTCACTGGGCTGGGCAGAAGAGGTCATGACAGGTAAAACCTTCGCAATTTGTAGTAAATTTATGATACAGCTTCTTGAGCAGAAGGTAGTTATAGTCGCGGCCAGGTCATTAGTGACCGACTCATTGAAAACAGAACCATTGTAGGCCACCTCTTTTTTGTGTGTGCACTGTTAAATGCATCTTTTAAATAACCATACAGAGACTACAGGCCAGTCAGCAACATCATTCAGGAAGTGAGCACAAGAACTGATTATACTGTTAGTCCCCTATGATCATGGCAATCAGCAAGTGATAGTGTCAGAGCAAGTCTCAGTTCAGAAATATATTCTTGTCTCATAGGCTCTGGTCACACTGCAACTGACATGCGCTTTGTTCCCGGTTTATTTAAATTGGGAACATTTTTATTCGCATTGGGCTGTCTACATGCAGCCAGCCCCTCTTTCCCAGCACCCGCTTGCCTGCTGCTGCGCCGTCCTTCCAGGTGATCCTGCCAGCCACGGGGAGGCTTGGGCAGCTACTGCTCCTGCCGACACTTGGGGGGGGGTGCTGCCGCCGCTGCTGCCGCCATTGACCCACGAAAATAGGTTCCGCCGTCTCCGCCATCCTCCTTGCCGGCCCCATCCAGGCTGCCGTAGCCCCCACCTCTCGTTCCCGCCTCCAGGGCCGTCGTTGTGCATTTTTTTTTAAAGCTTCTGGTTTGAGCGCTTGACTAAACATGCGCTTAATAAATCCATTATTAAACTTTAAATGGATTTATTAAGCGCATGTTTGCTCAAGCGCTCAAACCGGAAGCTTTTTTTAAAAACAAAACCCAAGAACGTTCAGACGGCTCTAATCTCAATCCTTGCGAGAGAGGGGCTGTCCACATAGGCGAAATTGCGCAATCAAAGCAGAAGTGCCAGGAAAACACTAGTTTCTCCAGGGGTCAGGAAAACCTGGAAGCATTGTGCGAGTAAGCCCGCTTTGTGGCAGGAGGCGGATTGGCGCGTGTGAACGTGAAACTGACATGCGCAAGTAAACAGCAGCGAATCCCGATCAAAACAGCAGTGTGATCGGACCCTTAATGATATGTATTTCTACAGGTTTGACAAAAACTACCCTCTTCATTTATTTCATTGCTTTGTCCCTTCAGTTGTGCTGGCCAACACTGCTGGCTGCCATTTTGTTTCTATTCCCATTTTAAAAAACAGTAATTACTGTTCTCACCTTCATTTCAGGCATTTGTCACATAGGCATATTTAACTGGTGATGTGTTGTTGTTGTTCAGTTGCACAGCTGAGTCCGACTCTTCACGATCCCATGGACCAGATCACGCCAGGCCCTCCTGTCTTCCGCTGTCCTCTGAAGTTTGCTCAATTTCATGTCTGTTGCATTGATGACACTGTCTAACCATCTCATCCTTTGCTGTCCCCTTCTTCTTTTGCCTTCAACCTTTCACAGCATCAGGGTCTTCTCCAGTGAGTGCTCCCTTCTCATTTGGTGACATCATTATAAAAACTAAAACAGAATGAAGGCACTACTTCCTGCTCTCAGTCTGGCAATGTTTTTGTTCAAGAAAAAAAATGGAAGAAATGACTCTTGTCTACTGTAGAAAGCACAAGTGCTGCAATTGATAAGTGAAGCAAACTTTTTTTCCTCACTTTTGCCCAGGGATACTGGGTTGGTCCAGTCTAAACTGGCAATTTCCATCAAATCCTTGTTCCTGTTGCAGCCTGCCCTTGTATCTTTCTTTTAGTCCCCTATCCCACAGGAGCAGCATTTCATGGATATCTATGGGCTGCATTGGAAGAGGGGGTGGGCAAGTTCCATTCTGCCACCAGAAAATTTAGTCTGAATCCATTGGTTCCATCCTAGTAGCAGCCCTAATTTAGATAGCCTAGGCTTGCCTGATCTCATCAGATCCTAGAAGCTAAGTACAGTTGGCCTTGGTTACTACATGGATGGGCAACCACCAAGGAACCACCAAAGATGGGCAACCACCAGGGTTGCTATGCAGAGGGAGAGCAATGGCAAACTACCTCTGAATGACTCTTGCCTTGAAAATCCTACAGGATCACCATAAATTGGCTGCAACCTGACTCTTCACTTTCCACCACCAATGGTGTCATGAGGATCTCTTATGTCCACTCTTTCTTCACATATTTTTAACATAGATTTCTTGTGGTTCTTTGGCCTCATCTTCTCGCTGGCCCAGGGGTTTCCTTAAGTCTCCATAAGCCAGCTGCAACTCGACGGCAAGAAACAAAACAAAAACAGTTGGAGATGGTAATGACAGCAGCCAGATGTGGAAAGAATATTCCTCCCCTTACCAACCATGATGGCAGTGTGGTGGGCAGGATTTATCTCCTCAGCTAAGTCCCTGCCAGTGTAGTTGCTATGTGTCCATACTTGTGATAGAAGTCCCTATGTGTGCTGCCCGTACAAGGAGTAGGCACCCTGCTACAAGAAGGTTTTGTTATATTTCAATATCCTTATCTTCTTTTTTTTGTATTTTTGTGTGTATGTGTGTGCATGTACGCCCATGCCTGGAAGTCATGGTGACCTCTGGTGACTCCTACAGGGGCGTGGAGGATGTTCAGAGAAGTGGCTTGATGGCCTGCTTCTGCCCCCTGGCCCTGGTATTCTCTGGAGGTCTCCCATCCAAATACTTGTCAGAGTGGGCCCTGCTTAGCTTCTGAGATCTGACAAGATTGAGCTTGCCTGGGCTATCCAGATCGGGGCTTATTCTTATCCTTTTTTGAGAGAGTCGCAATTCTTTTTGAGAAAGTCTTCTCTTTTTGGTAAGCAGCTAAGAATTTTGCAGCAATGAGGCCATAGACTGGCTTATCTATGAAAATCAGACTTCTCTCTCTCTCTCTCTCTCTCTCTCTCTCTCTCTCTCTCTCTCTCTCTCTCTCTGCCCAGTAAACTCACAGCACCACAATCAAGTTTTTAACATCATTTTTTTCTTTGTACATTCATTCATGAAACAGCCTTCTAGCAGGGGTTGAGGGTATAAAATAGTCTACAGAAACATTGTGCATTTGTTAATAGATTTATTTTAGTGACCTTCATTTTAATTGCTTACCACCATGGCCTTTTCCAGCAGTGCTAGTGCAACCTTTAAAAATAATAGTGCCAATGTCAATCACACAAAAAACAACATACAAAACCTCTGCAAAGTGATCAATTAAGCCTTAAGTACAAATGCAATGCACAGCCAAGCAAACTGGCTGAATACACAGCAGCCCAAGCAGAGTGTACAATTAGCTTCAAATGCCAAACTTCACATGCAACTAAAGTGGATGTACATTAGGAAGGGAGGGGGGGAATCCATAGTGAATTCCATGTGCATGTCAAATAGACTTAAGAATTTTTGGTGAACAAAAGCCATTCTGCTAGCCTCCTTTGCAAAGGATATAATTAGTAATTCTTTCAGTTTCCTGGGTAGAGATGGCACATATGAAAAATAATAGGCTGTCAATACCCTCAAGGGTTAGCAGCAAGAACTTAACAAAGGAATATATTTTAGGACAACAAGCTTTTTAGCTGAGTATCTGTGGTGTTTGAACAGACTTTCTGCCAGGAAAGCAGGTTCTTCAGACGAAGGCAATGTGGCATCTTGTTGCTTCAGAATCTCCTTTCTGGGGGAAAAATGGGGGGGGCGCTTTAGTGATGATGGGCCAGCTGCAGTTTCTGAAAGGGCACCAAGTTGCCCTTTGAAAATTCACCCACAAAAACGAACAATGCCAGAGCACAAGGAAAGGGCACTTAGGCCGGGTCAATGCATGCAGCAGAACAAGATGGGAAAGAGATGGCAGTTGTGTAGTGACAGAAAGGACAATACCATTTCAGAGCATGGGGAGGGGGAGAATGCCATTTTTGAATGCCTCTGTTTTTTAAAAAAGTACATCCAAGTAGAAAATGCATACGTTTATTTATTTGATTTATTTATTTAAATGCCACTAGGGTTGCTGTCCTTCAGGTGGGGCTTAGAGGTCTTCCGAAATTAAAATTAGTCTTCAGACTAAGTTCCCCTGGAGGAAATAGCAGCTTTGGAAGGCGCAATCATCTCCCTGCTGAACACTGTTCCCTCTCCCAAACTCCACCATCTCCAGAATTTTCCAGGCTGGAGTTGCTAGCCGTATACCCTGCATCTCTCCCTAGTGGAGACCCACAGTGTCTTACATGGTTCTCGTCTCTCCTCCTCCATTTTATCCCCCTAACAACCATCCTCTGAGAGGTGTTAGGCTAAGAGTGTGTGGCTGGTGCGAGGTTACCCAGTTAGCGTCCATGGCAGAGTTGGGATTCAAACTAGGGTCTTCAAGATCCTTGACTGATACTTGAAACACTAGACCATGTTGGCTGTTTGACTAAATCTATTTGACTTAACATCAGCCCTCTGGCCACCAACCCTGCAAAAGGGGTGTGAACACAAAACAAGCCCTTCATTAATAAGAGGGAGTCATTAATATATTCATGGAGTTTATAAGACATCAGTTCTTCATACTATCAGACCATTCAAAGTATTTTAGAGCCTTATTTAATTTTATAAGTTTTTGACAGATGTTGTTGTATTTTTTATTTAAGAAAAACAATCAGTGACTCCTAGTTCTTAGTGGATCTAGGGGCAGACTTGCAGCCACGGAAAAGAATCCAACTGAAACAGTTCATAAAAGATCATTTTTTAAAATTTATGGTGAATATAGCACGACAAATATATCCAAATTATACTGTTAAATGTAATCATGTAGCAAGTATGAAAAGCTATGCTGTGATTTTTTTTTTAAAAAAAATATCAGCTTACATACCCCCTTTGAAGTACTAAGGATGTATATAAATGGAAATAACATCAACTACTTAAGTTGCATAGCTGAACTTCAGGTTTTTAGCACAGGTAATAAGCAGCCGCCACCCCACACGCAAAATTTTTCATTACTCTAAATATGCAGAATTAACTCAATTATGTATTTACATCCAAGTACAAAATACAAATTGCCTGAAAAACAACTCTCATGAACTTTACTTGGAAAGAAACAGTGTTCTTTTGATAGTTCTTTAATATATTACGAAGATCATCTCAGGCATGAATTGGGATCTGAGCATAGTGTAGCTATTAAGCTATCAGACTAGAGCTAGAGAGACTTGGGTTCAAATCACCACTCTTACATAAAGTTCACTGGATGATGACCCCTGGGACAGTCACTCTATTGCAAGCCTAGCTTTATAGGGTTGTTCTGTTTGAAGCAAACTCCTTTGAAGAAAAAATACGATAAACAGTGATTTAATAATAATCCAATAGCTTCAGGTGGGTAGCCATGTTGGTCTGAAGCAGCAGATATCTGAAGAAGTGTGCATGCACACAAAAGCTTATACCCAGAATAAAACTTGGTTGGGCTTAAAGGTGCCACTGGACTCAAACTTTGTTCTTAATAAACCAATGTTCTATGGCATGATTAAAAAATTGCTTTGTCAAGTGCCAGTCACCTTGGGATAATGGTTGAACTAGGTCTGAGGAGTCCTGAGTTCAATTCCCCATTCTGCCATGGAAGCTGTCTGGATGATCTTGAATCAAAAACAAGAATGAAATCTGTGTTTTTATTAGGACCTTTTATTAGGACCAAAAAAAAAATGACACAAAACATTATATAAGCTTTCAAGCTCCCCAGAACTCTTTATGAGGCTGGATGTTCAATAAACTGAAAGTTTACCTAGAGAAGATAGAAGTGACGGTGGCTGGGAAGGCAGATGTTTTGAAGGACACTTTGCTTTGCCACTTTTGATGGGCTTCAGCTCACACTTGCTGACTCTGTTAAGAGCCTTGAGGTTATACTGGAGAAGCAAGTTAATGCAGTTGCAAAAAAATGTTTTCTTCCAACTCAGCCTTGCCCACAAGATGACCTCTACCTTGACTGAGCCAATCTGGCAACCTGGATCCATGCCATGGTAACATCAAGACTAGACTACTTTAATGTACTCTATCTTGGTCTCCCCTTGAAGTCAATTCGGCAACTCCTGTTAGTTCAATATGGCACAGCTAGGTTATTATTGGGAGCAATTATCACTCCCATTCTTCAGTCATTCCATTGGCTGCCTGTCAATTACCGGGCTCAAGTCAAGGTACTGCCTATCACAAACAAAGCCTTTCATTGCCTTGCTCCCTCATACATGCAAGGCTGCCTCTCTCCCTATGTTCTACCATGACAATTTTGCTCTTCCCAGTGTGGCCTTCTGCAAGTGGTCAGAAGCTGTTGTGGCCCCCACCTTCTAGAACAGCCTCCTTGATGTGTTAGGAAGGTTTGCACTCTCCTGGCTTTCCACAAACTATGCAAAATGGAATTATTCAAGGGTAGGACTATATACTGCAATGAAATGGTCAGAAAGTTGCCATGGTAATATTGTTTTGCCCAAATGCAGAGCATCCCCAGCATCCCCCAGCAGTGTGCTCACATCACTTCTAGGCACACAGGAAGTGACATCAGTGCTCCGTTGGCAACTTTATCACACATCCAGTGAGAGCCCCCAGTGAACTCCCCTCATCAGTTGCCAGGTCCCAACTGGCAACCCTATATTAACCACATAATTAAAAATTTTCCCCTTAAAAACATGGGAATTAGCTAAATATAAAAAAGTCATTGAGTTGTTAGTGCCAGATTATTGTGCTCAATTTACATGTGCAGCAGTTATTAAACTCAGGTGTACAGAGAAGTCTCAGAAGAAGCCCTGAAGTGTCTACGTTGGCTGTTGACCTTGGAATTTTTAACCTGTCAACCTGAGGATAATACCTTCCAAAACCTGAGTCAGACAGTTGAAATCTGAGACCTTCTCTCCTGGATGATAAACTAGTGCCAAAACAAAGAACTTGAAATTCAGTTAATTTCCTGAGTTTGTAGGCATTGCTTTTGCTTTGGAATGCTTCAAATGCCACTGAAACACAGATTTCTGATATGAAATTGTTTTATACAAGCATGAAACTCAGGTATTGGGGATGGAAAAACCAGCCATGGGGGTGGGGCGGAGAACAACTTTAAACACAAATATTAGTATTTTGTGGGGCATGAAGAAAACAAGAAAATCAAACTAAATTATTTTGCTTCACAAAGTTATTCTTGAGATTGGCTTACAATTGACAGAATTTTTATGAAGAAGACAGATCTTGACATGTCCTAAATATATATATTAAATTATATATAAAAAGGACAACACTTTTAAGATTTCTTTTCTGAGCCAGTTACATGTATAAGTAACATCCAGGGCTGGAGATGTTGAACTCTCTTCAAAAAAACTGCAAACACACTGATCATTTGGTCCCTTGAACAATGTTACTACTTAAAAAAAAAAAGATTTCAGCATGCACATATATGGTCCTTATCACAGAGATTGGGGAAATTCCTAAAAGTCATGGAGGATAAGATTACTGTTCCAGATGGAGGGTCAATGACATCACATCTGGGTGTTTCCCATAGAGATTTGGGGGAAATTCCTCCATCAGCACCATTCCTCCCATTTTTCTCCCACTCCTCAAATTATTGAGGCAAATGGCAAACCTAGTCATATAACCCCTAGCCACCATTAATTTTATAACTGTTCTTGCACATGCATATCCACATATAAAGCATTTGACAAATTATCATCAAGTAGAATTTTACTGAACATTTAAACAGTCTTTCCCTTCTCTCTGCTACCGTAAAACAAATAAAACAAAATAGAAAGTGCATTTAATTCCTTAACTGTATTTCTTCCAAGCATAACTCAGGAGGGTCCGATTTGTAGAAAATAGATGGTTTCTTAAGACATATGAGAGAAGTGATACCTTTTTCTCTGGCTTCTCTGACAAGATGTTCTGTAGTAACGGGAGACATTTTACTAGCGGATTCCCCCCCAGGTCAAGTGTTATAAAAACAACTGTAGAGCAATAAACACACTGGGCACTTTGTCCAGTTAGTGACAATTAGCCATAATTTCACCATTTAGTTGCAAAGGAAACGTTGTAAAAAGTAATCAGTAGTTTTCAATCCCTTGTAAAACATGACTGCTCAATAAAGAGAGGTCAGAATTTCTGTGCTCAGAGGAGTATCTGTTTATGTCAGGTGTGGTTGGATATATATGCAAACATATAATTAAAAAATAGCCTCCATCCACCAGAGTCAAAGTAGGAATGAGCTGAATGGACAAAGCAAGCTAAATCAGATTGCCACGGGTGGTTGAAGCAAGTGATAGAGCATTCATTCCAATTCTGTATTTTAATACCCTTAAAAGAAAAGTCAAATGTGTGTGTGTGTGTTCGCTACCCTCAAAGAATTTGGGTGTTTTTTTTCCAGTTTTCCATTCCTGCCACTCTGACACAAATGGTTCATATAACAGAATCCATCAAATATAATTAAGATCAATGAAAGCAAGACATCTCTATATCTAATAGCCAAGGGCAGGCTGATCTGCAGATATTTAAATCTTCAGATTGGGCCCACACTGACTAAAAACAGATTCTTCTGCAAACTTGGGGGATTCACCAGGTTTGCAGAAAAATCTGAAAACATGAAAAAAAACAAAACCCACTTGGAGCGTTAAACTCCCCAAAATAAAAGAGCGTTATCTGGGCATGCACAGACAATACACATACCCCAGTTCTGCAGAGCTGGTGGCAGTGGAGGATTCTGGGAGCTGCTCTAGGCCTAGCAGTGATGGCAGAGGATTCTGGAAACTGCTCCAGGCTGGTGGCAGATTCTGGGAGTCACTCTGGGCTCAGAGCAGCTCTTAGACACGGCTGCCACTGTGACTGGGCTCAAAGGTGGGTGGTAATGCCCCTGGAGACATGCTGGGCTCAGGGATGATGGGGGGGAGATGGTATACCCCCCATGAGTCTTGCAGGTCTCCCACTTCTATAATTTTAATTAATATCTATCAAAACAGCAGAATCAATATAAATCTGAAAATATGTATCTGCCAGCCACCCCAAACAGCAAACTTCCTACTTTTGCCTTTTTTTTAAATATCTGGTGAGCTAGCAGAGGCCACGGATTCCAAGCAGAGCTTGCCAGATCAGGCCCTTTAACTCATCAGCTTACCTGTAAACACCACAATAATTGGAGCAGAACCTCATTTGGTGAACTGAGTGCACAGGCAAATGAATACTCGTCGCAGTAGAGGCTCTCATGGGAATCCTGAGCCTAGATTGTAGGGCTATACCAGAATAAACTAAGCACATTAAATTGGGCTCATAAAATAACAATAAGCCATTTAAGCAGCTTAATAGAATTGGAAGCTGAGTCACAAGATATAA
This sequence comes from Gekko gecko, assembly GCA_029375565.1. Taxonomy (NCBI): domain Eukaryota; kingdom Metazoa; phylum Chordata; class Lepidosauria; order Squamata; family Gekkonidae; genus Gekko; species Gekko gecko. The sequence goes on along the minus strand of JAPDNY010000004.1, from coordinate 161,810,700 downwards.
ACATTCCAGATCGTTACAAATGTAAAACACTATTTTAGCAATATTGTTGACCAGACATAAGAATGTTGATTGTTGGATTATTTTACCTTTGTAATTGTAGATTTGCTTAATTGTAGATCTGTGTTCCATTCCTGTTGATTGAGGTCCTATTGTATTGTGTTTAAAAATATAAAAAATAAAAAACTTTTTAAAAAATCAATCTCTGTACTACATTCCCAGCAACTGGTGCCACATTCTGGACTAGCTGCACTTTCTGAATGCTCTTTAAATGGTTCACAAGCAATTTACACAATTATAGCCACAGAGCAAGCTTCCTCTGTGCAAATAACTTAATTGAAAACCTGGTCCAGAAACCATTTTGGGGAGATTACTGTATCAGGTAATCACATCCCTATGTTGACATGAGGCCAGTTGTGGATATATAACATGCTCTGAATTTATACAGACGATAGAAGGACATTAGTGGAAGGATGCCAAAAGCCCTATTGTCTCCCTGCCCCTCTCCATCTAGGCACCTGCTTGCAACATCAGGATCTTCCCCAGGTGACACCAAAACCCACTGCTCCCACACTCCCTCTCTCCACCAGAGATACCAAGTGGCCACCTTATACCACCGCCACACCTCATCAAACCAGCAGAAAGCAAGGCAGGTGGGTGCAGTCTTCCTACCGCCTCTCAGCCTAGCAGGAGGGTGAGGGAGGTGAATATTCCTGACAGCATGGGCACCCTAGACTCAGTTGCCAAAAATCCTTTGGATAGCCCTGCTTCAGCAACTATATTATCAATGCTTCAGCAACTAGGAAATGCCTGATCTATGATGGACAGCCAACATATTACCTGATCACATTCTCCTCCTACCAGGCACTGTTATTATTGAATTTGGATAGCACACACCTGACAGGTTTGTTGGAGCAGAAAGCACTCATTGTGCAAGGAGGCAACGTCATTAAGGGATATGACCCGAGTAGGGAGTACCTGCGGGCACGACTACAGCTCAGTCCCAGTGACTCCATAGGAAAATCAAAACACTATTTTTATTCAAGCTGTTCCTCTGATATGATAACTTCCCTTCTTTTATTCTCACCTGAGGGGTCTTATACAACACTTTGCCAACACTTTCCATATGAGGAATTTACCATGTCAAAAATTAACACCAGAACTAATCAGTCAATGTACCTTGGTCTTGGGCTCTAACACCTAGTCTGGGCTGCAGGAAGATCTCGAGCAGAACAGCTCTAGGAAATACTGAAATGCGCCATTGTACGAACTAAGAAACTGTATTAACAATAATGGAATTGGTTTTAGATGATTTTATGGTGTTTTATTTTTATTTATGTATTGCTTGTGAGCCACCCTGAGCCTGCATTGCGGGTAGGGTGGGGTATAAATATGATAAATAAATACATAAATAAATAAATTCATATATTGCCTCAAGTATTACAGACGTTCATTGGGTGGGAATGTCAAAACTCTTTTCATCTGAAGTTTTGCTACGTAGATTTGATGACTTCAGAAAAAGGGCATCTGGACTCTGAAGCTCTTCAGTGATTGATAGGAATGGGCACAAACTGGCTCACAAACTAAAGTTCATCATGAATTTTGGCTGGTTTGTGGCTTGCGAAGTGAAGTTTGTGGCAGGGTGACTGGTACTAACATTGCACAAACTTTCCATTTGTGGTGGTTTATGAATGGAAAATATAGTTTTATTTACATCTACACAATAGCAAATATTAAAAGATTTTAAAAAAGCGGTCTGAAAATCAGACTTCATAGAACTTCTGCATGAGCTTGAAATATGCTTTAGTCGTTTTACATACAGAATTCATGATTTCACATACATAGTTGATACATATATCAAATGACCAATAAGACCATACATGTTTTGGCATCTACAGCCTTCCTTAGTAGTCAATAATACTATGAGAAAACACACACACCCAGAAGCAAATATATATAAATTGAAGCCAGGTATTGCTTTTTCATATGCTGCGTGGTTGCTGAAAATTTACGGAATAGGATAACTTCTCATGGTGACTGCACATGCACAACAAAATCTTCAATGATATAATAATCTGGTATAAAATTTTCCAAGTCTCTAGATGTCTGCGACACTGATGATGGCTGTGGATGGCAAACCCTTCTCCCTCATGGAAGACATAGCCTTTCACTGGCTGCTGCAACACCTGGCTCCCTGGCACTCCATCCCCTCACAGAGGACCATGACCCAACAAGTCTTGCCCACCATGTACTTCCCTGCAGTGGCCATGGTCAAGGCTCAGCCCTCCAGAGAGCAAGGCAGAACTAATGCACTTCATGGCAGACCTCTGGAGCAGCCCTCAGCACAGCTACTTCTCCTTCAATGCCCATTGATGGCAACCAGAGGACCACTCTGTCTGGACTGTCAGGGCATGGTTCAAGCCCCAGGAGGGGACTGTCCTGCCACCAGGCTACAAAGTTGTTCTGCTCCATATGCAGGGGATGGATGTAGAACACATGGCATAAAACATTGTTGTCAAGATACAAAGTAGCCTGAGAGAGTGGGTGGGTGGCTGCAATATCATCTGTGGCTACATGGTCATGGACACCAGCACCAACATGCCGACAGCGGAGAAAGCTTCATCTGGGCATCATCTGCCCGGCACACATGCTTCACCTGATGGTGAAGGATGCGCTGCAGCTGGGGACCACTGTCAAGGCTACCTGGGATGCTGCCACCCACGAGATATGGTCCTTGCTTGAGACCTGCTGCTGCCTGGCTGCCCACTACTTGAACACTGTCTGCTGCATGAGTGGCAGGAGGAGGGGGATGAACCTGAACAGTGGCTCATTCTGGACCACCTGCTGGAACTCCACCTACACCATATTTGCACATTTGGTGGAGCAGAAGAGTGTGGTGAAGGATGTCTCTAACTCCATTACCATCCTGTATGGGGAAGAGGAGTTCAGCATCAGCTCCAACAACAAATGGTACATATCCCCAAATGGTACATATCTTCGTGCCCTTCCAGGACACCACTGACATGTTCTGCACCCATATGGACAGCCTGGGGCAAGTTATCCCCCTGATTCGAAGGCTGGACCAGGAGCTGGTCTCCACATTGGAGCCAGGTCCCAAGGGAATAGTTGCTCTCCTGTGGGTCACAGAGAAGTGGTGGGTGGCCATCAATACCAGGTCGCATCCTCTCTGCAAGTGGGGGGGGGGTACAAGCTAGCTTGTATGTATGACCTCCAGTTAGAAGGCAACATTGCTCTCCAGAATGCAGAGCTCATGGAAGCGTGGTCTCTGCAAAGAAGTGTGGAAGGTGCAGGCCAACAGTCAGAGGGAACAGTGGGTAGAAGAGACTGAAGAGGAGAAGGAGGAGCAGCCCAGCACCTCTGCCTCAAAGAATCCAACCAGGGAGAAGCCCTGGTTGTCAGTGGTGAACTGGGAGATCAGCAGTAGCAAGAAAGCCAGCTGTGCAGTTGCAGAGGATTTGGCAGAGGTGAAGGAATACCTTGTCGATTCCCCTAACCCCTCCAACACTAAACTCCTGGAGTACTGGTCACTAAAGGCTGTCATCTGGCCTGACTTCTCATGCATTGGTCATGAGTCTCCACTCCTATCCTCCCACCAGTGTCCAGACTGATTGGGTGTTCTCCCACCTGGAAGACAGTTCTCTGTTCATAACTCAGACCCCCAAAGTCCAGCCTGCACATAACATGGACAGCATGTAGAGGAGCATCAGGGGGAGGTCTCCAGTGAGTTTGATTCCTCTAGCTTGCACAGGATTAATTATGTACACTGCTGAACCACTCAAACCTGCACCTGTCATTACTGCCATTTCCCCAGAAAGCACTTTCCTAGGACACCTTCCTTAGGGGGCTGTAACACAGACCCCATAAATTCAATACTCACCAAATTTAGGGGGTTGATAGAAGAGAGTCGGCTGGAGATCCTCTGCAAGTTTGGTGTCTCTAGCATGTGGGGGGGATTCTACCACATCATGAACCTCACAAACTGAACCAGTTCATTTAGCACCTAAAAATTTGTGATGGTTCATGGTTCACAAACCAGGCACACCACAAACCTTGAACAAAATTGCATTTTCCCAGTTTGTGCCCATCCCCAGTGATCAGTGATGGTAAAGCTCAGCATCTTCCTGGTGTTCTGTAGATGCAGGTTAACTTCACTTGGGCCGGGGCTTTTTCTGTGGTGCGACTCACTAGTACTGAGCACCAGCAACTTGTGGGGTTCTCTTCCGAGTCCGGGGGGGACTGGCAGAAATCAGGGCAACCTTACATAAGTACCACATTTTTTCTTAATGTACAAAAAAGCACTGAATGCCCCCCTTACAGGCCTAATAGTTTCTCAGTGGCCCTACGCACTGTAGAAGGGGTGCCACAAAACTCACAGCAATCCTTTTCGTCAATCAAACATACCCCATTTGTCCAGCCTGGATTATATTCATCTTTATACCAATGCAATCACAAAATATATTTTCATTTTTTTCATGGAGGAAGGGGCCATGAAGGCAAAAGTGCCTAGGGCCCACAAAAGTCATAAAGCAGCCCTGGTGGACTGTTTGGTATTATACCCTGATCGATACTTCTAATCTCCCCATTGCCAAAAAGGAGAGGAAAAAGAGATCTCTCCTCTCCAAGCAATGCTGCTGAGAGAGAGGAGAAAGTTCAGTTCATCACCTCATCTCTGAAGCCCAAGCAATCTGCCCCTTTCCCATTCAAGCCAACAGTCATCCCATGATCTGTTGGAAGTCACCTCCTGACCCTCTATAAAAACTTCGTTGAGAAAAGAGCAAAATTTCCCCAGGAGATCAGAATCCGATTCCCAGCTGGGGGTTGGATTCTGATGGCTACGAATAGCCCAGTTCTACAAATAGACATGACCAGGCTCTCAACAGCCCAAATGATTAATCAGTTGAACTGGCAGGTGTTCAAACATCCCTGCTCAGGGGTGGTAGTGAAAAGTGCCATCAAGTCACAGACAACTTAAGGCAACCCTATAGGGTTTTCAAGGGAAAGAGACGAACAGAGGTAGTTTGCCATTGCTTGTTGCTGCCTAGCAACTCTGGATTTCCTTGGTGGTCTCCCATCCAAATACTAACCAGGGCTGACCCTGCTTAGCTTCTGAAATACAGCAAGATCGGGCCAGCCTGGGCCATCCAGGTCAAAAGTACACCCCATTTTACTCAATGGGGCTTTTGCTCAGGAAAGTGTTATTAGGATTGCAACCTATCAGTGCAATCAGGGCCGGCTCTCCCAGTAGACCAACTAGGGTGATAGCCTAGGGCACAGATCTCCTAGGGGCGCAGCGAGGCCCCTGTCACTGCTGCCACCCGCCCCTAGCATGGCTTTCTGGGTGCCCACCAGCTCACTTTGCCTCCTCACTTCCCCCTGGCTCACTTCCCACCTCCTCCCTCCTGCTCAGCATGCCCCTTCCCCCTCCCCCTCCAGACCATCACCTGCTCCCCCTTTGCCGCTTCCTCCTCTTCCTCCTCCCGCCTGAATGCCTGGAAATCCCGAGCTCAGCAAGGCCCCCAAGGTGGCCACTGTCCTCCGCAGCCCTCCTCCTCCTCTTTCCACGTGCTCTTTGGCGGCTCTTCCAGGTAGGCTGAAAGAAGCAAGTGGGCAGCAGGAGGCTTGGTGCTGTGCACGCCATGCCAACGTGCCCAGCTTGCCCAGGCACAAGTGGCGATGTACCCTCCCTCCTCTCCTGTGGGTGCTTTGGTCCCCTTGGGCTGCCATTGCCCTGCTCATCCGCTGACTCCTGAAGGGCTCACCTCACTAACCCCGTTAGGAGGGGCCAGCTCCCGCAGCAGCCACCAGCTTCTTGGCTCGCAAAAGCGCTCGCAAAAGCGAAAGCACCATGGGGGGATGCCGGCAAGCCAAAGGGGAGCTTCACTTTGTGGGAAAGCTGCAGGATCCAGTGGGGAAGCCTCCCCACTGGTCTGGGGGAGCTGGGGGGCTCCCTTCGGGTTACAGAGAGCAAAAGTCCTCCAGTCGCACCTGAAAGACTGGTACAGATTTTAGAACAAAGTTGGAGTCCTGTGGCACCTTAAAGGGCAACCAAGTTTTAGTCAAGGTAGGAGCTTTCCTGTGCAGCTGTCAAGTTTGGAGAGTCAGTGCACATGGGGGGGGGTGCCAGAAGGTAGCCTTGCCTAGTGTGCAAAAATCCCTGGAGCCGACCCTGAGTGCAATCCTATACAGAGTCATAACCTTCTAAGCCCATTGACTCCAATGGACTTGAAATGGTATAACTCCCCTCAGGATTGCAGTGCACATCACCAAGGGATATAAGAAAAATGAAATGTTACTTAGAATAACTTGTAAATGTATCCTTACTAGTGCTTTTTTTTTTAAGATCTTGCACAAATAAAAAAAAAAAGGTCAGCCACCATTCGGACTCATGCATTCCCTTGAATCATTGAGTACATTATTTGAAAGTCATCCCAGAGAGCAAGACATTGATTAAACTGCCAATGAATCACATTCTTCTATTGTGCGGCAATGCCTTAAGGTACGGATTGTATTTAATTACCGTCTGTTCTAACCTGAACGCACAGCAGGATGGATTATTATCTCATTTAACTCCAAGCAACCTGAGGCAAGGCCTTCCTACAAAATAGCTTAAATCTAAAATAAATAATAAAAGTGGCGTTGTTTTTATTTGTTCTGTGTGATCTCCATATCTACAAGAGGGTCCTGTATTTCCTAGGGCTTAGCTTGGGTCCGGTGGAAAGTAAGAAGCTCAATGTGTTCTAGGAGGAGAAGGCTGGAGTGTCAGAACTCAAGGGAAAGTAGTGCACAGTAAGGAAAGCTACAGTCTCCTCCCCCACCGTTTGTCTCCCTGCAGCCTTCTCCTCAAGCATTTTACTTCCAGGTGGGCTCACTTTCGATACCAGCCCTAGTTTAGGGAAAGGTGTCATAGACAGTATGCTGAGTGTACCATGCAAGTGATGGAGGGTTTAGCATGCTTCACCAGGTGCCCTATTTGCTGTTAAAATCGCATACAGAAACCCATACACATTTTTTTTGCTATTGGATGAAGACAGAGGGCTTCCACCATCATATTTAGTTTACTATTGGATGAGATTGATTGTTCAAATCCTTTTCAGTTTGGATTCAGTCTGATTACGGCCTGGAACCAGCCTTGATAAACACCGCTCAACTCTATTGGTCCTCCAGGCTCTTTCTTAAGTCTTTTCTGCCATCAGCTATGTTATTTTTCTGGTGAACAAGGCCAAATATAACCCTAGGAGAGACAGTATTATATTCAGTCTTTGCTTGAAGGCATTCCAAAAGGTGTTACTGGGTCCCTTCTGCTTGACCCTGTGACCACTGGTTTATGGGGCTCTGCAGGATTCTGTCTCCCATCTAAGGTTGCCAGGTGCCTACCTCATGCCAGTGGGGGGTGTTCTGGAGATGGGTGGAGACATTGGCAACACAATGACATCACTTCCAGAAGTGATATGATCGTGTCAGCAACGTTGGGGTGACTTTCTACTTTTTGGACAAAACTCTGTGGTAAAAATGGCTACAAACCATAGAGTTTTACTCAAAAAGTAGAGCGCCACCCCCAATGTCACCAGCACAATGACATCACTTACGGAAGTGATGTCATCATGTCACTGATATCGTACAGGCACGTCTGTTTGGGGGTGGGGTTTCTCTTGTTGGCTAGTTGGCCAGGGACAGGCAGAGGATCTTCCACCCCCAAATCAGGACTGGCAAGCCTACTCCCATCCCCATTTTTAAAAAATGAGTGACATTAATGCCTTCCATGATAAAGGCTATCCAAAGATTTCCAGAATGCCTTTGACTAGATTACATTAACTGGAATGCATTTGATGTGTTATGGTCTGATTGTTACAAATTGATTTATAGATTAAGATAATTTTACCCCACCTGGTATCCCTTGTATATTTCAATTTTGAATGTGCTTTATATTAGATTTATTAGCCACCTTAAGGAACCTGATGTATGAAAGCACAGCACATGAATGTACCTTAAACAAATAAATAAAATTCTTAATGCTCTGATATGATTCAATCTTATTGTGGTTGCTGTGTGTGGATGTTAGGGTTGCCAGGCCTCCTGCTGTTTTTACCATAGAGTTTCTCGTGACTTCTATAGCTACCCAATATCATTTCCTGTTTTCCCCCAGAAGTGATATCATGATGCACACAACACCAACACCTCCTACGACCCCCAAGCTCCCACCAGTTGCTGGGCATGCCTTGGCATCCCTAGTGGATGTACACCTATTGGTTATGGTAGGTGATGCAGCTAATGATACATGCTGCTTCCTTCCAGTTTGGTGTAGTGGTTAGGAGCACGGACTCTAATCTGGGAGAACCGGGTTTGATTCCCCACTCCTCCACATGAAGCCGCTGGTGTGACCTTGGTTCAATTATACATTCTTTCAGAGTTGTTCTCTCATGAGCAGTTCTCGAAAGAGCTCTCTCAGCCGTACTGCACAGGGTGTCTGTTGTGGGGAGGGTAAGGGAAAGGAGATTGTAAGCTGCTCAGAGAGGTAGTGAAGGGCAGGGTATAAATCCAGTCTTTTTTCTCTTCTTCCTATCATGCCCTATGACTTTCTTTTAAAAAAGATGATTAAAATGAATTAGGAAGTTGTATGATCTTGGGTTGTAAAACACTAGCAGAAGTAGTATAACATAAGCAATATTTCTGTTTCTAAATCATAATGGTTTGCAAATGAAAGTCACAGCATGTTGAGGATGTACATTGTACTAGTTCCTCAAAATAAGGATGAGACGCCAGTGTGCGGGTTATCCACTTTAATAAGAGATTAGATAAACACACCTGGGCTGACTTCAGACTGGCAGTTTGCCCTGAGATAGGCACATTTCAGCAACATTTCACAACCAGATTAAAGGGGGCATTCACACAGGAACATCTGTCTGGTGTTCCCCACCTGTAGTCAACCCGCTGTGTACTGCTTTGTTCCCACGTTTAAAAGATACCTGGTGAAAGTGGTAGCAAATCCCGGAGAGTGCATTTATCCCGCTTCATTCCGCTTCCAGGAAGTGTGAACACTAACCTGAAAAGCTGGGAACAACCTGTGGTAATAATGCCCGCCGGGTGTTTCTGCGCAAGGTGCATTTGATTGCCCTGGAGAGGCAGCAGCAATATGATTGGATGTGCTCCGCTCTACTGCCCAATAAAGTGCCAGCACAACAGGATCCTCCCCCAATTGCCCTGATGTGCTTATCTGCATGAACGCATATGCACACATGCGCACATAGCCAAATTACCAGGCAAAGCCATTTACAGACGCACCTCTGGGACAGCAGTCTGAACGCTCCCTCGCGCCTCCTCCTGGTATGCTCCTGCATCATTTGGCGCAGTGTGACCAGGAAAACCCAGAACAGTTTGTTCCGGGGCTTTTTTGCCACAACTCGCTCCCACTTCAGACTGCTAGTCTGAACTCAGCCCTGGTTTCTGCTAGGAAGCAGCCTACCATGGATACCAGCATGTGGGGCAAACCCACCCTGACTCCAACTTACCTAGCATTACCACTGTCTATTTTCACCTGCATACAAAACAGTACTGAGAAGTTTTAAGCCTCATCTCCCTTTCTCCATGTACCACTCCAGACGACAAGGAAACAAATGATACTGCTCAGCCCTCAAGCGTGTTCCCCTCCCTAGCCCACATAGCCACTCTAGCTAATGATGAACTACCTTGGGAAGAGCCCCACCCATCCTTAGATGGCTCAGGATGCTCACCAATTTGTTCTACCTATGCTGTAGCAATTTCCATTACCCCTTATACTATTATGGACTAACCATAACCATGTCTTAATTTCAGAAAACTACCACTCACCATGGCACACTGCCAATCTGAACAAGATTGGAAAAAAAATCACTGCTCAGCCCCTCAAATGGCAAACTTCTTATCCCACATCATGCAACGGGATAGTGGGTGCATCAGCTTACAGAAGGACAGAGCTCAAGTTGCCTCTCTTGCACCCTTCTGATGGGCTGTTCCATATGAGGCAACAAATAAGGCAGCCCAAGAGCCAATCATTTAAAACTGATACTGGCACCTATACCATATAGGTTGGGGAAATGAACTCTAAAAATATGGATTTCCTTTTTTGAAAATGACATAAAAGTGATTCAGAGGGTATTTTTTGATGCTTGGAGGACTAAAATTCCAATGAACCCCAGAAGTCTTTTTATTGAATTCTATTAGTGTGGCTTAAATTCCATATAAAGAGATAATGCTAAATATGGTCAGTTCCTCCCTAATAAAAAGAGAATGGCTTTTTAAAGTGTGGGACACAATGAGAATCATCAAGCTGACTGCTCTTCAACAAGCTAGAAACTTTAAGTATACGGACATACACTTTGAGGTAGAACTACTATAACTCATGTAAGGAATTAATGTTCCAATAATTGTTGGATTATAGAAAAACACTGTTTTATTTTTTGTAATTTGTATAACCATGAATTGTAAATATAATTCATACACAGCCCCATCCCACAAACGGGAAGAAAATGACTTAAAACCAACAATAAAGGAGAAAAGCATGATTAGAAGAAAAGTTCTTAAGTATTTTAAGCAGAGGAAAGAGAAGGTATGGAGCACAATTTAATATGAACAGCCACAACAGGGAAGGCCAGGGGACATGGCCTTAAGGAGTAACCATGATCTCTGGCCAGTGGAGAGGAGTTTGATACCACTACAATAAAGACAACTTACAAAAGGACCGCGCTCAAGTTGCCTCTCTTGCACCCTTCCGATGGGCTGTTCCGTATGAGGCAACAAATAAGGCAGCCCAAGAGCCAATCAAAATCAATCAATCAATCAATCAATCAATCAAAATAAAGCTGCCAACAAATTTGGAAAACACAACAGTGGCCACAGGATTGGAAACGGTCAGTGTACATTTCAATCCCAAAGAAGGGCAATGTTAAGGAATGTTCAAACTATCGCACAATTGCACTCATTTCACACGCTAGCAAGGTCATGCTCAAAATCCTACAAACTAGGCTCCAACAGTATGTGGATAGAGAATTGCCAGAAGTACAAGCTGGGTTTCGAAGAGGTAGAGGAACTAGAGATCTAATTGCCAACATTCGCTGGATTATGGAGAAAGCAAGAGAGTACCAGAAAAACATCTACTTCTGCTTCATTGACTATGCTAAAGCCTTTGATTGTGTGGATCACAATAAATCATGGCAGGTTCTTAAAGAGATGGGAGTACCGGACCACCTCACATGTCTCCTGAGAAACCTGTATAAGGGTCAAGAAGCAACAGTTAGAACCGGATATGGAACAACTGATTGGTTTAGCATAGGAAAAGGAGTACGACAAGGATGTATATTGTCACCTTGCTTATTTAATTTATATGCGGAGTACATCATGCGAAATGCTGGCCTGGATGAATCAGAAGCTGGAGTTAAGATTGCTGGGGAAAAGATCAATAACCTCAGATATGCAGACGATACCACTCTGATGGCAGAAAGTGAAGAGGACTTAAAGAGCCTCTTGCTCAGGGTGAAAGAGGAGAGCACAAAAGTGGGCTTGAAGCTCAACATCAAAAAAACTAAGATCATGGCATCTGGCCCCATCACTCCTTGGCAAATAGAAGGGGAAGTCGTAGAAGTAGTGACAGACTTCACGTTCCTAGGATCCCAGATCACTGCAGATGGTGACTGCAGCCATGAAATTAAAAGATGCCTGCTCCTTGGGAGGAAAGCGATGGCAAACCTAAACAGCATGATAAAAAGCAGAGACATCACCTTGCCAACAAAAGTCCGCATGGTCAAAGCAATGGTATTCCCTGTAGTAATGTATGGCTGCGAGAGTTGGACTATAAGGAAGGCCGAGCGCCGAAGAATAGATTCTTTTGAACTATGGTGCTGGAGAAGACTCTCGAGAGTCCCTTGGACTGCAAAGAGATCAAATCAGTCAATCCTAAAAGAAATCAATCCTGATTGTTCCTTGGAAGGCCAGATCCTGAAGCTGAAGCTCAAATACTTTGGCCACCAAATGAGAAGGGAGCATTCACTGGAGAAGACCCTGATGCTGGGAAAGATTGAAGGTCAAAGAAGAAGGGGATGGCAAAGGATGAGATGGTTAGACAGTGTCATCAATGCAATGAACATGAAATTGAGCAAACTTCAGCGGACAGCGGAAGACAGGAGGGCCTGGCGTAATCTGGTCCATGGGGTTGCGAAGAGTCGAACTCGACTGTGCGACTGAACAACAACAACAACAATAAAGACATCAATTAAAATTTTAAAAGAATGAGAAGCATCTCTATAGCTTATAGCAAAATGCCCCCGGTCACACAGGAGGATTTGCCCCACAAAACGGACAGGTTGAGGGCACATCAAATGGGCGTGATCGTACGGCAACATCTGGGAAGCGTAGTGCACCCCTCACCAACCCGTACCGTTGGCCTGAAGAAGCGGATTTAAAAAGTACCAGCAAAAGGGTAGTAGCAACCAAAAAATGCGGGTCGCAGGCAAGCGTCAGATTGTGGAAGCGGAGTTAATCCGGCGCATCTGGCATGTGCATGCATCCCGTCACACTGGATGTGTTTTTTCCAAGCCTCCACAGTATGCGAAGAAATATAAGAGTGCACATGCACAAGACCCTTTGATGCGCTTCAACATCACTGTGTGATCGCCGGCTATTGGTGTCTGCACAGCATCTCGGGGACACGTCTGATTGCGCTACCGTGCATCTTTTTGCTCTGGCTCTAATTTGCCTCCTTTCAGTGGCGTAGTATCCCACTCATGTGACCGGGACCAATGATCAGCTGCCTAATAGTTTGACTAAATGGCATCATGAACATCAGCTCAGTTGTTTCAGCCCCTGGAGGACCATCTTTTAACTTTCCAAAAGTTAAGAAGAAAATGGGGTGGCATTGTCCTGGCCACCAGGTAGAGACAAGTCCCAGCAACCGTAGGGTCTGACTGCGGGGGTTCTCATGTCAGAATCCAAAAGTTACATTTCAGAATCCAATAACCAATGAAAGACAAAGTCAGAAGGCAGTCCAGGGTCAGGTTACATATTCCAAAAGCAATACAAGGGTCAGGTAACTGGTAAAGCCATCAACAAAATTATAGACAACTTAATCCCACACTGGCTGCAGCTTTGTATAAATTCTTCCCTGCAAGCTGACGCAACTCCTCTACTCATGTGGAGTACTAGGACCCAGATCTCTTCTAGCATTTCCTTAGCAGAGGGGAGGCTGCAAGCTGCCAGATGCCCACTTGTGTGTCTGGTCCATGCTTCAGCCATAGCCCTTCGCCACCTCTGCTTCTGGGGTGCTTTGGGAGACTATGATGGCTCTGGTCATCAGCAGGTGCACGCCGGGGCCTCTAGGCCTGAAGGCCTTGCTGGCAGTACCAGTGCTGGTCTAGGGTCTTTTTGGAGAAGATCTGCCAAAGCAGGGCTTCAGAACAGGTTGTCCTCTTCCTCCCATGAAGACTCATCCTCCCATGCTAAGACAGGACAGTCTATGATGGGCAGGAGATGGTTTTGAATGGCAAATCTGTACAAAGCCCAGAAGTTAAATGCCTTCCCACCAAAGTGGCTGCTATTTCTTCTTTTCTTTTCTTTTTAAGAAAACTGGTGAAATTCAATAACAAATCTCCAGGTATTTGGTCTAGTTCGACCCTCGGTGGTGTTCAGTAATCATGTACAGAATTCTATACTGCAGGAGTTAATAGTACAGTCCTAAATTAGGTGAGCATAAAAGGGTGCCACTCTGTTTGAGATTACCCTGTAAATCTGAAGAAGAAAGGCATGGATCAAATCAAGGTGCAAAGAAGGATGTGAGGCAGCTCTATTACTTAAAGGAGAATGAACCATTCATGTTTTTTTAAAACTATTTGATAGGTAGCTCTAAGACCCAGCAAATATAAATGCATGGAATCCAGCATGTTTCTTAAAAAATTTCCTACACATTGTTCTGGCCATAGATCTTGGTCAGCCTTTCCCTCCATCCTCTTTCTCCTGGTTTCAGTTCTTATACCTGAGATCTCCAGCAGCCTTTTCTGGCATCTCCAGCACATCCTTTCCCTCTTCATTTCTCAGCGAGACCTGGATCTCTTCATCTATCACCAGTCTCCCTTAATAGGTTCTTTCTGTTTCTAAAGGAGACATATTCTCCTAGAAAACACAGCTCCTTGTGCTCCTTGTTTGGTGGAAGCGAACAACTTGGATACTGGCATCTATCCAAGCATCCATGGACTTCACAGAGAGGGACTTTCCCTCTCTGTCCTTCCTGCAGCAGGCCCCTGAGTTCCCAGAATGTTTTCCTGCAGGTCTGCAAACCCTCTGAAACAGCATTGAGGACAAAGTGGGGCATGCAGTCAGAACTGGGAGAATTGGGAGAAATTGCCACCCCCTCTTTCACAGAAGGAATTACCATTCCATCAGAGGAGCTGTGTGGTAGGTAGATGACACTGGTTTAAAGACTTTTAGAGGTTTTTATTGTTAATTGCTTAGGAGATTTAAAAAAAAACATTTTGAACTTTATTGAAAAGTAGTTATTTTCACATTTTAGAAATCTATTAATTCTGAAGGGGGGGGGTTGGTTTTTAACCAGGAATTCAGATTTGACAGAGAAACACATTTGCAGGCGAAGTGAGAACAATAGAGACCCAAAGCCCAGACAGCACATTCTGATAATCCCCTCTTCCTCCCACTCCCTGAAATTAATTGCAAGTCAGCAGAGCCAAGAGCTAAATTCTACACAGCTGAAGCGGCTCCTTTTAGTGTTTTTGCAACATTCAGCCTGAGGCACTGAACCATAGTCAACCTGGCATGCACTTTTCTCCGTGTCAATATTTAGTATCCAAATACAATCCCATCCCACTCTTTCTCATTTCGACAGCCATGTATCGCACGTTTGTTAGGGCAGCAGCCTACAAGGAGAGTGTTCCAGTAGTAAAGCAGAGCCAGCCCTCGCACCGCTTCCAAAAAGGGATAGATGCCGCTCAGATACAAATTTCGAAAAGCAATTGGCAAAACGTTACACGAACTCTGTCCAATCAACATATCCTCAGGAATCAGCTCGAACGGCTTTCAATTGCCTTTTGTCTCTGTGTTTGCACTTCTGGGAACAGACATTCTGGCTGAAAGGAGCAAAGCTTGGATCATTTAATAATAAACTCACCGGCTTGTGTGCAGACATGTTAAGAATGCTCTGATCATTCTCATCTCTGTCCTTATCATTTGTTTGCCTTTGCACTCTGGAAGAAAGACATGAGACTCAAAGAACAAGTTAAGCCAGGGTTTATTAAAAGCTGGTCGGCAACATGGCTTCTTATCTTATTGGCTTCATGGCAGATTTGGTGCTGGTGACCCGAGCTGGCTGCCCACGTGAAGGGCTCCAGTCAGCCTGTCTCAGACCTCAGCATAGCAATATTTCTGCGCCTTGCTTCTCAATGCTGTACCCCAAGCACATGCAGAGGGAGGCCTGACACCATCTCTTTGCTGCATGCTGGGCAGCAGTGGGGTTTTAATTTTGCTTGCCAGTTCCAAGGCTCTCTAGTCAGTCAGTGACAAGAGATAAACTTGGCAACCCCCTTCATCCTTGGATTCCTTGGATTTCCCCCACCAAGACATAACATTTACATAACTATGAACACAAACTGATGCAAATTTGACAAAGTTTGAGTCCAGTGACATCTTCAAGACCAACAAAGTTTAATTTGGTGGGTAAGTTTTCGTGTGCATGCACATGAAAGTTTATACTCAGAATTAAACTTTGTTGGTCTTTAAGGTGCCACTGGACACAAACCTTGGTCTGTTGCCTCAGACCAATGCAGCAACCCACCTGAATCTATTTTGATGAAAATTCAGTTCCTTTTTGACCCTGAAATACCTTCTAAATAGGGTTGCCAAACCCCAGGTGAGGTCTGGAGATTCCCCATTATTACAACTGATCTCCAGGTGACAGAGATCAGTTCTCCTAGAGAAAATGGTGGCTTTGGAGGGTGGTCTCTATGGCGTTGTACCCTGCTGAGGTCCCTCCCCAGGCTCAAACCCCCAAATCTCCAGGTATTTCCCTACTCAGAGCTGCAAGCCCTCCTTCTAAACTTTATTGTCTCAGAGACTGTACAGCAGTATCAGAGCAGAGTTACACCTTTCTAAGTCCATAGAACTCAATGGGCTTAGAAGGGTATAACTATGTTTAGGATTATAGTATTTCACTGTGACAGCTAGAAATTTATTTATTTTTAGGTATTTATTTAAAATATTTCTGTGATGCCTTTCCACCCAAATAGGGGCCTCAAAGCAATGAACATCAAACATGAAATTATATATACAATAATTAAATAAAATATAAACAGACATAAGAACATAAGAGAACAAAAGAACATAAGAGAAGCCAATGTTGGATCAGGCCAATGGCCCATCCAGTCCAACATTCTGTCACACAGTGGCCAAAAATACCAGGTGCCATCAGGACGTCCAGCAGTGGGGCCAGGATACTAGAAGCCCCCCCACTATTGCCCCCCCCCCAAGAATACAGAGCATCACTTGCCCCAGACCGAGAGTTCCTATCTATACCTTATGGCTAATAGCCACTGATGGACCTCTGCTCCATATGTTTATCTGGACAGTTTCAAGAGGGAATCAGATAAACATATGGAGCAGAAGTCCATCAGTGGCTATTAGCCACAGGGTATAGACGGGAACTCTCAGTCTGGGGCAAGTGATGCACTCTATTCTTGGTGCTGGAGGGGGCAGCAGTGGGAGGGCTTCTAGTGTCCTGGCCCCACTGATGGACTCCTGATGGCACCTGGTATTTTTGGCCGCTGTGTGACAGAGTGTTCAACTAGATGGGCCATTGGCCTGATTCAACATTGGCTTCTCTTATGTTCTTATGTTCTTATCTAATTCCTTCTTGAAGCCATCCATGCCTGTAGCCGCCACCACCTCTTGTGGCAGTGAATTCCATGTCTTAATCACTCTTTGGGTGAAGAAATACTTATTTTTATCTGTTCAGCAATTTCATTGAGTACTCATGAGTTCTTGTATTGTGAGAAAAGTACTTCTTTCTCTACCTGCTCTATCCCATGCATAATCTTGTAAACCTCGATCATGTCACCCCTCAGCCATCTTTTCTCCAAGCTAAAGAGCCCCAAGCGTTTTAACCTTTCTTCATAGGGAAAGTGTTCCAACCCTTTGATCATCCTAGTTGCCCTCTTCTGTACTTTTTCCAGTTGCTATAATATCCTTTTTGAGGGTGACCAGGATTGCACAGTATTCCAAAAGAGGTCATACTATCAGTTTATACAGGGGCATTATACCTAAAACCAAAAACCAAGGAGAAAGTCAATAACTCTATTGTGGGGCATGCCAGACAGAACAAAAAATTCTTCACCTGCTGGCTGAAGATAAGAATAGAGAATAAATGAATCTTCCTGGGGAGGGAGTTCCAAATTTTGGGAACAACGACTAAGTAGGCCTGTTCTGGGGTTGCCACCTTTCTCACCTCAGAGGGCAGAGACACCCAAAGCAGGAGCTTCAAAGATGACTGGAGTGGATGGGTCACCTTATATGGGAGAAGGTGATCCTTAAGGCATGCTGGCCCCAAAGTCAATACCAACACCCTGAACTGGGCCGAGAAACAAATTGGGATCCAGTGTAGATGAAACAAGACTGGAGTGATAGTCCCTACCCCCAACTCCAGTCAGCATTCTGGCCATAGCATAATGTACAAATGGCAGTCTTTAAAGGCAGCCCCACTCCGAGTGTATTGCAGTAATCTAATCTAGATGTCACCCATGGCATGCACCATGATGGCAATATCTCCCCCACCCCAGGAACAGCTGCAGCTGGTTCAGCTGCCAAAAGCTAGAAACTGGAAATGACAATCAAGTCCAAATAAACAATAATGGCTGTAGAACGTATTTGTGATACTTTCTGTAGGAAAATTGACTGGTAAACAGAGACCCAGTCAGACATGGACAAATAACTGAGAAATAGTTTCCTGTATTAACTCATATTATGGATTGGTGTTCCTGTACTTGGATTGATTATCTTTGTCATAAATGCAATTTACCCTGATCATGTGTGGTTTTTGATGTAATCTTACTAATTGATAGAAAAATGAAAGATAGATTCAGTGGTCTTGTTTGATCATGTTAGCATCTGTATTTTTAAAAAATAAAACTGAAAAATGGACTTGCCAATTAGAATAAATACATGTTAAATAAGTTTACCCTGGTTATAATTTAGTCTTTTTCAGTTGTACAATCTGGCGAAATATAAATGTTGCCTACACGCCCCATAAAAGGACAAATGTTCCTGGATAGGAATCTGATATAATTTACTGAAGCGAGTATATGTGAATTTTGAGCATTTCTGACTGAAATAAACAGAGTCTTTCAGTGAGATAGTTAAGGAGCGAATCTGAATACTGAAAAGTTGTTCCAGGACATCTTAAAACTGTTTCAAAACAAAGTCAAGAAGAGCCTGAAGAAAGTCCTAGGTTAAGGGAACCCAGAAAGCACCTGTCTTCTAAAAAAAAACTATTCTTGATCAAGCTACTTCACAGCAAGCACTTGGAAACCGCATGGGGCCCAGCTGATAAGGAGAAGAGAACTGCAGGTTTCTCTGAAGAAACAAAGAGGTTGAAAACAGAGGTGGTCCTCCAGGTCTGATATCCCCCCCCCCCAAAAAAAAAAAAAAAAAAGACAGAGTGATGGTGCTGATCAACTGGATCAATGATTTGAAACCATCTCAGGACATTTGGAAAGGTACGAGGGGAATTCTTTAGACATCTCCACTGAGGCCCTCTCCCACATAGAAAGGTGCCAAGCAAGCTCCGGCGATTGTTAACAAGTGTTACAATGGCTCACTGAGTTTGAGAAACCTCTCCAACCTAGGGTTGCTAGGTCCCCCTGGCCACCTGGGGGATGGTAGGGATAGGTAGCCAGATCCAGGTTGGGTAACTTCTGGAGATTTGGGGATGGAGCTTGGGGATGACAGAAGCCTCGGTGGGGTACAATGCCACAGAATCCATCCACCAAAGCCTTAATTTTCTCCCCAGGAATCAATCTCTGTAGTGTGGAGATGGGCTGTAATTCTGGGGGATCCCTAGGTCTCACCTGGAGGCTGGCATCCCTATTCCATCACCCCCATCAAAAAGTGTGGCGAGTTTACATAGCAAGTCATATTGTCCTTAGTTAATAACTGCTGGGGCCTGTTTGGTGCTGCTCAGTGTAGGAAAAGGCTTCAGCAGGGATGCCTAAAGAGCCCCCCACACACACCATTCCAAATACCAAATATTTGTTTAACAGCATGGTAAGAGTTTTCTCCTCAGAATTCATTCTCCTCTTTGTACTTTGGCATTGTTTTGTGTGCAGCTTGGAGATTAAAGGGCAGGAAAGAAAGGGAGACAGAGTGTAATTACTTCTCCATCAGCACGTTGCCACATGCTGAGATTGTTTTTGAATGCATCAGCCCAAGGTGGCACCAGGTACAAAGATCGTGCTATGGAAGATAGAGGTGATGGTAATGTTGCACTGGAAGCTGAATAAGAATACATCTCAAACAACACACCAGTCAGAGCAACAGAATATTTGATGTAGCTAGGTTTCTGACAGTGTCATCCAAAACCATTACATCTTTTGAAGTCCATTGGAATCAATGGGCTTAGAAGGGTGTAACTCTGCTGAAGACTGCAGTGTGAAAAACTGAAAAATACCTAGTCCCATTTAAATTTAGCAATGAATGTAGGTAGCCAGTTTTCTTGGGAAGTGCTTATAGTCATCCACTGTTACGTTGTTATGCTAAGCATACTTCCAAGTAATTTTACATGATATACTATCATGAACTGCATCAAGCCATGAACAAAGACGGGTTTCCTTTGATTAGTGTTGTTGCATAAATCAAAGAAATTACAAAGATGGTACTACAAGGAACTTCAGAAAAGGCAGCTGTTGTATTGGCTACTCCAGATGTGTGTGGATTCCTATTCTTACATATATACTTCTAAATCATGCTCATTAAGAAGCTATATAATTGAATCAGAGAGCCTATTGTACTTGGGGGGTTGGCCAGATGGAAATCCATCAATATCTATAGAAATCGGACAGAAGACAGCAGAAAATTTTTATTACAATAAATACTGTAATCCTAAACAGAGTTATACTCTTCTAAATTGCATTTTAGGCTACAGCTGGAGGGGAGAGGTCAGTCATGCTCCTTTAGAATAAATCCTTCTACCCACTGGAACAGTTCTGCTTGATCCAAGTCATTTTGTTTTTATTATTTGTACACTGAAAGCATGTTCTTTAAAACTATGACTAATTAATTAAAATAAATAAAATTGCATTCATGCTCCCATTTCATGCCTCCATTTTGTTTGCACTTGTCATATTTACTCTTTGACCACAAGCAGCTACCAAAGATGCCCTCCTCAACATACTTGCAGGGGCAACAGAATACTGACTTTGCCAACAGCAAATTAATAGAATTATTTTTAAAAAGAAAAACCATCCATGATGGATTGCACAGAAGAGTAGGGTTTTAAAACTGCTGCTTGTGTCAGAGAGTCAGGGAGTCCAAGAGTTAATCTTCCCTGAAGAGAAGAGCTTATGTGATTGGCTGCTCTACTCACTCTCTGATTGGCTAGCATCAGCTGAGGGAGGATATGAAACAGCTGATCTGGAGGGAAAACAGTCATTCACCCTTTGGTCTGTCTGAAATCTAACATCTGGATCAGTAGCCAAAGGGTTTGGCTTCTGAGGGAAGAGATTTTGGGAGTCAGTGATTTCTTGACAGGCAATAGTCAGAAAAGTACTTCTAAAGAGAGAAGAGGGACTATTGTCTTAAATATATTAGAACTGCTCTAAAGGAGAACTTAGATTCTCAGTTAAGAAAGCTACAGAACAGCTTTATACAGACAACGGATATTTGAGAAGGATTTGGCAGAAGGTGTGGGTCGTTAGAGAGAACTTCCATACAACTCAAATAGTAAAAAGAGTTATTGATTCTTAGGGACAAGGAGAATAACTTCCTGTCAGTGAAAGGGGTTGGGAAGAGAACCCTGGTCTGTGATAAAGAGAAGAAGCTTAGAAAAACTGTAATATCTAAAGGGAAAACCTAGCTCTCTGAAGGGAGAATCCTATAAGCACTAAGACAAAGCTACTATCTAAGAAACTATATTCAAGATTCAGCTGAAATATATAAGCAAAAACCTCTCACTGAAAAAAACTTGAAATTCAGAAATTAAGCTTTAACAAGACTGTCTTGTGTGTTCAAAAGCCTCAATTCAGTTTAATAAAATCTTTATTCTGTTTTTGAAAGTTAATCTGCCTCAATTGCCATTTCACAAAGGTTTATAAAACAGGACAGCTCCTGTTTTTCCCTCAAGTTCCTGTACAAGGTCTAAAGCCTAAACAAATATCTGTGACAAGGTGGGACAATTTAAGCTTATCAAACAAAGAAGAAACACACGCTACTGGAGGGTGACTCAGTTACTAAGGGGAACTGAAATATTTTTGGTGTGAAAATTCTGCCTGGGTGTAGAGAAAGAGACAGAGGTTTGTCATACCATCTTACCAGACTGGGAGTGTAAAGAATTCTTTCCTACATCAGTGATGTGGAAACGATTTCAACATGGCTGCTTCACTCCCCACTCTAATAATATAATGATAATTTATGTTTTAATGTAATCTATTTATTTTTATGTAAGCCACCCTGAGCAGGCTCAGGCTGGAAGGGTGGGGTAGAAATTCAATAAATAAATAAATAAATAGGCCTCTAGCTATATGGCTTCTCATACAAGCATCACCCCAACTCCAGGGAGTGGAAACCCTTGAAATAATTCAAGTAATTGGAAGTAGTAGCCATCAGCAGTCCCTCCTGTGCATTTTCAGACTTTCTATGATACCAGAGTAGTGTGGAAAGCAAGCTACATGGCATGGTTTTATCCCCAACAGATCTTGTCAGTCCAAACTGATTTCCTTCTTTGATCGTGTGACGAGCTTACTGGGTCGTGGGAACTCTGTTGATGTGATATACCTGGATTTCAGTAAAGCTTTTGATAAGGTTCCCATGACATTCTGATGGGCAAACTGGAAGACTGTGGGCTGGACTATAGGACAGTTTGGTGGATAGGAAACTGGTTAGAGGACCGCACCCAAAGAGTGGTGGTCAATGGCGTTTCACCAGATTGGAAGGAGGTGTCCAGTGGGGTGCCGCAGGGCTCAGTTTTGGGCCCAGTACTTTTCAATATTTTTATCAATGATCTAGATGAAGGGGTAGAGGGGCTGCTCATTAAATTTGCTGATGATACCAAATTGGGAGGAGTAGCAGATACGCAAGAAGATAGAGTTAAAATTCTACAAGACCTGAATACTCTGGAGAAGTGGGCAGTTGCAAACAGGATGCAATTCAACGAAGATAAATACACAGCATTACATCTGGGCCACAAAAATGTTAAGCACAAATACCGGATGGGGGATACGTTTCTTGGGAGTAGTGTATGCAAAAGAGATCTTGGGGTAAGAGTGAACTGTAAACTAAATATGAACAGTCAGGGTGATGTGGTGGCAAAAAAGGCAAATTCAGTTTTGGGTTGTATTAAAAGGGCCATAGCATCAAAATCACAGGAGGTCATAGCCCCTCTGTATACTGCCTTGGTCAGGCTACATTTTGAGTACTGTGTGCAGTTCTGGAGACCTCACTTCAAAAAGGATGTGGACAAAATTGAGAGGGTGCAGAAGAGAGCAACAAGGATGATTGGGAGTCTGGAAACTGAGCCCTACGAGGAAAGGCTAAGGGCCTTGGGAATGTTTAGTTTGGAGGAGACTGAGGGGGGGACATGATTGCTCTCTTTAAATATTTGAAAGGCTGTCATTTGGAGGAAGGCAAGGAGCTGTTCCAGTTGGCAGCAGAGGATAGGACCCGAAGCAACAGTTTTAAATTACATACAGACAGGTATCGGCTGGATATTAGGAAAAAACTTTTTCATGGTCAGAGTGCTTCAGATGTGGAATCAGCTGCCTAGAGAGGTGGTTAGCTCCCCTTCACTGAGAGCTTTCAAGAAGAGGCTGGACGAATATTTATCAGAGATGATTTAGGCTGGTTCTGCTTTGGGCAGGGGGTTGGACTAGATGGTCTGTATGGCCTGTTTCAACCCTATGATTATATGATTATGTTCAACACTGCAAAGGTAACATAGCAACAGGCCATTAGACTAATGGTTCTGCACCATTTTGAGACAGACACCATTCTAAATTTATTATGAAGTAAGCCCATGCTACTTTCCCCTTCCCTAGCATGTGCGTGTGTGTCAAAATATCTCATAGATCCAGGTAGTCAGCTGTGTTGGTCTGAAGCAGTAGAACAAATTTAGAGTCCAGTGGCACCTCTAAGACCAACAAAGGTTTAGTCGAGAGCTTTCGCCTGCATGAAAAAGTGTGCATGCACACAAAAGCTTTTGAATAAACCTTTGTTAAAAGTGCCACTGGACTCTAAATAGTCATGTTTGGTGGTGGTGGAACGTTCTGTCACATTGTAACTTATGGTGACTGCACAGTGTTTTCAAAGCAAGAGATGAATAGAAGTAGCTTGTCAATGCCTGTCTCTGCATAGCAACCCTGGCCTTCCTTAGTGGTCTTCTATCCAGGCCTGACCCCACAAGATCAGGCTAGCCTGGGCCATCCAGGTGTGGGCTGCTCATGCTTAGTATTTCTAAATATATAGCATTACTGAGCAACATGCTGTATTTCATGGCCCTGTTGCACATTATGCTGAAAGAAACCCAAATTTAGTATCAAGCCTCCCAAGGATCCTCTCTCCGCACATGATGATCCTTCTCCTCCCTTCAGGCCTCGCAGCTCGGGTGCAATCAACCCACTTTTGAATTATGGCCCATAATTTGAGCACCACTGCATGCAATGATGTTCTTTCCACAGGCTGAAAGAGCATGCCGGATGTGTGAGGTAATGGAAATCAAGTCACTGCTTCTCTAAACAAATAGTTTTCTAGGCTAACATGCTTTTTTGATGAGCACCAAAGGACAGTGCCTCCTTCCATGGAAAAGTCACACAGACAATCCTCTGTGCACCTACATAATGCATGTTCTTTCTCTCTTTGATGGACATGACTGATGAGTGTTCTTTAAAAACAGACAGTGTCTGCCCTATAAAAGCCGTTTCTCATGTTGGTTAGATACAGGAGAGTAAATGTTTGCATCTTTGTATTGACAAAACCCCGCCACTTGACGTTTTCAGAACTGAGATTAGAACTCCATTGGAGCCAACTGTGAATGCTGCAAGGTGAGATACATACAAAACTCTACAGTTCCTGACAAAAAAGAGGAACTAACAACGGTAAGGCAATCAACCAAACATATTGAAGAATACCTCAATGTGACACAATTGAACTGAGGCTTCTTTATTAACTCCAAAACGATATTACCATGTATGGAAAGACACACTAGAGACAGGCTTCATTATCTTTTGAGTAATGCCAAGGTTAATGACATTGGGGAATGCTGAGGTAATGATGCCAACTATGTAGCTAAAATTCATAGGCAATGCTACAACTTCAGAATTATTCTGCTATTGTTCTACAGTAGTGGGCTCAAGCTGAGCATCTGCTTTACACATTTAAGCAAGACAAAAGCAAGCCATTAACAGCAGGTATTATTTATTTTAAAAAATGATGACTAGAAAACCAGTGCAATGTAGACAAAAGAAAAGCCAGAAGGTTGCAGGCTGAGCCATTTACAGGCTCACGAGATAAATACTCAAACATTAATTAAGGGATGCTTGGTAATTCCATTGTTCTATGTTAAGGTTAATAGGGAAAAAACAGCATATATTTTACTTTTCACAAAGGTAAAGGTAAAGGTTCCCTTGCTCGAAAGCCAGTCGAATCCGACTCTAGGGTTGCGGTGCTCATCTCCGTTTCAAAGCCGAAGAGCCAGCGCTGTCCAAAGATGTTTCCGTGGTCATGTGGCCAGCATGACTAAACACCAAGGTGCATGGAACACCGTTACCTTCCCACCGAAGTGGTACCTATTTATCTACTTGCAATTTCTTGCTTTCGAACTGCTAGGTTGGCAGGAGCTGGAACTAGAGACAGGAGCTCATCCCGTCATGCGGCACCTGGGTCTCGAACTGCTAAACTACTGACCTTCCACAGCCTGCAGTTCAGCGTCTTAACCACTTGAGCCACCGCAGCACTTTTCACAAACGTGGGCTTTATGATTCATGCTTCACTATTTTGACATTGTTTTTAAAAGAGGACAGACATTCAGGGTGGGACAAATATTGAAATTTGCAAAAATTCACACTTTCATATTTTGGCACTGAATTTTTTATGCGAGACTCGAACTTTGTAGCAAAATTTGCTAAACTGCCACACTTTTTCTGAGGGGGAGTTTAATAGCACTCTTGTCAGAGTATTTTATATATAATGGCCTGTGATTTTAGAGCTCAAAGGCAAAAAGCTACTGATCTTTGGGTCAAGTATCAATGGCCATTTTTTGGAGCAATACTGGCCTAATAAAGGGAGGTGAGAAAGCTCAGCATAACAATAGCAACTTTAATGTGATCAGCAGATACAGTGGGCAGAGCAACCACCTAATCCTCTGCCCTTTCTGCGGCAATGGCTTTTTTTTAAAAAAAATCTTCCTTTCCATTTCTGTTAAAACTCAACTAGACAAATGCTGGAGATTTGTGACTAAATCACCAGAACAACTTTTCTTTAAAAGCATCCATGACAGTAAATGGGATTGGACAGAAAGGGTTAAGTCTTTCATCTTATTTCTTGTATAGAAATCAACTCTGTGGTTCATTTCATATGGAAAAAAAAAATCATGCAGCTTTTTAGTGTTGAGTTCTTTTAGATGTGGAAGAAACTTGTATGTGGTAGTCTATGGCAAAATGGCATAAAAGCCTTCTCCCTCCCCCCAAAACTACAGTTCTAAAGGTTGCAATTAGTACAAGTAAAATTTCATTTGTAAGGATAGCATATGCCATTTTGCCATAGAGCACCACCTACAAGTTTCTTTTAGGACTAACCTTCTTATAGGTGTCCTGTAATGCATTTCTCTGTCCACTAACGATTCCAGTAAGGAATCCTCAGTCACCTGCCAATTTGGTTTAACAGCCCATCCATAAGTTTGTGATAAGCACCAATGAATATTCTACTTCACTTGTGTTAGCATCTGAGAAGGGCGGGGACTTACCAATCTCAACACCCGTTCTTTCTTTTCCCTCTACTTCTCTTGGTGCCTTTCTCATACAAGTTTTTGTTTGGTATACTTTTTTGCTTCATGTAGATGATTGGGTTAGGATAGGAGCACCGTTAGGGCCCAGTGTTGTTTGAGGGCAGGGTGGGAAGGCCAAACAGCCCCTTTCCTAACTACACCCTCCATGGAGGCAGGGTTGGCTGGTGGCAGTGGCTGCAGGTAACTACCTAGGTCTAGGGATGCTGTATACAAGGTGGGACTCTAAACTGGGAGACCCAGTTTGGTGTAGTGGTTAAGTGCGTGGACTCTAATCTGGGAGAACCGGGTTTGCTTCCCCACTCCTCCACTTGCACCTGCTGGATGACCTTGGGCAAGCCATAGTTCTGGCACAGCTGTTCTTGAAAAAAGAGCAGTTTCTGTCAGAGCTCTCTCAGCCTTAATGGCCAATACACCCCCATTATTGTTATACTATTAATGACCCGTTAGGTGTCACATTTCCTTCTATTCTCCTGCCCACCAGTGCAAGCACAATATTTCTCTCAGATGCTGCTATATATCCTGCTGTCAATTATCTGGAGAGCAGCTAATGGAAATGAATCTAGTTTCCTATTTTATTGTTTCCTATTAGAGTGTGTATGTGCAACTAACACTAACTATTCCCATACATATGGGACATTGCATTTATGGCCTTTTGCAGCGTTCCAGGTGCATGGGCTGATTCAAATTTAACAATACAGCAAACTGCCTGCTGACGGTAAGCCAGGCAAAGACCTCCAGTAGACTGCTTCTCACCTTGATCACCCCAGTTGCAAAGCTCAATGATAGAAAAGGCAGCAGAAATGCATTGTTCAAACTTTCCCCCCTCCTCTCTTTCTGTGTTGAAAGAAAACATCAATAGCGGGAGGCTGAAGTCACACTCAAACGTCACTCAGCACGGAAAAAGAAAATGACAAGAATAAAATCGTTTGCTGAGCCTTAAGGCAACAGGGAGCGGGGACTAAAACATGCCATGGCATATCAATGCTGTCATCAGCTTCGTTATTTTCCTTAGGAGATAATCACAACTAGATGGCATCCAGAGGAGCCCATATGGCCAAGGGGGTGGATGGTGTGATCCCCAGGAGTAGGCACACACCTATGTGTTGACAAAGCACATTGTAAGTAACTTCAAAATAATGAAGAAAAGACTGGGAAGTATTGCTGTTTGATTCAACTCATTAGACTTCTCATTATTTCATTACATTGAGATACTCCTAAATAACCCAACTGTGTAAATCGATACATTTCCCTGAGGTACTGCATTCCTTAAACCTGACATGTCTATGTCTGTAGGGGGTTATAGGGCAGCTGTCCTAAAATAAACAAAACATAATATTTCACAAAATGTGATATGGTTAGTTGAGCTCATTGTTATTTAAATTGGAGCTAGTAATAATAAACATTTACAGAACACTTTCAAATGTTCACATTTATTATCTCGCAATCCTTATAACAACCCTATAAATTACCACCATATTGTAGAAGGTCTGATGCTGACAAAAATAGCTTGCCTAAGGCCACCTAGTTACTCAAAGGTGAGGTTCAAACCAGGTAGCCTAATCTCATAACCATATCCATTGTGCCCCCGCTCTAGAAATCTAATTTCAAATCTCTGTTAATCTCTTAATCTGTTAATCTCTGTTAAGGCACACTCTGTTCCTTGGTGGCCTTGGGTGGCCAGTTTGGTGTAGTGGTTAAGTGCATGAACTCTAATCTGGGAGAACTGGGTTTGATTCCCCACTCCTCCACTTGCACCTGCTGGATGCCCTTGGACAAGCCATAGTTCTGGCACAGCTGTTCTTGGGAAAGAGCAGTTTCTGTCAGAGCTCTCTCAGCCCCACCTACCTCACAGGGTGTCTTTTATGGGGAGGGGAATGGAAAGGAGTTTGTAAGCCGCTCTGAGACTTCTTTGGGTAGTGAAGGGTAGGGTATAAATCCAATCTCCTTCTCCTTGGGGCTTGGATCCCCCTAAAAAGTTCTGCAGACAGAGGCAGCACAATTCCCCCCCCCATGTGACAGACTTTTCCTGTTGAGTTCCCCATCCCCCAGAAGCATAATTCATTCATTTATTTGTACCCCACCTTTTTCCTCAATGGAGACCCAAAGCAGCATACATTGCTCTCCTCTCCTCCAGTTTGTCCTCATATCAACCCACTGAGGTTGGTCAGGCTGAGTGTGTCTGACTCATCCGAGGTCATCCAGTAAGTTTCCATGGAAGAGTGGGGACCTTGACTCTCTCAGATCCTAGTTCGACAGTCTAACCACTACACCACACTGGCATTTGAGGGGTATTTTGTGCTGCAGCAGAAGGGAGAGAGGGAAGTCACACTCCACTGACAAAAAACCTTCCATCCAAAGAAATTTGAGACAGCCTTAGTTAGTTCCCCACATGTAATCTTTTGTTTGTTTCTTTTGGCATTCCCTCAGTGATCCCACCTTCCTGTATTTGTCTGGAGCTGCAGTGGCTCAGTGGCTCAGATGCTAAACTGCAGGTTGGAAAGTCAGTAGTCCAGCAGTTCGAGACCCGAGTGCTGCTTGATGGAGTGAGCTCCTGTCTCTGGTTCCAGCTCCTGCCAACCTAGCAGTTTGAAAGCAAGAAATTGCAAGTAGATAAATAGGTACCGCTTCGGTGGGAAGGTAACAGCATTCTGTGCATCTTGACATCTAGTCATGCCAGCCACATGACCACAGAGACATCTTTGGACAGTGCTGGCTCTTCGGCTTGGAAATGGAGATGAGCACAGCAACCCTAGAGTCGGATTTGACTGGCTTTCGAGCAAGGGAAACCTTTACCTTTACCTATGTGTTTTAATTCTGTTTTAATTGTTTTAATTATGTGTGTTGCGGGGGTTGATTTTAATGATTTTAAATGTGCTGGAAGGATGGAATATAAGCTTCGTAAAATACATAAGAAAGTAATATCTAAACAAAAGACATGATCCATACAATGGAAGTCACTTTTAAATGCATTTGTAATGGACTGCCCTTAACAACAGGATTCCTAGTGCAGCAATTTCAGAGAGTTGGGAGGTGAAGAGTTAACTCTTCATTAGAATGGAGAGATTGAGTGACAGGCTGCTTCCTTCCCCCCACTCTCTGGTTGGCTGAGGAGAACTATATGATGTGCTGAGTGCTGAGGGCATGGTGGCCTTCTTCTTCTTCTTCTTCTTCTTCTTCTTCTTCTTCTTCTTCTTCTTCTTCTTCTTCTTCTTCTTCTTCTTCCTTCCATTTGGCCAGTTGGTCTTTGGGGAAATCAGACAGTTAGTCAGCTGGCTTCTGACAGAGTCACTTGGAGTCAGTGAGTCTGATAGACTCAGTCAGTCAGGTTCACCTTTGGAGTGAAAGGAAATGAGTCCTTGTCTTAACTGTTTTCTATCAATTCTGAAGAAAAATTCAGCATAAGAACTGAACATCTAAGAGTCAGCCTAAGCTGGAGTCCGTTTTACACAGACACCAGAACTGGGGTTGAGATTTTGTCAAGGGTGATTGGGTAGTATGCTGAAACTCCCATCCAGGCCAAAAGAAAAGGGTTATATTTTCTGAGGAGGAAGTTACACGAGGGGGGTTGCTCTGAGGAGATCTCGGGTCTGTTGTGAAGGGAATTGGATTTAGACACCTCAGAATATTGAAATAAACTGTGGTTTCCAAAAGAGGAAGAGTTTAGGTACACAAATAAAGAGACCGTCATAGGAAGAGTCATAGGAAACTATATGAAGAAGTAACTGTAACTAAAATACTCAGTCAAATGCCTCTCACTGTTAAGATCCAAGAATATATGAAAATAAGCTTCAACAACACTATTTTGATTGTTAAAGATGTATAACCTGTATTAACAACCATTTTTTCCTTAGTATTTCTACCCTTTACTACACCTATTCAATCGCTGCCTTTTAAATAAAGTTATTTCTATTTGAATGTTATACCATCTCAAGTGCCATTTGAAAGGGAAAAACAAGAGGGTTCCTGCTTATCCTATCAAGTTCCTGGGCTGGACTAAAAGACAAATTAGATCTTCATGATGGAGTGGGACAGACTTCTTAGACAATAACTAAATCCATGCTAGTAGGGGCTGCTCAGTCACAGCTGGGAACAAATTTTGGCAGGAAAATCTGCCTAATAGTGGGGAAGTGCCAGAGGTCCATTATAACATTTTATAAAAAATACATACCTGTATCTTTCATATAGAAAACAATGTGATGTGAATGTGCTTCAATTTGTGTCCATATTTTTGTAATATTAGGAAGGAGAATTGGTTCTTGTACCTATACTTATCCAAAATACAAAGAAGTTAGCATAATTTTAACTTTTTGAAAAAGTTCCCTTTCTTATCAGGGCCTGCCCACAACCACAACCAAGAATTCTCCACAAAGACTTATTTAACACAAATGCTTGATATAGCAAAAAAAATAATAAAATGTGAAAACAGAGTGGTATTTAGATTTGTCATTTGATGCCTGCAACATTAAGCAATGTCTTGTATAGGGATGGGTATGAACCTAAAGCTCATGACTTATTTTGGGCAGTTCATGCGTCAAAAAGTCAAGTTTATGACAGGGTGGCCAGCATGAACTTTCCATGCACTTTCAAGCTGTCTGTGGAGGTTCATGCTGGTTTATGAGAGCATACATTCCCAGAAAGACTGTCTCCACTCAATGAAAATGTTTACAAAACTTCAAAGCAACAACTTGGAGGCCATCAGGGGAAGGTCTGTGCAACTTTGATATCTCTAGCTTGCACAGGATCCATTCTATACACTCCTGAACCTGTGCCATTTTGACAGGAAGCTCAGGGGTGTATAAAATGGATCCAGTGCAAGCTAGAGACACCACACTTACAGGGTACATCCCCCAGATGCTCTTCTACATGCCCTCCAAGTTTGGTGTCTCTAGCTTGCACAAGATCCATTCTATATACTTCTGAACTTCAGTCTGGTGCAGGTTCAGGGGTGTATAAGATGGATCCTACGCAGAGACTCCAAAGATGGAGGGTGTGTAGAGGAGAGTCAATCAGAGATCCCCTATGAGTTTGGTGTCTCTAGCATGCCAGGGGGCCCTTCTTCTGCCTCATGAACCTCATGAACTGAGGCAGCTAAAAATTCATGAAGGTCCACATTTTGCTAATGGGGCATGTTCACAGGCCATGAACCGAACCACATTTTCCCTGTTCATGCCCATCTCTAGTCTTGTATGTGTCCATCACCTGTTCTATGAAATAGAATTTTCATATATCACCACATATAATTTGAAATATTTTCCAGTGGACTCAGCTGTGATCCATCAGTTTTTTATGACCACATGATAAGAGCTTCCTGCTTGTATGAGCCAAGTCTCATTAGTGGTTAGGGCAGGCAAAGAGTGTACAGGAAGAGGAGCCACTGGCAGAAAATCCTGCCACCTCCCAGCTGTTTTTTTTTTCTCCTTTCTGTAAAAAGCTGGGGTATGACATTAATAGCCTAGG
This sequence comes from Gekko gecko, assembly GCA_029375565.1. Lineage (NCBI taxonomy): Eukaryota > Metazoa > Chordata > Lepidosauria > Squamata > Gekkonidae > Gekko > Gekko gecko. Next base: position 161,778,995 of record JAPDNY010000004.1, on the reverse strand, counting down.
CATGGCTCAATGGACAAGTCTCTTGCCATTAGCCAAGGGGCTCCTGGCCACTACTTGAAATCTGCAAGCAATGTGAACACTGGCTTCTGAACCTACTTTAGATGTGTTTTTGTGGGGTTTGTTTATTTGTATTAGGTGTTTTTGTAAGCTGCTTTGGGCCCCTATTGAGGAGAAAAGCAAGGTAGCAAGTTACCTAAATAAATAAGAGCTTGGGCAAACTTTTAAACTCAACATGGCAAAGTCAAGGCTGCATTTCTAGATGTACATCGCTGGATCAAAACCATCAATGGTATATATAATATTTCCTTTAAAGCCTTTCAAAATAATCAGTAGACTGCAGTGATTGAATCACTTGCATTCAAAGCAAACATCCAACTTGAAGACACCTAACTCTTAAAAATAAGGAACTTCTGAAAAATTGCCTGATTGGCAAACATCCAATTTGACAATCATACAGCTTTACATACCATTTTGTGTAATTTAATTTTAAAAGCCCAGATCAGTATGCTTTAAGAAAACCACAGGGATTTCAGAGCCAGTTCTAGAAATGAAGATAGCTTACAATATCCTCCACGGAGTTTGCTAGATTTGCACCAAAAATTCTACTCTTCCATTGTGCTGTCATTGAGAGCAGTTATTGGAATGGCATATCTGCCAGCCAGCCAGAGGTACCTGACTCCTGTTCCATCTGGCAATTTCCTGAGAGACCTTTATCATTGTCCTGATGTACAGTAACCTGATAAGCCCTAATTCAATACCTGTATATCACTATTTAACCTTTTCAGACTACTTCGGGTGTGCCAAGTTATTTTGTTGTTTTGTAATGATGGAGTACTCACCAGTGGTCGAGGGAAGATTAATCAGGTATATTTTTCTGCAAAATCACATTGCACGCCCTGCAGCCTTGTTAAATCCCAGCTAACAGCAGTTTCATCATCCAAAGGGCTAGCTGTTTACACATGATAAGACTCCGAGGATTGTAAACTTACTTAAATGATCCAGTCCGACACACTGACCATATATAAGCTGTCAGCGTTATTGTTCATCCAAAGTTATAAATGTCCTCTGCACATCTGTCTCTGCATTGGCAAAGGAACACTATGTCACAAACACAATTAGCAATCTCTGCAACAAATTAAAATGTATAGTCTATGTTTTCTCTCTTTCTCCATTTTCTGCAGAAGCCTGAATTTTTTTAAGTCTTTTTCACATCCTTAAATGGACATCCTTACAACCAAAATGAAACATGCTATCAATTAATTTATTAGAGGGAAAAAATCAGGATTACATTGTCCCCGCTTCACCACGATGAGATCCAAGCATCTAATGCCTCTCATCTGTAGTCTGAGTGGCTCTCACCTACTCCCCAAACTCTCTAACTGAATGGAAAATAATGATTTATCATGTTATTGGTTGAACATAAAACTCAACAGTAAATAAAGGAAGTCTGGTTTCAATCTCCAGCCCACACTCTGTATTCCTTTCCTTTTTGTCTGTGCCATTTTCCTTTGGTCACCATGCTGCTTTTGGAGAAGGAAGCATTAACTTTGTGGCTATGGAAGCTCTAATATCTGCAATGTTCTATCATTACGGTGCTCTCCCACTAGAAGAAATTCATCATTCCCTTCAATGGACCTTCACACACACACCATGGAGTTCATGTACTCAAGTGCCTCCTTAACTCATGGCATTGTGTTTGTTTTTCCATTATTATATCATATTTTCTCAAAGGCTAGCATCTACTGATCTTGAGGGGCCAAGTGTCTGATTCAGTATAAGGAAGCATCATGTAAACTGAGAGAGGGAGATTTCCTGTGTATAATGGAGCATGTGCACATATAGTTTTATGAGGGTTGTGTTTACAGATTTATGTGAGACTTGAGGACTCTTGTATGTCTATTTTCAGAACTGGGTATGATAACTGATTATAAAATGTTTGATATGGATAAAGAGACAAACAAAAATGCACATATGCATCTTATCTGCTGTTCAATGTATACTTCCAAAACAACCCTAAAAGTTGTTTTGTATGTCTTTCCTACCACATTGCATTGAATGTTTCATGTGGTAGGAAAGGTTTTTACATGCGCAGCTCACTGAAAGGGGAGAGGCTGTGAGCCCACATTCCATATTATGGAAGGTCTTGGGTAACATGATATTTCGGCAAATGTGCCTTCTGTTGCATACAGACAGCCATAAATGTCATCATTTACTGGAGCTGCCAAAAACTCATTGGGGTGTTAAAATTCTCAAAGAGAAATATGCTGAAGTGAGTCATACAGAGATCCCACCCTTGAAACTGATCCTGGAAATTGGGTTATACAAGTGGAGCATGGCAGAACATTACAAGATGTAGAGCATTTGGGAGCTATTTAAGACCTGGCTTATTCTTATCACTCATTCAAATGTTTTCAATAGGTGGCCATTAGAGTCTCTCTTTTACCAACCCTCTCAGATTCTAAAATGGATTTGGCTTTGTACCTTTGTATGGTGATTTAAAAAGAAGAAGAAGATTCAATGTTTACATTATAACGATTTCAATAATCGTTAGCATTCTAGGCAAAGCAAGGGTTGCTCTTAGGCCATGATCTTGTTCACCCTTACCTGGGAGCACATCACAATGAATAAAGTAGGCGTTATTTCTGAGTTAACATGCATGGAATTCCACTGTTAGTATGTTAGGAAAAAAGGAAAAAAGAAATTGTATAAGCCTTCTAACCTAGATGCAATGAGGAATCTAATCTAAACAGACAAGATAATGGTTTGGATCCACCAGAAGATTTTCACATGCATTAAAGTCCTGCAGAAACAGAAGTGTGAAAAACCCTCACACTATGTCTTTGTACTAAGTTAATCATTTCTGGGCAGTATATGGTATTGGAAGGATAGCACAAGGTGAGGCATATGAATTTGTGCAAGCAGAACAGCACTAACTTCTAGGAACTAACTGTGCATCAAGAGCTACTTGTGCTTCGCTGGATCCAAACCAATAGCCTGTATTTTAGCACTCTACTAAGCAAGTGTGAAGCCTTCTTCCAGTCTAAGGAGCCTTCATCCAGCAGAACAGCTACCTTAGGAGGAAGGCTCCTCAAGCAAGATACTGCCCAATGTGAGGAAGAAAAAAATATCACTCACATTTTTTTCCAGACGGGTGCTAACGAAGTTTTGTAGAAGGTTATGATTGTCAAAGAACAACATAGGCCCTTGTAAGACTAGTATAGTACAGACAATTATTACATGATGTGTGAACAACAGCGAAAAAAGAGGGAAAGATATGAAGAAGGAAATAGAATAGTGAATTGTTAAGGAATGCAAACACCTGTCCTCTCTGGCCTTCATTCCACCTCAAAAATAGCCATGTGCCTACAGCCTGAATTCATGATTCTCCCACTACTTAGAAAGAATGTGTGCCTCGATTGCCCTATTATGGCACTACTGCAGGGGTCCCCAATCTGTGAGCAACTCTGGAATTTCAATACTGGTATGCATGCACCGATACAAAATGGCAGCCAGGAGAGCTGGGACCAGTCACAAAATGGCTGCCATGAGGTAATGGCATCAGTCATAAAATGCTGCGAAGCTGCCAGCCAAGCATCCTTCTTTGATGAAGGCAGTTATTCCATCAGTGATCTCTGCTAAAACAGACATAATATGTCCTGGGTTCTTCTGAAACATCTTCTGCTCCCATGAAGTGGAGGAAATTTGCAGAAGAGATGCTTTGAGAAAGAAGAAAGTGGGTACCAGGAAACATCTCAGTACATGTCATGGTGCCCTTTGGGGTTACATTGAGGATCATTGCACTAGATCAGTTATTTGCAGGCAGGGTGGACAAGTCAATCTGGTTGCAAAGGATTGTTACAGGGAACTGATAACACAATATCCAGCAATGTGTGGATGCTGTCAAGGAGTATGGTGGTTTGGTTTGGTTTGGTTTTGAGATGGTGGCAAGAAAGTCTTTCCAGCATTTAGAAGCTCTGTTAACTGAGACAGTACTGACATTGCATTAGAAGTTCTGTATTAATAGACATTATGCGGGAGAGAGGAGGAAGAAGTATGAAGTAACACTTATTGCATCATGGCTAGTTCTGGCCTGATGCACAGAAATTTAGCAGACAAAGCTTTTCCCACTCTTTATTTCCACGGATGAACAAGCTTCACCTATTAAATTCCTGTGAGTTGACTGGCTTTTTAATAGCACGGAAACAGAACCAGTAAAGATGTACAGCAAGTTAATACTCTGGTAAAACGAATTGGGCCCATGCACGGATACAATTAAATCTCTTTTTCTACCATTCTTCTAACACCCAAATCAGCACAAATGTGGAAGAAAGATCAGAGAGAAAATAATTATGTACTTAACAGCAAACATTCCCAAGCTCTCATAATCATTATAAAAATAATGGATCCAGATAAGCTGAAACTTCCCGCAAGGAAATGAAAAATTTGCTTAAATTTGGAAAGAGGTGCTTATGCAAAGTAACATTATTTTGTAGCAAAGGTGTTCAGTGTCAAAATTCAAACATTTAAGGGCATAACTCTGCTTGGGACTGTACTGGTCACTGAATGAAGCAATGAGTTAGAGGAATGAACTGAATCTCTCATGAACTGAGCTTCAGATTTCCTCACTATGGTCTGTTTAGAGCAGCTGCTGAACAGCTTTTTGGTGGTACAGTAGTTGTAGTGTTTCAGTTTCACTTCCTTCTGCCTTGCAAGACATTGATGCAGCTGTGTGGTAGGTGCAGTAGGTGAAATGGATTCTTGCCCATGATCAGGGATCAAGTACTAGTTTTAGTGTTAACAGTTTATTTATGGTTTTAGTATTTATTCTTGGCTTTGCCTCAATGTTTTAATGTTGATGTATGGCATTATGCCTCTTGTTCGCCGCCCTGAGCCCACGCTGGAAGGGTGGGATATAAATCAAATAAATAAATAAATAATACTAAACAATGCTGGGATGGGGGGAGTACAACTCCCATAAGGCTGTAAGAAAATGCACATGAATCAAATAAACCTCACCAATAACATGGACTTGAATGACCACCAAACAGTAAGACTTTTAAATATATATATATATATGTGTTGCAGATCAGCTGCTCGGGAATGGCCTTTAGAAGTCACCACACAGACAATCAAGAAAAGATTCTTATCATTTATTGCTGCAGCAATCTGAGTTCTGCCGTCAAACGACAAGTAAAGAGAACTCAGTTTTTTACTCTAAGACAGCAACAAGTTTTATATGCAGGGAGCCAAAGGTAACTCCCCTTCTTTATTACAAGAAGCCACAAGTAAAGGAAGAGAGAAAAGATTTCAAAATTTTCTGCTTTCCTACACAGTTTTGCATTGTGTTTAACATATTTGCAAAAGATTTCTACACAGTGTTAACATATTTGCAAAAGATTTCAAAACTTCTGCTTTTTTACACAGCCCTGCACTGTGTCTGCAGACTTTTCTACAAAAGAATACTTTCACTGTACATTGCTCTAGACAGATTCAACATCCCACAAATTTCATAAGTATCTTCTGCGGTTAAGCTATATTTCCTGCCCAACACAGGTGCAAGCTTTCCACAGCCGAGCTAAGATGCTGTCTGTGGGGCAATCTTGCCGCAACGCTTCCTGGCTAAAATGGGTCATCTCCTTATGTGGGTTTTTGCCTTGCCAGGTGCAAAAGCTATCTTTGTTTGTCTGCAGTTTCAGCCTACTTTTCTAGCCCTAATATGATAGCTTAATCAGAAATCAATTCCCTGAGGCCTTTTATTAATGCCTCATATGGTTGAAATATACTGGGTTCAGACGCGTTCAAGTGATCAGCTCATATTTTATCAATGATTCAGCAAGAGAAAGTGTTAAGTATGAGACTCAACAATGGAATAAGCTCAGCAAGTGATTTCAGCTTTATTCAATGGCAACACCAACTCAGGAACACACCAAACACACACAAGAAACAGTGGAGCGCAGTTCCTTTTTAAACTCTCCCGGGCTGTCAAAGCCACTCCCAGAACATGTTAAAGTCCAATCAAAACACAGGGCTAAAGGCCAATCAGGACCGTTCCCTCTTTGCAACATTATCACATAGTGATTGGCTACTTACACTGGTTTCGCAGAAACCGACCAATAGTAATGTGACAGCTGAGGAGCCACATTCTGAAGCAAGCTTAACATGAGAAAGAATATGCTTGATTCACACTTCAATACATAACAGAAAGATCACTGAAAATCCCTGGCCAAAGTCGGGTATTTATGCCTGCAAAAGGTTACACCCAAAACACACCCCATTCCCAACGATAGGCTATTTACATTCTATTGTATCCCAGTTGGTTTACTCCAGGATCCCTGTCTCCCTACTGGCCCATTCTAGGATCCTAACAATCTATTGTCATGCATCCCAAGCTAAGTCCTTTTGCCAGTACAGTTCAGGCTCAATACATAACAATGGTGTATATTTGTAAGCACAGGTTGACTGATTGATTTGTTCATGGTTTGCTTGTTTGATTAGCTGCTAAGCAGCAACAACAGGTCTGGAGAGGGGTCTAGGAACCCCATAAGGCTATGTGAAAACAGCAGGCATGAAATACTGCCAATTACAGTGTAATGTGATGTTTTAATATGCCAAAGTTACCCAATGAACATGGTTGAGCTGTTCACAAACAGCCAAACTGCTTGGGGGAATTGGCTCCCTGCTACAACCAGTGAGCAGAACATGTGTCAAACTGGTGGGTGTTCAAGCATACCTAAGGACTTACTTTGTCTATCACATATCCCGCCTTTCACTAATAGGAGGAACCCTGTGATGTACGTTCGGATACCAATGAGTGCCTGGTTCAAGACCACCCACTGAGCTCGCTGGCTGAGCATCCCTGACCTCAATATCCCAGACTAGACCTATCTCATCAAATCCCAAAAGCTAAGCAGGACTGAACCTGGTTTGTACTTGAATAGGAGACCACCTAGAATGTCCAGGGTTGCTATGCAGAGGCAGGCAATGGCAAACCATCTTTATCTCTTGCCTCGAAAATCCCATAAGGGGGTCACCATAAGTTGGCTGCCACTTGACAGAACTTCCCAGCACCACCAGTCCAATACCCTAACCATACTTGTTCTTAACATTATCACCACTTCTACAATTAAGGCTTGGAAAGAAAAAGGTCCCTGCATTTTGCAGCATATGTTATTTAACATTCATAAGGGAACCTCATATATGCTAACATGTGGGAAACACATTTGGATGAGGGCCACACACTTATTCCCTCTAATGCTTACAGTGGCCAAAATGGATACAAAGAGAGCAAAACATAATATTGAGTGGAAAAAGACTTTGATTATTATTCCTCCACTGCAAACAAGCATCCTGAAAGAATCCAGCCATAGAAGCCCCTGTAAGGCAGTGTGCCACACCAGCCTTTCTTAACAGGCCAAGCCAATGTTCAGCTTTTAGAATAGCATGAATGTTTGAAAGTAGTGATGGGTGAATTTCCCTGGGCTCAATTCAGATTTGGGATACATTAGCTGAGCTAGTTTCCTACAGCCGGGAAACAGGTGTGTGTATTTTTCCCCAAGTCCAGTTTGGATCCATCAGACTACTGTTGACTTCACTGAGAACACGATGGGGTCAGAATCCATTCCTCAGCCCCCTGTGAGCCCCCAGAACTTCTTGTGGTAGTGACAGAGATAGGGAAGAAGCTCCCTGTCACATTCTCTCCCACCCAATCTGGTGCCTAGAACACTGCTATAGCAGCATCCCAGGCAAGGGAGATCTTAAAAATATAGTTCCCCAGGGCATTTGACACGCAAGAAAAGGTGTTCTAAGATAACTACATTTTCTAGGCTCTCTGGCAGAATTCCAGGGCCTTGGAAGGAGGGCAAGGTGGACCAAGGAGGCCAAGCTTCCTCTCTCATCTATACCCTACATCTATACACTTCCCCAGCTTTAATCATAACATTGATGAAGGGGGCAGGCCTAATCAGCCCAAACTGACCAGCATGCCATTTCAACATTCCACTTTCCCATCCAGCAAGCACCAGGTGATGCAGATAGTTTTTCTCCAACTATTTTAAAAAGATCTGGGCAAAATGCCGGGGCAACATGAGGATCCCTTCTTTTCCTCTCTTATCTGAAGTGCCTCTTCATAGAGAGATCTGAATATTCATTACGTATGAACACATAAGAAATTTCCTAATTTCCTTATGGTGAGGCTGACCATTGGTCTATTGAGGGCAGCATTGTCTACTATGAGTCTCAGGTGGTCTCTCACATCACCTAGTACTTTTACCTAGAGATGCCAGGGTTTTGCATGAACCCCTCCTCCAAATTACGTTTTATGGAACTGCATTTATAGTGGAAGATTTTTTTGGGGGGGGGGTTAAATATGTACGTGTGTGTGCGCACACGCACCTGGAAGTCATGGTGACCTCTGGTGACTGTGTGTGCACCTGTTTGGTGTAGTGGTTAAGAGTGTGGACTCTAATCTGGGAGAACCAGTTTTGATTTCCCACTCCTCCACATGCAGCTGCTGGTGTGACCTTGGGTCAGTCACAAGTTCTTTCAGAGCTGTTCTCTCAAGGGCACTCCTTGAGAGAGCGCTCTCAGCCCCACCTACATTACAGGGTGTCTGTTGTGGGGAGGGGAAGGGAAAGGGAGTGTAAGATGCTCTGAGACTCCTTTGTGTAGTGAAGGGCAGGGTATAAATCCGATCTCCTCTTCTCCTCTTCTTCTGGAAGTCATGGTGACCTCTGGTGACTGACCCCTACTGGGGGCTTGGAGGATATTCAGAAAGGTGGGTGAATAAAGCCTGCCCCCTGCTTCCCCCCTCTGGTATTTCAAGGAGGTCCCCCATCCAAGTACTTGCCAAGGTTGACCCTGCTTAGCTTCTGAGATCTGATGAGATTGGGCTTGCCTGGGCTATCCAGGTCAGGATGCAGAAGATTTTTTTTAAAAAAACATGCTAAACATCATTTTCCCATTCCAACTAAGCAACATACCATATGCTCTTTTAAAAACTGTATTCACATAAAAAGACTTAGTGAAGCACTGGAATTTTAGATGTAATGCTAAATAAAACTATAGTGGTAACTACCCTGCATTAATGTTTAATTTACTTATGATTTGCCCCATTGTCTTGACACACTATATATACACATACACATAGATTTCGCACTTAATACTTGCATTGATTACATTTTTAGAAGACTGGATTATTTTTCCAATCATTGCCTTCCACTTATCTAAATAAAATGTTCAGAAATACCCAGGGCATTCATTTTTTTTAAAAAAAACTATTAATTATCAAAAGCATACCAGCGTTGCCGTCTACCTGCTCAGGGTAGATTAATCCCCCCCCCCCTTTAAAGGCTACAGTGATTACTACATGGCAGCTAAGAAATAAGGAATAACAAATAATGAAGCCTCAGACTGAAATGTTAAGTGCTAAATTCAGACAAACTTTCAGGGAGTTAGTAACATTTACAGAAATACCCATTATGAGAGGCACCCTGCCACTTAATGAATTGTACAGCAAATTGGGTAAATCTACATTTGGGCCTTTAATACAGACAGAAAAACAAAATATTGAAAGAAACACAATCACCCTGTTCTTCTGTGCATAAAAAACTTAATGTATGGTTACACTTAGCATCCTTAATATTTAGATTAACCTGAGCTCGTCGGAACTTGGAAGTTAAGCAGGTTTGGCCATAGTTATGCTAGGATGGGAGACTATCATGGAATACCAGGGCTGCTATGCAAAAGAAGGGAACTGCAAACCAGTTCTGCTCATCTTGCCTTGGAAACTCCATGAGTCAGTAGCAATGATGACACTTAATCATAATTATAGTTACAAATCCTGCTTTCCTCTCTTCCAACCCTATGTAAAGAAGAGAGACAGTGACTGCACTAAGGTCCCCCACAAGCTTTGTAGCATAGTGGGGATTCAAACCCAGGTTTCACCAGGCCTACTCTTGGCAGTCTATCCAATGACCTCATGTAGTTCTCCATGTCTGGGAAAAAAACACATCAGGGAAAAACAGATGGGAGCACAAGGGAAATGCAACATGCGGAGAAAATGCCAAGTATTTCTCCCCTGCCCAGCACTTCTGCCCTCTGCAGCTTTTTAAAGGATCCAAACAAAAATTGCTCAGGAGAGTAAGGAATTTCAACTTGTGTCAGGTCCTGGGGGCTCTGGGTCTGAGTTCAGTGGGGAGGGCCCTCCAGGGCATGATTTTTAGTGAGCTGGCTTGGCTCTGGCCTCAGATAGCACAGAAAGAGGGGGGTCTGCATGCACCCTGTCCCCTCTCCCCTGCTTGCGGTAGCCCGGTCGTTCTTCTGGCATCTCTGGGTCTCGCCCATGCTCTTCCACCCCAGCCTGCCCCATACCTGCTGCTCAAGTCCTCCCCCTTGGGGTGGGATGCCACTGGGCTCTCCAATCCCCCTCTTCCTGGGTAGGGCTCATGTAATGAAGATTCCTCATGCCCAGTGGGGCACCTCCTCTCTGGCCCCACCCCCTTCCTTACCCTCAGTGTGAGATGGGGCTGCTGGCCCAGCCTCCAGCCTCCCTTCCCCGCTGGCAGACCAGCAGCTGCTGGTGCTCCTGTTTGCCACTTCCTCCCCCCCCCACCAGCTTCTGCTGTGCTCAGCTGTGGCTTGGGGAAGGTCAGGAGCGACTGCCTCGCTCCTGCATCAAGCAAGGGATACCCCGGTGGTGCTGGCAACCCCTCCCCCCTCCCCGAAGTTTCACCACCCATTTCCTCCTCTGGCAGCCATTTGGTCTCCCTCTTCACTGGTAAATTTGGGGGAACAGATGCCGCCCCCGACAACTAGCTTAGTTAGAACATGACTTCCAACGCCAAAAGAGTGTTGGTGCGGACCATTTGGAAACCTGTGCATCTAATCTAAACTAGCCTACTCTAATTCCCTCTAACTCCATAAAGAAAAAACAACAAGAGAGAACCACCAAAGAAGATTACACAACAAACCAAAAATACCATGGAGATTAATGAAAACGAATAGACAATACGTGTGTAAATGAAAATGCATTAACAATAATAAAATCACAACTTTTCAGCATTTAGAGACAACCTCAACCCTTCAATGTGTATATTGCATGTAAAAGTCCAAAGCCGTAGCAGTCAACATGAAATAAAGTTTGCAGAAATGAGGTGCTTGTGTGTGTAATTCTTATCAATATGAATGATCCTTCTTCCTTTCTTCCTTTAACAATAATGTCAACTTGGAAATAGTTTCACAAAACGCTTCTTCAGAAAAAAAATGCAGGAACATAGCATTTACAAATCCAGAGCATTCAACAGAGTTAGTTTCACATCAAGCAATGAATCTGGAGCAATATTCCCTCTAAAGCAGGAGACCAGTGGTTAGGAATGGGCAAGAACCAGCTCATGAATGGATCCATTTCCAGACAGACTGTGTCCACTCAAACAAAATGTTTACCAAATTTCAAAGCAACTGGGGGAGGGGGTATCTCCAGCTTTAGAATCACTGTTGTCAGTTTCAAACTTGTCATGTTAGTTTCAAGAGGGTTTCTTTCCCCCCTTTGCCTGTGTTCCTTTGAGTTCACTTCCTATTTTCTTGCACAGAACTTGCAAAATCCCCCTTTGCTTGCATGCATTTATGTCTCTGTGCTTTGAGATTTTAAGCTGTGCTTGAGAGTCCTTATAAGCTTGCAATGCCAGTGGCACTGGGTTCTGCTGGGCACTTTGTGATTACACTGATAATTTTGCTGCAACAGACTAATATGGCTACCCCTCTGGAATCCTAATTCCCACTGTTAACCAACAAGCCACAAATATGGCAACCCTATGTTCAACACATGCTAGCAACACAGATCTGGAAGCAAGCTGGTGCTATAAAGTCACCTGCCAAGAGCTTTCATAACGTTCCACAGATCTCATGGGAGCTTGCCCAAACATTGTTATTCAAACTGGACCTGGTCTTCCGGCTATGATGCCTTTTATGGCACTGAGGGAATAGAATAATGATTATTTATATTTTTTTTAAATCAGTTCCAAAGATAAAATTAATGCCATTTTGTTTTCAAAAGATGCAGTCAATATATGTAAGTATAAACACTGAAGACACTATTGGGAGAGATTTCCCATTGAGAGGAATGGGTTTAGCATGGGTTTAACCCATCATTTTCAACAAAATTACTCACAAAGTGATATATTCCACTCAGTAGACTAGCTTAACCATTACATCCAATACAGAAAAAAAGTTATTGCAACTATATTCTGTCTTTTCTATCAGGAAACACTGCCTTTCTTGTTTCCCAGAGAGCTTCCCCATATTAAGCCATTTACATCCAAATAGTAAATCATCTTGTTCATTTAACTTTGGAACTAGAATTGCAGAAGAGCCTTTATATTCTGACAGAAAATCAGTATGAGCGGTATCTTTTCACAGGTTTCTGAATACCATCATTTGTATTTACTTTTTGATTGAAATAATTGCTCCTTATTTAACAGTCCCTTGAGCTCAGAAATGGAAATATTGGCTTACTGTTACCACTTATAGTTTCTCAAATCTTTCAAAAAGAATGCACAGTTTTATGGTCTTTTTTAACCTTTAATAAAGCAAATCAGTTCCAGTATTCCTTGTGTGTGTGAAGGGTGGTTGTTTGTTTGTTTTTTGCTCTTGCATGTCTATATACAAACTTTCCAATGAGTACTGTTAAAAGTAATCAGAGTATGACAATGAGTACTCATACAGTAAGCATGGCATAGTGGTTGGACAAGGATCTGGTGACTGGAAGGTCTGATCCAGGACCTTTTCTAGACAGGGTTGCACTCCCCTTGAAAGAACAGGTCCATAGTTGGGACCCAGGCCAATAGCTGGATAAGCAGGTAGCAGTTGTGGCCAGGAGTGCCTTTTACCAGCTTCGACTTGTTAGCCAGCTGAGGCCTTTCCTAGACAGAAAAGATCTGGCCACCGTGGTGTTAGTAGTAATCTAGATCAGATTACAGCAATGTCAAGCTGCCCCGGGAAAGTAGTAAGAAACTTCTATGGATACAGAATGCTTCAGCCAGGGTGTTGACTGGAGTGGGTTGTAAGAGACTATATCATTCCAATCTTAGCATATCTATACTAGCTTCCAGTCTCTTTCTGGGTGTTGTGTCCTGGGATCAGAAGGCAGAGCTGGCGAAATACAGCCAAGCTTCGCTCTCTGAGAACAATAGGGACTAGGTTCCTGAGCTCGCCAGTAGAGAACCAATGGCAGCATTGGCGGGCGATTCAAACCCGCCAATAGGAATATGGGGCCGTCCCCCCTAACTGTATATAGTTGGCCTCCGGCCGTTACTGGTTGTTCTTGTCTTGTGTGAAGTACGAATAAACGCATCTTCTCTTATGTCGTCGTCCGAGTCATGAGGCCCGAAACCCAGTACTTTACAGTGGCGACGAAGGTGGGATTTCAATGCCTTCTGTGACTCCATGAGCGACGAAAAGGACACCGCCGAGCATCGCATCGCTGACCCCGAGAGCAGCACCGCACCGCTCGCCGAGCATCGCATCGCTGACCCCGAGAGCAGCACCGCGCCGCTCGCCCTGGCGCACGCCTTCCCAGACAGAGCCATGGCCGCCTCTCATGTAACACTCGAGCGCTTCGATCCGTCGCAGCCAGAAACCTGGGATGCATGGGTCGACCAGCTCATCAGTTATTTGGAGCTCAACGAGATCCGCCACCCAGTCAAGAAACGATCGCTCCTGCTGAACGCGTGCGGCACCCAAACCGTCCGCCTCGCCAAGAGCCTCTTGGTGCCCCGCACGGCCTTGGAAAGCTCATTTGGGGAGATCCTGGACATCCTCAACGCGTACTTCAGCCCCCGGCCGACCTTCCTGGCCAAGAGGATGGAGTTCCAGAGGCGAGTCCAGGCCCAAGGGGAATCCGTTGCCACCTTCCTGGCCGCGCTGAGGGCGCTCGCGATGGACTGCGGGTTCCCGAAGGTGGAAGACAACTTGCTGACGCAGTTCGTGTGGGGCCTGGCGGACTCCAAGCTGCGGCGCAAGTTGATTGGCTACCGGAGGCTCTCCCTGGACGAGGCCATCGACGCCGCAACAGCCCACGAGGCCGCGGAAGGGGAACGCCCGGCCGCGGCCGCCCATGTAGTCGGGAGGAGTCCCAGCCCCGGGAACTCAGATACCGAAGAGGTCTTCGCCCTCAGACCCCAACACCGCCGGCCGGCGCCGTTCCAGCAGGCCAACAGGGAGCCAGCCAAGCCTTCCGGCAACCGGACCATCTGTGCCAGCTGCGGGGAAGGCCACGGAAGGAAATCCTGCAAGTTCTGGGATGCTGTCTGTCACGGGTGCGGGAAGCAGGGACACCTCGCACGGGTCTGCCGGTCCAAGGGGCCCCGGAATTCGAGATCGTCGGTCCCACCGCACCGCGCACCGTCCACCGCCTACGAGACGACGGAAGAGGTCGCCGAGCTGTACCATCTCACCGATCAACCGCTACAGGTACTTCGCCTCCCCAACCCCAATCTCTCCTCCGCCCCGAAGATCCAAGTAACCGTGCGGATCGAGGGGTCCCCCTGTTGCATGGAAGTGGACTCGGGATCGGCGGCGTCCATCATTTCCCTGGACACTTTAAAAAGTCTTTGCCCGTCAGGGGGACCCCCGCTACGCCCATCGCCACTAAGCTTGGTGGACTTTCAAAGGAACCCTGTCCCCATCCGGGGAGTCGGCACTTTCCGAGTGCAGTACCGAGACTTTGAGGGGAACTTGGACTTGGTGGTGGTGGAGGGAAATCTCGTGAGTCTCCTGGGGCGGGCGTGGTTCGAGGCCCTAGGCATCACGATTGGGGGAGTGAATAAGTGCGGGATGCGTGACTGGGGTGCGGTGTGCAAGGAATTCCCCGAGGTCTTTGACGGGAAACTGGGGTGTTATAAAGGGCCCCCGGTGTCGCTCCACTTAGACCCCACAGTGACGCCCATCCGACGGCGCGTCCGCACTGTGCCCCTGGCCCTCCGCCCTAAAATAGAGGCCGAACTGGACCGGTTAGTGGCCCAGGGAGTCCTAGAGCCCGTCCCGAACGCTCGATGGGAGACCCCGATTGTGACACCCGTTAAGCCAAACGGGGAAATCCGCATCTGCGCGGATTATAAGTGCACCATTAACCAGGCACTTCAGGCGCACGCATACCCCGTACCCGTGGTCAGCCACGTCTTAGCCACACTGGCGGGGGCGCGCATATTTGGAAAGCTGGATCTCGCGCAGGCGTACCAGCAACTCCCGGTGGATGAGGCCACTGCCGAGGCGCAAACCATAGTGACCCACCGGGGGGCCTTCAGGGTGAAGCGGCTGCAGTTCGGGGTCAGTGTGGCCCCAGGGATCTTCCAAAATCTCATGGACGATTTGTTAAAAGGGATCCCTGGAGTGACGCCGTTCTTCGACGACATCCTCATCGCCGCGACCACCCCTGAAAGCTTCGCCGCCCGCCTCCGAACTGTACTGGGACGCTTCCAAGCCGTGGGGCTGAAAGTGAAGCGGGAAAAGTGCCTCCTCGGGGTGCCGGAGGTGGAGTTCTTGGGGTACCGGGTAGACGCAACAGGCCTGCATCCGGCGAGGGACAAGGTGAAGGCCATCGTGGAGGCTCCCGCCCCGAAGTCCAAGGCGGAGCTCCAGGCGTTCTTAGGCCTCCTGAACTTTTACCACGCCTTTCTCCCTCACAAAGCCGCCGTGGCCGAACCCCTGCACAGGCTGCTGGATAAGGCGACACCTTGGGCATGGGGAGCGAGGGAGGAGGTGGCGTTTCGGGGGTTAAAGTACTCTTGATTTCTAACGCTGTACTCGCCCACTTTGATGAAAAGCTCCCAGTAATCCTTGCATGCGACGCATCGCCGTATGGGGTCGGGGCGGTCTTGGCCCACAAGCTACCAGATGGGAGGGAAGTCCCAGTGGCTTACTACTCCCGCACGCTGTCCCCCGCGGAGCGGAACTATGCGCAAATCGACCGGGAGGGCTTGGCACTGGTGGCGGGGGTTAAAAAGTTTCACAACTTTGTGTACGGGCGGAGCTTCACGCTCGTAACCGATCATAAGCCGCTCCTGGGACTGTTCGCGGCGGACAAACAAACGCCGCAGGTACTGTCGCCCCGGGTGTTGCGCTGGTCCTTGTTTTTAGCGGGCTACCAGTACCGGTTGGAGCATCGGCCGGGCAAGGCGTTGGGTCATGCCGACGCCTTGAGCCGCCTGCCGCTGCCGCAAACAGGGGAAGATCCGGCCCCAGCTCCCGCAGTATTGTTAATGGAGGAGCTGCCCAACCCCCCCTTCAGGCTGCAGATGTGGCCGCCCGCACGTCCCGAGATCCCATTCTCTCCCGGGTCCTAAACTGGGTGGTGAGGGGATGGCCAGCGGGACAGACAGGGCCAGAGTTCACGGCATACAAAGCCAGGAGGGAAGAGTTATCCGCCTTGAAGGGGTGCTTACTATGGGGGGACAGGGTGGTCATTCCGGGGCCCATGAGACAAGGGGTTCTAGAAACACTGCATGAGGCCCACCCTGGCATTGTACGAATGAAAGCTCTGGCAAGGAGCTACGTGTGGTGGCCCGGGATGGACGCAGAGATTGAAACCTGGGTCCGAGGGTGCACACGGTGTCAGGAAGTCCGCCCCAATCCCCCGAGAGCGCCAACCCAAAGCTGGGAGTCTACCCACAAGCCGTGGTCACGCCTACACGTAGATTTTGCCGGGCCATTTCAGGGGCTCCAGTTCATGGTGACGGTAGACTCCTACTCGAAGTGGGTGGAAATAAGCCCAGTGTCTACCACCTCTGCCAAAGCGGCAATAAGGGCCCTGCGGAAAATATTCGCTACGCATGGGTTGCCAGACACAATCGTGTCGGACAACGGGGCAGCGTTCACATCTGCTGAGTTTCAAGCGTTCCTCGCAAGGAACCTAATCAGGCACATACGATCAGCGCCCTTCCACCCGGCAACAAATGGACAGGCGGAGAGAACGGTACGCACCGCCAAAGAAGCCCTGAGCCGCATAACGGAGGGGGATTGGGAGTTCCGGCTGGCCCGCTTCCTCCTAACACACCGCACCACCCCAAACCCCATCTCCGGACATTGCCCCGCAGAACTATTGATGGGCCGCCGCCCCACGACTTTGTTAGACAGGCTCCACCTGGACTGAGCCCCAGAGGGAAAGCTGGTCGAAACCCGGGAGGCGCCCCGAAGCTTCCTCCCGGGGGAACCTGTCTACTTCCGGAATTACGGGGCGGGGCCTCAGTGGTTGGCCGGGCGCATCCTAAAACCCACTGGGCCAGTGTCATACGAGGTCCTAGCAGATGGGGACAGGGTCCTCCGTAAACACGTGGACCAGCTCCGGAGGCGGCAAGACCCCGACACAGGGATCCAGGTCCCGTTACCGGGAAACGCCGCGGCCGCCCCAGCATCCGATCGGCTGCAGGCACTGCCAGCGGAGCCAGCGCCTGAAAGACCACGGAGTCTGGAGGGGGTCCCAGAGACAGCTGAACTGCCGCCGCCGCCGCCGTTACAACCGCCACCGTCACCACCACAGCTACTACCGGAGATCCAAGCTCCTTGTGCGGGAGGACCACCCGATGGGGGCCCCGCCAGTCCGGTACCGGCCCCCGACGATCACTAAGGGAACGGAGGTCACCAGCATACTTAAAAGACTACGTCACCTGATAGGAGACGAACTATGGGGGAGGGGTGTTGTGTCCTGGGATCAGAAGGCAGAGCTGGCGAAATACAGCCAAGCTTCGCTCTCTGAGAACAATAGGGACTAGGTTCCTGAGCTCGCCAGTAGAGAACCAATGGCAGCATTGGCGGGCGATTCAAACCCGCCAATAGGAATATGGGGCCGTCCCCCCCTAACTGTATATAGTTGGCCTCCGGCCGTTACTGGTTGTTCTTGTCTTGTGTGAAGTACGAATAAACGCGTCTTCTCTTATGTCGTCGTCCGAGTCATGAGGCCCGAAACCCAGTACTTTACACTGGGCACATCAAGGTCCTGGTTTTGACCTTTAAAGCACTGTATGTAGTGTTGCCATTTAAGCAGTGGTGACAGAGCATCTCTGTCCATCAGTTGGCCTTTCTGCAACCACGCAGCTGGGCACTGCGGAAAATGGGGTGAAATGGGGGGTGTTAGCATCGCAGTCTGCTGACATCACTTCTGGTTCAACCAGAATTGACATCAGCACATCACTGCCAACACTCAGTCAGAATTCTTTGAGACACACTAGAGGTGATGTCGTAACATTGCCAATGATGTAATGATGTCACTGGCAAGGTCTCTACCATTCCTGCTTGTTGCCAGCTTCATGCTGGCAACTCATACAGAGGGACCACCTATGTATATGTGTTAAATGCCATCAAGTCTCTTTGGACTTATTTTATTTTTATTATGAAATTTATACCCCGCTCTCCCCGCGAAGCGACCTTATGAATTACAGCGACCTTATGAATTAATGACCTCCAAAACATCCTATCGTTAGCAGCCATTCCCAGGTCTTGCAAACTGAGGGCTGTGGCTTCCTTGATTGAGTCTATCCATCTCACGCTGGGTCTTCCGCTTTTCCTGCTGCCTTCAATTTTTCGTAGTATTATTGTCTTTTCCAGCGACTCTTGTCTTCCCACAATTTGACCAAAGTATGAGAGCCTCAGTTTAATCATTTTAGCTTTGAGGGAAAGTTCAGGCTTTACTTAGTCTAGAACCCACTTATTTGACTTTTTGGCAGTCCATGGTATCCATAGAATTCTCCTCCAACACCACATTTCAAAGGTTGTGTTCCTGTCAGCTTTCTTCATTGTCCAACTTAGGGGCCTTACTGGCATTTGGGGGTGGGTAGGTTAAGCTAAAAAGAAAATAGAGTTTCTTTTTGGCTACTGGTATAGCTGAGCCTGAATGAAAGCTAATATTATTAAGCTTTTATTCAGGCTCAGCTATGAGAAGGCATTTAAAGAGACCACGGTCTCTTTAAATGCCTTCTGAGTTCACTCACTGAGTTGCACTGCCATGGTGGCAGTGGCACAGCTTGGAGAAGGCATTTAAAGAGATTGTGGTCTCTTTAAATGTCTTTCACTCACAGAGTCGCGCCTCCGCCATGCGGCTTGGAGAAGGCAGTGATTCCTCCTTCCTGCCCTATGTTTTAATTGTCATTATGTTGTTGCATATGTATTTTATCTTGTTTTTAATTCCTTTAATGATGTGCATTTGCTTTTAATGGTTTTTAAAACATGCTTTATACAATGTTTTTGTTTTAATTTTATTAAAACAAACAACAAAACATACCTAAATATGAAATTACATAAGACATAATATATGTTTTTAATCAATCACCTGGCTTTGGTGGCCCTGGTAAGAACAGAAAGGTGGAGTTTAAATTTTGTAAATATTTTTTTTGAAAAAAATCCTCTGGCTTGGAGGTTTGATGGGTGACTTTGGGCCAGTCACACTCTCTCAGCCTAGTCTACTTCTGAGAGGAGTCATTAGGGTGAAATGTAGGAGGGGAGAGTGATGGTGTAAGACATTTTGGGTCCCCACTGGGAAGAAAAGTGGGGTACAAGTATCTAAATAAATAATAAATAGATAAATCAAATCTAGGCATACAGTTGGACAAGAGAGAAAAGAAATGAATGCTTTGTCCTTTGCTTTTCACATTCTCATTGGGTGCTATTTTTATTTAATGTTTGTTTCTGCCCTGCTTTGTTTCCAGTGCAGCCTTATAGTAGCTTACAAAATACAAAACTACAGTTTAAACAAACAGGGGGGAAAACCCACAATGGCATAATACTCAAACATTTTGAACTAGTTTTGGAGCCGCTTGTCCGGTTCATTCACCGCCACAAGCTGAGAGTCAAGGACCAAGAGCTCTTTTGGTCACACCAAAGGCTTATATCTTTGGCAATGTCCAAGCTTAAATACCTTGTTACAATGAAGGGATAGAAACTCATTCCAGATTTCACACAACTGTCAGAGATGTTCTCAGCCTCCCTTCACCTGCATACTTAGCCCCAATGCAACTAGGGGCAAAAATCCTTGAAAGCAGGAATTTATGTACCTCTTCCTAAACAGTTGAGGTTCAGTGTGTTTATGTGTTAAGTGCCATCGAGTCACTTCTGACTTATGGCCAGTTGGCAGTCCTATGAGTTTACCCCCCAAATGTTCTATTATTAACAGCCTTGCTCAGGACTTGCAAACTGAGGGCCCTGGCTTTCTTGATTGAGTCTATCTACCACATGTTGGGTCTTCTTTTCCAGTTTCAACTTTTCTTAACATTATTGTCTTTTCCAGTGAATCTTGTCTTCTCATAATGTGACCAAGGTGCGATAGCCTCGGTTTGGTCATTTTAGCTTCTAGGGAGAGTTCAGGCTTGATTTGATCAAGAACCCACTTCTTTGTCTTTTTGGTAGTCTGTGGTATCTGTGAAATTCTCCTCCAATACGACATTTCAAATGGATCAACTTTCCCTGTCAGCTTTCTTGATTATACAACTTTCTCATCCATACATAGTAAGGGAAGGTATTCCCTATAGGATGAATTATCTTGATCTTGGCCACCAGCAACACATCTTTACACTGAATTATCTTTTCTAGCTCCTAAATGGCTGCCCTTCTCAGTTTCAGTCTCTTTCTGATTTCTTGGTTGCAGTCTCCCTTTTGGTTGATGATGGAACCAAGGAATTGAAAATCTTGAACAATTTCAGTGTCTTCACTAGGGATGGGCATGAACTGCATTTTTGTGATCAATGTTCAATAAAATCAATGGATTTATAGGGATGTAACTGCTGTCAGATTCTGGGTGAAATTTTATTGTGTCTATAGTGGCAACTCCAACAAAGGTGCAGTCAGCATCTCCCATCAGTATCCCTGTTCTAGAATTTGTTTGATTATGAAACAAGCAGAAAGATCATGTTAATCACAGTTTCTCTTTACGCTTTATTTACTTTGTTTGGATCTGCTACCAGGTGTATCCCAAAGACCAAGAACCTCATTTACATGACTTTAATTAAAATAATTAGCCCTTGCTTTAGGCAAAGCTCTCTCCTGAAAAAAACCCCACACATACACAAAGAAAAAACACTAATTATATATGAAAGCCTCAGTTTATGTAACAAAGATTAGCAATTGCACTTTAAAAAGTTACAAGAGGAAGATGAAAGGCACATTGTTAGTGCCTTCTATACTTCTATATTTGTGAAGCAATTTTGTTCTATTCTATTTACTTTTTTTTTCTTTTAGCATGCATGATTATATTCAGAGTTCATGAAAAATATATATTATGACATCCCTCATCAGTGGCTATTTGTCTAGATGTACCAGGGTAGAAACCTGCTTGGAAGCAAAACTGATCTATTATCTGAGTTGTAGACCATAGATTGTGATTTTCTACTAGTTTGTAACAGAACATTTTGAGCATGTTCAGAGGCATCTCTCCTTCTGTTTATTATTAGAACATGTGTTCCAAGGTTGAGCTCTGGCATTAAGTGTTCAGAGACAAAATTTTGGTAAGCCCTGGTCTAAATTAAACCTGGATATAAAACAGTTTTATATTGAAGATCTCCTCTCTTATGTACAGGGACATGTACCTTGCAACTTATGGAGACCTCCTCCAACTTAAGCTGCTCTGCTTCCAAAGGAAGAGCCAATCAAGCTAAACAAAGGCCCCTGAACCAGACAGAAGGCTTCAGAATTTTCTTAGTGGAGCGGTAGGATACATGCCATCTATATATCTAATTCCCAAGTGGCCCCCTGTGTGCGGATATCTAAATCCGCACATCGGGGGCACCTGGGGGGCAGGGAGATTTTCCTGCGCACGTGGGGCAGTCCCCACGTGTGCAGAAAAATCTAAAAACTGTCTAAAAGTCTAGGGGGGATATCAGAATCCCCAAAAAGTAAGAGCGTTTCCTGCGCATGCGCAGGGAACGCTCTGGGAACTCTGCGGCGGCTGGCGGCTAAAAGCCGCTCAGTCCTCGCCACCGGAGCTGGGGGGGGAGGAGATCAGCGGGCCCGGCGGCTTCCAGCCGCTCAGGCCTCGCCTCCGGAGCCGGGGGGGGGAGGAGGAGGATCGCAGGGGGGGGGGGGAGATCGGCGGGCCCGGCGGCTTCCAGCCGCTCGGGCCTCGCCTCCGGAGCCGGGGGGTGGGGGGAGGAGGGGGATCGCCGGGGGGGGGGAGGAGGATCGCAGGGGGGGGAGGAGATCGGCGGGCCCGGCGGCTGGAAGCCGCTCGGGCCTCGCCTCCGGAGCCGGGGGGTGGGGGGAAGGAGGAGGATCGCCGGAGCCGGGGGGGGAGAATCTGCTGGGGAGGGGGAATCTCGGCGGGCCGACTGGCCTTGCCGCTGCCGTTGCTGGGGGGGGGAGGGAGGGGGAGGCTTGAGGGGCCGGCCAGCCTCGCTGCTGGGGGGGGGGGGAAGCTTGGCGGCTGGAATACTCCCTCCCCCCCCCGTGAGTATCGCGGGTCCCGCCTCTTGTAATATCTGATTATCTTCAGTAGCACTGGAATAGGTAAGGCCACCATAGTGGCTGAGTTCAGACTGGCAGTCTGCCCCGCTATAGCCACGTTTCAGCCACATTTCACAAGTGGTTTAAAGGGGGCGTTCACACAGGCACATCTGCCTGGTGTTCCCCACCCGTAGTCAACCCATGCTGTTCTGCTTCACTCCCACGTTTAAAAGATACCTGGTGAAAGTGGTAGCAAATCCCTGAGAGCCCGTTTATCCCGTTTCATTCTGCTGCTGGAAAGTGTGAACGCCAACCCGAAAAGCTGGGAGCAACCCACGTTGCACATAAGGCAGCAGCGATATGATTGGCTGTGCTCCGCTCTACCGCCCAATGCGGTGCCAGCGCAACGGGATCCTCCCCAAACCGGCCGGATGCGCTTATGTGCATAAGTGCATATGCGCTCATGCACACATAGCCAAATTACCAGGGAAAAGCTGTTTACAGCTGCACCTCCAGGCCAGCAGTCTGAACACTCCCATGTGCCTCCTCACAGTATGATCCCGCATCAGTCAGCACAGTGTGACTGGGAAAACCCGGAACAGTTTGTTCCAGGGCTTTTTTGCCATGGCTGGCTCCCACTTCAAACTGCCAGTCTGAACTCAGCCAGTGTAAACCTAATGGACACCAGAACCTCTTTTTCACAAATAAATGACAAGTTTATTACCATCATGAAATGGCTGCCGTATAATAAGAAGCTGAAACTGCTACCACATGGTAACTGAAACATTTCATGTACATTGGCTTGCCAAGGCGACATATTTCTATTAAATATGACTGGCAGTTATGTAGACCCAACCACATGATTGGAGCCAATCTACATAGTAGATTGTGCCCCAGATCTACATGCAAAGTGACTTGGCATATAGACTGGCCAGTATGATGAAGCAATTAAACCAGCCTCCATTTAATGGTCAGGTAGTCAGAAGTGGTCTCAAAGCCCAAATGGTATAAATACCTAGGATAGGGCACACTATCAGGTAGGTTTATAAATGGCTAAGGGTCATCAAAGGATGGCCACAGGAGGAGCTTTCTTATTGTCTGATATCATGTCGAACATCCACTCCTCCCAATGGAAGCACTTTACATATTCAGCCGTCAGTGATAAAATGGTTACATGTATGTGTAAATAATTATTTGCACTTTTTTATACCATCCAGTTTCTAGGCTAATCATACCCAGTTTACATGAGAATGTTAATAACAGGAGGGTTTCTGTTTCATTAACAAATAAACTGAAAACTAACCACAGACATTTGAATACTATATTCCTTTATTTACTGATTTTCTGCTGGAAATACATTGAGAGCCGCAGAGATGAAGGTTTCAGAAAGCTTCCTATTTATTTTAGAAGCAATTAAACATTTTAATTAAATATCACTATCACAGTGTCTCATTCACTACATAATCAAATAACCATTCCTGCGAAGAAAATAAGACCTATCACTCACTGTAACAAACTGACATAAAAATCATGAAACAAGAAGAGGCAAATTAAATTTTAAAAAACTCTTGTCATTTCTATTTTACCCTATGATTCATTCTTGGGAATTTACCAAGTGTTAGCCAAGTAGGGATGCCAACCTCCAGGTGGGACCTGGAGGTCCCACAGAATTACACCTTATTTTAAGACTACAGATATCAGTTCCCCTGGAGGAAATGGATGCTTTTGAGGGTGGACTCTGTGGCACTGTACCCCACTGAGGACCCTGTCCTCCCCAGGCTCCACACTTGAATCTCCAGGAGTTCATCAACCTGCCCTCCATCCCCCACTGGCAGCCAGGGGAACTTGGCAACCCTAAACCAAAGGAGATCTAAGGAGACAATCGAAGCAGTGGCACTGTGACATGCCCTCACCTCTACCTAACATCCATACCCAAGAGTTAATGTGCTGTTATCTTAATGAAGGAGGCCAGTTAAGAACAAACACTTGATCAACTATTGAACAGGAAGAAAAAACCATAAAACTCACCATCTTGGAGATGAATGGGTCTTGCTTTGAGCCAGATATTTGTTGTTCTGTCAGTCCACAGCTGGTTCCTAGGCCTGCATAAAGTAAAACGTGTAGGGAAACTAAAGTAGGATCCTCAGACATATCATATGAAATATACAGGAAGTGACTTATTACATTATCCAATGACATGAGGATGCAGCATAATCCTATCATACAAGTCGCATTTTCTCATATCAAATGATAAAACATCCATTATTTTGAAGAGCTGCCAAACTAGGCTTTTGGTTTATAGTAATTATTAGCACAGGTGGTTCTACAGTCAACTCAACCATGCTGTAAGTCTGAGGTGGTCATGGGTCAAGAATTATTTTTAAAGTAGCCCTGACCCAGATAGCCCAGGCAAGCCCGATCTCATCAGATCTTGGAAGCTAAGCAGGGCCAACCCTGGCAAGTATTTGGTTGGGAGACCTCCCAAGAATACCAGGGCTGGGAGGCCAGAGGCAGGCTATCAAACCACCTCTCTGAACATCCTCTGTGCCCTAGTAGGAGCCGCCAGAGGTCACCATGACTTTCAGGCATGGGCACACACACACATACACAAATGCAAAAAATACAAAAAAGATAATTATTTTAAAAGTTAAAATAACATTCTTCTTGAGCACATTCAAGGAAGGACCTGAGGGGGTTGGTGGTTTCCTGATGAAGGGAGCGGTGGCACAGGCAACTAATAGCCTGCTGGTAACATCTACAAACAGCCACTATGGCTGTTTGAATCCCGCCGCGGTCAGGGTGAGCGCCTGGCCCAAGTCCCAGCTCCCGTCTACCCAGCGGTTCGAAAGCTGTATAAAATAACAACAAAAGCGAGTAGATGAAATGGGTACCTGCCTTAGATGGCAGGCAGCACCCTCCTCCCCTCTCGTGGGGGTAGTGGAGTACCGGCAACAGCGAGCGGCAAGATGCCGAACATCAGGCGACGCAGAACTCCGGACGGCGGAAGGCGGAACCAGAACGGCGCGGGGAGCGCAGAGGCGCAGGCGCGGCGGAGTCGAAGGACAGAGCCGGAAGCCGCGCTGATGCAGAACCACGCGCTGGAGGGACCTACTGAAACCGAGCCGATCCAGGATGGAAAGAACACTCACTCCACGGGGCGCCAGTAGGGCAGTCCCTTCCCAAATGTCTATGTGGTCTTAGATAGGATTGAAAGAGTAACTGTAAGCTGCTCAGAGACCCCTTCGGGGGTTCGAGCGGGATATAAGCTGAATAAATAAATAAATAAATAAATAAATAAATAAATAAATGACGTAGCTGAGAAACCTTGCTGGCTTTGTGATTGCTGAAGGACATGGTAGGCTGGGTTGTTGGGGGACAGAACAGGAGGAACGATTGTTTGTTGACTTCAATGTTCTATGGCCAATCAGCTTCACTGTACTACTGACCTATTCTATGTAGTAGGTCATTTGAATTGCTGCACCCTGTCAGCTGCTGGATGGAATGGAAGCATGTGCAGCTTCTGTATCATCAACTGCTTCCAGTTACAATTTAACGTGCTGGTTTTGAGCTATAGCTCAACATAGAAATATATATAAGGGGCTGGTTTTGAGCTATAGTTCAACATAGAAATATAACTCAAGACCATCGCTCCTTCAGCCCTCCCACCACCTTCAAACTGGGCCATCTTGCAGTGACCTATCTCTGTAATACAAACTGGCTATGACTAAGCAGCAGAATCGGCACTCCCCTCCACCCCAGCAGAATTGGCAAACTGTTGCATTTCAGAAAAGGAATAAAGTTCAGATTATTATTTTTTTGTCATACCTCACAGATTTCTCCCTGCAGTATTTTTTTTAATTGACTAACTTTGTGAAATTTTTTTGTTTTAGTTTTATTTTTAACTGATTTTATACGATTGTAGTTTTATTTTTTCCTAGGTTGTAAGCTGCTTTGAACAAATGCTGGAAAAGTGCACATAAGTGCTGAAATAAATAAAATCCAGTAATACACAGATATTGATAGAGTTCTACTCAAAATATAGGACTTTTTATTTCTGAGATTTTTAAATCAGCCAGTGTGGTGTATTGATTAAGAGCAGTGGACTCTGATCTGGAGAACTGGGTTTGATTCCCCGTTCCTCTCAGAAACCTCTCAGCCCCACCTACCTCATAAGTTGTCTGTTGTGGGGAGAGAAAGGGAAGGAGATTGTAAGCCATTTTGAAACTCCTTAGGGTGGAGACAAGTAAAGGTAAAGGTTCCCTTGCTCAAAAGCCAGTTGAATCCGACTCTAGGGTTGCAGTGCTCATCTCCGTTTCAAAGCCGAAGAGCCAGCGCTGTCTGAAGACTTCTCCGTGGTCATGTGGCCGGCATGACTAAACACCAAGGTGCATGGAACGCTGTTACCTTCCCACCGAAGTGGTACCTATTTATCAACTTGCAATTTCTTGCTTTCGAACTGCTAGGTTGGCAGGAGCTGGAACTAGAGACGGGAGCTCAGTCCGTCATGCGGCACTCTCGGGTCTCGAACTGCTGAACTACTGACCTTCCACAGCCTGCAGTTCAGCGTCTTAACCACTTGAGCCACTGCAGCTCTGTGTGGAGAAAAGTGGGGTATAAAAACCAACTGTTCTTTTTCTTCTCCTATCAGAAGTCATGAGAGTTTCGGTGTACACAACTATAAGGGGGGGGGGAAATCAGGCCAAACCAGAAATTAAAACATTGATTTGTTATTTTCACTGGCCCCCATGGATGATTGGTATGTCAATATATACTGCTGTGTGGTGTAAAAATGGCTGTAATTAATGCGAACTCTCGGAAAGGCAATCTGAGGTAAACTCTTGGAGACTACTGTGTTTCTTGGACCTCTATCAGGTTCCCAGAGAAAGGGCTCTGTTCCAACTGCAATAAGAATTAATCTGGTCTCCACCACCCCCAATCTGAAGTGAAGGCTTGCCTGAACTCATTTGTTGCCTTTTTTTTTTTTTTTTTGAGCACTGGAATGAATCAGAAGTCGCTTCCTTGGATTTTGTTTTAATGCAAGCATTTAGCTAACATAATAATTACAAGGGCGGATAATGAATGAGCTCTAATTGTTTTCATGTTGCATAACGTATCCTGCAGCTCTGATAAAGGGGTGCAATTCCATTCCAATCAACTGCATGAAGCCCCAGCCCTGACGTACAGGGATCCGCCCAGGTCCAGAGCTGGCCAAGTGGAATAAAAAGGGCCGAGCCCCAGCTGCATGCAGCAGTATCAGCAGGTCTGGCTGGCCAATGGGGGCATGGCCTGAGGCGGGCCTCGCTGCATTCTCCCCTGGCAGGCCTGCCCTACCCTTTATTTAAGGTGGTGCTGCTAGGGACCTCCATGCAGCTTGCTTTGGCTCTCCCACCTTCCCTCCCTCATTGTGCTTGTTATGGGCTTGTTTATTTCTATGTTATGTTATTCTGTCACAGCTTGGGTGGTTTGGGCATTGGGATGGATCCTTTTAGCAGGGACGCTGTGTGTGCATGCCTGCCTCCTCCATTTGGAAACTCCCTTAGGGCGTGTTGGGCTGGAGCCATCAAGCAACATGCCCAGCTTGTGGGCTGTGAGCTGGCTCTCACCACTAGGTGGCATGGGGGAACCAGGCAGAGGCTGGTGGTTATGTGGCTCTCTGGGCTTTCCACTCCTTGGTTCCTCCCCTCAAGCAGGCAGGTTGAGGGGAATGGAATTCATCCAGTGGCAGGCAGGTTGTCTGATGACTGATCGGTCCCCATGTTGCGCCAATGCTCCTTTCACTTGTATTCAATCAAAGCTGAGGCCAGTTTTTCATTCCAAAATTTGGTGTCTCAGTCTTCTTTTGCACTCCTGCTCCACTAGGACCTTGGGCCCGCAACAGATTTATAGGATTGCTATTATTATTTTAAAGAAGCCCCCTCAATGGGAAATTTATATATATATATATATATATATATATATATATATATATATATATATATATATATATATATATATATATATATATATACACACACACACACACTAGGGAGCAAAGCCCGTTGTGGTGGAAGACAATGGGCACTAGAAAGGAAGGGAGGGAGGTGGAAGGGAGAGAGGGTTGGAGGAAGGAAGGAAGGAAGGAAGGAAGGAAGGAAGGAAGGAAGGAAGGAAGGAATAGGGGGAAGAGTGAAAAAGGAGAGAGGAAGAAAGGAAAAGGGGGAAAGGAAGGGAAGAGGGCCAGAAAAGGGCTTCTCTGGGCCCAGAGAAGGCCTTTTCTGTCTCCCACACACCATCCCCTGGGCCTTCCATGGGGGCAGTAGGCAGTGTGTGGGGGGAAAGGGCTTCTCTGGGCCTACTGCCCCCATAGAAGGCCCAGGGGATGGTGTGTGGGGGACGGAAAATGGCTTCTCTGGGCCTACTGCCCCCATAGAAGGCCCAGGGGATGGCGTGTGGGGACGGAAAAGGCCTTCTCTGGGCCTAGTGCCCCATAGAAGGCCCAGGGGATGGCGTGTGGGGGTGGAAAAGGCCTTCTCTGGGCCTAGTCCCCTCATAGAAGGCCCAGGGGATGATGTGGGGGGCGGAAAAGGCCTTCTCTGGGCCTACTGCCCCCATAGAAGGCCCAGGGGATGGCGTGTGGGGGACGGAAAAGGCCTTCTCTGGGCCTAGTGCCCCATAGAAGGCCCAGGGGATGGCGTGTGGGGGGTCGAAAAGGCCTTCTCTGGGTCTAGTCCCTTCATAGAAGGCCCAGGGGATGGTGTGGGGGGGCGGAAAACGGCTTCTCTCACTTGCCTCAGCCTTGAGGGCCTGTCCCTGCGCTCACACTCCAGATAGTCCTCTCCTGTCGGAGGACTGGAGCAGACTGAGCTGAAAACACTGACCGAGGCTGACGTGGGTGGGACTTTGCGAAGCAGCCAGTCAGCCCTGGCCAGTGTCTTCTGACTGCCAGTTCTTGAGCCGAATCAGTTATGGCAAGCATAGAATCTTGTGGAACCAAAATTCAAATATATATAAGGACAGGATATATGGATTCCTCCCGGCCTTGCTGTACAAAGGAGTTGAGCCCACTGCTTCATCTGTCCAGATATCGTTCAATACTTGATATTAGTTGAAGTTTCAAATCCTCAGTTTATTTGGGTGGATATTGGAGACCACAACTGATATTGCAGAAACTATCAAGATGGGTGGGGGAGACTAATACTGGTAAATAATACCCCCCCACACACACACATACACAAGAATTCAGTTTTGGGTTGTGGGCTCACAGCCGGCTTTACCAGCTACAATCCACAGCATCTCTCTAATTTTCCTTTACAGTTTCTATCATGTATTCTGTTTTGTCATAGACTTAACAGCTCAGCCTGGCTTTGCACCAACAGAATGCCTTGAGGATGAGGTGTCAATAACTGTAATCCTCTAAGCAAACCCATTCGCTTCAGTGAAAGACAGATTTCTGGTGTTTCTTTTAAAAAATACACACAGAACTTTCCCTTTGTGCTGCTTCACAATCCTGTCTCCCTTGCTTCTATTCATATCAACAGTCTTAGAAACACATACATTTTCATAGTGTATGCATTTGGCAGTCTTTTACAATCACCATCCTTTCTAGTTATTTGCCTAAGACAAAGAACTCTGTTGGTTCTGAACTCAGTTACTATTACTATGTGCACAGGGATGGCATCTATTTCAGAGTTGATCTTCTCAAGTCTATGTTCAAGATTTCAAGAGTCAAGACAGTGAGGGCAGTCACAGCTTTCTCACGCATGTGCATAGCTTTCTCACTTTCAGTTTTGTTTTAAATTGGGCTATGTGGGGCTTTTACATGTCACTTTGACTAAGTTCAGTAAAAAAGAAGCCAGTAAATATTCTAAATAAACACAGGTCTCCCCCCCTCTCCATGGTCTATGACTGCTGCTTCCTCAATGAGAAGTAGGATTGCTAGCTCTCAGTTGGGAAATACCTGGATTTTGGGGGTGGAGCTTGGAGAGGATGGGATTTGGAGAGGGGAGGGACATCAGCATTGTCCAATGCCATAGAGTCCACCCTCCAAAGCAGCCATTTTCTCCAGCAGAACTGATTTCTGTAGTCTGAAGATCAGTTATAAAAGCGGGATATCTCCAGGCCCCACCTGGAGGTTGGCAACTCTAATATGAAGTCCTCAATGTACTGTCAGTCCCCCAAAGCAACAACAATTCCTTTGCAATCCCTCCTATTACAAAGCTGCTTCTATACCAAGGAGGAACTAAAATTCATCCTGTTGCTTCTTCACCTGTTGACATTCAAAATCAAAAATTGCAACTTCCTTTCAGCTTCTCCTTTGGAAGTAGATGTCACTTTTCACTGTTTTTTTAATAGCCTTTAAGGAAGCATTTTACTATACCCATTTATTATAACCATCTAACAGGTTTTGCAAGGATATAGAAATAGAAGGGACTCATTTTGCTTGGCACTGCTGCACGGGCCATTAAATGTCCTTTCCTCAAACTGAGCATGTGCCAAATCATGTGAGAAATTGCTGTCTGCTAGGACCTCTAGATAGTCTGGTCTTAAAAACAGTGTTGTTGGTCTTAAAAAATCCTACCACCTAAGATCCACTTAGGTGTGTAAATCATCAAATCATTATGCTCTATTATTTGTTTAGAAAATGTTTATGCTGCCTCATCAAGGTAAAGTAAAGGTAAAGATTTCCCTTGCTTGAAAGCCAGTTGAATCCGACTCTAGGGTTGCGGTGTTCCATCTCCATTTCAAAGCCGAAGAGCCAGCACTGTCCGAAGACATTTCCCTGGTCATGTGGCCAGCATGACTAAACACCAAGGCGCACAGAACACTGTTACCTTCCCACCAAAGTGGTACCTATTTATCTACTTGCAATTTCTTGCTTTCGAACTGCTAGGTTGGCAGAAGCTGGAGCACTTGCCTAAAATGGCTTACAAAATAAAATAAATAGTAATAATGAAAACATTGGTGGTGGAAAGTGCCATCAAGTCACAGTTGACTTATGGTGACTGCACAGGGTTTCCAAGGCAAGAGAAAAGACGGAGGCAGTTTGCCACTGCCGACCTTTGCATAGTAACCCTGGACTTCCTTGGTGGTCTCCCATGTCAGTACTAACCAGGGCCAGTCCTGCTTAGGTTCCATGATCTGATGAAATGGGGGGCTAGCCTAGATCATCCAGGTCTGGGGAACAGAACATTACAAGATATTAAAAACCCAACCCAGCATGAAAACACAGACCACAAAAACAGACCACTGACAGCTTAGCAAAATAGAATGAATGGTAAATAGGGTTTCCAGACAGTAATCCCTTTTTGCCTTTGTGTCTTCTTACACAGTGGGGAGATCCGGCTAGGTAACTGATGGTGCTGTCCTAAGTAGGTCTGTTCAGAGTCCTACTCAGCTCTGTTCAATGGGACTCTTTTTTTTGCCATCGAGTCACAACTGTTTTATGGCAACCACATAAGGCAGGAGATGTTCAGAGGTAGTTTGCCACTGTTGTGATGACCCTGGTGCTCCTTGGTGGTCTCCTATCCAAAACTAGCCAGGGACAACCCTGTTTAGCTTCTGACTCCTGACAAGGTTAGGCTAGTCTGGGCTATCCAGATTAGGGCTTATTGGGGCTTACTCCCAGGAAAATGTTCTTAAGATTGCACTGTAAGACCCGCCACTGAGTACTAAGCACAGGAGAAGAAGCTCCCATATACTGACTAATAGTGTTGAGAAGTGATGCTGTGCTGAAAAGGAACATTTGGGCAGAAGACGCAAGGCTGCTGAGTGGCTCCTACTTTATCTGTTGATCTCAGCACTTCCAAACCATTCTTTTCACCTCTCTGGTCACCTCTCCTGCAGAATCAAGGGACTCAGAGGTGAAAGAATGGCTACTTCACCTCTGTATCTACTTTAACAACAAACCTGTGTGTGTGTGTGTGTGTGTACCATTTTCATGGCCAAGTGGAAATTAGCACCTGTCATGATCTAGTTGTAGAACAAACTCTGCTACCTCATCACAAAATATGATTTTTTTAAAAGGCTAATATGCCAGGCTCTTCTCTATGTGCACAAGCTTGTTCTGCACTTCAGGGCTCACTAAAGCGAGATCCAGCACATTTGTGCCAGTCTTAGTTGTCAGAAATTGCTACATGTCAGCACATTGTGCCTGGAACATTATCTACATTCCCCAGGATAATGAGTTACCTGAGATTACCTGAGAAAAAGTACAAGCCGTAGATCCTGAACAGTATAGGTTTGTGTGTGGTTTTTGAAACCCAGTTTCTGTATTTTCAAAAACTTTTTTGTTTTGTTTTGTTTTTACAATCCTACTTTGCGATACTTTAACCTCCCAGGTCGATGTTAGAATTTATCTATTGGTTAAAATAGTTACACCCCACCTTCCCCATAGATAGCTTAAAGTAGTTTAGAAATTCAAATACGAACCATATAGAATTCAATAAAACCCCATATAACCCCTCCTCTGTAAAAAAAACAAAAAAACAAAAAACGTTCTAGGTTGGTTTAGAATTAGTGGTGGAAAGTGCCGTCAAGTCAGAGCCAACTTATGACGACCCCCTGGGTTTTCAAGGCAAGAGACATTAAGAAGGGGGTTGTTTTTGCCTACCTGCCTCTGCATAGCAACCCTGCACTTTCTTGGTGGTCTCCCATCCAAATACTGACCAGGGCCAACCCTGCTTAGCTTCCAAGGTCTGACAAGATCGGGCTAGTCTGAGTTGTCCAGGTCAAAGTGGTTTAGAATCAAGGAAAGGGATACGATGGGTGTGTGTGTGTGTGCCAAGATGATTGGAAAAACTGGACCTTTTGCAGCTCTGCTTTCATTCGCATTCACTTTCTTTTTTAAAAAAATGACATCATCTGTCATCAAAAATATATTTATGTCGCAATCTTCACAGACTGCCAGGGATATTTTCTTTTTGTTTCTGCTTTTGCTTTTTAGGTCCTACCTCATCTTAATTAACTCCACCTGGCTTAAGGCTCTCTCTTTCAACAATCTGCATCAATGCTATTGTACAGGCACAGCAGGAGAGAGCCACAAATCTCAAGAAATTAAATCACTCACCATAGAAACATCTTGAACAATAGCATGAGAACAGAGAGCTAGCCAATCCTGTTCAGTCGCATGAAAGATGGTTGTGGGATACAAGAGTGAATTGCAACAAAGGTAAAGTGCACGGTAGCATTAGCAGTAGCCACCAGGAGACAAGGAGAAGAAAAGAATTTTCTAAAGAAATATATCTCCTGTGGAAACGTAATGCTCCAACTGGAAACCTTCCCATTTCAGACAGCCCTGGCAAACACAAAGTGAGCACTAAAAAAAATAATAATAAACAGAAATGGATTTTCTATCTCGTACACAAATCCCCTCCATTTACTGTCTATCTGTTCCATGAAGACTTGTCTCCAAAGGTACTAAACTCTCATAGGAAATGTCCACTTTGACTGAAGTATCAATAACAATGACATTCTTTCAAGTGGCTTCAGAAGTACAGGAGAAGAGAAGGGTGGGAGGGATGTATCGTATGCAATTTATTCCAGTTGGAAAGATTTCTTAGGTTTACAGTATAATCTATGCTGAGAAACTACTAAGCTCCCCCCACCCAAAATCAGCTGTAGTAATTCTGCACAGGATTGTATGCATAGTTTAGAGGGGCCCCTGCCCCAAACATGCAATTAACCTAAGGTGGGGGGGGGGTAGCATTCTCCCATCTCCTAGTCTTTCTGCAAAGCTAAATAGAATTTTTAAAAGCTAAGTAACAAAACTGAGAACAAGATTTGAGCATAACATGTAGAAATTTATTCTTGGAATCTGTTTTTGTTGAGAGAATTATATTTGCTTTTGCATTTAAAACAACTCAATGGTGTGTGTGTGTCTGCGTGTGCATGTGCATGTGCGTAAAAGAACCCCTGTGAATCCACAACATTTTAGTTAGTGTTTCCCCCACCCCACTCCTAAGCCTCTTTGGGGCTGGCCAGAAATTGTGGAAATCTTGAGTGCTGTTTAGCAGTGCTCTGATGTTTGCAATGGAAATGTGCCAGTATAAGGCAGATACATTGAACAGAAAAGCCTCCTGGCCATAGGGGAAAAATATACTAATTCCCGGGTCACCTGAGGGTAAATGCCACTGAAGGTGTGCTTTGCTTTGCTTTTGGCATGCACCCACTAACAATAAACACAGCACTACCTGAGGGGAGCAGCCTACAAAAGCCCTGTGAAATGGCTGCCATATTTAGGGATCTCTGTGAGGGAACATACACTGTCTCCTTAGAACAGTATTTCCTTACATTGTGAGAAAAAAAGTATGGATGTTTTAACTAAAGGAGAAGTGTGTCCCATAGATCATGGAACAGTAACCATTTATAATAAAAGAACCAGATATATGGCAAAATCCAAAGCAAGAGATCAACAAAAGCCAGTATAAGAAACCTCATTTGTTTAACTGAAACCAGGGCTATTTTTGGGCAGGAATGCACAGGAACAGAGTTCTGTCTGGCTTCAGAATTGGCCACGCCCACTACAGCCAAAACCTCTGCGTGTGTGGCTACAGAGGGAAGGCCTGGAGAGCGACCCCCGCCCGTGACTCCGAAGCAGGCAGGCCAGGGGGGGCCTGGAAGGATTGGGGAGGCATTTCAATGCCCCCCCATGCCATTCCTGGCCTGTCCAAGGGCTGCCTTGCCCGGGCTCCCTGCAGCCGCGGGACTTCCGAGTAAGCCAAGGAAATGCAGTTTAAACTACCTTCCCTTCCCTTCAGTGGTGGGCTTGCCTGGGCTCCCCGCAGCTGTGGGGTGCCTAGGCAAGCCAAGGGAAGGCATGAGTGTGTGGCCTGATATGCTAATGAGCTGTGCTGTCAGGGGTGTGGCCTAATATGCTAATAGGTTTCTGTTGTTGGGTGTGGCCTCTTATGCTAATGAGTTCCTGCTGAGCTTTTTCTACAAAAAAAGGCCTGACTGAAACTATACAACTTAACGCTAGGGATAAAGGATATACTGTCAATCCATAAAGGCTCTGCAGCCCAAACACTGGTTGCTATGGGCATTTTTTTTAAGGAAGTGGCATGCACAGGAATTCACAATAAATAATAAATATGTGCATGAGCACCTTTTTCCTTTGTTTTGGTGGCACTGGCATAATTATAAGCATAGCTCATACTTGGGTTTTAGGCAAATATTCCCCGCTATCATTTACCTCTCTAAGAAGCCCTTTAGTTCCATAAAACTCATTGTTCACCATTTTCTTCATGTACTAGTTATTCCAGCTTTCCACATATCCCTCCAGTGCACCTTATGTTTTGATTTTCTTCTTCTTTTTTTGAGAGCACTATTTGGGTTCCTTTATTTATTCTATTTTTTTATTATTTCACCTCTCGAGAGTCCTGCTTGAGGCAGTTTGCAATTAAAAGAAGCATAAAAAATATAAAATAATTCATTGGTAGTGTTAAAACAAGCCAGTCTAATAGCCATAAAAAACAACATAAAACTATAATACTACTAATAATTATTATTATATGGCATTGTGTGTAGCATAGCCAGGAATCATTGAATCATAGAATCACAGAATTGGAAGGGGCCATACAAGCCATCTAGCCCAACCCCCTGCTCAATGCAGGATCAGTCTAGAGCATCCCTGACAAGTGTTTGTCTAGCTGCTGCTTAAAGACTGCCGGTCAGGGGGAGCTCACCATCTCCCTAGGCAGCTGATTCCACTATTGCACAACTCTTACTGTAAAAAATGTTTTCCCTAATATCTAGTCGGTACCTTCCCACCCTCAATTTAAACCCATTATTGTGAATCCTGTCCTCTGCTGCCAACAGGAACAGCTCCCTATCCTCCTCTAAGGCTCTGGTCACACTGCAACTGACATGCGCTTTGTTTAAATAAACCGGGAACATTTTTATTCGCATTGGGCTGTCTACATGCAGCCAGCCCCTCTTTCCCAGCACCCACTTGCCTGCTGCTGCGCCGTCCTTCCAGGCGATCCTGCCGGCCACGGGGAGACTTGGGCGGCTGCTGCTCCTGCCGACACTTTGGGGGGGGGGGTGCTGCCGCCGCTGCTGCCGCTATTGACCCACGAAAATAGGCTTCGCCATCTCCACCATCCTCCTAGCCAGCCCCATCCAGGCTGCCGTAGCCCCCACCTCTCGTTCCCGCCTCCAGGGCTGTCGTTGTGCCTTTTTTTTTTTTTAAGCTTTTGGTTTGAGCGCTTGACTAAACATACGCTTAATAAATCCATTATTAAACTTTAAATGGATTTATTAAGCGCATGTTTGCTCAAGCGCTCAAACTGGAAGCTTTTTTTTAAAAAAACAACAACCCCAAGAACGTTCAGACAGCCCTAATCGCAATCCTTGCGAGAGAGGGGCTGTCCACATAGGCGAAATCGTGCAATCAAAGTGGAAGTGCCAGGAAAACACTAGTTTTTCCAGGGGTCAGGAAAACCCGGAAGCATTGCGTGAGTAAGCCCGCTTCGGGGTGGGAGGCGGATTGGCGCGTGTGAACGTGAAACTGACATGCGCAAGTAAACAGCAGCGAATCCCGATCAAAACGGCAGTGTGACCGGACCCTAAGTGATGACCCTTCAAATACTTCAAGAGGGCAATCATGCCCCCCTCAATGTCCTCTTCTCCAGACTGAGCATTCCCAAGTCACTCAGCCTTTCCTCATAAGGCTTGGTCTCCAGGCCCTTGATCAACCTTGTCACTCTCCTCTGCACCCGCCCCATTCTGTCCACATCCTTTTTGAAGTGAGGCTTCCAGAACTGCACACAATAAATCCAGGTGCGGCCTAACCAATGCAGTGTACAGCAGGACTATAACATCTTGCAATTTGGATGTTATGCATCTATTGATACACCCCAAGATTGCATTAGCCTTTTTGGTCACTACATCACACTGGCTGTTCATATTTAACTTACAGTACACCCATACCCCAAGATCTTATTCACACACACACTGCTACCCAGAAGTGTATCCCCCATCCAGTATGCATGTTCCTCATTTTTGTTACCCCAATGTAGAACTCAGGAGTTCTGATGATTGCCTAGCAGCCTTAAGTTCTAGCTCATTAGCATCATGCACCACCAGGTAGTAAGTGAGACTTATTTAGGAGGCTGAGAGAGCTCTGAAAGAGCTGTGAGTAACCCAAAATCACCCAGCTGGCTTCATGCGAAGGAGGGGGGAATAAAACCTGGTTCTCTGGATTAGAGTCCATCACTCTTAACCACTATACCACACTGGCTCTCAGCATAAAACTATACATAAAACAAACCAAAGACCAGAAACCATCTGAAAAGAAAGATTTTTAAAAACTCTAATTTAAAGCCTAGGTAAAAAGAAATGGTTTGGCTCAGAACCTAACCAATAGTAAGGTAGATGCCAGACATGCCTCAGTGGTTCTATGCTGAGCCACATTTGGCTGGAGACCAATAGGTTGCAGAACGTGCCATAGATTCTCATCTTTAGCAAGTGGGGAGCTCAATAAACAATGAAGAAAGTTCTCCAGTAGTCCCTCGAGCTTGTGCCATGCCAGCACCTTCTTAACCACAGTCTACCTATTTTATCTTTAGAGATATTTTTATGACTTCTTCAGTAGCTTTTCTCCCAGCCTGATAAGGACAGGCCCATAAAACCGGCCCTGACCAAATGTTTTTGACATTCACAAATATATTGCAGTTACATGAAGGTTATTCTTACACAAGAGGATCAAAGTAGTTCATGTGAATGGGGCTTAAATCCTACTCACTAAATACAACTAAATACATACACCAAAAAAAAAATACTCAGGCATTGGCCGAGGACAGACTGGCAATTTGCCCCGGTATCGAGTCGGGGCAAAAAAACCCCGGAGTAAACGATACCGGGTTTTCCCGTCCACACAGCGGGGGCCTCTGCCGGAAGAAACGGGACGGAGGCGCGCGGGAGCGTTCAGATTGCCGTGCCGGAGGCGCGCTATATTCGCTGTTTCCCCATTATTTCGGCTGTGGGCGTATGTGCGCATGAGCGCTTGAGCGCTCATGCGCTCATGCGCATAAGTGCATTTCGGCGATTTTTTTTTTTTGCCCTGCAACGCCAGCACCGCATTGGGCAGTGGAGCGGAGCACAGCCAATCACAGTGCTGCTGCCTCGTGCCCAACGCGGGTTGCTCCCGGCTTTTCGCCTGCGCGTTCAGACTCCCCGGAAGCGGAGAGAAACACGCGACGAACGCAGGCTTTTGGATTTGCGAAGGCTTTTATCAGGTGTTTTTTTAATCCGGCACTGAAGCGCGAGGGCTCCGGTAAGCTCCGGGTGGGGGACGCCAGGCAGATGTGCCTGTGTGAACATTCCATTTAATCCGATATTGAGTCGCTGTCAGCCCGGGTCCCATCCCGCGGCAAATTGCCAGTCTGTCCTCGGCCATTGTTGGGACCAAAGGTTCCCATGTCATCAGCCAAATAGTTGAATTAATGTTTATTCAAAACAGATGTGAAGTGTCTTAAAGACTCACAAATTTATTGCAGCACAGAAGAATAGCCCAATGTTGTTAGATATTGGAAGCTAAGCAGGATTGGCCCTGGTAGTACTTAGATGGGAAGCCACCAAGGAAATCCAGAGTTGCTTAGCAGAGGCAGGTGGTGACAAACCACCTCTGACCATCTCTTGCATTGAAAACCTCACAGGGTCACCATAAATCAGTTGAGACTTGATGGCACGTTCCACCACCATTTTGCATGCAAGAGCCTGATTTTTTAGATACAACCTGAAGACTGTTGGACCATCTGTAACAGGTCATTCGACACCTTGGAAGTGCCTTCTTGGAGTAACTGACATAATCCCTATCATTCCTTTTTTTCCTCCTTGGAGGCAAAACACAACAAAGGCCTACAATAACTGACCATTTGACATGCAACAGAAACATTTTTCATTAAACCTACAGAAGAAGAAACCCACAGAGATGCCATACCAAGAAACCAGGTTTGTTTCTGCTCTCTCCAGCTGCTCCAGCTGCTGCTCTCTCCAGCTGCTGCAGCAAAGCCAGACATGACTGTGGGTAGCATCCTCCTTGACATCCATGAGAAGATCAAACATATTCTCTATCTCTGAAGGGAACACCTGGCCACCCTCTAGCTTCAGTTGATATCCTAAATTTGTGTGGGTGAGGTCACGCAAGGCATTTGTACGCCGTTTGTTGCTTGTTTGCTCTTGCTGGTATACTGAACAAACCCGTTTGATTAGTAAATCTAACCAGTTGTGTGCATGGTTGGTTTTGCTCTCACTAGAATACTGAAACGAACCTATGCCATTGTGACTTACTCAGCAAAACTGAGTACAATGGCACATAAGCTGTTCATTGGTATCCCAACAATTTGCCTATGTTAAATCAGGAACAAGAGCCGATTGTGCACACATATCCTCATGCTTTTTTCTTGTGGTATCCCCCATGGCAGGATGGCCATCTAGTATCTTTGCCGCCTGAGTACATTGGATTGGCAGTGAAACCCCCCCCCCCCGCCTGCACAACAACACTATTTTTAAAAAGCTGCCTTGTGCTGTTGTCGCAACTGACTAAGATAACTTGTGTTTCTTTGGCCTTGATCTTTTGATTGTTAAATCAGAGTGCAACAGAAGTGAGATTAACCTGCACTGGCTTGGAGCTTTGACCTTTCATGTCAAAATGCAGAACAGAGAACAAACTTTGTTACAGTGGGAGGGCAGCATTTGAATGCATGCCTAA
Source organism: Gekko gecko (assembly GCA_029375565.1). NCBI lineage: Eukaryota > Metazoa > Chordata > Lepidosauria > Squamata > Gekkonidae > Gekko > Gekko gecko. The sequence goes on along the minus strand of JAPDNY010000004.1, from coordinate 161,738,893 downwards.
GCTACACAGACTCATGTGGGAGGGCAGTCAAGTTAGAACAAATATTCGCCTCCCAAAGGGCCTGTTACTGTGAAATCAAATTATAAACTTGGGCTCGTCATGACACATGCCTCGCAAAAATATTCACGCTGAGCAAGAATATCACATGCACTTGGGTAAACACATTACAAAGGCTCAAGTGTTTAGCACTAATGTGTCCATCAATCACGGTGGTCTATACGTGAGCTTGCAGTGCTTTAACCATCTTATGATACTTGGACCTCCTTTCCACCCAGGCAACCACAGCTGGAACAGGATATAGAGAAGGCAAGGAGCCAATGGCAACCAGTAAGTGGATTCTCTATTATCTTGGGGGAAAGAAGAAAATGCAATCAGTAGCTCACTACAAAATGATGTGGTAAGCACCTAACCAATAGTAAGGTAGATCTTTCTTTATTGTTTCTTGACCTCCACACTTGCTAAGGATGAGAATCTATGGCACAGTCTGCAACCTATCAGTCTCCAGCCAAATAATCCCTGATGTTTGTGATGTGGTGATGTTGTATGCCCACATCTCTAGATAGCACAGCATTTCAAGAATCTTAGACTCATCCCACCCTCCTAAGCTATTACCTATCAGGTCTGTTATGCCAGCTTGGTATGGCAGGTAAGGGTTCTGGACTAAGATCTGAAAGACCCAGATTCAAATCCCCATGCTGCCCTGGCCCCAGCTTGGTGGAAGAAGCTCCCAATTGAGATCAGGGCCCTGCAGGATCTATTACAATTCCGCAGGGCCTGTAAAATGGAGCTGTTTCGGCAGACTTTCAGTTGAGGCAGTGGGTGTCCAAATTTTCCATCTCTTGGCCTCCCTTGCAGACAGCCTTGGCCTTGTGGTCAATGTCTGACAACACTGCCTAGAAGGTTCCATTGGAGTGTCACTACCGAGGCTACTTTCACTCTGATTCTCTGGTCTTTTGGTATTACATTTTAAATTTTAACTTTTATATGTCATTTGAATTTGATACTGTTATTGTCACAACATTTATGTGACCTTGTAACCCACCCGGAGCCCGCTCGTGGGTAGGGCAGAATATAAATAAAATAAAATAAATAAAATAAGCTTACCTGCTGATCTTTGGCCAGTCATATAGTCTCAGCCTAACTTACCTCTCAGGGTTGTTGAGAGGGTAAAATGCAGGAGGAGAGAGGAGTATATGCCACTCTGAGCTCTTTGGAGGAAGGTGGAATAAAAATGTAATTAAATCAAGGAAATATACAAAGCCAGCTTTTCAATATCTCCTTTATAATACCAGCTTTTTGAGATAACCAAGCATAACTTACTGTTGTGAAATACTGGCAAGATCAGTATCCTGAATAGGTTCGAAGGAATCTGACTAATTCACAGTGGACTGATTCATCAAACACAATTTCATATTGCCAGAGATCCAGAAGATGGAAGCTTCTTGGCTCCATATAATGGATTCCTGCCAATGGATATATGAAACATGTTTTGAGACATCCATCCTGACTTTCTTGATGTAGCACTTATTTGACTAATTACCCTCATTCACTTGTAATTTGATGGATTTTTTTTTATCCTTCCTCATTTTTCTTCCACTTGTTTTAAAAAAATTGCTGTGTATTTTTCTCCACCAATTCCTAACTGATAGCTTAGCCCAAACAGGGAAAAAATGGAGAAGTGTTGTGGGGTGGGGGAATGACTAATGACTAATGTAAGCACAAAGACTTGAAAAAATGTATTTGATTAAAATCATAGCTAAGAAAACATTGTCTGGTCCAGATGGACAGTTGTAGATATTATAGAGGATTCTTCAGACCGCAATTAGCAGATACACATATTACAATGTCTCTAAAAGGAATTGTGGCAGGTTTTTCATTACAGATGGACACAAATTTACTCTGCAGCTGCGACATTAATAATATTGAAAGTAGTTAAGAGTGCAAGAAAGAAAAATCCAAGCCATTAAGTTATACAAATATCTTAAAAAATACTGAAGTAGCTACGTGCTGCCAATATTGCTCTTTTCCACAAAGTACCTCCTTGTCTGCTACTGTGTATTTTTTTTTTATTTATGGCCTAGGCCCTTTAAATGACTATTTGTTACGTAATCATGTAATATTATGCACTGCAATAGAAGAATAATCTTTGGAGTAGTCTTCACAGATGGAAAGTGATCTCTGATTTAATTCCAGAAACTATATTGTGGCAATATTTCTCCAGTGGAATAGCAGACAAGGTGTTGGACTCAAAGTGAAGAAATCTGGGCTCAGATCTTTGGAAGCAAAACTCATGCACTAAAGTCAGTGGTGGCCTAGTTCAACCCTCCATCTCCCTGTAAGGCGCTGGAACCTTAGGATGAAATTGCATGTTACATGTGACAAAAGTAGGTTTACGGTGCCCAACCCAACTCATGTGGGGATTAGCCTTTAAAAACCTCCAAACATAAGAATAAGAGCCCTGCTGCAGCAGACCAATGATCCGTCTAGTCCAGCATGCTGTCTCACACAGTGGACAACTAGTTCTTCTGGAGGGCCAACAACAGGGTTTAGAGGCTGAGGTCTTCCCCTGATGTTGACAGAAGAAGAGGAGATTGGATTTATACCCCACCCTTCACTTGGAGTCTCAGAGCAGCTTACAAACTCCTTTCCCTTCCCCTCCCCACAACAGACACCTTGTGAAGTAGGTGGGACTGAAAGAGCTCTTTCCAGAACTGTCCTTGAGAGAACAGCTCTGACAGAACTATGGCTTGCCCAAGGTCATCCAGCAGCTGAAAGTGGAGAAGTGGGGAATCAAACCCAGTTCTCCCAGATTAGAGTCTGCGCACTTAACCACTACAGCAACTGGCTCTCCTCCTGGATTAGTGCCTCTGAATGTGGAGGTTCCCCTCAGTCACCATGGTTGGTAGCCATTGATAGACCTATTCTCCATGAATCTATCTAATCACCTTTTAAAACTGTTTATTCCTGTGGCAGTCACTACATTCTCTGGCAGCAACACTAAGGGGGCTTCCCTCCTGCACCATTTTCATTGACAGGAACTGCCATGTGTGGGGAGCAGCTGTTTGCCTCTTCCCTTGGCTTCACAATCCCTATCATAGCTCCCTGGACCACACTCTAATGTGCTAAGCAGGAATGTTTTTTTAAACTCTCAAAAATGAGAGCCATCAAAGTGCATTGGTTAGTCTATCAGACTAGAATCTGGGAATCCCAGGTTTGAATCCTTACTCAGCCATGAAAGGTCACCCGGTGACCTTGAAACAGACCCTCCCTGCCTCAGTTATCTAACAGGATTGTCATGAGAGTAAAATGAACAAAGGGAAGATGATATTGGGTTCCAAAGAGAGGCAACGTTGTGGATTTGGGTTCCAAAGACAGCCAGTGTGGTGTAGTGGTTAAGAGGGGCAGACTCTAATCTGGAGAACACCCGGTTTGAATCCCCACTCCTCCCCATGAAGCCAGCTGGGTGACTGTGGATCAGCCACCATTCCCTCAGAGCTCTCTCGGCCCCACCTACCTCACAGGGTGTCTGTTGTGGGGAGAGGAAGGGAAGACGTTGTAAGCCGTTCTGAGATTCCTTTGGGTAGAGAAAAGTGGAATATAAAAACTAACTCTTACTCTTCTCCTTGTCCTCCCCCCACCCTGGGGGGGCGGAAGCAGGGTATATATAAATTAATTATTCAGTTCCTGCAGTTTTGATATGGAATTCTCAGACTGATTTTGCTTCTCCCTTGTTCAAATTAAACCCATGATCTAATAATCGTTTAAGATAGATAAAGACAAATTGGAATGGGTTCAAAGGAAGGCAATGAAGGTGGCTGTGGATCTGGAAAACAAGAGCACGGTTGTACCAAGCAAGTTGTATGTTTGGCATGCAGAAGTGAAAACTAAGAGGAAACCTGAGTGCATTCTTCAAACACCTGAACTATCATATGGAAGAGGGAAGACTTGCTTTTGCTGCTTCAGAGGCAAGAGAAGGTCTAAGTGGCTTATGTTATAGAAGAGTGGAATTTGGCGGAACATTAGGAAAGATTTCCTAATGGAAACAGCAGTTCAATAATGGAAGCAGTAGCCATCGGAGGGGTGTCTGTCTATCAGGTCATCTGTTGAGGCTACACTATGTATTTGAGTAGCCTGCATTTAGTAGGGAGTTGGACTAGTTGACCTTTATGGGACCATTCCAACAGTATGATGTTATTGCATCCTTTTCTTGTTCCTTGCACCCATGAAATGTTAAAAAATCTGTAAAAATGTATGCATTTTTCAATGCTATCTGCAAATCTGCATTATGCATTATAGCTTGGATCCTATAATATCATTCCATTTGCAGCTTTCCTCGCTTTTTCTGCTGCTAAGACTTCCCCTTGCCCCTGATCACGGAGTCCTTGTACAAGCAGAAGCTCTGTAGGGAGAGGAAGGAAGCTCCATAGTGAAGTAAAGCTTCTGCAGCAGCCAAAGAAAAACACACCAGGAAGAATACCACAGGATCCAAGCCTATATATCTAAGTGCACATGTAAATTGCATATGAAGTGCCAATAAAAGCCACACAACCTGTGTAACGCAATTCAGACAAATCAACAAAACCAATGGCAATAATAAGAAAAATGAAACTGTCTGCAAAAAAAAAAGTATATAAAAATGAACAAAACAGAGAGCACTTATTCATCCACAGGGTTTAGGCATCCCCAAGGCAACTATCTGGGAGGCTGTTATGAAGCTATTTACTCAGAGGTTGTCAGGTGACAGAGAGAGAGCAACGGAATTCCACACATTGCTCAGACTTTGGCTGAGCCTTTCAGTGAGAATATTTTGTTACCTGAGTAAAGAACAAGTGGCTCTAAAGATTATCCCCACCTTCTTGTTATTTGTTTGTATATCCCTTTCCTTGTTCAATGCCCGCTTGGCCTCCAGACTGGCTGGCTGAGCCTTGATGCCCTCAGCTGCTGAATTTACTTCCCAGAATCTGTTGAGGATAAAATAGCTCGCCTCCATGTTCACTGGGCCCATGCTTCTTGGAAGAAAAGAAGGAAATGTGTGATCAATACATAATAAAAATTAATTTCAAAGGGTGACCTACTGAATGAGTGTTGCTTTTGCGTATGGAAAAAAAAATGAACTCTTTATGGAAATTATGCTTCCCAAAGAACCCATGTTTGTATAAATGATTTATCCATAGGTTAACTATTTTGAGATTTCCTATCATGCAACTGGAGCAGTCGTGACCAATGTCAATAGGCAACGTTTTAGAAGCCATTTCCTTCCGATAAACAAAGCACTATGCTCCCTTTGGGGGCCACTATTTATGTTGGACAAGAGCATGGGCTGATCTTGCTATTTCAGTCTGACAGCTCCTGATTTTTACCAGGGGAAAGAAAAACGCAGAACTAATGGATGTGTAGGAGCTTAGAAGCCAGTGAACTTATCAATCACCCAAAGCATTGGTACTTTAGGGAGCAAAAGGTGCGTTTACAAATTGGAAACAAGGCAATTGATGCTGTTCTAGAAATTTCAGACTATGACCAACATTCTTTTGTGCTGTTTGCATCATTATGCTGTTATAAATAAGCAAACTGAGATGGCTGTTCTTTTAGGCTTTTGTATACTGAATTGCTAAAGCTGTTTTGTTAATGGGAACTGATTGCTAGAATGTGCTCACTTAAATGAGCATTGATGGCTATTGATGACTAGAAGCTACCAGCTATAGAACACACCCCATCTGCTTGACTGAGGGCAGGAGAAAATCTACGGAATGGGTCTGAGGCTACATCTTAATGGTAAATCACAGTCATGTTGGGATTTATACCGGGGTCTCAGCCAATAATTCTTTCATCCTGTACTGTTTTCCCAGTAAAATCCCTTACCCCTGAGCTAATAGCCTCGGTTGTGGGAGGAAAAGATTTCTGTCTTCTCCAGTGAGTAAACTCAGGGACAACATTTCTGTCAAGAAAATAGCATGGCAAGGGCTAAATCCCCCTTACAGCATTCACCGCCAAATTCCCCTTAATTACAATATTCTTTAAAAATGTTGGGAGATACAATCGTGGGTGTCCCATGTAACATTCAACCCTGAAAGTTGCCAGTGGAGGCAGAAGTCTGAACTTTCCCTACAGCTGATAAGAAGGAGCATAACTTTCCTCTGGACATCCTCCCACACCTTAAACTCCAACACTCCTCCTTAGCAGACAGGAGGAGGAGGAGGAGGAGGAGGACTACCACTGCTTATCAGAGTGTTTATATCTCAGTACTGTAAATACACAAATATTATAAGAAGAAGAATTTGTGGGTGAGTGGGTTGGAAAGGAGTCCTTCTTTCCAAAAAAGGGGAGTTAGTGTGAAGAAAGTATTTTCTGTTAAATGATCTAAACTTAGCTCATCCTAGAAGGATAGCTCTGCAGTCATGGGAAACCCTCACCTGAAGTGTTCCTTTGTTTTTAGAGCAGGAAGATGGTGCGGGGGAGGAAACCTTGTTTCAAGATGTGAAGGGATCATCGAGAGAGGATCACCTCAGTGAAACCACCAACCTCTTTTCTGAGGAATGATATTTGAGAGTACAAAAGCTGTGGAAAACATCCTTTCCCTAGGGCGGCAGAAAAAGCACTGCGGGAATAGTGCCACCCCTCCCCTTGTCACATGACCAAATAGGCGGGAAAAAGCTTCACAGCTCTCCTGCATGAGGGGAGGGGGACTGGATACTCTTTAGATTATTAGAAGCTCTTGGAACCTTCTCCCCTGGCAGGCCTGCCTGCAAGCAGTCCCATGTGGGACTGCACAGAAGACAGGCTGATGAACTGGCAGTTATCAGCTTGGCTCACAAGGCCTTCCCCCAATCCATATCAAGTTTCTTAACAAGAATATGTTTTATTTTTGAGGGGGGGGGAGTACTTATTTTTGTGTGAGACATTTGAGAACTGGCTAGGTGGAGAGGAGGAGGAGGAATTAGTGTCGCTGAGAGCTTCCGAGAGATTCCTCAGGAGGATTGGCCTTCCCTGTGCTTCACTGCAGCTTTCCCACCCTTTCTGTGACTAATATTTGCAACAGACCATTAGTATGCAGGCTGCTTGCACAGTGACACTTTGCATGGATAACGGCAATGGAAGAGCATTCGAGGTAGCATCTGAGGAGTTAGGAGATGAAGTAAGTGGCCAACAAAATAGAATTTTCAAACAAACACTGTTTTGATGTTTGTTTGGGACACTATATGAGGTTGTGGTGATCAAACTCTGGTTGAAACATATTGTGGCTTGTGGTTGTGATGTCTGAAGGCAGCCCAGAATCTCCAGTACTGTCTCTCTCTCCCCCCCCCGCAAGGAGACTGATCCAGTCAAAGGCTATCCAGGATCGATTCTCCAGCCAAGGCAGCCAAGCAGCTGGTTGGGATGACATGAGGAAGAGGGCACCAATTACAATGCAGGGTCTTACTTTCCTCCCAGCTATCAGCATTGCAGAAGGATGGAATGGGTATTCCTTGCATGGAGTGACCAAATACCTAGACCCAAATTCCTTGAAGCTATTTCTGTATGTTCCTGCTTGGGGAAGTGGGAAATCATGAAACAATACCCTTGCCAGCAATTCTCATTATATTAAGCTGTCTGTACACAGCTGCAAAAGATTCACTCTCTGCCAACAGGCCTGATATTAAAACAAAATTAATAATAAACGGCTTGAATCATTGGCTCACAAGCTCCTTCCCACAAAGGACATCAAGTGCAATTATTTAATCTTACTTATTGAGGTTTCCCTCCCCACCCTCAAATGTATAAATACAGTTTTTATATATATTTCTGTGGCTTCCTGATTCTTTTATCTCCTGCTGAAAAGCAACTATACAGCTTTTCCTTTGCCACTAACTGCTTCCTAGAGAGCGACAAAAAAATTATAATCAAGTGAACCCATTTTTAATATTTCTGTATACCTGTTATTAGAGGAAATGATTCTTTGTAGTAAAGAATAGCAAGAATTCTTGGATAGGCCAAGCAAAGGCAATTATGGGCAAAATGCCAGACGTAACCACTAATTAAAGTGTCTTATATCAATCTTGTAAGGTAAGCACAGTGTACCACTGGAGAGGAAAAGATAGGCAAGAAATCATTAGGAAAGTAGGACTTGGTTTAAATCCTCCTATTGCATACCTTGTTTTTTTAAAAAAATTACAACATCAGATGGCTGTATAAGAAACTAGGAAGAACTCTGTGAGATCACACCAAGGAACAGATAGACGAGTGCGTTTTTGTTTTTTTTCCACAGTGGCTGCTAGGAAGCTTTATAAGCCACAACCTTCATATTTGTCTCCAGAATCCAATGTAAACCACCTTTAGACCTTAAGATTCATGCCTACACCAGTTTGGTGTAGTGGTTAAGTATGCGGACTCTAATCTGGGAGAACCGGGTTTGATTCCCCACTCTTCCACTTGCACCTGCTGATGTGACCTTGGGTCAATCACAAGCTCTGGCACAGCTGTTCCTGAAAGAGCAGTTTGTGTTAGAGTTCTCTCAGCCCCACCTACCTCACAGGGTGTCTGTTGTGGGGAGGGGAAGGGAAAGGAGTTTGTAAGCTGCTCTGAGACTCCAAGTGAAGGGCAGGGTATAAATCCAATCTCTTCTCTCTTCTCTTCTCATGGCTAAATCACAGATGGACCTATAAGCCACGCATTTGTGATATGTCTCTCTATCATTTGAAACGTGGTGTTGGAGGAGAGTTTTGCAGACACCTTGGGCCACCAACAAGACATACAAGATTTAAATCGTATCAAGCCTGAACTCTCCATAGAGGCTAAGATGACTAAACTGAGGCTGTTGTACTTTGGTCACCCTATGAGAGGACAAGACTCACTGGAAAAGGCAACAAGGCTAGGAAAAGGTGAAGGCAGAAGGAAAAGAGGAAGACCCAACATGATACGGGTTGACTCAATAAAAGAAGCCACAGCCTTTAGTTTGTAAGAACTGAGAGAAGCTGTTATAATAGGGCATTTTGGGGGTATAATAGGGCATTCATAGGGTAGCCATAAGTCAGAAGCAACTTGATGGGACCTAATACACATGCTCTATCAACAGAGGGACAGAAGGGGGAGTGGCATGGAGGCCACCACATTTATTCCTGAGGTGGAAGTCAAGCAAATTTGCAGTTCCTGCTCAGACAACAGGGATTTTGACCATAAGAGAAAGTTGAGACAAGAAGTGATTTCTCAAAGGGGTCCTGCACATCTTTAGACTGCTAGTGAATTCTACATAGATTGAAATTTGCAGGTTACTGCTCAGGCAAGCAATCTAAGGAAGCTGTCTTTTTTGAACAAAGCCAAAAGACTTTTGATAGACCTCTCATTTAGTTTCCCACCAGCCTCCATGTTCACCATCCTCCTTACAGGCTTTGATGAACAGATCTCTAATTGTCTTCTTACAGCTGGGGGGAAAAGATGGCTGGAAAGTGAATATAGAAAGGGAGAGCAAGGCTGAATGGCTGCATCCTTATCTTCCTTGGATCTCATTGCATGCACCTAACCTCAGTCATAGGGGTTGATGCAAAGATAAAGAGCAGCTGCACTCTTTAGAGACAAAGTGGAATAAAAATGGAATGAAAAATACTAGATTTGTGCTTCCAGTTGAACCGTGTGCTTATAATTGGCTGTGGAAAGTGCCATCAGGTTGCAGTGAAATTATGCAGACCCCCGTAAGGTTTTCAAGGGAAGAGACATTCAGAAGTGGCTTGCCATTGTGTGCCTCTGCTTAGCAAGCTTGGACTTCCTTGGCGGTCTCCCATCTGAGTACTAACCAGGGCTGACCCTGCTGAGCTTCCGAAATCTGAAAAGACCTAGCTAGAATGGGACATCCAGGTCAGGGCAAAACTTATGACTGCCCTTGGAAAATCAGGACTGTGATCAAGACTTGCTAGAAAGCAAATGAAAGCAAGCCTCCAAGATTTACAAAATCTATAAAAAGAGTGCCTCATTTCAATACAGGAGCTAAATGATGGCTATTTTGTCCAGCATAATGTACCATGTACACAGTTCATTCCTCTTACCTCTCCTAAAAATATGGTTACAGGATGATAAAATACCTCGTACTTCTATACAGAATAGCAACCTTTGTGATTTTGTCAAGAATGCTGTTTTCACGCTCTTTGGCAGTGGAGACGATTGCAGCAATCCAACACAGTAGAATGTTCCTGCTTTGTCATCCAAGCTGTTTACTGTGCTGAAAGGCTTGCTGGTGCTGCTATCTGCAGGCTGCTGCCCAGTAAGGGATAGCAGGCAATTTTCAAAAAGAACACCTGGCAATTGTTATTGTCAGGTTCTTCTCAGTGGGCTCCGAGGGCTCGGTTTTTGACCTTTCGAATGATCCCATTAATCTATATGTGTCAGACACACAGCATTGCAAATATTTCCAGCTGAGCTTCAAATGAATAAAGACTTTGGCACCTTTTTAAAAAATTGAGCAAAAATATGAGCAAACAACCAATAGTAAGCTTGGCTAGCTTTATAAAACTGTCAGTGGATCTATAAACTTCCTACCACAGACAGAATGCTATGAGCTGCGAACAAGACTTCTACCTGTAGATCCTTTCTGGATCAGGAATCACATAGGGTGCATCTGTCATTTCCATTGTGGGGTCCTCACAACAAGCACCTGCAGCCAGATCACAACCACGCATACAACCTGCAGCACCAGTCTCTACCTCCTCTTCCTCCAAATAGGTGATCTACATTGAAAGTACTGACCATCTGTTTAGAGGCTGCATGTGCAACAGAGCGCAAAGATCTTTGGTTCAGAATTACTTTCAATACTTATTACACTATGGGGTTTTCACTCACTGCAAACTGCTATCCCTGCTGGACTCATTATACATCTAGCAAGATGGTAATTGGCTGGGCAAGACCTGTTTTAAACATGAACCTGGAGGAATAAACTTGCTCATCTACGTGGCTTTCCATGCAGTTGGCCTCACATTCAAATTTGCTACACAGACTTACTCAACTCAAAAGTTAACTGGCTTAAAACATGGTGGCATGGGCATCAACTGGAGTATGCCACAGTAATTGCATCACTCATACTTGAAAATAATGTCACTGATTACAAGTCTGTTTCTAGGTGCAGTTAAAGCTTTACATGTTCTGGATCCAGGGTATCTGAAGGACCATCCTCTCCCATGTGAACCTGCCCATATGTGAACATCGTCTCCATATGCCCTTCCCTGAGTGTCCCCCCATCTCAGGCAAGAGAGGAGACAACAACAGGCATCAAAGATATGGAACCCTCTTCCCATTAAGACTGACCTGGCATCTTTACTGATGGTATTCAGGCATCAGATAAAGACATGATCTATTTATTTATTTTTGCTTAGCTTTTCCAGGTTGATAGGATCATCTATTAAACTGTACTTGCCCTGACTGTATTGTCACTATTGGCTGCTGGACATGCTAACCATTCTAAGGATGCTGGTATTTTAACTTTCGGTGGGTTTTTATTTTTATGATGTAATTATTCTGGGGTTTTGTGAGCTGCTTTGAGTTTCAGAAAAAGCAGGATACAAGGGTTTTTTTAAAATATATATAATTTATGTATAACAACATACAAAGATCCCTGGGGTGGATCAGATGAAAGGTCCATCTAGTACAGCACCTATCTGACCTATTAGGAGTAAGTCTGAAACCTGTGGTAGTGGTCGGCCCCTGTATCTGGCTAGCGTCTGCAGGAGTGGAAACCATGGCCATCACGGCCAAAGAGGGGCTATCAGTATGCATCTGGTCTTGTCCTGGAACATGTTCACTAGCATTCTCGGCAATAGGGGAAAGGGGGGAAAGCATAGAAGAGTACGCTGGACCAAGTGAGGAGGAAGGCGTCTCCCAAACAGTCCCCCTGCTCTTGAGTCCTTGCGAAAAATGTTTTTTGTTTTTTTTTACATCAAAGTCGTAGAAGCCTTGAGACCCAGGAATTTATGGACCTGGAGGAGCCTTTGGCATTTCATGCATAGAAACCTTCCTGCCAGGGACTGTATAGCTCTGACCCTCTCAATGGGTAAAAATGCTGTATGGGCCACAGAGTCCAACTGTGCACCTATGAACAGTATTGAATGAGAAGGCGTGAGTTTAGATTTGGCAAAATTAATCACTACTCCCAACCATTGGAGTGTCTGGACAGTAAAGGTAATCTGAGAGAGGAGACGTTCTTTAGACTCTGGATCTAAATCTAAATCTTCTTGCAATCCTCATGGGTAGATATGTGAAAGTACGGGTCCTGGAGATCCAGGACAGTGAACCATGAATTTGGGGCATTGGCATGGTAAATCTCATCCAGAGATAACACACAGAAGTGACATATCTCCAAATAAGCATTCAAGTCCCTCAAGTCCAAAATGGTTCTAAGACCACCACCCTTTTTCTTTATAAGGGAATAATCAGAATAGAATCCGACTCCCCCCTCCTCCTCAGGGACTACTTCTAGGGCACTTTTAAGTAAGAGAGTCTGTATCTCATTGGTCAATGCGTCATCTTGTTGAAGCGAGGTAGAGACCTCATAGAACACGGGGGGGCTGTATTTAAATCCCAGAAATAGCCAAACTTTATTATACTTAAAACCCGCTTATCGGAACATATAACAGACCAACGGGAAGAAAACTCAACTAGCCATGCCCTGAAGAGAGGAGGAGACCCTCACTGCAGAGCTCTAGGCCTTTATAAATTTCCTCGTGGTGAGTGGGACTGGCCGCAGCATTGTCGAGGTAGCTGGTGCCTAGGTGGGTAAGACAGATTGAGTGTACCCCAGAAGGGCTGAGAGGGGGCAGACTGAAAATGATATTCCGTCCCAACATTAGATTGACGGTAGTGTCAGGAAAAGTACCTTGGTTTCGTGGTAGGTGGTGGCTGAGAACTTAAACCAAGGGATTTAGCTGTGGATTTTGATTTCTGCAGTTTTTCCAGCAGTTCATCTGTTTGGTCATTAAAGAGGAGCTTCCCCTCGAAGGGTAAATCCTCAATGCAGGATCTCATGTCTAAAGGTAAGGCTGAAGTACGGAGCGACAAGTGCCTGCGGAGGACAATGGCTGAAGTGATAACTTTACTTACCGCATCAGCAGAATGCCTACCAGCATATAGTTCTTGCTTAGCAAGCTGAGCTCCCTCAAGCTGCACTTGTTTGGCCTGCTTCTTCTTATCATCAGGTAAAACATTTTAAAAGGGGGCTATTTGGTCTCACAACAGGACCTGATATCTTGCCGTAATAGCCTTAAAGTTAGCTACCCTCAGTGTCAAGGCCCCGGAAGAGTAGATCTTCCTCCCTAATACATCTAGTTTTCTATCTTCCTTATTCAAGGTTGAGGACCATGGCCCCCCCATCTGCTTGGATAGTATCACCTCCGCCACAATGGAGTTGGGTTGGGGGGTGGTGATACAAAAAGTAAGTGTCATCTTCTCTGACCTTGTAGAGAATTTCAACCTTCTTTGTAGACCCGATACTAGAGGCTGGCCTCACCCAGGCATCACGGGCGATCTCTCTAATACCCTTTACCAAGGGAATAGCTACAGACCCCAGGTCAGATGAATATAAAATGTCCATAACTGGATCCTCCTCCACTGGTTTTGGTGAAACATAGTCAATCTTGAGCGCCGTCATCATTAGGAGTAATTGTTCAGAGTAAACCCACAGATCTTCAGTTGGTGACATAGGGATAGGATCACTGACTGCATCATCTGGTGAAGGAAGTGAAGCACGTCCCAACTCATCATCCGAATGGTCTTCTGGAGTCTCATCATTCTGGAGAGGTTCTGGCTGCACAGGAGTCCCCTGTAGCTCTGGGGAAGTCTCACGGGGTCTAGAATGAGACCTGGAATGAGTAGTGTGATGCTTGGTGACCTGACTTGGGCTGTGATGATCGCAGCACAAAGAGGAATCAGTGCAGTACCAAGGTGGGAAAAAACCATAGAGGCATGCAGTCCCAACTGTGGGTATCCCCATGGTGGAGTACCCTGCCTCCTGCTGCTGGAGGAGTGAGATCTGAATGACTGACGGGAGTCTGGCAGACTGAGGATCTCAATGTCGTTGTCTGATGGCAAGGGAGTTGGAGACCGATTTCGATGTCGAGTGAGGTCCTTTGGGCTCGACATCAAAGGTCTTCGATGTCGAGAGCCGGGGCTGCGACGTTGTGTCGAATGTGAGCATCTTGATGTCAATGCACTAAGTGGTGCTGATGGCTGTTCTTTTGACGTTGAAGCTGCGTCGATGTCGACAGAACTGAAAACTGTGGCTGACATCAACACAGAGCCCGTTTGTGTTGGTAGGGATGACATCCGCCCCCCAACAGCCATGGAAGATGCCTTAGTGGCGTTCTTTTTATTTGGCTTAGCCTTTTTAGCAGGCGGTTGAGCTGAAGAGGATTGTTTCTGAGGCATCCCTGCCAAGCTTTGTTTTGGCTTATGGGAATCTCTAGATCTCTTGGAGGAGGTCCTTTCCTGGTCTGAAAGGGAGGGTTTGTCAGCTGGGACTGACAAGAATTGCTCCCATAGGGCTGCCTTAAGTTTTAGTGCCCTGTTTCATTCTTAGGGTCAATAAACTACAGATCTGACAGGACATGGTGTTATGGCCCTCTCCAAGGCATATCAGGCATTTGAGGTCGTCTGTCACAGCCATCTTCATGCAACAAGCCTGGCACTTTTTAAAATGAGCCTTGCCGCCTCTAATTGCTTATTTAAGAAGATCTCTGAAGGTTTCGGAAATAGATAGGACAATGTTAATATCTGAGGTAAGTGGAATAGCTCTAGATATGTCTCCCCTCATCACGTGACCAAAAAGGCGGGAAAGATTTCTCAACTCTCATCTACGAAGGGAGGGGGACTCAGCCGCCCTGAGCCTGCTTGCAAGGAGGACAGGGTATAAATTGAATAATAAATAAATAAAATACTCTTTAGAATAGTGGAAGTTCTTGGAATGTTCTTCCGCGGCAGGCCTGCCTCCAGGCAGTTCCATGTGGGACTGCCCAGAAGACACGACGATGAACCCTTCGTTCTCCAAGATAAGGAATGCTAGCAGAGATCAATGGAGTATACCATCTATGGAACTGCATTTTGCATTTGCTTTGTGGGGCAGGAGTGGTTCTTGTGAAACTCACCAGAAATGTCTTCTCATCTTTTTCTTCTGTCTCATACCTATCTGTTGGTTAGTGTATGTATGTACTTTGAAAAAGACTTCTAAAACAACTTTTAAGAAGATCACAGGCTCGGATCCCATAGAGGATTGCCACAGGCAGAAGAGGGGGATTTACATCAATTCCATCCTCACTCTACAGACATCCAGCTTTTCCCTCCGGCTGCTCCTGGGGTTCCCTCCCCTGTGCCCCAGGAGCAGTACTGGGGGTGGGGGAGAGAAATATAAGCTTCTGTAAGTGTCATGGATGTAATTGTATCTCACTGAGGAAATTTCCAATGAGTCCAAACCACGGTGTTTTAGAGCTGAGAAGAAATTTCCCTCCAGGTTTGGCAGACCCTTTGTAGTGTGAGCAGGATGAGGCTCAGCTTATTTTCCAAAGTTGTCTTTTCTGCACCTTTCATTGAATTGGTCCTAGTCTCTCTCTGGGACACATCACATAGTGAACTGTGTGGGTTAATCAATAACTGGGGTTGGTAGCTATAATAGACTCCTATTACTAAATCCAGATATAGGTTTGGCTTCTCAGAGCAGCTGGTCCTTTTGATGTCTTGAAGAGGAAGAAGAGAAAGAGGAGGAGGAGGAGGAGGAAGAAGAAGAGGGGGATGAGGGGGAGGAGATTGGATTTATACCCCACCCTTCATTCAGAGTCTCAGAGCAGCTTACAAACTCCCTTTTCCTTCCCCTCCTCACAACAGACACCCTGTGAGGTAGGTGGGGCTGAGGAGAACTGCTCTTTTCAAGAACAGCTCTGACAGAACTATGGCTTGCCCAAGGTCATCCAGCAGCTGCAAGTGGAGGAATCAAACCCGGTTCTCCCAGATTAGAGTCCACACACTTAACGACTACACCAAACTGTAGAGTTAACCACTACACCATGTGTGGTCCGTTATAGGTAGACCATGTGCTTTTTCTACACAGATTTATAGCATGTTCTACTGAACTGGTTGGTTCAGGCTAGCTCAATCTTGTCTGATCTCAGAAGCTACACAGCATTGGCCCTGGTTAGTACTTGGATGGTAAACCACCAAGGAAATACAGGGTTGCTACACAGAGACATGCAATGGTAAACCACCTCTGAATATCTCTTGTCTTGAAAACCCCATGGGGTCGCCATAAGTCAACTGTGAGTGGATAGCAAAAAAGAAAGCCATAAAAAGAATAAAGTAAGAAAACATCCATAATACCTACATTTAAAACCTGAAATACAAAGCCAGGGATCACACGCTTATTCTCAGTTTCATACAAGGTTAAAAGTACTGTATTATTTCATGCCTCTTCTTGCTTGCTTACCCA
This sequence comes from Gekko gecko, assembly GCA_029375565.1. Lineage (NCBI taxonomy): Eukaryota > Metazoa > Chordata > Lepidosauria > Squamata > Gekkonidae > Gekko > Gekko gecko. The sequence goes on along the minus strand of JAPDNY010000004.1, from coordinate 161,722,470 downwards.
TAATTGTCTATGATCATCTGCAAAGCTCCAAATAAAACAATGCCCTGCTAAACTACCAGTTACCACGATGCACTTGTCTCTAGTTTCATATCACACACTTTTAGATGCTGTCTTCTTAATGTGCTTGTTGCAGACATCCTCCTAGGGTACCAACCTCCAGGTGGTAGCTGGAGATCTCCCACTATTATGACTGATCTCCAGGTAACAGAGATCAGTTCACCTGGAGAAAATGGCTGTTTTGGAAATTTGGACTCTATGTCATTATGCCCAAACCCTGCTCTCCAAATGTTGCCCTGCAAGGCTTTTGAGCCTCTTTTTGGACTGCAATAAAATAATAAACTGTGCCAATGCGTGTGTAAGGAAACTGAACCTCATGGTAACCCTCTCAGATGCCAGCAGAGACTGCACCCAGGCAAGAGACGTTTCTCCTGACCATTCCAGCAGCTCCAGTGCCCAGCAGAGGTTACCAGCCTGTTTCTCATGAAGGAAATATGAAACAGAACCAGTATACACCAAAGCACAGTACCATGCCTTGATAAAATACACGGACTAGGGACTCCAAAAACGCCATTGAGAGTTCCTTCTACAGCAGGCAGCCTCTTTCCCTCCCCCACCTTCACCTGCAAGACCTCACGTAGCCCTGGCAGAGTCTATTCATCGTTGCCTAGTAACTGATTGAGAGCCATCAGCAGGCTGGCTAATGCCATCAAGAACACAATAGAAGTGGCCGGATGACTCATCCTGGCTGTTACCTGGTGTCAGACATGAGCAAGTTTCTAGCTCTCAGTATTGACCATCCCTCAGGCACACCTCCACACACCTCCCCTACATCTTCCAACCAATAGGGTGTTTTCAGGGACGGACTACTAGGAGGCGGGAATCAGGGAGGTAACCAGCCCCCACCCTCCTGCTTATAAGGAGATGCCAGACCACCGGCTCTCTCTCTGCTCTTCGACCCCTATCGAACCTTTGACCCTCTTATGTCCAGCTTGCTATCCCCAACCCCTGCCTCCATCTTTAAACTCTGGTCTGCAGGCCGAGTTTCCACGTGTTAATCTGCCGGTCAGACCACGTGGCCCCATTTTTCTTAGTTTCTTTCCCCTCCATTTTTCCTGAGGAACGCTCTACACGACGAGACTGGTAAATATGACCCACCAACGATTCTCCTGCTAATGCAAACGTGCTTACCTCTCTCTATATTTCTTAGGACTTGAATAATTGTGTGTGAGCTTGTGTAATTGTTTGTGTGTGCAATATTTCAATAAAAGACTTTATTTTTCAACCATAAAAGTCTCCTGGTCTGTTACCAACACCTCCCGGCGGGGCTGACCTCTGTATACACAGGTGTTCACTCTTGCAGCCGATTGCTTATTAATAATCAACCAAATTCCCCTCGTTATTATTCATAATAACGCGCAATCAGGCTAACACTAAGGCTCCACCCACAAAATATCCAGGTATTTCCCAACCTGGAGTTGACAACCCTACATCCTATTGGAGTCTGATATGCCAATTCTAATCACGTATTTTTGATGATAGGTTTCAGGTGCCCATTAATTCCACCTTAAGGTGTATCCCAAACACCCCAGAAACACAGACTGATGCAAAAGAATCATCCAACCCAGGGTTTTGCAGATACAACTCCCACATCCATGTGTTACTTTCATGATATTTTCCCATAGTTATATCCACAGACACTCCACATAAATGGATTTACAAATGTCTGAAGCATCCCTCAGTGTCCTTGGTCTCAGTCAAACCTGATTCCCCGCAGGTATGTTTAAAAGCACATTCTGGGTTCCTAGCCCTGTTTTATTAGAAAATAGGTACCATTATCCAATAACCTAGTGCCAAAGTTACAAGAAAATACATTGAGGTAGCTGCTAGATGTGAGCATGATGGAAGAGAGAAGACATTCAGAGGAAAGCAATAAAAAAAGATTAATGAGCAGAAAGGTCTCAACTTATTCAACATATTAAATATATACACCCGTTTCATAAACATATATATGTGTAAGTGATAAGAAGAACACTGTAATATATGGAAATTATTGTTCCCAGTGAGCAAAGGCAGCATTTCTCACAGACTGATGGAACTTTGAAACAGTGTTTTTGTGGTGGGCAAATGGACAGTTAATGGTTCTTAACAGCTTTCCAGCTTTTACAGTAACCATGAGCCAATATAAAGGTTTGAGATAGCTAGCTACCATCTACTGATGAATGTTTCCTTTCTCTTCCTACTTTACTATTTAGAAAACTACCTTTAAAAGGATCCTCAGGACTGTGACTATAGTATTTGAATAATTTTGAGTCAAAACCGCTTTCATTGTTTTCACGTTCATTTCAATAAGCATTAGAAAGAGCCTTCTCAATGCAATTCTTCTTTGTACTGCTCTTATTTGTCTTTGACCTCACAGCCTCATTCATCGCACTGTTGTTTAATCATCTTGACCACGATAAGCCACATGACTGTGTCAATGAAATGATGACACATCATGTGATATGACAAAATCACGGATACATGTAAACTAAATGGCTGTGGCAACCGACAAGAGTCAAACTTAGCAGACATGTGAGTAAATGAGGCTGAGGTCAGTAAAAACAACAAAAAGGGGAAAGAAAACAAAGTTAGGCGAAACAACAGAACATGGTGCCCATCGTCACTATGCTGCCCAGTTACATCTTCCCTAACATATCCCTTTTCCAAAGCAAATATTCAATCCCGGCTTTTCTGTACTGCATTGGAATAGGAGCTATTTTGGAAGACCCCAGAAAGCCTGAAAGAAGCACCCATTTGGAAACACCTGCTTCCATAATAAGATACTTGGTTTGGGATCTCCTGACATTTTCTGGAACCTTCCAGCATTTTTTGGTTGAACCAAGCTCCCATGACAGCCATTTTATTGTGGTGCCCAGTGGTGGTGGTGAAAAGCACCATCGAGTCACAGCTTAGTTATGGTAACCCTGCAGGGTTTTCAAAGCAAGAGACATTCAGATGTGGTTTGCCATTGTCTACCTCCATGTCACAGCCCTGGTATTCTTTGGTGGTCTCCCATCCAAATACCAGCCAGGGCCAACCCTGCTTAGCTTCTGAAATCTGATGAGATCTGCCTAGCCTGGGCTATCACGGTCAAGAATGGCACACAGTGCCCATAGGCTGAATAAGGTTGTTTGGACCTCTGAGTGCGAAGGACAAATGAATTCTCCCAAGCAGCAACAAAACAACTGAAGGTATTACTGGCAAGCATTTTATCTGGAATTTGTTTGACTTCATCTAATATGTGACCCTCAAAGCAAATATTGAAACTAAAGAATATTTGACCGGATCCTAGTCTGGACTTATGCTCATTGAAATGTATTTTGCTTAATGAACCACAAATGCTACATTAAATAAGCAATGGTAGTTTTTCACAGTTGTTATTAATTACAAACTACTGGCAATAAAATGTATCAATGGTTATTATTCATTAACTGCAGCACACAACAGTTCCAGCTACTGCTCTCAAAATATCTCAGCTTGAATATTTGCATACACTAGAAATTTATCTTCCCTTTCCTCCTGCCAGTACGATCAATTATGACTTAAATCTCCTGAATTTCTCTGGATAAAACTGGCATCTAAGGGCTTGGTATGGTATCAATGCGCTTTTAAAATATGTCTATAATAGAGATTAGTGCCTCTTCTGTAATATTGTATGCACTGCATTTTGTTACATTTATTATACAAATTGAAATGCATAATAATATGCAGCTTAACATCCCATGAATATATTTTAGCATTCCCCAGCAGTAGTTAATATGCTAACCAACTTTACTGAAAGGCATACAGATGTGGAAGGAGTCTATCTAGGGACTTTAATTATCACCTTGTCAAATTCAAATTATTATCTTGTGAGTTCATTTCCATAAAGTATCCCCTTTACTGTTGGATGATTTAACATGTGTCTGCTTCTTATCTTATTTGTAGGCCAGCTCTGTCAGATCGTGATGTTTACCATAACTGATTTTGTCACAAAAGGTTTTTGCAAACACTCCATTTGGGGAGGAGAGGAGTTTGTACAAAGTGAAGAAGAGCTGGCATGCACCAGCCATAAAGTTTCATAAATCAAGGGAAGAGTTCAACCACTTCTAAGTAGGATCAACTTGAGAGAAGGGGAAAAAAAATCAAAGGGCCCAAAAGAATGATTTACCAGACTGAAACCTGGATTCTGTCATTTTTCAGACTGGTAAATCATTTCAGGGTTGAGACTGGACTTCTTCCAAACTTTGGATCTCAGGGAGAAGGAGACAGTGTGTGCTAGGCCATATCACAGGATGGGGAAAAATGAAAGTTGACGTTATAGCCAATATAAAATCTTCAAAAGGGTTCTATCTGCCAGGCAAAAATCTTTGGGCAAATATGTCACCAAAATCCATGATAAACGGGTCTAAAGATATTGTACTGATGCATGTGAACACAGCACTGAAGTCAGGTGAATTTCAAAGTAGAATTTAAACCCTTTTCTACCATTGGCAGTCTCAGTATAAGAGTGGTCATACCTACAGTGAGATACAAAGTAGGACTTGAAGTATACCAGAAAAGCAAACACTTACCAGTTTACCTTTGCAAAGATGTTAACCACTGTAGTAAAGTATTACAAATATTCACTTTTAAGCCCTGAGATATGCATCCCTTGACTATATTTAGAGCTCTCGATTCTGGGCTTCTCCTGATGAGTGTTTGTAGTTGTCTACCAAATGACCTTGGAAAGATGCCAGCAGCACAGACTGGAAAAGCAGGCAAATGATTAGCTAGTGTAATTCAGTTTTTCCCCCCACATAAAGTCTATTTCTATTTGAGAAATATCAAAAAGATTTAATTCTTCCTACAAAAATATCTTCAACAATTGACTTTACCACCCTCATTACTGCATATTCATTTCTTTCAGCATTTGCTTTAATCTTTATATCTGTACACACCTTTCAGATTTTTCTTCCATTTTGGTTTTATAATGTTATTTTAAAAATATGTCTGCTTCCTGGACCTTTGCACTCCATGTTTCCACTGTGACTTCAACAGAGCTATCACCTTCCCCCAGAGCATTCTGGAATCCAGTAGGATCATTTCAAGTTGGTTACTGTGAGGGATGTTGTCAGGGTCTTGGCTCACCACTCGTACTCTAGATCCTTGTCCTTTCTTGTTACTGAAATCTGGTAGGAATCACATCAATGAGCCCCTGGTGTCCATCATAAATACATCACTTAATCAGGGCACCCTTCCTCATGCATTAAAAGAGGTGGATATCTATTTAAAATACCAAAGAAGAATTTGTGGCCAATTATTGTTCGGTTTCTAATTTGCCCTTTCTGGACAAGCTAACAGCTCCAGGACTTCCTAGGTGACTCATCTGCTCTAGACCTCTTTGTCTGGTTTCAGGCTGGGCTACATGACAGAGATGGTGCTGGTGCCTTTAGCAGATAATCACCATTTGAATGTAGACAAGGGGTGTGGTTCCCTGTTGCTCTTAATGGATTTATCTGAGCCCGTTTATGGGGAGGGCAGTATATCTGCCACCTTTTATATGGTGGACCATATCATCTGGTTGAGATGTTTGGGGGCAGAAGTAGGTATCAGGGGACGTGTTATGGATTGGTGTAAATCTTTCTTTAGGGATCAGACTTGGGGTTGTTGTTGGGAGATAGTTTTCATCAGTGAGGGACTTATTTTGTGGGATTTCACAACGCTGTTATTCCCCCATGCTATTTAACCTCTAGGTCTTTAGCCTTTATGAGAAATCATTTGTGATTTTTAGAGTTGGTATGCTGATAACTCCCAGCTTTATATTTCTTTGTCGTAACCACCCAGCACTGCTGTAGAAGTCCTAAGCCAGTGCATGGTGGCTGTGGCTAAATGGTTAAAGCTGAACAAGGTGAAATTGAATCCTAACAAGAAAGAGGTAATGCCAGCTGAGAAGGCTAAGGTCTTGGAGGGGATTGTGCTTTCCATATGTGATCAGATTCAACTGAACCCTGTTGACAGTTAAGAGTCTGGGGGTCATACTGAACCAAGCATTATTACGTAAGAAGCAAGTTATTTTAGCAGCAAAAAAATGCTTTCTACTATATTTAGCTCTGAAGATGGCCCCCTTCCCGAGCAGGTTGATCTGGCCATGTGGAGCCATGTTACAGTGACCTCAAGGCTAGACTAAAGATGTGCGGGGGGGGGGCAGTAGCAGAACCAGTGCAACGTGCCTAGCAGAACCAATACCACTGTGGCAGTGCCAAAACCCAACAGGACTAAGGTCAGATCTGAGAAACTCTGAAGTAAGGGGAGGGGGCATTTCTGCAAAGAACCAGTGCAATGCACTAGTGCCCAGAAGCAGAACCCAATGTCAGGCCAGCTCAACAGAACTGATTTCAAGCACAGAATCCAAGCAAGAGGGAAGGGAGGTTGCAGGATAGCAGAACCAGTAATGACTGCAGCAGCAGCTGCTCAGCAGCAGAACCCAGTGCCAACCTACTAGTGTCCAGCAGCAAATGCCAGCTCAAGAAGACTGATGTCAAACACGGAATCACGATCCAAGCAAGGAGGAGGGGGTTGCAGGACAGCAGAATTAGTGCAGTAGTGGCTGCCCAGCAGCAGAATCCAGTGCTATTATGGCAAATGGCAGCTCAACATTAGTGGGCTTCTATGTATTGCGCTGGCCTTGGTTCAGGTAGGCTAACAAAACTGTCTGCCCACCCTGCATTTTTTAGTGTTCTGCTGGGCTTCTACTGCCCTTGTTTTTGCAAAAAAACATAATAATTAAAAACCCTGCTGGGATCCTCTGGTGTGACATTGGTTAATTCTGTTGCTGCCACATTGGCACTGGGTTCTGCTGCTGGACACTAGTAGGTGGGTTCTGCTGCTGTGCACTAGTACAGTTCTGCTGCTGTGCACTAGTATAGCACTGTACTAGTTCTGCTGTCCTTGCAGAAATACCCCCTCAGTTTCTATTTCAGAGATTCTCAGATTTGACCCTAGTCCTTTTGGGTTTGGGCACTGCAACAGTGACACTGGTTCTGCTGCTAGCCTTGCAAACATGACCCCCCACACACACTTCACTTTCTACTGCAGAAATTCTTTTGCAACATTCCGCTGGACTTGTGTTGCTTTGCTATCCCTCCTATTGGAAACTAAGGAGGATGGGGGCACTCTCTTTGTCTACCCATAGAACTGGACTACAGAATAGGACTACTATTTGCCTGCAGAATAGATGCTCTGATTTGGTATTTAGTTGAATAAATACCTGAAAAATGCCGAAACAGCATTATTCGAGTATTTATCCAGTTTGGTAAATACTGAATGCACGCCCCTAGGCTAGACTATTGTAATGCACTCTGCATGGGTCTACTCTTGAAGACAAACCAGAAACTCCAGATGGTACAAAATAATGCAGCTCAGTTATTATCAAGAACTTGGCAAAATATTACACCTGTTCTGCATGCCCTCCATTGGTTACCAATTAGTTCCCAGTTTCAATGAAAGGTATTAAGTGTCTCCTACAAAGCCCTTCATAGCATCGGACTCACATATCTAAAGAACTGACTCTCCCAATATGCCACATTGTGATAGCTGCAGAGCCAGTTTGGCGTAGTGGTTAGAAGCACTGACTCTAATCTGGGAGAACCGGGTTTGATTCCCCACTCCTCCACATGCAGCTGCTGGTATGACCTTGGGTCAGTTACAAGTTCTTTCACAAGCAGTTCTCCAAAGAGCTCTCTCAGCCCCACCTACCTCACTGTTGTCCAGAGGGGAAAGGAAAGGAGATTGTAAGCTGCTCTGAGACTCCTTTGGGTAGTGAAGGGTGGGGTATAAATCCAATCTCTTCTTCATTATTATCTGAACAAAGTCTACTGAAGGTGCAATCCTACAGCTCCTTAAGATCAGCTGTTGCCCATATCAGTATTCTCTGCTGTGGCTCCCACTTTGCCTGAGGAAGTCAGGAAGGCTCTCTGACCCACTCCTATGAATCTACAGAATGTGAAAATAGAATTATTCAGGAAGGCATTTTCATAAAGGGAATAGTAAAACAGGAATTGGTCAATGGCTGCAACTGATAGCACTACTACTACTATTGGTTACCTCCATTGGTTACCAATTAGTTCCCAGTTTCAACAGCCAGTAGTAGTAGTAGTAGTAGTAGTAGTAGTAGTAGTAGTAATGCATTTCTTTTTTACTGCATTGTTTAATTTCTGTGATTCAGTTTTTGCATTTCTTATGTTATGCCTTGTACTGTTTTTGTTGCATTGTTTTTTAACTTTTAAATTCAGTTTTATAACAAAGTTTATTATATGTTATATACTGTTTCCCATTGCTTTGCTAAATTTTGTTATCCACATTGCGACTCAGTGAGAAAAGTGGAGTATAAATGTAACAAGAAGATAAAGAGCTGCACCAGTCACAGGAGATAAGGCCAAGGCTGATGCTGCAAAATCAGGTAAAAATATATTTTATTACTCAGTTAAATTTCCAAAAATTCTCTGTGCATTTTGCCAACAGACTTTGTCAGTGGAATCTGTTTGTCTTGCAGTAGTTCTTCAAAAAGATTAAAAGATCAGTAGGTGATTTTTTTGACAAAGAGTAATAAAAATATATATACTTACCTGATTTTGCGCCATCAGACTACAAATGTGAACAAAATAAACAATCTGGCTCACACATATGCATCTATCACTCGATTTCTCATTGTTTGATTACTCAAACCATGATTACTAGCAGATGTCTCCACTGAATCTCTGAACCTTTCAATATATATATATAAAAAATACTCCATTGAAATGATGTTGACTGATGTTAAAATTCTACCTTAAGCCTTCCTTAAGCCTAAAAAGATTTCTTCCAGTTTAAGTAGCTGTTCCACCAATGAGAAACCTACTTAAATTGAAGGAAGTCCTCTTAGGCTAGAGGAAGGTTTTAAGCTTTGCTGAGCAAAGTAGTAGGATATATAAGTTTTTGTAAAGATAAACAAAGTACCTGAATTCATATGACTCTATAAAATGGGTACCTATAATCTATCCTTTACATTCATTTATCGCTAGGATCTTAGACTGCCTCATTATCTAATGTCGTTGACTTTGGGAGTAATTTTGATTCTTTTGGCGTCATAGGATCAAGAACTTAGACTAAGAAACATGTTGACATAAACCTTGTTACAGTTAGGGTAATTCAACAGTCTATGTAAGAAGGATTCAATGTCCTTATTGATATAGAAATCTACTGCAAAAAAAAAAAGTTCACACTTTATGGAAGCCATTATACAGAAAGGTTTTTTTCACAATAGATTAATGTGTGTTTATGTGAAAAGACACTGCACTGCATGCACAGCCTGGCATAGTGAGCATTTCCCCAAGGAGGTTGCTTTGTTAAAAGAAAAGGAAAGTGTAGGGGGAGATGAAGTATGGGTTGTGTTTATCAGTCACTTTACTCCCCCCAGCACTCAACTGTTCTGGTGCAGTAACCAGTTGAGCCCCAGGCTTGTCTTGAGTTTACAAAAGAAAAGCAATCCCATTCAGAAGGAGACCATGAATTATTGATCTCATGCTGAACATTACATTAGAGTGAACTGCAGAGCCAGCCCGCTCCCATGGAAAGTAAAGTTTCCCACCAACTTAGTTGAATGATAGGCAACTCTGGAGAAGGGTCAAGCGCAAAGGCATCTTGGTTTTCACTGTGGGAGTTCAGGACACATTCTGAGTCATGATGAAATGTAAGCCTGAAAGGCCGCTGATGTACATACTCCAAAGATGACTTTACCAAATGGTAGACTGGCAGTGCATGTACTTTCTCAAGCAAATGTTACAAACTGAGCCGCGGAGCTGGGATTTGTCATCTAGATTGATTTTTGCTAGTCTCACTAATGAACAAAGCTTAGGTCACCTGAACCGTAGCTTCGTGTCCTTGTTTTCGCATCAGTGGATGAAATTTTCTTTTCTTAATGCATTGTCCAAGCTTAAAATAAAAACTATACAATCACGTGCCATTGTGTGTGGGAGGACCACAGAGAAAGTCCACTCATCTATGAAATTTTCTGGATGTTCTGATCTGTATATTTCTCAAGGTATGAGGCCAAAATATGATCATCCTGAGCCATTGGAAAGAGTCAAAGGGAAATCTGATGGGTAATCTGATGGGTAATTATCTCCACAAAGAGGACAGCCATGTTGGTCTGCAGTAGAACAGCTAGATTTGAGTCCAGTAACACCTTAGAGACCAACAAGATTGGGGGGGTGAGCTATAAGCTTTTGGTGTAGTAGTTAAGAGCAGCAGACTCTAATCTGGAGCACCAGATTTGATTCCTCACTCCTCCACATGAAGCCTGCTGGGTGACCTTTGGCCTCTCAGAGCTCTCTCAGCCCCACCTATCTCACAGGGTGTCTGTTATGTGGGGAGAGGAAGGGAACACAATTGTAAGCCATTTTGAGACTCCTTTGGGTATGAAGAGTGGGGTATAAAACCAACTCTTCTTCTTTTGTGAGTCAATAATCCCTTCATCATATTCAAGATCTATTCTACTTAAATATTGTGTTTAAACTCAATATATCTGGCTTGTTTAAATATTCTGTCAAAATGGAAATCTTCTCATGTTTTGTCAATTAAATAGTGGCTTCATAAATTATGGAATACTGCAAAATTGGTTAAATTAACAATGTTTGTTCCCACTAGGTGAAAGCTACAGAGAAAGGATAATTTTTTGTCAATCATGGGGTCCTTTTTATTAGAAGCTGTATTAATCATTGTAAGTCAAGTGGTTTTGAGTTATACTTGCACACACCAAGCAGGTCCCTGGCATCTGCAGTTGAAAGGACTAGATACTAAGTCACATGAAAGATGGCCATCTAAAACTCTGGAGAGCTCCTGCCAGTCTGAGTGGACAAAACTGATGCTCCAAAACTGATAGGACACAACTTCTCAAAGTGGGAAGAGGTAAGAGTGAGGACTTGAACACCTCATTCTCAGCATGACTCCTATAACTTCATGTTTTGTTGTTGTTGTTGTTCAGTTGCACAGTCGAGTTTGACTCTTTGTGACTCCATGGACCACATCACACCAGGCCCTCCTGTTTTCCACGGTCCTATGGAGTTTGCTCAATTTGATGTTTGTTGCATCGATGACACTGTCTAACCATCTCATCCTCTGCCGTCCCCTTCTTCTTTGACCTTCAATCTTTCTCAGCATCAGGGTCTTCTCCAGTGAGCACTCCCTTCTCATTTGGTGGCCAAAGTATTTGAACTTCAGCTTCAGTATCTGGCCTTCCAAGGAATATCTAAATAAGGGCATAATATTATCAGGAGAAAAGGGGGAAATGAAACATTATTTTGTTTATAAAATCAACATGTTGAAATGTGAATCAAGGCTGCTGCCTGCTTGTGATTCTTTATACGTAAAAGTGAATGTAAAATCTCATGCAGGGAATAGGGATGTGTAGCTGCAATATCAGTGACTGCAATTTGACTCTAGTCATGCATCCATTTGAAATACAGCAAATATTCCAAATCTGAACAAAATTATTTATAACATACAGGAGCAGGAGGGGCAGTGAGGGAAGGAGTGATGCAGCAAATGTGTATGTGCTGAGGACACTCCCGAACTAATGAGCCCACTTGCCCTGCCAAACTGGACCTTCCCGTTGTGGATTCTCTGGAACTTCCTTATTCATTTGTCTCATCTGAACTTGGAAGAGAATCCCCAAAGATGAAGAGAGACAGAAGAAGAGGAGATTGGATTTATACCCCACCCTTCACTACCTGAAGGAGCCTCAGAGCAGCTCACAATCTCCTTTCCATTCCCCTCCCCACAACAGACACCCTGTGAGGTAGGGGGAGCTGAGAGAGCTCTGAGAGAATGGCGCTTGAGAGAACAGCTCTCAGAGAGCTGTGACTGATCCAAGGTCACATCAACAGCTGCATGTGGAGGAGTGGGGATTCAAACCCGGTTTTCCCAGATTAGAATCCACAGTCTTTACCACTACACCAAACTGACCAGGAACTCCACTACTACCGCAAGTGGGCAGATCACAGCTGCTTTCAAACATGCTCTGCAGTTCAACATGGCAAGTGGACAATGCTTTCACCGTCCATTTACAAACCTTATGGGGTAGGGGCATGAGGTGGCCTCTTAGGGGATCTTATGGTGATCTAATACATCACATATCCTGATCATAACCATAATGGTTAATACACTGATCATCTGTTGTGTGAGTGACTTAGGGCATATGGGAGTAACTAGGGTTGCCAGGTCCCCCCTGGCCACCAACAGGGGATGGTGGGCCATAGGGCTGCCAGATCCAGGTTGAGAAACTCTTGGCAATTTGAGGATGGAGCCTAGGGAGGGGCAGGGACATCAGTGGGGTACAATGCCAAAGAGTCCACCCACCAAAGCATCCGTTTTCTCCAGGGAAACTGATCTCTGTAGTTTGGAGATGAACTGTAATTCCGGGGATCCCCAGGTCCCACCTGGAGATTGGCATCCCTAGGGATAAGGCTCCTCTGCATGATCTCAGCTACATAATAATGAGTGGATGGGAGAATTTTGACTGCCTGTAGGTCACACCACAGGTTTGGAAAATGTGATATGACATCCAAGGGTGTGATATCTTTTACTTCACATAATCCAGTAATAGTATATGCAAGAGGGCTATTTCAGTATCTTTGCATACGCCTGACATAAATTTCATAGGTCATTCCAGCTTGTGTTTCACTGTAGATATTTGGCTGCGTTGAATGGATCTCTGGCCAAACTTTGCAGAGTAGATCCATTTTGTTTCCCTTCTCTCATAAGCATTATGATCAGTTCCATGGGGAGAAGAGAATACACAATGCACCTCGGAACACTGTGGACACACAAGAGAATACACAATATAGCTAGCTTTCCAATGAACACACAACAAGATACAGATCTTCAAGCTTAGAGAAGCTTCCCTTTTTGAATGGAGAATATGCTGTGCACCTGAGAACTCTATGGATAATGAGAAACACTGGTTTGGATGTGCACGGCACAATCCACCTATCTGCTTTGGTGCTTTGAAGTCTTGAACTAAACAAGGAACACCTGCATGCAGGAAGGGAGAAAAACAGAAATCAGTACAAAAATAAGTTTGCAGCACCTCTACTGACAGTTCATGTTTTCTGTGATGCAAATGCATTCTGCCCAGGCACTCACTTGTCAGTTTTAAGAAGTCAGTAACACTTTTAAAGACAGGATCTGGAAGTGGGATACAGGTTGCTGGCTGCCCCCCCCCCAGCTCTACAGTGAGTGGAGTACTGACAAAATTATTCACTGCAAATAGTATTCGTTGTGACTAAGTAGCATTCACTGCAAACATGGATTTTGCCAATGTATTTATTCACATAGATTCACTTAATAGATTTTGCAAACGGAGCAATCTTGCTTACTGACAATTTACTATTAAAGAAAAGGCTGGCGAGTCTCCCGATAATGTTTATCGCTGCCCTTCTCTTTAGCAATCATATAGTTTAACATTTTCTGTTACAAGAATCAAACACAAGAGTAAGTTATGCCACGTGTAAATTGTCTGCATTTGTGTCACATAATTTCAGACACACACACACACACACACAAAAACCTGCCAAGGAACAGCTACCTTCACCTCCCTTCCTGATATCTATGCAGATGCCAACGGTGTTAAGGACACTAAGTTGATTCCTCTGGGCAGAGGTATAATTGATGAACAATCACTTTTAAGTGAGAAAATACAGTTCACTGCCATGGCAACTGCACTCTAGGTTACCAGAGGACTCTGTTTTGTCTCATCTGGAAAGGTGGAGTTCTGTGTCACCTTTTTAGTTGAATCAGATGGAGACCTGGGTTGTACTAAATGCCTTGAGACAGTACCAGGTTGGATGATACTAAGTAAATTGAAGTTCCAACTAGGGAAAACAGAAGCATTATTACTTAGGATAGAGGCTTATTACCTGCACTAGATGTGGCAGCACTTCCTCTAAAGCACCCGTGGTTGGGTTATGGACCCCTTTGAGAAGCTGCTGAAAGCTATGGAACCCCTCTATAGGAAAATGCATATAAACACATGGACACACCATTCATCATGACCTAATGTAAACAAAGACATATGTCCGTCATCATAAAGGCAGGGTACATTTCTTTTCATTCTTATCAACTAGAAACAGTTCTAGATGTCATAAATTGGATATGATGGTCATTTTACATTACCTGTATACAGTATCATCCCATGCCACTCTAAACTTGTTTGGAGTGAAACAATACTTTAACGTAATTTGGCATTAAAAAAAAAAAGATTTTTTTACAAAGACAATCTTCAAAGTAACAGGAAAGAAATCAAAGGGGGAAAAATGGGTATGTGTGTGCCTGTTTCAAGGTCTCCCTGAAGCCTAGCCTGAAGAGCTCAGTTTAAGAACTCCCATTGCAGCTTGAGGCACTTTTAAATGCTGCCTTTTCTTTGAATCAGAGATGGTGAGAACTTTGAAACAAACATAATCAATGTGTGACCTTACCTTGTTTAATTGCAAGATGAGCTTCTTCCTGACTCCTCATGGTTTTTTGTTTGGAGCTTTTCTTAAAGGACAATGTGACTGTGCTGTGGATACTGCTACAGGGTTTCCAGATGAACTGCTTCATGTTCTACAGGGTCATGAACACATGATGGCAGGCAATCAGAGCAGCTCTTGATCATCAACTAGGACGTCACATGGTCGCCTGGGGAACAGCAGGTCCTCCTATGAGGCAGTGTGAGAATGAACAGGCAGAAATTATTCCACTTTATCTGCCTGACCTGTTACCTAACGCCAGTTCATGCAGTCAGTGAAAGAACACTGTGAAAAAACAAGCCTTGAAACCCCTCTAAAAACCTCTTTTGTTGGTTTAAACCAATTTTAATGACAAAAAATTGGTGATTACAGGGGAATGTTAGGGGGGGAAATCTACAATTGACATGAGGAAGTGAAAGCATGGGCTTTCTAGCTGATCTAGCTCTGAACACTTATCATGCCTTTGCCACTAACACCTACCAAGTCAGACAACAATACAGGACACAGGAAGACACTTCATGAAAAAAGAATACTAGCGCTATTCTGCAGCTTACCACCACCACCACCTCTGCTGCTGCATACATCTTTTACGTTGTATATGCATCATATGCATAGGTGAACTGTTTAAACACAAATAGTTTGTTGGATTTTTTATTGTGTTGATTGCAACTAGTGAACAGACCATGAGCCAAATCACCAGATCATCAAGCACTCCTGCTTGGATACTCATGTGGACCAATTTCTGACAACTTCAGGTGGTGTAATAGCTGTGCCCTTTCCTGGAGAGAAATGACTTAGTTACAGTTATCCACGCTCTGATTACATCAAGGTTACACTAGTGTAACATATTCTACATAGGGCCACCTTTGAAAACTTCTTGGCAATTTCAAAGAGGAACATGCCACAATAATCCTATTTTGACAAACCTGGGTTGTGGTCACACGCACGAGGTAATGTGGGGGGGAACAAGGCTATTTGCTCCAGAGTAATTTGACCTGCAGTTGCATGATCAGACAGTCCCTGAGAGCTGTGGGGGCAGCCTGCCACTACGGTTTGGGGTTTTTTGCCATGTGTTTCCAGTGTGCTTCAATGGGGGATCGATGGTCCACATCTCATTGAGTGCTCCCTATGCAGTGTGCAATGATGCACATACTGAAATGAGACAAAAACAACAGCATAGAGTCAGGATGGCCCGATCAGACCATCCCAACGCCATGAGAGCACACTGGCGCGATCACACAGGGAAAGTCTGTTCCTGGCCCGTAGCAACCCTGTTTGCTACCGGACTTTCCCTAGTGTTTTTTTTTAACTCTGCTTCTGCAGCAGAGCAAAACGGAATGCCCACTGGTGCGGGACATGTCCCAGATGTTCTACTGTGATCGCGCCCTTGAAATCCGCCCAGCATTCATGCCTATGGCACGGCTAATTCTGCATGTGATTGCAGCCCTGTATTGACTTCTGGTATGTTTGTAAAGTACAACTGAAATGTAATAGTATTGGCCTTTAATGATTTGGGATAAGGATATCTAAAAGACCATCTGCTCCAATGACATCCATTAATTCCACTTGAGTTCCTGAAGCACCTTTGCACCTAGCAACTTGAAATATTGCATTAGTTCTTGACACTTCATCCATGGCATTGTCCTTTTTCTAACAATTATCATTAACCAGAATTTCAGTTAATACAAGCAGAAGTGAAATACTTGATTTTAATATCTTGACCTTCTTCTGTATTATCTCATGCCTACTATGTTAATTCTGTTTAGAATGTGCTTCTTATCCCCAGTTTCCTATTGCTTTAATCTACTACTGCTCCTATCAAACAAATCTACCCAAAGTGCCCATTGCCTTGTGCCCTTTTAAAGTTCACACTCTGACCTATGAGTTTGCAGCTAAGCTAGGATCACAGACTGCTTGCTGGTGACAATGTCTTCCTTTTCTTTTCTCTCCCCACCCCCAATTCAGAATTGGTCAGTTGTTTGATCTCATCTCTCTGCAAACATATCTCACTTTTTTAAAAATCCAAAGAAGTGCCACCTCATCCTTGATCCTATCCAGTACATTCAGAGTCATCAATTAAGAAAGAAAAAAAAAATCTCTTTTAGTTCTGAAATAACATAAGTAGAAAATACCATGGTCCACCCAGACACCAGTAAAGTATTTATTTATTTGAAACATAACTGCCTTTCTACCTTGTGGCACTCAAGGTAGCTTACAATATAAATAAAACAATGATTAGAGAACACATAAAAGATGATAGCTTGTATCCATTTTGCTTCCCATGCTGGACTCTGGAGTATTGTAGACCCTCACAAATATCTGAGGATTGACAGCCCTCAGCCCCCTATGCAGACATGGAAACATGTATAGTGCATGAACATACTGCCATAGTGATATTCTAGCATGGGGGTGGAGGAGAGAGGAGAATGGAACACTGCAGATTTACAAGTCATACTCTTAGTTACAAGATGAATCATACAATAGAAACATCTCATACCCCTTACTTGATGACAACAATTAGTGAAGCATTTTGAAAAGCCTAATTGCTCTGATTCTGGAAACGTTGGTGATACCAAGCCCTTAATGATGACTTTTTATATATAGTTTCTTGATATGCCAAAAATTCTAAAAGAAAACGATTAGGATGATTCTACCATTATCTCATATCACTTTAGGCTATACAATTAGGTTATTTTTAAAGTAATTTGTTAAAAAATGTTGAGAATGAGCTAATACTTAGTGTATGAACTGTGAAAAGATTACTAGTAGCTGAAAGTCAGAAGTAATGTTCAGTGCTGACAACAGATTTTGGCTGGGGAAATTCTGAAATACAGCAGTTAGGACTATGATCCAGCTAGTCAGATTAATTTGCAGAACATTTAGTAAGCCTTGGATGTATTTGGTCTGTCTAAATGAGGGTTCAAGTAATTCTAGTAGTGCCAGGAATGGCAGTCTCAACATTTTTTACATTTTAATCTTCCGGTAACATAGGTCCAATTCAGATTGGGATTCCCATATATGAGGGAAGAAGAGCTTCAGCCCTCCAACACACTCTGGTTTTCCAATCTGAAATGCTCCTTTGCAGCTGCTATTTATCCCATTGTGTCAAAAATACAGGCACCCATTTCAGTATGTGACTTTTTCTCCAGTGGGCTAAATCAATGTTCCACAGGACCATTTCAAATTGGTCCCCAAAGCTTGTTGAGTCTATGAGTACTACTAGAGTTCTGAGAACAGATTGTGGGCAGCACCACAAAATGGCCACCAAGGGGCAAGTTCCAATAACAAGATTTTAGGAGGTTCTAAGTAGTCAAGTCCCACCGGGTGGCGGGGATTCCCCCACTGAAAGGGCCCCCTATCTGCTGGTCCAGATGTGGCCAGTGGGGGGAACTCTACCCCCGAAGTGGCCAGATCAGGCCAACGTGCCCAGCATGATTACATCACCTGGAAATGACATAATCATGCTGGGCACATCACAGGGTGACACTCTAGCAATCACCCTAAAAAATCTATGGTACCAATGAGTTTTTAGGGTGATTGCTAGAGCGTTGCCCTGCAACATGCCCAGTGTGATTACATCACTACTGGGCGATGTAATTGCAGCATGCACATGCAAAACTCCCGGACCAGGACCAGGTCTCCCCTGCTATTGCAGGTAAGAGACTTGGCATCCCTAGTTCTAAGACAAGCACCCTCCTACACGGGAGGCAGCTGTTTCTGAATAAACATGTTCTGCAGACTCAAAGGTATTGTTTTCTAGGTCTCTTCTGAAGCCCAGTAGAGGAAAGCCAGTACTGGTTTTAAATTTAGGGAAGAGAGCTATGACAGAAGCCTGTCACTCCCCCACTATCAGGCAGGTTTTCCCACCAAAAGTTTTGTTCCCTGCTGTGACTGAGCAGCCCCAAATAGTGTATTAATATTTGTGGCTTTGATAGTCCATTTGTCCCGCCCCATCTCACAAAATATAATTTGACTTTTAGTCCAGCCTAGGAACTTGCTGGGGAAAACAGGAACCCTCTTGTTTTACCCTTTGAAATGGCACTTGAGATGGAATACCATTCAAATAGAAACATTACATTTATTTAACAGGCATGGGATGAACGGATGTAGTAAGGGGTTGAAAAAACACCTGTTGGTATTACAAAGTACACTTCTTTTAACAGGCAAAATAGTGATCTTGAAACTTGTCTGCATATATTCTGGACTCTTTGAGAGATGTTTTACTTAATATTTTAGTTACAGCAACAATGTTTCTTCAGAGAGTTTCCTATGGCAATGCAGTTTTCCTAGAGTGAGTCTCTATCTTTGAGCACCTCACTCCTATCTTGAAACTAAAGTTTATATCTGTCTTCTGAGTTGTCGAAAACCATTTCCCCTTCACATCAGGGTCCTCCTCAGAGCCAAACTCCCAGAGAAAGTGGGCAGGAATTAATCTTCTCCTCCACAGAATCTTCTCCTTCTTTTGGCTTGAAAGGGAATTTGAGCACACTACCCAATCACTCTTGCCAAATCACCATCTCAGTTTTGGTGTCTGTGTAAAGTGTTCTTCAGCTTAGGCTGACATGTCTCTGAATTCTATTGATGAATTCTTCCTCAGGATAGGAATACTACAGTTAAGGAAAAGAAGTATTTTCCCTTCACTCTAAGGCGAACCTGTCTGACTTTTCCTGTCAGACTCACTGACTCAAAACTCTGTCAGAAACCAACTGACTGCCTTTAGACTGGTTCCAACTGATAGAACCTCCAGAATGGAATGAACCAAACTGAACCGAACTCCCTCTAGCACTCAGCTGATCATATAGATTTCTCAGCTGGTGCTGGCCAATCAAAAACAAGGAGCAGCCCATCACTCAAGCTCTCCATTCCAGGGGAGTGTTAACCCTTCACCTCCCATATCTCTGATTCTGCTGCACTAGGAACCTGGTTTTTAAGTGCAGTCCGTCACAAGATGTTTTGAGAAAGATGGATGTGAGCACCAAGAAAGATACTGGCTGCCATCACATTGGAATCACAGGCTTAAACCCTTCCTCTCTCTGTGCTGTGAACCTGATTGTAAATGAACTCCTGAAAATTAAGCTGGGGACTCAGTACATCAATTAAAGCAGGTTTATAATTCAGAAAGAGAAGTTAATAGATGAAACAGAAAAAAAGAATTAATATTCCCCCTAATGAAAATTATTGGAAGGTTTTCACACAATAACCTCCAAGAAGATCCTCCTACACTAGCCAAATTGGATTTTTTTCCCCTTGCTTCTCTGTGGGTGGGGTAGCATTTAAATGACCCAGCCATATGAGCTAGGGCGTATCATGTGATCCAGTCTTTGGTTTCTCTGGAAATGAGCCTTTGATCCACACCTGCCTATGTGGTTGTGTTACTTAAACATTATCTCATGAGTTCAGGAGCTGCTTGCAGAAAATAAAAAGTATGCAAGAGCTGATGTAAAAATTTAAATGGTGCCAATGATATAAATATAAATCAGGTATTCTAAATACATTTGGATATTCATGGAACCCACTAATGATGAACTTTGTGGTGCCTGACATTTGATGAGACACATCTTATTCTAAGAATTACAACAATCAAGCTATGTTAATGGAGCTATCCCTTTGTCAACTTATTTTGACCATTCCTAGCTAAACTACAACATTTGAATATCAATCCCGACAGAAGAATACAAACATAATTGAATAATTACAACTAATACAGCCCCGGAAATAGCTGTTTGCTGACATCCTGCAATGAAAAAAAAGGAAAGGCGCAAATTAAATGAATAAATTATTTATTATGAATTATTCACTCTGCTCTAATAACAGGCCTGTCTTGTCAGATTTCAGAATACAGCCTGGGAAAATTACCTGGACTAACCAGATTTGAGATACCTCATTGAACTCCATTTTTTCAATCAGCTTTCCCCCCCGTTCTTATTATCTCTACCAACAGTCTGTAGCTTTGAAATCTTTTGACAACGTTTCTTTTACATTACTGGTTTGGTACTTACTACCACTTTTCTTTTTAAAGAAAACATTAAGTAAAATAAGAAATGAATTACACATTTAGGATAAAGGGCAATCTGTTATCGACTTTGGAGATGAAAATGAAGAAGTTTATAGTGTTCAGCTTTTTTAAAAACAAAGACCACTCTGTAGTGTGCATAATGTGTGATCTAAACTGAACCTACATAAAATGCTGTCACACAGGGATGCTGCAAACTTCAAAACAAACACGAATGACGTCAAACTTACCAGGAAGAAGCTGTTCATTTGCATGCCCCTCGTAGGAGTGCCTTGCTATTTTTGTTTAAAGTCAGGGCTATTTTTGGGCAGGAACGCACAGGAACAGAGTTCCGGCTGGCTTCTGAGTTGGCCACGCCTACAGCCTCCCCCCCCCCAGGTTCCCCAGGTGCCTCGCAAACCATGGGGCACCTGGGGAAGACAAGCTGATCCAGGGAGGGAAGGCAGTTTAAACTGCCTCCCCTCCTTGGGTTCCCCAGGTGCACCGCAAGCCACAGGGCACCTGGGGAAGCTGATCTTGGGAGGGAGCTGCACCGTCAGCGGTATGGCCTAATAGGCTAATGAGTTTTTGCTGTTAGGTGTGGCCTGTTATGCTAATAAGTTCCTGCTGGGCTTCTTCTACCAAAAAAGCCCAGTTTAAAGTTAAAATAAAGCATCATATGTATGGCACAGCATTGCATCTGTGCAGTAGCCACTTCTATAAGCATTACTTCATAAGATGCATTATATGTTAAAGGTTATGGGAATTTAAAGTCAATCAATCCATTTTTCTTCATAATGTAGAATGAGAGTCAGACAGTTGCCTAGTGATAGATCCTCAGAAACAACTACAACTCCCATGAAGCAGTGTGAGCATGCATATGTATGAATTATTCCAAGCCTTTCCTTGGCTTGCCTTTCCTATTATCAGATACTGGCAGAGCAATCCTATATAGAATTACTACAGTCTAAATCCACTGAAGACAATTGGCTTGGACTGGAGGTTGAAAGGAAAGCTCTCAACCTGTGACACCTGGGAGAGCTCTTGCCAGTCAAAGTAGACAGTATTGACCTTGACAGATCAATGGTGAGGTTCAGTATAAGGCAGCATCATGAGTTTGTGTTGCTGTTCTTATAATAATATGTCATAATCTTTGAAAGAGAGATGACCTGCATTGTCCCTAAACAAGTGAGGCACAAAATCTCTGGTATACCAGTGAGAAACAGAAACATCCCCACCTGACATCATGATATTCTGAAGGTTCTTGTTAACTTTCAGAATCATTCTGTCCACAATTTTAGAATTTATCACCCCCCATCAAACCCTGTTTTGGAGCAATTCAGACCACAAAATTGTGAACAAACATGTGGACAAGGGGGACCCAATAGATATTATTTACCTTGACTTCTGGAAAGCTTTTGATACAGTTCCTCATCAAAGGCTCCTAGGTAAGCTCAATAGTCATGGGATAAAAGGACAAGTCCTCTTGTGGATCAAAAACTGGCTTATAAATAGGAAACAGAGAGTGAGTATAAATGGGAAACTTTCTCAGTGGAGGGTGGTAAGCAGTGGGGTGCCACAGGGATCAATACTTGGTCCAATGCTTTTTAACTTGTTTATTAACGATTTGGAATTGGGAGTAAGCAGTGAAGTGGCTAAATTTGCAGATGACACGAAGTTGTTCAGGGTGGTGAAAACCAGGGAGGATTGTGAGGCACTCCAAAGGGATCTGTCGAGGATGGGTGAGTGGGTGTTAACGTGGCAAATGGGGTTCAATGTGGCCAAGTGCAAAGTGATGCACATTGGAGCCAAAAATCCTAAATATAAATACACGTTGATGGGGTCTGAACTGGCAGAGATGGACCAAGAGAGAGATCTTGGAGTCGTAGTGGATAACTCAATGAAAATGTCTAGACAGTATGTAGCTGCAATAAAGAAGGCCAACGCTATGCTGGGGATTATTAGGAAGGGAATTGAAAACAAATCAGCCAGTATCATCATGCCCCTGTATAAATCATTGGTGCAACCTCATTTGGAATACTGTGTACAGTTCTGGTCACCACATCTCAAAAAGGATATTATAGCATTGGAATAAGTGCAGAGAAGGGCAACTAGAATGATAAAAGGGTTGGAACACCTTCCCTATGAAGAAAGGTTAAAATGCTTGGGGCTCTTCAGCTTGGAGAAACGACGGCTGAGAGGTGACATGATTGAGGTTTATAAGATTATGAATGGGATTGAGCAGGTTGAGAAAGAAGTACTTTTCTCCCTTTCTCACAATACAAGAACTCGTTGGCACTCCATGAAATTGCTGAGTAGTCGGGTTAGAACAGATAAAAGGAAATACTTCTTCACCCAAACAGTGATAAACATATGGAATTCACTGCCACAGGAGGTGGTGGCAGCTACAAGCATGGACAGTTTCAAGAGGGAATTAGATAAACATCTGGAGCAGAAGTCCATCAGTGGCTATTAGCCACAGGGTATAGATGGGAATTTTCAGTCTGGGGCAGGTGATGCACTCTATTCTTGGTGCTGGAGGGGGCAGCAGTGGGAGGGCTTCTAGTGTCTTGGCCCCACTGCTGGACCTCCTGATGGCACGTGGTATTTTTGGCCGCTGTGTGACAGAGTGTTGGACTAGATGGGCCATTGGCCTGATTCAACATTGGCTTCTCTTATGTTCTTATGTACTTATGTGATCCCTGGAATTTTCTTCGTAATAAATTCCAGTTTGTATTTCATTTGCAGATCCCAGGACAAACAGATGGTGTCGGTCAGCTTCCAAGCACTGAAAGAGGAAAGACAGACATGTAGTCCACAACATTCCTCTTTTGCCAAATTATTCCATGCTGATAAGATACCAGAGACCCAATTTTGTTTCAGCTTGTGGTTTCCTGTTAAAATGACTCCATTGGCCATAAAAGTTTCAACAGTAGTTCAAAGCTTCTCTGGGAAATGAGGCAGTATCCACAGCTTTGGGCTTTGAACCTGCAAAGGCTAGAGTGTGGTGTGTGTGTGTGGGGGGGCTCTTTCCCAGACACAGTCTATTACACTCTCCTTGCTTCCATATGCAAATGAAATTAATCTGGAGGAGAACAAGTGGCAGTGAGAACAATGCGCCTACATGAACATTGTATGTGAACATGGCAAAAGTGAAGTAGTTTAGTCTCCTGGAAGTGGAGTCAATAATAATAAGATGCTGCCATCTTTATGAAAAGGAGTGAAAGAAAGAGGACTCCTCCGCATTCTGTTGACTGGGTTTCATGCTTGTCTTCTGTTTTTGAGCTGCAAGCTTGGAACTTTGCCTCAGGAGAGAATTAAAATATTGCTCGATGACATACATTAATTCACTCGATATTAGTGAAAAACATTTCTGTAATCCAATTACTTTTGTTGAGACTATTGAGAAGCTCACAAGGAGTAAGCAGAGCTACTGGAGTATTTGATTCATAGGGAAATAGTCACTTTTAAAAAGAAAAGACAAGAAAACAAAACAAAATTGTTCAGGAAGGTATGCATGCCTGATTTCATCAAAGCATCGTCATAAGCTAATGAAAAGAGTATTTGCTTCTAAATGTCAACTCGTGGAAAGAACCATACATAATTACATGACAAGCACAGAGCACTCCTTGCAAAGCATTCCATGAGAGTTTAATGATTCCAGATGAGTCCTTGCTGCTTCAGGGCCCTCCTTGTATGGTGGAAACAGGAGGTATGAGCACCAATTACTCGTGCAATTCTTCTGCAGTTGGTTTTTCTTTGAGCTTAAGAGGGACTCTTACATTGAATGGTGAACATAATTTGAAGCTGGGAACTACAGCCAGCCCTGGCTGGGAGGGCGGGATAGAAAACAACAACAATAATAACAATCTGAACTTCATTTTAGCTCCTTACGACACATGTTGTGTCCAGCTAGATTCAGAGTGAACTGCATGTAATTGGAGCCATCAGTGGAAAGAAGTGATAAATGAGAACTGAAATAAGGCTTACTGAACAAGCATCTTTAAACCCTTACACTGCACCTGAATTTGGACTTTTCAACAATAGCTGTGGAGATGAAACAAGCAACACATGTCCCAATGAGTCTGTCTGGCAAGAATTTTCTCACTGATATCCTGAGCATACTGGTGCCCATGGGGAATAATTTTTGGAGATCTTTTAAATCCCCAAACAAAATTTTAGAGGGAAGTTTGAATTGAGCATGGACCAGTACTTTAATGACATGTCTGAGCACAAAATAATGGCAAGATGTTGGTGGCAGAACAGCACGCACACATGCAATGGAATGGCCACGGGACAGAAGCCAGCCACCCCATCTGCACAGTCTTCCCACTCTATGGTTTTTCCCCTATGCCTACCACCTTCCCACTGAAGACAAGATGCAATGGTCCCCTGGGTTCCTCTTGATGGAATAACAGGACTTCTGGCTTCTGTCCCCAAACCTTGGGTTCTGGAGGAAACAGGTCAAGGCTAAAAGCCTCTTCGGACCAGCAACAATGTAGATTACTGGTCTGAATGTACCCTTAAATTTCAAAACATTTTCTTCTTCCATTCAGCTTTTTTTTAAAGTAGTAATAATATATAAAACTGCATATTTGACATAACATGGCTAGTTTTGTGGCGCTCACACACAGTAGTAAAGATTTTAAAAATTCTTATCTTACGATAATTGACATAACTATATGCAATATTCTTTCCTCCTCTGTACTCACTGCAGTCTTTCAATTGCTTTATGGGTGTTTTCATTCACTTGCAGTTCTGTTCTTGTTACAGCTTTTTAAGATGAGTTCAAAGTATCATGTTTCTGAAGCCCAATCCATCATGTTCTAATTTTCTGCCAAGTAGTGTAAGAGCAGAAAATGGTACAAAGTAAATCCATGTTCATGGAACGAGAAAAAGGAGAAAGATTCTAAATGAGAAAAATGGAATAAAATGAATCCATTCTCATGACAATCTTGGGATTAGAATAAGAATGGAAAGTGGCAAAGGAAAAGAAAAAAAAACACACACACCAGAGCCTACAATAATGAGAACAAGAAGTGATATCAAAAGGGACAATTCAACAGCTTCTACTTTGCATAGACTTTGTCAGATGCCAGAAAAGGCATGTGCTATTTGTGTGTGTTAGAGTGTACCCAGAACAAAATATTTAAGAAATATTTCTAGCACTTGTCCTCCCAAACTAATAACCACAGTTTTTTAAAAAAATAAAAGTTACCATTGTTCTATATGTGTTGTTATTTATTAATTAAAATATTTCTGTTCCACTTTTCTCATGCCTCAAGGCAGTTTACAAATTCTAATTTAGAACAGCAATATCTAAAACAGTGACTTGGATCGGTGTGCTCTAGACAGCCTCTGCCACTAAGCATGCATCCTCTTCTGATAACACCTTTGCTTGCTCATTATCAGTGACTCTGGAGGTCCCTTCCAACTCTATGATTCTAGGATTTTCAGTAAGCTCCTGTACAAATGGAAGTGTTAGCAGAAGAGGCACGGGCTATCTAGCACACACAGAATCTTTCCATAGGACCCAAGTCATACACAATAAAACCCAAATGACACTCCTCCCCCCAATAAAATATGAGTACACTGTGGAATGAATTTTCAAAGGAGAATGCTGTTCTAAGCTACCCGCTTTACTGAACTGGATTTGTTGGCATAGAACTTCTATGTGTACACTGGCATTTCAATGCATTTGAGGAATCGGCAAACAATGAATAGCTACATTTTCAATAAAGTGTTTGGAACAGAAAGAATTTGTAGAGCACAATGCTCTGATTTAACAGATCTTCACAGCTCCAGTGGGTACAGAGTATGAGAGAGAACAGAACATGTGGCCAGCATTATCACATGATTTATATGATGGTAACCTGTTGTTCTTCAGATTGCAGGTGAAAGATCCAAGTCGGGATGTTGCCTTACACAAAAAAAAATATTTTGTCTTGCATATTCAAAACTAGGGTGTCAGGGACAAGATAATGTAGCGGTTAGAATGCTAAACTAAAGTCAGGGAAATCAGGGTTCAGGTCCTCACTCTTCCATGAAACTCAATGGGTAATCTAGGGATAGCCATCCTGTCTCTTGCTCATCCATACACCTGAT
Source organism: Gekko gecko (assembly GCA_029375565.1). NCBI lineage: Eukaryota > Metazoa > Chordata > Lepidosauria > Squamata > Gekkonidae > Gekko > Gekko gecko. The sequence continues at coordinate 161,695,830 of JAPDNY010000004.1, read as the reverse complement.
CCACAACAGTTGTTTATAGTGGTACAAGTCAGCAACAGACCTGTTGTGTGCTCTAAGGGTTGTACTTTGGGGCAGAAGTCTAGATACCTGCTCACAGATGGTAGCTTTGCCTCTGAAGTATACATTACAATTTGGAAACCACCATGAGACCAGAGTCTGAAATTACCAAAGTCTATCACTGATCAGATGGGACTATAGATAGTATAGTTTAGCAACTACCACCATACCTACAAATGACACCCTATTTCTATGGATAAGCAGGTTTGGTAAGCAGGGTAAATCTTCAGTTAAACTATGACTATTTCAGTTATGTAGGCGATTCTTGTATCCCTTTTTGTCTGAGACAGCAGTATTGGTAAAGTCCTATTTGCAAGTACTCTTTCTGTTCCCTTCTCTCTTTTTGGTGCTCGGCCAAGTGTCTGCAAGACAGCACATGTGACAGATGATGTAGCAGCTCGGACAGTACCATGGCAAGATTCCAAACCACAATGCTCTGTCATTGCCATATCCATGACACCCACTCCTAAATACTCCACAGTTGGAGTATAAACTCTCTCAATCAAGAAGAGGCTCAATTCAAGGAAGAATGTGTGCTTTGATTCCTGAAAGCCAGCATGGTATAGCAGTTAAAAATGGTGGACTCTGGAGACCTGGGTTTGATTCCCCACTCCTCCACATGAAGTCTGCTGGGTGACCTTAGGCCAGTCACAGTTCTCTCAGAACTCTCTCAGCCCCACCTACCTCACAGGGTGCCTGTTGTGGGGAGAGGAAGGGAAGGTGATTGACAGCTTTTTTATGACTCCCTAGGGCATAAAAACCAGCTCTTCTTCTTCTAGAAACCAATACCATAGAGGTGCCTGTATGATCAAGAGCAATTAATGCCTATGGATATTAACCACACTTCACCTTCTTTGCAGTGTACACAAGGCAAACCATCAACAAGCTGGGGATTTCACTATAGTTATTGGGCTTATATGTCCACAAGTGTTCTTTTGTTACATAAGTGGCACTTTAATGAACATTTATAAATACTGAATATTCCAACAGCCATTAGAGCCGGACAATTTGCAACTGAACAAGTTGAATGCATCCCCCATCAGCGATCCATGGCAGTCCATTGGGAACTGTTACACTTCCTGGCTTCGCTACCTGCTTAAGATCACAAACTGGAGACAGTTTCTCAAACAGTGCATCACTGGTGCACTGCATGTGGCTTTGTGGGTCACACTATATAGCCCTGCACTGGTGTTTCCTGTTCACTGTAATGCACAATTAATGCCCTTTTACAGAACCTTGATTAGGCTGCTTGCTTGGTAATATAACATCTTGAATCACAAAGTTATAGATCTAATTAGCAGCAGTAATAGCTATATTTTAATGTCGCCTATAAAAAATGTTATATGCTTTTCTGACTTCTTATTCTCATAGGTATCCTCTGGTAATAGCTGTCACCAGGGCTTTTTTGGTGAAAAAAGTCCAACAGGAACTCATTAGCATAATAGGCCACATCCCTGACAGTGCAGCTCATTAGCATATTAGACCACACCCCATGCCTTCCCTTGGCTTGCCCAGGCACCCCGCGGTAGCCACACACACAGAGGTTGGCTGTAGTGGGCGTGGCCAACTCTGAAGCCAGCCAGAACTCTCTTCCTGTGCGTTCCTGCCCAAAAATAGCCCTAGCTGTCACCATAACGTAACCTCAGATCTTAGTGTAAATTGTTTTACAAGTGGAACTACAGATATCATAGTACACCTTGCCCCACTGGTGGACCTCCTGATGGCACCTGGTATTTTTGGCCACTGTGTGGCAGAGTGTTGGACTGGATAGGCCATTGGCCTGATCCAACATTGGCTTCTCTTATGTTCACCTGAAAATTAAGGATGCAGGAATATGTCTTTTAATTTCTGTTACTTTTTGATTACTGTAACTTTTCAACTTGCTCTTTTTTATTAGCTGGTCAAGCTGTTACATTTATGTCATTTCAATGCAAATGGGTACCATAAGCAGCTACCCATACAAGAGCTTTCTCTGTGCTGGCCCCTATCTGGTGGAATAATTACCTGATGAAGTCAAGAAGTATATATAAAAATGGAATGTATAAAACAGAACCTTTTCTATTGTCTCAGTTTTTAATGTTAGCTGGAAGTTTGCAAATGTTTTTTTTTTAAATCATATTTATTGTTGTTGGTTCCCCCCATTTATATTCTGCTTTGAATCTCTGTGAGAAAGGTAGATCACAAATGAAGTAAATAAGCAAAATGTACAGTTTCTCTGGACTTCTTGCTCCTGCCTTTAGCCCCTTTTTGTGTGTGTGGCATTGGTTAGTGTAATGACAACAGGAAACAGAGTTAGTTGTGCTATGCAGCCTTCCCTTCTTCCAAAGCTGGTATAAAAAAAGCATTTCACACATTCAAACACTGGGTAAGGGTGCCATGCCATGTAGTGTTACGCCACAAATGTCCATCTGCAGTTTTTCTGCTGTTATGTTTCTGGTATTCATAACAATTTTTTAAAAATCCTCAACACTGTTATATGCATTAAATCTCACAGTAGAAGCAACATATATTAACAGTGCAATCCTGCGCAAATTTACACCCTTCTAAGTCCACTGAAGTCAGTTGGTCAGTTGGTTTAGAAGGATGTAACTATGCGTGGACCTGCACTGTACATTTGGAGGTTCTCAGCATGAAGATCACCACTGGATTTCATTCAGCAAAATTAGCATATGGTGCACAAATTTCCCATTCATTCATGCTAGTGGCTGACCAAGAACAAAAAGGCATTCATCATTCATTAGATCATGAAGGTCAGAAGAGAAAAGCCTAACTAAACATTGAAAGAGATTGCCTAACGGGGAGAAAACAATGACTGGAGTTTAACATGATCCAAGTGCCACTGGGTAAGTGAATGACAGACTCCAGATCATTGCCCAGAGAAGAACCTAGCAAACCACATGACACCAAAGTGAAGATACAACCAGATGGCAGGTCCCCAAGCTTCCGGGTGAGTGAGATAGCCCCAAACAGGAACTGTGGGAACTAGCCCCCTCAAAAGGGAAGCTCAAGGTGTACGGTTGCCAGGTACCCCCTGGCCACCAGTGAGGGATAGGGGGTAGGGTTGCCAGATCCAGGTTAGGAAACTCCTGGATATTTGGGGATGGAGCCTGGGGAGGACAGGGACATCAGTGGGGTACAATGTCATAGAGTCCATCCTCCAACACATCCATTTTTTTCTGATAGAATTGATCTTTGCAGTCTGGAGATGAGCTGTACTTCTGGGAAATCCCAAGGTTCCACCTGGAGGCTGGCATCCCTATTTGGTGGGTGAGATTTTTAACACCCTTTCAGTGGGTAATCAGAATGGGACCAACAAGCTATCTCCTTTTGTGTTCTTCAAGATACTCTTTCCAAAAAGCATACTTTATCCCAAAAAGCTTTTGAGGAGTTGGGCGGATCAGCATTGTTGATTACAAGGCAGATCACACCGTTTAAGTCAATGCAACTAATAGGCCATTGTAATGTAATAGATATCACTGAACATATCATTTAGTGGGGAACTGAAGAGGGTTTGGCTTTGTACAGACTCCATTTGGCTTGCCATTGTTGACTGTGCTGAGTCAACATTCCTAATGCCAGAAAATTATTCCATCTGTTTCTGGAGGAAATAACTTTTGGTGTAATTCAGCGTTTACATGGGGACTTGGACAAAAAAAAGGGCAAAGATGATGTATATGTTCATTGGTGCACTCCTGCACTAAAGCACTTGGGAGTTACTCGTGAAGCCCTCTGCAAACTGGGGGCCACGTGTATTCATTTACTTTATTTATACCCTGCCTTTCTTCCCAATAGGGACCCGAAGCAGCTTTCACTGTTCTCCTCGTCTCCATTTTATCTTCACAACAACTTTGTGAGGTAGGTTAGGCTGAAAGTGTGTGACTGGCCCAAGGCCACACACTTTAGCACAACTGATCAGAAATCTAAGCAATTACAATTAGCATTGTAAACTTTTTCTTGCCTCTTGGTAAGACAATACAGATAACTGACTTATCAAGTGGTTGCATGCATGGCACTGTTCATTTGTTTAGTTATTTATACTCCACCTTTCTTTCCAATGGGGAACAAAAGAAGCTCACATAATTCTCCTCTCCTCCATTCTATCCTCACTACAACCCTGTGAGGCAGGCTAGGCTGAGAGCATGCGACTGACCCACGGTCACCCAGCAAGCTTCCATAGCAGAGTAGGGATTCAAACCTGGGTTTCCCAGATCCTGGTTCAGCATTTAACCACTACATCACATTGGCTCTCTTTGAGCTTGAGAGCCGTTACTCCTAGTACATGCCTGCTTTCACTCAGTGCATAAATGCCTTTTAATCAGTCCAGCCCCTGTGAAGGTAGGTTCTGTTATTGCCCACTCATTTTTCAAGCTTGTGTAAGGCTTCAGTGGGGTTTACAAAAAAGCCATGAGCCAAGAAACACCCGTGTCTAGTCAGCTACAGGTTGTTGGTTCCTGGTCCGGCAATTCATGCCATATCCCAACACTGCTTCCAAATTTATCTTTCCTTTATGGATTAGCCCTGTTTCAGAACCCTACGATATAGGGCAGTTAACCAGTTATGATTACACTGTGAGTTTTAAATGCAAGCAAAGCATTCCAGTAAATCTACTGAAAGAGACAGAGACAGCTGTAATTAACAACTGGCATCTAACTTTATACTAAAACATGGGTCCTCTGCCCGTGGGGCTGAATGGCAGCTGTGGGTGAAAAGTGAAGGGGCAGTAACAGAACCTACCTTCACAGGGGTTGGACTGATTAAAAGGCATTTCTGCACTGAGTGAAAGTAGGCATATACCGGGAGTAACGCCCTCAGGCTCAAAAAGAACCAATGTGATGTAGTGGTTAAATGCTGAACCAGGATCTTTGCCTTCCCTGGAAGGAAGGAGGCAGCACTGGAGATACAGATGTTCCTGCATCATGATGTGGGGCAGGGGAGCTGGCAGGTATATAGGTTAGGCTTCCCAAGAACTTACCGCGTGCCGGCGGGGGATGGATACATCCTCGCAGGACCATCCCCAGGGGAAGGAGAGGCGCGGAGCACCTTGCCGTCACCAAGAAGGGACGGAAGGCGATGCTCTGGCAATGGGGCTGGAAACTCGATGGTACCATCGAGTTTTCAGCCCCATTGCCAGAGCGTCACCTGGTATAATTTCCTGGCGACGGCATGGTGCGTTACCAGGAAGACTGGTCCGGCCAGGGAGCATTCGTCCCCCGCCCCCAGACGGTAAGTACTTGGGAACCCTAATATAGGTGCAGGCTTGTCCCAGCCACTTCCTCTTCTGCCTCGTGCTCAGCTGCAGACAGTTGAGCAGCAGAGGCAAGGGGAAGAGTAGCCTTGTGGCTGTTGTGGCCTGTAGCTCGAGATGTGGTCTGGGGCAGCGAGCTGTGGCATCGGGTGTCTGGGCAGATCACGACCTAGGGTGCAGCAGCCGGTGAGGTTGGAAGATGGAGGCTTCAGCCCAGAGGAAGGTGAGATGGTGCAGCATCAGCTGTGCTCAAAGCAGTAGGGCTGTGGCCAGCCTTTTGGGTGGTAGTGGCAGACTAGCAAGGTCAGGGTGGTGGGAGGAACACAGACCTTCCCTTGTGGGGCCTCGTTCTTTGTGAGGCCAGGGAGTCTTCCTGATGAGGGCCAGGTTTGTGCAGGCATCTGGGGCCTGCCCCCCTCAGCCTGTCAGTCTTGGAGGGCCTGGAGGACTGTCCTGGCAGGCAAAGTTGGCCATGGGTGGCTGGGTCTTCCCCTTCTTCTTCCCTCTGCAGGTGACATGGATTGATACCCTGGGAGTGTGATCTGAGGGAGGAGTGGTGGTGCTGCTTCTGAAGGCCCAAGTCTGCTCCCCAGTGCTTTAGGGGTGGTAGTGGTGAAGCCTTTTTCTGTGGCACAGCGAGTGGGAAGGCCATTGGGACCAACACTACCCTTAGAGGTGTCGAGCTTGGGGAGGCAGGCTCAAGGCGGTCCAGGGGTCTACAGGTAGGTCCATGCTATGTAAAAAGGGATAAGGGGTTGTGTGGGCCTACCCTCTTGTCAGAAGATGAGGGGAAGGACCCAGCATTGCAGGGCATCTTGTCCTAGCTGGAGGCCTTGGAGTGGGAGAGGTGGAGGGCACCAACCCCTGATTCTGTTGAAGGGGAGGAGGAGTCCTCCACTTCATGTGCTGGTCATTCACTTGGGTGGAAATATCTCAGCCTTATGAAAGGACAGGTCCTTGTTGTGCAAGCCATGGCTGACCTGGAGCTCATCAGGAGCAGGTGGCCCGGGGTGCTGATTGTCTGGTCTGCCATACTGCCTCACCGGGTGTGGCAAGGGGAAGGGTACCCCAGAAGCTTGGACAGGGCAAGGAATAAAGTGAATAAGGTACTGATGAAAATCATGCATGGGAGGGGGCTCTTACCACACCCTGAGATACAGGTGAAGTGGGAGGACCTGTACAGGGGGGATGGAATCCATCTCACAGATAAGGACAATATCTTTTTGGATGACATGTGGCAAGGGTTGCAGGCTGCCTTGAGCTGCCCATTGGGCGCAGGGTCCTAAGCAGAGGCTTGGCCCTGGTGGCAGCAGGTTGGTGCATAAAAAGTGTATATGGTGAGCACCAGAGAACACCTACCCTGTTTGGGAAAAGGAGTCTGTCAAGATCCACTCATGGGCTTTGGGGCCAAGGGCAGAAAATGATGCCTTCAGCACTGCTCTGGCAAGTCTTCTTTCTCATGAGCTACAGGGCTTGGGGAGTTGAGACATTACAGGCCAGCTCCCAGTTGGCCAGGCTAGCTGAAAGTGAGCCAGTTTGATGGCTTGCTTTTACAGCATTGGTATCTTGCCTGGCAGGAAGCAAGGAGGTTGTCTGGGGGAACCGACACCAGCTTTGCCTGAATCCACACTCAGGGTTTGCCCTTGCCGCAAAGAATCTCTCCTTATATATAATCCTGTTTTTGTGTGACTCTTTTTTGAATGTTCCACACACTCCCACAGCTTTTGGGTCCCTGACCTGTCAATCCAACGCTGTTCCAATCCAGTGGCTGCGGAGGTGATGGCCAGGGTCTCAGGCTCAGTGGGGTACAAGGTGACGGATGGCACAGATGCTCTGGCAGTGGAGGCTTAGAAGGCAGAGGCCTCCCACCTTCAACGGGCTGCTTGCATGGGAAACAGAAACTGAAGCTAAGCCGGGAGGGCCCCTTTCATTGGCTAGGCTGCTTGCCTCTCCCTCTTCCACTGCTGGAGCACAGTCTCACAGCCACCCCCTCCCAGCAGTGGTTGCACAGAACTCTTGCCCCTGCCCTGACCCGCCTGGCCTTCTGCTTCCCTTTCCTCCACCAGACAAATGCCCACTTTGCAGAGTGCCCCTCCCACGGGAGGGGGGGAATGAACAGGAACCGGAGAGCACCAAAGCTTCTCTGTGGCCAGCCACTGCCAATCTCCTCCCAGCCCAATCTTGGTGAGTGCCACTTCTTAGGGCAGAGTGGGTGGCCTGGGGGTGCAAGTTGTGGTCCCCACATGCCTTCCCCTTGCCTAGCATGAAGCTCTGTCTGACAGAGCCTGCTCGAGGTCTCCATCCCCAGCAGCCATTGAGGGGAGTGGGCCGCCGCTGGGCATGTGTGAAGCCCAACAAAGCAGCTGTTGCCGCCTCAGGTCTCCCCTCTGCTGCAACCTCCTGTCCCCGCCTGCCACTCCTTCCCCCAGCAAAGACATGCCAAACCCACGGCCACTCCCTCGGCCGGCCCCGTGCTCACCTACCACTGCCCCCCCCTCTGAGCCCACTGAGTGCACAGCCAGCAGAGACAGGCTGCCATTTGGTGGGGAGGGTGAGGCTGGCATCTTTCCAGAGCTCATTGTATTGATTCTACAACAGGCTTTGCTACTAGTTGTAAATAATTGTAAAGTGACCCTTAGTTAATTCCAACTTTGGTGTCTGCCTCTTTATCTTGACTGGGGGGCAATGGAGTAAATATTTCAGATGTTTGTATCATGTTTTACCAGCTGCTTTATTATATATAGCATAACGGACATCTTTAGTATCTCACTCTTGAAGCTACCTACACTTGTTTGTATGTGTCAAATGAAAATATTACTTGAACATGCTTATGCACTAATATGGGGGGGGATCTCTTTGTGAGCTGAAGATCGTATTTATTTTTAAAGCAGCCTTCATTATTGTGACTGTAGAATCTGTTAGGCTTAGTTTTCAAAGCTGTCCCCAACCCCCACTCCTTTTAAAAGAAAAAAAAATCATGGTTTCTTTTTGTTTCAGCTAATTATATAAAAAATAGTACAAGAGAACTCATTAAATTCAGAATAAAGGCAGAGAAAAAGGTGTTACAAGAAGTTAATTAACAAGATACAAAGACACCAATTAACACCTACACTGCAAAGAAAAAAAACTTTTTTTGTGCACTATAGTAAAAAAAATAAATTCACAGCTGGTTACACATATTTAACTGGCACAGGACTAAATCTTATTCTTCTGCCAATATTAATCCAAAAGATCCCAGTAGGAAAAGAAATCCAAAACACTTCCCTGAGTTACCAACTGAGGTCCTTTTTTCTATGATGAGCATCTGTTCAGGTATTAACATTTGTGACTGCTGAATTACTGAAAAATAAACACATCTAAGAAAAGACTAATAAAATCACTTTATTTCTCTTGCATGCCTCATACTTTTTCTGATATGAATGATTTTTAATTTGTAATTAAAACCTTTGCTAAGAATAATTTTTAAAAAGTTATAAATAGTGCTCTCTCGCTCTCTCTCTCTCAAGTGTCCTTTTTTTTTAAAAAAAAAATGACATTCTGGATGATAGGAACAAAAGATCACCCACTGTGTTAAAATTCAACACTCCAGTATGTTAAACAAGGGCACCATTAGAGCTAAAATGGACCACTGGATTTCTAGAAGTCTTTTAACATGCACAGTCTGGTCAGCCTTTGTTACATTTCACCCAATAAACAATATTTCCTTTGTAAAATTTGCTACTCATTCTCCTTTAATGAGTTACAGTCACTTTATATAAATACCAAAGCTGAATGCTTCATGGAAACAATAAATAGAGCCCACAAATCTCAATCATGTTGAATCACGGGATCATATTGGGTGTGACTAACTTATGTCTCCTTGATTTCAGTAGGACTTGGGCAGGGCCTTGGGTGGGGGGCAGCAGGGCCATTTGGCCCGGGCCTCACATTCTTGGGGGCCCTCAGATTTACACTTTTGATGTTAAATCACTTGTTAAATGAAAATAGAAATTTTTATTATAAAGTCTTGCAATATTAATTTCTTATTGTATTAAATGTAAACATTTAAAATATAATGCTACTAATTTTGTATCATTGTTTTCGCACTTCTTCATTTTTTAATTTACGGGGCGGGGGGGGGCTCAAAATGGAAGTGGCCTGGCCCTGTCTTGGCGTCTGTGAGGGCCTGGACTCAGGTATCCTGTTGACATATCTTCTTCAGTACTTGGTTGAGCTATATAGTCTTAAGTTCTTTAGTGATACCTGTCAAGGATGCTCACCTGCTTTCCCCTACTGTCAGTAGTTCAGCAGTTCAAGACCCATGAGTGCCGCATGAAGGGGTGAGCTCCAGTCTCTAGTTCCAGCTCCTGCCAACCTAGCAGTTCGAAAGCAAGAAATTGCAAGTAGATAAATAGGTACCATTTCAGTGGGAAGGTAACAGCGTTCCGTGCGCCTTGGTGTTTAGTCATGCCGGCCACATGACCATGGAAACATCTTTGGACAGTGCTGGCTCTTCGGCTTTGAAACGGAGATGAGCACTGCAACCCTAGAGTCGGATTCGACTGGCTTTTGAGCAAGGAACCTTTACCTTTACCTCCTGTGAAAGCCAATTTGTGGTGGTCACTTTGTGGCTGTGCCCACTACACTGTGTTAGAATTCCAAAGGTGCCTGCAGCCTCAGCAAGGTTGGGAACCCCCTGCTGTAGCGTATCAACAGCTTATAAAAGAAATCCAGTAGAAGCAGCTACTGTGCAGACATAAAGTTGCTCTGCACAGCATTCAGTTCAAAATTTGAACAAAATCATCAAGCTGACCTAGTGAGAAGTGCAATGATTTTGTAAGCAGACAATCCTATCATTGCAAGTTTTGAGGTAGATGACATTCATTTTGAATATCTCAGCATTCCTGGTCCGTATTAGGGACAGCTCCAGTTTTATGATATCTATCCCTAATCAGTCTGAGAGTCTGTCTACCCTCCAGTTTGGTGCAGTGGTTAAGTGTGTGGACTCTAATCTGGGAGAACTGAGTTTGATTCCCCACTCCTCCACTTGCAGCTGCTGGATGACCTTGGGCAAGCCATAGTTCTGTCGGGGGGGGGCAGCAGTGGGAGGGCTTCTAGTGTCCTGGCCCCACTGCTGGACCTCCCGATGGCACCCAGTATTTTTGGTCACTCTGTGACAGAGTGTTGGATGGGCCATTGGCCTGATTCAACATTGGTTTCTCTTATGTTCTTATAAAAAGAGCAGTTTCCGTCATAGCTGTCTCAGCCCCACCTACCTCACAGGGTGTCTGTTGTGGGGAGGGGAAGGGAAAGGAGATTGTAAGCCGCTCTGAGACTCCGAGTGAAGGGCAGGGTATAAATCCAGTCTCCTCTTCTTCTTTGGGCCTTACTTGAGTTTTTGCAAGGAGTACAGAAGGAAAGTGTAAGGCCTTTTGGATAGAGTAGAAAGAGAGAGAAGTGAAGATTCCATCTTCTCTTGCACAATATGAAATGTTAGCTCACAGCCAGCACAATACTGTATGATCAAATATAGGGCTACTGCTGGGCAAATGCTGATTTTTTAAAAGTAAAATAAAACAAATTGGTTATCATCAGGTACCAAAATAAGCAACTGATTAAGTTGTTTTAACCATTATTATCCCAGCAGACATTCAGACGATTTTGAAGTAAGGGTTGAATTTTGACCAGGAAATCCTGTGGTCACATCCACACTCGGCTACAAAGTTCACATGGGCCAGCTGCTCTCAACAGAACTTACCTCCAAGTCAGTTATTATGGGATAAAATGCAATAATCCTATGAGCCCTTCAGAGAAAGGATGGAAAAGAAATGTGGAAAACAAGTAAATCAATAGTACGTACAAGAGAGCAAGAGTCCAGTAGCACCTTAAAGACTAACACAATGTGGGGCAGGGTATGAGCTTTTGTGAGTCACTGCTCACTCCTTTTTTTTCACAAAAGCTCATACCGTGCCACATATTTTGTTAGTCTTTAAGGTGCTACTCTTTTGCTTGCTCTTTTCTATTGCTACAGACAAGCTAACACGGCTACCCGTCTTGATCTATCAGTATGTACAAGGAGATCCAAAACGGCAGACCTATGTCAAGTTTCACCCTCTCTTCTAACATTTTAACCTATCAATCAGCATTGCAGTTTCCTTGGCCCATGCAACATCTTGGATTGGTAAGGATGCAGATATGCTACAGGTAAGTGTACCTAAATGAGATGGTCACAGAAGGGAGAACTCAATACAGGGCTTTCATTTTCAATAGCAGCCCAGTGTTCAACTTAACTTCTGCCTGAACTGAAGTCAATGCAAGAGAAAGGAAATCATGACAACTGCAGAGTAAATTGGGGGAGCTCTCAGTTTCAATGCTCTGTGTGTCAGACTTCCAGGGCCACTGTTTAGCCAGCCTGTGAAACAGCGTGCTGGACTAGTAGGGTTGCCATCCCCCTGATGGGGGTGGGATTCCCCCCACTTTCTACTGGTGGCCAGCTGGCTGAGAGGGGAGCCCTGCCCCCAAACAGCCCCATCACACCTGACGTGCCCAGTGCGATGATGTCACCCCCTAGCATTTGGCTAAAATGCTAGACCATTCACAGCACAACATGCCCAGCATGACGATGTCATTTTCAGGTGACATCATCATAGTGCACATGCTTTGTGCACATGCCAGAACATCCCGGAGACAAGCCAGAAGCCCTCTGCCAGCAGCCGGTAAGGACCTGGCAACCCTATGGACTGGATGGACCACTGGTCCTATCTAGTGGGGAACTTCTTGCATTCTTATGCTCTTACTCTTGAAAACACAATTCTAAGCATGCCTAGCTTGCTTTAACTGACAGCATAATGTTCAGAGCAAGAGGTACCTTTTAGTCAGCAAGGCGTTGCGCACAATGTTGGAAATTTCATTATAGATTTTTTCATGTTTAGCCTTTGAAGGTAGCTGTTTCTATTTATTTATGTATTTTATGTCTGACCAACTTCCCCTAAGCTTTTCGGTTATGGGGAGTTTTTTTAAAAAAAGATAAAAAGTAATTTTTACAGCCCTGGAGCTAAAACATCTGAGGGATGACACATGAGCTTAATATTGCTGAGTATGGCTTTGCTTGGATTGGGAAAACAGCTAACAAAAAAATTTAGAATAGACAGTTAAGGTATTAAAAAATCAATTTAAGCATGTCTACATTTGCAGTCTACATTTTGACACCCCCTCCCCCAGAATTAATAAATATTACATACTGAGAGTGAGAGAAAATAAGGCAAATTGGGTCTACACTAAAGTATGTTGAAAGGTTCCTTTAATTAAACTAATCCAAGGTTCCAGGCATTTTCTGAACTTGAAAAAACCAACAATTAAAGGTTTCATTGCACAAAATGTGAAACATGAGTTGTGGGTTCTCTCAACCCTTCTCACATTTCACATCTGACTGGGACTCACCTTCAAAACCGGGGAAGGGTCAAATTAGCTGTGGAGCAAGAGGTGACGGCAGGGGGGGCTTCAGCCTCCCCTCCCGGCCATTTTCAAAAACAAAAAGGGGCAGTGAGGGAGGGGAGTGCTTTTGGTCCTGCTACCAGTTCCATGTCTGCCCAAGACAAGCAGGCAAATCCACAAAACAGGCAGCAGGACAAACAACCCCCACTGGCCCTTTTTTGGCTTTCAAAAGCAGCTGCCAACTATTCTGAAAGTGATTCCTAGTCAGCTTGGTGGAACGTCCCATGTGACGTGACCCTAAGGGGGTGCTACAACAATCCAGATCATTAGAATTCTTGGGTGCAGCTTTTTTGATAAGTAATATCAATAAAGACTGAGATAAAGAACTTGAAAAGCAAATTCACCCCAGTTTTTAATTCAGGCCTGGACTTGCATTGGAGCCAGCCACCTTTCTACCATACATTCGCTTTCCCTTTGCAAATTGCAACAACTACATCCCAGTCACAAGAAGATCCTAGGAAATGACTTCTCCGTGGCTTAAAAGGTTTAATAAGTGGACTTCGAAGCCTTGACAATTTTTTTTTCCCCCTGGGGGCTTCTCAAGCCATTATTGCCACTATTTCAAAAATTAAGAGAGGCTGTGATCAGACGTGCAGTTAGATCTGTTGCTGTTCCTTACAGATTTAAAGTGCACGATCAGACAGTAACATCTGTCTTTCATGCCCCAGTCATCTGAGTCCCCCCCTTTGCTGCATGTTTCTTTGATACCTGAGAAAGTCTGGTCCTGTTGGTCTGAGCCAATTCCAAAATGGATTTCCTGTTGTCTGATAGTCCTTTCGTACCCAACCTGTCAGGCACGTCTAACTGGTCTCTTGTTTTCTGGCTACCATTTTTTTTTACTAGATAGTGAAGTGTGCATTAGTGCATATATGCACCTCCCCCCCACAGGAGCTGCTCAAAATTTTATTTTCTTTTTTTAAAAAGAACTCTCAAAGAAAGATGCCTCTGTTCTACAGCCTTTTCCTGACCTATGGGGAAGGGTTAAATTGAAAGGATTAGAGGGAGGACAGCAGTGAGCTCCATAACCCAGCAGGCTGATCAGCGCTTGTGCGCATGCTCAGAGGACATACTTTTTAAAACATGGCCAACAGCCCCATGAACTACATATCCCAGAAGACTCACCAGTACTTGTGGGCATGCTCAAAGGACACACTTTTAAAACATGGCCGATAGGCTGACTCCCTGCCTGCTACCGTCTGATCACTCAAGCACAGGTATAAGTGCATTGAAGCATGCTAAAAAGGGTGAGTCTTATCAGGATTCTTTGTCACAAAATAATCTGGCTCAGGTGGGGCAACAGAAGATTGAAGTGCCCGTCTGAATGCAGCCAGAGACACATGGTGGAGCAGATGTCAACTATCAACACCAAGCTGGATTCCATACAAAAACAACTTGCCCACATGGAAAAAAGGGCCAACAAGACAGACAAAGAATTGAGAAAGTTGAAACAAGGACTATAGATATTCAGCAAAAATTGGAAGACATTAAAAAAGAAACAAATACTGATAAAACCCAATTGGAAAAATCTATGCATATTCTACACTTCCAAGGAGTTCCTGTACAGAAAGGAGAAGATTTAAAAACAGTGTTAAGTGGAGTGATAGCCTCAATCTCGGATCTAAAACAAGAGGATCTCCGGAGCAACATGGACTTGGCATACTGTACATATCCTGATTTTATAAGAAAAAACAAGCTACCTGGTGAAATTTATGTCAAATTCTCTAAGAGAACAATGACAGACAACATTCTAAAAGTTACAACAGGAATAACATTAAAAGTTAATGAGGAAAAAATTAAAATTTTAAAAGACATTCCATTTGAGATCTGGAAACGAAGACATCAATACAAAGACTTAATTCTTTTCCAGCAAAATAAATTAATAACCTACAGATGGAGCCTTCCAGAAGGACTTGTGTTCAAATATAATGATAAGAAAATTAAAATTGACTCTGTCCAAAAGGCCAAAAACTTCGTGAAGCAACAATTGGGCGCAGATAAAGACGATGATCCAAATTTGGAGGAAGGAGAGGAACCCAGTGAGGAAGAGTCAGATAATATTTCAAGTTACTCCAGCAGTTCCACTTCAGAGTCTGAGAAAGGAGCAGCAGCACCCAAAACACCAAAAGTGAAGAAGAAGTGCAAGAAATAAACAATATATTCTGGATTACAAAATATTTGAATTTAGAGTAATTAAATGCTACTTGACAGAGGTTTGAACTCTCTGTTTCTATATTTTTCAGTATATCACTGTCATTGCAGGAGTGATTTATTTATCTATAACCCAACACAAACCTCTTGTCTTAAGTCAGTGGTAGTGTTCCCCTTGTACCCTTACCATTAGGTTTTAGGATGTAGAGTATAAAAACAATAAAACATTATTATTAAAAAATTAAAATTTTGAAACATATCTGCTAGGGCAAATGATCATTTTCTTTAACAGCAGTGGACTAAAGAAAAGGCTCTAATGGGTAAAGAAATTACTTTGGGAAATTGCCAATGAGAGGTACCAAAACAGTTTCACTGTCCACTCCCTTCTCTGTGGTTGGGAAACTTCCATGGATAATTTCATCAAATCATCATGGTTTAATGATTTAAATACAATGCCAAACCACTGTCCTGATGACAGTTCAAAAAGCAGCTTCAATGGACTGTTTGAGATTTTATAACTGCTGCACTACCACTAAGATGCGATCATCCACCTGTCCAGGCCCATAGCCAGGATTTCTTGTGTCAAGGGGCCTTTAAATTTCTTGGGGGGCACCTTATTGATTTAGTTAAAGTAAGTTAAATTAAGTGCCCCTTTCATCCAGCTGCATCTGATGGCCTCTTCCTCTTCTCCCCCCACAGAGGGGGCTTCCCCAGCCTGGACCCCTACCCCCCACTCACTACCCCCCACTCACTCACCCTGTAGGCATGGCGGAAAGGTGGTGGTGGAGGAGTGTGCTGGTGCACTCACCCACTTGGAGAGCCCCAGTCAGCCACCCACCGCTCTCTCTTTTACAGGGGCCGGGTGGGGAAGGCAGATGGGAAGGTGAGGTTGTGGAGGAGTGCGCCAGTGCACTTGCCTGTGCCCTGCTAGGATACCCTTCAGCCAGTCAAGGCCGAGCGTGGCTGGTCTTGGATGAAGGCGCACTGCTGCAGGCTGCAGCTGCCTCATCTCATCTCTGCTGTCCTCCATGTGCTCCACCCTGATTGGCAGTGGCATCACTGCCATCTCCCCTCTCTCTCCCCAAGCAACAGCAGTGGTAGGTCCAGGCCCGTAGATGGCTGTTTTCCCATTGTAAGAGCCGAGGGAAGTTGGGAAGGGAGTGCGCTGCCGCGGGAGGGAATAGAGCCCCCTGGAAGTGAAGGGCAGGCCCCTCCTCCTCCTCCACTTTTTCCACTCAGAGGCGGCACTGCAGGCTCTGTCGGGCGGGCTCCAAAGACAAGCACAGAGAGGGGCAGGCGGGTGCCTGAAGGTGACTCTGCAGCCCCCAATGCACCCACTCAGCATCCCATCCCGTCCCAACCATCGGTGTGGAGGCAAGCGGGCAGGCAGATGGGGCACTTGCTCGCTCTGCTCAGCATGGGGCTGGAGATGGCGAGGTGGCCACCAAGGTTGGAGCAGAGCACCATGGGGTGAAGCAAGGCAAGGGAGGAGGGCCGTGCTAGGTCACCAGGCACTATGTCCACTGGCCGGCCAGCGAGCGCATTTTGTCTGGGACCCACCTGGTTGCCTGCTGCCTGTCCAGGGTAGTAAGTTGGGGGGGGGCTGATGGAAAGTTAGGGGCCGGGCCCCGAAATGATTCAATGTACATACGGGCCTGCACCTGTCCAAGTCATAAGTTATCTATGAGTTGTGATTAGTACAATCAAACATTATACAAGCTATTCATTTTCTTCCTGTGGCTCCCTGACCTGGGACATGAATAGAAAACCAGGTGAACTATCTGGATAGCAGGTTATTTGCACATGTATATTCTTACAATAATTTGCCATGGCTGCCTGCTCCTCTAAACCATATTCTGCCCAAAGGGGGAAAATAGTTTACAAAATAGGTTGTCTCTCCGTTAGGCATCAGGCATCTTTCCAGGCTTTTATTTTGTACTATAGTGCCCGAAAGTTTGCACCTCTGTGGCTGAGAAAATATTAGTCAATTTCACTTCCAAAGCATTGGTCAATGTTGTCTTCTGGATCAGGACTCTGAATGCATTACTTTGGAGGAGCACAATGAGCCTAGGAACACAAAGTGAAAATGGCTTTCTTAGGTACTGAAAGCCTTGGTCATTTTCATCATCCCTATACTAATGATAATTACCCTATGGCAGTGTGGGTAGTATATCCATGAGATCCTAAGATTGTCTGGCAGTCAGAAGTTCTAGCTTCTTTAGCATTATGCACCACTAGGTGGCAAGCTAGACTTGTTTTTAAGGCAAGAGACATTTTCAAGGTGTTTTTGCCATTGCCTGTCTCTGCATCACACCCCTGGTATTCCATGGAGATTGCCCATCCAAATATTAGCCAGGGCCACCCCTGCTTAGCTTCCAAGATCTGATGAGATTGAGCTAGCCTGGGCTAGCCAGGTCAGGGCCAATCCTACACTGCCTGAGCTTGAAGGAGAACAATTGGCAGTCCATGAATCAGAAAAGAAATCAACCAAGGCATTCTTGGCCATTTATGTGTGCACTTTTGAGATGCATGCAACAACAAAAGAGAGAGAGAGAGAGAGAGAGAGAGAGAGAGAGAGGGAGAGACGAAAGCAAAGAGCATAATTGTTGAAAGCAAAGGGTGCTTTCACACATGCTGAATAATGCACTTTCAGTGCACTTTATCAATTGTTTTGCAAGTGGACTTTGCCCTTCCACACAGTAAAATTCAGTTGCAAAGTGCATTGAAAGTGAATTGAAAGTGTGTGTGAAGCGAATAAAAGAGGGAACTGCTGCCAGTGGGGTAATTGCAAAAGCAGCATACACATTTTCAGTTTATCTGCTTTTAAAACAGACAGCCCATGATGACTCAGGGCATAGTAATAAAGTACAGTGATCATAGTAATCAAGCAGCTACACCCAGCTATCATTCTACATGCTGACACTATGAGGATGCAAAACTGCTCAAAATACTCCTTGCCAGCAAATTGTCAACTGGATCAAAAGAATGTCTCGACACAACAACAAAAAAAGGGTGCTCCTAACAAGATAAATTCTAACTTTGATCACAATGATTTCACAGTTTTAGGCATCCAGCATCATACTATTGAATCCCTAAGACCACATTAGAGAATTTTACTGAATGCAGAAATATTTTCCCAGGGATCTCACATTATACCCCCCTCTTCCTGACTGGGCAGATTCTGGGGAACCTTTCTGAAACTGGGTTTCAGAGAAGAGTACATACATAAAATGTTAATATTTTCCCCCAAATGGACACAAAGGAGGGGTGGAGAAGAAACACCCAAGGTACAGATCTCCAACTGAGATCCCACTGACTAGGTTTGATGTAATAAGCTGTTTGATGTACGGGAATTCATATTTGATTATGAAATACAAGCCAACAGGGCTTCCCATTTATCCCTAATATAAACAAGACAATGAACTATTAATACTTACATTTAGTACATTATTAAATATTTACACACATTAAATGCAGTATTTAAGTATTACCTGGGGCAAGTAATATTTTTTTCCCAGGTTACCAGCTTTCAGTACCTGGTCATCAGTATTCAGATTGACCAGACATGCAAATCACATCAGTATTGGTACACACACATATTTTAGCATGTGCATCTTTTTCAAAAAAAAATGCTTCACAAGGAGCTGGTACTGTGGATGCATCCAATGCCATACAAATAAAAGAGATGTTAAATACTTCATAGATTGGTAATAGCAAAATGGCATGCCTTCCTTCTTGCATTTGTTTGTTTCTATAACAAACTATGCTAAGAGTTCAAGCTGGGAAGAATAACAGTATTCCAAGTTGCTTGGCCTGATCATAAAAAAAAGAAAAGAATAGCATTGTGAACCACTTAAAAATGCATCTGTCGAACCGATTCTCACAAAGAAGTTCTTAACTTTGAATGCTACATTGATCAAAGACTCCTCTCTTCTGACTATCCGTTCTAAAGCTGAGATCATTGAACAGAATTTGGAAGGGATAAAAATACAGCATCTGTATTGTTAAGCTGTAAAACGTGGGGAAGGGAATTGGACCATAAAGGAATCAGATTTATAGCAGCCTCATTAATTTGATTTAATACTTCAGTAAATTCATTTAATTTTTTTTAGCACTGGACAGAACAATGAGGTTTATTATTTCTTTCTGGCTTTTGGCCAGTTGCTTGGGTGGGGGAGCTGAAGTCCTTGCAATTCAGTGGCTACTGTTATAGTGCTCCTATTTATCAAAAATGGCTGCTAAATTGATGAAAGAATGTATTGATTGATTTGGACGAACTCCACCCCCACCCCATGAGTATTGCTATATTTGCACTTTCTGTGGTTCACATAGTTAGTTTTGTCTCTATGTAATGCTCTCCAACCATCTTTGGGAGCACATTTGCACCAAAATCTAACTTGCAGCAGCCAAGGATTTTAGAGATACGCCCACAATGTCCACAGCTGATGTAGCATCATCTACTACAAACATGGAAATTGCTCTGAAAACCCAGCAGCTATCTCCATAAACAGCTCAGGTAGTACAGTATATATATATAAACATGGAGGTGAACATACCTGTACAGGTCATTCTATGATGTATTAGATGGCACATATTTGTAGAGATATCTATGGACATGCATATAGTTTCATTCACTGCATTGCCTTCTGCTTTCTCAAAAACTGTTAGTGACTTGAAGGACTTTATGGAGATCTTAAAATAAAATATTAAATAAATAAATATTTCCATAATCTTTTATTTGTGCATGATGTTTATCTAAATTTGTCTTAACAACAGCTTTTTAGGGTAGGTTAGGCTGCACAAGGCTCACCACTAAACTTCTACCAGAACCAGGGCTTTTTTTTTCTGGGGTAACATGCTGGAACAGAGTTCTGGAACCTCTTTGACAAAATTCTTTTTAAAATGTTTAAAAGTTCATGAGTTTTCAGTATACAGATTGAAAAGTACATTTCCCTCTTGAGAGTTCCAGCACCTCTTCCACACACACCCAAAAAGAGGCCCTGAAACAATAATAGTAGAGTATTTCACCCATAAACCTAGGCAGGGCCGGCCCCAGGTGTCTGGGCGCCCTAGGCAGGACAGCCTGGGGCGCCCACCCCACCAGGGATGCCAACCTCCCGGTGGGGCCTAGAGATGGCCCAGCGCCCGGGAGAGCCGAGGAAGGGCGGGCTTAGAAGCCCGCCCCTTCCCTCCCAGCGGCTGCGGCACGGCTCTCCCCGGGGGTGGGGGGCATTTTAGTGCCCCTGCAGGGCCGGCGCCCTAGGCGAGCATCTAGCTCGCCTAGTGGGCGAGCCGGCCCTGAACCTAGCAATCCAAGAAATGAACAAGGCAGTTTTAACGAGAACGATCTCAGAAGTTAAGGTCCACCCTGGTTAGTAGTTGGATGGGAGATCACCAAGGAAAAGTAGGGCTGGTGTGCAGAGACAGGCAATGGCAAACCACCTCCAGATGTCTCTTGCCATGAAAACCCTTTGAGTCGACTAAAGCTTGACAGCAAAAAAAGAAGAAAGATAAAGCATAATACTTGGAATTCCCTGATGAGAAGGAGACAAAGATTGAACATGAATCATTTGAAGGTTCAAAAGGCATGGGACAAAGACCTTCATGAGGGGCTATTAAGGAAATTAAGTAGACAAGAGGTGACAGGCCAAGTACCATTATGGATATGGACTTGTGGCAGGAAAAAAAACAACAAAGCATACATTTAAAAAGTTACCAATTCTCATAAAAAATAACTTTTGAGTCCAAAAAAGAGAACACTATTTTTCTTCTGTCATTTGTCCTTTCCAAATTATCTTTTCAGTTTCTTTTCCTTTTATAGATTCTTCCTCTGACAAAAACTCTGAGCTTAGTTATCACCAATTTCAGATTAACGCACCATTAGCAAAAAAAGAAAAAGAAGTAATGCCAGAGGGTGCCAGAGATATAGAAACAGAAACATGGAGCTGGAAGGGACCTCAAGGGTCATCTAGTCCAATCCCCAAGACACAGGAAATTCACAACTACCTTCTCCCCCTCTCCCCTAGTGACCCCTTCCCTATGCCCAGATTTTCTATTTTTGTGCTTACATCATAAAATTCAAATGGGATCCTCCCTCCCAACCACAATGACCTGGTGATATAAGAATAAGTTGAATAAATGACAAGTCACCCTAACCTGCTGCAACAAGAGAAAGGCCTCCCAAAGCCTTTTAAAGAAAAAGAGAGAGAGAGATTCTTATGGTTTTTAATCTATGGGTGTGTTCAGACGGATCTTTTGATCTGCCATAGGAACAACTCCCTTGCGGATCAAAAATGCACGACCAGACAGAAACATCTGGGAAATATTCCGGTCCCATAGGCATCCCGTTCTGCTGCGCCTCCAATCCTGATTTAAAAAGTAGCAGTTTCAATGTAGGGTTTTCGCTTACCCGCGCAACAACTGCAGACTTTCTTCCGTCTGGTCACTCCATTAGCGCTGCAATGCTCCCGTCGGCTCGGTCTGACGTCAGACCGAGCCGACGGGGGTGCGATTTTTAAAAATTGAAACCCCATGTGCGCTTTAATGAGGAAATGCATTCAGCGATAAGCGCTATGAGGAATGTCATATTCACGCTTATTTCTTTTAGGGACAAGATGTTACCGCGATGGGAGATGGAGGGGGGAAGGACTGTTCTAACTTGCAAAATAATCCCTCCATTGATCATGATGGCAATGGCAAGGGGGAGGACCGGGACTTTGCTGAAAACCCTCCGCGATCGCCTCAGTTCTCCAAGGAGGCGCAGCCTTGCCTATGCGAATGTACAAAACTTTTTTTTAAAAAAATCCTCGGTGGATGCCGTGTAGACAAATCACGGTGGGAACAACGCGCGGTGAGGCTATTTCATGGGGGGGCGTCTGGTCGTGCTAGGCTGGATTAAAAAAATCGGGATAAAATTTTAGGAGGGCTCATGGCACGATTGACTGGCCGTTTGAACGCAGCCTCTGTATTTTTTAAAATCAGGACTAATCCAATGGCAGATAACAGTGTGAAAGCTTTCAAGTTCCCCAGAACTCTTCATCAGACTGAGTATTACCAAATAAGACAGATCAGAAAAGCAGATGTTAAGCAGGTCATGATGTTAAGGCCTTCCACCCCATGCCACCATATAGTAAAGTTCTTGAGAAGCAAATAAGATTCAGGTTTAAGGTTGCTGCATGCAACAAAAGGTGTAAGCCTGAGGTGTAGGGTTGCCATTCTCCAGGTGGGGCCTGTAGATCACCCTAAATTACAACTGACCCATACATTACAGAGCTAAGTTCCCCTGAAGAAAATAGCCACTTTGGCATTCTGCCCCACGGAGGTCCCTACCCTTCCCAAACCCTGCCCTCTCTAGGCTGTACCCCAAATCTCCAAGATTTTCCCAACTTGGAGTTATTAATCTTACTAAGCTGACACTCTTCAACTACATGCCAATATGCAGATGTACAGAATTCATTTTGATTGCCCACCCCAAGACTAGTGGGAATTTTTAAAGTGCCAGAAATGCTCTTCCTCCCACAGCCAATGGACAGACACAGTTTCATGTTCAATAAACATTAGACTTATTTGGAAAACTATTCATATTTTTGTGAACTTTTTTGGTAATGCCGAGGGGGGAACTTTGTGCTGATTTTTTTTACGTCATCTCTGTGAATAGGTTCACATACAGAATAATCTTAAATTCAATGGATTAATAATTCTGCATAAAATTTTACAATTGTGTTGTTATACTGTGCTCCTGCTCTGTCTCTGTTGCTTTCAAGGATTTAGATCCCACAAATCCAAGAGGAAGCGCAACTGCTAGTGGAATGGGCAGCATCCAACCCAAACTTCTTATCACATAGCCATATCTGAATGGCTGCATAGCATTCTGACATAATCCTCACAGCAATGATACAAGACTGAATAAAATGGCGAGTATTAATACATCCACAGTTTTTCATGGGATGATTCCATTGAAATTCCTAGTTTCTATCCCCCAATAAAACTGAAGATTTGATCCAGCTTTATCACTTAATGGGTATTTTTCATTTTTTTATTTCTATAAAAGAAGAGTGGAGAGAGAAATATACGAGATTTTTATTTTGCCAAGTATCAAATACCTCTGCTGTTTTTATGAACCATGAGGTCTAACGATCATGCCACTAAAATGTTGAAAATCCTCAACATTATTTCTGTAACATTTGGCAACTGAAAAAGAAATGTCTTCCATGGAAGGAAACATCTTTCTTGAAATTATTGACTAGAGCTGGCTTGTCCCAGTAGACTTGCTTTTAAAAATATCCAGTGTTTGCTTTCCTGGTTAAGGCAAGACCTCCCAAACAACTTTAAGTAGGCTGCAGTTGATTTTGATTGACTTTGTTTCTATTGTAGTGAAAGATGACTTCCATCTTGCTGGTTTTAAAAAAAAAGACAGAAAAAAGCACAAAGCTCACTTGAAGTTAATATATAATTATTGAAGAATTTAAATTCTTCTCCAAAGGAAGGCTGAAAGGTTCCCATTAACACTGAATGATGCTTCTGTAATATTTCTGGGTTCACAGACAAGAGTATCAGAATGAGGAATGGCTTAAAACACATTAAATACAAACTAAAACATCTTGCCAGCAATTCTAATCCTTGTTCTAGAACAAACTAGGGCTAAGTGATCTTAGAGCAAATCCACCAACTCCATATTGCTGCAAACTGCCAGTTCCTTCCCACTGAAATATATTAGGAAACATCTCTAAATTGTAAATTGTATCACTAATTTCTGTTTTCAGGTAACAATGGATCACCTGTGTTCAGCATGCATTTACCCTGTTTTTGAAACATTTCCTCTCTGAAAATAAAAAATAAAAATGTGTACGTTTCTGCTACACATTTGTTGAAAAAGCTCTGACTCAGTCAAGAAGCAACCCACAATCATTCCTGAAAAGTGCAGCCTTTTCCCCCTTCAGCTCAATAGTTACTGAATTAATTAAATGTGTGTCTTAAATGCTACATCTGGAAGGGAGAGGAAACAGAGGAGGACTCCTAGCCTCCATGCTATTCAACCTCTACGTAAAGCCCTTAGGAGTAGGTAAGGGCATGAACTGCATTTTGCAGTTTGGTTCAGGATTCATGGCTGAACCACAAACCGAACTGTGAATCCATATGAACTGGAAGGTTGGTCCAGGAACTTGCCTGGTTCATACAGGTTGTGAGCCATATGAAGTTTAAACCCCTGTTTTCTGCTTCCTGCAGGACCGCCACTTAGCTGTTTGGTTTTAATGGCTCTGAGCCATTTAAACCCTGCTTTCTGCTTCCTGCAAAAAGCCGTGGGGAGCAGAAAGCAGGGGTTTCCAAACAGCTAAGCACTCAGCTGTTTGGTTTAAATGGCTCAGAGCCATTTGAACCCTGCTTTCTCTGTTCTTCACAAACAGCCACAAACTGCACAAAAATTTGTGGAACTTCATGGCAGTTCTTCAGTTCGCAAACATTGCTTTATAAATGATGAACCAGCCAAAATTTGTGATGAACTTTAGTTCATCAGCTGCTTCGTGCCCATTCCTACTTAGGATATATCATTCATGGTTTTAGAGTTGACTGTCACCAACATACTGACCACACCCAAGCTGTATATTTCTTTATCCAAATCTCCAGGTGACATGTTGAGTTCTTGACCCAATGCCTGACTACTGTGGTTAAATGGCTAAGAGTGAACAAGTTGAAACTGAATCCTGAGGAGATGGAGGTAATGATGGCTACGAAGGCTGAGGTCTTACAACTCATTGTGCTTCCCACATTTGAATTGTGTTAAGGTGACCCTTGCTAACTCACTTAAGAGCCTAAGAATTACACTAGACCCAGCATTATTGCTGGAGAAGCAAGTTAACACAGCTGCAAGAAAAGAAAAGAAAAAGGCCCCTACTTTGATTTGGCTGATATGACCACATGAATCTATGCCCTGGTAACCTTGAGACTAGGCTATTGTGAGGGGCCCTACATGTTTGCCCTTGAAGTCAGTTCAAAAATTCCAGTTGGTACAAAATGCCACAACTCCATTACCGTCAGGATCTAGGAGCCCTAGGCATAGGAGAGGGCAGTTTATAAATCAGATAAATAAATAAAATAGGAAGAGTATGCATATCACATCCATTCTGCAGTAATTCTAATAGCTATGAATCAGTTACCAGGTTCAATTCAACATACTGGTAATCATCTAAAAAGCCCTTAAAGGTCTTGAACTGTCATCTGCAGAGCCACCCCTTCTGTTGTGCTCTGCCATGACAGCTTCATTCATCTGATCAAAGCCTTCTGAAGGTTTCACCTTGGAAATGGGTAAGATGGAGAGCTGTTGTATCTGTTGTGGCTCTCACTTTGTGGAATGGCTCACCTGAGAGGGTCAGGAAGCCCCCCCCCACTTCTGTCATTCTGCAAACTATGTAAACTAGGAGGGCATTTCTATAAAGGGAATAATGGAACAGAGGCCACATTTATAAAAGGAACAGGATTGTAGTCTATTCTGTTCTTTATTGTACATAATATTTTGCTCTTACTGCACTGTTCTCTCCTTTAGTAATTCCATTTTTGCACCATATAGAATATTATGTCTGATAATTTTTGCATTGTTTCTAATTTTTGTGATCTTAGTTCTATTGCATTCATTTGTTGGATATCTTGTGCTATTTGACTGCATTGTCTTACACTGTGCAATCTGACAAAATGTCTCAGCGAGGTAGGTGAGCTATAAATGAATTAAATAAATAAAAAGAAGCAATCTCCATACAGTGACCGTGACGTCATAAGAAACACACAGGAAGCCCTGTGTTTATCACAGAGGAAGCCCTCCTTGTTCTCTAGCCTGATTTCAGTGGTAGGGCTAAATCCGAGAACACAAGGCTAACCAAGATGATGCAGTGACTGAAGGGCTGGAATTGGACACTGGAAGGCCAAGATTATAATCTTACTCAGATAAGTGCTCTGAATGCAGTGGTAATGCTACAATGTCCCAGCCTGATTTCCCTCACTGTCACAGCTCCTGTCATGCCTGGGCCCTCAGAAGCCGTGGAGGAACTAAGTGTCAACAGGGATGAGCTCCTCCTGCCAGAAACCTCCGCACCTGACAACACGGTGAGTTCCAAACCCAGCCCAGCAATAGCTGGGGCAGATCGCTGCTCGAGCGACACACACCCTGACTCGCCACCACTGGTGTCTTGTTTACAGGAGCAGTGCCAGCAGGACATGGCAGCCTGGCGGTGCAAAGCACGCATACACACCCGGCATTAATTTAGTTCAGAGTATTAGTGTGAGCTGGGCCGTGCTCAGAGCATGCTAATTACCAGCTGTCGGGATTACTATTTAGCCTGTGCTGGCACGGCATCCAACTCGTGCCAGCAACTAGTCGCATCCGTGAAGCTCTGTGCCACACCACTCTGGCTCCTGATGCCTCATTCTTGGTTTGATCCCTCTGGCTCCTCAACCTCGGCTCGTCTTGACCTCGCTACTCTGCACCTTGCACCCTGGACTCCTGACCCTCAGCTCTCGGACTCTTGACTCACAGCTCTCGTATTCTTGACCCTCGGCTCTCAGACTCTTGACTCACAGCTCTCGTATTCTTGACCCTCGGCTCTCGGACTCTTGACTCACGGCTCTCGTACTCTGGACCCTCGACTCTCGGACCTCCTGACCACGCTAACGATTGGTGACTTGGACTTGGCTCCCCGGGTTTCTCAGCTTGCTTGGCTTCTGACTCTGAACTGTCTCTCAACCACCCCGTTCGTCTTACCCCTTGAACTTCATTATTTGGTCCTGGCTGGCTCTGACCTCGGACTGTGTCTCTCGACCACCCCGCTTGTCCTACCCTTGAACTTTGTTATTTGGTCCTGGCCAGCTCTGACCGTGGACTGTGCTCTGACTGCCCCACACTTGCCTGGCCCCGCACCCCAGCCTGTGACACTTACTGAGTTCTCGTGGACTTAGGGTAGCAATCCCAGGGACATTTTCCCAGGAGTGTGCTCCCTAATTTACATGGGACTTACTTCCAAGAAGATCTGTTTAACCTTGCTCCCTAGGCTTCTTCTCAGGTCCTTGGCAAAAAGGCAGGATATAAATGTTACACACATAAGTATGTCCATCAGGATATTTCTCAGCACAAAAGACTTATAAAATTGAAATTTTACCAAAAAATAATTCAGATCATAACCCTTTACTTTGGATGTCCAAAGAAAAACCAAAACAACTATATTGGAGAATTAATGAGGATTTATTGGACCAAAAATTAATTAATGAGACATTAAAAAAAGAAACGAAAATTTTTTTTGAAATGAATTTAGACAAAGGTACCGATATACAGGTCGTATGGGATACGTACAAAGCGGTAATGAGAGGTTTGCTTATCTCTCTGAATTCTAAAGATAAAAAACAAAGGATGCAACAACAAAAGGACCTTCATGAAAAAATTCGACAGAAAGAAAAGGAACTAAAGAAAAAACCAGGGAAGAAAAAGTTTATCAAAGAGATCCATTTTCTACAGGACCAACTGAATGTTCTACTAAACAGAGAGTTATACTGGAATCTGAAGAAACTACAGCAAAAAGCATTTGAGGGTGCAAATAAACCAGGAAAATTTTTAGCGTGGCAATTGAAAAATAGAAAAGAAAGGAACTTTATAAGTAAGATTACTGAAAATGGAAAAGATGTTGTGAATTTGGAAGGCATAAAAAGAGCTTTTTTTAAATACTACGCCAAATTGTTTAAGAAAAAAGGAATTGATCAACAGAAAATTAAGAGATATTTGGAGAATATTGAAGTTCCAGAGCTGGGTCAACAAATTAAAGAACTATTAAATGGAATAGTAACGAAGGAAGAAGTAATAATGGCGATAGAAGATGCAAAGTTGGGCAAAGCTCCAGGTCCAGATGGCTTTACAGCAAAATTTTATAAGAAATTTAAGGAGGAGCTAACCCCTATTTTAGTACTTCTGTCAAATGAGATAAGAAACACTAAACGGATCCCAGATTCATGGAAGGAAGCAAATATTTCACTGATACCTAAAGAAGGTTTGGATTTAACTAACGTAAAGAATTATAGACCAATATCGCTATTAAATAATGACTATAAATTATTTGCAAAAATAATTTCGGAAAGATTGAAAAAATATTTAAAAGATACTATAGCGGAAGAACAAGCTGGTTTTTTACCAAATAGACAAATTAGAGACAATTTAAGAGTGGTGATTGATGCAATTGAATACTATGACAAACATCCAGAAAAAGAAGTTGGATTCCTCTTTTTAGATGCGGAAAAAGCTTTTGACAATTTAAATTGGGAGTTTATGCTGCAAGTTATTGAAAAAATGGATATAGGACAGTCTTTTTTAAACATGATTGTGGCAATTTACTCAGAACAGAAAGCAGCTTTGAATATAAATAAAGAACAGATTTCTTCCAAGTCCAAAAGGGAACACGACAAGGATGCCCGTTATCTCCGTTATTGTTTATTTGGATATTGGAAATATTATTGACAGCGATCAGAAAAGACAATAGCATTGAAGGACTTACAGTGAAAGGTTTTGTTTATAAATATAGAGCATTTGCAGATGATGTAATGTTTATGATTCAAGATCCAATTGAGAATATACCACAATTGATGGAAAAAATTGAAGAATTTGGAACAGTTGCGGGGTTCTACGTTAATAAAAGTAAAACGAAAGTGATGTGTAAAAACATGACGAAACAGAGACAAATTGAGCTTCAAGAGAAAATTCAGTGTGAAGTAGTTACAAAGACTAAATATTTAGGAATCGAATTGACTATGAAAAATATTGATTTGTTCAAAAATAATTATGAAAAGGTTTGGCACAGGATTCAACAAGACATGAAGAAATGGGATACCTTGAATCTATCGTTATTGGGAAGAATTGCAATGGTAAAAATGAATGTTTTGCCGCGTTTGATGTTTTTATTTCAAACTATTCCAATATTAAAACAAAGGAAAATACTGGATACGTGGCAGAAAGAACTATCGAAATTTGTATGGGCAGGAAGAAAGCCAAGGATTAAAATGAAAATTTTATGTGATGCAAAGGAAAGAGGAGGTCTACAACTACCAAATTTAAGATTGTATTATGATGCTGTCTGCTTAACCTGGCTGGAGCAGTGGATTAATCTTGAGAACAAAAAGTTATTGGCTTTAGAAGGTCATGACAACAAGTTCGGATGGCATGCATATTTATGGTATGGAAAAGTGAAAATAGACAAGTTTTTCAAACACCACTTCATAAGACGATCACTGTTCGAGACTTGGACGAGATATAGAAAATTCTTCTCGGAAGAAAGACCACTTTGGATAGTACCAGCAGAAGTGATTAATCCATATTCAAGAAGCCAGGGTTTAAATTGGCTACCTTACAAAAGTCTCTTAAAATTAGAAGGGAAAAACTTTGTACTAAAAGATAGAACTGATGTGGAATTTGAATATGATTGGTTGAAGTATAGACAGATTTATGACTTATTTAAGACCGATAAGAGAGAACATGGTTTTAGAGAAAATTATACTGAAATTGAAACTGTATGGGTTGGTAAGGGTAAAAAAATGATTTCTAAACTGTACAAGATTTTATTGAAATGGTATACTGAGGATGAAATAGTAAAAGAGCAAATGATAAAATGGGCAGTAAATATTAATAATGAAATATTTATGGCATCTTGGGAATACTTGTGGAAAAAGTCAATGAAAATTTCAACTTGTGTAAATGTTAAAGAGAATTGTTATAAAATGATGTACAGATGGTATATGATGCCTAAAAAAATTGCTATTATAAATGAAAGTATGTCTAACAAATGTTGGAAATGTAAGAAACATGAAGGGTCTTTTTACCATATGTGGTGGACATGTGACAAAGCGGTAAAGTATTGGACTGAGATCCACAATGAGATACAAAAATTTTTGAAATGTACTTTTAAGAAAGACCCACAGATGTTATTGTTAGGTCTTAAAATGGAAGAAATAAATGTAGCCAAGAGAAAACTATTATGGTACTTGATTACAGCAGCTAGACTGACTTTTGCTCAATGTTGGAAACAAGACAAAGTACCTGAAACATGGGAATGGATTAAAAAGACGTTGTTTATGGCAGAAATGGATAAATTAACAAGAAAATTAAACAACGAAGAAGATGAAACCTTTTTCGGAGACTGGAAAGACTTTCAAGGGTGTGTTCAGACGGATCTTTTGATCTGCCATAGGAACGACTCCCTTGCGGATCAAAAATGCACGACCAGACAGAAACATCTGCGAAATATTCCGGTCCCATAGGCATCCCGTTCTGCTGCGCCTCCAATCCTGATTTAAAAAGTAGCAGTTTCAATGTAGGGTTTTCGCTTACCCGCGCAACAACTGCAGACTTTCTTCCGTCTGGTCACTCCATTAGCACGCGATGCTCCCGTCGGCTTGGTCTGACGTCAGACCGAGCCGACGGGGGCGCGATTTTTAAAAAATTGAAACCCCATGTGCGCTTTAACGAGGAAATGCATACATTCAGCGATAAGCGCTAGGAGGAATGTAATATTCATGCTTATTTCTTTTAGGGACAAGATGTTACCGCGAAGGGAGATGGAGGGGGGAAGGACTGTTCTAACTTGCAAAATAGTCCCTCCATTGATCATGATGGCAAGGGGGAGGACCGGGACTTTGCTGAAAACCCTCCGCGATCGCCTCAGTTCTCCAAGGAGGCGCAGCCTTGCCTATGCGAATGTACAAAACTTTTTTTTTAAAAATCCTCGGTGGATGCCGTGTAGACAAATCACAGTGGGAACAACGCGCGGTGAGGCTATTTCATGGGGGCGTCTGGTCGTGCTAGGCTGGATTAAAAAAATCAGGATAAAATTTTAGGAGGGCTCATGGCGCGATTGACTGGCCGTCTGAACGCAGCCCAAGAATACTTGTTGAAGAATTGGGATGTTAAACGTGGTTTGATTTGTTTTGACAGCTATTGAGGAGAAGTGGAAAGAGACCTAGATTTTTTAATTGTTACCATTAGTAAAAGAAAATATGTTTAGTAGTAAATGTAATTGAATAAGAGAAATATCAATGGGGTTGGTGCAGTGTGGGAAGCCTTGTTTGGGGGGGAGAGGGAGAAAGAAAAATGGATATGTATTGGTTTGTTTAAATTGTATGAACATGAAAATATATCCAATAATAAATTGTATTTACAAAAAGGATATTTCTCAGCAATGGCTGGGAATGGGTCAGGTAAATGAATGTATCTTTTACCCATATCTAGTTTAAAGTTTACTACCACCCTGAGCAAGAATGTAGAGAGAGACCAAGCCCTATGAAGAAAGGCTAGGACTTGGGAATGTTTCATCTGTAGAAGAGGAGGTTGAGGGGGGACATGATTGCTCTCTAAGTATTTGAAGAGCTGTCACTTAGAAGAGGGTAGGGAGCTATTCCTGTTGGCAGCAGAGGATAGGACTTGCAATAATGGATATAAATTAAGGTCAGGATCTGAGTTATCCCAGAACCTGGACAGTATAATAGAAAAATAGCCCAGAATTCTAAGAAAAACATATTTTAATTACTATTTCTATCTCAGGGAACACCTGAAAAGGAGCAAAGAGGATAATTAGTCAGCATTATTATTCCTGATTCACATATATGTTGGCATGTGTATCAGGCTGAGGGAACAAGGGGTTATCTAAGGCCACCAAGGAAGGCAACCACCAGTAGGTCCCATTTTGAGGCCTGTTTCCCAGCATTATGATTCACTGACATCCATCTTGTGGGTAAAGCAGACAGCGATATCTTATTTCAAAAGGTCTTTAGTTGAGATGGTTGCATTTCACCAACCAGGTTGTAAAAGAATTTGGTAATCTAGTTAATATGGAAATTTAAGATCTAAGTTAGTAAAACAGTACATCAGCAAGTTGCATTCCATAATGTAAGCTGACATAATGTGTGGAACTATTGGTCCATCTAGCCTAATCTGCCTAGCAAGAACTCTTCAAGAGCTCAGACAGAAGTCCTTCCCAGTTGTGAAAACAGACAAACTTTTAACCAGAGATGTCTATGGGCAGGACCAACTACCCATGTGTACTTCCCAGAGGCGATTTATGTGAACTCGGCCTCTGACCAATGGTCCTTCTCTAGCTCATATTGAACCTAGTACCTGCAACATTCTAAGCTTGTGCTCAGTAACAGAACTATGAGGAGTTCTCTGATCCAATCAAAGACTGAGACTTGCTACAGGAAAAAAAACAAAACAGTTCATACTGCCTTTGGTCCTGTAACTAAGAGACAACGTGGTGTGTGTGCGAGTGTGTGGGGGAGCGATCACATACGGAGATGAATGAGAATGTTAATCAATTCTCATACACACTGTGAAGAAATGTGTAAGCTGAATGAGATGAGGCACAGTTTCAATTCTTCATCAGAAATTGCATAAATTTAAGCTGGAGTCTTGCCAGTTCTTGCTGTTACTACTTTTTAACCAAAGAGTATAAATGGACAGATAAAGTGGAGGAGTTCTATAATTCTCCGATAACATTGTGCCTGCAGGATGCTAGAGATAAGTGGCAGAGGCTTCATTAACATAACATGACAATGCCAAATTAATTCTAATTATCCTGATCACTGAGCATTTAAATGAAAATGAAGACATTAAAGGTAACTAATTACTGAGAAGGGCATTTCTTTGGATGAATTATGAGGAGGTTTAAACAAAGACAGTGTAAAACAAAAGGGCCTCCACTGCCCAACAGTTTGTCAGTTTATTTGTAGTGATTTCACCAGAGGAAATTTGTTTCTTGGAAAACATGAAACATCGGAAGCCTTTTTTCCCTCAGCTAATTGCATATTTTTATTGCATTTCTATCAAATATAACAGTCCTACTAATCACAACATAACTTGTGAGCCATTATCATTACATTAACAGGGTTAATGGTCACAGGTCATAAAGTGGCTGGTTTCACCATGGGCAATTCTGAGAGAGAGAGAGAGATGGGGGGGGGTGTCACAGTAGAAATTTACAAGACCACAGTCCTATAATTGTTTTTACACATGAGGAGATTTGCTAAACTTATGAGAAACAAACATGATATAAGGTTTTTTTTCCCTTTGTGGGCAAACTGTAAACATTGTACACTCAATGTGTCTCTTGTCATGACCTGCAGGATCCAAATATACCAGTAATGTGGGTTTTCCAGGAAAATGTTAATTGAATTGATTTAATTTTCCTATTAAAATTTAAATAATGTTAGTAAAAGACCATGTGTAAGCCTGGACCATGCACAAGCTTCATGTTCCACATTTAGTCCATCTACTATGATTGATTTGCAACACAAAAAGGAACTGACAAATGTAGATAATCAGACTAAATTTACACAAGGGGGGGTTGAAAATTTCCCACAAGAAAAATGTAACATTAGAAAAATTTCTGGTTTGGAAAATTTTTCATCCCCCTTCCCTACAATAGATGCACGCACACTTGGGTTTCCTCAGCTCCCACCAGCTTGCCTCACCAAATGACCCAATGGGACCCTTTTCCACACATATACTCACACCCATCCGTACTGAGAAAGCAGTTGGGCAATTTGCACCAAAAGTCAGCTACAGGCAAATCAAAGACAGACTTCAAAGCATTTGTAAACACTGTGACTTTCCTGTACAGCTATCACTAGATAACCAAAAATCAACACTTCATAGACACTGGAAGGAAATTAAGGTTCCCAGAATTCAAACTTAATGATTTCCAGCTAATGGGAAATGGCAATTCTTATAACAGGAAGCCCAAGCACAATGCCTACTTTTGTGTCACAGGCACTCATTGAACAATACCCAAAGTTACACGAGCCACCAGTGTTCCCTCTAAGCTGAGTTAATGTGAGCTAGCTCACAGTTTTTTAGCCTCCAGCTCACACAATTTTATCTTAGCTCAGGAAAAATGGCTCCAGAGCAAGCTAATGTATGCAGTAGCCAAATTGCTTGCTCATAACTTTAATGCTAGTGGCTCACAAAGTAGAATTTTTGCTCTCAAGTCTCCACAGCTTAGAGGGAACATTGCAAGCCACTGTCATGTAGCAGTTAAATTAGACTAGGAATGGGAATATTCGGGTTCAGCTCCTCACTCACTATGAGGTCACTGGGTGACCTCAGGCCAGCCACTCTCTCTCAGCCCAGCCTACGTCAAATGGTAGCAGTAAGGATAGAATGGAGGAAAGGAGAATCATGTCATCAATATACTTGCAATTATTTCTGCTGTCCAGTTGTGGTCCCCTTCACTAACAGAGATTTGCTTCTTTCCCAGTAACACAACCGTAGGTATGGTTTAATCCTGACTGAAAACTACCATCTTAAATCCTCATGAGTCACGTAAGGTAAAGAAGGAAGGAGTGCATGAACTCAGCAATTAACAATGTTTGTGCACATCACATCTTGCTGAGGGTGAAAGGGGAGAGCACAGAAGTTGGCTTGAAACTCAACATAAAAAAACTAAGATCATGGCACCCAGCCCCATCACTCCTTGGCAAATAGAAGGGGAAATCATGGAAGCAGTGACAGACTTCACGTTCCTGCGATCCAAGATCACTGCAGACAGTGACTGCAGCCATGAAATTAAAAGATACCTGCTTCTTGGGAGGAAAGCTATGGCAAACCTAGACAGCATAATAAAAAGTAGAGATATCATCCTGCCAACAAAAGTCAAAGCAATGGTATCCCCAGTAATAATGTATGACTGTGAGAGCTGGACCACAAGGAAGACCGAGTACCGAAGAACAGATGCTTTTGAATTATGGCACTGGAGAAGACTCTTGAAAGTCCCTTGGACTGCAAGGAAATCAAATCAGTCAATCCTAAAAGAAATCAACCCTGACTGTTCCCTGGAAGGCCAGATACTGAAGCTGAAGCTCAAATACTTTGGCCACCAAATGAGAAGGGAACACTCACTCGGGAAGACCTTGATGCTGGGAAAGATTGAAGGTCAAAGAAGGGGACAGCAAAGGATAGGATGGTTAGACGGTGTTATTGATGCAACGAACGTGAAGTTGAGCAAACTCCGGAGAACAACGGAAGACAGAAGGGTCTAGTATGATGTGGTCCATGGGGTCATGAAGCGTCAGAATCGACTGTATGACTGAACAACAAAAAACAAAAGTGCACATCACAAATTGATATTTGTTCATGAGGTCCGAATTAAAGCAAGATATGTGAGCAATTTGTGAGTAAATGGTTAGTTACTAATCTCACTCCTACCAGTTGGCCCTATTCATGGTTAGTTATTTCATACTTCTTTTCTCAAAATGCAGCACAATAAGGATGGGGCTATGTGATGCCTGTCAATTACCATGGTTTCCGCTCATCTTTTCCTGACCATCTGGACTTGCGCTTGCTGCTACTTAGTGCAACATCTGAGCACAGTAAGTAATACTGTTCTTTAAGTATAGTTCTATGGTCAATAACAATATTGATGGGCCTGCTGGAATATGTATGTTTTTGTCATTGTCTAATTTTTTTTTCATTTTTGTCAGTAGCACTAAATCCCAAGTAAGGAGAAAAGTGGGGTAAAATTATTCTTAAAAAGTCAATAAAATACAAGTTAAGGGATTTCATTGGGTTTATTATTTCAACCCATGGGGTATTGTATCCTACAATAACCATTTTAATAAAAAGATCGACTGGCCATCCTATTCCCAATAATATCCATGTTCACCTGACAATTATTCCCAGTGTTATCCATGCCATTTACTTCCAAGTGAGTGTGCTTTGGCTTGCTTTCTTTTTCCAAAGGTTATACATTCTCAGTCTGCTGGATCTGCAGAAGGGTATAGTCTTTCATGCCAGAGGCACTCATTCACTTTCTAATTTGACTTAGTTGTTTGTCTCTTTCCATGATATCCCTCCTTTCTTCAAGTTGCTTGCAATTATTCCCCCCCCAAAAAAAATCTGTGTTTTTCTCAGTAGCACCCATGGGCATAGTTCAGATTGCTTCAAGGAAATGAGAGGCAGAGAGAGAAAGATTCCAACAGATGGGCAGGCCGCATGCTCCCATTCCCTGTTGCAATGGACAGAAAACATGTACATGACCTTCACAAGCAACTGCACCTGGTCTGCAACAGCCAGCCTGCTAATGGTGTGTGTCTGGGCTCACTTTCAGGACTGGCTTTTCCCCATAATTACTCGCCAGAGTAATGTACTGCTGAAAACTGCAAGCAAGAGCTGGAATGACAATGAATCTACAGAAATGTATGTAATGATTGACTGGCAGGTTTTAGATAGTTTACTTGACAGATTAATCAACTAAAGCTATAGCTGATTAATTGGAAGAAAGAACCATTTATTATTGGTGGAGATGATGGTCCATATTTGGTTTAAGATGTTTTGGGTCTCGCATAGTACTGTAAATGGGAACAACAACAAAGAATGTATTGTACCCTACTGCTAATTTCCAACACTGGGAGGGCACCTTTTGTCAGTGGAAAAGGATTCTTTCTTCTCATTGTAGATTCCACTTTCCCCTTTATGCTCTTCATGAATATCTGCTGACCCCTGAGGAATAAAAATGGAGGGGGGCTTAGTTAATGCAGCAGGAGGGGAAAGTCCCGCTCCACAAACTCCACTGTGCTACTGGATCTTGTAGGGTACAAGGCAGTGTTAGAGATGGCCTTTCCTTCTACGAATTAGTAATAGCTTTTATTTACTAAGTTACAAGTAATCTCTCCTGGGGTTCTGATAACAGGAACATTTATTTAAATGAAATAGATTAATTAATTGGTAATTAATCAGCCAAGCAATTTTAATTGGTTAAGCAATGTTAATTTATTGAATAATTCCTCTATGAATCCTGATGTGGCATACGCTGTCTTGCCTTGCTTGTCAGTTTTTGTCTGAAGCAGAAGTCTACCAGACAGCTTCCATGGGAGTAAGGTTCCAATGAAATATTCACCAGTGTAGTTTTTGCTACCCTTGAGATCCCAGCATACAAATGAATGTGCACCACAAATTAAGTTCATGGGGCTTCTTTGTTTTTATTATTTTATCAAGCAGTATGCAAATATGGTGCACAGAAGAATTCCCATGTCTAAATGCTAGCAGGTAATTGTGACTCTGCAGGACAATGGAAGCCAACATACTATTTTATGAGAACTTGGCTATGATTTAGGACAGAACATTAATATCTGTAAAAAGGAAAGACTACTATGTTCCTGCAAAATGCTGTGTTTTAGCAGAGCTATAGAAATTTGAAGGGAATTACTCCCTGATGACATCTACGTAGTTTATGAGAGATAAACGGAAAAAGGACAGAACTAGTTCATCTATGGTCTGAAAGCCCTGACCCCGATGGCCCAGGCTTGCCTGATTATCAGATCTCAGAAGTTAAGTGGGGTCAGCCCTGGTTAGTTCTTGGATGGGAGACCAAGGAAGTATTATATAATAGGGATAAATGCATACATGGAGATGGTGTGTTGAATCCTTGAAATGGGCTATCAACTCAATAAAAATAAGGCATCTAGTTGCAGAGGAAATTGAAGGGGGCACCCAAAGGTCTCCCCATCTATGGCTCCATTTGGTCTAAGTATAGTCCCGCATGGAAATGTATATCTATGAATCAAACAGTGTGTAGGTAATACTGAACATGGACATGGGAGTATATATTTCGGCCCTAGCTGCCTTCAAAATGTCAATATGTAAACCATTTCAAAGCCAAAAAGAGTTACATTTCCCTAGGCTGGCACCAGATTTTGCCTAAACAAAAACTGAAGTAAATTTAGAAGTTAGTTCTCATATCAGACAATCAAAGAATGTTCAAAGAAGTCCACAGTCTTGATAACTAGGTCTCTCAGGTGGTTCCACACATCCTCTTGACTGCCAGAAGAGAAAGCAAGATTTAAAGTGAATCTGAAAGCTTTACTTTCAGCAAACCACCCAAGGAAGTAAAGAAGAGTTTTAATAACAGAGGCAAAAAGTCTCTGGGCAATTTCACACACCCTACCTGCTATGGACGTGAAGAGCATGCGTTACTGAAAAGCAAAAATATACACCAGAATGAACAGAATATGACTGTTAAAATACTGTGCCCTCTTTTTGCATACATGTGAACTTGTGTGTAAGAAAACTCAACGATAAATTACATGAGATTCAGGACAAGGGTTCCCTTTTGTTGTACAAATAAATTTCCAGACAGAAAAAAATGGAGTCAAAAATGAGGAGGAAGATCTTAGTGTTTTAATTGCAACCAAAACATCCGAAAACAGTTAGGCCAAATAGCCCAAAATTCACTGCTTTCTGAGCAGAACCAGGAAATACATGAAATTTTATAGTTCAAATCATCACAGCATCATCTTGAAAATAATATTAAAAAAACATAATTGGTTACAAAAAATTAAACATCGTCTGAATAAAAATTTCCTTATTGGTCAAGTGTAAAGGCAGATGTGTCTATGCAACAGCGTCAATTATTTACGTAATCTTAACCTAAACACTATCAAGCAAGATTTCTATACACCCAAACAAAGGTGTTTTTTTCTGATACAGAGCTAAAAATCCTTTTTGACCCAGACACTGCAGAATTGTAACCTAAACAATTAAAAACCATGAACTTTATCTCTAACTTTCCCGTCTGCTAGAGAAATTTCCCATCAGCTAGAGAAATTAGTGCAACCTAGAGGGGAAAGGCCTACTGCTTAATAGGCCCATATTACATCATAAGAAAATCTTGCTTATGAAGAAAACCCTATAAAACCAGAAGAATATGAATAATCAAAAGGAAATAAATGTTATAATCAAATCTATACTACACTTTCTTTGCAAATGAATGCTTAAGATGGGAACTGTTAATGTCTTGTTAATGTCTTGTTACAGCCCAAATGTTAAAAACCCGGGCTCCAACGTTCATAGAGAATATGCCCACTCACATGGGCTTCCCATTTCCTCATGAGGAGGAAGAAGCCGTATGCATACATAGCAAAATATTTTTTGCTTAGGGTGAGCAAATATAATCTTGAAGATTCTGACCATTGAAAAATTATTCCTGCATAATCAAAATGTACCGGCAGCACAACTACTTTCCCCAAAGTTGCTTAGCATTTCAAAGGTTCAGCTTGATTCAAACCCTTAAGAGGAAACAAATGGATTAATTTCGCTCTTGAAATGAAATTATCGACCTGACAGAGGATAACTGTCTCTCAGGTAAATAATACCAGGGCTTATTTTTAGTTTTGTTTTTCTAAGGAATGTCTCATAGTGTCTGCAGATGGCAGATATCTTGTGTCTCTTTCTTTCATGATCAGTGTAACTAGAGAGTGCCATCAGCGATGGCCTCTGAGGTAAAATCTATTAGCATTATTAACATTGTTTCATTATCTTCCAAAGTCTCACGGAAATAAATCTTTCTACTGCCTTTCCAAGCCACCAAAAGCCAGCCTCAGGAAATCATACAATGGCCCCAAAAGATAATATTGTAGTACATTTCTGAGAGATGGTCCTCCCTCATGGAATCGATAGGTGGAATACACACAAACATGTCCTCCAGCATTTTACTGATGAAAGCTGGGGTGGGGCGGGGGCTTAGCAGTCACATGTTTTTGTGCGGGGATGATTTTATGTTCACAAAACATAGTTCAGAATTTGAACTTATCTTGTTTGCAGTGCCTGTTCTCTATCAGGTGAATATCCCTCCCAATCTCCTCAACATCTTACAATTCAAATGGTCAGGATCTTCAAGATTGTGGTAACATTCAGCATGGCACCTGACAGAGTAGCCA
Organism: Gekko gecko; assembly: GCA_029375565.1. Classification (NCBI taxonomy): domain Eukaryota; kingdom Metazoa; phylum Chordata; class Lepidosauria; order Squamata; family Gekkonidae; genus Gekko; species Gekko gecko. Next base: position 161,656,184 of record JAPDNY010000004.1, on the reverse strand, counting down.
CTGATGATGGGCATTCACAACCATTGGATTATGTGTACCCTTATCCCTTATACAGGGTTGCCAACCTCCAGGTGGGGCCTGGAGATCTCCCAGAATTACAGCTGTTCTCCAGATGATAGACATCAATTCCCCTGGAGAAAATGGCTGCTTTGGAGGGTGGCCTCTGTAGCATTATACCCTGATGTGCCACACCCCCAAAAAACCTATCACTCCCCAGAATCCACCCTTAAATTTCCATAAATTTCCCCAACTGATGTTGCAACCCTATTCCTTAGAATGGTCACATACAGTTTTAAATCAGCTACAGATCAGATCTTATGGAACTGAACTAGCAGTGCAAGATTTCATAAATGAAATCCAGTTAACACCAAACATCCTAGGTTTGGGAGTCAGGCACGGAGGCAAAGTTAGAACCCTAGAAAGGCAAGCTATTATGTTTTCCCCAGCGGGAATGAGACAGTTACAGAAAAAGATCTCTTTTAATATGCACGTGTTTTGTCAAATGATTTGTGTGGATGGATGGGGGCAGGGACAGCTAGAGGGAAAGCAGTCTGAGAATCTGGCTGTGCAAAGTATGCACAATAGGACTTCAAAGATCCATGAATCACTACTGAATCAACCAGACAAAAAGGACAAAGTAAAGGGGGGGGAGATGTGCTGCCTCCCCTCTTTCCAAAGCAAAAGCGAACACTTCTGTAAATCATAAACATGCATATGTATATATTTGCTGGATGAGTGAACAAAAAAAGCAATGGGAGAATGGGCATGAGCAAAGTTATTGGATCCAAATGTTCCCATGAATGTAGTCCCTACGACTTCCACTAGCAGAACTGAAATACCCTTTAAAAAAATTGCCTCTTCAACATATAAGAATGGTAACAGACGAGAAAAGCAGTGTAAAAAATATATACACAGATTATCTGCTATCTAAAAATGAACTTTTAAAAAAGTGTTTGAAACTTTTACTTGCAATTTTCAAATTAATTCCAGTCCTAATAGAGGGGTGATTACGGATTGCTTTGAACACCTCAGTATTACCACATGGAACCGATGCACAAGGCTGTTCAGGGCTGCCCCTCCCCCAAAACTTCCACATTTAACGAAATATGAAATTAAAAAGTGAGGTAAAAGGGTTGTGCAAAAAGTGAGAGAAGTGAAATAAGGCCCACAAAGGGGGGGGAGAGAGAAGGCAGAAAATCATAAATGATTCTTTCACTTTAACCCGTTGCTCTACTTGAAAGTAATACTGCTTGACTCATGCAGCACAAGAACACTTGCTAGGTTTCTTAGCTGAGCAAAGAATTAAAGTTAGTGAGTTTAGATTCCTAGAAAGGCTTCTAGCTGCCACCCAAACCCCAAGATTTAAGCTGTCGGTCAAGATAATCAGGAACTGTGCCATCGAAACAAGAGAGCAGAATGTGGTCAATGGGCTGCCTGGCTTTCTTGGATTTCCATAGACACTCATACCCTAGGAATTTTGTACCCCTAGTGCCCCCTGCCTTGGCAGACTTTCCACTACGGCTATGTAAATTGCAGTAGTTGAATACACAGGCCTTGTGCAGAGATGCTGGTTAATTCAATCTTTACTTGATCCCCCAAGATCGCAAGCCTGTCTAGCGGCCCCAAAGGGTGCTTGACAAGTATATGAATAGGGACCATGTAATGAAACACAATTTCCAGAAAGAAAAGCAGATTGATGGATACTTTCTTATGTGGTATCAAGACAGTGAAATGAAATGAGATTTAGTGCTATCATTTGACAAGAATCAAGACAAGCCAAAATAAATCAGAAAGATATGTTAAAGCACTGCAAAGGCTTGCTAGGAGTTTCAAAAATGGGATATTATTCATGATCTGGGGTGGGGGGGGGAGCTTATTCAGTTCATCCCTGTAATTCACTGATCATTTAGGCTTTAACTTTATCTCATAATCTTACACTTCACACACAGCACAGGAGTAATCATCCTGTTCTTGTTTTAATGAAGAGTACAAGAGAGGTGTGGAACTAATCAAGCAGAAATTTCATATCTTCTGCCTGGCCCTGTAAAAGCATCATTTTCATAATGAAACCATCTTATCACAATGCGAGGCAAGGTTAAAACAAGGAGCTTCCTGGATACTGTACCATTAGCATTTGGGGGTAACACAATGCCTTCCCTTCCTTCTCTCTATCAAATAATCGAGAAAACCTTTAGAGGAAGGCTTACCAAATAGGAATGGATCAAATGCCTGTTAAAGGGTGGAGCCCTGAAGTACATGTGTTGTTTTAATGCCTTATATAATTCATTTGAGGTGCTAATGATCCAAGATTTATTTCAAAATTTCCATCTTAGAGACTTCTTGTGAATACACTGATAGTGCTCAAAATACTTGGGAGGCTATTTCCACCCAATCAGAGACCATTTCCTGCTCTCAGGAATTTGATAATCCCAATATCAGCACCCCACAGATGCAGGCAGACACCCCCCCAGCACACTTCCAAACACCATGTTTCCTATTAAACATGCAAGATACAACAAGTTTCATCATTTTCCACAATTTTGCTTGCACAAGCACCCTAGTACATGTGCGTACCTTCCACAGGCCCTAAGCCACTGGGTGGTATCTTATCTTAGGCCTGAAGACAAGGGCTGAAGCCTTCTTCCAGTTTAAGGAGTCTTCTATTGAAGGAATAACCACTTCTGTTGGAAGAAACACTCCCTAAACTGGACAAAGACTTAGTAGTGTTGGAATATGCAAGGTCTATAGTGCATAGATAAAGAAAATGACAAAAACATCTTGCAGGGGGCAGCACAAGGGACTAGTTAGCATAGTGAGATTAGGGACTTCCTACTATTTCCAAATACTCTCCTTTCTGTCTTCTGATTGTCTTAATTGGGGGTTTTCCTGCTCCTGCTGAGATCTCTCATTGCTGACTCTCTCTTAACTAGTTAGACAGACTTCTCCTTCTCTCCCTATCTTTGTTACAAAGTTTGTTCTGTCCTTAATAAACCAACTTTATTATTTAAACAGCTTGTACTACACTTTACTGTATGTCTACACTCTGCTAACGAGTGGAAAGGGAGGACACAGGATATTATTTATTTACATTATATAGAGTTGCCATCCTCTAAGTAGGGCCTAGATATCTCCCAGAATTACAACTGATCTCCAGACTACAGAGACCAGTTCATCTGGGGAAAAATGGCAGCACTGAATAGTGAACTCTATGGAATTATACCCTGCTGAGTTCTCTCCCCTGTCCAAACTCCACCCTTTCCAGGCTGTACCTCAAATCTCCAAGAATTTCCCAACCAGGAGTTGGCAACTCTATACATACCACCATCAAGGTACATTGTGGTTTAAACAGTAGCAACCCCCACAAAGATCTCAGCCCTAAGACATTTACAATCTATTTTTGACAGTAGAGAAGACAACAGAAGAGAGAGGGAATGAGAAAGGGAGTGGCAAGGGTAATAAAGAGTATATGTGACTAAGCAGTGTTCTGTTAACAAGTGCCCGGGCTTGTTAGCATGACCCACACAACAATGCACAGAAAATGCTTATGCAACTTCTACTTACTCTCCCATCAGGCATCATGCTTGCCTTCTGTGTAGATGTCTTCTTCTTAATTATAGCACATTCCAGATGAAACTGGTACAATTTGACTGCAGAGGGGAAGAAGATGGAAAGGAAGTTGTATAAAAGTTTCTGTTCTGCAGTGCTTTGCCAAGAGACTGGTCAAGGTTCATAGATCTTTCCAGTGAACCTGGGGTGTTTCAAGTGAACCCAGGCAGTCAATGGTTTTGGATGGGAACACTGTGGTTTGACAGAACCCTGACCTATAATCAGGCAAAACTTAAGCCATTTAGGAAGAGTTTAGTCTTTAGCTCTGTGGTTTGTTTGATCAGCAACCTCAAAGCAAATCTCAAGTGACCTGGAGCTTTAAAGTAGTTCATGCAGAACTACCGTACCAAACTGCTGGTTGTACAAGGGGGAAAATCTGTTGTTTCTCTAATCTCTGAATATACAGTAAAACTGACACTCTGTGGGCTGTTTGATATTCCACATTCCATACTACCACAGCCTGGTAGTGTCAGCTGATTACAAAATGCATGCATACTTCATGAAATGTGAGGGATTAACAGCTGTAAAATTCAGGGAGCACCCTTTTATACAATGTTTTGAAGGGATACTCAGGAAAGGAGCAAACCCCCAACTTCTGAGTACTTTGAAAGGAGGTGTGTACAGTCTGAAGCACACATCCTTTACAATTTGATGCAGTGAATGAGATTTGTTGCTTTTTAATTATGATAAATAAGACCAGGTCTGGACAACTGGTAGACCCACAAGGTGAATGCAGCCCATCAGTCATGCTTTGTGGCTCCTTGATAATGCCTCTGTTTTTCAGTCCCAGGTAGGCAGAATAACATAAGAGGTTGGATCCAACCAGCTTTTCAGCTGATGAGAAAGGCAGGAAGGGTCTTTTTGGACCACCCTAAAAGGCTACTATGCTGCAAGTAATGGGACCTGCATAGACAAAGACCATGTGGGGCAGGGACTGTAGCAAGGAGGTGGGATGGACTGAATAAAATTGCCTGGATCTAAGCAAGTATGCTTGTTTATTTGATATTTATCTGGTTCTTCCCACTGGGGAAACATAGGCTGCGGTCACATACACTAAATAATCCACTTTCAATGCACTTTCAATGCACTTTCCAACTGGATTTTGCCAGTTCACACAGTAAAATCCAGTTGGAAAGTACACTGAAAGTGGATTATTTAGTGTGTGTGACCGCAGCCATAGATTGATCCCCACTTGCTTTTATCTCTTCACACACACTAAGTAATCCACTTTCAATCCACTTGCAGTGCACTTTCCAACTGTGTGAACTGGCAGTGGCCCATTTTGCACCTAGCATTTGCTCTGCTGTTTTACCAAACCCATGTAACTAATCCTTCATATCACTACAGCAGACCTTTGTGGCTGAGTGAAAATCATGGCAGAGAAGGACTTAAACTCAGAATTCCACAGTCTTGGTACAGTGTTATAACCACGACATCCACATGATGACTGCCATCCATGCATGGCTGTGTCTGCCATAGCAGGTCATAAGTTGTACAAGTGCAACTGCATATTATCTTGCACCTGTGAAGAGAGAGAGAGATACTCTGACCGTAGACCTCTTTCTTGAGTCTGCGCGCAACCAGGAAGATCTTTTTTTGCTCCAATCCATTCATATCTATGACCACCCACTAAAAGAAGTTCTGAATTTATAAAGCTGCTTGATTTGATATTGATATCCCCATTGCAGTTTGGTTTTACCCTTGCGAGAAATGAATCCATGTGTCTATTTTCACAGCAGTTTCCTCTTTCTACTTTACTTAACATATTTTTGGAATATTATTTATTCAGAATATTTATATCCCACCAGCGTGCAGTATGGTTTAGAGGTTAGACTGTCAGACTATAATCTGGGAGACAGGTTCAGATTTACATTCTGTCATGGAAGCTTGTGGGGCCAGTCACATACTTTCAGCTTGACCTACTTCACAGAGTTGTTCTGAAAATAAAACAGAGAAAAGGAAAATGATATCAACTGCTTTTGGTTCCCAATGGGGGAAGAGGCAGGATATCAGTTATAAATAAATCTCCTTACACTGAAAGCTGTTAATAAAGCAACAAGCTGCAATAAAAACAACACAGCTATATCTCACAAAAACTATCTACTCTCCACCAAATGCCCTTTGAAATAAGACTATTTGACATGACCTTTTTGAACACTCAGGCCCACCTTGGAAAATTTCAAAGGGTTGTCCTGCCATAGAAAACCTCCATAAACTGCTGTTGCCAAATGGGCACTCCTGGTAGTGGAAAGGAGAAGGCTATCTGAAGAACATAGCTGAAGTGTGGGACTATGCTCGGTAAGCATGAGGGCTCTAGGCCATGAAAGTGATAACCAGAACTCTGAATTGGGCCTGGGAGTCAATAGGTAGCCATTGCAGTTGATGTACTGCTGGAGCTGTGTGTTGCGGTTCCATGTCTTACCTGGGACCCCGAGGTCGGCTCCTAATACACCCCCCCCCCTTTGGATGAACTCACACAACCAGTTTCTTTAGAAAATTAGGTGGATAAACTTGGCCACAACTTTTATTGGTTACAGCTGTAGAGCATTGGCACAGCATGGGTCCACCGGATCCAACCTATCGGCTGGCCCGTGTGCCAGCCGAGTTAACCGTTACCCAGCCAGCCGGCATGGGTAGAGAAGGCGGGAGGGCAGGTTAGCGGAACTCACACGGACGCTTGCCCCTTTGTGAGCTCCCCCGCCCTCTGGCTGTGAGGGCAAGCACTGTTATTCCTTGAGCTAGCCAGCTCCGTTCAGCCCTCACGCCAAGACCCTTAAAGGGGTCCCCCAGCTCCGGAATTGGCTCGCAGGCCAAATTCCGCCAACAGATCCGGCCCCATGCTGTTACCGCCGAAAGTTGTGACAGATTGTGCAATGCAAAACTGTAAATAAACACTAAGAATACCATACCTATAAAGACCCTGTAAACACCCCTTCTGCGTTCCCTCAACCTCCAAACACCAAAACGCCCAGCACCATAATACCTGGGGAGGGATGGGTGGGGAACCGGGCTCTCCTTGTGGTCAAGTGGGGAGGGGGGAGCAGCTTCCCTTCCCTTATAATGCCTCCCCCTCCCTGACCACCCCCTGCCCTCTATTGGCTGGGGAAAGGGGGGGGAGGTGCGTCTTTTCCTTCCAGTCACGCACCGGGCCCCCCGCCCCTTCCCGGCCAGCGACCTCGCTGTCCCTGCCCGTCCCCGCAAATGGCGGGCCCGGCTCACCCGGGCCCTTCTGCTTGCGGTTCCATGTCTTACCTGGGACCCCGAGGTCGGCTCCTAATACACCCCCCCCTTTGGATGAACTCACACAACCAGTTTCTTTAGAAAATTAGGTGGATAAACTTGGCCACAACTTTTATTGGTTACAGCTGTAGAGCATTGGCACAGCATGGGTCCACCGGATCCAACCTATCGGCTGGCCCATGTGCCAGCCGAGTTAACCATTACCCAGCCAGCCGGCATGGGTAGAGAAGGCGGGAGGGCAGGTTAGCGGAACTCACACGGACGCTTGCCCCTTTGTGAGCTCCCCCGCCCTCTGGCTGTGAGGGCAAGCACTGTTATTCCTTGAGCTAGCCAGCTCCGTTCAGCCCTCACGCCAAGACCCTTAAAGGGGTCCCCAGCTCCGGAATTGGCTCGCAGGCCAAATTCCGCCAACAGATCCGGCCCCATGCTGTTACCGCCACAAGAACAGGACATCCCCATTAGTCCTGTTCCCGCCAACGCCCTTACAGCTGCAGCCAAGAAAGCAAGGTATGCCTGATTCCGTGCAACCAGACATCCATTCCCCAGGCCGATAAATGTACGCCATCCGCTCGGAACATGGCCTCCATTTTGTGAGATATGTCTGGATGGCGAATCCAGATACCGCCTCCCGACTCGACGACCCGGCCCAGCCTGCCGGACACTTTCCGCCTTGCCACGTCCACCTTCTTGGGATGAGCTGCGCCTCGCCACGACCTCCGTTCCAACCAATCCGACCAGAAGATGACAGTGCCGGGCAGAATCTCACGCACTAAGGCCAGGTCGGCCAGTACCTGGCGCTCGAGGGCCACTCCGGGGCACTCAGTCAAATCATTTTCCCCCAGCTGTAGCAGCAGAACGTCGGGAGGGTGGCGCCTCGCTGCTACGCGCCCCAACCAGGGCAACAGGGACCCCCATCGCATGCCTCGCTGCGCCATCCACGTAATGTGTGCCGCATCTCCCAAGCCCAAGTCTTTGCCCCAGCCTGATGAGGATGCATACAAACCTGTCCGATGAACGATGCTGTGCCCAAAGATCCAGACAGTCCTGTACCTCTGTCCTGGAACTGAGGAGTCAGAGAGCCGGTCACTGGCTGGACTCCGGCTGTGGCCTGATGTATGCCCTAAAGGCCGTAGAGCGCCAGCGGCCTATAGCCCGTATGCGTACCTCCGGCAGGCCGACGTCCGCAGCCGTGGTGGCTGCCCCAATCCTGAAGGAGTGAGGCCCAAATTCCTTGCCTGGTAAGCCCAAAGCCCCCAGAGCCAACCTGAAAACCCCCGTAAACTGATATCTGGTCAATGGGGCCCCGTCGCTATGGATAAGCAGGGGGCCACCGCCTTCCGGACGCATTGCTAAAAAGGCTCGAGTGGTCTGCACGGGACACGGGCCAGCCGGTAGTGGCCCCAATTGCAGGCGCGCCCCTTTACCCAGTTGGTCTGTCTTTGACCTCCGAATATACAATGACATCCCCTTTTGCCCGAAGGAAACATCCTGAACACCCAGGGGTGTGTTGGCGAACAAGGTTTTAGAGCTCGCCACCAGTTCCCCAACCCTCAAGGCCCCAAAAAGGCCAAGACGAATGCAGTCTCAAATAGTGCAGCCTCGTATCGGGACCAACACAGCACTGGAAGCTCCCGCAAAATCCCCTTCAACAGCTCGAAGGTCACAGGCCGTCTGTGATCTGGAGGCCGTGCGGCTTGCCTCCGCCAGCCCTCGACTGCTCTATGGGCTTGGAATGAGTGGCACGGATCCGTAAACCCCTCCGCCTTGCTAAAGAATGTGATGGCGGCCATGCGACCCTTGATGGTACTGTGGGAGAACCCGCCGTCCTGCAAGCATGCCATATAGCGAAGCACCCAGTCCCCTTCCACCGGCAAGGTCTGCGGGCCCCCGAATCCCGCAGTAAAGTCAAAAAATGCGTCGATAGCCCTCGCATACTTGGCGAGAGTGGAGGGGGCGATGGACCCATAGATGCCCCGCCTTATTGTACCTTCCCAAGTTCCCACAGCTCCTCCGGAAAGGGGTCTGAAACGTGGTTGGCTCCTGGCGCCAGTATGCGGAAACGTTCCTCCTGTTGGCGAGACAAAGCGTCCGCTATGCTATTATCCACGCCTGGCACATGTCGTGCAGAAAATGTAATGTTATCAGCCAAGCAGGCCAGAACCAGGCAGCGAACCAACCGCATCACCCGTTCAGACTTGGACGTTTGCTTGTTCACCACCCGCACCACCGCCTGGTTGTCGCACCAAAACCGCACCCTTTTGTCCCTAAAGAGATCCTTCCAAATGATCACCGCCACCAGTATTGGGAAGAGTTCCAAGAATGTGAGATCTTTGAGCACTACAGCACCCTCCCACTCCTTGGGCCAGGGCCGTGCACACCACCTGCCGTCATAGTAGACGCCGAACCCAGCGCTGCCCGCTGCATCAGAGTGGATCTGGATGGCATCCTGCAAATCCATCGGGTGCTGCCAAATGGTAACCCCGTTGTAGCCCTCCAGGAACCGGAGCCACACGCCTAAGTCCTCCTTCATACCCCTGGTCACCCGTACCCGGTGATGTGGCGCCCTGACCCCAGCCGTCGCTCTGGCCAGCCTGGCGCAGAAACCCCTGCCGGGCGACACGACCCGGCAAGCAAAGTTCAAATGCCCCATCAGTGACTGCAGTTCCTTCAACGTGCACTTCGCCCGCGCCCTAACCAAGGAAATGAGCGCTTGGAGGGCAAAGAGTTTGTCCTCTGGCAACCTGGATGCCCCAGCTACAGAGTCTAATTGGATACCCAGGTACGTTAAACTAGTGGCCGGCCCTTCGGTCTTGTCTGCTGCCAATGGGACGCCGAGCTCTGCAGCAAGCCGCTGAAATGCTCGCAGGGACTCCGCGCAAGTCTCGTCATTCCCAGGGCCGACAAAAAAGAAGTCATCCAGATAATGAGTAATCCCTGTAAGCCCTGTCCTCGACTTCACCGCCCATTCAAGAAAAGTACTGAATGTCTCAAATGCCGCGCAGGCCACCGCGCAACCCATAGGCATGGCCTTGTCAAAGTACCACGCCCTTGGAACCTGAAACCCAGCAACGAAAAGGAGTCGGGGCTTACCGGGAGCAGTCGGAATGCCGACTGAATGTCACACTTGGCCATGAGTGCCCCTTGCCCGCAAGCCCTGACCAGTCCCACTGCGTGATCAAAGGAAGCATATTTGACCGAGCAAAGCTCGGGGGGATACCGTCATTCACCGAAGATCCCCTCGGGTACGAGAGATGCTGAATAAGGCGATACTCGCCTGGTGTTTTCTTTGGCACCACCCCCAAGGGGGACACTCGCAGGTGGTCCATAGGGGGCGCGCTAAATGGGCCCGCAATGCGCCCCGCTGCCAATTCTTTCCGCAGTTTTGCCGCGACCACCTCGGGCATCTCCCTGGCCGACTTCAGGTTGTTGGAATCGGTAGCTATGCGCGGGCCGCAGGCAGGAATGGGAAAACCCTTCGTGAACCCATCCAAGATATATTGTCCGGCCTCCCTCAAGGGGTATTGTGCCAAGAGGGGTCTCAGGGCATCCACCCGAACCGGGGTGGCTGCCAAGGACCACCAGTCCCGTGGAGCACTAACGTCTGGAAGAAGAAGGGGCTGCGGTGCCTGATGACCCCCCTCCCCCTTTTGTGTTGGCACCACCGGAGAAGGGTTTTCCAACCCGAAAGGGCTGCTGGGTGCCGGTGGACCGTGGGCAATACACCCGCCCGTGCGCGCCCCCGCACACCTCGCAGCTATGGTGGAACTTGCACCGTGCCCGGCGACATCGGCCCTGGTTATATTCCCAACAGACCCCCGCGCCCGATCCTTGCGCACGGCCCAGCGATCTGACTTCACCTCCCCTTTTCCTTTGATGCACGGGCCGACCTCCCTGAGCCAAACCTTGTCTTGCAGCAGGTCCCATCGAGCCCTGTCATTGAGCGACGCCAGTTTACGGCAGGTCTCGTCGTAATCTATAGCCGGCCCCTCGCCCGCCAAAACCCTCGCCTCAACCACGTTGCTCATGTGGTTGAGCAGGTGCCAGCCCCTGTCCGGGTACGCGGTGGCGACAACCCCTGCATACACCAGGTAACCGGAAACCCAGTTGAGGAAGGTGCGCTCCGCTTCCTCGTTCTTCTCCTTCTTCTCCCTCTTGTCAGATTTCACTGTGCGGGCCTCGGCCCCCGTTTGTGAAGCAACGTGAAGACATTGACGTAATACCCGTCCAGAATGCTGTCCCTCAGCTCCTCAGATAGATGGAGCCCCGGCGGCTCCTCTCCATTCAAGTACGTGGACAGGATTGCAGTAGGGTCAGAGACGTCAATGTTATCCCATACCACCCCAGGGCCCCGCCCGGCTTCCTGCCTGGCTTGTGCAGCTAGCGCCCTGCGGTGTATGGCCCAGGCTGGCAGCCCTGGCACATGGGCCGCCGTTGCCCAGTAACCACTCGGCGGCTGCGCACTTCGTCCTGCATTCGCACCCTCACCTGAGGAGACCGCGCCCTCTGCCTCGTCGCGGGAGTGCCTGGAGGAGCCCGAGCTACCCCTCTCCTGTCCCCCGTCTGCAGTGCGTGATGCAGGCCGTGAAGCCTGGTGACTGGCCGAGCTGGAGGAAGCCCCCCTCGCTGCTGGGCTAAGCTCCCCTCCGCCCCGGCCTTCCGGGTTCGTTTGGCTGCCGGCTCCTGGCTCATCTTGGCCACCTTCTCCGAGAGTTGAGCAAAAGCCTGCTGAAGGCCCCTCATGGTGTCGGCGAGCTCCACAACACCTTCAGACCCATCTGCGCCGCACGGTACCGCCTTCCTTCTTGCCGTAGCTCCCGCTGGTTGTCCGACTGCTGCAGGCCGTGCCCGCCCCTTGGGAGCTGACTGGGGTGTTACCCCAGCCACTGTGCCCGTGCGCCGGGTGCTGCGTGATGGGGGCCTCATACCTGCTCAGGACCAAAAACACAACACATTAAAACCCCCCAGTTCCCTGTTACCCGCCCCCAAACGGCGAGAAGCATGTGCTGGCAGCCAGAGGGGAGGTGAATCGTCCTGTGGACCGACGGATCAGTTGTTCTGACCTAACTGATGCCGGCCGGCCACCAAAGTCCCCATTTTCGCACCTGGACCGCCTCCTGTGTTGGAAAAGAATGGCTCTGATGACAAGTCCTGCGCTTGGTCTGGGGCCGCGACTCCCCCTGGGAGGCCCTGCCGTTGCCCATGGCATGGTCACCCGGCCGGCACCAAGGCCCCCGCCCCCGAGCTGAGCAGGTGACCCTGGTCAAATCACTCTCAAGTAACTTGAACTATCTCCCACTTTTCTTGTGTGGATTGATATATGTTTTTCGGCTAAGGACTGTTGGTAGCACATCAGGAATTCATGTTGGGGGGGGTGGCCCTATTACAGGAGGGTTACGGGACATTGTGCTGCTATGGGAGGCTCAGTGTCCTGTGGCATAACACGTGCTGGGTATGTATGAGATTAAAGGCTCTCGGATAGCAAATTTTTGAAAGTCCTCTGGAGAGTGACTGATACTGGGCTTAATGGGAAGTCCAACCCAGCACCACTAACTTTATATGATCATTTTACGGTTAATGAGTAGATAATAACTGTAACATATCTTGCGTCCGCTTCGCTCTGGGCCCATGGTGGCGGGGCAGGCCCGGGGGCTCCGAATGCTGCCCTGCGCCGCCCCCACAGGCCCCCCAGCCGGCCCCCCCGCTTCCAATCTGGGCCCGGGGCGCCGGGGCAGGCACGGGGGCCCCGGATGCTGCCCTACGCCCCCCGTCGGTCCGACGGCCCGGCACCCGTACGGGGAGGCTGCGGCCCGTCCCCCGCTCCCGCTCCGGGACCCGGGCAGCGGGGCAGGCCCACGGGCCTAGGAAGCGGCCCCGCGCCGCCCCCGCAGCCCCCGGATGGCTAGATGGCCCAGCGGCGGGCCTAGGAAGCGGCCCCGCGCCGCCCGCGGACAGCTCGATGGGCCGGCGGCCGCGCAGGAGAGGCCGAGGCCGCGGCCCGTCCCCCGGTCCCGCTCCAGGCCCCGGGCAGCGGGGCAGGCCCACGGGCCTAGGAAGCGGCCCCGCGCCGCCCCCGCAGCCCCCGGATGGCTCGATGGCCCATCGGCGGGCCTGGGAAGCGGCCCCGCGCCGCCCCCGCGGCCCGCGGACGGCTCGCTGGCCCGGCGGCCGCGCGGGAGAGGCCGCGGCCCGTCCCCCGAGTCCGTTTTTTTTTTTTTTTTTTTTTTGGCCCAGGGTGGCGGGGCGGGCCCGATGGCCTGGGAAGCAGCCCCGCGCCGCCCCTCTGGCCCGGGCAGGCCAGACGGCCCGGCCCGGCCCGGCTGGGAGCCGGCGAGGCCCCCCCCATGCTGGCCCCGGTCCGTCCCCGCGCCCGGCGTGGAGAGCCCGGCGCCCGTGCGGGGAGAGCGATGGCCCGTCCCCCGCTTCAGCTCTGGGCCCCGGGCGGCGGGGCAAGCCCCAGGGCCCAGGAAGCTGCCCCGCGCCGCCCCACGGCCGGGCAGGCCCGATGGCCCGGCCCGGGCCTTCTGGGGGCCGGCGCAAGCGACGGCCGCCGCACCCCCGCCGTCGGCCCGGCGGCAGACCGGGCCCGAGCCAGGCCCGCCGTGATTGGGAAGAGCGGCTGGACCAGGCCGCAGACGGCGGGGCCCAGCCGCGGCAGCCGCGCCAAGCCGCCGGGACCGCTCGGCGGCCGCGCGGCAGGGCGCAGGGGGGGAATGGCGAGGGAGGAGGAAGGCCGTCCCCCTTTCCCCCCTCCCTCCCCCTAACCGCCGGCATTCCCCCCATAAGGGGCCCGGGCCTACCTGTGAAGGACGGCTTCCGCGGACCGGGCTCTCCTCGAACCGGGCTCTCCTCGTGGTCAAGTGGGGAGGGGGAGCAGCTTCCCTTCCCTTATAATGCCTCCCCCTCCCTGACCACCCCCTGCCCTCTATTGGCTGGGGAAAAGGGGGGGGGAGGTGCGTCTTTTCCTTCCAGTCACGCACCGGGCCCCCGCCCCTTCCCGGCCAGCGACCTCGCTGTCCCTGCCCGTCCCCGCAAATGGCGGGCCCGGCTCACCCGGGCCCTTCTGCTTCTAACAGCTAAGCCCAAACAGAAATCTTCTTGCTATATTTTGTACCAATTGAAGCTTCCACAGACATTACATACAAATGGCATAAATGGCACAAAACGATCTAAAATTGGGTACTCATGAGATTGCTAGTGACAGAAACATAAAGGAGGTGAACTGAAACAACTGACAATGTCAACGTATGAACTCATCCAAGCTGAAAAGTGCCTGACTCTAGAATAAGATGCTACAGGTAAACTAGAGTTCATTTCACATCTGCAGCAAGAAATGGGGATGCAGATAACATGAATGAGGGAAAATATAGCAACCTTCGAGGCTGCTGGTGAAAAGTTACAGGAGAAGTTTCCTTGAAATGCAGTGACTAGTACTGAAAGTGTATATAAAGATGTTATCAGCATGTTGACAGCATCCTTCTTTATAAGGCATTTCACATGTTTTTGACCACTTATTCATTGGACGCGAATCCAAATGATACTGCTGCATGGATGGCATAGGCCATGAGATACTACACTGATGATCTTGCTGTATGTTTGGGAAATGATTCTGGTGGGTAGCAGTGTTGGTCTGAAGCAAAGTTTGAGTCCAGTGGCACCTTTAAGACCAACAAAGTTTAATTCTGGGTGTAAGATTTTGTGTGCATGGACACTGCATGAGATATCATCTATAAAGGTGCCATTGGACTCAAACTTTAGTCTGGAAAATGAATTAGGGATGGAAACACATGATGGGATGTAGGTTAAAGGAGGGGGAATTATCATAGGAAAATGACTGATTGGTAGTGAGAATATGAAGAGAAGAAGATTAAAAGAGGTAAGCTTCCTGAAGAGATGAGAAGATTAAAATGGGAAAGTCAACAAAGATAAAGGCAAGTGGAGATGAGAGGAAGAAAAATAAAAGCCAGCAAAAATTGCAAATGACTGGAATTGAAACCCAAGACTCATCAGCCACTAGCAAATGCAAAAGAAAAAGCAGAACTAGATCTAAAGGGGGAAGATGAAGAAAACCATAGATGAGAAATGATGGGGTAAATATTCAAGGTAATCTTTGTGAAGCAGGATAGAACATGACAATGAGAATAGGTCAGAAAATGACAAAACATCCAAATTAGAAATGTGAAAGACCAGGGAAAAAATAGGAAATGGAAATTAAGCAGTTGAACAAAGCAGAAAATGTAATATTATACTCATATTAATGGGGGAGATACGTGTTTAATTCTTGATAGAGACAAGGTTTTGTGATATCATACATGGTTTGGGGATATCATACATAACAGGTAATCAGAAAGGGAGGCAGTTGGACTATTGAATTAATGAAATGATTGCATAAAGAAGATGTAGAAATGGCAGAAGAATTAAATGAATTATATGTCCAATTTCAACATAGAAAATATGGGTTGGATCATGGACACCCACACTTGTCCCACTGTTTTCGGAAACAGTATCCAATGAAGCGTGCATGCACATGAAAGCTTATACCCAGAATTAAACTTTGCTGGTCTTAAAGGTGCCACTGGACTCAGCTTTGTTCTAGTATCTGATCAAATAAGAATGACAAGCACTGACCTTCCTTCAAGAATATCGAGGTGGTGTTCCTGGTTGTCCCTGGAATTCAGGGTGAGACGAACTGAAATTGGAGGGTTCCCATCCAGAGTCAGACCTTGTTAGCTTCAGAACAGTTACTGCATTATGAATCTAGCATGAAAGGGAAATCTAGGGAACAGTTTCCACCAGCTGAATGAGGTCTCAGCTGAACTTATGCTTCTCTCCTTGTTACAAGTTTATAAGCCAGGGTGTACACATGGGGGGGCTCCATGGTAGAGATTCTGGTTGATATGCAGAAGGCCCCAGATTTAGTCCCTGGCATCCATAGTTTAAAGGATAAGATACTAGGTGATGGGAAAGACCTCTATCAGAGACCCTGCAGAGCTGCTGCCAGTCGGAGTAAATAATATTCAGTTTGATGAACCAACAATCTAATTCACTATAGGACTACTTCATGTGTCCAGGTGTGTCCAAGTGTGAGCCTTTTGGCTTGAACCAAGGGACAAGAGCAAAAGGGTCTTTAGCCCATGGATTGGAATCTGTGGCCCTAACAGAGCCAGGACAGTGGATCCAGAACCAGAACAGGAGCTGTACCATATATATATTTTTTTCTTTGCTTACCCATATTATATTATTGTGTTTATTTGTAAGCAGCTCTGAATCCTCCAGCAGTTAAAAAAGTAAAACATTCTAACTCTATTCTGTTGGGTTTTTTTCCACAATCTCCCCATTCAGCTTTCTTCAAAAACATGGCCTGCCTGCAGGCAAAGGAGGGTTGCCTTCTCAAGAGCATCGTTTTACTATCACAAAGATAACAATGTCAACTGCAAACGTTCAAGACTCTTGTTCAATTCAGCTTTGGAACAAAGTGCAACACTCCTTTCAATGATGGGAAGAAACACCTGAACAAACAACAAACTCCCCTCGAAATTCAGAATTGGCAATCTTGTGAACAGCAAATGCATTTGCCGGATGATTTATTCCAGTTGGTTAAATAATCAGAAATTATCAACTATTTCCGAGTGGTTCAGGTACAAATAATTCTTCCTTGCCAAAGGTGGAAATAGAATATTGCTATCACCCTATCCCCCTATCACTGCTTCACCGTTCACCTCACATAAACCTTATTTCTAATTAGTTTGAGCTCCACAAGAATCCATCAGGGACTATATAAACATTCTACACCCATACTGTGCATGCCACTTCAGATTTTCCACTAAAACATTACAATATTCCCACTCAATATTCTCAGAAAGTATGCCACATTGCAACAAAAACATACTTTCATAATATTTTTGTCTTTCTAGCTTCTGACATTTTCTCTAGCCTTTAAAAAAAATCACACATCATAACACTTTATTTTTATAACTGATCTAGATTTAATTATTACGTAGCAATCAGACGCATTTGCAATCCATTTTTGAAGAAGGCAGAAAGTACTCAAATTATACCAAATAGCAAATGCTTGAAGTCATTTTCATTTCAGTCTGCAAAATGGACTCCAGTTGCACTCACGCAACTGATGATTTGAATACACCTAACAGAAAATAGTTATCTGAAAATCTGCCAAATGAAAGAGAAGTTTGCATATCTTCTGGCTAT
Organism: Gekko gecko; assembly: GCA_029375565.1. Classification (NCBI taxonomy): domain Eukaryota; kingdom Metazoa; phylum Chordata; class Lepidosauria; order Squamata; family Gekkonidae; genus Gekko; species Gekko gecko. Next base: position 161,639,132 of record JAPDNY010000004.1, on the reverse strand, counting down.
CTTTTAATGGGCACGTTCAATATTTACAGTGCCGTCCTAAACAGAGTAACATCCTTGTAAGCCCACTAATTTCAATGCACACAAAATGTGTAATTATTCATATTGGAGGCCCCAGTCAGACATAAAACCTCAACACCAGCACTGCACAATCTGGCTCAGCTAGGGCTCTTTTTGTAGCAGGAACTCTTTCACATATTAGGTGACACACCCCTAATGTAGCCAATCCTCCAACAGCTTACAGTAGCCTCTGTAAGAAGAGCTCTGTAAGCTCTTGGAGGATTGGCTACATTAGGGGTGTGTCGCCTAATATGCAAAGGAGTTCCTGCTACAAAAAGAACCCTGGGCACAGCTAAGTTTTCTTTATGTGGAGACTCTCTTCACCATGAGCAGCTCTTGCCTGGCCCTGTCATTAAGCAGATGTTTACCACATTATATTGTTGATTGCATGTACCACACTGGTCTAACTGCATTGTTTTTGATTGTGTGGTGAGTCTGGAGTCTCAGTGAGAAAGGTGGGCTACAAACTAAGTAAGTAAATAATGGATGATTAAAAAGCAATACATCAATAGACACCAACATTGCCAAAATCATGCACAAGGCAGACTTTCATTCACCTTATTGGTAGTGCAGTATCTCTGTCAGTCTCCCTGCATTTTTCTCATTTGTGAGGTAGTCAAGCAGAGAAATATGGAGAGTAAGGCACAGAGGATATTGCTACCAGACCAGACTATTAACACAGCCATTTTGCATGTGGTCATTCTTGGTCTTGGCTGATATCAAGGATATCCTGCTGCAGGAGGATATTTACATTCCTGTCTTTCATTAATGCATATATTTTACATACTTATTAACAGTCTGAAACCGAAGCTTAAATTATCAGGAAATAATCAACTTCCTGCTTATTATTTTAACTCCCCTTCTCAAGAACATAATTGTCCAGGATAAGCTTTCTATAGGATGAGGCTGTGCGCTAAGCGTGGAATTGAACACATCTCTCCCCCCACCCCCTCTCTTCAGAATCCTACATTCTTCCAATGTTTCTCTCTGGACGCTCTTTGGAGTAAAGTGGAAACATAAACAGGGAAGTGTCCTGCTCTGTGATTAATGAACGTGTCGGAATACATGAAACAGCCAAAGCAACAGATTCAAGCCTGTGGAGAACATGAAAGAAAATGAGAAAGAATTTCTTACCGTTGCCAACTTCATCAAAAGCTCCGATAGCAAACGAAAGCCAGTGGTCCACAGGGAGATAGCGCCCTGGTATTCACGCCTGGAATGAGATAAAGGGTCAAAAGGAAATGGGACACTTCTGTACCCAAATGGTGTTACATTTTGCAAATTCACGAATAACAAGGCAGTACTATTAAGATAAATGTCCTTTTTATGGCTGTTGGGTATCTCCCTCCAGGAGCCAGGGATGCCACTCCAAACAGTGCTGTAGGGAAGATAGAGCAGGTTGCAATGAGGGCATGCTCCATCACACTTATGCAGCGGCGCCTTTAAGGCCAACAGAGTTTTATTCAAAGTGTAAGCTATCATGTGCAAGCAAAAAAAGAGGGTGGGGGCAGCCGTTAGGAGGGGCTACTCAGAGCTGAGATGCATATGTAGCGTTAGACTCTATCTTCCTTCTCACAGCTCTTTGTTAACTCTTGCATTTGCCTGCTAATTTGCTGCCATCCATTGATCTTACCGGCCACCTGATCCAATTTCAGCTCTGCGTAGGCATGTTGACTCTGAGTGGCGCCTCTTAAGGCCTGCCCCCCTTTCCCCCTGTATGTAGCCCTTATGGAAATTTTATTCCAATTTGTTTGAAGAACAATACTTATCTGAAGAGGTGTGCGTGCACATGAAAGCTTATACCTTGAATAAAACTTTGTTGGTCTTAAAGGTGCCACTGGACTCAAACTTTGTTCTACCTAACTTTGAGGACTCTGGAACTCGATGAACCAGCGAAGGGAGGTTAAGATCCCCAAGTGGTTAATAAATCACCCCAACCTCACTGAAACTAACTTAATTAAAGCCATCAATTCCCACCCTGATAGCAGAACCCAAAGGGAGGGCATGGACTTCCCCTCTGACAGCCTTTCAGCATATTTAGATGTCATAGCTAAGAAAACTAGTTCACTACCATGAAAATACCTCTGTCCATATAGATGCATATCCACATTTTCAAAAATTACTTTGATAATTTTTTTGTAGCAAAGAATCCTCCTTTCCTTCGAGAAGGATTTTGGAGAGTTCTATTCTGCCCCCCCACTTCTTTCTTTGGCATACCAAATATGAATACAGTGACCAGGATCCAAAAAATTGCACAACTGGTTCCCCATGGCTGAGAGGACCTTTGGACATGTTGCTTCTTACTCTCCCCTGCCATGGCACTTGGGAAAAGCCTCTGTGGAAAAAAGAGGGGACTTTACAGGAGGCCATATGATGGCCGAGTTCAGACTGGCAGTTTGCCCCGAGAGATGCGCGTTTCAGCAATGTTTCACAAGTGGATTAAAGGGGGCATTCACACAGGCACATCTGTCCAGCATTCCCCAGCCGTACTCAACCCGTCTTGTAACGCTTTGTTCCCGAGTTAAAAAGATACTTGTTAAAAGTGGTATCAAACCCCAGAAAGTGTGTCTATCCTGCATATATCCTGCACCAACACATAAATCCTGCAAAAATCCGCATTTTTGCTTGTGTGCTTATGCACATATGCACTTATGCGCACATGCGCTCATGCACATAAGCGCATAGTTCCAGGTTAGCGAAACAGAAAGCCGTGACTTACAGCCGTGCCTTTGGGCCAAGAGTGTGAACGCTCCCTCACGCCTCCTCCCCGGTATGCTCCCGCATCAGTTGGTGCAGTGTGACCGGGAAGACCCGGAACAGTTTGTTCTGGGGCTTTTTTGCCACGACTCTCTCCCGCTTCAAACTGCCAATCTGAACTCAGCCAATGATTACCTGATCGGGGGATGGGGGGTGGCGGTACAAATAGTACTGAGCTCACCTAAAACTTTGACTACAGTGATTTTTTTTACCCTGTCCACTTTCTTTTAAATACGTTTTTAAATGCTATTTTTTTAAAAAATGTAACATGCACGGCAGGCTATAGGATGCAACCTGCATACTGGGAGCGGACGGGAGGGCTATCCATCTATTCCCAGCTGCTATGAATATGAGATGTTTACCAAACTGTACGGCTCACTGATGTGGTTCATCCATCTGCAAAGCTCACGTTTTATCTGTGTTCCAACCCTGGGTGATGGTTGTTGTTTTCTCCCCCACTTGGGATCAAAGGAATGCACACGCACAAACTATTTTTAAGGGTAGGTTCAATTTTGGGTTTGTCAACCATGACAGAATGTCACTTTAATCTGTCCTTACAAAAGTTGGGATTCGCAGGCGGCATGTTCAGGTTGCTGGCATATTATGCATTTTATTTCTTCCAGCCATGCTGATAACATTAAAGGAAACACTGCAGAAAAAAGGATGGTTATCATCTTCCCGCAGCTACATAGAGGGTGAAAAGAATTTGTTCTTTGCCAACAAGCAACATTTCCTGGATTTTTTTTTTTAAAAAAACATGCTTATAGCACCTCCAAAGCATTACCATTCTGTTTCTTTAGATTCCTAATCTAACTGTTCCGATTGGGTAAGAACCTTATATAGGCATTCTATTAAAAACCAAAGTCTGAACGCTACTGAGTAGCTGTAAACAGATACCGTTACTGGGGTTTATGTAAGCATATGAACTGATTTATATGTTTTACATTTCTATCTATTGAGTGGAAAACCTACCATTTTAATGGTAATCTGGCTGAACTCCAAGCATTATAAACTTTTACCGATTTCCTGCTTTCTTCTTTTAATTTCCTCCCCTGATTTATGAAATCTTTTTTTAAAATGTTTTCAAATGGTAAATATGCTTACAATTTCAATTAGGCTGCAGATTTATCTAACTAACGAGCAATCAAACTATTTGAAGATATTCAGATTTAAGGGAGAGAATGCAGATATAACACTTTTAAATCTGAATTATTAAAGAGAAAACACAGTGGGGTTGTTCTTATCTCCATCTGATGGAGGGGGCCGTTCCTTAAATACTTCTTCTGTTTTATGTACCCTTTGTACCATTTTATAGAGCTGTTAAGAATAGCTCAAACTAAATATTATCCTAAAGCACCGAAAAACCCCACTTCAGTAAAAAACAGGTTTATCCAAATTAACGAGACAGTAAAAAGATAGCACCAGAAAGCAATGGGTATACACACCTGAATTAGAAAGAAAAGCAATAGCAGCGTGGCATTAGAATTTGTTTTAAGAACTGAAAAATCTGTTCCTATGAGATAAACACTGATGCCATGACTCAGTAATTCCTTGGAGACAATATAATGCATACAAAGTGCTCCTCTCTGTGAACTGACTGTCTCATTCATGCCTATTGAGGCACATTCACATTCCTTGGTTGTATCTGTTACCTCTTTGAAAATCATGGGGGAGACAGAGGTTGATTTTGCACCTATCTGTTTCCTCACAGTTTTTCTACAGCCACACCAGGAGGTTAATCTCCTCTACACTGTTCAGAAGTGAATCCCATTTATTTAGTGGGGATTACTCCTAGGGAAATGTTCTTAGGACCATAGCCTGCATTTACTGGTAGGATCCAAGCAACTCCCCCCTTTAATAACAATAGAAAGTACAAGTGGGGACCTGCAAGAAACTTGCAGGAGTGGCTATCTTATTCCCCTTACTTCTGCTTCTTCCCCTTCTCCCCCTACTTCTCCCACACTCTTTCTCCTTCCTGCCATTCCTCTCCTTACTCTCTTTCTCTCTACTACATGCCTGTCACTTCCTTTCTGCCCCCAACCCATCACTCTTTCTGCCCCTGTCACTCTCCTGGCCTCCCACCTACTCCCCCCCCCCATAGCAGCACCAGCCACTCTCCAGGAATCACTACAGATTGCCTAAATACAAAGATCAGTTCCTCTTATAGTTAACAGCTCCATGTTGGAAAATTCCTGGAGATTCGGGGGTGGAGCCTTGGGAGGATGAGGTTTGAGCTTGGAAGTCACTTCAGCAGGGTATAATACCATAAACTCCACCCTTCATAGCAGCCATTTTCTCTGGGGGTACTGCTCTCTGTCATCTGGAGATCTGTTGTAATTCCAGATCTCCAGCCCTCATCTGGAAATTGGCAACATTCATTCCTATGAAGGAAATGGATGCTTTGAATGGTTGAGTCTATGGCATTATATCCATATGAAATCCCTCTTCGCCCCCAATCTCCACCATCCCCAGGCTCCACCCCTCAAATATCCAGAAATTTCCCAACCTGGAGTTGGTATCCCTATCTCCTTCCCACCCAACAGCCAACTTATTTTTATCTGCTCCTCTGTCTTCAGCTTTCTGTTTCCTTTCCCCCTGCAGCTTCTACTGAGGAAAACTATGGTATTTCTTCACAGTGGGGACTAGAGTAGTTGACATTATTCTCTCCTCCTTTTTATACACACAACAACTCTATGAGGTAAATTAGGCTGCAAGTATGTGACTGGTTCAAAATCACCCAGTGAGTTTCCACAACAAGATGGGGATCTAAACCTGGCTCTCACAAACCCTACTCAAAAGCTCTGATCATTATACTACATTGACTTTCATAGGGTGGCTGCTGTTGAACAGTAGCAAGCAGCCAGGCCTAGCTGAACCATGCAAGTCAGGTGGCATCAAGTCACCCAGAGGGTGCTGCTAGGCCTAGGATTGCCAGCCTCCAGGTGGGACCTGGAGATCCCCCAGAATGACAACTGAACTCCAGACATCTGTCCCCCTGGAGAAAATAGGTGTTACATTATATCCAGCTGAGGCCTCTCCCCTCCCCTCCTTTTTATTACAAAAATTTAGGAGTTATTACTAAAACATTTTTTGTAGAGTCCAACATTGCATCTTGGTGTTTTCATATTATACATTAAAAGACCATTTTTGTTTCCTTTGAAGTTCTGCAAGACTCTAAAAACAAGACAGCCTGCCTAATAGGTAATCTAAATTTAAGGAGAAAGCACCAGCACAAGATGAAGATCTATAGAAACACTGTACCACAGACATCATTATTCCAGAAATATACATCACATACGTACAGCACTCCATATATACATTTGTCCTATGGAAACAGATTGAAATGCAAATGCAAACTGTAACACTGAGTGCTCAGCACTGATATAAAAATCACTGGGTTTTTCAAATGACCCACTAAAGAAGAAGATCGGCAAGCCACTGGGGCACCGTTAATAGATTGAAAGCGAGCACAAAAACACAACGTGTGATGCAGGGCACCAGTCAAGACACATAAAGCAACAAAATCGCCATGCAGCTTAATTAACATTACAAGGAAAAATAGCTTCCCATATTTTAGGGATTATAATGGCAGGGAGGTTTTTTTTGTTTCTCCAAAGGCTGAAGTGATTAAAATAACCAGCACTGGGCCGTTTGTTGCAAGTGCACACTAATAAGGCCTGGTAGGGAAAGACATTACACTCCCCAATTATAGAACAAGCTGCCTCTTTCTATTGCAGGGAGGAACTCTCAGTGGGCCTTTAAATTTTCCTTAAAGGCTCATTTCTTCTCCACAGCCCTCCTTTAGGCTTGCCCCCCCTTTTAAAATAGGAAGCTGCTGTTTGCATTATTGCACAGTGCCATCTGAAATAAAACACTGGGGGTTTTTTGCTACCAAGTAAGGTTTCTCTGTGCTGGAGAGGCATGGAAGGATTTTATATTTCCGACCATACCGGATAATCATAATGAAGCCAGTAAAAGAGCATGCAACAGTTTACAGAGTAGCAATTTAGCCGCTGTAATGATTAGTTTAGCTGCATACTATGCCGGTGTATAGTGTTTCATAGCAGGTTGGACGTCAGGTTCCTTCACAGACCATTCTGTCTTGGTAGCATTTACTTTAAAATTAAGGACATGTTTTAAGAGAGCCACAGCCTTGAAATGTGGTCATCCGTCCCCCACCCCCCCGGCCATCTTTTTTAAAAATATATTTACTTTGCTGCCCACAAATTTTGAAATCTTTGTCATTTGGACAATGAGACCAATTCTATCCAATTGAGTTTTGAAAGAATATCATTTCTAAGTCCTGTGGCCTTTGGACTGTTGAAGTAGAAAGAGCCAGTGTGGTATTAGAGTGTTGGACTAGAATCTAGGACACTCTAGGTTCAAATCCCCATTTTGGTATGGAAGCTTGCTGGGTGGCCCAGTTACACTCATTCATCCCAACCTACCTTAAAGGGCTGTTGTGAAGACAAAACGGAGGAGAGAGGAATGACATAAACTGCTTTGCGTCCCCATTGAGGAGAAAGGCGAGGTATAAAAAATAAGCACTACACTCCAGTTATAGTTTTGGAAACATGGCAAGCATTGGACAACCATTTTGGCGATGTTCTGAAAAACCACAGGAAAAACTTGGGGGGCGGGGAACCTAGGAGAGCTAAGATCAGAAAACCGGGCTGAGTCTGAGTGAGGAGGGAAGATCGATGCAGTTAAGAAGCCAATCTGAAGCAAGAACCCCATGCAGAAAATCTGAGTGGGTAAAAGGGTAACTAAGTGCCATCAATGTTCTTGATTCTTAGGAAACTGAAATACATTGCAGTCATATACATTTTTCCATTTTTCCTGCTTTCATATAATCAGATATCTTTTTTATTTTACATAAGGTATTATTTACTTAAAGGAAGTGCTCAATGTAAATAGGTCTAGGCTTCTTATTCAGCTTAAACATTCCTTACAATAACAATCCATAGACATTAAAATAGACACAGTGTCCGGGGGCTCGCATGGCCTGAGGAATGATGGGGACAACATCCAAGTTGTCCTCTCTTCCCCTGGGACAAGGAATGGCCTCAGAGCACACACCTGGACTTAAAGTCTATGTCCCCTGCATCTGGCTAGATGCCATCCCAGATGCTATCTACTTTGTCTGTACCTGGCTGACCACTGTCAGAGATTGCTCCAGTCGGCCATACCCAGAGCCCACTGAAGACACCTGGAGCTCAGCTAGAGGATCCACTGTCCAGCCCCACCCTGCAGGCCTTGACAACATCCCGGGCCCTGCAAGAAGCCAAATGGGCTCCAACAAAGCCCAGAGTCCCACAGGTGACCTTCCTGCAACTGCCAGCAGCACACGGAGCCCTGGACCAGGCACAGTAACAGGAATGTGGTTGAGTGAACTGAGGTACCAGGTGGTTGATGAAGATAGGTGGGGCATGAGACGTTCTGCATGTGATCCACCCTCGATTCCAGGAAAGCCTGGAGAGGCAGGGGTGGGAGATAAGGGGGAAGGGAGGAGAAAGCCCAAGCAGTAGAAGGGAAGCACTAGTCCCTGAAAGGCAAGGCAGACTGCCAATCCCCTGGTGGGAAAGGTGAGTGGAGCCAAGTTGGGAAAGGTTAAATGGGGAGCCAGACCTGAAGGCCCAGGAGGAAAATGGAGCTAGTGCCAGATGGGTGGGATCTGATGGAGAAGAGGCAGACATAGGTGCCCCTCCCATTCTAAGGGCTCCCCAGCTCCTCCTCAACCACAGCCAAGGGAGGCACAGTCTGGGACAGACACCCCAAGCCTGACACACAGTTAACTCACTGTGTGTGCTAGAAGTGACGTCTCTAGCAATGGACTGGCTATGTAATTTTGTACCTGCATCCCCATAAGTGGTCTGTCATAAGAGAATTAAGAAAGGAAGGGGAGAGTGATAATTACCGATCCTGACGGAGTCTGCAGAAGCAGCAAGTTGACGAGCAAAATGGCCAGCATTTTGGGAAGTAAGAGAGGAGATCCTACAGGCAAGTGGGGGTGTGAGGAGGGATCCAACACACACAACTAGGTTAGCTGGGCGACATCGTTATAGGGCAAAACATATCCTGAGGCAGGTTGACTCACGGCAGGAGGACAATGACTCGATGGTTCTATCAGAGGTAGACAAAGAGATGAGAGAAGTTTGATGGCTCTACAAGCACTGGATGGGAAGGGTGATTGTGAAGGTGAGTAGACTTAAGCATAGATTAATTGCTGCTTAAGCAAGCATAATGAATGAAAGGGAAGATGGGATTGGGTGTTGATGGGGTTGACTGAGTGAATCAATAGGTCCTGGATGACCTATCGTTCTAAGTTATTTCATCTCTCCAGGGCAAAGAGGGGGTAGTAGTCAGCCAGCCGCTCTGACTCCTGTCTTGAAATTCATTTCCCAGGCTCATGCCTGGCTGGCATCCATCTTGGTCCATTTTGGCCCAAGCAGTGCCCTGCACTTATGGTATTGGGGTGATATTTGGAGGGGTGTTTCTGCCTCTTTAGGTTATAAACCACCCCTCAGTGAGAGAAGGGGTCTGACAGCTAATATCTTTTAATTTGGTTTTAGCTACTGAATTCCAAGCAGAACTCCATTCAAAGAGTTTAATCTAATACCATGGTGTTTTTTTACAGAGGGGGAGGATTTAGGCTCAACAGGCGATGCCTGGCAACTGGCGGGAGGGTTGTGGGCAGTGACTTGGGGGAGGCATGACTGTGGCGCTGCCTCATTTCCAGTCAAAAGAAGAAGAAGCAACTATGGACTTTCCAGCAGTTCCAAGAGCTACTCTTTGTCACTTCTGGTTTGTTTGTTTTTACCCAAAGTGATGTAGCAGCACACACAATGCCGTTGTTTGTTTGTTGTTGTTGTTTAAAAAATATCCTCCCTATCAGTGGCTATTCACCACGATAACTAAATGTAGGAAGAGACAGTATATGGTAGGGGTGAGGGTTGGATTGCATATGTAGCCAACATCATTATTTTTGGCTTGATTCATCTTTGCCACTCTCATTGATGCTTCTTATGTTTCTTTTGTGCCATTTATATGCATCCAATGTTGAAAAAAATATGATTGATTTTAACAGGAAAAATTGGGTATGAGGAAAAGAATGTCTGCCAAAGGGGGAGGGCTGAATATGTTTCTCACAAGGAGGAAGTTAAACTGCAATAGGAATATTCAAATCCAACCAGCTAGCTTGTGCAATTGGAACTCATGTAGGGTTGCCAGTCTCCATGAAGGTCCTGGAATTCTATCTGAATTCTCCAGAGATCAGTTCCCCTGGAGAAAAATGGCAGCTCGGAAATGCTGATCCGATAGCATCACATCCCTGCTTAACTCCCTCCATTTCCCTAGGCTCTGCTCCCAAATATCCAGGAATTTCCCAACCCAGAGTTGGCAACCCTAGTCTCATCCCTGGCTAAATGTAACCCCCAGGTCGAAAGGGAGAATATCGGTCAGACAATGGAGAAGGCTTATATATCTTTGTGCCCGGCTTGTGGACTCCCCGGAAGCCTTCATCCTCTCCCTGAAGAAAAAAGGATGCTAGACTAAGATGAGTCCATAGCAGAGCTCTTCTTCTGTTTTTACTCACTAATTTTACCAAAATGGAAAAGAAAAGAAACTTAGTAGGTTTGCTGCCACTATATAAAAGGACAAAAATAACAGTGTATTTTTTTTAAAAAAAGATATTAGTAGTTAAAACAAAAATTGCTCACTCTGACAGCCCAAAACCCAGAGGAAACAATTTCAGCCAATGCTCTCAATTTCATGTGAAGAAATGTCTCTGCATATATTTGCATCTGATCTTTGCAGGTGGCACATGCCTGTTAGGAATTCTAGCACCTGGCTCTGACTTTCAAGTAGGTTAATATCGGCACACACGCACCATCAGGGGTGACAGTTGCTGAACCCATGGATCCTGCTCAGTTTGGGGACTGCAGTTCTGAAACCGGCTTGTACACTTGACAGCCAACCTTAAAAATGTGTTAATGTTTATGCGTGCCAATGTATGCTCCTCTCTTACTGCAATGACACACATAATAGTTGAAATCTAAAAATAAACTCAAATGTCTTACCCAGTCATTTGACATGAAAGAAATATTGCTACTTCAAGTGAATATTACCCCCAAAATAACAATCTCCAAAACATTTGGGATACGTATTAGATCACTCCCTTCTGCATCTGGAGAACATGAAACTCTGATACTGTATTCGCACGGAGCAGGTAATCTTTCTGAGTTATGGAATACATAAGTAACATCAATGATTATTTGTTACTGAAATTTTAAGAGATTATAGTCAGTTTTATAACTGTATTTGCAACAGCTGCTGCAATTTATGGTGGTTCGTAGTCAGGACATCCAGAAAAACACAAGTTTTCCCATGCTAGATGGAAAGATCATTTAAGATGGGTGTGCTTCCATTCTTAAATTGTTCAGGGATAAGTAAAAGGCATCAAAATTAACGCTGTGTGGATATAAATAGAAAAGTTAAGAAAGCTCTTGAATGTGTTTGCCACAATGTCAAAAATGCTGATTTCAGCTTTGTTGAAAATATGTAAATACAAGAAGCGGGACCTACGATACCCCCGAGGGGGAGTATTCCTAAAGGCTCCCAGCCTGCAGAAGCAGCTCTGCAGCTAAGCCTTCTCCCCCCTCCAGCAACAGTGGTGAGACCTAGCGCCTCCCAGCCGCTGGGCCCATTGATCTCCCCCCTGCCAATCTCTCCTCCCTCTGGGCACTGGTGGTGAGGCCTGAGCACATCCCAGCTGCCAGGCCCGCTGCAGAGTTCCCAGAGCATTCCCTGAGTATGCACAGGGCACACTCTTTTACTTTTGGAGGAATCTAAATATCCCCTGTACAGTTTTTAAAACTTTTCAGATTTTTCTGCACACCTGAGGACTGCCCCAAGTGTGCAGGAAAATCTCTCTGACCCCCCAAGTGCCCTCGATGTGCAGATTTAGATATCCGCAAGGAGGGGGCAACTTGACTATTAGATATATAGATAATCTAGCCCGGCACCTTAGAGACCTACAAGATTTTCGGGGTGTAAGCTTTGAAAGTCAAAGATCCCTTTATCAGATACAGGAGGGGAACATAAGAACATAAGAGAAGCCAATATTGGATCAGGCCAGTGGCCCATCCAGTCCAACACTCTGTCACACAGTGGCCAAAAATACCAGGAGCCATCAGGAGGTCCACCACACTAGAAGCCCTCCCACTGTTGACCCCCCAAAGCACCAAGAATACAGAGCATCACTTGCCCCAGAGTCCCTATCTATACCTTGTGGCTAATAGCCACTGATGGACCTCTGCTCCATATGCTTATCCAATTCCCTCTTGAAGCCGTCCATGTTTGTAGCTGCCACCACCTCCTGTGGCAATGAATTCCATGTGCTAATCACTCTTTGGGTCAAGAAGTACTTCTTTTATCCTTTTATCCTTGACTCTCAAAATCTTATACCCCCTCAAATCTTGTCGGTCTCTAAGGTACTACTGGACTCGAATCTAGCTTTTCTGCTGCAGACCAACATGGCTGCCCTCTAAGATAATCCCTAATTGTGAGTGATAACTGGATGACCAGTTAAATTGTCAAATAATTTTAAATTGTGTCACAAGTCAAATAGGCACACACACAGCAGTTTGGCTTGCAAGCTTGTCTGTCAAATATCAAAGTGTGTGGCAAATTCGATAGTAAAAAAAGTCCAAGCCCAGCCAAAGGTCAGGTCAATCGAGAATCAGAAACAAACAACAGGTCTAGAGGGGTGAGGCAGCGACAGTGTCAGGTCAGGTTCGAAGTCAAGGTCTATGGAAGGCAGGCAAGCTAGCGTTAAGCATAAAACATGTTGCAGATCAAGTGAAGAGTCAGAATTAGCAAGGCAACGTGAGGAGAAAGCAAAGTACAGGGTCAATAGGCAAGAGTCAGGAACCAGGAAAATCAGAACTAGGATAGTTTTCCCAATATGGACAAGCTGATCAGACTAAAGGCCGAGAGGTAGCAAATTTGTACCTCTGGGACAGATCTTCACGCAGGTCCTCCCAGTACCTCTCTAGAGATTTTTTTCGGCAAGGCGTACTCCCATCTTGGGGAATGTGCTGTGGGATAGAGGTGATTCGGCCCCTAGGGCCGCAGTCCTAAGAACACTTCCCTGAGAATAAGCCCTGTTTAATAAAATAGGACTTACTTTAGAGTGGGCCTACTTAAGATTGCTCCCTGCGTGTTTGTATAAAGCGCCATCAAGTCTCAGCTGACTTGTGGAGACCTAGAAGGGTTTTCAAGGCAAAAGATTTACACTGGTGGTTTGCCATTGCCTCCCTCTGCATAGAGATCCCTGGCATTTCTTGGTGGTCTCCCACCCAAATACTAACCTGGGCCAATCCAGTTTAGGTTCTGAGATCTGATGGGATCAGGCCAGCCTGGGCCATCCAGGCAAGGCAGCTGGCCCCAGCTTCTGAACTCAAACTACCTTATCATCTAACACTATAAATACTATATTTTAAAAAATCAGTCAGCTTTGAGTTTGAATATTTTGGAGAAGATAAACAATGGTCCTGGTCACATGAGCGAGATAATCTGGGGGGGTGGGGGAGTGAGGCTTTTTGTCTCAGAGGAAAATGAAGCACAGTAGCGTGATCAGATGTTCCCCTGAGGCTTCGTGTTTAGGCCCTCTGCCGCCGATCACACATTGATGGTGAAGCGTGGCAAAGGGGAGGGGAGAAGTGGCATGGCGCGATCACACATGCGGTGATCGCAAGCCGCCGCTTCCCAATGGGTTTTTCCCCCCAAGCTGGAGTTCCCACATGCGCATGACCACGGAAGTGCATGACCAAGGAGGCTTAAAAAAAACACATCCAGTGTGAGACAGGATGCAGATGGGCACCAGATGTGATGGGATACCAGCACTTCCGCGATCCGAGGTCTGCCCGCACCCAGGAAATACTGCACTTTCCCAGGTATCTTTTTTTTCTCTGCTTCTTCGGCTGACTGATACAGGTTGCCAACGGGTGTGGGACGCTGGCCAGATGTTTCCATGTGACTGCACCCATAAAATTCACCCGGCATTCGTCCCTGTCATATGGCTAATTCTGCGTGTGACCAGACCCAATGTTTGGCAGGCCAGGGGAAACTCCCTCACCAAAGACCTGATCAATACCACCGTTCATTTTCTAATGGGGCTATGAAGGGAGGGAGTGTGTGTGTGTGTGTGTGTGTGTGTGTGTGTGTGTGTGGAGAGAGAGAGAGAGAGAGAGAGAGAGAGAGAGAGAGAGAGAGAGAGAGAGATGGCATTGATTGGTAGTGAATACTGGCACCTTTTTTGAAGCTCTCCCAAGTCCTGAGAGGGAAATTGGTGCAACTTTATATATAAGTACTGGCACCCGATCTTTTCTTTTCTTCTTCTCTAATAAAAACAGCACTGGGGCTATGCAAAACAGCACTGGGGCTATGCAAGTGCCACCCCAACAACTGGACTGGGGGGAAGACCATTCATGTATCATTTGTCAGTGCAATTCCTCATGCCAACAGGGATATGTCAAGACTGGATTACTATCATACATTTTATGTGGGTCTCCTCTTGTAGACACCCCAAAAGCCTTCACCCAATTCAAAATGTTGCAACAAGATTAGTGACCAGCACAAGCAACATTGACATATCACTCATCATACAAGAAATATCTTGGCTTCATTTCCAGCTGAAACTCTCTTTTGTCCTACAAATTGTAAGGCTATGGTTACACAAAAGATGAGTCCTGTATGATCTTGAGATCTACCTCAACTCTGGTTACCACACGCTGAAACAAGGCAGCTGATGACCAAAGACTGGGCCATATTGATGATGGTACCATGCTTGTGGAATTATTCTTCTTGGGCAACATTTACCTGGCCCCTCCATTGTTGGTGTTCAGGGACTAAGCAAAGACTTTTTTGCTTTACCAGGTATTAAGTCCATTTAGTTGGCTGTTTCATTCCTTTGTTAGTAGTATGTGATTTGAGTTTGCATTTGATTGTTTTACTGAGATATTTTAAACAACTGTAATAAACCACTTGGACTCAATTTTATTTAGAAAAGTAAGGTATCATTCAGATAAATTAAAATAAGTGCGTAGGTAGGTCTGCTTTTGCACCCAAATGCCTTCTAGCTGAATTAGAGAAAATGGCCATTGTTTTTATCACTTTGGAGACTATAAGTACGTATGGGTAGATAATAGGTAGTCAGAGGTGTCATTTTGATCAAATGTTCTCCTCATAATCATTAACATTAGACATGGTAGTGCTTTCATTAGTCACACAGCTAGCTTATTTTTATAGAATAATTTTAATCACCCACAATAATTCCTTTAATTCTTTTTAATTAGCTCTTTTTTTAAAAAAATCAAGAGCAGTATGTTATTATGGCACCAGACCCTTTCCTTTTTAGCCAAAAAGACCAGATTGCTCAGACGCAACACTTTATTTCTGGAATGTCTGAATATATATTTTTTTAAAAATTCCAAATTATTTGTTTCAATTTGAAACAACTGCTATTGTTGCCAACAGCCTCTTCTTATTTTATCACCATAAAACAGTTTTATAATATTTCCATAGTGCAAGATTCCAGCTGGAATGGTGTAGAGGAGGCACCCAAAACGAACAGCGCAAAAAGAATCTTAAAAACCAATCTGACACATAATATTATTCTTTAACATGCATCTCACGTATTTTTTCCTTACAGCTCCCCCCCCATTCAATTTGTTGTATTTTTTTAATATAGTATGCAGGAACCATGTAAGTATAGAAAATAGCTCTGATGTTAGCATTTATTATTTACTTAAAGGACACTTTTAAGCTATCTGTTCCTAAAGTGGCTAATGATAGTCCTGTAAAAACAATGAACTATCCATAAGATTACAATAATAAATACACAAACCACATAGCAATACTGGATCAACAGAAATCTTCCGAAAAGGCCAGTAGGCAGGATTTTCCTCAAAAGTCAGTACAAAGCAGTTAGCACTATACACTAATAAAAAGCAGCACACTCAAAGGGTCAGCATAAAATCAATATCAAAAGGTCAGTGTTACTTTACTCTTTGACCGACAAACAGAGGCTCACAACAAACACAAGTCACCTTTCCTATTCCACCTACTTCATTTATCCCTGGCCTTTCACCCCAGTGGGAATCCAAAGCAGATTACATTTTTCTCCACCCCTCCATATTATCCTTACAGGGTTGGAAGGGGCCATACAGACCTAAGGGCAGCCCTGTGAAGTAGGTTAAGATGTGTGAATGGCCCAAGGTCACTAAATGAGCTTCCCTGGCAGACAAAGGATTCGAACTGGGATCTCTCAGACTCTAGCCTAACACTCTTAAGTACTATACCACGCTGGCTCTCTAAATACGACCACTCTCTTTCCACTCCCAAACTCCAACACCAATGTACACAATCCTTCCTCCTGCAAAACTGGAAATGAATATGCAGAAAAGTTCCACTAGGGTTACCAGCTCCAGATTGGGAAATTCCTGGAAATTTGGGAGTCAGAGTCTGGGGAGGGTGGAATTTGGGGAGGAGAGGGGGTTAATGCCATAGATCCCACTTTCCAAAGCAGCAGTTTACTCCAGGGAAACTGATCTCTGTTGGCTGGCAATGGTTACCTTGGGAGTCCGAAGATTGACAGGCGGATTTTACGGACACGTTCACACCGGCACATCTGGCCAGCATCCCACACCCATCAGAGACCTGTAGGAGGCAGCCAAAGAAGCACAGTTAAAAACCACCAGGTAAACTGCACTATCAAGCGACGGTGTGACGGCCGAGGACGGAGTTCCTGGGGTGATTGCCACAGTGTGCTCCGATGACGTCATTGAGCCCTTGAGGAAGCAGGCTGGCGTCACTGAGCCCTCGAGGGAGCAGGCTGCAAGGTAAATACTCCGCTTCACCCGCCATTGCATGGGATCACGGAGCAGCGGGTCAAATTACCGCGCCACAAATAGCCTCCCTCCCCCCGCATGTTTTCCGCCACATCTGACCGGGACCAATCAGTTGTAATCCCAAGAGATCTCCAGCCACCACTTGGAGACTGGCAACCCTAGGTTCCACACAACTTTGCATTCCAGCACTCTTTCCATTCTGCTGTGTGTGGCTTTGATGGGAGGGATCCTGCTGCTGTTTTGGACTGGCGGTGCAGTTTTGTTCCTGCATCCCCGTAAGTGGTCTGTCACAAGAAAGCAACACAGCTTGTTTTTCCCTTACCAGGTTGCTTGTATGCCTTGTACGCTGAAGGCATATCAAGGGCACCAAAACTTGCAATGTCCATCGTTCTAAATGGAGTTGTTGCTGCTCTTTATCTTAGGACACAGAACAGCCCACCTCTCTTACGCTGCCAACTCACAGCCATTCCTCACAGAAGCAGGCTGAGATGCACACAGACCCACAGCCGGGACGTTTTTGTTCGGGGCATTTAAAATTTTAAGGGGACAGTTAAATTACAGTTAATTAAATTAATCTGAATGCCTTTCTTTAAAGGGGGAGGCTCTGAGCCTGTTTCTAGCCCTTCCTTTCAAGGGACAGGGGCAGCGAGCACGTCAGTTCCTAGAGAAAACAACTCAGAGGGCATCTGAAGGCCTTTTGAGTTCCCTCCCACAGGGCAAGAAAGCTTAGAAGGGCACTCAAGAGCAGCACCTTCAATACATCTCCACCAGTCCCCCTTTCTGCTAGTTGAGTCCTACTGTATAGCACCTAGGCCATGGTGAGTCTTTCAAAAGCATTCCCCTGAGCCTTTGGGAAATGTATTGATGGTGCCACTCATGAATGCCCTTCTACGCTTTCTTGCCCTGCAGAAGGGAACTCAAAAGGCATTTAAATGCTTTCTGGGCTATCTTTTCCCAGGTCCCATGATGCCTCCCCAATTCCACAGTGGGGGAGAGAGGGAAGACTCCACAGTGCCACTGCCTGTGGGGTTCTATCCTTAAAAATAAGGCTTCTACCAAAAAAAATTGCAAAAAATACCCCCCAATAAGGTTTCTGGCATGGTTATTTGTGGGACAGGGCTTTAAATGAAGGGGGCAGGACCCCCAAATGCCCCATTGTAGCCACAGGCCTGGATGCACACAAAGGCCTGAGCTACAGATGTGAAAGAGTTAGAGGGATGGAGTGGCTGAGGGGTATGTTAGCCTCGTTTCTGAACATATTATTGCCTGTGAAACTTCCATTAGCATTGTAATAAGACTGCAGCCTACTGTGTTAACTTTTACACATTGTTGACAAAGATCTTACAAGCTCAGTGGAAAAGCCTTTCCTGAAATGGCTTTGATATGCATATACAATTTGGATACAATCCAGAAGGAGATAAGCACACTTAAGGCATAGTGAAATCAATGAGAATTAAGAATTTACATTCCATTAATTTCAGTGGAACTTAAAGCCTGCTTAGTCTTCTCTTGAGTGCACTTCCAGGGCACAGATGCACAGATACACAACAGTAGTGCTGTGCCCTATAATTACATTCACATTACTTGTGTTTCAAAATATAGAAGGTTGATATGCCAGAGAATTCAAAGCTCGTATTAACAATCAAGGCAAGTGTGTTGTCGAAGGCTTTCATGGCCAGAGTTCATTAGTTGTAGATTTCCCGGGCTGTATAGCATCCTCAGAGGTAGGCAGGTAATTTATAACTACCCCACCTTCCTGAGTAGATATAAATTACCTACCTACCATTTTTCTTCTCACATTGACACAGAGAGTACTCCATCTTTCTGGGTTATACCTCTGAGGATGCCAGTCACAGCTGCTGGCGAAACATCAGGTATTACAATGCCAAGACCATGGCCGTACAGCCTGGAAAACCTACAACTAATCAAGGCAAGTATTCAGCCCTGAGCACTGGATTTCTTGGCTTCTCTGTAATGTTAATATTGGTAAACACAAAATATAGATCCCTCCCCCTGTCCAATATCCAGGGCTTTCCAATTTCTTTTGTAGTTAATCACCTGTGAAAAGTTTCAGTTGTTAAAGCCCCCCCCCCCCCAATCAAGTTCTGACACTTTCAAAATGATCATCTGAACTGTAAGGTATAAACAGTTCTACGAATTCAAACCTCATCCATGTGTAAATTAAGTCTAGGGAGTGATCTCTGAAATGTTAAAAAAAAAGTCATTGTTAAAATAAATGTGATACAACTTTCTTTTTAAAAAATCAATACCTGTTTAAAAGAAATGTCCTGCTGTAAAATGGAGATAATTGTGAAATGGATTAGGAGATTTGGAGGGACTCGCACATTAAGGGAAGATTCATGGCCCTGTCCAGGGGAAACATTTGGGTAGTATAAAGATTTACTCTACTTTCACGGATGGTTATTTTGCTGTTGTTTTCTTCATTTGGCTATCTGAATGGTTACTTTTACTGTATTTAGTTTTATATTGTGATATGTATAGTGGTTATGTTATCATGAGCTGGGGGGGTAAGATACTTTAATAAAGAAATCAGTATCTTTAGGGATAGCTGGGATACTCCTCTCCAATCCTAACTTCCATTTTCAGACATGTGTTTATTTCTCAGAAGCACCAGTTTCTGCCCAACTCCCACTGATTCAATGCTACACATTTTAGCAATCTTGAGTAATAATGTGCACAGCTGTTTTGGAAACACAGCACATTCTTTCATGTTGTGACTTTGTGGTTAGGTAATACTCAATGCCTTTTCACTCAAAGGTCATAAAGCATCCATAGACCATATTAAATTTGTTGCTTTAAAATATTTGCAGGGTAACTACAGTCCTTTCCACATTTGCCTGCCACTCTGGATTTTCTCAGTGTTCAAGTCAAGGTGGATGCAGCAAAACAGCATCCAAAAATCCCAGAGCAACAGTAGGCTGAAACTGGGCTGACCATTGAAGGGAGGTAACATAATGCAGAACCAGGGTGGGGGTGGGGGGACAGAATAAAAAGAAGGTGGAATTTGGTTTTAGTGCAGAATTGCTTGGAGGATACCACAGTGAACATGGATTAAAAGGAAGGCGCAAAAAGGGCCTATGTAGATTTAGAGGAAGAACAGAAACACGGTGTAAATCCCTTTCACCTGTAAGTCCAGCAATGCAGTTGAAACCCCCTTCATATTCCTATGCCATGAAAACTACATATACAGCAACTTTCTACGAGGGATGTCAGCCTCCAGCGGGGACCTGGGAATCCCCTGGAATTCCAGCTCATCTCCAGACTACAGAGATCAGTTCCCCTGGAGAAAATGGATACTTTGGAGGGTGGACTGTATGACACTGTACCCCACTAAACTTTGGAGGGTGGAATGTATGACACTGTACCCCACTAAAGTCCCTCTCCTCCCATGGGCATGATTCCTATACTACCAGGCAACACATCTCTGGAAGAGCTTTGTAGAGCTTGTATAATATGCCAGCTTCAGCTGCTGGAGGTAGAAATAGATTCTGAACCATGTTCCAAAGCATTAGGGATACATACAACAACAGCCTACAAAAGGAAATATATCAGAGGAGAAGTTGGTGGAAATGCACAACCACCATACTTGACAGACCGACCTCCACAGGGATTTTCCCTTGTGAACCTTGATAGAATTTCTCTGCTCTGTCTGGCCCAGACTGCATTTCACCATTCAGCAAAATACCAGCAGCAGAGATAGGCTACCTGTATACCAGTCAAGGTCTAGATGTCTACCCAGCAATCAAGTCCTGCTAACTGGGACTAGAACAACTGAAACCAAAACATCTTACAAAAGGGAAGCACTAGGACTGCCAAATCCTGCAGGGGAAAGACCCAGAGATCTGCAGGTGGAGCATGTGGAGGGCGGCGTTGGGGGAGGGGAGGGACCTCAGTGTGGTACAATGCCACAGAGTAGTAATTCTTTCCATGGGAAACTGATCGCCATCATCTTGAGATCAGCAGTAATTCTGGCAGATTTCCAGCCCCCACCCTGGAGGTAGGAAGCACACAGACTGAAATGAAGCTTGGTATCTCCATCCCTGAGCCATGTCTTGTTGCTGCAATAAACCTAAATAATATTTAGAAAAGTTACAGACAGCCTCAGCCTTTTTATTTCTTCTGTCAGAGAATATGTTCAGATTGAGCATCTCCCCTTTGGGTGAAAAGCAGGCTTTCAATAGATATAGGTAATCAGGCACAGGTTAACTCAGGAGTCCTTACTCCTGCTGGGCCTCCAGGGATGCCAGCCCCCAGGTGGAAGCAGGGGATCCCCCAATTCCCCGGGCTCCTACCCGCCACCAACCAGATGACATTACACATTAGTGACATCATCATGGTGGGGCTGTTGTGCAGCATGTAACCAAATCCTGCTTGAGAAATCGTGTGTCACATTGCACAGAGTGCGATCCCCCTGGTGTGATGACATCACTTCTGTGTGATATCACATCAGGGACATCACGTGTGGTGATACTGCCCTGCCCCCCACTTCCAGGAAGCTTCCTCCCACCCCCTGCCGGCAAGAGGTAAGCACGTGGCAACCCTAACAAGGTCTTGTCTGTGATAAGACAAACTACAGAAATTTCCCTGCATGAACTGGCCTGATGACTCAGGTCTAGGGTTGCCAGGTCCTCCCTGGCCACTGGTGGGGGGTGGAGGGGTAGGGTTGCCAGTGCTAGGCTAGGAAACTCATGGAGATTTGGGGGTGGAACCTGTGGAGGACAGGGACTTCACTAGGGTACAATGCCATAGAGTCGACCCTCCAGATCATCCAATTTCTCCCAGGGAAACTGATGTCTGTGATTTGGAGATGAGCTATGATTCCAGGCAATCCCCAGTTCCTACCTGGGGGGCTTGCATCCCTCAGTCATATAATTGGAGTCCCTGCTCTCTTCTGTGTACCCACACTAGAATAATGGGTTGTTAAGTCATGAAGGGGACTTTTCTTCAGAGACACTATTCAGGCTTTGGACCTCCTCCCAAGGGAGGTCACCTGGAGTCCGATCAGACAGGCAGTTTAATCCACTGTTGTCCCGCCACAAATTAAACCAGGTTATTTTGTGGCAGAGAATCCTGACCTGACTCAACCTTTTTAGCACACTTCAATGCCATTTTATTCCTCCTTGCATAACCAGATGGCAGAAACCAGGGAGTCAGCCCGTCGGCAATTTTTTTTTAATTTGCCCTTAGGAGCATGCCCAGAAGCACTCAGCATGCTGGGATATGGAGTTCATGGGGCTGTTGGCCATTTTCTTTTTAAATTAAGTCCACAGAGCAATCACACAAGCGGTGAAGAGACTGCTGGGAAATGGGGTCCACTGCCATCCTCCCTCTCCTGTTTACCCCTTCCTCAAACAATATTAAAAAGCTGCAGAACAGTGGTGTCTTTCTTTGAGAGTTTTCAAAAGAAAACAAGGTTTTGAGCAGCCCCAGGGGCGGAGGGGGGAGGGATGTGTATATACAGTCACGCGATCCTCACTAACTGTGTGTGGGGGGGGATGGTGGCCAGAAAGCAAGAGCTCAGTGAGATCTGCCTGACGGCTTGGCTGCGTAACAGAGTGACTGGACAACAGGTAATCCATTTTTGAAGCGGCTCAGACCAACAGGACCGGACTTTATCAGGTATAAAAAAACACGGGGCAAGGGGAGGGGGGAATGAAACTCAGATGACTGGGGCATGACAGACAGATGTTGCCATCTGGTTGTGCACTTTAAATCCATAATGGAACAGCAAGGGGAACGGATCAAATTGCCCATGTGAATGCAGCCCTGGTGTCGCCTTTCAAATTTTAGGTATCAAGTTAAGACTATCCTTTTATGCTAAGCCTTTGAGGGATCTGACAGCCATTTTAGCTCCCTGCCATTCTTCGGTCTATTGGTGTTATTCTTCTTAGCTGCTATGTCCTTTCTATGCTATTCTGTTTTTATGATGCCTATTGGTGATCTTCTACTTTTATAATTAAGCAAGCAGGCTTTTGTTCAGGAAAGTGATTAACGTAAGTATGTAAACAAATAAAATCTGAGGTAAATACAGCCACATATGAACAGAGTTGAAAACTATTGTGACCCCTTTCTTGCAAAAGAATTAGTAAAAGCTATTTCCTACAGAGATCAAAGGTAAGAGCCAGGGGTACAATCCAGATGTAGTTAAGGTCATAGAAGGGTCATAACTTAATATAATAAAACTGATAACCACCTAATTTGTATTTATTTCTATGAATTTAGCCTTGCTTGATTTCCTCTGCCATCCAGTTTGGTGAATTTATAAAAGCTTAAATCCCAATGAAACAGAAAGGGATTTTAAGGGGCTGTAGTCCATGTGAAATCTACAGGACACTCTATCTTCAGTGGACTATGAAGACATTCTGGCTTCAGGAGAAAAGAGCAAGGGTCCAGTAGCATCTTAAAGACTAACAAAATATGTGGCAGGGTAGGAGCAGGAGCATAAGAGTATGATCTGAATAATTGAGCAGTGTCTCACAAAAGCTCATACCTTGCCACGTATTTTGTTAATCCTTAAAATGCTACTGGACTCTTGCTCTTTTCTACTGCTACAGACAGACTATCATGGCTACCCATCTTGATCTGACTCTGACTTCAGTGGAGTTAGAAGGGTGTAACGCTGTTTAGGGTTAGATTGTATATCTGCTGGCCATTTCAAATGAGGCTCTAGGTGGCTACCAGTTCCACCATATTCTAGATTAAAAGTGTCAGGAAGATGATTCCTGTAACCATTTCACATCTACCCAATTCCACCCAAGTCTGCTAAGGAAACACCAGATGGTTTCCAAAGAGCCACCATTATCTAGAGGAGCTAAGAGAATGACACTTCTCTGAGTGTTTGAAAGCCAGCCATTCCACTCGAGGCATCTCAAGAGCAGAACTGTTATGATAAATTCTTATTTGCTTTGAGAGGATTTTTTGAAGCCAAAGGTAAACTAAATACCAAAACAAGCTTACACACCAGTTTAAACTTGCTTCAACACATTTAGTTGCTTCACCTAAACAATTCAAGGAACAGCCATTTTGTGAGGGCACTGAAAGCTCTTTACTAGAGCCACCTAGCCCTTTCACAGAGGGACAATTCCCAGGCTTCCTTGCTGAGAGCTAGAACTATCAAATGTGCTTGAAAAATTGGTTTAACGGTATAGTATAGACATTCCCTATGGTTATGGAAATTATATTATTTCTCTTCAAAGTCTTGGTTAGTCTCTTCCACACAACTGCTACATTGGCAATGACAAATAACAAGGCCTTTTCTGCAATGACACCACATCAGCCGAACCATGTCCCAATATAAGCTCCCCAAGCTTATTCCATATAAGGAACATGGTTTATTTCACAAGCATCTGAGTCTGGTGGATTTCAATAATATATTTCAATAGCTGGTTTACACTGCTGTTTCAATTGTTTGCTTTTTGTTTTATGCAGCAAATATAAAGATGTTGCAATGAAGACGATATACAATAAAATCTAAATGCTATCATAATAAAACCACACTTCTCATTGATACCCACCTTGAGTTCTTTTTCTAAAACAAGGGAACATTCACTTTATGAATATATCCATGCATATATTCATTCCGAAATAGATTTCCACGTCTCTGTTGTGCTAGTGAGATGTTTGTTACCAGTTCTGTAAAAGAAGCAAACCGCAGTTCAGTGTTAAAAATAGCGTTTCATGGAAGTGACTTGTATTAATGCAGCATAAAAGGACGGGTAAATGCTAGTCATTCATCAATAAGTAGCCTTAATTTTTGTGCAAATGTGTACAGACGGTTGCATTCACTATTCAGAAAGCCATGGGAGGGGGGAAATCATACAATTTTTGCTTTTGTAATCTGAGCAGTGAGATGCTGGAATTGAATTGTCAGGGAGCCAAGATAGGGTATAACAATGAATAAAGAGCCATTGTATAAAAGATGTAAATGTACTGCATGGGGCTTGTTATGCAAATTAATATCATTTGGAATTTCTGTATACATACATTACTTGGCTCAAGATCAATCGCTCTGCTACTTCTCTTCGAGCCGTTGCATTTTTCTGTACCAAAAAAGGCACGTGACAGCCATGAATTCTCATGTCAAGTATTCTGATGGCTAAAACCTTAGTCTTGTCTTCATTTATATCCCCCACAACTATTCTTCTTTGTTTTTTAATCATGGCCTAGCCCTCTAACTTATCCACAGGCTCCAATAAATGTTTACGATCACTTAAGTTCAATTGTCCGAATTACATTCACTCACGTTTGGCTGCAAGTCAATAAAACCATTTCCAGGTTTGGCATTTAGCCTTGGAAAAAACGTTAACCCTGGTCCACTCTTCTCCCTGCAACAACGTTAGAAGTGCCTTTTTAAAAATGTTTCTTAAGGCCATAAATAATAAAAAATCTTAACTGAAACAAAACCAAAGAAAAAGTAAGCTTAAAGAATGACAGAAAGGAAGACAGTGAAAGAAATATGAAACGGGGTGGGGGGCAGTTAGAGTATCCTCTCAAGAACACACCCTTGGAGTTCTGAATTGTTAACTTTTCCCTTTTGCTCCAGCATTGGGTATCTTGAGAAGAAAATAGTTACTGTGACAAACTAATGGATATAGACATCATTCAAACCAGTTTATGCATATACCAAGTGTCAATGTGAATAGAATTTCAAACAAAAACATCTAAGCAATTACCCAAGCAGGAAAGAATTATATTTGCCCGAAACAAAGGGAGCTTTGTCACCTCCTGACTTCATAGAAATAAATGCACTTGAGTTTGTATGCATGTTCATGCCCTGGGTTGGGTTTCGCCAATTGAACAGGCCAGTCGGGGGTGGGGGGAGCACAGAAAAGGAGAGTAACACATTTTCAGGCGCTAGTGTTAAGAATGTAAGGTCAAGGTCAGGCTGAACATTATACTTCCTTCAAGTACAAGGCTACTGTGTCTGCCAGTTGCCTTTCTTCCAAGTGGGAACACACATGAACATTTAATGTGGGGGGCAAACTCTAGCTCTTTGCTCTTCATTTATTTACTTATTACATTTCTAACCTGCCTTTCCTTTGCATCTAGCCCACATGGCAGCTGAAGTACATAATAGAATCACACCTCGGGTAGTCACTCACCTTACAAATCCATCATCACGAACCAGAAAGGGAGAAATCAAAGCACAGATTGCTTGGCGACTGTCTCATTTGGCTTTTTCCTTTTGCAGTCATCGCATCTGGTACAAACGCAGAAGGAAAGAGAGAAGAAGATAACAGGAGTTATAATAAACACCCTGCCAGACCACCAACTGACTATGCTTGCAAAAAAAAAAATAATCCTGCTTTAGTCAAAAGGAAAATGGAGACCCTCCTCTTTCCCAGACCATTTATTCCAAAATTTCATGCTGGGGCAAACAGATATACCACAAAACAGCTCAATTATGAAAAATGGAACTCGCCATGTTGGGTGTATCTACCACCCCTTGAGGCAAGGATGGTAGCACTGATCCCCTCTGTTTATGAACAGCAACCCAAGTAGAGTAAAAATGCACCTAGATTGCCCATTGCAACTAGGGATGTCTGGACAACCAACAGTTCATCTCACAGCCTGTTTGTCCATTGCAAGCAGGAAGCTGGTTATTCAATGAGAAGCCTGAGTTCTTTGTAAGCCGCTCAAGCCTGTTCACCCGGTCATTTTTGTCCTTATGCAACACACGGTAACTCCCCCCTCCCCTGGCCATTGCCAGCGCCACACTGCACTCCACCACCCCAGTTACTGCACATATACAAAGCTATTTGAATTGGACATTTTCTCGAGGGGAACTGATCTCTATTGTCTGGAGATCCGTTGTATTCTGGAAGATCTCCAGGCCCCGCCTTGAGGTTGGTAACTCCACACTACAGCCGGCAAATACGAAGGAATCCCAGAAAGCAGCCCCTCCTGTGAGGACTTAGTTAAAAAGGAGGTTGGGTTGCTGGGAGATAACTGCCCAGCAACTGGACTAACCTGTAGTTGTCAGGAGGATACCTGCCTTTCCGACTTCGGCTGCCCTTGTTGTGTCATATTGTATTTTCCAGCTGTCTGCTTGTGGCACTATTTTACAGCCTGTTATTCAGCAAGTAACATACGGCTTTGGGGCCCTGGCTGTTCACTTGAAGGACTCAGGAGAGAGCTAGGCCGAGATATGAAGCTACAAATAGACAAAAGTTTTATGATTTCCTTGCACACACTACTTTTACCTTCTTAACTTCTGGAGTTGGTTTCCCCCCCCTTAGGGAGGGGCCAGGTAAAGAAATGCCTTCTCTTGAAGTACAGAAGTGTCAAATTATGCCATTGCCTCATCAAAGTACCCCCCCCCACTCCACCGTTAGTGCAACTGTTTGCATTTATTACCTTGAGCTGGCCACTTTGTGTCAGCTTAAAAAGCAAATTGTGTCAGGCAAAATTAGACTTTACAAGAGATGAAGAAGTTCTGCCGCTTCACATCTCTTTCTCACTGCTTCTCTTAATGTCAAGTATGACAATGTTTGATGTGGCGTTTCTCCCTCATCCTGCCCCAACACACTGATCAATGATGAATGTGAGGTGAGAATAGTCATAGTTTGGCGATGATGTTGTTAAGAAGAAGGGAGAAAGAAATATGGAGTCTGGCATACAGTCTAATTCTCAGAAAAACCTTGGCATTTAACAGCTTCATAGCAGATGCATAATAAGTCAGTTATCTCTGAGCACATTTTACAACCAGTTTGGTGTAGTAGTTAAGTGCAGCCAGTTTGGTGCAGTGGTTAAGAGTGCAGACTCTAATCTGGAATAACCGGGCTTGATTCCCCACTCCTCCACTTGAAGCTGCTGGATGACCTTGGGCAAGCCATAGTTCTGACAAGAGCTGTCCTTGAAAAGGCAGTTCTTGAAAGAGCTCTCTCAGCCCCACCTACCTCACAGGGTGTCTGTTGTGGGGAGGGGAAGGGAAAAGAGTTTGTAAGGTGCTCTGAGACTCTGAGTGAAGGGTGGGGTATAAATCCAATCTCTTTCTCCTCCTTCTTTTTCTTGTCGTCTTCACAAAAGGGTAAAAACAAAAATTGAAATGCATGCTATTGACACCCCTTGAGATTTCTACTTCTCCCCTCACCCCACTTTTTAACTGGCTGCTGAAAGTTTCTGATAGGCACAGAGCACCAGAAATAAGGTCCAAGAAGTAGAAGAATTAGGGTAGGTTTTTATACACCGTTTTCTCTACTTTAAGGTGTCTCAAAGTGACTCTTAATCACCTTCCCTTCCTCCCCCTGCAACAGGCACCCGGTGAGGTAGGAGGGGCTGAGAGAGTTCTGAGGGAATGGTGATTGACCCAAGGTCACCCAGCTGGATTCATGTGGAAGAGCGGGGAATCAAACCCAGTTGTCCATATTAGAGTCTGCTGCTCTTAACCACTGCACCATGCTGGCTCTCCACAGGTAGATCCTGTGACTGGTGCTGATTTTGCTCCTATCTTGCTCTGAATGAAGGGTTCTTGTGTTAGGCGGGAACTCATTCATTGGCGAAGGCACAGTTTTCCATGTGTCAGCTTCAGGCTCAGAATCACAGAAAGCAGCAAGACACAGTAGCAGCAGGTACAAAATTTAAAGTACTGCATACTTTGGGTCTCTGTGCAGATGTGTTTTTCCTCTACCCAAAAGCAACTTTAACTTTATGTTGGGAACTAGTTTTATAGCATGTTGGGAAATATCAGCAAGCTCTAGGCATAGGGGTTGATTCCATTTAGTTGTTTACTAAAGACTCCAATCTTTGTACAAATTCCAGTTTATGAAGTGAACTAAGCAAGGAAAATAAAATGTAGCCAAAAAAAATAAATCTCTAACTCTAAACTATACATGCTGATGCTAAGATTTCTATATCTTTAGATACTTTGACACCTTGAAGTCTAAACTATAAATGCAGTCATCAAGATTTCTGTAAACTGGATATTTTGACATCTTTTTCTCTGACACATTTCAGTCTTAGATGCTTTCTTTGCCAGGCCCTTTTTAAAAACTGCCTTTGTTTCCCTGCTCTTTATGACCCCTAGCTAACTCTCTCTTAAGAGCCCAAGAATTTTTCAAAAATGTCCCACCAATCACAGGTGCAACTTACCAACCCAAGCTATCACAAGAAAGCAAAGCAGTAACCAATCTTCTTTAAGTTTCAAACTGTCTTCAGCCAATAGGAAAGTGATTTTTCTAAACAGGTGGTTCTTTTTCCCCCTATAACCTCACTTCCTCAACTGTATTTTTTCCCCATTTGATTTTAACCTTTTTTGTCACAATAGCTCTTCAGAATTTATAAATCTGGAAATAAAAGAGGGTAATTAGGATTGTGGCATTTGTAGCAATTTGGCTACTGCTTTATCTGATGCTAAGTTCATGCTCACAGGTTCCACAAGGTAAGGAAGTTGCATGATTTATTACCTTTAGCTGGTTGCCAACAGTGGGAACGCAGTAATCTGCATACAATTTTTTTTTTTTTTTTGCAGGTCTGTAGAAGACAGGCAATCACAGTGGTCACACAACCTCTGCCAGATTGTATCACCAGCATGCCCACACAATGATTACCATGCTGGAAGCAGTCGTGTGACTCACCTCTTCTTGTCTGGAGTTCTGCAGCCCTGCAGTATCTCCAATGTCCTCAAGATTCCGAGAAAACTTTGCCACAGCGGGAATCATTATGTAGTGTAGCTACAGTGGGTAATTACATAGCTCTCATCTGTAAAGTGAAATTACAGTAATAACTATAATATCGGTAGCATCTGTTCAAAGGTTTTGGACAATTTAGCCTTGGCCATCAAGAATCTGCTCAGCTCCAGCTGAGTGACAGTCTTTAATGTCTGTCAGATACCTTTTGTCTTTCATCATATAGTGCAGTTGTGTGTGTGGGGGGAGAAACACCTTTCAAATGATGGGAGAGGATTTAAAACTGACAGATCAGGCGAAGGAGGATTGTCAGTTATAACACTAGTTGTATACAGGGAGATAGACGTGGTTGACAAGATACTTAACTCGGGTATGGAGAAACTCCACTAAACTGCATGTATTCAAGTGAGAAATGTCTCTGCTTTTCAAATGTAACTCTAAAGTAGTATATATCAATAGCTCTCCTGCTTCACCAGAGAATGTTCTGAGGGCATGTGCTATTGTTGCATTGTCAGAGCTAAGCAGGGGTCAGCCATGTCAGCATGCCGGAGTGCCATATAAGTGATTCTGAGGACAGATAGAGGAAATAAGTGAAACGAAGGACAAAACTAAACATATCCTAGTGGAGATGTTTTTGTTTTCCCAGTTCTGCACTCAGTGCTGTAGTAAAGTGCATATAAAAGAAGTAATTAGGAGTTAATGTTTAGAGGAGGGGCCTTCTGGTGGCGTCTGGGAAGAACCAGGAGTCGGCTGTATTAAGGTGGCATTTGCCTCCACATGACACAAGCCTCGCCCCTGCTTTCCTAGCTTCGTCAATTCCACAGTGAGACAATATGAACTCATATCGAGGTTGTCACACTATGTGACTACACATACTAATATACATCATGGCTATTGGCCAGAATAGCTAAACATAACTTCTGTGTTCAGAGTCTGAGTACCTCTGAATACCAGTTGAGGGAGGAGGGCAAATACAGAGGAAGGATAGAGCACTCAGCCTGTGGCATTTCTGGGGGTCCTCTTCTAGCTACTGTGGGAAACAGGATGTCAGACCATTGACATGATCTAGCAAGGTTCTGTCTTGACGATGGCCCAAGCTAGCCCAGTCTCATTAGATCTTGGAAGCTAAGGAGGGTCGGCCATAAGTACTTGAATGGGAGACTACCAAGGAAGTCTGGGACTGGACAACCATCTTTTGGGTCTGTTGTGGGTATGTAGGGCTATCTTTTGGATTATGCTCCTGCAGAGTGCAGGGGGCTGGACTAGATGACCTGTAAGGTCCCTTCCAACTCTAACATTCTATGATTCTACATGGAGGCAGGCAACAGCAAACCTTTGTTCACCTCTTGCCTTAAAAAACCTCCAGATCACCAACTTGATGGCACTTTCCACCACCAGCAAGGTTTCCCTTATGGTCTTCCAAACCACGGATAGACAAATTTTGATGTGAATGCTGAATAGCAGCATGCAAGACCATTTTGCTTAGTACACGAGGCCAGTAGCCTGTTCAAACAACCAGGGCAAGTCCCTGTGGCACTGGCATCACTGCTGGGACTGGTGGCATGGAAGAAAGAAACAGGCATGGCTTGCACCCATCACTGCCTCCAGGCCCTGCCCAACTCCCAGCTGGATCCAAGAGAAGCACCTGAGGCACTAGAGGCATTGCTGAGGCCTCAGATTGCTCCTTGTCTGTCTGGGCCAAGTACGGTCTTTACCTCCCCTGCTCTGTTTGCCTGCACACCAACATCTTTACAGCACTTGGACTATGACTATCTACCTTGAGCAGGTCTCTGGAAAGGAAACATAAGCAGAAAGGGCCCGGGTAGCCCGGGCCCGCCATTTGTGGGGACGGGTGGGGACGGAGAGGCCGGCCAGAAGTGGGGCGGGGGGGCCAGGGGCGCGGCGGGAAAAGACGCGCCTCCCCCCCTTCCCTAGCCAATGGGAATCAGCAGGGTGGTCGGGGAGGGGAGGCATTAAAAGCAGCAGGGAAGCCGCTCCCCCTCCCCACTCGACCACGAGGCGAGCCCGGTTTGCCCACCCATCCCTCCCTGAGTGTTATGGTGTTGGGATTTGGTATTTTGAATTTGAGTGTGTGAAAAGGGGTGTTTAGTGGGTTTTGTAGGTTATGGTATTGTTAGCATTTACCTATTGTTTCTTGCACACTTTGTCACAACTTTCAGCGGTAACAGCATGGGGCCGGATCTGTTGGCAGAATTCGGCCTGCGCGCCAATTCCGGAGTTGGGGACCCCTTTAAGGGTCTTGGCGTGAGGGCGGAACAGAGCTGGCTAGCTCAAGGAATAACAGTGCTTGCCCTCACAGCCAGAGGGCAGGGGAGCTCACATAGGGGCAAGCGTCCGTGTGAACTCCGATAACGTCCCCTCCCACCTTCTCTACCCATGCCGGCTGGCTGGGTAACGGTTAACTCGGCTGGCACACGGGCCAGCCGGTAGGTCGGATCCAGTGGACCCATGCTGTGCCAATGCTCTACAGCTGTAACCAATAAAAGTTGTGGCCAAATTTATCCACTTAATTTCCAAAGAAACTGTTTGTATGAGTTCATTTCAAAGTTAGCGGGGGTGGGTGTACAAGGCGGGCCGACCTCAGCGTCCCAAGTAGGACCTGGAACCGCAATAAATAAATAAATAAATAAATAAATAAATATAAATATTTGTAAAGCTGTTATAGTTCCGCAGGGCCTGTAAAATGGAGCTGTCCTGCCAGGGTTTTGATTGAGGTGGCGGATGTTCAACCATTCTGGCCTCCCCTTTCCCAGTACCTGCTGTCAGATATTATTATTGGGCACTGGAGCACTTATATTCACCTGATACGAGGCATGGGGTTTGATAATGTTGTCCATCGTGCCATCAACTGTTTTATTGATTTTATTGTTCTATTGTTTTATGGACTGCATGCTGTAAGCCACCCTGAACCCACTTGTGGGACAGAGCGGGGTATAAATTGAAGTGATGATGATGATAAGTATACATTTTCTAAATAAATAACTACCTCTGTACATGACCTTCCCACATGTTACGGGTCCAGTTAATGGGAACGCCAAGAAGAGCAGTCATTTTTGTGTGTTGGTCTTGAGTCCTAGCCCTTCCCTCGTGATTTGCTACAATTGTAAACCAATCTATTTGGCCACAAAGCTGGATGTCTTACACCTTGACTCCAATAGTGGGCCCACGACTGCGCATCTTTATGTTTCAATCATTAGATGAAATTACCAATAGCAGCTTTCCTTTCTAGAAGAGCTTTTATATTTAATGCATGATAATAATGATAATTAAGTGCTGTCAAGTTGCAACTGACTTATGTCGACCCCTCAAGGGGTTTTCAAGGCAACAGACAAGCAGAGGTGGTTTGCCATTGCCCTCCTGTGCAAAGCAACCCTTATCTTCCGTGGTGGTCTCCCATCCAAGTATTAACCATGGATGACCCTACTTGGCTTCCAAGTTCTGACAAGCTCAGGCTAGTCTGGGCTATTCGGGCTATATACTGCATAGTTCATCAAATAAAGTCAAGTGACTTATTTTCTGTTATACTTTGGAACAGTTACATGGTCTTTTTAAAAAAGCTTAAAAAGGAACTGATGGCCAGTTTTCCGCACAGAAGAAGCAAGTGAGAGGCTTGCACAGTTGAAAGATTGGTTCCTATTGATGTACTTACTAATGATCTGGAGGAGGGTCAAAAATATGTGCATAACCTAGAAGTATTTCTGTTAGTCTCAGATAATTGGGCAAGGCACCACAGACTACTCGGAACTAATGTACTTTAAGGGGAACCATTTCAGCAACGCATATACACTGATGGCTTCTAAATTAATTGTAAATAACCACTCAAGGAAAAAAAAATCCTCCTAAAAGTAATTTGAGTGAGAACATCTGCTCAGTTTGCTGAACCACTGAAGACACTGAAAACACACACACACACAATACACAAGGAGAATGTTAGACTGAGGTGAGGAGTGGAAAATGTACAATCTTGAAATATTAGGTCATTATATAATCAATAGGACACCACCACCTTGAGTGCTGTGGTCCATTCTGCAACTCTATCACAAAGAGAGGAAAATAAATAAGATAAGACGCAGGGAAGGACAAGGGAGGTGGGGGGGAGGGGTCAGAGCTATGTAAAAAGGTTTTCCTGTGAAGACACATTGAGAAATATTAGGGTAATCAAGCCAAGCCCTCAGCAGGGTTTAATAAAACATCACAGAGCTTAGCCCACAATCACCACTGATCATTATGGTTTCAAACCGTTGAGCTGAGCGGCTCTCGGGTGGTGTAAATTGTGTCACTCCCATTGATTTTAGGAGAGCTATAGAGCTGCCGCCAGTTAAGGATCGGGTTTATTTAATTAGAGAAGAAATTATCATAGGAGAGGGAATAATAGAGTTTTGTAAAATAAGCAGAGCTTGTGCAAGGATCATTGGAGAGACTCTTAATACTACCAATTTATTATAAATCAAGGTAAAGGACACTGAAATTTGTAAAAAAAGGGGGAAATGGAAGCAGTAATCTTTAAAAGAGGAAGCCACTCCCCCCCCTTAGGCCTATGCCTTTGTATAATGGCAGGGGGGAAAGCAGCCTTCAAAATCCATGTTTTACTTGCATTGTAAAATATATGGCTGAGTTCAGACTGGCAATTTGAAGTGGGAGCCAGATGTGGCAAAAAAGCCCCGGAACAAACTGTTCCAGGTTTTCCCGGTCACACTGCTCTGACTGACGCGGGAGCATACCGGGAGGAGGCATGCAGGATCATTCAGACTGCTGGCCCGGAGGCACAGCTATAAACAGCTTTTTCCTGGTAATTCAGCTATGTGCGCATGTGTGCGCATGTGCATGAGCGCATATCCGGGTAATTTTGGGGAGGATCCCGTTGTACCGGCACTGCATTGGGTGGTAGAGCGGAGCACAGTCAATCATATCACTGCTGCCTTATGCGCAATGCGGGTTGCTCCCGGCTTTTAAAGGTTGGCGTTCACACTTCCCAGAAGCGGAATGAAGCGGGATAAATGGGCTCTCAGGGATTTGTTACCACTTTTACCAGGTATCTTTTAAACACGGGAGCAAAGTGGGGCAGCCTGGGTTGAATATGGGTGGGGAATGCCAGGCAGATGTGCCTGTGTGAACGCTCCCTTTAATCTGCTTGTAAAACGTGGCTGAAACGTGGCTATAGCAGGGCAAACTGCCAGTCTGAACTCAGCCTATCTTTCTTCTAACAGTGGTTCTGAAGATCATGTCCATCCTTCATAAAACATAGTCTTCTTCATGTATGTAGGTGATCTCAGATCTCTGCCTTAAGGTTTATGGAATTATAGTACAAAAGGTCAGCATAAACAACGGTAAGACTAAATGACTTCTTTTTGTTAGCAGACTAATGCAGCTCTCTGCAGGGTTATATCTACTTCAAAGTCCACTGAAGTCAATGCGTTTAGAAGACTGCAAATCTATATAGAGTGGCACTGCAAGAAGCGGGTACAGAGAGAAAGGATGGTCAGATTATAGGAATAGTGACAGCTTATTGCTATGTCAGGATTTTCTTTTCTGAAGCTAAGAGATGGCATGTTCCTTTTGCAAAATAGTCAAGGAATGCCACATTAACGTTCTGGAGGTGAGACGACACAAGCAAATATTTGCTATGTCAAGACTGGCTGCAGACATATTATATTTTCAGATCCAAAACAGATCTGGAATTTGGAGGCAGCAGAACAAGGGCTGCTCAGAGCCACCACAGGTCTGCAGGCAAAGGTTCTCTCTGCACCTCTTTCCTTTGTAACACATTTGGTTTCCCTTCGCAGTTAGAACAAAACGTACTAGATGTCTGATTAGGGCAGGTATTTTGCTGCTGTCTCTCAGAAGCACAATGGTAAGCTCCCAGAGTCACCAGGGTAACCTGGCATTCTGACGTCTTGTATCTCTTTCCCCTCCTCTTGGTGGCCCTTAGCAGAATATGATCCTTTGCTCAGTTATGAGAGCCCATCTAATCAAATGTTCAGTAAGTCTACATATGTAACTTTTAAAGCTACCAGAATGCCAAATTGTATAATATTTAGATCAGCCTTTGCACAATTCATTTTTTGACATCTCAACAGTGTTTGATTTGAAACGGAGAAGCTACCCACTGAAACGGGAGATCATATTCACTTCTTTAAAAAGATTGCCCTATCATGGATTTATGGCAACCCTGTAGAGATTTCAAAGTAAAAGAAATTCAGAGATGGTTTGCCCTTGCCTGCCTCTGTATAGTGACCCTGGTATTCCTTGGTGGTCTCCCATCCTAATCCTAAACATGGCTGACCCTGCTTAGTTTCCAAGATCTGATAAAATTTGCCTTCCCAAAACTATCCGGGTCAGGTCTCCTTTAATTACTGCATCCAAATTC
This sequence comes from Gekko gecko, assembly GCA_029375565.1. NCBI lineage: Eukaryota > Metazoa > Chordata > Lepidosauria > Squamata > Gekkonidae > Gekko > Gekko gecko. The sequence continues at coordinate 161,603,373 of JAPDNY010000004.1, read as the reverse complement.
TGGTTATGGGTGGTCAGAAGTTGCTGAACCTTTGGTCTGTCAGAAAAATCTTTAAACTGTACTTCATATGTAATATTTTGGAATTGGAAGATGCTTATTCTAGTTCATTCCTTTAGACTATCTTCTGAATATTTTTGTAACATTGAGCCTTCAAAAACAAACATTAAATTTAAGAACAGAATGAAAGATGACTTCATACAATCTTAGACGTCAAAGCTGAATTGTGTGACAGTTTCCACTTGGGACTAAGCTTAAATATTTAAAGATTTTGTTAGGAGAGCTATGACTGTTTTGTGACTCCTCAAAATGCCCATTAAGGTCCAGGATGGTCTTTATAGAAATGTATCTTAATATATCTGATTTGGTTACTAAAGATCTGCAGTAAATACCTAAGTACCCCATTGTTTGCTACCTGGAAACAACCTATTGGCTGAACTTGGAAAAAAATGAATTTCTGTTTACCAGCAGGAAGAGAAGAGAAGAGAAGAGAAGAGAAGAGAAGAGAAGAGAAGAGAAGAGAAGAGAAGAGAAGAGAAGAGAAGAGAAGAGAAGAGAAGAGAAGGCTGCATTTTTTTGCTTTCATGACTGCCCATTTGTTTAACTGCACAAATGAATGCTTGTTTTTATTATTATGGAACATCGTATTTCACACTCTTAATGGTTTTATTCTAAATGCTACTGCATTGACCTGCAGTCTGAACAAATAAATCTGAATTAGATAACTACTCCCTAATCCAGAGAAGCATGTAAACATAGGTTTTAAACTAATCAGGCCTCTCCATATACTTTAGTGTGACTCTTCATATCCTTTGGAATAACACATTAATTCAGACCACTGGCCCATCTAGCACAGTATTGTCCTCTTTGATAGTCAGTCACAGTCTCAGGATGATCCTTTGAGCTGCACATGCCAGCGATAGGACCTTGGACCTTCTGCATGCAAAGATACGCTTTACCACTGAGCTCTGTACAGTGCTGTACATTCAGATCTATGTGAACCCCCAAACATTTATGTAGCCCATATTACTGCCCTTAGGATATTGTTTTTTTATCTTCCTATCTGAAAAAGAGAAAGGAAAGTGAATTTGGAGGAAGTGGCTTGTATTAGCCTGTGCTCTGGAAGCAAATTGTCATGGAGCACACGCAGTTGATGGAGTTGAATCTGTACTACCTGCTGCAAGGGCACGCCCCTCCTCATCAGCAGACAAGAGAAGGTCGGTATTATGGTGTTTGGCTTCTGAGTACTACTAACGTCTTTCCTGGTGATGCAAACAAAATTTCCCTGTTACCAGATAATATCGGAAAAGGTTTTCAAGCTGTTGGCTGCATTGTGCAGGTGCCTGCAAGAATCTGATTTGTACTTAAGATATCATTCAAAGGAGTGCATAACTCCACATCCATAAATCAGCCTGCCCAGGAGCAGCATTCAAACAGTGAGCATCACCAGGAGAAGTTACTGCAGAGCAAAGGAGGTGGGGTAGGGAGAAAAATTCTGCATGCTTTGGACTTCCTTTTTGGTATCTGGTAGGATTTAATGTTCAGAGCACCCCTCCCGAATTTGCTGACAATATTATACATACAAAGATTGTTGTGTTCATACCACCAAAGTCTCAGTTATACATGACACTGTTATTACATTTTTAAGTCTGTGATAAAATATATTACCTTAAAAACCATTTTCAATATTTTCTAGAAACAACATCACGGCTGACTGTCAAACTAAAAGAGTCTGGGGAATTGTCCCTTCTTGGCTTCATCCATTCCCAGTTCTCCTCTTGGAAGATTTAGGAAAGTGATTTAAGTTCTGCTAACTTACAACGAACAGAATGGACAGTTGGTGCTCTCTTTATATCTTTTGTTTTTATTATAGTTCCACACTTTTCAGTGATGGGATTATTCAGAGCTTGATAGCACTTCCTTAACAGACTGGGATGCTCCCGACAATCATAACATGTATCACGTAATGCCTGCCAGGAAAATCACAGCTGAACATAATGTGGAAAACAACTAAAACTGACTGTAGGGTCTAAATCCCATAACCAAAATACCACCACTATAAACTTCCACAGATGTACACAATTTGTAGTTCAGGAAACCTAAAGAAACCCACCAGCCATGGGGTGAAAAAGGAAGGAGATGTCATCTTTGACCACTCAGAAAGGCTATGCTGAGTGAGAACCATGGGACCTGCATGTACAAAATCCATTGTGTGTGGGAGACTGTAGTACAGAAGGTAACTGAGTGAGATTCAGTGAAAAAGCTGGCCGGACCCCACCCATGTTCCAAGTAGGGCCTCAGTCAACTGGCTTTGGCTGTCTGCCTCATGCTGTGAAACCAGGGCTATGCTCAGATACTTGGCAGATCAGAATATATGGCTACTGGTTGGCCTTTAGGCTGGTGGGTCCTTGCTTGCGCTCTCCTAAACTATCATCCCAAAGAGATGATGATGTCTTTGAAATGGCAGAGTTGCAGTGTATGTTTGCATGTTCTTATGTCATGGTGACTGAAGGGAACCTCCCAGTTCAGAAGCAGTCAACCTATGAATCTCAGTACCAGAAGAAGAAGAAGAGGAAGAAGAGGGGGAGGGGGAGATGGAGATTGGATTTATACCCTGTCCTTCACTTGGAGTCTCAGAGCAGCTTCCAATCTCCTTCCCTTCCTCTCCCCACAACAGACACTCTGTGAGGTAGGTGAGGCTGAGAGAGCTCTGAGAGAACTGCTCTTGAGAGAACAGCTCTGAGAGAACTGTGGCTTGCCCAAGGTCACCCAGCTGGCTGCATGTGAAGGAGTGGGGAAACAAACCTGGTTCTTCCAGATTAGAATCCACCGCTTTTAAACCACTACACCAAATTGGCTCTCTGAAAGGTTAAGAATACAACAGCTCTTATTAATTTCTAATGTCCTGGTTTCTTTTTTTTTAATTTCTTCCTTTGCAGTAAAAAGAATATCATCCATTTTGTAATAAACCAAATTTGTGGCGAAGCTGATCTAGAAGAGTTCCCTGGGGGGAAAAATCCTCAAAATTAAATAAAGCATTTGTGAGAATCCACCTAACATGATTATCAGAGACACAGAATATTCTTGTGGTAGAAAAGTGTATACAAATGTTTATCTTGCATGAAAACCCTTTTTAAAATCTATTACATTTATGATAGAAAGTTGTTAAAGATTGCATTTCATGCATTGCAGCATTGGTAATTATCCCTAAAGCACAGAAGTCACCTTAAAATAAGATTAATGAACACGTCAAAGGAAGCTGATCTTTACTTTACAAATGTAGTTTGGCCAAAATGCATTGCTAGAGTTTCATATCTCTTTTGCATCATTTTACTAATAAATAAAGAAGAAGTTGGACATTGATAAATTTTCCCCGTAGGGAATACTGTTGCAACAGATGGCCTCCAAATATGTGACTTATGTAAAACACATCACGTGTTAGCCATTTTTATAATAAAATCTTAACTAAAGAAAACAGGCACATTACAATTATAGGCCTTAATTGCTTGCATAGTTACAATAGAACATCTTTTGAATGCAAGCTGAACAAAAAAAGAGAGAGGAACGCTAATGAACCCAATACCTAGCTAAATGGTGCATGACAGAGAGTAATCGTATATTTTTCTAAGGATCCTTCAAAGCACGATTTCCCCTCATCAAATGATTTAACTAAAATGTCTTCTTTTTTTCCCTAAGACCTCATTTTCATTTTTCTTATTCATTTTGATCATGCCGCAGATTGCTCTATGAATAACAGCAAATATTACCGTGCTTTCATTAGCCCCAATTACTGAAGCCTGCATCAAGTATAAATCAGGGGTCACTTGCTGGCTTTGTGGGGGTGGGGGGTGGGGGAGATAACCCTTAAGCTGCTTCCACATGGAAGTTTTTCTCTTCCTTGACTTCAAACTGGGAATAACTTTTTTTAAAAAAGCATCCATGAAATGTTATGCTGTAGCTGTTAAAAAAAAAAAGGAAAGTATTCAGAGGAACCCCATGGGAAAGCTCTATCACCAGCACCCATACTTCTGCCATTTGCACTGATGGCGAAAGCCATCACAGAGAATCCATGCTTTGTGGATGCAGTCCTGGTTGCAGAACTAGATTTTCAGCCTTGAGAGAATCCTTTCAATATTGACTGATCTGCTGTGGAAACTACAAATACCTGCCAAGCGCCCCTGCACACCATGGGTGTCACTGTCTTGCTTTAAACTGGGCTGTCTGTTGGGATTCTTGGGGTGTTAGCAGAGTTTAAACCCAGCAAGGTTAAATTGCTCCGGCTGTGTCTCTGTGTGTGCGCACAAGCATAAAGACAAAAGATACATGGAGAGGAAACTTCTTCAACTTTTCAAACCAATAAGGAGTTTATTGCTAGAACTCCATTTCTAGATAGGAAGGAACAAATAGAGATAGTTTCCCTAATCTGTTCTAACTAACTGGATGGCTAGAGATGCAAGATGTGTGTCCTGCTCACATGGTGCCAAGATGGAAGAGACAATGTGGTGTGGTATGAGAGAGGGCTGTAAAGGTAAAGGTAAAGGTTCCCTTGCTTGAAAGCCAGTCGAATCTGACTCTAGAGTTGCGGTGCTCATCTCCGTTTCAAAGCCGAAGAGCCAGCGCTGTCCGAAGACATTTCCGTGGTCATGTGGCCGGCATGACTAAACACCAAAGCGCACAGAACGCTGTTACCTTCCCACCGAAGTGGTACCTATTTATCTACTTGCAATTTCTTGCTTTCGAACTGCTAGGTTGGCAGGAGCTGGAACTAGAGACAGGAGCTCACTCTGTCATACGGCACCCTGGGTCTCGAACTGCTGAACTACTGACCTTCCACAGCCTGCAGTTCAGCGTCTTAACCACTTGAGCCACCGCAGCTCCTGAGAGGGCTGTAGAAGAAGGCAAAAGGAAGGACAGTCCCTAAGAGTATCAGCCTACGCATCAAAGGGGTAGCAGCAGAGTGACAAGAGAGAGGATCCCTTATGTCCTCACCTCTCTATCGATCTTAGTAGGGCCCCCCCCCCAAGTCTGAGGCAAGAGACACTTCCAACACTGTCCACCACCAGCAATGTAAGCTGAGCACGCCAGAAATCCATAACAAAAGTTGGTCTTGCATTGGTAGGTTTTTGTTACTTGTGTAGCTGGCTTCTCAGGTTAAATGAGACATTGGACATGTGCAAAGTCACATAAGTAAAAAAAAAAAAATTCCTTTCAGCATGATGGTTAAAATAGGTATTCTCTTCACTACATGGCAGGATATTATAGGAAACCAGCATTCAAAGTACTTGCAGAAAATATCCACCCAGAATATATACACTGATAATTTAGAAAGCAGTAGGGGCTATAGTGTCTGTCTACGATCTGGGAGACCGAGGCTTGAATCTTCACTCCGCTATTGAAGCTTGCTGGGTGTTCTTGGGCCACTCACACACATTCACACAGGGTTGTTGTGAAAATAAAATGAAGGAGAGGAGAACTAGGCAAACTTCTTTTTGTCCTCACTGGAGAGAAAGGTGGCGTATAAATAACTAAATAACTAAACAAACGAATGGTGGCATGTGTGCAACCACTTGATAAGCCAGTTACCTGCCTTGTCTTACCAAGTGGCAAGAGGAAAGTTACAATGCTGATTGTAATTGCTTAGATGTCTGATCAGGTGTGCGAAAGTGTGCTAAAATTTTCTTCACTCATTAATACGTGCGCACCGTGGAAAGTCATCACCAGTTAAATTATATTTTGTATTCGCCAATATTGGGGGGTATAAATATTTTGCATCGGATACAACAAGGGTTGCGAGGTCCCCTTGATCACCAGCAGGGAGGGGTTATTGCCAACTCCAGGTTGCGAAACTCCTGGGGATTTGGTGTTGGAGCCTGGGGAGGACAGGGACCTCAGTGGAGTACAATGCCATAGAGTCCACCCTCCAAACATCCTTCCCCCCCGCAATGGAACTGATCTCTGTAGTCTGGAGATGAGTTGTAAAACCAGGGGGGAATCCTCAGGTCCCATCTGGAAGCTGGTAACCCAAGATACAACAGCCTTTTGTTTTTGCTGTTCACAAACATCCCCAGAAACTGTAGTTCTATGAAGGGTGGAGACCATGACTTCTAATCAAATTTATAGTTTGGTGTATACAGCCAGTTTGGTGTAGTGGTTAGGAGCATGGACTCTGATCTTGTGAGCTTCTCTGAGTCTCCTTCAGGTAGTGAAAGGTGAGGTATAAATCCAATCTCTTCTCTTCTTCTTAATTTATCAATTGTGGAAGTCAGGACAGCTAAACTGGTATAAACTGATATGGATCTGTAGTATAGGTATGCAATATTTTTTATGTTTTCCATTTGGTCTGGGAAGTGGGCCCAGCCTAAAAAGAATATCTGAGAAGGTGGAAATCTATAGGGCTACACAATTCAAAGACAGCAGCATCAGGAATTACAATCCTAATATCTGGATTTATACCTGGCTCTATAATGCTTTCATTTAATTATGTGTTAAGGGGCTGATTCGGCTTACGGAAAGAAGTAGGGTTTGACGGATACTTAAAAGGGCACCAACTTGGAATTGCTGAGCAAACAGTTTAAAGATAGAAAACAAAACAGACTGACTCAAAAATGTCCATGAAGCCTGTGTTTCGGTAATGGAAACACTAATAGAGATGAGTTCTGCTAGTCACCAACCAATTTAATTACTGTGGGTTTTTGGATTAATGATCTGAATGCCATGCTCTGGGAGTGGTAGGGCTTTCCCGTTCAATTCTCTGGAATGACTGTTCAGCTACGCTTGGCATGATTGACTCCAATGAAGTCCTGCTACCATAGATGGGCTGGTGTGTCCCCCCCCCGCTCTATACCAGGCAGAAGCTTGTTTATTTGCTCTGGAGACAATCAGGTCTCAAAAGGCAGGCGGAATGAACAAAATGCAGTCAGTCAGCCAACAGAAGAGCGGAACAAAATATTCATATTTAAACACCTCCAGATTTGTGGGGGGACGCCTTTGAGGGAGTGTTATTGCCTCCAGCACTTAGCAAATCCCCTGACTTGGATGGCTCCAGCTAGCCCAATCTCGACCGGTTTCAGAAGCGAAGTAAGGCTGGCTAGTATCTGGTTAGTATTTGGATGGGAGCCTACCAAGTAAGTCCAGGGACACGTCTCAGAGGCAGGCAATGGCAATGCACCTTGGAACGTCTCTTCCCTTGAAAACCCATTGGGGTAGCCGTAAGTTTATTGCGACTTGGCAGCACTTCCCACCACCAACACTTGACAAATGGCATTATTTCAAATTCTACACACAAACACACATAGACTTAAATAGGATTACCAGCACAGGGTTGGGAAATTCCTGGAGATTTGAGGCTGGTACTTGAGGGTTTGGGGAGGGGAGAGAGCTCAGTGGGGCATAACGCCATACAGCCCACTCCCCAAAGCAACCATTTTCGCCAGAGGAACTAGTCCCTGTAGTTAACTTTTAATTCCAGGAGGGATTCATTCCAGGAGCCCCACCTGGAGGCTGGGAACTCAAGACATAAAACATAAAATTATCTGAAACTGAAGAGACTTTAGTATAATGGGAGCCAGTTTGGTGTAGAGGTTAAGTGCACAGACTCTAATCTGGGAGGACCAGGTTTGATTCCCCACTCCTCCACTTGCAGCTGCTGGATGACCTTAGGTAAGCCATAGTTCTGACAAAGCAGTCGTTGAAAAAGAGCAGTTTCTGTCAGAGCTCTCTCAGTCCCACCTACCTCACAGGGTGTCTGTTGTGGGGAGGGGAGGGGAAAGGAGTTTGTAAGCCGCTCTGAGACTCTGAGTGAAGGGTGGGGTATAAATCCAATCTCCTCCTCCTTCTTCTATAAAGCTCAGTGAGCAAGATAGGGTTATAAATTCATGAGATGGATTGACTCAGTAAGGGAAACCACGACCCTCAGTTTCCAAGACCTGAGCAAGTTAACGACAGGATGTTTGGGAGGCTATTCATTCACAGGGTTGCCCTAAGTCAGAAGCGAATTGACAGCACTTAACACAAACACATTTCAATACGAACATATTAAAAGTATCTCACCACACCATGCATGAAACACAACATTTCCTTGTATTCTTTTCTGTTCCTTCTGGCCCCTGTAAAGATTATCTCCATTGCTGCAGGACTCATGCAAAGGAACAGCTGCACCGGCTGGGGAGTCTGCAGTGAGAAAGGGGGGAAACTGCTCTGCTCTCTTCTTTTCCAGGCTCCATTCCAATGAGAAAATGAGGTTGGTTTTCTCCCTCCTCACTCCAGACCACTGGCTCACACACCTCTTCCTCCAAATGGGTCCTCTGTCTTTCTGGGGGTCAGAAGGGGCTGCAAGAATGGAGAGGAGCGTGGGCAAATTCCTATGCACAGAAGGTCAGATACATGCCAATGTAAGTATCTCAGTATTAAGCTTTAAGTCCCACTATGTGCTCAAGTTTAAAACTACGTACCATTCATCCTTATTTTTTTGGGTGTTGAGTTTCAAGCCAACTTTTGTGCTCTCCTCTTTCACCATTAGCAAGAGTCTCTTGAGGTCCTCTTCACTTTCTGCCATTAGAGTGGTACCATCTGCATATCAGTTGATGTTTTTCCCAGCAATCTTAATTCCAGCTTGTGATTCATCCAGGCTGGCATTTTGTATGATGTACTCTGCATATAAATTAGATAAGCAAGGTGACAATATACATCCTTGTCGTACTCCTTTTCCTATGTTAAACCAATCAGTTGTTCCATATCCGATTCTAACTGTCACTTCTTGACCCTTATACGGGTTTCTCAAGAGAACTGTGAGGTGGTCTGGTACTCTCTTCTTTTTAAAGACTTGCCATACCTTGTTGTGATCCACACAGTCAAAGGCTTTAGCATAGTCAATGAAGTAGAAGTGGATGTTTTTCTGGTACTCCCTTGCTTTCTCCATAATCCAGCAAATGTTGGCCATTTGATCTCTAGTTCCTCTACCTCTTCGAAAACCATCCTGTACTTCTGGCAGTTCTCTATCCACGTACTGCTGAAGCCTAGCTTGTGGGATCTTGAGCATGACCTTCCTAGAATGTGAAATGAGTGCAATTGTGCGATAGTTTGAACATTCCTTGGCATTGCCCTTCTTTGGGATTGGAATGTACACTGACCTTTTCCAATCCTGTGGCTACTGTTGCATTTTCCAAATTTGCTGGCATATTTAGTGCAGCACTTTAACAGCATCATCTTTTAAGACTTTGAATACCTCAGCTGGGATACCAACACCTCTGCTAGCTTTGTTGTTAGTAATGCTTTCTAAGGCCCATTTGACTTTGCACTCCAAGATGTCTGGCTCAAGGTCAGTGATCACACTGTCATGGTTGTCAAGGACATTGAGGTCCTTCTTGTATAGTTCTTCTGTGTATTCTTGCCATCTTTTCCTAATCTCTTCTGGTTCTGTTAGGTCCCTACCATTTTTGTCCTTTATCATGGCCAGCTTTGCATGGAATGTTCTCTTGATTTCTCTAATTTTCTTGATCTCTAGTTTTTCCACGTGTATTGTTTTCCTCTATTACTTGCATTGTTCACTCAGGAAGGCCTCCTTATCTCTCCTTGCTGTTCTCTGGAAATCTGCATTCAGTTGGCTAAATCTTTCCTTTTCACCTTTGCCTTTCACTTTCCTTCTTTCTTCTGCTATTTGTAAAGCCTCATCAGACAGCCACTTTGCTTCTTGCATTTCTGTTTCTTTGGGATTGTGCTGATTGCTGCCTCCTGTACAATGTCACGAACCTCTGTCCATAGTTTCTCAGGCACTCTGTCTATCCGATCTAGTTCCTTAAACCTATTCTTCACCTCCACTGTATATTCATTAGGGATGTGATCTAGGTCAAACTTGAATGGCCTAGTGGTTTTCCCAACTTTCTTCAGTTTAAGTCTGAATTTCGCAATGAATAGCTCATGATCTGAGCCACAGTTAGCTTCAGGTCTTGTTTTTACTAATTGTATAGAGTTTCTCCATCTTTGACTGCAAATGATATAATCCATCTGATTTCGGTGTTGCACATCTGGTGATGTCCATATGTCGAGTCACCTCTTAGGTTGTTGGAAGAGAGTGTTCACTATGACCAGCATGTTCTCTTGAGAAAACTCTGTTAGCCTTTGCTTGGCTTCATTTTGTTCTCCAAGGCCAAACTTGTCCATTATTCCTGTTACCTTTTGACTTCCTATTTTAGCATTCCAGCCCCCTATGATGAGGAGGACATCTTTTTGAGTATGTGTGTGTGTTAGTTCCAGGAGGTGGTGCAGATCTTCATAGAACCGGTCCACTTCTGCATCAGTGGTTGCAGCATAAACTTGGATTACTATGATGTTGAATGGTTTGCCTTGGATTCAGACTGAGATCATGTCCCGTCCCTGCGGGCTCAGGACAGAGACCCACAACCCTGAGCAGCACGCTGGAGCGACCAGCAACTCCGCACTCACCTGCAGAACCGTCCACCCAAGGGGAAGGAAAGCCGGGGACGGGACATGATGAGCGAGCTACGGTGGAGGCGCCCAGCAACGGATGGGCCCAGGGACAATGCCGGGCCCCCCAAAGATCTGACACAAGCAACCAGATGGCCAGGATGCTGGGGGGGCTCCCAGCGGGCGTACACAGGCCAGTGAAGATAAAGGGGGGTGGGGCCGAGGGGGGGAAGGACTCGGCCGGGCGAACGGGGGTGCTGGAAATGGGACAGAGCAATAAAAGGCGTAGAAGCCAAGGAGCCGGGGAGGATATGTGTGGAGAGAGACAGTGTTGGAGAGAGGGACAGATGGCAGAGAGAGAGTGAAAAGGTCCAAGGGTAGTCCCCCACCCCCTGCTGATCTGAGGCTTCTCATCAAACCCCACCTTTTGTGAGCGTCCCGTTACCAGGACTGTCTTTCCCACTGGGCCCCAGACGCCATGGCCACTGGGGGAACTGAGCCAGGACCGCAGCAGCGGCGTGACAGATCATTCTGTCGTTTTTAAGATTGTATCTCGTTACTGCCTTTCACACTCTCTTGCTGAGTATAAAGTTGACTTTAAACTCAATATTGAAAAACTAAGATCATGGCATCTGGCCCCATCAATCCTTGGCAAATAGAAGGGGAAGTCATGGAAGCAGTGACAGACTTCACATTCCTGGGATCCAAGATCACTGCAGATGGTGACTGCAGCCATGAAACTAAAAGACGCCTGCTCCTTGGGAGGAAAGCGTTGGCAAACCTAGACAGCATAATAAAGAGTAGAGACATCACCCTGCCAACAAAAGTCTGTATGGTCAAAGCAATGGTATTCCCGGTAGTAATGTATAGCTGTGAATTGACTTTATTGAAAATATCACCATAGAAATATTAAAAAAACAAGATTTTTACCTCATTATACATATTGTAACAGCAGCAAGAATACTATATGCTAAACACTGGAGAAGAAGTGAAGCTCTCTCAAAGGAAGAAATTATAAGTAAAATTCTGGAAGCAGCAGAGATGGATAACTTAACCTCAATATTGAGAAGAAATAATAAAGAAGATTTTGAGGACACATGGCTAAGGTTCTATAAATGGATAGAGGAATATAACATATCAAATTCCTAGACTTACAGCCAAAAGTAAAAGAAATGAGAACTACATATATACCTGTAAGCAAAAGGTGTTTATTAAAATTATAAGGTGTATAAAATAAATGAACTTTTAACATTACAATACAAGGTCAAACATGGGGGAAAAAATGATACAACGAATCTTCCCCAATTATCTATGTTTCTACATTTCTACGTTGATTGTCTATATGTATGAAATAAAATACCTTTTTTTAAAAAAAAAGAAGAAAAAAAAGGAAGGCTGAACGCCGAAGAATAGATTCTTTTGAATTATGGTGCTGGAGAAGACTCCTGAGAGTCCCTTGGACTGCAAGGAGATCAAATCAGTCAATCCTAAAAGAAATCAACCCTAACTGTTCCCTGGAAGGCCAGATACTGAAGCTGAAGCTCAAATACTCTGGCCACCAAATGAGAAGGGAACACTCTTTGGAGAAGACACTGATGCTGGGAAAGACTGACAGTGTTATCGATGCAACAAACATGAAATTAAGCAAACTCCGGATTACAATGGAAGACAGGAGGGCCTGGCATGATGTGGTGCATGGGGTTGCGAAGAGTTGGACTTGACTGTGCGACTGAGCAACAACAAACCATGCACCCATCAAAACTGTCCATAGTCTATTAACTTAGTGTTTAAAAATGAAAAAGAGGCAGTCCACTTTTTGGGTAAAATAAAATGTTGAAATACCAAACACATTCAGTTACAGAAGGGCAAAGGAATGTGCTGAGAAAAGCAATGTAACCTCTGTACCAACTCCTTCCCTACATACCTAACACCCCAATGCATGTACATGGATACATGCAAATGTATAGGAGTATATGCATGTAGATCGATGGTATGACTCTGAGATCTATACACCAGGAATTTGTACAGCACAGATCGCACAAGTAGAGTGGCCAGTTGCTGTAACTGTAACCTTTCCCTTCATGTCATTACTTAATATTTTCTACTTCGAGTTCTTTCAAAGAACAATGTGAAAATTCTATTTCTCTTATGGGGGGAAATGCACAGAATATTCTTGCAGGTTTATATTTCAATGCTGTACTGCATCACTTATATTCATCTGATGCTCATTTATTGTTAGGAAATTTGTTATTAAATTTCTGAGGGATAATGATGATTAGATAGTAGGGATGTGCACCAAGAAAAGTAGGTATTTTTCAAGTTCAGATATGCCAAACCTGAAAAGTATTGATATTTGCTGATATTCCCAAATCCCAGTATCAGTATGATTGGTATTGCCATATTTATTTGGCTCTGTTATATCCTATGGGTATAATGATCCCCCCTCTGTGGAGCTGTACCCCCACCAGCCATATAAACCTAACAGCTGACATGCAGACCATCTGTCAACTGTTAGGTTTAAATGGCTAGCATCTTCGGTATAGTGAATGCACCCAAATAAAAACTGAATAACATCAGCTTTTATTCAGGATCACCTTATCAGTTTGCTGAATCAGATTAGAGAATCTGATTTGGCTGAGTACATACCCAAAAAATACTGATAAGGTATTTGTCGGGTATTTATTTGGGTTCAGCTTAGCCAAATGCACATCCCTATTAGATAGTAGGTGATGTGATCTCTGACCCCAGAGAGCCATTGCTGGTCAGAGTAGACAACAGACAGATGGTCTGAGAAGGCAGCTCATGTGATCAGAAGTAGAGAACAAATTTTAAAAAGAGGCAAGAATCCATAATATCCCATCTGTAATATTTATTTGATATTGCTGAATGAGATCTCCTGAAGCACTGGGGTTTGGTGTTGTCAATATGCAGATGACACTCAACTTGACATTTCATTATCAAAGCATCCAGATCTTGGTTCTGAACTGGTACTTTGGCTGGCAGAACAAGCTGAAGCTGAATTCAGACAAGGCAGAGGTAACTCTGGTCAGGAAGACTGATGTTCTAGAGAGACTGGATTCACTGGTCATGAATGCAGATGGCTGTTTCAGGGCAGGCTAAGAGCTTAGGGGTGTTCATGGACCCAGCCTTGCTGTTTGAAAAGCACATTGGCACAGTGGCCAAGAGTGCCTTCTATCAGCTCTATCTGGTTTGCCAACTCTCTCCTCTCTTAGACTCAGCTGATTTTGGCCACACTGACCCATGCATCTGTAACCTCACAGTTGAATCACTGCAACATGTCCTATGTTGGATTGCCCTTGATGACAACCTGGAAGCTGCAGCTGGTTCAGAATATGGCAGCCTAACTACTGTTAGGGGCAAGCCAATTGGAGCAAATGTTGCCCGTTTTGAAACAACAACATGGTTTTACTTATTACTGTAAACAGGTAAGAGGAAAGGCAAGGAGAAATACCTTAATAAATAAATAAAATGACTCAGAAGCAAGGATCAAATTTCTAAGTGAGTCAAGAAACAGAAATCCAGATGTGTAGTGCCAATAGAGCACAGCAATGTCCCGGCACTACCAGGTTTACACTGTGCATTATCCGCCTACCATATTACAGCATTTTTATGCTGCAGGGATTTACAAAAACAAAATAGAGACTAGAAAATAGTATTGCTACTGCTATGCCATTTCTGCAGTCTATATCCAAACAGTGCCATATTAATTATCTACCAGTGTGGACATAATTGGAGACAAAAGACAACTGGTCATGAGTGAATGATTTTGCAAACCTGGTTGTCAGACAAAAAGAAAAGCTCTGCTTTCAGATCTGAAAACGTTATTTATTTACAATACTATTTCATCCCACCTTTCTACTAGAAAAATATACAAGGCCGCTAACAACATACCCAAACAACAAAAACAAAGATGAAACATAACAAGAATACCAACACCTAGAAACACACTGCCTATAAATGCCCTCTGGAAGCTTGAGAGCTGGTGGGTGAGCAATGAATAAGTCTCACGAGGGAGAGAATGACACCGTTTTGGAATACCAGCCAAGAAAGCCCTGTCCCAAGTGCAAATTCCTGGGGGTCCACAAAGCAAGGCCCCAGCCCTGGGCAGCTTCATATCGTTCCCAAGGCCATCCAGCCTCCATGTTGTTTGCATTAGTCTCTGTGCCTTTATTCTGTGGCCAGCTCACCTGCTGTGCCTAGGAGAACTCACAAACGTTTGCCCAGGAGTCGTTCTGCTGAGCATTTACAGGAAAAGGTGGCAACTAAGACAAAAGAAAAGGCAGGAACAGGCAACTTTACATAATCTAATCAGAGCCAATGAAGGAACAATGGCAAGTTTGGTGATGGTGGGAAGCACCATCAAGCTGTAGCCCACTTAAGGTGACCCCATATGGTTTTCAAGGCAAGAGACGAACAAAGGTGGTTTGCCACTGCCTGTCTCTGCATAGCAACCCTAGACTTCCTTGGGGGTCTCTTATCTAAATACTAACCATGGCTGATCCTGCTTAGTCTCTGAGATCTGACAAGATCGGGGTAACCTGGGCCATCCAGATCAATGCAGTGACTAGCTTTCAAGGTCAGAAAAAGGTGAAGTTTGGCTCAGTAGAGAGAGACTGAGCAATTAAGCAAGGCCAGCTCTATGACTGTTCTAAGGCTTTTGGTCATATCAGGATCAGAGCTTCGTGTCTTTGGTATGTTGTACAGGGAAGCCATTGAAATTCATAAACATAAACACAATTTCAACAGGAAAGAAGAGAGTTTGAAAATAAATAGGGCATGGTTTTCTGTCCTGAAAAACCCAAAAGGCTCTACATCTGACAATAGCACTACAGATAAGATTAGAATTTCAACAGCCAATCCACATGTAAAAGAACCTCCTCAGGAAACAGGAAACCTCCTCAGGAAACAATCCATATACAAAAGAACCTCCTCAAGAAAGCTCCTCCATTAGCATGTTCATAGCCTGGGGGGACTCCTACTCAGCCCTACCCCACCTTCCAGGGTAGATATAAATTACCTGCCTACCATTTTTCTTCTCACCTTGACACAGAGAGTCTCCATCTTTCTGTGTTATACCTCTGAGGATGCCAGTCACAGTTACTGGTGAAACGTCAGGTCCTACAGTGCCAAGACCACGGCCACACAACCCGGAAAATCTTGTTTTAAAGATCAGATAAAGACTGATTTATACTATCAAGAACCCCAACCCAAGGGATTCTTGGTACAGCGTGGCTGAGCACAAAATTACAGAAACAAGCTGGGGAGTGTGTTCATACACTCCCCAGTTCTGGTATCTGCCACCAGCCCCTTGGACTACCCACAAAGGCAGAAGCTAAGGAGCAAGCTTCTATCCTTACTGGGATTAATCAAGAAAATCAATCCTGCAAGGTAGGCCACTTGCAGAATGAGTTTCCACAGCAATTAACCTAGTAGGTGGACTCTTAAGGTCTAAGGTACTAGAATAGGATTGAAGCACCTGAAGCACAGAATACACCAAGTATAATCAAAGGATATTTATTAAAGTGTGCAGGAATATTTTAAAAGAACATTGCAGTGAGGACAAAAACAAAGAAGCTACATTTAAGAGACTAATGACATAGTAATTACATTAATTCAAAGTTACCAGATGTTATTCTTCTGAGCTGAAGTCAGGTAGCATTCCATATTTCTCTGTTCAAAGAACATTTTGCCAGGCAAGGGCCTGGTCCATTCCAAGGTTAGCTCTTCATACCTCATGATAGCTGAGGCTAGCTATGAACAAAGAACAGGAAAAGCTAACTCTTTAAGGCCTAAGATCTGAGTGGGCTGGGGCCTGACAGCCCAATCAAAAACCAGACCATTGAAGTTATGATGACACGAGCCTGTGACTAGCACATGGCCCAGGAGGGAAGGAAGATTATCTGCATTCTAACCCATCCCTTCATGTAGTGTGTATCAGAGCACCAATTGAAGGGTATGGTGAAGCAGAGATGCAATGGTACCACAGTCAAGTCCTGACCTAGGTCCTTTCTGCACTTGGATCTCATCCCTGGGTTTATCAGAGTTCAACTCGTGACACAATACCTTGCATCTATCCCTGATTATAACAGCATCCGTTTATCCCGGGACAAGTGTGAGGTGAAACTGGGGTGACCTCAATGTAATGTGGAAACACAAAAAAAATACCCTGAGATAATTACAGGGGTGAACTCACGTGTAGTGCAGAATATAAGTTCGGGAGCAGGGTTGAACCAGGATTTAAGGTCTAGTGCGGAAAGGACCCTCGTGAGTTTAGGGATATGAACCAACATCTACCAGATCCAAAACTGACCCTAACCACCCCATGGCCCTACACATACCCTTCCACGCACACAAAAGCTCATACCCAGAATTAAAATTTGTTGGTCTTTAAGGTGCCACTGGACTCAGACTTTGTTCTGCGACCAACAGGGTTACCCACCTGAATCTGCCTTCAATATCTTGTTCCCATGCAGCCTGAGTCAAGAGCTTTTACCTCTACATTTCCCATCTGATTCTGACAGTGGTTGTTTATATATAAGCTAGGCAATTACATTATGATTTATGCCATGGCTTATGGACCAATATATAAAATGAACTGAATAAACGGTGAAATAACACGATGAACCGATCTTGAGCTGAAACACCCTTTTTAATTAAAAAAAAAAAATCCATCAGAAAAGCTCAGATCCCAAACGTTTGCAAGCATGCCACTGCCCCAAACCTGTGTTAACCCACACCGATTCTGCATCTCTTTCCCCTAGTGTTTCAAATTATTTTTGTCTTGTACAAACATGGAATGGGATGGCGGATTTGAAACGTTTAAAGCTGCTAACATAATCCGTTTTGGAAGCTCTAATTTGTTTTTCATAAGCTTAACATGGACAGACATGAAACACAGGACATTTTCAGGTGCAATAATAGCTCTTGTAATTGCTTAACTCTTCAGAAAGAACACCTAGTTTATTTTTTTTCATGAAAATGAATGTGTCTTACAAATATTTGTCCCCTCCATCCCTAATTTAAATGTAAGGTTTATCTCCTTTTAATTATAAATTGCTGATATGCAGGCTGTCTTTAAAATGCACTACCTGGAATTTCTTTAGAATTACAGAACCAGCTTGCCTTTAATCTCCATTTTATTGTGCAAGATTACTTTCTTTGACAGCTTCTGGCAATAGAGACAAATAAAAGAGCAGCGGCAAGTAAAAAGACATAAAAAGGAGTTTAAAAGGGCCCATATAATTAGCTTTCCTTAAAGAACTATTATGGCTACCTTTCTGGGTCATACAAAAAGGAAGCAAGAAGAAAGCAAGTTTTTTGTTCTCTAAAGAACCAAGGCTGCCACTATTTATTCTACATACATGAGTTTGAGGCAATGGCAGGTAGACCCAAAGGAAAATAAGGAATTATTTTCTAGCAAGCCAGTCATGGCGGGCCTTGTCAGGGCTGGGGGGCTTTCCAGAGGAGACCAAGCCTGCTGTTCTAAGCCATAACAACATGATAGGGTCAGTTTGGTGCAGTGGTGAAGTGCACGGTCTCTAATCTGGGAGAACCAGGTTTGATTCCCCACTCCTCCACTTGCAGCTGCTGGATGACCTTGGGCAAGCCACACTTCTGGTCAGAGCTGTTCTCTCAAGGACAATTCTGAAAAGAGTTCTCTCAACCCTACCTACCTCACAGCATGTCTATTGTGGGGAGGGGAAGAGAAAGGAGTTTGTAAGCTACTCTGAGGCTGTGGTTACACCGGCAAGGTAATCGCACTTTATTTTCGCTTTAATTAAATCGGGAACATTTTTCTTCGGGTTGGGCTGATTAGATGCAGCCGGCCCCTCTCTTCCACCATCCGCTTGCCTGCCAGCTGCTAAAGAAAATCAGCCATCTTCCCCTGGCTATCATTTTTTCTTTACTGATGCATTACCCATGTTGATGCCTTGGCTAAATTGTCCTCGACAGCTCCAGCAAGCCACTTGCCCCACCGGCCCTGGAGCAGCGGGAAAAGGAAGACCAGCCGAGCGGGCTACTGCACTCAGCTTGGCTCAGCCCCGCCATCCAGGAGATCTTGCCAGCTACGGGGCAGGCTTGGGCGGCTGCTGCTCCTGCCGCCGCTGTGAGGGGTGGTGCTGCCGCTGCTGCTGCTGCCATTGCCCCACAAAAAAAGGCTCATCTCCACCATCTCCGCCATCCTCCTTGCTGGCCCCCGTCCAGGCTGCCGGAGCCCCCGCCTCTCGTTCCCGCCTCCAGGGTGCTGTAAGCTCTGACAGTTCCAGGGGAAAGGGCTTCTGTTTCTTACAACAAATTCATATTATCTTTAAACAGAGAAATGAACATAAAATAATGTTTAATAATGGATTTATTAAGTGCATGTTTACTCAAGCGCTCAAACCGGAAGCTTTTTTTAAAAAAATGCACAAAGAGCGGTCAGACAGCAATCATTGCGAAAGACAGCTGTCCAGATGGGCGAAATCGCGCATTCAAAGCGCAACTGCCAGGAAAATACTTGATTTTCCAGGGGGCAGGAAAAACCGGGACAATTGCGAGAGTAAGCCTGCTTTGGCATGGGAGGCAGATTGGCACATGTGAACGTGAAATTTAAATGCACAAGGGAACAGCGGCGAACCCCGATCATAAGGACTATGTGACGGCACCCTGAGACTCTGAGTGAAAGGCAGGGTTTAAATCCAATCTCTGCCTCCTCCTCCTCTTCCTCCTCCTCTTCTTCTTCTTCTTCCAGATACGTGATAACCATTTGATCTTGCCCATTAAACACATCAGAGCACTTGATCCTCATGGATCCTTAGACAATTGCACTTGGGGCTTGCTTAAATCTGCTCTGGCTGCAGCTTCTTGCAAATGGCTATGTACAGCATTCAGTATTTGAAATGCTGTATGGGACATGCTGACCCGGGTGGCCCAGGCTAGCCCAGTCTCCTCAGAAGCTAAGCAAGGGCGGCCCTGGTTAGTGTTTGGAATAACAAGGAGTAACAGAGTCACTGTACAGAGGCAAGCAATCAGATACCGCTTCTGAATGCCTCTTGCCTTGAAAACCCTACAGGGTCACCCCATGTCAGCTGCGACTTGACAGCGAAAAACCGAAGAAGGGCTGATATAAAAGCCACTTTGGGAATGTTCAGTGCAATCATTGCCTCCCTGTATAGCCGTGTCTCTTCTATTGCATGTACCAATCATGCAGCAATTAGAGTTTTAAAAAGCACACATTCAGGATCCTCGTCAAGTGGAGAAAAATCTAGTACAGTGATTACATTAGTAAATCTATACTTGTGCCTGGAGAGCTTGAAACCCAGCAAGCTGAATGCAGCCCACCAGCCATACATACTACATACATATGTACATGCTGTCAAGTCACAACCGACTTACGGCAACCCAGCAAGGGGCTTCCAAGGCAAATGAGAAGCAGAGGTGGCCTTGCCAGTGCCTTCCTCTGCAGAGCCTTCCCTGGTGGTCTCCCACCCTGCTTAGCTTCCAAGATCTGATGAGATTGGGCTACACCGTGCTGCCCTCCCTCCCTGCCATACACAGGGGGACCGGTGAAATCTCTTGTTTTTGTTGTCTGCCTAAGACAGGGGCTCATCAGGCAACAGAAAGTACATGACTGCATAAGCTTTGCAGGTCACAGTTTGCACAGCATCGACCGCCACGCCTAGTCCATGGCATCCGGCCAACTGGTATCAGACACAAGGCACTGAAACTTTGGGAAGTTCTAGCGATGCTTACCATAATATTTTGGATTGTGACTGCTTAAGGACCTCTAAGGCTGTGATACTTAGTGGCTTGGGAGCCACCTGTAGCTCTTCTGATCACTGTTTCCCACCATCTCCATGCTTTAGGGAAGGTATGTGAAATCCTTGCCTGATGAGGCATGTGTTTGATAGGTGGTTCCCACCTTGAAACAGTCAGTGCCAGAAAGACAGGTAAACTGAAAGGCCTCTTGAGGTACAGGTCTCATTCCAGCACTGGAAGTAAATGGCGGCTCTTTTAGTTCATGCTGATGCAAATAAGTTCCCACTGCTCTAAGAGTGCTGTAGCACATGGCTATACACACTTGGCAGTGCAACCATATGAGGAGTTACCACAGTCCAAGCCCTTCAATGGGCCTACTCGAATCTAAGCCCATCAATGGGCTTAATCTGGAGTAATTTAAGACGGCACCGCACATCCCATTGAAATCCATCAAATTTCAGTGCTGCAAGTATCTCCTCAACCTTTTTTGTTTAATTGTTTCAAAAGAGATCTAATTATTACAGCGTTTCTAGCAAATGATAGATGATAATGCAGATGGCTGATGGAAAATGATTAATGTGAATCAAATGCAGGGATTTTTCTTTAAAAAAAAAAAGGCAAGCACTGAAGCTACAGGAAGACACTAAATCCAGCTGTCTTCAAGCCAATAATAGTGAAGAGAGTTATTTCTGCTTTGACAAAAGGCTTCTTCTGCTCTCAGAGGTTTGAAACTAAAGACTGATTTGAGCTGCAGATGCTAAACTTACCTCTTGCGGTAGAAGCAATTTACACGTCCTTAATTCTTCCAAAATGATTTGGAGGAATTAGTATGATTCAAGCACATGAAGGCGTTTGAGCACATAAATTGCACACTTTTATGTTTATAGAGTGTAATAAATTGCTGGTTAGGAGGGAGAGGAAGCGAGGGATGGGTTCCCCCCCCCCCTTTCTCTCTCTCTCTCTCTTGTTAAAATAAAACACAGATCTTGAAAATTATTGACAGGCAGAAAACAGCAACTCCGACAAGCCATATTGGGAACATGCCTTGATAAGGAGAAAATAGCAGCCAGGAAGAAGAAATTGTGGTGGGGGGTGGGTGGGAATCTGGTAGGCTAAAAATTACTTTTTTATAGGCACTGCAGATACAGAATTGGGCTTATTATTTTATATGACATGGCTGTCGTTAGGAATTTAGGTTGATCTTTGTTTTTCACTTAATTTTTATAGCGTTTTAAAATGCATTTGTGCCTGCAGATGGCAGAAAGATGGAGCTGGGAACCAAAGCAACCACCCTTCATATTATTATTATTTTTAATCATTTCAAGCTTGATACTGGAAAAGAAGGGGAGAATATAAACCTATATATTTTTAATACAAGACTATTTGGAAATTCATTAAAATCCTATTTATTATCACAATGATAAACATACTACAACATAGAAGAAGAAAATATCAAAGGCAGAGAAGGAGAGAGATGTTTCTACTTTACCCTTTGGTACTGATTTAATAGTTTGCTTTAGATGGTTTGGGATGGGTCAAAGAAAGCAGGCAGTATAACTTGCGTGAGTTTTGGATGGGGAAGAAATGTTCCCACAGTCACATCCCTCTCCAGAGACTCAAATGACCTGGTACGACTAAAATAGAAGCAGGCATGGAATGATCAAGGCATTCCTGTCCAGTCTTGGGAAGTGAACACTGACCTGTAACTGAGCCATGCCAGCAATATACTCCCCCGACCATTCCAAAAGATGATTTATAATTTGTTCCCCATGTTGGTGGCATACATGGACATACTTGGGTGCTTTTCATGGCACTGTTACTAGAAAAATATGTATAAGGTCATTGAGCCCACTTGGCATTCTGAAGTTCAAGGAAGATCGTGGAAAAATTCATTCATTCTGAAGTGTACATGAGCTCTGGCTACTCTGGACGCCCACCACCAGTTAGATGGAATAACAGTTTGATTCGGTCTAAGGCAGCATCAGATGCTCAAAGTGGAGCGGGCACGGAGCCAGAGAAGTTAGGATTCAAATCTCTCTTCAGAGTGAAGATTATTAGAGGTCAATTGCAAAAGCTGCCTTACAAGGTGTTGGCGAGAATAAATCAAGTTTGCCTCTGGATGGAGGAAGGGATACAATAGTGCTTGTGGTTCCAGTTTTGTGCTTTAGTGATTTCGAAGGAATGGCGCAGCTTTAATAAGTGGGTGTTCTAAAGCCAAGCCCAGCTGAAGAATCCTTATACATAAAACATTCCCTGTTTTCCACAAGGTCTTTAGCAAGTGAAATGTGGCATAGGTGTGCAGTCTTAAGAGCTCTCCCAAATGCCGCAATCAAGATATTGTCTCCGTAAATAAGTATCCTCGTTCCTAAGATACCTTTAAAAATGAATAACTTTTCTCATTAAGACAGTAAAAGCTCTCGAGTCAGCACACAGAGCAAACAACATTATCTCGCTCTTCTTTATGGCTCCATAGCAAGAGAATTTTAGAAAATGGCTATAATTTGAATGCATTGGAGAGACAAGATACATAGGGAGGGAAATACATTAGGGAAAACCACACTATAGGGAAAGGTGTGTTAATTTGTTTAAGCTTATTCACGTAAAATTCCTGAGACTGAGGACACATCAAAATCAAACTTCTTGCACTTCTGGGCTTTCTACTTCAGACCTAAATCATACCAGGAACCAAAACCCATTTAAAAAGTACCATGTTGTGTGTGCTGAACACTCTAGTCCCCTGAGTGTGCCACTTGGTTTACTTATTTAGTCCTCCCACATACTTTTTTAACCCCAAAACCAGCCTTCCCCCCAATTGTCTTATATCATGAAAAACAAAACATAAAAACACAGTAATCAAAACAAAACATAAGAACATAAGAGAAGCCAATGTTGAATCGGGCCAATGGCCCATCTAGTCCAAGTCTCTGTCACACAGCGGCCAAAATATACCAGGTGCCATCAGGAGGCCCAGCAGTGGGGCCAGGACACTAGAAGCCCTCCCACTGCTGCCCCCTCCAGCACCAAGAATAGAGTGCATCACCTGCCCCAGACTGAGAGTTCCTATCTATACCCTGTGGCTGATAGCCACTGGTGGACTTCTGCTCCATATGTTTATCTAATTCCCTCTTGAAACTGTCCGTGCTTGTAGCTGCCACCACCTCCTGTGGCAGTGAATTCCATATGTTAATCACTCTTTGGGTGAAGAAGTACTTCCTTTTATCTGTTCTAACCCGAGTGCTCAGCAATTTCATGGAGTGCCCACGAGTTCTTGTATTGTGAGAAAGGGAGAAAAGTACTTCTTTCTCAACCTGCTCAATCCCATTCATAATCTTATAAACCTCGATCATGTCACCCCTCAACCACCGTTTCTCCAAGCTAAAGACCCCCAAGCGTTTTAATCTTTCTTCATAGAGAAGATGTTCCAACCCTTTTATCATTCTAGTTGTCCTTCTCTGCACTTTTTCCAATGCTATAATATCCTTTTTGAGATGTGGCGACCAGAACTGTATACAGTATTCCAAATGAGGTCGCACCAATGATTTATACAGGGGCATTATGATTCTGGCTGATTTGTTTTCAATTCCCTTCCTAATAATCCCCAGCATAGCGTTGGCCTTCTTTATTGCAGCCACACACTGTCTAGACATTTTCATTGAGTTATCTACTACGACTCCAAGATCTCTCTCTTGGTCTGTCTCTGCCAGTTCAGACACCATCAACGTGTATTTATATTTAGGATTTTTGGCTCCAATGTGCATCACTTTGCACTTGGCCACATTGAACCCCATTTGCCACATTGCCGCCCAATCACTCATCCTCAACAGATCCCTTTGGAGTGCCTCACAATCCTCCCTGGTTGTCACCACCCTGAACAACTTCATGTCATCTGCAAATTTAGCCACTTCACTGCTTACTCCCAATTCTAAATCGTTAATAAACAAGTTAAAAAGCATCGGACCGAGTACCGATCCCTGTGGTACCCCACTGCTTACCATCCTCCACTGAGAAAATTTCCCATTTATACTCACTCTGTTTCCTATTTATAAGCCAGTTTTTGATCCACAAGAGGACTTGTTCTTTTATCCCATGATTATTGAGCTTACTTAGGAGCCTTTGATGAGGAACTGTATCAAAAGCTTCCTGGAAGTCAAGGTAAATAACATCTATTGGGTCCCCCTTGTTATGTTTGTTTACTCCCTCAAAAAACACTAAAAGATTAGTGAGACAAGATCTTCTCTTACAGAACCCATGCTGAGTCTGCCTCAATAGTTTTTGTTCATCAATGTGCCTACTAATTCTTTCCTTAATAACAGTTTCCACCAACTTACCCGGTATCGACATCAGACTGACTGGCCTGTAATTTCCCGGATCTCCCCTGGATCCCTTTTTAAAAATGGGAGTGACGTTAGCTACCTTCCAATCCTCAGGAATGGAGGCAGATTTTAAAGAAAGATTACATATCTTCTAGACCTCTTGGGGGACAGGAGATGTGCCACAAGACTGGAGGAGAGCAGATGTTATCCCAATTTTCAAAAAGGGAGGCAGGATGACCCAGGAAACTACAGGCCAATCAGTCTGGCCTCTGTCCCAGGGCAGATACTGGAACAGATTTTAAAGGGATCAGTCTGTGAGTGAGCAGCCAGTGTGATGCAGCGACAAAAAAGGCTAATGTGATCATGGGGTGTATCAATAGATGCATAACATCCAAATTGCAAGATGTCATAGTCCGGTCATATGTTGTATTGGCCAGGCCACACCTGGAGTATTGTGTGCAGTTCTCACTTCAAAAAGAATGTGGACAGAATGGACTGGGTGCAGAGGAGAGCAACAAGGACCAAGCCCTATGAGGAAAGGTTGAGGGACTTGGGAATGTTCAGTCTTGTTGTGTATCGATATGGACTACTACTAAGGAGCACAACCCAGTACTTTACAGTCTGGAGAAGAGGAGGCTGAGGGGGGACATGATTGCCCTCTTTAAGTATTTGAAGGGCTGTCACTCAGCAGAGGGCAGGGAGCTGTCCCCGTTGGCAGCAGAAAATAGGACTCACAATAATAGGTTTATATTAAGGGTGGGAAGGTGCCGGCTGGATATTAGGAAAAACTTTTTTACAGTAAGAGTTGTTCAACAGTGGAATCAGCTGCCTGGTGAGGTGGAGAGCTCTCCCTCACTGGCAGTCTTTAAGCAGCGGCTGGACAAACACTTGTCAGAAATGCTCTATGCTGATCCTGCATTGAGCAGGGGGTTGGGCTAGATGGCCTGTAGGACCCCTTCCAGCTCTGGGATTCTATGACTCTACTAATCTAGTGGGGATATATTTGAAAGTGGCCCAGTCATCATGTGGTCTGGGTATATTGGTAGAGAACATATTTCCATGTGTAACTGTCCTATTAGAGTTAATGATTTCATTTTAGTGTAGTATCAAGCACAGGAAGCCACAACCTTCAGTTTGCAAGACCTGAGTTAACAAATAGTATGGTGGTGTGTGTGTGTGTGTGTCTGTTAAAAATGCCATCAAGTTGCTTCCAGCTTCTGGAGACCCTATGAATTAATGATCTCCAAAATGTCCTATCATTAACAGCCTTGGTGAGTCTTGGGAACGAAGGGCAGTGGCTTCCTTAATCGAGTCAATCCATCTCATGCTGGGTCTTCCTCTTTTCCTGCTCCCTTCAACTTTCCCTAGCATTATTGTTTTTCCCCAGCAAGCTCATTAGTTTTGGAGGTCGTTCCTGACTTATGGCAACCCAATGAATTAACAAATTAAGTCGGAAGTGACTCGATGGCACATAGCACATCAAGCACACACAGTCATGGTAAATGCATACCTAGTAAAGCTAAAGGTTCCCTTGCTCAAAAGCCAGTCGAATCCGACTCTAGGGTTGCGGTGCTCATCTCCGTTTCCAAGCCGAAGAGCCAGCGCTGTCCGAAGACATTTCCATGGTCATGTGGCCGGCATGACTAAACACCAAGGCGCACGGAACGTTGTTACCTTCCCACCGAAGTGGTACCTATTTATCTACTTGCAATTTCTTGCTTTTGAACTGCTAGGTTGGCAGGAGCTGGAACTAGAGACAGGAGCTCACTCTGTCATGCGGCACCCTGGGTCTCGAACTGCCAAACTATTGACCTTCCACAGCCTGCAGTTCAGCATCTTAACCACTTGAGCCACCGCAGCTCCTATCTGTATATCCTATCTGTACTGTTAATGTGGAAATAGTGAACTGGGACCTGCTGCGAAGGCAGCTGGGAGCATTTTCCCACTTTGCTCTTTAAGTTGGTAGGTACATCTTATCTGGCTGTTGCACAGATGGATCCTACCTTAGGTGCCACCATGTCTGGGTGGGGGGGAAATGGCAACCCTGTTGCTTAACAATTGGATTGAAGCCCAGTTAGACGACTTTTATGCACTTCCATTTTAGGATTTGGGCCAGCCAAGGCTTTTATTGACAAGTAGGGCACAGAAGGATGACTTTGCTTAGCATAGATTTATATTTACTGGCTTGCTCAACTTGTGACTCACAAAACCAAACACAGCCCTCTCCCACAGCCATGTGCCTGCTGGTTGCTTGACAACAGTGCTGGTTTTCCCAGACCCAGGCAGGCGGCAAACTCCCTCTGGGTGATGTTCCACTAGGTATGTTGCAGGGCCTGAGGTTCTGCCTCAAAGTACCCAAGAGGATATATGATCTGTGAACATGAGTGCTTTAGAAAACACTGCTGGAAAGCTGAAGGCCACTTTCTTGCCAGGGAGCTTTCTTCTTCTTCTTTCTCCATACAGCCACAAAGCTTTTGACTTCTGTTGTTTCCCCATGTTATGTAGGTATGTTGCTGAATTTCTATGTTCTAGTTCTATTTGACAACTGGGATTTTTATTTTATTTTATTTTATTTTATTGCATAGGTGCTCACACTCATGGGATGAAATTGCAGTTTCCTAATAAAAATAACAACATTGGACATTAAAGGTGACTTGAGATCTAATGCTTGTTTTTGCATTAAAATGGTGGCTGGCATCTTGTCTTAAGTTGGAGGAAGTTCCACTGGTGGAAGTTCGGTTGGCGAAGGAGCCACTTAAGTTGAAGAACCTTCTCAGTCTGGAGGAAGGCTTTGCTCCGTGAAGGTAGGAGACAGCTGGCCTCTCACATACATATAAATGCACAATAATGCAAGAAAAAACATGTAGAGATGCTGTAATGATTTATACATCTTTGTTTGGATGGAAACAAAGATGCATAAAAAACTAGAAGAAAAATGTGTAGGAATGTAGGAATGAGCAAATATTTGGTGCAGTGGTCAGAGTGGTGGACTCTAATCTGGAAAACCAGGTTTGATTCCCCACTCCTCCACATGCAGCCAGCTGGGTGACCTTGGGTCAGTCACAGTTCTCTCAGAGCTGTTCTCACAAGAGCAGTTCTCTCAGAGCTCTCTCAGCCCCACCTACCACAGGGTGTCTGTTGTGGCCAGAGGAAGGGAAGGAGATTGTAAGCTGCTCTGAGACTCCGAGTGAAGGGTGGAGTATAAATCCAACTCTTCTTCTCTTTTTCGTCTGGTTTCTTTAAATATTTGTTTATATTTTGCCATGGATTTCATTTCTCCACTTCTCATGGTAGGGTTTTGTAGATTTGTTTAGACTATATTATTTTTGGCTAGCAACAGAAGGGGTGAGAAGTCTGTAGTCATGCCCACTGGATAATACTACTTGATGAAATTCAGGGAGTCCCCACAAATGTGTAAGCTTCTTACCAAGCTGTCCTGCAGCTGACAGCTATTCTGATCTTCTTTGGCCATGTTCTTTGGCAGAAGCTGTCACTTCAGCCTAATTAGAGTTGTAAAGATGTTGCAGCAGAGCTGCAATGCTTGGTGTCACGCATGGCATCATGTTTTCAATAGCTTTTGCCTCTTTCCTCACAATACATGGGAAGTTAGCTTTAAGGGGAAGAAACAGCACATCCTGTGTTCCTCAAACTCATTTGGAAAGTCTATTTTTACACATCATCTTTGCTCGAGTACAAATTACAGAACGAAATTAAAATGCCAATGCATTACCTACAGCCAAAGATTGTCATTATCCTCCCTATACTTCTGAGGACATTTGATCCTCATTGGTATGAACAAGTAAGAATTCATTACACCAACACAGCCTTGACAGCACATTAATATATTCTGGCTTTCAGGATAAAATGTAAATGCTGGAAACCTATGCCAGCAACAGTTTATAGGGAAAGAAAAAGTGGTAGAGAAAGTGTGTACTAAATGTAAAGGCCACAATCCAACACAGAATTGGGCTTTAGAGAGCAATCCTAAACCGGTCTGTTCTGAATTCTACTAAGGTCTACTCAATGGGGCTTATTCCCAGGAAACTGCTTTTAGGATTGCACTGTTAATCTATGCACTCTTACTTGTAAAGAGGTTTAACTGTGCACTATGGAACTTGCTTAGTATGTGGGCCTACAATTGGACGAAATAGTGCTCTTAACAGAACTTCAAATTGTGGACAAAGAATGAACTTTCTAAAAACTTTTTCAAAAAGAATCCACATGCTTTTGCATATCCCATTAAAACAGCCTTTAGGTTTCCATGCATGTGTGAATGGTATCTCTCCTACATAATAATTCTGTTTTGGAGTGGCAAAGTTCCATGCACTCCCAAATCAGTTGGCTCCGTGATGTGTCCATCACAAGGTGTCTCTATCCACTGGCTGCATTGCCTGAGTTTTCTCCCACCCACTGAAGCCTAGGCCACTCTTCTCTGACTGGGCCAGTGTTTCAAGGTCTTTTGCATGTGGAAGCTGATTGGACTTCACTCCATTCCACACCTCTAACTCCCCCCCCCCCGACTGTTGGAACTGTCAGTTGCATATGCGACCTGGTGTATTCTGAGGTAAAAAATGTCCTCACCCACAACTCATCACTTCCCCTTCAAAAGAAACAAACCCAATAACACAACCATGCCACACCACAAGCAGAATACTACAAGGCAAAAAATGATAGGAAAAGGTGCCAGCAGTCACCCCATTACTGCCTGAGAGCACTTCAGAGGATGGTGTGCAGGTCCCAGGTTCATATTATAAAAGCTGCCTGGGGGATTATGGACCATTCACAGACTTTCTACCTCAACATACTTCACAGGGTTGTTGTGCGGATCATACGGGGGAGAGGAGAATGATGTCATCTGCTTTGGTTCCCACTGCAAGGAAAGACTGCCATTTCCTTAGGCAGAGGCTGTGAGGGGGGGAGATGTAAACCTGAAGGCAGACAGGCAGATAAAGGTAGGCTGATGGTTGCCTGGAAAGGACATAGGGTTGCCTGCTCTAGGTTGGAAACTTCCAGGATATTTTAGGGATGAAGCCTACAGAGGGTGGCGTCTGAGGAGGAGAAAGAGGGGGACCTCAGACAGATACAGTGCCATAGACCCT
This sequence comes from Gekko gecko, assembly GCA_029375565.1. NCBI lineage: Eukaryota > Metazoa > Chordata > Lepidosauria > Squamata > Gekkonidae > Gekko > Gekko gecko. Next base: position 161,573,783 of record JAPDNY010000004.1, on the reverse strand, counting down.
ACCCTCCAAACAAGCTTTTGCCAATCTCCAGGTGACAGCTGGAGAGCTCTTAAAGCTCTGGTGCTAATTCAAAGTGCTGAGGATGTGTTGCATTCTGGCAAGGTATGCTGTGAGTGTAGAAAATGAATTATTGACAGAGTAGTGTTTTGGAAAATCTTTAGGAATTGTCTGGTCCATTTACCATGGGGCACCCATCCAGAGCCTCTGGCATTTTCTCACTCTGCTGGCATCAATACCAATTTAAGGCAAAATAGAAATATGGACACTTTTCCATCCTTCTTTGCATCAGTCTGTCTTTGTTGGCAACCCTAGGCCTGCCAGCACTCTCAGGGTGACTTCATGTCTCCTGACTAGCATTACTTCATTAGCCCTGGCTGCTTGCTCCTGTTCAGTAGGAGCCTCCCTATGGAAGCTGCCTGGGTGATTTCAGACCAGCCCCAGACTTTCTGCCTAATCTACCTTGCAGGGTTGCTGTACAGATCACAAAGCAGAAGAGGAGAACGAAGTAAGCTGCTTTGCTCCCCACTAACAAGAAAGACAAAACTTTGCCTAGGAAGAGGCTGCTGAGAGGGGAGGAGATAAAGTTGCCAACTTTAGGTATGGAAATTTGAGGGGTGGAACCTGGAGAGGGTGAGGTTTGAGGAGGGGTGGGACCTCAGACAGGTACAGTGCCATAGGCTCCACCCTCCAAACCAGCCATTTCTTTCTGGGGAACCATTGTTGCCAATCTCCAGGGGAGGGCTGGAGATGATTTAGAAATACAATTGCTATCCAGGAGGAAGGGGGAGCAGATGGAAAGCTGAAGTCAGAAGGGGAGATAAAGGTAGGTTGATGGTTGGCTGGGAAGGAGATAGGGTTGCCAACTCCAGGCTGGGAAATTCCTGGAGATTTGAGAGGTGCAGCCTGGAGAGTGTGCGGTTTAAGGAGGGGGGACCTCAGACAGGTACAATGCCATAGACTCTACCCTCCAAACCAGCCATTTCCTTCTGGGAACCATTGTTACCAATCTCCAGGGGAGGGCTGGAGAACACTCAGAATTACAACTGCTCTTCAGATGGCAGAGATCAGTTCCCCTGAAAAAAACAGTTAGCCCTGTGTCATTATACTCTGCTGAGGTCACCACAGCAAATTGACGCTGAGTGCCCAAGACCAGGGTACCTGCCCAGAGCCTCTTTCTGGAGCTTGTTGTATGTATTTCCACAACGGGCCTTATTCCTAGTTAATATTATTACTGTAGTGAAAATTTTACCCCAGCCTTTCTTCAAAAAGCTCAGGGAGGCATGCATGATTTTCTCCCATCCCTCATTTTACCCTCACAACAGCCCTATAAAGCAGGTTAGGCTCAGAGAGAATGACAGGCCCAACAAGCTTCATGGCACAGTTGGGATTTGAATACAGGACTCCTTGATCCTCATCCAGCACTTTCCTTTACACCATGCTGGATATAAAAGATATTAAAATATTAAATGAGAATAATTTTAAAATGCTAAATGTATAGTCTGGTTATGGCAATGTGGAAAACTGAAGAAGTTAAAACTAATTAAAATCTAAATATCTAAAAGTGAAAATCCAGCAACATTGGTCCTTTCTGCACATGGATTTCATACCTGGTTTTACCTTGCATTTATCCCTGGTTATAACAGCATCTGTTTATCCCAGGACAAGAGTGGGGCAAAACCGGGGTGAACTCAATGTAATGTGGAAACAAAAAAATACCCTGAGATAATTAAAGGGGTGAACTTGAGTGCAGTGTAGAATGTAAGTTTGAGGATCGGGTTGAACCATGATTTAAGGTCTAGTGCAGAAAGGACCATTGTCTCTGCCAATGAACTCCCGTTCCAGCTGAAGCACAAGCAAAAAACTCACTTTAATCCTTTCCTCCTCAAAGCCAAACTAGGTAGCACCCAGGAGGTGCATGGTCAGGTTTTCCCCTCCTTTTTACATTTCCAAGCAGTCGGGGGGGCAACTCAGGTCAGACATGGGGGGGGACATGGGGGGTATTGAACCCTTCCTCTACCTTTCACTTTCATGGCTTAGACTGTCCCCCAAAGCTGCTGCTTGCCTAAGGGGAAAAAAATATATTCAAGTACCATATGGATACCTGTACATTTCCTTACTGGGCAAATAACTTTATGGGAAGCATAAATTTAGATAAGAAAGAAGATGCCATGGAAAGGACTCACCTACAGCCTGATTAATCTCTCCCTCTTGATCTTTTCAAAAGTCGCTTCCATGCTTACTGTGACCAGTCTGAACCACCACCAAGGAAGCTCTTTCCACCAAATTTATTTTAAACATGATTCCTCAGGAAACCCCTCTGTACATCATCAATCCACTGGTTTTATATCCTGACGACTATTACTGTTAATTCTTAAATGAACCCATGTAGATGGTAAGCAAGCTAAAGGCAAAAATGCCTTTACTCGGGGTAGGGGGTGCTGAACTAGATTTAGTCCAACCTGCGCACAGTCTGGTCAATGTTGATGACTTTGCTATAGCATTGCAAGGTATGTAAAAAGTTATTCCAAGAAGAGCTGTTAAAATAAAGTAGAACTTTGCTACAAATCGTGCCACCTTCCTTCCAAATCTGTTTGACTCTGAATGGAAAGTGGAACAGAAGCCTTTGATCTGGCTATCTACACTGAAATCCTGAGACCTGAGACATGTGGTTTTTGTTGGCTGCTTAGCCTGCTTTTCACAAATGGAATGATTTGGGCTATAATATCCCCAGTACTAACACCCTGATATCATGGTCTGTGCTGATGATCCAGTTATTGCCCAGCCCAAGAATCTTCTCACTGGTCCACTATACCACTCGACAACCTATTTCCAGCTTTTCACGCATGTCTCATACAGCATAGCAAATCTCCAGTGACATGAGAGGAGAAAACTGCAAGACCAGATTCAGTATAACTGGAACAAGTGCCTTTTACACAATGTTATAATAAAATATGAAAATGCTTGCATAGTGTCAGCAACCTGTCAGCTGAAGTAAAATCACATTGCTTTTACCATACCCACTAATGAAATTTTTAAAAAGCTAACAATGACTTTATAAACCTCTCCTCCTCGCAAAGGCCTCAAGAAAAGGTTATGTGAATTAATTTGCAAAACTGAACATACTTTTTTTTAAAAAAAAGAAAGAAAAGAAATCAGTTGGAGATTGTTATGATTCTTGGAGCTGGAGTATATGTATGATAGAATAATATATCAATCTAAGTACTACAGGTCATGCAGGGTCAGTTAATGCTTAAAGTTGAGGGTGACAGTACTTTATGAAATACATTTTCATGTTAATGCATTATAAATTTGTCACAAAGTGCAAAGGATCACATATCGATACATGCAAAACAGAAAGAACCAAGACAAACATTCAGCAAGGAGGTTTCAGTTCTAGCACCAGCATACAAATCAGCAGCTTCCTAATCCTGCTACCCATCCGTCATTTATGAGCCGTCTCCAGAATCACATCTTAAGGACAGCAAGCACAGAATGACTCCAGCCCTATAGGGCACCTGTGGGCTTGTGTGTGGGGGTGGGGGTGGCCTTTTGAAAAAAAATCTAAGATCCTACCAATAAGTTATGTAGTGAGGAAGGGGCAGGGGAAAAAAACAGACTCACACTTCCCAGCTTCCCTTCCCGAACTGCCAGCTGCTGTCCTCCGTGGTCTTCAGTGCCATCTAGTCACAGTCGAGGATGAGACAACAAGACTCACTGGAAGGATGTTTTGAAGGACATTAATTCATGGGGTCAACATCAGTTGGAAGCAACTGGACAACACTTAAGACAGACACATCTTAATGTTTGGGTGCATGCCTTAACACCTGTGCGCTAGAGACAGAATTCATCAATTTTTTTCAGAATTCATCCAATTTTCAGGCTGGAAAACTGGGCTAAAATGAATACAATGAATTTCAGTGGGGATAAATGTAAAGTTCTGCATTAAGGTAGGAAAAACCAAATGCGTGATGATAGGAAGGGGGAGACTTGCCTTGGCGGTAGTATGTGCAACAAAGATCTAGGGGTCTTAGTAGACCATACATTGAACATGAGTCAGCAGTGTGTGATGCAGTAACTAAAAAGGCAAATGCAGTTTGGGGCTGTATCAACAGAAGTATAGTGTCCAGATCATACAAAGCGATGGTCTTGCTTTACTCTGCTCGGTTAAACCTCACCTACAGTATTGTGTTCAGTTCTGGGCACCACAATTTAAGAAAGATATAGACAAGCTGGAATGTGTCCAGAGGAGGGCAATGAAGATGGTGAGGGGTCTGGAGACCAAGTCCTATGAGGAAAGGTTGAAGGAGCTGGGTGTGTTTAGCCTAGAGAGGAGATAACTCAGAGGTGATATAATGACCATCTTCAAGTACTTGAAGAGCTGTCATATAGAGGATGGTGTGGAGTTGTTTTCTGTAGTCTCAGAAGGCTGGACCAGAACCAACGGCTTGAAATTAAATCAGAAGATTTTTCGGCTAAACATTAGGAAGAACTTCCTGACCGTTAAAAGCAGCTCCTCAGTGGAAGAGGCTTCCCCAGGAGGCAGTGGGCTCCCCTTCTTTGGAGGTGTTCAAACAGAGGCTAGACGGCCATCTGTCAGCAATGCCGATTGTGTGAGCTTAAGCAGATCATGAGAGGGAGGGCAGGATGGGCTGTCCCAGTGCTTAGTTCTTGTGGCCCTTCTTACATGTCCAGGGAAATACTGATCATCACTTTGGGGTCAGGAAGCAATTTTTCTCCAGACCGATTTGGCTGGAGATCCTGGAGGTTTGTTTGTTTTTTTTGTCATCTTCTGGACATGAAACAGCAGTCACTGGGGGTGTGAGGGGGAGGTATTTGTGAATTTCCTGCATTGTGCAGGGGGTTGGACTAGATGACCCTAAAGATCCCTTCCAACTCTATGATTCATTCCTCACAAAGCTGCTAAATTTGGACTTGAACGCTGATAAATGGCAACTCCAAACACTCATGCTAGAATATGAACAAGACACCTTCAAAAGGCAAACAGTAATTTACCAGATAACAGAAAATGCTATCCTTGGTAAATTTGTATAGGTGGGGTGCATGCTGACATTTTCTGAGGGTGCCAGAAAACTGGAACCTGTGTGGTAACCTGTTCTCTCAAATCTGTAAACCTTCAAATCTGTAATCTGCAACCTCATCTTCCTTTCTGGAACCTTACTCCTGGGTGCCAGGAACTGTATATTAGTGTGGACTTTTAATTCTATTTTTAAACTGTTCTCAACCATTGATGGATCAATTGGAGAGAGAGGGCAAAACAGGAGCTGAGGTCAGAATGGAGAATTCTGACCTCATTAATAAGAAATATTAGAAAAGCTGTTGGGAAATAAGCAGCAGTATATCTATTGCTTTTGCTACTGTACCTGAGAAAAATCTGGCAAGTTTCCTGTGATTGTTAGGTCTGTTTTGTTATCATTTAAATGTGGCTTTCCCCCCCTTCCCCTATGAATAAAAGCAATGCGTTATTGGTGTAACTTCACCTCTATTAAACGGGGGAAAAATGTATGTAATGAAACATGAGTTCAAGAAAAAGTAAATATCACCGCAGGTTCATCAGAGCATGGCTCTCATTTCAATAGAAACCACTGCTTATTTTTCTTTCTGTGCGATTATCTCAATTGGAGAATGCAAAAACAAATAAAAATGCTATTTTTACACATAAGAAGCCTTCCCCATAGACTCGTACCTCTTTATTATAAGTATCTTTCTTTTAATGTCAAATTACATGTTAGGTGGGGAACCTGTTAATGGTATTTCCTAATATAATATTAAAAAGTAGCTATAGGAGAGAGGTTTGGGTGTACTTTTTTTAACTCGAGGCTGCAATGCTAAGGGAAACAGGCTGTTTTCCCAAAGAAACCACCCACCGGAGTGGCTCAACCAGGGTGGGACAAAAGAAGGGAGATCTCCTTCCGGGTCTCTTGTGTAAATATCGATCTTCCACTTTTGAGATATTTTATATGCTTTCGAGAGGACCAGGTGCTTTACCTCAGTCAGGATATTCTTGCAGCTGAGACTTGGTGGAAGATGTCCCACTCATCCTAGGCCAGGGGTGGCCAAACTTGCTTAACATAAGAGCCACCTAGAATCGACATCAGATGTTTGAGAGCCGCAAGACATGAACAAATATCACACACGTTTTTATTGGAAAATATGCAGATCCGCTTTTTACGAACATTAAATGAGACTGCCCAAAATAAAAACCAAAAGGGTAAAACCAGATATTGATAATGATATTTATTTGTCCAGTGATATTTATTTGTTTGCTAATGTTTAGTCATGCCGGCCACATGACCACAGAAATGTCTTCGGACAGCGCTGGCTCTTCGGCTTTGAAACGGAGATGAGCACCGCAACCCTAGAGTCGGATTCGACTGGCTTTCGAGCAAGGGAACCTTTACCTTTACCTTTTAATGGTATTTATTTGTCTAAGAGAGAGAGGTGGAAAGAAAGAATGAAAGAGGTAGAAAGGGCATGCCTTCCCTTCACCGCCCCAGCCACCCTGCTGGGAGCCACACAATATGTGTGAAAGAGCCACATGTGGCTCCAGAGCCACAGTCTGGCCATCCCTGCCCTAGGCATTTCTCTTCAGGTAAGTTCAACACAATGTATGGGGAACTCTACTCACAAGCGAGCTCTTTCTTTACAGGCCGCCAAAGCATGCCTCGAAGGCCTTCCTCCCCCATGGTGCCGAGGGAAGGCAGGGAACCACCACAATGCCAAGAAGTCCAGCTGGTCCGGGCTTCCCTTTGCTGCTTTCTCAGGCTTTCCAGCTTCTCCCACTCTTGATGGGATAATTTCTGGGACTAATGTCTTGAAATAATCTGTAGGAACATTACCATGGTATGAAATAATGAGAAGGAAATGTTTGACAAGCAAGGGAGCAAGAAGGAAACCTTACTGCCAACTAGATTTGATGATTAAACCTAATTTTACTATTGGGGATGGCATGTGGATGCTGATCAAACTTTTTTTTTTTCCTGGATGTGTCTGGCAGAAGATGTCTCTTGCGATCGGAAATGTCTTGCTTCTAATGCTGCTCTGGCTGAAGCTCTTTGCATGCTTGGCTGGAAGCAACCCCCAATGAACTCATTTGAGTTTACTTGGGAGTAAAAGCATGCTTTGGATGTATTGGCCTGACCTTCTATTTTTCATAGCCAGTGCAACCCATTAGAAAATTTTTGCAAACTTTTTATTATGGATTGAATAGGCTAAACTTGTGGATAAAAAACACTGGAGACTCATGCAGGAAACATTTAAAAGCAAACATTTGGGCATCTTTTTAAATCTCCCTCCCCCTTCTTCTTTTCACCATTTGAGATAAGGTATTTATGACTTGAGTTCGAGAAAAAGCCAAGATTTTTATCACCTGATACTAATGATTCAGAAGCATCCATGTCTGTATCATTTCAGAAATCACCAAGTGTTGCAGTGGCCAAAAGGAAGAAACAAAGTACATGCTATTATGAGCTGATTCAGAGGAATAATTCCAACTGTGGGGAATGCCAGCGATCACTGTGTGTGTGTTGGTTCTTTGCCAGCCACAAGACATTCATTGGCAAGTGCTGTTTACATACAGAACTGTATCTTCAACCTGCTGCTGGCCAGTCCACTGCAACGGTTTGCACTGGATCAGGCTGACAGATCCACAGCAATAGCAAACTTCGCCTTCAGATGCAGTTGGTGGTGGAAAGCGCCAACAAGTTGCAGCTGACTTATGCTGAACCCGTAGGGTTTTCAAGGCAAGAGACGTTCAGAGGTGTTTTACCATTGCCTGCCCCTGTGCAGTGACCCTGGACTTCCTTGAGGGTCTCACATCCAAGTACTAACTAGGGCTGACCCTGCTTTGTTCCTGAGATCTGACGAGATCAGACTAGCCTGGGCCATCCAAATGTATTATCAACCCATCATTTTACCAATGCAGTATCCCAAGCATGCCATTTTATCAGCATTGTAATCGGCAGGGATACTGCTACAAATTACTAGGTGCTACTATTCATAGTATGTACATCAACCCAAGATTTGGCTGTTTGTGAGCCAGTGTGTCTTGGAGTCTCATACTTCTTTACATTTTACACTTGGACAACTTGGGTATTAAGGCACTGATTTGACAAAACCCAACCAGAGAGTTCATGGTCTCACAGTTTCTCAGCTCACACTTTCCAGGCTCGAGTCCAACATCCTAAAGACTAAGGATATGAATTTGTCTCCTAAATGAATGAAGAATAAAGCAACCCTCCATTCTTGTGGAGCCATTCACTGACATAATCCATATAGAACAGTTTCCGTCATTCACAGAAAAGGCTGCATACATTTAGACATAAATTCTAAGTAAGCTTCCAAAATAGAATTTTCCCTTGGATTTTGGCATTCCAAATCACCTAGTCTTCTTTCCAAAGTAGAATCAATTGATCAGGAATGCTTCATTGTTCTAACAAAATTTGTGGCAGGGTAGGAGCTTTTGTTTCTCGCATGGATCGCTGCCTTGATAGGGTGAGGGGCTTGCATGGTTTGATGAGGCTGCAGGCTATACCGTAGAGGGTCACCCAGGATGGACAGGCCACAGCAGAGAACTCAGACAAAATGTGATCTACTGGAGAAGGAAATGGCAATCCACTCCAGTACCTTTGCCAAGAAAACCCCATGGACAGTAACAAAAGGCTAAAAAATATGATGCTGGAAGATGAGCCCCTCAGGTCGGAAGGTGTCCAGTATGCTACTGGGGAAGAGCAGAGGGCAAGTACAAGTAACCCCAGAAAGAATGAAGCGGCTGGGCCTAAGCTGAAAGGACGCTCAGCTGTGGACGTGTCTGATAGTGAAAGGAAAGTCCGATGCTGCAAAGAACAATACTGCATAGGAAGCTGGAATGTAAGATCTAAGGTAAGCTTGATGTGGTCAAAAATGAGATGGCAAGACTGAACATCAACATCTTGGGCATCAGTGAACTAAAGTGGATGGGAATGGGCAAATTTAATTCAGAAGACCATTATATCTATGACTGTGGCCAAGAATCCCATAGAAAAAATGGTGCAGCCTTTATAGTCAACAAGAGAGTGAAAAGGAAGTAATGGGATACAATCTCAAAAATGACAGAATGATCTCTGTCCAAATCCAAGGCAAACCATTCAACATCACAGTAATCCAAGTCTATGCCCTAACCACTGACACAGAGGAGGCTGAAATGGACTGGTTCTATGAAGACCTACATCACCTCCTAGAACTAACACCAAAAAAAGATGTCCTTATAATCACAGGGGACTGGAATGCTAAAGTAGGAAGTCAAAAGGTAACCAGAATAATGGACAAGTTTGGCCTTGGAGAACAAAATGAAGTCGGGCAAAGTCTAACAGAGTTTTGTCAAGAGAATATGCTGGTCATAGCAAACACCCTCTTCCAACAACCTAAGAGGTGATTCTACACATGGACATCACCAGATGCGTAACATCGAAATCAGATTGATTATGTCATTTGCAGTCAAAGATGGAGAAGCTCTATACAGTCAGTAAGAATAAGACTTGGAGCTGACTGTGGCTCAGATCATGAGCTACTCATTGCAAAATTCAGGCTTAAAACACTAGGCCATTCAGGCTTGACCAAGATCACATCCCTGATGAATATACAGTGGAGGTGAAGAATAGGTTTAAGGGACTAAATTTGATAGACAGAGTGCCTGAAGAACTATGGACGGAGGTTCATGATATTGTACAGGAGGCAGCAATCAGCACCATCCCAAAGAAAAAGAAATGCAAGAAAGCAGTCTAATGTGGCTTTACAAATAGCTGAGGAAAGAAGAAAAGTGAAAGGTAAAGGAAAAGGAAAGATTTACCCAACTGAATGCAGATTTCTAGAGAACAGCGAGGAGAGATAAGGAGGCCTTCTTGAATGAACAATGCAAAGTAACAGAGGAAAACAACAGAATGGGAAGGACTAGAGATTTCTTCAAGAAAATTGGAGAAATCAAGGGAACGTTCTGTGCAAAGCTGGTCATGATAAAGGACAAAAACTGTAGGGACCTAACAGAAGCAGAAGAGATTAGGAAGAGATGGCAAGAATATACAGAAGAGCTATACAATAAGGACCTCAATATTCTTGACAACCACGACGGTGTGATCACTGACCTCAAGTCAGACATCCTGGAATGTGAAGTCATAAGAACATAAGAGAAGCCAATGCTGAATCAGGCCAATGGCCCATCTAGTCCAACACTCTGTCACACAGCGGCCAAAAATACCACGTGCCATCAGTAGGTCCAGCAGTGGGGCTAAGACACTAGAAGCCCTCCCACTGCTGCCCCCTCCAGCACCAAGAATAGTGTCATATGGGCCTTAGAAAGCATTACTAACAACATCGCTAGTGGAGGTGATGGTATCCCAGCTGAGGCATTCAAAGTCTTAAAAGATGATGCTGTTAAAGTGCTGCACTCAATATGCCAGCGAGTTTGAAAAATGCAACAGTGGCTACAGGATTGGAAAAGGAGATTTTACATTCCAATCCCAAAGAAGGGCAATGCCAAGGAATGTTCCAACTATTGCACTATTGCACTCATTTCACACACTGCTCAAGATCCTACAAGCTAGGCTTCAGCAGTACGTGGCTAGAGAACTGCCAGAAGTACAACATTCGCTGGATTATGGAGAAAGCAAGAGAGTATCAGAAAAACATCGACTTCTACTTTGTTGACTACACTGAAGCCTTTGATTGTGTGGATCACAACAAACTGTGGCAAGTCCTTAAACAGATTTACTAGACCACCTCACACGTCTCCTGAGAAACCTGTATAAGGGTCAAGAAGCAACAGTAAGAACTGGATATGGAACAACTGATTGGTTTAGCATAGGAGTATGACAAGGATGTATATTGTCACCCTGCTTATTTAATTTATCTGCAGAGTACATCATGCGAAATGGCGGCCTGGATGAATCACAAGCCAGAATTAAGATTGCTGGGGAAAACAACAACCTCAGATATGCAGACAATACCACTCTAATGGCAGAAAGTGAAGAGGACCTAAAGAGGCTCTTGCTAACGATGAAAGATGAAAGCACAAAAGTTGGCTTGAAACTAAACATCAAAAAAACTAAGATCATGACATCCGGCCCCATCACTCCTTGACAAATAGAAGGGGAAGTCATGGGAGCAGCGACAGAATTCACACTCCTGGGATCCAAGATCACTGCAGATGGTGACTGCAGCCATGAAATTAAAAGACACCTGCTCCTTGGGAGGAAAGCATCAGCAAACCTAGACAGCATAATAAAATGTAAAGACATCACCCTGCCAACAAAAGTCCGTATGGTCAAAGGAATGGTATGCCCAGTAGTAATGGCTGCGATCATATGCACAATTTGACCCACCATAGTCGTGAATGCCGAGTGGATTTAAAGGGCGTGATCTGCTCCGCCGCAGAAGTGGAGTTAAAAGACACTAGGGAAAATCTGGTAGTAAATGGGTTGCGACTGGCCACAGACAGACTTTCCTGTGTCTGATTGCTCCAGTGCCCTTTCATGGCATCGGAATGGTCTGATCAGGCCATCCCAACTCCATGCCATTGTTTTTTTCCCCTTCTCAGTATGTGCATCATTGCAGACTCCACAGGAAGCCCTCAGTGCGGAGATGTGATTCATCATTTCCTTGTTTAAGTGCATCAGAAACAAATGGCAAAAAACAAACAAACCCATGACTCGCCCATGGTTGCATCTGATCATGCAGTGGAGGGCTTTGTCTGCAGCTTCCAAGGACTGTGTGATCGTGCAACTGCAGCAAATTCCTCTGGTGGAAATAGCCTTGCTTCCCCTCCACTTCATCTTGCGCGTATGACCGCAACCAATGTATGGCTGTGAGAGTTGGACCATAAAGAAGGCCAAGCACCGAAGAATAGATGCATTCAAATTATGATGCTGGAGAGTCCCTTGGACTGCAAGGAGATTAAATCAGTCAGTCCTCAAAGAAATCAACCCTGACTGTTCCCTGGAAGGCCAGATACTGAAGCTGAAGTTCAAATACTTTGGCCACCCAATGAGAAGAGAGCAGTCACTGTAGAGGACCCTGATGCTGGGAAAGACTGAAGGTAAAAGAAGAAGGGGGTGGCAAAGGATGAGATGGTTAGACAGTGTTATCGATGAAATACACATTGGATTAAGCGAATTCCGGAGGATGGCGGAAGACAGCAGGGCCTGGAGTGATGTGGTCCATGGGGTCACAAAGAGTCAGACTTGACTGTGCGATTGAACAGCAAAAGGAGCTTTTGTGAGTCACTGCTCACTACTTCTGAAGAAACTTCAATCCTGCCACAAATTTCCTGTTGTGGAAATAAATACAACGAGCTTTCAAAAGAGGCTCTGGGAGGGTGCCCTGGCCATGGACACTCAGTGTCAATTTGCTGTGGTGACCTCAGCAAGGTATAATGACACAGAGCTTACTAACATTTTCCATCTGAAGAGCAGTTGTAATTCTGAGTAATCTCCAGCCCTCCCCTGGAGATTGGCAACAATGGTTCCCCAGGAGGAAACAGCTGTTTTGGAGGGTGGAGTCTATGGCACTGTACCTGTCTGAGGAGCCCCCCTCAAACCCCACCCTCTCCATGCTCCACCCCTCAAATCTCCAGGATTTCCCCAACCTGGAGGTGGCAACCCTATCTCCTTTCCAGCCAAACTTCAGCATACTTTTATCTGCCCTTCTGACTTCAGCTTTCCATCTCCCCTTCCCACCTGGAGCCTCTACCTAGGAAAACTACAGTCTTTCTCCACAGTGGGCACCAAAGCAGCTGACATCATTGGTTCTAGGAAAAAAGCCCACAGGAAAAAAAATGGACATAAATGCTCACAGGAAAAAAGCCCACATGGAAAAAAAGCCCTCATGGAAAAAAAGCCTATAGACATAAAAGCCCACGTGGAAAAATACCATGTAAAATGCCATAGATATTTATGACTAGTGGCAAGGCCCGTTGCGTGCTCCGATGCAACGGGCACTAGCCGGACTCCCTGTGGAGGCCTTGTCCCTCTTCTGCGCCGGCAGGGCCAAGCTAGGTCAGCCTTCCCCTCCCGGTGCGGCTCCACAGTAGCGGAGCGGCGAGCGAGGGAGGCCGTGTCATTGTTTGGGCCAGCTGCTGGAGGCCCCGTCCCTCTGCTGCCTCCTCCCTGCTGTGCAAAGTGTCCCCAGCCCCAGGCCCCAGTCAGCCCGAGTCGCTTACCGGGGAGAGCCGCCAGAGCATCCGTCCGGTCCGGCGGCTGGAGGCAGACTGAGTCCTATAGGCTGTCTGCTGGCTGTGTGGGTGGGACCGAGCCCACACAGCCAGGCACGTCAACCAATGGCCAGGGCCCAATCTTGATTGGCAGCCCCCACGGCCAACCTATTTTGCCGCACATTTTTCCCTTATTTGGGCATGCCAGCCGACCACTACTCTTTTATATATAAGGAAAGGATTGTTGATAACCATTCATCTCCATTTATGAGAATGAACAGGTATTACCTGTATTCACATGCAACAATTTGTGTTGTGATTTTATCAAGTATAATTAAATAATACTTTTGCAGGAGGAAAAGTAGTCTTTCTCCATAGTGGAGACCAAAGCAGGTTACATCATTCTCCTCTCTCCCTTTTGATCTGCACAATAACCCTGTGAGGTAGCTTAGGCTGAAATGCTGTGAGTGGTCTGAAATCACCCAAACAGCTTCCACAAGAAGAATCTGGGTCTGGAAGACCCTGCTCTGAAGCACTAACTGCTACGTCACACTGGCTGTCATGGGGGGGGCACCTCAGCAGGGTATAATGACATAGAGTCCACCATTATCTTCAAGGGAACTGATCTCTGCCATCTGGAGAGCAGTTGTAATTCTGAATGATCTCCAGTCCACACCTGGACATTGGCAACAATGGTTCTCCTGGAGGGAATGGCTGGTTTGGAGGGTGGACTGTATGCATTGTACCTGTCTGAGGTCCTACCCCTCCTCAAACACCACCCTCTACAGGCTCCACCCCTCAAATCTCCAGGAATTCCCCAAACTGGAGTTGGCAACCCTATCTCCTTCCCAGCCAACCATCAGCCTACTTTCATCTGCCCTTCTGACTTCAGCTTTCCAGCACCCCACCACCACCTGCAACCTCAGCCTATGAAAAGTACTCTATCTTTGCAGTGGAGACCCAAGCAGGAGGGAAGCGACCTCAGCAGGGTATAGTGACACAGAATCCACCCTGCAAAGCAGCCGTTTTCTCCAGGGAAATGGAGTAACTCTGAGTGATCTCCAGCCCTCACCTGGAGAATAGCAGCAACAGTTCCCCAGGAGAAAATAACTGCTTTGCAGGGTGGACTCTGGCATTCTATTCAGCTGAGGCCTCTCCCCTCCCCAAACCTTGGCTTCCATAGACTCCATCATAAAATCTCCAGGAATTTCCCAACCTAGAGCTGGCAACCCTATTTAGGACTAGTCCCAGTGAGTTCTCCATAAAGGTCTGGAAAGGGCCTCCTGGCTTTGCCTCTTTACTGACAGAACCAAGCTTGGTTGCCTAGCAACAGCCACTGAGGGAAAAGTTAGTCCCACAGGAGCCAAGCAGGAGAAATGTCTTTGTCAGGAAAGCTGCCGTTTTGGCAGTTTCTGACAGGGAACAGTGGCTGAGGTGGCAGTGGGCGAGGAAGAGGAGCAGACCCAGCCCCCAGCCAATGGCACACGAGTACTCTTGATTGGAAGTTGATGGGCAAATGGCTGATGGAGCACACAGCACAGCCAATGGGAGAGCTGGAAATGGCCAATTATATATATCAGATTCTATTAACAACATCAATAACATTTAACAAGCCAGTACAGTTCATGGTAAAAATCTGGTGTGAGAAAATAGGGCAAAAATAAATAAATACATACATAAATAAGAGGCCGCTGTCTTCTCTGAGGCCCCCATTTGGTCCCTGTGGGACGAGCGGCTTGCCAAGCCAGGTATTTGTTGAATTTGTGCCCCGGTGCTGTGTCCCAGTGTCCCATGTGTCTTTTGCTGGCTCCTGGGACTCTCCACCTGCTGGCCAATCAGGGACTGCCCAGGCTTGCTCTGGAGGTGAGGCCAGCCAGGCAGTCCTTAGGTGGCTGGCTTCCAGTCAGGTCTGAGGGCTCTGCTTAAATTCAGCCCTGTCACATGCCCGAGCTGCATTTAATACCAGAGCTTTCCTATCCAACCCTCCATCACTTTGTTATATTGGTACTCTGGTCATTTCTTTGTGCTGTTTGTTTATTTCTTTGGTGTGTCATAACTTGCTAGGCAGTTTTGGCATGAGGCTGGATCCTTTTCGGGGAAGATTAGGCCTGTATGCTTATCATCCCAGTTGGGGGAAGGAGAGAGAAGAAGAAAAGAAGAAGATTTGGATTTATACCCCACCCTTCACTCGGAATTTCGGAGCGGTTTACAATCTGCTTCCCTTCCTCTCCCCACAACAGATACACTGTAAGGTAGGTGGGACTGAGAGCTCTGAGAGAATTGATCTTGGTGTTGTCTTGGTTATCAGCCCAGCCTACCCCCACCCATTCAACATGGGTTATCAAAGAACTCTGGGTTTGATTTGTACAAAAGGAGAATGGAAATCAAAATGGAGATTTGACAGTGAAAGAAAATCCAAAAACATCCCTGGTTTTTTACTAGAACCCAATATCCTCTCTGCTTTCTAGGGCTTGTGAAGAAACTGTGCACAGACCATATGATATGGAGTAGAATTAGCATAGGCATGGAGAATCAAGGCAAGGAAGTGCTTTGTATGCAAAGGTACATGCAACCCTTTTATTTTCATAATACAATTTACAGGAAAACTAGGAAAATAAGAGTTGTGGGTGGCACAAGACCTTTCCAGAATGAGAAAGGATCTGAACTGAAGATAACTTTATGGAGGGAGCACTAAGGGTAGTTCCCCCCCCCAAGTAGGTTTTTTCAAACTACACCAGAGCTAAGTTTTTGCAACAAGGTCTGTGACTCTCCAAAAGTATACACAGAAATAGCTTTATTTCTGCATCGATCCAGGAGCATATGAAATAGAGTTGCTTGAGAGAGAAAAAAACGGAAAAATACAGGGACAATGATGACTGCCTTGGTTTGGGAGCTACCCCATCCACTGCTGCCTGACTTTCCAGGTCATGGCTACAGATCAGCCTCTTCTGAGATGACTAAAAAAAAAAAATCTTTAAAGGGAGAAAAACTCTCCCATTTCTTTCTTTCTTTCTTTTTTGCTTGTGTATCTCCAGGGAAGCTAAGTTCTCACTCAGCGAACAACATTTCTCTAGAGAGCAGGCAACTGTATTGCCTTAATTCACCAAAGATTGTGATCCTGACAGAGCTGTCTTGCTTCTATTAGAGATGCTTATTAGTGAGAGAATTTTTAGGTATATCTAAAGAATAGAGGGAAGGGAATTAAAATATGAAGTACTGCAAAGGGAGAACTTCAATTGCGCTTATGTCCCCCTAGAGATTAAACATCCCCCCCTTCAAGTGTTTCCTCTGGCTTACTGGAAGCAAATGTTCCTTTTTCTGTAATGCTTTGGGGTCACACAGATTTTAGAATACTGAAGAAAAAACCTCTGAGTCGAGGAAATCTCTGTTAATAACAGCAACAGATTAACTAATACGCAGTTGGAGCTGAGACCACCTAAACTGTCAGATGAAAAAACATTTCTGCTTGTAGATAATATGCTGGGGGGGGGGGAAACCCTTGTGTACAAAATAAATTCTATCGTGGGCTATTTTAATTTATTTGAACCAGACTCATCAACATTATTCATAAACAACTAACTGTCAAAAGCTGTGATTTAAACTCTTTCATAATAACTTTTGTGCCTGGAGGGCAAAGTCAATGATACCTGCAGTTAAGAGAACTGGAGTGCTGAGTGAGGTAACAGAAGAGAGGGTGCATGAAAAGATCTTTAGGTATATACAGAATTTGTATGTAATTTGTTTATTATGAAATCCTCTCAGCATTTCCATATCCCAAAGAGGGCAAGTGAAATAATAGACACGTATCAGTTGCAAGGGAACTGAGGGACTGGCCTCCAATGGTGGCTGTTTACTAGGTTGCAGCTCCAGCTGATGCTTCAAGTCAATCAGGAATGGAGGGAAAGTCTTGCCCTTGTTAAGTGTATAAGCACTTTTGGAATTTGGGGGAATGGTTATGGGCACCACCAGGGGGATGGTCCAGTCACAAAACGGCTGCCATCAGGAGGCAGACAACCATAAAATATCTACCATGTGTGTGAAATAATCACAAAATGTTGCGGGAGGTTCTACAAAACATTGGGAGATTTCAAGTCATTGCTTGTTTATGATGGAGGAATGGGCGTTCCCTGCAGACACAGGGTTGAATCCCATGCAAAATTTCGGCTTGTGCAAGAACTCTTGGTCAAGCAGATAAGAACAAGATGATGGTGCCTACTTGTACTAAAGCTAACATATTATATCCCCATTTGTGTTTCCACTTGTGAAAGGTCTTGTCCAACCAATTTCTGGGGACCATTATATATAAGGGAGAAAAACTAGGCATTGCACAAGACCTTGCACAAGTAGAACTGTGCTGTCCACGTTTCTGCTTGTGCATCGCTGGATCCAAGCCATAAAGATGACACCACATGGTCTTTCCTAAAATATCTCCAGGACTGACGACTTGAAGGAATGCCATGAATGGCTCTTTGCTTTGGGGAGGACACGCTGTTTGGTTTGATTTGCTCCCTGTGCAGTCATAGGAAGAAGTTTCCAATCCCATAGACATGAGAGAGTTTGTGTCTATGACCAAGCTGAGGGTACACAGCTGTGAAGAATATGCCCAGGATGAGCTTTGCTGATCAGTCAGGTGGTAGGGTACAACCCAAAGCTCCCTGTTCTGTTCCTGTTCCATTCAAGGCACTTTGAAATTCAGAACCAAGACTAAAGAAACAACCAGACATCAGGGAGCACAATGGTGAGTACCATGGTATCCTCTGCATCAAATTGGGAATCACAAGTATGCAGCTAGGGTTGACTTAGCCAGCACCATCATTCAAGGATATGGTTGTTGACTGATAGCCAGCTTTGGTAATGTCAATAGCCTGTACTGGAATGGTTATCCAGTCAACAATCAACATGGGGTTGAGCGGGCATCACTTGTCTCACTCCTGTATTCTGGTGCTTACAAGAAAGGAATTCTGTCCTTAGAGCATCTTCTAACTTAAGCCATTGGTTACAACTAATGAACTACTAGCCCGTATGCTCCCTCCATCCAGAAGTAAAGAATACTCTGCTGTCCACAAGTAGAACTATATGAAGTCTTAGGATTTCAATTGAAAAGTGACATTTTAAACCTAGCAAACTCAACATGATCATAATCCAGGAATGGCCCAACTGTGGCTCACAAGCTGCATGCAGCTCTTAAAGCTCTCTGTTGCTGCTCCCAAGCCTTTCCACCAACACCCCGCATCCCCCCCCCTACTTTGAAAGCAGAGGGATTTTTCCCTCCACTTTTTGAGACTTTGGTGGGTTGGGAGGGAAGCCAGGGCTTGTTTCCTGGAAGCTAAGCCCCACCCCCAGCTCCCAGCAGCCCTCAGTTGGGAGGAGCTGGGGGCTACACGTGGCGCATCTTGTTTCCCAGTCAGAAAGGTATGTGGGGATGGGGGCAGAGAGCACCCCGGCTGGCTTTAGCTTCCATAGCTGGCTGGGAGGCTTCCCTGGCCAGCTAGGGAGGCTGCAGCCAGTCTGGAGCTCCAGGGAGGGTGGCAGGGATTTTTGGGGGGAGGGGGGTTGGGAAGGCAGCGGAGAGCACCCAGGCCGGCGTACTACTTCCATGTGCTGGGCTCGCCAGAATGCTGTTCTTTGAGTACTTGGAAGTGATCTCCTTTCATTCACTCTCGGAGGCTGAGTGGGAGTGCTTGTTGGAAGTGAGTGACCCTGCTGATTTCTCTCTTCACCGCCAACCACCTTGCCCTCTGCACCCTCCCCCCCACTGCTGCTGCTTCACCGGGCTTGGGCTTGTGCTATTGTTCATGGCCTGCTGCACCTGGGTGAATTGCATGTGGGAAAGGCATGCTGGGGGAAAGGTGGGAGTGCATCTCTCCATCCCCCCTTGGAGAGAGCCCATCTGCAGACTCCAAAGTATAGAGACTGGCTCAGGGATCACCCGCCTTTGTTGTGGTGGCTGCCTGCAGGTTCTCTGCCAGGCGCAGGGGCTGTGCGGCCAGGATGCCTTTCTTCTTGGGCAGATTTTGGCTGCTGTGTCTTGCTGCGTCTGCCTCTCTTGAAAACAGTGCCCTGTTTCTTTTTTGAATTTTCTCCCCCCCTCCATTTTTTTTTTTGGGGGGGGAGAGGATGACTCTTGATGATGCCTTTCTGTAGACTGTGATACAGCTAATGAGCCCTTTGATATTGGCTGCTGGTCACCAACAGCATAACCACTACTGTCTGTGAGGAGTCAGTATTTCCCAGAACTTTGGTTTGTACAAATAGCAACTGTTGGAGGCTTCCTTTTAAAAGAAGGGCTGAAATCTCTGTCTGTGTGTCAGTGGTTCCTTGAAATACACACCATCACCCCCAGTGCCACCACTGCCTCACAATGTGCATTGTTTCCTGAGTTTCCTGTAGTGCAGAGGCTCTTTCCCCTCTCATCTCTCTCTCTTTTCCCGCTGCATAATACTGGGGACGTTGTTTTTAAGATAAAACTCTGTCCTTAGCATGTGGCAGTAATGCCAGTCTAGGATTTGAATCAGAAGTGTGGTGGATAATGAAAAACTGTTGTGATTAGTTCCCCAGTTAGAGAATGCCATGAAGTAATAAGGGAGATGTGACACACTTTGTCCTCTTTCTGGGAAGGAAGGAGTTTAAAAACCTGCTGACAGTTGTTAAGAAAGAACACCCAGTCACCCAGCTGTTTGAGGTGGTGAGCTCTTCCTGAGGAAACTCTCTGCAGCCCTGTAATTCTGTTGCTATTCAAGACTTTTTGAGGAAGAAAGGCACCGGGGTCTTAAACTTCTTTTGAAACTTACAAAGTATAAGGAACAAAAATATTGATTTTTTATCATTTTGACTGGCTTGTGGGAACTTTTATTGAAACACACCATAAGTTGCCAGAGGGTAGGCAACAAGCTAACTAGCACAGGATCGCTGACACTATCAAAATCACATCCAGTCGTGGTTGTGTTTCCTTGGAAGTTAAATTCACTGATGTCAGTGACATTGACTTCCAGATACATAATAGTCCAATAAACTGCCGTTGAATTAGCCAGCATTAAGTGTGTGGCGTTCTATGCTGTTCTATGAATGGCAGATAATTTCACCCACTAACCTGCCTAGGAGGGTAGTTAGTCCTTGAGTGTATTCAGTTGATCTTTGAGATGAGTGTTTTAAGCACTGGAATTGGTGGTAGTAATTAGAATATGGCGTAAACAGCCTTGGTTGCAATTTTGTACCAGGACAAAGCATAACTATGTTAAATAAATATACATGGGTAAATTTTCATTTTTTAAAATCTTCATTTATTACGTCACTTC
This sequence comes from Gekko gecko, assembly GCA_029375565.1. Classification (NCBI taxonomy): domain Eukaryota; kingdom Metazoa; phylum Chordata; class Lepidosauria; order Squamata; family Gekkonidae; genus Gekko; species Gekko gecko. The sequence goes on along the minus strand of JAPDNY010000004.1, from coordinate 161,553,290 downwards.
CTAAGCTCCACCCCTTACGATGATGTCACATTCTGCACCAAAGCCCCACCCCTTTCTGTGATGTCACTTTGGGGGGAGGGCGGTTGTGTACGTTGTCTCTTTAACATTCCATGCTTGGGCATTTTGCCTGCCTGACTACCAATGCTGAATGGGTTCCTGTTAGTCTAACATTCTAAATTAGATCAAAAAACACTTTGTGCATTTTCCCACTATCACTCTTCAACCCAGATGCTCTGACCATGCACTAACACAATGAATGTTGCCAACTGATCAACTGTGCTGGCATAAATGCCTACACTCAAAATGTAGCTGGGTTAAATGATACACAACCTCTCCATGATGACCCTGCAATATACATAATAATCCCACTAAACCCATAAATTCTGAGCATGAACCAACAAGTGGCCACCTGGCCCGTTATCATACTGAGTGCCAACGACTGTGTGGATACGAGACTGCTCATTCTAAATTGCAAGCACAACCATACAGGGTGCTTAAATTGAGAGGAAACAGACCTTGCAAGCACAGCCAAGTCTAATTTCCTAATGTCTCAGGAATCATCCCAAACCCTTGCCCAGCACAACGAAAGGTCCTGTCCCAAGGAGTTCATAATCTCAGTTGGAACGGTGAGTTTGATTAGAAGTGGTGTTTATGGGATTGTTGAGCTATCAGGAAGTGTGCTGCACTGCAGCTTTCAGCTTCAGAAAAATGACATTTGTTCTTCAAGAGCTTCTAGAGGTCAAAGTGTGTTTATCCCACAATTGTATGAAAGAAAGGCTGTTAACAGTTACTGTTTGTAAGCTTTCATTATGTGGGATTTTTAAAATTATTTTTAGCTCAAAAGCTGATACAAACCTCTGCTCAGAGAATGGAATTGAGGTTATGATGGGAGATAGGACAAAAAAAATGTGGTGGGATAAGCCTATATAGATAGGGATCATAACCAACTTCTGGTTTGCTTATTCATTCAATAGGTGAAAGGAAATTCATTATCTGGTAAAACCAGGTTTCCTAATTAGGTTGCCAGATCCAGGTTGGGAAACTATTTGAGATTTGGGGATGGAGTCTGGGGAGGACAGGGACCTCAGAGGACAATGCCACAGAGTCAACCCTCGAAAGCATCCATTTCCCCCAGGGGAACTGATCTCTGTAGTGTGGAGATAAGCTGTAATTCCGCGGGATCCTCAGGTCCCACCTAGAGGCTGGTATCCCTGTTTGATGTAGTGGTTAAGTGTGCAGACTCTAATCTGGGAGAACCTGGTTTGATTCCCCACTTGCACCTGGCTGGATGACCTTGGGCAAGCCGTAGTTCTGATAAGAGCTGGTCTTGAAAAAGAGCAGTTTCTGCCAAGAACTCTCTCAGCCCCACCCACCTCACAGGGTGTCTGTTGTGGGGAGGGGAAGGGAAGGGAGTTTGTAAGCCACTCTGAGACACCTTTGGGTAGTGAAGGGCGGGCTATAAATCCAATCTCTTCTTCTTCTTCTTCTCATTTGCCTTTTCTTTATCCCACAACATAGAATTATGTAAACAAAAGTAAGATTGTCAGTTCTGGACCAGCATGTATGTTAGGCTGTGGAAGACATGTGTTAAACTGCTATTGATTTGAGGTATCCACCTTCAAGCACATGTTGTTCTGTTCCGTTTCCCCTGCAGAAAGAATATCACTGTGTATAGTCATGTATATTGAATACAGTTTGGTGGAAATCCACAGTAAAGGCCCTCAGACTTGATGAAACAGTGCAGAGGAAACTCGGAACAAATGCATAACTAATACATGCTTAAACTTGCCTTAACCAAAGGATTTGCCTGGAAGGGTCCCTTTGAAGATTTAATGGAATCGTCCTAGCCTGTGACTGATCTCACTAGGAAGAAACATGAAGAATGAACTGATTTCTTTCTGCTTTCATTCATATGTTTGAGTACAGATCTTCATGAAAACAAGACTGTGGTGAAATGTTTAGCACAGAAAATCATTGAGGGACTTCGGCAGATGTCTCGGGAAAGATAAAGATAGACACACTAACATTGGTGGTTACTTAGTTGTCTTCTTTCCTGAGAAGAAAACTAGGCAAAAAGAATGAAAAAGAAAGGGGAGGGGACGCTTTTCTTAAAGAAATATGCACAGTCATCACAAAGGATCAGGTGGGTTTTAAAGATGCTACTAGATTTTGTGGGCATGCTATTCTGACACAAAAATCCTCATTTCTGACTGGCACTGCACTTGTCTTTTGCCTTGACCCTTCGATCAAAATCTGATAAAACTATTGCCACTGAAACTGACACACATTCTTATATGAGTTGGAGCATAATGCACAAATGCCATAAAAATAAAGTGAAAGAATCACACAAATAGGGAACACCAGCAACACAGATGGGCAAAACAAAGGATCACAGCAACAGCAGATGAAAACAAAAAAGAAATGTAAAAGGTATATTTGTACCTCCCTGGAAAGATTTTGAAATGAGGGGCATGAAATGTAAATGTCTACAGTTCAACCTTTCTCCAAGCTATGTCAAGAGCCCTTCAGCGGTCAGGCCTGGCTTCACAAAAGAAGTCAGTTCTCTCCCTTTAAAGGGACTGCACTAGAAAGCCCGAAATAGCTGAGCAGCAGGGAGCAGGTTGCTTCTCATCACTCAGGTTGCTTCTCATTGTTTTTGTGGGGAACAGAAAACAGAGGATTAAAGGGACTCCTTTTAAGCCCCTGCTTTCTGCTCTATCCATGAATCACCATGAACTGCTGTCACAAACTGTTTTAAAAGTATGTAGAAGTTCATGGTAGTGGACCCGTCATAAAATTCAGCTCATGAAACACGAACAGGGCAAAATTCGTGAGGAATTTTGCTTCATGTTATGGTCCATGCTCATCCCTACTCATCACATTGCCATTAGGGGGCAGGGAAGAGATGGTAAGGAGTCCATGGATTCTGTCACACTAGCAGGGCTCTTTTTGTAGCAGGAACTCCTTTGCATATTAGGTGACACACCCCTAATGTAGCCAATCCTCCAAGAGCTTCCAGAGCTCTTCTTACGGGGGCTACTGTAAGCTCTTGGAGGATTGGCTACATTAGGGGTGTGTCGCCTAATATGCAAAGGAGTTCCTGCTACAAAAAGAGCCCTGCACACTTGTGATGACAACACTGGGAAAGTGATAATACCTACAGTTGAAATGAGTCCCAAAACTAAAAAAATATATATTTTTCAGAATAATTTGAGAATTATTACAAACAAGCAGGGGGGCATTAATTAGGACCGTGTTGAAGATCATACTGGGCGCAGAAGGTATCACAGTGCCATCATTGATACAACAGAGCAAATGTCAAAACACACAGGACTGGATGCTGCTGTATAACAGAAGAGAAGTTTTATTTAACATAGAGCCATTCTCATACAATCAAATGCTGCTTTTCCATTTCCTATCACTGTTGTGCTGAATGAAAATCAAAGGGCAAAGGGCTATATCATGTAGTCATTACAGCTCAATTTAGATGTGCTATATGATCTGATCAAAGAAGGTCATTTCCCAGGAGAAGGTTGCAGAAATATGTCTTGTATGAGCAGACAGGCAAGATGAAGAAGAAGATGAAGATGAAGAAGAGGAGGAGGTGGTTTTTATACCCCAATTTTCTCTACCTTGAGGAGTCTCAAAGTGGCTTACAATTGCATTTCCTTCCCCTCCCCACAAAAGGCACCTTGTGAGGAAGGTAGGGCTGAGAGAGTTCTGAGAGAACTGTGACTGGCCCAGGGTGACCCATCAGGCTTCATGTGGAAGAGTGGGAAATTGAATCCTGTTTGCCAGATTACAGTCTGCTACTCTTAACCACTATACCATGCTGGTGTAGGATACAGTCACCCTGAGCCAGAGCAAGAGCTACTTGCAATGACTTCTTTGTATTTCCACTTGACCAACAACTTTTGCACAGGAACAATTATTCTATGGAATCCAACCTGTTGTGGGTTTTTTTTAACAGACTCAGTTCACAAATTCAATAGTCAGTGAAGAATCAAGTAAAGCCTGTACCTCAGGGCATAACTATTTTAGGTAACTGGACTGGGAAAACCAGTTAACCTGAACACCAGGCAATGCTGCACTAACATTTAATAGATCCTTTTTAAAAAGTCAGACATAAGCTACTAGATAATTTTCCCAGTAAATCACTTGAAGACCGAACGAAGCCTTGGCAATTGTGTGTACTCAGCACACCGGAGGGCAGGGGAGCCTTTCACTTGGTCAAAGCTTTTTAAACACATTTACCACTATTTGCAAAACAGTGAAAAGCCATTATGCTATACTTTGTTCTGCGGCTTTTTATGAATAATGTATACAAAATGCTTCAAGTAGTCTTGTTATTAATAAATAATTTGAAATTATGTCATCACTTTCCCCCTCTATTATTCAGATCTACACCATCATGCTAAGTAAAGTACCGAATATATTTATATAAAGATACATTTCCCGAAAATGGTTTCCGTGAAAGTGGAGATAACAGAAATGGTAATGGCATTTAAAAACTCTCCAAATACATCGTCCAATTAAACAAAACAACTCTACTTAAAGTCTTAAAAAGCAAGGTTAATTCAGTGGACCTAGACTATCCAGACCTTTCCTTAGAATTTATTGTACTCTGTCTGTGAGTTCGAATAATCCAGTTACTTTTATATAAGTATTGGGGATCCCTGATATGCTTCCCAAGAAGAAAATCTGAACCACCACATCCTTTGAAGTTTTTTATCATTCACTGAAAAGGCAATTGACTTTTAATTTAGATTTATCTTACTGGCCACCTGGAGATCATTCTCAGCTACTACAAGTAACCAAGTAAGTAGCTACTTATAAGCTTGGACTAGGAAAATATTACTGTGTACAGTTCTGGTTGCCACATCTCAAAAAGGATATTATAGCATTGGAAAAAGTGCAGAGAAGGGCAACTAGAATGATAAAAGGGTTGGAACACCTTCCCTATGAAGAAAGGTTAAAATGCTTGGGGCTCTTTAGCTTGGAGAAACGACGGCCGGGGGGTGACATGATCGAGGTTTATAAGATTATGAATGGGATTGAGCAGGTTGAGAAAGAAGTACTTTTCTCCCTTTCTCACAATACAAGAACTCGTGGGCACTCCATGAAATTGCTGAGCAGTCGGGTTAGAACAGATAAAAGGGAGTCCTTCTTCACCCAAAGAGTGATTAACATATGGAATTCACTGCTACAGGAGGTGGTGGCAGCTACAAGCATGGACAGTTTCAAGAGGGATTTAGATAAACATATGGAGCAGAAGTCCATCAGTGGCTATTAGCCACAGGGTATAGATGGGAATTCTCAGTCTGGGGCAGGTGATGCACTCTATTCTTGGTGCTGGAGGGGGCAGCAGTGGGAGGGCTTCTGGTGCCCTGGCCCCACTGCTGGACCTCCTGATGGCACCTGGTATATTTTGGCCACTGTGTGACAGAGTGTTGGACTAGATGGGCCATTGGCCTGATTCAACATTGGCTTCTCTTATGTACTGTGCACATGTGAAGAAGAAAGAGCAGAGATTTGGACTTTGAAGCTACACTTAAGCCAGATCTCCTAGTTGGGCTTGAATCTCCCCCCCCCCCGAATAAATTAGCTTGAGATGCATTTTTTCAAATCCTTCTTCATTTGGCATTCAGAATACTCTACTTGGTTTCTTACCAATCTCAGTAGCAGGGCCACAGCTACTTGTAACACTCTAGAAAGTATTATGCCAACACTCATTTTTTTTTCCTCATAGCATCCCACAATTTGAATTACTATGCAGCTTTGTACAGTTATACAAAATGACCAAAACCAGAATTCCTGCAAGACCTTGGTCTGTTATACATGGGTGTTTTTCCTGGCTTTTACCATGCATCTCTGCCAGGTCTTCTTTTTCATTCTGCGCTTATTTTTCTCCCTTCAGCACTCAGTTCACTTTCCATTCGCTGTTTCCCCGGGTTGTCTGAGACTGCTTTTGTCTGATTTTTCCCTGTCTTTGCTTCTGAGCTGAAGGTAATTCAAAAGTGTACAGATTGCTTCAGCTTCCCCCACCCTTTTCTGGCCCCTCGAAGACCACTATACTGCCCACATTGGGGTTGTTCCTCCCACTCTGCACCTTCCACCATCCTCCCCCTTCCTTGGTGTACAAGCTCTGTTTCCCCCTCATTTTTAAAATTTTTAATTTTTTTGACAAGTGGCATGAGTCCAGCAATATGAGACTAATGCTAGCCTCATGCCACTTCTAAAAAAATTTAAAATGACGGGGAAGTTTAAAAGGAGCAGAATTTCAAACAAATACTTGCAGCCTGAAATCCCAGGGATATTTACTTGGGAGTAAGCCCCACAGAACTCAATGGGACTTACTTTTGACTAGGCATGTCTAGGATCAGGTTCCACTGATGTCCATCAAGTGAAGCATTTATTTAGGATTTGCTTGTGCAGCAGTAACTTGATTGAGATGACCTCCGTGCTCTTGCTTAACTCTCTCCCATTGAAACCTTTAATTTAAAAAAGATGTTTACCCACCAAGAAAACATTTTTCCCTTCAATGCTTTAGTGAACAAAGTTTTTGGGTTTTTTTTTTTTGGGGGGGGGGGGTTGGCAGTCTCTAGAAGCCTAACATTAAAATGGCGGCTGAGCCACATGAACCTCTGTGAACCGCCAACCTTAAGAACTGAGCACATACACACATAGATTGCCAGTGATCACAGGTTGCAATGCCAGTGTCAGTGGGTTCTACTGTGCATTCTGTACGCACACACATATTATGAGATCGTGTGACTCTTTCCCATTTTTCACAGTTTTTGATAACACATCAGAGAATCCCCTAGTACTTGGCAATATGGAAAATGGGGCTTCACAGCTGCTTGTCACTTGCAGAAAAGTCTGGTCGATTTCACCAGGAGGGTTTCTCCCCTTTCCCTGTGCTCCTTATTGTCCCCTTTAATTCAACAAACTAACGCTAAAGGGCATGCACAAAACCTGAACTATGAGGATTTAAATGGAAGGTGCTTGCTGGATGCTACTGTGCAGCTGTGATAGGGCAATTGTGTTTTGTTTTGTTTTGTTTAAACTTTGGATGCCACACCTCACATGTCACAAGTTATGTTCCACCTCAATTTAAAAAAAGTGTGGGATTTATTTTTTGTTTTTTAAACGTAGCTGCAGACTGAATACGCTGGAGGAAAAAGAATGATGCACAAGGCAGGCACAGAATCTGAAGTCAGGCTTAAAGGTTTACTGCTTGAAGAATCTGCAGTTAGATGGGCGTGCATAATAGACCCTTGTATTACGACCAACAACGCACATTAAACATTACTTTCAGTCTCTTCGGAACTCCCCATCATAGTGGATGTTAAAACAAACAAACAAAGGAAATCAAATGGTGGGGGAAGGGGAGAAACACACATATTTCAGCCCAAGGTGTTGAGGGCTTTCTGTCAACATAGATTGCTTAGCAGACTTCAAAAGGCACAATGTGGGTACAAGCTGTTTATATGATTCTATAGTGTATAGTACAAAAAAATCCACACAATGGCACCAGACACAGACAGGGGGGTTACAAGTCTGGAAGAAGTTCCAGGTTTGGGGGGTTAGAAAATTGTGGAAGAAATGTCTGCTTCTTTAGAAGTGTGCCACTAAGATCTTGTGAGAGTACATAGTGTTGCTATTTTAAACTTCAGTTAATGTTGGCTGTCCAGAATGTTAATTATATATATATAGCACTGGTGATCCAGTTTCCAGGTGTTCAGCTCTTCTTGCTGTATCATGTGTATACTGACTTTAAAACTTTCTTCTGCCCAGTTGCTTCTGGGTTTTCTTTCTGGGTTTTTTTTTTTTTTTTTTGGTAGTTAAAAGTTGACATAATTGTCATTTATTTCTGGAAAGAGAGCAAAATGTAATATTCAGGCTAACGCTTTATACCTTACAACATGGCCACAAAGAGAATCCCTCATGGAATCTGCTTTTAGTCAAATTACAGTAGTGAGACAAAGGTTGTGTCTGCTCTTCTGGTGAATTCTGGTAAGACAGGGCATCATGCAATGATGTTTTGTTTTCTGTTGAGGATCAGTGTGAAAGCATTGTGTGTGTGTGTGTGTTTAACATTCCACATGGTTTCGTCTGAAGGAGAAGACTTAAAGGTGAGGATATGTATCCAAAATTTCCACTGAACTACGTACGATCCAAATGAAACTCAATGAGATATATACCATTTGTGTTCATAGTTCCAGAATGATGTGATGGAGGCTTAGGCAGTTTCATTTCTGCTGCTTAAAGGCTAAATTCGCATTGGCTTTCCATGCTAGGTAACCTCCCTCGCTAACAAACCTACCAGAATCTCCATTACATTTCCTCACACCAAGGGCCAGATTAAGGCCAAGTGATGCTCTAAGCACAACCCAGCAATGGTACCCCTCAGCCCTACCTTTGCTGAACTGATAAGACATTAAGCATGTGGTCACATGGGCAGTCTGCCATGGCAGTATATCAGCTTGAGTTTGGAATGCTTTGCATTGATCACACAGCACCTCCTAAGTCAGCATCATAGTGCCACGGGCCTGTTGGTTGTTGCCATCGTTAATATGCCGCAAACATGGACCTGTGACTAAGTTGGTTTTTTCCCCACTAAGTCCTGCTGTGTGTGTGCAGAAACAGACAAGTGCACACACACTCCTGGCTGTGTTCTATGGGGGCACTGAAGCACACATTGAAGTGGGGGGGGAGGACAAGCTGGAAATGGAGCAGAACTATCACACCTCTCACGCGTTTCCATTGCATGTCCAGGCGATCAGGCACCTAGAAACCTGCCATGAAAACACCTTGCTGAGGTAGCCACCAGAATTTGCCAGTGGCTATTTAATCCATGTGGGAGTTTTAGCATGAGATAGGGATGAGTAGGACACGGGAGTCAGATGTGCACATTTGATTGCACCCATTTGATCCAGAAGGGAGGGGTGGCTATGTCAGGCCAAACTGCTCATGTGATCACATCCTAAGACTCAATAAGTGCTGAAGGTGAAATAAGAGATTAAAAACTCAGTTTCCTTCCAGGTTATCCCCCAGGCCGGACCCCACAACTATATTCAATACTAGCCTGATCCCCGTGCTTCACTACGGTATTTAAGTTCCGTAAATCCAGTTATAATACTGATGATGTGAAGTCTGAAAGGTAATATTTGTTGTAGGAATTCTAATGGAGAAGACTGTAGTTTAAAAAAATGAAGTGAGACATACATACTGTTTTTTCTCTCTACTGAAGGACCTCTCTGTAGACCACACTGGTGGTTCTGCCCTCAGGTGCTAGGATCACCAGGCTGCTTGGTGAGCTCACTTTTGAGCAGGCCACATAGAACTGTCCATGTGAGAAGCAGTTGTCTGTTACATCAACTCCTGCCACCTTCCATGAAAGTGATGGCCTTTCTTCTTGTGTTCCTGGACTGCTTTACTCATATGGAGACAGTGTTGTTCTGAGCACCTCAGGGTGATCTCACCAGTTCTTGGCCTGCACAGCTTGGTGCTGTAAAGGAGTACTACGTGCAAATGTCTTTGCCGCATTCCTAAGTTGCCTCCTCCTTGTAGTGTTGGTGTATCTGGCTTGACATTTGCCAGGAGCTTTCTTGGGGGCAATAAGAGGTGACAGGTATGAGGGGGAGTTGGTGTGAGGGAGTGCTGATGTGGTGGACATTTCTTCAGGTTCATGAGGGGGGCACACATTGAAATGGCTCCTAGAAATGTCCTTTACTACCTCCCCATAAACATTCACACCCTGGCCCTGCTTCTACACCTGACAGACACCAGCCTGTCTGGTGTTGGGGGGGATTGTATTTAAAGGCATCGGGGAGGCTGGGCCAGCAGCAGTGCCAAGGCAATCCTGCTGAGCAAACCTCCCCGGAGACTGTAAGCATCCCACCTCCTCTCCTACACCTGACAGGCAACTGCCTGTCCAGTGTAGGATGGGGAGGGGGGAGGAGTATTAGAAGCCACTGTGGAGGCAGGGCTGGCAAAATTACTAAGGTATTACTGTGAGGCAGGCTCCCTTGTGGCTTTAAGCACCCTGCAACCACTGCTGCACCCGACAGACAACTGCCTGTTAGGTGTAGGAGGTGGGGGAATGTGTTGGAAGCCATGAGAGAGGCTGGGCCAGCAGCATCGCTAAGGTGATCCTGCTAGGGCAGCACCCCTGTTGGATTAAAGTACTCTGGTCCTGCTCCTATACCTGACAGACACCGGCCTGTTAGGCGTAGGAGGTGGGGGAGTGTGTTGGAAGCCATCCCACCTCCTCTCCTACACCTGACAGGCAGCTGCCTGTCCAGTGTAGGAGGGAGAGGGGGGAGGAGTATTAGAAGCCACTGTGGAGGTGAGGCTGCACCTGACGGACAACTGTCTGTTAGGTGTAGGAGGTGGGGGGGGAGTGTGTTGGAAGCCATCAGAGAGGCTTCACCTCACAGATGGTTGTTGGCCACTCCTGATTTCCTCAACTGTCATTAGCTCTCTGCAGTCCCCTGTAATGGGTTTTTTTTACCTTAGAACACTGAGCTCTGCAGCTGACCAATCAGAGAGTGGGGGGTGCAGGGAGGCAGCTGCCTGGAAGCTGCATACGAATCAATGGGGAGAGCACATTTTACCCCTTTTGACCCACTTAGGGTTCAAATTTCTAAAAAATCCCTTCTTAGTGAGCACCTACACTATGGTAGGAGTGTTCTCCCCAAATTTGGTGTCTCTAGGTCCAGTGGTTTGGCATGGGCATTGATTTTACGGTGAGGGGACTTTCTTTTATATGTATAGATGAACTTCTTTTAAATCTATATAACTAAATAGCAGTAAGCAAAAAAAACCAAACACCCATGTGTGGTGCCCCCCCTTCCCTTGGTGCCCTAACCACGTGCTTGTTTTGCTTAGTGATTAATCCAGGGCTGCTCACACACAAATCCACCTGCTTGGTCCCTGTTGCTACTACTTTTCTTTCCCAAATGGCATGATGGTCCCCAGTTTATTCTGGCCTCTGATCAGAATGCCACTCACTCTTTCCCAAATAGACACGTTCAATACCCAGACTGCCTCAGCTCCTGCCTGCCTGGAAAGGGAGAATGGCCCTGGATACCTCTTGATTATATTCTCTTTGGTTTATACTTATTTCTATTCCTTTTCTGTTTTCCTGTTATTTGTATACAGCTCACAAGGTAGTCTGGCCATCTCAGAGATCTGCCATTTGATTTGGCAAATGATACAGAGCGGTAACGATCAGATCCATTTGCCAGACATTTCCCCACTAATTCTGCCAATGTGTCACTTTCTGACTGTCACTGCCAAATGCTGATTTTGTGTGTCACATGCCACTCTAATTAACTTTGCCCATCCTTGGCTCTTGCATGTTTCAAGGCCTCGCAGATAGGAATAGTCCCGTCTTTGAGAAGATTACAAATTAATTATATGTAATTTGTTTTAAGCAACAACTCGCAAGTGAATCTTTGTAGCTCCGAATAATTTGGTTTTGAATGCTTTCCAAAGTATCACTGTTTCTCTGGCTCAGAGCTTGCCCTGCTTTTAATTAAAGAGTGCAGCTGAGATGGTAAGAAGCCACCAGCTCCATGACTTGACACTTCTGCAACCCAGCGTTTTAACATTTTTTCCTTTATACACAATGGCCAAAAACAGACCATTTTCTCCAGGAATTTTTACTACTCTCTCAGAACATCATTTTCATTGACCGATTCAATCTAGACTTTCCTTTCCCAGGTATATTAGTTTGCACTTTGGCATAAACAGTATCCCCCCATAATAATGTTTACATAGCAGGCTTTTTTGGGGGAACAATATTCAAAGAGCTTTAAATAAACCAACAATGGCCAAACTGCAACATAGATGCCATAAGCAGATGTGCAGCATGGGTCTATGGTACACATGGACAGGGCCATGCATTTAGGTATAGAAGGGACATCATTAACACATTTCACTAATTCTTCAATGTATCTTTAAGGACCAAATTAGATGTGGCCTCAAAAACCAGTAAACGAAAACCTGTGAATAAAATCTGTAATTTTTTCAAAAAGACTGCCATGCAAAGAGGATCTGATAGCCAGAACCATGTCACCAGAGTTGTTTCTTTCAAGCCATTTCCTTGATCTTTATTTTCTAGAGTCTCCCCTTTCCTGGCTGCTACCTTACCTCTGGGGAAAACATACAAAACACCACTTAGGTATCTGTATGTTTTCCATCAGGTGGCATACCATCTCTCGGGAAAACTCTAGCTTCAGATTTCCTGCCTTGCACAGGGGCCTGAAAAAGGCCCATCCAGCCACATTCCTCTCTAGAACTCCAGGGCAATTTGTGTCAGGGAATGACGCTTACTCAGCACCATGGCCCCACTGGTCCCTGAGGGTGCTTTGTAGGGAGGAATGCCAGAGATCCTAATCACAGAACTCCCAGGACACATGTGATGCTAAGAAGGTTTGTATTATCATCCAAAACCAAGAACGAAATGGATGTAATACCTTTTAGTAGGACCAACCAAAAATGACATCAAACATTGTGCAAGCTTCTGTACTGACCAGAACTCTTCATCCACCTAGATGGTACAAAATTTAAAAAGTCAGAAGGGTGGAAAAGCCATGATGTTAATGTCTGATCTTGTACATATCCCCTGGTCCTTAAAGATACATTGAAGAATGTCTGATCTTGTAAGTCCCCTGTGAGTCTTACTATTTCAGTTCAGTTCAGTTACCTTTATAGGCATTAACATTAGAAAAAAATAGATAAAACATAGGAACACATACCAACCAGAAAAACTGTTCTAGAATAGTCTAAAATCCCAAATACAAGTTTTGCATTACAATAGTGTACTACGTATAAAAAGAGCAGCCTGAAAGAACTTTGCCACAGAGACGGTTATATTGTCATCATCGCTGGTTAGTAGATAGAGCAGTTTGTGTGAGTCAGGAAGCTCTATGATACCACCAAGCAGTGATGATAAAATGCAGAACCGAATATTGGCATAGTAATGACATTCCAATAACACGTGAGACACCGTTTCAATTGACCTGCTTGCACAGGGGCATAGTCTACTAACAAAAGGGATACTATTAAACCTTCCAGTTAAGATCGCTGAAGAGAGAGCAGTTAACCTGGCAAGTGAAAAGGTTCTATATAAAGCTGGGGCCTGAAGTTGTTAAAGATAGCTAGCAGGATGACCCCCAATGGGCAATACCCCCAGGACACGGGACGGAGACAGCACTGGTCACTCTGACAGATGACCTCAGGAGGCATCTGGACCGGGGCGGTTTGGCAGTACTGTTGTTGTTAGATCTGTCAGCCACGTTTGACATGGTCGACCTTCAGTTGCTGACCCACCACCTCGCCGACATGGGGATTCAGGGGCTTGCCTTGCAATGACTTGCTTCCTTTCTCCAAGGTCGGGGACAAAGGGTGGCATTAGGGGAACAGCAGTCCAGGAGGTACCCGCTGGAGTGCAATGTGCCTCAAGGGGCTGTGCTGTCCCCGATGTTACTTAACATCTACATGCACCGCCTTGCCCAGATTGCCCAGAGGTGTGGGCTGGGTTGTCATCAGTACACTGACGACACCCAGCTCTATCTGATGTTGGACAGCCAGTCAGACTCCAGACCAGAAGATTTGAACCGGGCTCTGCAAACTGCGGCTGGTTGGCTCAGACTGAGCCGGCTGAAGCTGAACCCAGAGAAGACGGAGGTCCCGTGCCTGAGTCGGAGCAGTTCAGGGATAGGGATCCCACTCCCAACCTTTGGTGGGGCACCATTGGTGCCAGCGCCAGAGGTTAGGAGTTTAGAAGTGCTCCTAGATGCCTCCTTAACAATGGAGGCCCAGGTAGCCGCCACTGCTAAGTTGGCCTTTTACCATCTTCAGCTGATTCGGCAGCTGATTCCCTTCCTTGGCCACAACGACCTGGCTACAGTGATCCACGCGATGGTCACCTCGAGACTAGACTACTGTAATGCTCTTTACATGGGGCTGCCCTTGTTGCAAATCTAGAAGCTGCAGCTAGTGCAGAATGCCATGGCCAGGCTTCTGGTGGGCCTCTCTAAATGGGAGCACATCCGGCCTGTGCTGAAGGCACTGCACTGGCTGCCAATAGCATACCAAATTCACTTCAAGGTGCTGGTACTGATCTTTAAGGCCTTATATGGCCAGGGTCCGACATACCTGCAGGACCGCCTTTCCCCATATATACCTCAGAGAGCATTTCGGTCAGGTTCACAACACCGACTGACCATTCAAGGCCCTAAAAACGCCAGGCTTGTGGCCACTAGGGCCAGGGCCTTTTCAGTGGCGGCTCCTTACTGGTGGAATGAGCTCCCGGAGGAGAACAGAGGACCTTCTACAGTTAAGAACATAAGAACATAAGAGAAGCCAATGTTGAATCAGGCCAATGGCCCATCTAGTCCAACACTCTGTCACACAGCGGCCAAAATATACCAGGTGCCATCAGGAGGTCCAGCAGTGGGGCCAGGGCACCAGAAGCCCTCCCACTGCTGCCCCCTCCAGCACCAAGAATAGAGTGCATCACCTGCCCCAGACTGAGAGTTCCCATCTATACCCTGTGGCTAATAGCCACTGGTGGACTTCTGCTCCATATGTTTATCTAATTCCTTCTTGAAACTGTCCATGCTTCCAGCTGCCATGACCTCCTGTGGCAGTGAATTCCATATGTTAATCACTCTTTGGGTGAAGAAGTATTTCCTTTTATCTGTTCTAACCCGACTGCTCAGCAATTTCATAGAGTGCCCACGAGTTCTTGTATTGTGAGAAAGGGAGAAAAGTACTTCTTTCTCAACCTGCTCAATCCCATTCATAATCTTATAAACCTCGATCATGTCACCTCTCAGCCGTTGTTTCTCCAAGCTAAAGAGCCCCAAGCATTTTAACCTTTCTTCATAGGGAAGGTATTCCAACCCTTTTATCATTCTAGTTGCCCTTCTCTGCACTTTTTCCAATGCTATAATATCCTTTTTGAGATGTGGTGACCAGAACTGTACACAGTATTCCAAATGAGGTCGCACCAATGATTTATACAGGGGCATGATGATACTGGCTGATTTGTTATCAATTCCCTTCTGTTTCTGCAGGGCCTGCAAGATGGAGCTCTTCCACCAGGCCTTCAATTATGGGCCGCCACACCACCACCATCACAACTAACATCTGTGGCTACGGGTTGGCTCTGGCCGGAAGAGTGTGTCATACCACTGCTCAATGCTGAGGATCACTGAAGTGGAAATAACTGTTGTATTCCTTTAGTACGCTATCCTATTAAACGGAAGATGTTTATTAGCACTAGCACATTAATTACTGGAGAGTTTTAATGTTAAAATGTTTTAACTTTGTATATGGTTTTTATGGTACTGGCTACCAATTAATGTAAGCTGCCCTGAGCCCATTCGCAGAGAGGGCGGGTTATAAATTGAAACAATAAAATAAATGACTTAGAGGAGAGCATGTCTTATTAGCTGTGCTGTACAGTTCAAATGGCTCTGCCTCAAACAGATTGTCCCTTATTGTTTGAATTGCCTCCAATTCTGAAAGTGGGAGTAAGGATTCAAAAGGGATGTTCAATGTTCTTAATTTATTTTCAATAATGACTAGCCAAGGGGAATAGTTAGATTCAGTCAAAAGTTGGAAGCAGTAACTAGAGGGATCGGATCTATAATGTAATCGAAGCCAGATCTTGAAGGTCGTTAACCGCGCCCTTGTAGTCATAAGATTTTGGCCACATTCTAGGCATAAAGCCATGTTGCAAACAAGTGGCTGTGGCAAGCAGCCTACAGTAAGTTGCCAAGCCATAATACTTACCTGTGGGAGTAAGCCGGATTGAGCACAGTGGGACTTCCTTTGTAAACCCGCATTCCCAGCACTTGAGTGAGTTTAGGACTGAAGTGCAATTCTCAGACCCAAGTCTTAACTACTACAGTACACAAAGGAAATCAAATAGCACAGAAAGTCTATTTCATATTTCTTTTTGAAAAGCATTCCTCATGTTTTCCAATCATATCTGATTTTATTTGTGAAATCCATCATCAGGTGCTATGCCCCATCAAATTCAGTGCAATATACTGCCACTCTATTTCCAACCTTTCAGCAACTTTTATTCTAAGTGACAGTATTAATCTACGGGCTGGTTTGAATTAATTTCATCTGGCACTATCAAATGCTTTATTAAAGCTCCAAATATAGTACATCATGGTTCCTTCAGCAGATCCATGAGCACAAAACATCCATCTGACAAGATTTGTTGTTGATTAATCCATCATCGCCCACAGAACTGAAGTTTTGCTGGTTTATATACTGGTGAGCAGAATTGGATGTACACACTAGCTAAATAAACTGCATTTTGGAGCCTCAGATTATGAGCTGGATCTAAATAGAAACAAAAATCCAAACAACTTAAATTTCAAGTTTTAGACTGGGAGGGTGGATAATGCTACATGCATGTGTAAGGTGCCATCAACCCACAGTCTACTTACAGTTATCCCTGGAAGGTATTCAAGGCTAGAAACATTTAGAGATGGGAAGAAGAAGAAGAAGTTTCTATATGCCTATTTTCTTTGCCTGAAGGAGTCTCAACGTGGTCTATGATCACCTTCTGTTCCTCTCCCCACAACAGACACCTTGTGAGGTAGGTGAGGGCTGAGTAGGGTCACCATCCCCCCAATGGGATGGGGTTTTCCCCACTTCTGGGGCCCCAATCTGCCACCACCAAGCTGGCCGGCAGGGGTGCCCCACCCCCCAAGCAACCCCATCCAAGCCAACATGCCCAGCACAATGACACCACCCAGAGGTGATGTCATCACGCAGGGCATGTTGTGAGAGGATGCTCTATCATTTGAGAAAAACTATGGTTACCATAGAGGTTTTTTCCTCAAACTCTAGTGTGTCCCCTTCAAGAAGTCTTGGAAGAAAGAGGAGAAACACATTAAGGACCTGGCAACCCTGGGGCTGAGAGAGTTCTGAGAGAACTGTGAGTGGCCCAAGGTCACCCAGCAGGCTTTTCATGGAGGAATGGGGAATCAATCCCCACTTTCCAGATTACAGTTCACCACTCTTAATCACTACACCATGCTGGTTTGCCATTTCCTGCCTCTGCATAGCAACCCTTGACTTCGTTGGTGGTCTCCTATCCAAATATTAACCAGGGCTGACCCTGCTAAGCTTCTAGATCTAACAAGATTGGGCTTGCCTGGGCCTCTTAAACTAGACATAGTTTAAGTTCTTCTGCATCTTAATCCAGCCCGACAGGCAAATATCCCTAGCCAGAAATGTTATTGGTGAAAGGGCTGAAAAAGGGAGCTACCACTAATCAATTTGAAATGGTAAAATCCTAAATATACATTTCATTTGCTTAAAAGTGTCTCCCAATGCAGGGAAGGACCTTGGCCTTCAGTTTGTTGGCTTTCCAGTGGAAATGGTTGGCCTGAAACAGGATGCTACACCAGATGGACCACTGGTCTGATCCAGCAGGATTCTTCTTATGTTTTTTGTAAACTGATTAAATTAATGTAATTAGGTTTCAAGTGTCAGGGGCCAAAGTGCTCATGTAGATCCTACATTTTATTACCAATGTAGCACAGTGGTTAAAATGTTTAAGCTTCAAATCATTCTCAGCCATGGAGCTCACTGGTTAACTTTGGGTGACTTTCAGCCTAACTTGGTGGTGGAAAGTGCCATCAAATCTCAGCTGACGTATGGTGACCCAATAGAGGTTTTGGGGAAAGAGACCAAAAAGTGGTGGTTTGCCACTGCCTGTCTCCACATAGCAACTCAAAACTTCCTTGGTGGTCTCCCATCCAAGTACTAACCAGGGCTTAACCCTACTTTGTTTCTGACATCTGACAACGTCGGGCTAGCCAGGTCATCCAGGTAACAGTAAGCTTAACCTACCTCACAGGAATGTTGTAAGGGAAAAATGACTGACTAAACAATCCCTGCACTTCACAGATATAAAATCACACCGTTAGTGTGGTAATAATATTTCATCCTAGGTTAACTAAGGCTACAATCCTATGCAGTCTTACCTTTGAGTCAGCTCACCTGATAGGACAAGGGCACAGATGATGTGGTTATTATCAGAGACAAATGATTCTGTTACTCTGTCTGTGGCAAAAATTTTAGGGGCAATAATTAAACATCAGAAGGAGAATATCAAGTAAGGTATTATTTTATTTTATTGTTTTATTTTCTGCTCAAAGCTATGGATGTATGAGCAGAGATAGATAGATGATGGATGGATGAATGGATGGATGGATTAGATAGAGTCAGCTCAACAGAGCCAAGCGGGACTTGCTTCCAAGTAAAAACACATAAGATCATGTTCTGACAAGCCTCGGAACTGTTGCAAGATTGGCAGTAATGTAGAAAAGGAAATGTGAAACCCTGAATTGCTTCACAAATTGGGAATCTTTTAAGAGCTCAGGTTTTCAGATAATGGCAAAAAGGGAAGAAGGAGGCTGGCAGGACCAGGGATCAATGTGGTACCTTATTCAGTCTGTGAAAAGCTGCATCCTTTTTTTGAAGGGGGTTTTTTGGTCATGTTTTGCCAGGGATATCTTTAAATTTTAAATTATTTAGAGTTAGCACCTGTATAGCAGTGCAGTGCTGCTAAGATGCAAAGAGTACAAATTAAAAAAACAAACACCTAAGATACAAAAATATGTTTAGGGGTTTTGTGAAACTCATGTAGCTGTAGCATGGCATCCTATTAACGATCCAGCTAAAACTGATTTTCTCATAAACCCTTTGTCAATTTCACTCATGTGTCTTCGATAGTCTTCTCTCAAGAGATAGTGCAAGATGTAAGACTTGAAGCAGGATTCAAAAATGTTCTCGGAAAGGTGTGGGCTAGTGAGATGGCTGTTAATAGGTCCTCTATAGGAGCTTTAGGTACTAAAATGGGAGGTTTCAGAGTTACGCTTGCCTGTGACAAACTTTGTTCCCTAATACCATGCAGGTCGATGTTTGTTTAGTTACCATGTGGGGCCCTGACCTGGATAGCCCAGGCAAGCCTGATCTCATCAGATCTCAGAAGCTAAGCAGGGTTGGCCCTGGCAAGTACTCGGAAGGGAGACCTCCAAGGAATACCAGGGCTGGAACCAGAGGCAGGTTATCAAGCCACCTCTCTGAAATGTCCTAGCCCCACTAGGGGTCACCAGAAGTCACCATGACTTCCAGGCTTGCAAGCACAAACACACACAAAATACTCACGGGAATGGTTTTTAAAAAAGAAATTACTGTGTGGGGAAGGAAATGCACTCAGTACATACCCATAGTACTTGGCTCACCGGTTTGCAATCTTGCCATTCAGAGCAAACATTATTATCCTTGGATCATATTATGTTCCATCCCCAGAAAGATCTCTTGTTGCTGTAGGGAGAAGCAATGTGGTTTACAGCTGCCCTGATATTATCCCCCCTTTGGCCCTCTGCAATGAAGTCCTTTTTTGTGTGTAGGCTCTGGGGCTTCGGCCTGCCAAAGCATTATGCCGTTTCAGTTCTTACACCAGTTTGGAGGCTAAGTGAGGACAGGAGCTTGCCCATCATTATTCACTGGCGAGTTAAAGGCACCCCACCTATGCTCAGTGGCATACACTATCCCTAACAGCCAAGTTTCAGCAAGGAGGCTCACAATTAATGATTAAAAAACAGATCAAGGACCAATTGAGACTGGGCACTCATTTTCCTCCCCTTGTTTCCCTTTTCTCTTGTTCCCCTGAACAGATGGAGCAATCCAAAAGTAGTTCCAATCTAATTTAGATTTTTTTGCCCTCTGCTCTCACGTGTCAGTGCTGACATTAAAAGTGAAGAAGAAACAAATGAGAATGAAGGGAAAGGACAAGGGAGGAAAGGTCAGGAAACGTGGGCGATGAGTCAGTGACTGACTCAGGACAGGAGCTTCAGAGCTGCCTTGCAGTTCCCCATTCTCCATTCTGTCTGAGGGAATGGGACAAAGAACTGCTTGGAAATTTCCCCCTCTCAGTTAGAGAATGGTCTGGGAGATTTTTTTTTAAATAGAAGCTGGTAATTGAGAGAGGGAGACTGACATATTTCTCTAGTTACAGGCCTGCCCTTCCAAAGGGTTGCCAGCAGGCCCGTAGCCAGGATTCTTTTTAATTCAGGGGGCCTTTAAATAAGTCAGGGGGCACCTGCAAACACTCCTGCATCCCCCCCCAAGGGAGTGCCTGGGTTGGATGGGAAGTTAGGGGGCCTTGGTAGTAAGTCAGGGGGCCAGGCCCCGAGATGCCCCGCTGTAGTGACAGGCCTGGTTGCCAGGTCCCCCATGACCACCAGCAGGAGATGGGGGGGTAGGGTTGTCAATTCCAGGTTGGGAAAGTCCAGCAGATTTGTGAGTGGAGCCTGCGGAGAACAAGGACATCAGTGGGGTACCATGCCATTGAGTCCACCCTTCAAAGCAGCCATTTTCTCCAGGGGAACTGATCTCTGTAGTCTGGAGATGAGCTGTAACTCCAGGGGATCCCCAGGTCTCACCTAGAGGCTGGCATCCCTACTTGATAGTTATCTTCTGGCTCATAATTTTGGCACATGTATTGCATACTGATAGAGCTGAACACATCTTCCTTATTATATTGTCCCCCAGGAACTGTAATATTCATCTGACCCTCTTAAGAGAGGGCTTCAGAGCTGGACAGGGGAGCAGCTAAAGAGAAAAAAATAACCAAAACGAAGGAGATGGCTATCAAATAAAAGATTTCACGAGAGGTTCATTGACAATATAAATTCAAGAAAGAAATGGGCACACAGGGCTGTTTGGTTGGGAATTCTGGTCACACAGTCCACAGTGACCAGTAAGTGTTTTAAGGAGAGTTGCTTAAAGTTTCCAAAGTAGGGTTCCTGGTGTTATAGGTCATACAGCATTACAGTAACCAGGAAGAGTTTCATAAACATTAAGCAACTTTTGTATATGTACCTACAAAGCAGTGCAGTCAGCCCAAAAGCTAATTTCTTGCTCACAGCCAAAGCAGAACAGCCAGGGAAATAAAATCCAGTTTGTACATTTGACCATTACAAACTGGACACAGTCATGTAGTGAGGAAGGTGAGGGTGAACTCTGGTGACATTTGACTCTTGACTGTGTTGTTCAAACATAAATTGAGCTTTCTAGGCACCAGCATTTACACTGTCTCCAATTTACATTGTCTCCAAAAGACCATTTCACACCTATTCAAATTTGCTCTTTTCTGGAAATAAATCTCTTGAAAAAAGTACAGCTTTTTTTTTTTGCTTCACTGGTTGCAGTGAATACAGAAATAAAAGAAAGTACAATGTGGATCTAGTGCAACAGCTAAGAAGGCCTAAGCACTGGGTTTAAGCACACTTAACAGCATGCTTGGCCGTAGCCTTTGACTCTCTACAGTTCAAACCAACTTGAGGCTGTCCTGACTACTCTCAACTGTTCCCTGGCGGGTTTTGTACACCAAACCTCAATACGCATTCCACCATCATCTGGTAAAGGACACCGTTTCATACTAGAATATGGAATTTATTTCCACGTGACGTGACTTATGAGATGTCATAAATCATTTGTCTCCACCAGTGAGCTTTGACAGTAATCCATAAATAAGATGGACTACACTTCAAGCTTTTTGGCTTAGACCATTGTGTATTTTAGCTTCCCTTAAGGAAAATAATTGAGCTGTAACATTAAAATAATTGATCTCTGGGTGTTCTACCTATTTGTCGAGTATGATGCCTGTGCTCCCGTTAATCAGTTCATTATGTCTGCTTCCCTGAAGAAACTCTAATATTTTAATATCTCACCACAGACGTTGAGCTACCCTGGCCTTTCCCATTTTTCCTTGCCTTGTTTGCTTCTCCTCAGCTCCCTCCCTTCAGTTTTATGATCACATCGCTAATCTCTCCTTGCAGGGCCTTGTTCATTCTTTAGGCTTCATTGTGCACCGGGATACAGACACAGCAAAGCAAACGAAGACATTAGTATAAAATATTTACCAAGCTGCATTTAAAATAATTTGTGAACACAGATGACATTTAAAGGTTCCAGAATGACAGACACTGTGTTTCTAATGTTTACTTCTTGGCAGCAATGACTGATGCCATGCATCCATCGCTAAAGGTGGCATAACTCCATGTGAACAGAAAGGCATTGTATTATATACACTGCAAAGCTGACACATTTTGAAAAAATGCCATCACTTATGTAGATTAGGGCTGAGCCAAGAAGGAATGGAGATTTTTGTGAACGTTCATCAACAGCAAGTGGTACCATCATGCATTGCTGCAAAAGGAAGAGGAAAAAAACCCGCTTTGCACTGAATAGGTTTTGTTTGTCCTCATGCTCCTGGCTGGCCAGGATCACACATGAGACCAGTGCAGAAAGCACTACCCTAACTACAGATTACATTCAGCCCAGTGATGTCATGATATAATTAAACCTGATTGTTTCACAGTGTGACAATGCCACTGTGTTCACTGCATGGTTCCCAGATGGATAGGAACATGCAGTGAAGGAAAAAGAAGAAACAAACAAGGATAATAGAGCCAGTGTGGTGGACTGTCAGACTAGAATCTGGGAGACCCAGGTTCGAATCCCCACTCTGCCATGTAAGGTCACTGGGTGACCTTGGGCCAGTCACAGTCTGCCTAACCTATTCTCAAAGGGTTGTCATAAGGATAAAATAAAGGATAATTGCTTTGTGTCCCCATCGGGCAGAAAGGCAGAGTATAAATGAAATATATAAATACTGATGCCAAAGATGGTTGATCACTGCCAGTTCTGCTCATAGCCTGTTAACAAGCTGCAATCCTCACAGATGAATGTTTGGCACATTATTTGAGTATTTGTTGATTTGTCATGGCTAGTTGACAGGCTACATCAGGGGTGTCAAACATAAGAACCAGGGGCCAGAACCAGCCAGTCTAGGGCTCTTACCCGGCCCAGAAGCAACTGGTATGTATGGAAAATGTAAAGTACTCCCCCTTTTATGGTATCCATTGTGAAAAAAAACCTAGTCTTGCATATGATTAAATACGTTTATTGGGGCATTCGTGGGTTCCCCAGTAAATCAACTGCTTTCACTGCTAGGAATCAATTGCTTTTTTTTGGTATTTTGAGTTAAAAAAATCATACTGTTAATTGGGTCTCCTTTATAAAGTTCACATTTCTGGTACCTAGTGTTACATTTTATGGCACACATGGCCCGGGTCCGACAAAGTAATATTTGTGTCAGACCCAGCACTCGTAACAAATGAGTTTGACACCCCTGGGCTACTTCATTGTATTTCGTCTTCACAGTGCAGTACAGTGCAGTTGGCTATTCCTGCAGCCACAGCTGCCATTTTCCCTGCCGTACCATTGGAAAGCTTTTCTGAGGTTTTCAGTAACTGGTTCTGTGCTGTGGCAGGGGTCTCCAATGTGGTGCCCGTCAGTGCCATCGCACCAGCTGACACCTTTCCTGGTGCCTGCCATGTGTTTTTAGAAAACGGGTGAGGCTAGACGGGGCTTTTGTCCAGCATGCTTCTGATTGGCCATAGGGAGATTTGATTGGCTGTACAGATTTTTAAAAACCTTGCTTTGGCAGCCACTGTGCGTCTTCACTGTGTGCCTGAAGGTAAGCTGTGGCAACCATTTTGCAGCTGGCTCTGCTTCCTGAGGCAGCTGTTTTGTGGCAGCCTCTACCACACTGTGTCAGAATTTCAAAGGTGCCCAAAGGCTCAAAAAGGTTGGGGACCCCTGTGCTGTGCTATTGCAAACTACCTTCAGATGATGTATTGCCATGGCTTCTGCAGACTCAACTTTCATTTTTATTTTTTTTTAAAGTAAGACTCTGTTCTCTTCCACCGCAGGGTTATAAGGGGAAAGGTGCAGTAACACATTTCCCTTTATAGTTCTGCAATGGAGTGGATAGAGATTTTTTTTTTATTTAAACAAAAGCTGGAAACATTAGTGATCATGGCAACACATTGTTAGAATGTTAATTTATAATAGCACAATGATAATTACTATTTTTTTAAAAAAAGCCTTCCAAAAAACACAGCAGGGAAAATGGCGGTTCACTGTGTGGATGCAGACATATATAGTTAAATCAGTCCGTAAGAATATAAATTAGCCACAAATAAAAGCTGTGTTTTAAAAAAATCCTACCCTTCAGCGTTCACCAAGGAAGTCTTTTGTTAATAATAGCTGCCATTCATTAATAATAGCTGTAGCCCTATGTTCATATACTGTTTGAAGGGGAAAAAACTGATATAAACTTGTCTGGCAAACATTCAAGTTGTTTGCTGCCAATCGATCAGAGCAAGTGATTGGCTCAGTTGAACACAGTAAGTCCAACTATCCAACATGAAATCTGTGGCCTCCCTAGTATGAACGTGCTTGACTTGAGAGAAAGATTAGTGTGCATGCATAGTCATAGATTGCTAGGGTTGCCAATCTCCAGGGGGTCCAAGAGATCTCCAGGAATTACAACTGATCTCCAGACTACAGAGATCAGTTCCCCTAGAGACCTTATGGAGGGTGGACTCTTTGGTATTATTCATAGCTGAGATCTCTCCCCTCCCCGGCTCCACCCCCAAATCTCCAAGAATTCCCTGACTCGGAGTTGGCAACCTTGTAAATATTGCTGTGTCTCAGATGCTCACCCTAGCATCCATGTCTGCCACCACAGCTGCCTCCCTTTCTGCTTTTCACCATATTATTACAGACAAAAATTATCATTTCACATATTACAACACTACTGAGCCGTGCCTGTATCCCAACTGGCAGCATCCCTCAGCATTTCCTGCCAAATTTGCTGGATCTGCATACATCTGTGCATGTATATCCTCACTCTCCCTACTGGGAATTGTAGTTTCTGTCTTACACACAGACAAGGAAATTATTCTGATCCCCTCCTGAAATCACTATTTTTGAGAAATGCTCACACACCCACTGGCTTGGTTTAACGTCTGTTTGCTGGTCACAAACAGGGAGCTGACTGTCTGTCGGTCAATTTGCTGTTCATAGGCCCCGTTCACACGGAGCATTTGCCCCGCTGAAGTCACGGGAGCCCTGCGGACTTTCAGTGCGCGTTCATACAAGCACATCTGGGAGGCGCAGGGCTCCCGTGGCCAACCCGCGGCTTCCCTCCGAAAACGCGGGGTAAAAACCTAGTAGGTCCAAGGTACTAGTTTCTGGAAACCCCGGGGCAAAGGCTGGCGTCTGATCGTGGGAGCGCCGGAATCCGCGGCTTCCGACGCCCGCCCATGTCCCCGGGGTTTCTGGATGTTGTAAGTTTCCCTGGGATGTGTACCAACGCTGGACAGAGCATGCGCACACACAAGTCACCGACAGCGGCCCGCGCCCCCCCCAATGGCGCATGCGCACTTTGCACTAGCGTGGTCTGCCGTGCTGCTGTTTTGCCACGCTGCAGCAGCGCGGTGTGATTGCAGCATGGAGCTGGCGCGTGGGAACCCGGTGGCCTGTGAGATCGGGCTACCACGCCTTATTTAGCTCCGGGGCAAACTGCCATGCCTCCCCCACGCGTTTTCTGGCCCGTGTGACCGGGGCCATAATCAGTTTGAGCCTGTTTATCAGGTTATTCTTCTCAAGTATTCAAACAGTGAAGTACCATACAAGGTAATCAGTAGCATTTCACACATGCACATTCTCTTGGAGCCCCATAGCAGGCACACTATCCCCCCTCCCCCTTCAACATGTTGTGACTGTGAGCCACCACAAGGAAATTAAACTCAACCAGCCCAGCTATTGCACAGCTGCAAAGCTGTTCAGCGGCCATTCAAAGCTATCAACAACCGAACAGACCAGACAACATATTGCTCACAGGTGATCATGGCTGTCAGGTAAAGGTGTATTCTGTTAGTAAACACACTCACTATAAATTTGCAGCATCTCAGCTTTCATACCCAAACTAAAATGTGTGAACAAGAATGGCCCCAAGTAGATTCAGTTAGTTAATACAAGTTTCTTCTTTAATGAAAAAACATAAAAGGCAATTACCCAGCAAAAAGCTTATTATATAATTGAAGCAGCATAAAAGTGAATAAAAGTAAATTAACAGAAAGTCAATACAAATTAAATTCAAGGATGAAACCAGGTGACTGTAGAATTTACCTGGAATTATTTTAACATGCCTTGAAATTCCTGTAGAGGTGTGTCCCCACCCCCTTTACTGAAGGAGGATTCTCACATTTCTCTGTGGGCAAAATTCAGTGACAACAACACCAAGAGAGCAATCCTAAGCAGGTCTACTTTGAATTCTACTAAGATCTATTCAATGGAGCTTACTCCCAGGAAAGTGCTTTTAGGATTGCACTGTAAGGGTCTGGGGACAACACAGGAGGTTTAGTATTCCCACATGCACACATGTCAGAGCCCACTAAGAATCCCAAGAGTGAGAAATGTGGAAACACTGGACTTGTCACATGGTCTGACTCTGGAGGTAATGGCTTCCTTGTATGATTAAAACCAGCATGTGCTAAGTTTTTAAAAAGTTCCTGGCTGGTTAACTGTTCAGCCTTAGAAAACTAGCTGATATCCCTTTTATAGGCAACCAGAAATCAAACAGCACACAAAGCAATCTGTAGCTAGGTACTGATCCACAACACACAAAGATACTATAATTTTTACTTACTCATAGCAGGTGATTCATCATTTGGTTTTTGGTAGTGCTTATACCTGAATTTTCCATGCAAGTAGTCTGGTAGTTGAAAAAACTATTAGAGATGCAAGGAACAGCCCCTGAGAAAGGAAGCTCCAGGACCTACATGGAGCAGAGAGATGTTGATCATGTTAGTTGATGCAAAAGGAGAGGGGAGGGTTGCTGGCGCAGTTGAAAACATTCTGACTCCATGGGAGTTATTTCATACTAACAGTTTCACTTACGCAACGACATTCACACAGTTTGCCTTCTCAGCACCAATCGTGCCTCCTGTATAACTGTATAACAAGCTAAAGGAACATTTGATATAGGTTGATAAGATTACAAATGGTTTGGAAATGCCAGAACTTGGAGTCAGCCTGTGAAATTGATGGTAGTAGGTTCACAACAAACAAAAGTCAGTACTTCCGCATGCAAACACAACATTAATGTCTACAATGGATTGCCATGGGATCATAAAAAATGTGATAATAATGGTTATGAGTTTATCTGGACGTGGAGCCTTCATGTTCATGGAGAGCACACCATCAGCCAATCTACACATTATGGAGTATCTAGGCTTGGCCAGACATGTATTATGATGTCTCCCCAGTTTCCATGCACACAACACCCAATCAGATTGAGACTGTGATACACATGGAGCAGAGGATTTAGCCCCCCCCCCCCGACCATTTTCCTCAACCTGAAATAGCATTTGGCCCATTGGCAAAAACCATGAGAATCACAGAGAACATATGGGTTTCCCCAGTGGCATGAAAACAAAAGTTGGAGCTGTACTTGCTTTGGTTGATTGTTGCCAATGACAGGATATGGAACGTTTTCCCTTTGCTGTTGCCAGTGTCTATATGAGCTCAGGCCAGGCAACAGCTGACCCCATATTTATTATTCATCCATTGCCTCTTGGGTGGAGGAACAGCCTGGGGCTAAATCAGGACTAGCATTGTTAAGAGAAATTCTCTTAATTCCTTTTTACTCAATTTCTCCCTGAAATCCAACTGTTTCTTTCCCTCTTTTTAGAAATGTGGAGTCTCTTTCAAATCAATTCCAGTTTGATCAAAACGGAACGGGCAGGAAGGAAGGGTTTACAAAATTTCAGAATTTCATTCTTTAGATGCTCACAGGCACTGCCCTGTGGCGTGTAACATCCAGGGAAAAAAATGGGTTGAAGTTTTAAAAGAATGCATAGATACGTCGCAAAAGGAGAGAAATTCAAGAGAGTAAGAGGAATCAATATATATATCTTTTAAAAAGTGAATTTCATAAAAATAAATTCCATTTCTGCAGGATCTTCTTCAGTTCCACAGGACCTGTAAGATGGAGCTGTTCCGCCAGGCTTTCATTTGAGGCAGCGGACATCTCTATATGGCCTCCCTGAGGTAGTTCTCACCCATCTACTTATCAACCCAAATAATATCCCAGCCAGCTGATTTGTTAGAACTGTGACTGTATTTTAATGTTTATTAATTTTAAATTGTTTACATTGTTTAATTTTAATTGTATTTATTGTATGTTTTATGATGCTACCCACCCTGAGCCTGCTCGCGGGATGGGCGGGCTATAAATACAAATAATAAATAATAAATAAATAATAAAGTCTTCAGATACCCACTCTTTAAGTTGAGTTTTTACTTTACTGAACAGTAACTGCCGCTGAACTTAAAATGAACTTACTCTCCCCTCAGCACACAGTTGATTTTATATTTCCCTCAGTTGGCACTGCCCAGTCAAAGAAAAGGAGCACTCTGCCACTCAAGTTCAACATTCTAGAGCAGAGTTAACTACTTACCTCCCTTCTCTGATTTTGCTGCATTAGAAAAACAGCATTTTAAATGTCTGTCGCAACCTCTTTGGGCACTATTGCTACCCTAGGATAGACTAGTTTGACCTAATATGATGAGATCATTCTCACTTCAGGAAGAGTTCCCCTGACTTCGCCTGCAGACGCAGTGACCACATAGGCATAAACCAATCAAAGTCTTGAGATTTATCCATTTCTTGATTCCTCCAAATCTTCTGTGTCTTTCAGTATTTTATCAATGATGTGCAATGAGGTATCAACATGGTAGCAAGAGAAGTTAAGCATACTGGAGAGCGCAGTAGTGACCAGGGGCAATAGTACTTATGGACATTTTTAGGGCTGCCAATGAAACACAAACTATTTTCAATAGTTAGACATTCTAAAAGTGGATATCATCATTTTTAAACACGGCCCTGTGCCGGTGCAGTGATCTTGTTTCCCGACTGTCTGTGGAAATACAGAAATTAACCATTTTAGGAGGGGGAAAGCATCCTATCCTTTCCTGTGGCCCGTCCACTACTTTGCCTTCTCCATGACTATTTTGAGCTCTGACCAGATTTAAAGCAAAAATAATCACATTAGTCAGTGAACCCATAGGAATATTTCAACAGTTGTCTCCTGCTAAAGAGGAGAAAAGGAAATGAATCTGACTCATCAGCCCCAGAACTAAAGTTCTGCATACCTTGTAGAAGAGCTGTCCTAATTTCCACTCATTTGCACACACAAGTCACAATGGCTGCCATACCTTTTGTTCCACTGTGATCTTAATGGCGTAAATGTCTTGGTACACTAACACTGCAATTCCTGCAAAGTTTGAGTGCAATGACTCCTTTAAGACCAACAAAGTTTAATTCTGGGTATAAGCTGAAGAAGTGTGCACGCATATGAGAACTTATACCCAGAATTAAACTTTGTTGGTCTTAAAGGTGCCACTGGACTCAAACTTTGTTCTGTTGCTTCAGACCAACATGGCTACCCACCTGAACCTGCAGTTCCATCCTTCCAAGGCCACTGACTTCAGTAGAGCTCCACGAGAGCACAGTGTAACTTCTTGATGGATTGTAGTTCTTGAACTCAGGGAGGCAGGCAAGAATGAGAAGGCACTGGTGTCTTTTAGCCAAAGCCACTGTGCTCAAACAAACCAGGAGTCCATATAAGAATCGCCAGTCCATCATTTTTAAGTGAACAGCAGAAGCAAAATTGGCAGTTTGTTTATTTATTTATATATTGAGATTTGTATCCCGCCCTCCCCCGCAAGCAGTTCTTGGTGCTCTGTGCAATTTCCTTGAATCACAGCCAGCTGTAATTCCTTTCACAAGAATTTCTCAATAAAATGCAATCTTTATATGAACACCAAGAAC
This sequence comes from Gekko gecko, assembly GCA_029375565.1. Classification (NCBI taxonomy): domain Eukaryota; kingdom Metazoa; phylum Chordata; class Lepidosauria; order Squamata; family Gekkonidae; genus Gekko; species Gekko gecko. The sequence goes on along the minus strand of JAPDNY010000004.1, from coordinate 161,523,484 downwards.
ATACCAGCCTGTGGGAATAAATGCAGGATCTTTCTTTCTTCCCTCCATGATTTGCCCCACTTTTTATTGAAGAAGAGTTGGATTTATACCCTGCCCTTCATTCAGCGTCTCAGAGCAGCTCACATTCTCCTTCCCTTCTTCTTCCCATAACAGACACCCTGTGAGGTAGGTGGGGTTGAGAGACCTCTTCCAAAGACTACTCTTGAGAGAACAGCTCTGAGAGAATCTTACAATCATCTTCCCTTCCTCTCCCCACAACAGACACCCTGTGAGGTAGGTGGAGCTGAGAGAGCTCTGAGAGAACTGCTTTTGAGAGAACAGCTCTGAAAGAACTGTGACTGACACAAGGTCGCCCAGCTGGGTGCATGTGGAGAAGTGGGGAATCAAACTCGGTTCTCCAGATTAGAGTCTGCCACTCTTAACTACTACACCAAACTGGCTTTAGTTGTTTACTCTTAAGAAGGTTTCTGCCCTAAGAAGCTTACATGTTTTCACAATGGGAAAATGATGAAGAGAGGGAAAGGGGTGGTGAGGGAAAGGTAACAAAGATGAGGGGTAAACAAAACTTGTTGAGCTTGTTGGTGCACTTCCTCCTTTTTATTTTCATATATTCAAAAGATGCAATGAGAATGGTATTTATGGACCCTAGCAGGGCTCTTTGTAGCAGGAACTCCTTTGCATATTAGGCGACACACCTCTAATGTAGCCAATCCTCCAAGAGCTTACAGAGCTCTTCTTATAGGGGCTACTGTAAACTCTGGGAGGAATGGCTACATTAGGGATGTGTTGCCTAATATGCAAAGGAGTTCCTGCTACAAAAAGAGCCCTGGACCCTAGTAATCACGTTCAACAACAAATTACACAGGTTCATTAAACAAATTAGACAGATGTAGCAAATGAGTAAGATTCATGGAGGAGAGGTCCATTAATGGCTACTAGCCATGGTGAATAAAGGTTGCATCCATATTCAGAGGCTGTAAGCCTTGGAAGCCAAGTACTGAGGCTACATCAGGGAAGGGCCTTGACCTCTGTGCCTGGTTTATTGGCCATCCAGGGCTACGAGTTGGGCTCTGTGTGAAACAGGATCCTGGACTAGATGGACCACTGCTGATCCTGCAGGGCTCTTTTTATGTTTTTAACAACAAGGGAAATTTCCACTGAACAGAAAACAGACAATTCTGCCATTTGGTACAGACATAGTATCTATGTGTGTGTACAGTGCCATCAAGTCAACCCCATAAGATTTTCAAGGCAAGTGATTGATTAAGCAGAGGTGTCTTGCCATTGCCCACTTCTGCGAAGTCTTCCTTGGTGACCCTAGTGACCCTACTTAGCTTCTAAGATCTAACGAGATTGGGCTATACTATTCCATTCCACCTCCCAACCTTTCTGTATACCACATGGAAATCATTCATCATGGAGCAGATGACACTGGGTTCCATGGATAAAACAGTCATGTGACTGATAGAGCCATCCTAAAAAGGTTTACACTCTTCAGTGGAATTAGAAGAGTGCAATTCTGCTTAGAATGGCACCATGGGACACCAGAGTCATTGTGGATTGATACAGGACACATATGTCTACTGCATGAAAGGAGAACCTTGACAGAAAATCAAGGTGTATCAGGAGGTGGCACCCTCCCTCCCACCAATAACATCCTAATAATTGTAAGTTGCTCTTAGAATCACCACCGCAGGCCATACAGAGGGGTTTTTGTACAGATTTAGGGATATTTCCATTTCTTGGGGTGGGAGGCTTGTATGACATTTAAAATATCAGAGTGAACATTCAGCACCTTACAAATGGAGCAGGACAAAAATCAAGTAAATAATCAATCATGTGTCAGACTTAGCCCAAATGCCCTGCACTGACCATGTGAACTGTAAAAACTGAATTGTTCTACCTAATTTCATACAGCCAGTGTTGCTGGCTATGTATAATTAAGAAGCAGACCCAAGATCGTTCTTGGCCCCTTTCCCCAAAATATATCACACTAGAAAGGGGGAAAGAAGCAGATTTCACAGAAACTGATGAGGCTTCCATTTCCTCTCGAGTAACCCTTCACCACACACAAGCCCCTCTCCAAAATCTAAAGCAATTTGTATCATTTAAATCAACAATTGAATGTATAACCAAGAGATAAAAATCAGAAACCCACATCTAATTGTTATAGCTTAAATTAAGTTTTACTTTTATTGCTTGTAGATAAAAATGTGGATAGGATAACTATTACAACAGAATTAGGGATTGTTGGGTTTTTTCCCCCCATTTAAACCAAGCAGTATCATGAGACCTAAGCTAATTTTTATTTAAAACATATGCTCAGTGGAGGCAGGAGTCTGCAGAAAACATCTGATACCACTGGACCCTAATCCTCCCCTAGAATCACACCACAGTAAAATAGCAGGGGAAATTCTCCAATTTAAATCCTGCCCTGATTTAGAAAACATAGATGGACGACTTCAGAGTGCTTCAGCACAGGCTGGTTTTCCCTGGGAATACAAGCTAGTTTCCCCACAGATATGTAGCAGCTACTACAAAGATCCCTAACAGCAAGACTCTTGTTTATAAGGCATGCAGTCATCCAAAAACACACACATAAAGAGGAAAGATAAACTGGCGAAGACACATATAATGACATTACAGGCAGCTAACATTTTAGGAGCCTTTGGAAGAACAGGGATAATAAGATGAGAGATTCCAGCTCGGAGTGGTGTGGCTTGTTATTTCCCGTCTAATGGAAACTGCCTTAGGCTTTTCACGGTCTCATTGCCAATATATCCTCACTATCCCTTACACTAATTCACAGTTGGAAGTATCGAACCACAGCTGTTTAGCCAGTATTCCAACTAAGTAGTTCAACCATTGCAAGGGAGGTGAGCTATTTATGTCACATACCTATTAGGTCTGGAAGTTCTCCCGAATCCTCAGTCCGCTTGAGATAGTATGATGTGAAATGGAGACACACAGACAGACAATAGATGGCAATGCAATAAAAGAACCAGTCCAGATAATCATTGGATTTGGATTGTAGGGATCTGGGTTCAACTGACTTCCTACAAAGCACTAGGCAGACAATCCTCTTCAGGTTAGCCTATCAAACAAGTGTTGTTACAAACTATTTGGAGAAAGGATGGAATACAAATAAAGACACTATGAGAAAATGCTTGTGCTCTGCTTTCTAGGTCAGGGAGATTTTTTTTTTTACACTTCCTCTACTCCCCAGATAAACTATTGCTGAGGTTCTTTGCAGATGATGCTCATACCTTACACAGCAATTAAACAGAGCAGCAATTAAATGGAGCAGGAAGAAAGTTGGCAGCAATTAAATAGCACAGGGAGAAAGAAAGTTTTTTAAAAAACACAATCCGAAAAGCCAAAACAATATTAGAAATTCCAGGCCAACTTAATAAAGAGTAAGCCTGTTTATGTTCCTTGGGACTCTTTCCTGAGTAACCAGTGAGGTGCTGTACCATTGGTACCGGTAGCTACACAAAGGCATTCAGCTGTAAATAGATTTTCAAGAGGTGCAGGAACTAATCTTTGCCAGAGGAACTACATACCTGTCCACCAACTGATTAGTTATCGAGACCCTTTTCCATATCCCCCTCCTTCTAAAGTGAGGCAGGGAGTCATCAGAGCCCCACACTTTTTGATGGTGATTCCTCACCTACGGAACACTGTTCCCAAAGGCACCTCCCTATACCTGATCTAATTAGCTTCAGTGTTAGGTCAATCCCAGTGACACTGAGAACTTGACAGATCCACGGTTAACATTCAAACTTTCCATTGTTTGTGGTTAACCAGAAGTCTTTTGAAATTTGCTACTACTCCTGGGAAGAAGCAGAAATGGAATGATGGATCTTCTTGCCCGCAATGTAAAATTATATATGGTTGTATGATAATACCCTCAATTATAACTTCTGCAAATTTAGAAGTTCATTTTTTTTTAAGACTATTCGTATTTGCAAAGTAATCAAATGAAGCTTTCCCAGCTGACCGGATCTGCAGACCTAGGGCCCTTACTCATCTGCAGCAGCTTCTCCCAGATGTGCTTCTTCATTAAGCTCCCATAAAATAAAAGCAGGCTTGGCCTCCTGAGGTTTTCTCAAAGTAATCATGTTTGTAGTATCTCCAGGACTGTTTGGCACATGAGGGGATATTTTATTCCTTTATCCTTGCTGGTTTAGCCTTCCCTAATAAAAATTATCTTTTCTCCTTGTGCTTTGTATGGAAAACCACAACAGTTATAAAAGTTATTTGAATCTTATCTTTCGGCAGTTTTTCATTACCTCTTTTTCCTAATTCGACTCACTGGAAATGGTTGCCTTGCATGCTTGTTGTTGCAAATGAGTCCATTTGAGGCTCAGTAATTCAGCAGACACCTGAATGCAATTAGCTGAAAACAGAAGGCTACATTCAGTCGAGGTTTTAAAGACCATGGGGCAACACTTCTCAGGCACATAAAGTCAAGATCACTTGGGGCTATGACTGTATCTTATGAAGACAATGTTCTGCATGGTAACGGTTGTTTGAAATAGGTTCACTCCAGTATTGCATTCAGAAGACTGAGCATAAGAGAGCTTGGTTTTAGAGAAATGTTAATAAAGAGGTTCCTTCTCCACCCAGAGTTCAAGCAACAACTTGCTTAACTTCTAGACCACATCTGACAGAACCTAATTTCTACAAAGCCATGTAACATTAAACCAGTGCAGAAATATCTACTGGAAGATAGGCATGCAACAGTAGATGTGTTCTTTTTTTGTCATATTATTATATTATGGGGTTTTTTTTGGGGGGGCTAAAAAAATTGAAGCTACTTTGAACACTTCTGTAGGGCAACAGATATGCTACCTTCCATCATATTCCCAGAGAAAGAGAGAGATCCTGAGTAGGGATGGGCACAAACTGGTTCACAAACTGAAGTTTGTGATGAATTTTGGCCAGTTCATGCTTTGCAAAGTCAAGTTTCTGACAGGTCAGTGGGCATGAACTTTCCATGAATGCTGAAGCTGTTCGTGGAGGTTTGTTACAGTTCATGAATGGATACATTTCCAGAGAGACTGTCTCCACTCAATCAAGGTGTTTATCAAACTTCAAAGGGGGGGGTTCCCTGTGAGTTTTGTGTCACTGGCTTGGTATTGAGCCATTCCATAGAATCCTGTAACTGAAGCAATGCAAGCAAAAGAGGACTAATGTCAAACCACAGAATCCCTGCAGTACAAACTGAAGGGGGGGAGACATTTTTTCAAGCCCAGTACTACCACTTCACTGTACAGAATGCCCAGCAGAATCCAGTGCCAGTGTGGCCATGCAAGCTTAAAAGGACAGACTGATCTCAAAGCACATTGTCACAAGAAATCCAAGTGGGGGGATTTTGCAAGCTCTGTGCAAGAAAATGGGAACACAAAGGAATGCTGGCAAGGGGGGGGGACTGACAAGAGCAGCAGAGAAACCCAGAGACAGAGAAAAAATGAATCTCCAGAACCAGCACATGTCATTTCCCCAGAAAGCACTTTCCTGGGGGCACCCTCTGGGGGGCAGCGTAACTCAGATCCCATAAATCCAAATCTCACCAAACCTGGGAGGCAAATAGAGGAAAGTCAGCCAGAGATCCCCTGTGAGTTTGGCGTCTCTAGTGGGGAGGCATTCTACTGGGTCATGAACCAAACCAGTTCATTTGTTGTCTAAAAGTCCACGATGGTCCATGGTTATTGAACCGGGCATGCCACAAACCACAAACCAACCACATTCTCTAGGTTTGTGCTAATTCTGAGACTTGGATTTTTTTCCATTGTCCACTTCTTTGTCCACTGTGGATGTGGTCCTCCAATATGGAGTGCACATTCTTTTGGTGGTATGCACTTCTGCTGATGTATGTCCAGTATCTTTCAAGGAGTCCAAAACTGTCTAGTGTGAGATCCTGAGAAGGGATGGGTCTAGTGTGAGATCCTGAGTAGGTGGAAAGTGCTTCTCAACAGAGGATGACCTAAGCAATGGACAAAGAGTGAAATGGGCAAATGGAAAGAAGGCATCGAGTTTAAGTCCAATGTGCTTCCAACACAGATCCTACCAGTCTGCTTTTCTCTATGTTCAAGTTTGCTCTTTCACTCAGTCTCACCCAATTCCTCTTCTTTCTATAGCCCCAACATGGCTTTCATGTACCAAAATCCCATAATTCTCAGCCTTTTGGGTGGTAAAGGGAAGCACTTTCTCTCTTTTTCACCACCAGAAAATCTGGCTGGATCCATTATATTTTAGAATTAAGTACAGTAATATCATTTTTATGACATCAAACAATTCTTAGTTGGGCTTTTGTAGAGGGAGAAACATGAACGTACAGATATTAAATAGCTGACAGTGTTCACAATAATTTCGAAAGACGCCATTTGAAAGGAATTAAGATGAAGTTGGTAACTCTTACAGCTCTTGCCGCAATTCTTTCAATAGGTTGCTCAAATAAATGGGCAACTCTTGCAAATTAAAAAATGGTGTCAAACATTCCCAAACTAATATGTAAACTGGTTCAAAGTTCATGTTCTTTTGATGTCATACAATGGGTCAAAAGTGAAAGCTGATGTGGTCCAGTGGACACATTGCTGGGCCCGTGTTTAAATTCAGTGGAGATCACTGAGTAAACCTGGGCCAATCACCATCTCTTGGCCCATCTTACCTCACAGGGTTGTTGTGAGGGTGAAAAAAGCTTCTTCCTCAAAAAGGTATATGATACAAATGTAATAAATGGTTTAATAGCTTTCAGAAGAAAATTAATGAAACACTTGAGCATCTACAGCGAGGGGGAAGACGTTTAATTCCGGATCAATATTCCTAAATATTAATATTTATGGGGTTTGATTTTCCTCTTCTAAAAATCTACTTTACGTGCTCACTCTTAATTTCCTCCTCAACCTACTGGTTGTTTCATGATGCCGTCTTTAATTTTTTTGCATGTCTTCTTTCATACTGTGTGTTCTAATCAGTTTCTTTAAAAGAAAATTTATCTCTCTCCCTGCTCTAAAGCATTTCTGTTTACTGGAAAGGCTTTTAAAAAGCTGTTTCCAGCTGTGCCACAGTTTTGTAAATTATATCAAAGGTTAACTTTCTTTTTGTTTTCTCCTGCAAATGTGTAGAGATGAGTTTGTAATATTTATTCTGGGGGGGGGGAGAGATGTGCTATGCTCTTTGTTTCCTGCTGTTTTCCTGAGCAGCTCAATAAAACTTTTTAATGAAGCTGGCTGAAGGAGTTCTCTCCATTGTTAGCACCTCAAAACTCAAAGCTTCTATAGCCAGCCCACCAGTAAACACAGCTTTCCATCATCTACAGAGAAGATTGTGAAGTGTACAGGCATCAACATTATCAACATTATTTCTGACATCCTCATCTCTTGCTGTTAAAGTCTATACAGGAGGAAAGTAATTATCAGGGTACCGGCCAAATCACAGTCTGAGTGGAAGGCCTCCCTTGGTTACATCGGACTATCAGTGGTCCACCCTGCCATTCCAGTCCTCCTTGGCAAGTGTCAGGCCTCTCACTCCAGTCCAGGTTCCTGAATCCAACATGGCTCCTTGCTGGCATAAGGGAAGTCTTCCCACCTGCTCCAGTGATCCAAGAAGCTTCACACTGAGTCTACCCACATACTTCCTTCCCTCTTTGGCTACCTCTCCGGACTTTTCAAGGCCAGTATGGGCCATCTGAACCAGTTTCTGCCCTGGCACTGGTAAGATGGCATCACACCTGGCCTCCATGTGTTTATATTTGTGTGTGCCAGCCACACTACAGAACCACCCACTTACAGGAAAGCTCATGACAGCAGCTTTTTGAGTTTTTCTGACATGTATTTATTTTAAAACTTTTTAATCCCACCATACTAGGGTGCTCATATTCAAGATGTAATCAATATTAAAGACTGACAAATAATGTAAGAAAGTGAATAAAAACCATAGATCTTCTGCTGCCAGTAGCACTCAGAGTCATACTGCAGAGATTCCTGAATAGCTTGGAGACCAAGTCCTATGAGGAAAGGTTGAAGGAGCTGGCTACGTTTAGCCTGGAGACGAGACAACTGAGAGGTGAGGTGACAACTATCTTCAAGTACTCTAGATGATAGTGTGGAGTTGTTTTCTGTTGGTTGGACCAGAACCAACAGGTTGAAATTAAATCAAGAGTTTTAGGCTAAATATTAACAAGAACTTCCTGACAGAGCAGTTCCTCAGTGGAACACGCTTTCTCGGAAGGTGATGGATTCTCCTTCTTTGGAGGTTTTAAAACAGAGGCTAGATGGCCATCTGACAGCAATGCTGATTCTGTGAGCTTAGGCAGATCATGAGAGGGAGGGTAGGAAGAGTTGCAGCAGTGTTCAGTTCTTGTGGCCCTTTCATACACAGGGAAATACTGATCACCACTTTGGGGTCAAGAAGCAATTTTCTCCAAGCCATTTTGGCCAAGGATCCTGGAGGAGGGTTTGCCATTTTCTGTGCATGGAGCAGAGGTCACTGGGGGTGGGGGGAGGTAGCTGTGAATTTCCTGCATTGTACATGGGGTTGGACTAGATGACCCTGGAGGTCCCTTTCACTTCTATGATTCTATAACCGTCTGAAGACCAGACACAAAGAGCACCTCTTGAAGGAAGAAAGTGGCCTTTGAAAATGGTTCTGAAACTTCAGCCGTCATGGAAAATAGCAGTCAGGAGTCATTGAAAAAACAATATCTCCCTTATACTGAAGCAATTACACTGATTCTCTGTTTCTTTTCCAGACCCAGTTCAAAGTTCCGGTGTTGGCCTTTAAAACCCTAGATATCCTTGAAACAGGGTATTAGAGGGACACCCTGTACCCACATGATTCTCCTCACGCTTGAGATCTTCAGCCTTTTCCATGTGCTGACTATATAAGGTTGGTAAGCACCATAATAAAAGAATTGTCCAAACTCTGGAACTCCCTCCTGCTGCAGACCCAGGTGACCCCTTTACAGATGGCCTGCTAGAAGTCAGTAAAGATTATAATTATCTAAAGAATCTTTGCAAGTTTCTATCCAGTTTCTAATGCCAGGATTTTATTGTGCCATTTGATCAGCTTTGGTTTCAGTGCAGTTTTTCAGAATATGCTCAGTTATCATTATTGTGATCACTGTTTATAAACTTTCTGATGAGTTGCCTTAGTTCCAATTGCTGTTTTTCCCCTGTTGATTTATTTCTGTTATACATTTTATTATTGCTAATATTAGGATTTAGTTTTTGTTGTCTGACGTTTCTCATCCTTATGGCAACCTTGTAGAATGGTGGGGTGCAAGTTTAATAATCTGTCTGTCTGTCTGTCTGACCAAGCCTAGCTGAGAAAAAATCAGCAACTTTTCAAGTCCTTTGAGGTTAAAAATAACATATAGATGGAGTGATCAAGAAGACACAATATACTATGACTTCCAAAAAGTCCTTGGCAAAGTCCTTCACTCACAGTTAATTTTGGGGACTTTTGCTATTTAAATGACCAAGAGTCAGTGGTGAACAGTGAGATGGCCAAGTTTGTGCACAACACGAAATGATTCCAGTTTGGCTTCAAATGATTCCAAGAAACAAGCTCCAAAACAATGATGTCACATGCATTATGAACCTAATGGCTGATTGTTCAGACAATGCAACTGCATTCATGTTTGGCTGCAAAAGGGCTGAAGAGAAAATGTTCCCATGCTTGTAAAATGTCAGGTGAGATATGATGCTAGTACTGGATCATTCCATACTCAGTAGCTGTGAAGCTCAAACTAGTGTAGGGAGTATCTATCCACATGGTTTTCCCATTTGTCTTGGGTCTTCTCCTATTACCCAGGTAGCATAAGAAGGCAGCTCCCACACTGTTGTTATGAACTTCCCCAAGACACTGCCATCTTGGTTAAGATTAACACGCTAAAACAGTCATGCTCATTGTTACCCCAAACACTACATTTCCCAAGTTCACTTTAAGTATTCTATTGTAACCGTCTCCTTTCATATAATATTTATGCTCACTTTGAATATATTGTGTTTGATGCCAGTAAATATGCAATTTCCTTGAGTAATGGCTTGCCAGGAAGACTTGTACATATTTAGAAATACAGTTAAATCTATACTTGGTAACTCTGTTTACCATAAGCACATGGCAAATGCACTGATGAACAGAGACAGAGTCAAGGTCAGCATGAAAAAGCAATAACTGTTCAATAACTAGAAGTTTATTTGAATATTGCAGGTCTGTGCAGCTGGCAACACACCAAGTTGAATGATGTTCAACAGGTGTGCACAGTGTTTTAGAGAGGGTTGCCAAATGCTGGCTGGGAAATGTCTGGAAATTTGGGGGAGGAACCTGGGGAGGGCAGGGTTTGGGGAGGCAAGAGACCTCAGCAGGTTATAATGCTATCGAACAGGGGTGTCGAACTCATTTGTTTTGAGGGCTGGATCTGACATAAATGTAACTTTGTTGGACTGAGCGATGTGTGCTATAAAATGTAATGCCAGGTACTGGAGATATAAACTTTATAAAGGACACAGACAAACCTAATTAACAATATTATTTTTTATTCAAAATACAAATAAAAGCAATTGATTCCTAGCAGTGAAAGCAGTCGATTCACTGGGGAACCCACAAAAGCCCCAATAAATGTATTTATTTATATACAAGACTAGGGGTTTTTCCCTCAAGGGATACCATAAAAGAGAGAGTATCTTACATTTCCATACAGACATGTTGCTTATGGCCCAGGTAAGAGCCCTAGACAAGCCAGTTCCACCCCCAGACCTTATCTTTGACACCCTTGCTACAGAATACCCTCCAAAGCAGCTATTTTTTTCAGGAAAACTGATCTCTGAAGCTTGGAGATCAGTTGTAACTGTGGGCCCCACCCGGAGGCTGGCAACCACAGTTTTTGCAGGCTTTCTATCACTGCAAAAAATAAGGGTGTGAATTTGGTTTGGCAGGGCAGAAATTTTGCAGACAAATAATAGTGCTTCACTCTAAATGATCTCTCTGGACAAAGGCCCCAAAGCAACTTTGCAAGCAGCCAAGAGTCTTGTGGCAACTTACAAACGAATAGATTTATTGTTGCACAAGATGAAATGTGTCAATGAACTGGGAGGGCCAATTCTTGGTTAATGTTCTTAATTGGTAATAGAAATAAGCCTCACCCCCAAGAGATGACAGCACTATGACTGATATTTTCACACTTTGTGCTTTCTGTTATTGTTTTTTTTTTTCCTTTTTAAGATGCGAAAGGATCCAGACATTCAAATTTGCACATCATCCCTACTTGAGATCATGCGGCCATGCTGCTTTCGAAATGTGAAGCAAATCCAGGGTGTCAATACCAGATTCAGTGCATTAGCCATACACTGGCTACATTTGGCTGATGTTTCCTGACCTTGATTGACTTTAACATTCAGTGAACTCCCCAGTCCAAATATTGATGAATTCTGACCTTTTTGCATTTTAGTATGGAGAAAACAACAGCAACAGGGCAGAATGACAAAAGTAACAACAGTTTTATTGAAAATGACTTTCAATTTGATAAATATCATTTGAACATTCTTGATTAGGGCTAAGTCCTGATCCAAACGTATCAGCCACAGAACTGGCTAGGGCTACATGGGCCTTTGTCCTGATTAGAAAACAATGAATCATGGTAATACTTTCCTCTGTTCCTCATACTAACATGCACATGCTGTTGTGGCCAGACTAGGGTCACGAGTGGCAGCCAAGATGGAATCCAGACCCAGAGAATGTTTGTTTAAGTTGGTGGCCTGCTTTAGAAGACATAGAATGAAGCACACAGAATTCACTGCTTGGCAGACTAGAAAAGACTTGACCAGGATCCTAACATTTATATCAGGTCTTTCCAAAGTGGTCATTTTGTTTGTTAGTCATAGAAGTTAATTTGCACATCCCATTCCCTTTGACACTGATAAGGGCCCTGAAGACTGAGCATTCACACTTCCTGGGGGCACAATAAGTTACTATGAGCACTGCTGAAGCCATGCTGCTCATTGGTGGATTGTCAGCAAAGATCCATTTTTTAGACAATACTCCGTTTTTTTGCAGTGCAAGTATATCCCATGGATCCCTGTTACATATCCCATTTATACGCTTTTATTTTAGTTGCAATAATTCGATGTTTTAAAATATAATTATGCTCTTATTAATATGCTCTGTTTCTAAGCTCTGGGGAATATGGAAGTTTCAATTTTAATCTTAATTTGCATTGCCTAACCTTTTCTTCATTTATATTTTTGAAAGAGTTTAGTATATGAATTCTGTTGTAAGCTAATACAATATGCATTGGAAATGAATTTGTTCATTCAAGTAGAATTTTCTGCTGAGATGAGTCCTTTATTTTTCAGTGAGTTAACTTTCCATTAAAATAAAGCATCTGAAAGTCAGCCAATTACTCTATGAGACCGACACCAAACATTCTTTCAGAGTTTAATGCTAAAAAAAAGTCAGAAAATGCCCTCAAACGTCTATCGTGATACAAGATTCCTTTCCGGTGCAGAGTATAATTGTTATTTTACACACCTGGCAAATGAAATTACTTCAAAGAATTACTATAAACAATGGTGGCTGTCTGAAAACAATGCTTCATATGTCATTTTCCAAATTGCTAAATGGTATGGTCAAAGTAGAAATATATTGTGCACATCAGTGATTTTCAGACCAGGGAATGTTTATGCAGAAGTTTCCTCGATGAGATGAGTTGTAAAGGTGGACAAGGATCCCTGAAAGACATAATCCCAGTGGAGTGCTTGGTGGGTTCCTGGGTCCGCTGTCAGTACATATGTGGAGATCATGAGGCTGGCCCGTAGCTAACATGGGGCCCACGGGGCCTGGCCCCCTAGTGTTTCTTCTGGGCCCCCTCCCTCCCGGGCTGCCAATGAAGTGCTCCAACTTACCACCTGCACTGTACTTTCATTTAATTAGCTGGCGGGCCCCCTGAAGCCCCCTCCCAAAGAATTCCCTAGCTACGGGGCTGTCATGAGGCCTAGGACCTGGTCATCATTCTGCCAGAACTGAATGTGCCTCTTAGAATAAGGGTTGCCAGGCTATGCCCAGAAAACCCAAAAATGACACAAGGTAGCTCTAGGAATCATCAGCAACTCCTAGAGCTACCCTCAGTCACTTCCTGGTTTCCCCTGCAGTGATGTAATGGCAAGTTTGATGCCACTAGTTTGGAGCAGTGACAGGCAAGGGGACTTGGGGGCAGGGAATTCCCCCATCCCAATTGGAGGACTGTCAAGCCTACCTAGAACCTATCCAGAATCCTTTGCAAAAGGCAGATTAGTTGACTCAGAAATAATCCTTGAAGGCCTTGTGAGTTTACAGTTTACAAAAGATTCATAAACTCAAACAGCTACATAATTCTTTCCAGGAAAAACAACTATTTCAAAGTTTTCCAGAACTTCCCAGACTTTCCCCCCAGTTCACACTAGTGTTGATCCATATGGATGGTTAATTAAAATTCAGCTATGTAGGCACTTCATCTTGTGGGAATCGATTTATGAAGCGGCTTCCCACAAGGTTTGGCTGGTGTCAACCATGAGATAGTTACCTCCTGGGCTAGGCTGATCATCCAAACTCTTTGTGAAGCCACTTCATATAAACAGTTCCCCATGCAACCATGCACTTCAATTAGAAACAGCCTTGATTCTAAGTCACTGCTTTTGTGAATTTGGCCTGATTTATAAGACTCCCAAGATGCAGTGGTGTCTCATGAAGAAAATCTGAATGACAGTCCCCAAGCTTAGAAAAAGCAAAACAACAACAGATATAATTTACTCTTTGCTGTTCTTTAACAAAACTCTAGAGTACGCTGCCTGAATTAGGCCAACCTGAGCCCTCTAATGTTTAGAACATCTCTGATGCTCAAGACTCATATACTGGTAGCAAAGGTATGAGCTCTTGCCCCTCACAAATAGACTCAACTGAGAATGCAGTGAAGCAAGTTACTTGGTTCAGTCATAACAGGAAATGCACAGAACAAAACTGGCAAATACTAGTGAAGCTACACCTTAACCATAATGGTAACGTGCCAATGGTTATCCCTTTTTTGCCTTTGTTTTTTGAATGCTGGATGTTCCCCCTTTCTTAACACGGCAAGAGACAGCCTCCCTCTCCAGGTATGTATAGAGGTTAAAAACATGTTAGTAGTCAAGTTCCAAGTTTGTGAAATTGGCAGGACTCTACAGCAAAGCAACCTGCCCCCCCATCTGTGTACTTGTTGATGGGACTGAATGTAGCATAATGATAAATTAGCAAAATCTAAGGACAGGGTTATTTTGAAGGGTCATGTAGGAAAACAGACAACTTGCCCATAGAAATTTAACATTCTTCTAAAGAACTACTGTGTTTGGTCAAAGAGATAATGCACAGAACAGAGGACTATTAAGGGGAAAGAGCTGTGAATTAGGAGTAGAGTTATTTTTTTAACCACAAAGCCCTGAACAATAGACGGCAATATCTAATATGCCTGCTGACTGTTCAAAAATTACAAAAGGACAGGTGGGGAACCCTTAAGGACTTGCAGGGGCATCTCTTTTTCCCTCCCCCACTATTTCTTCTTTCCCTTCCCTGGAAGTCCCTATAGCCTCTCCCCCTTTCCTGCTTTCTTTTCTCCTCCCCACTCACCAGCCCACGTACCTTTATCTGCCCCAACTTCAGCTTTCCCTCATTCCTTCCCTTTAGTAGTCTCTCTCCAGGAAACCTTTGGCCCAGTTGCATGGTGGTTGCTGAGCTGGGCTCAGTTATACAGTGAGAGACCTGCAAAGACTTGAAGGGGGTACTTCCCTTTCCCCTGTATCCCTTCCCCATACAATTCCCAGTTTCCTTCCTCCATGCAACCCTCTATCCTCACTTTTCCCTCCTTCCCCTGTGCCTCTTCTCCACACAATTCTCTCTTTCCCTTTACCTTGCAGCCCCCTAACCTCACTCTTCCCTGCTTCACATCCACCAACCTCCCTTTTATCTGGCCCCCCATCTTCGTATATATATATATATATATATTGATTTATATCATTTATACTTTGCCTTTCTCCACAAGAGGACCCAAAGAAGCCTATATCATTCTCCTCTTCTTCATTCTATCCTCACAACAACCCTGTGAGGTATGTTAGCCTCAGAGTGTCTGTCTGGCCCAAAGTCACCCAGTGAGCTTCCATGGCAGAGTGGAAATTCAAACCTGGACCTCCCAGGTCCTACAATGAAACTCTAACCACCTTTCTGTTGTTATTATTAAGCTCATATGACAAAAGGTCTTAAGCATAAAACCAGCAGAGCAAAACAGACAAAGAAAGCATAACCTAACAAAATACAACAGAATGCAAGGTAAAATACCAAAACAATACAATGCACATATCTCATTAAAAGTCTAAAAGACATTCGAAGATAAGATATAACAGTGGAACTATACAATGACTCATAAGGTCAGCAAGAAAATACTCATGTTAGCATTTTAAGGAGATCTCTATTGTCAAATACTTTGGAACAGATTATGTTATTTCTGGATGAAGATCTACTAACAACTGAGATATCACCAAGAACTCAAATGCAAGTTGATATCTAGACAAAATAGAGGTAATCCAAAGAGCTCTGGGAACAGTCCATTGATTTCAAAATAGCAAAAGATGGTCTACTGTCTCTAATGCACCAGATACACAACCACAAAAACACTCTGAAAATGGAATTTTAGCAAAGTATCCTCTCACTTCTGCAGTCAGCACGACATTCAGTCTGGCAAGCTAGGGATTGTAAGAAGTTTCAAATATGAGGGAAGGGTAAGAGATGGAGGAATCTCTAAAGCAGAAATGGAGCATACACATCTTGCCCTGGCTCTAACTACTACACTACACTGGATTTCTTGGGGGGGCTGCTGTTGAAAAACAGTAAGCAGCCAGGACTGGATGAGTTGTGTAAGCTGCATAGTAGCAAGTCGCTTGGTGGTTGTTGCCAGGCTTGGAACCAATGAAACCTCTCCTAAAAGGCCAAAAGAGCCATGGGAAGGAGTCCAGACTACTGCCCCCTGCCTTTTCCTGTCAGTTTCTGGCAACAGTGTTGCAGTTTCCTAGCAATGGCCACTGAGGACATCCATTTCTTAAAATTACCAGTATTCCCTTGGATCATTTTGAGGGGTTTTAACCCCCCAATGTATTCTTTCTAAGATTTCAGTTTTTTCTGCAAGCTTGGAGTTTGTAGAAAGATCTGTCTTGTCTGTCCCCAGCCCCAGTCTCCAGAGTTAAGTATCCACAGATGGACCATGTTGAGAATTAGATATATTGATTATAGGGAGGCCAAAATTTCCCTTATCACAGGTAGCATATCAGTGATAAATCCAGGGCTCTTTTTGTAGCAGGAACTCCTTTGTATATTAGGCCACACACCCTTAACGTAGCCAATCCTCCAAGAGCTTACAGTACCCCTGTAAGAAGAGCTCTGTAAGCTCTTGGAGGATTGGCTATTTTAGGGGTGTGCTACAAAAGAGCCCTGGATAAATCCAACCTTCTTCAAAGGAGCCTAAACTCTAATCTCCTACCTACTTACAACCATTGAAGGACCATTTACACCACCATGGAAAGATCAGCAGATCATTCTGATTCATTAGCATATCTACAGATTGTTCAACCAGAACAGCTACAGGTTAGGATAAAGCTATTTTTAATCCCAAACTCCTAACAATTGCTATCAGTATTAATGTCTATTTTCTATTGCAGAAGTTCATCTGGAAGTCTAACATTTTCAGCAGTTGCAACTTTGACTGACAAATTAAAAGACCCCTCACTCAAATCACCAATATTCCAAGTCAGACCAACAGCATTATGACTTACCCCCCATCTTAGTCTAGTCATGTATTGTTCCTCATTCTGCCAAATCTTGCTCACCAGTGAGGAGGGCTGCCTCTTCCCAGCTACATAACAAGACAAAGAGAGGTCTGTTTGTGATGAGTTCCAGGATTCTTTTAGGTACAGCACTTAGGAACAGTCAGATGCCTGCTGTAGCCAACAGGACCAAAATGCCAGATTATTCTGGATGTGATCTTTATCAAGCTTGTGATATGGTGTTTGCATGCATGCACACATGACAAAGGAATGTTGAGGAAAGAGTGATGTATTTGTGACTCTCTCGACACAGCAACTCTCTCTGAAAACAACCCCACTTGAAACTAGAGAACTAGAACAGCTTCTTTTCCTGTGTGGGAAATTCTTCCTCACACACTGAAGTCCTATAGTGGGATTATTATGATCATTCCTTTCTGTCCCCTCTCCTTCAGAGAGGAGGAAAAAAGCGATAAGAGAGTATGAGAACACATTGTCTATTCAAGGTGGGAGACGTTTATTCCACCTTTAGAAAGAAGGTGGCAGGAGGTAAAAGGGCACATCCCACAGGAAAACTGACCTTCCCTCATACCACTCCTATTTCCCTATATGAGTGCTCCTTCTTGTACTCCTGCTTCCTTTTTTGCCAACTAGAAGGATGTAAGAAATTTCTCCCTCTGCTGTGCCATGCCAGCCTCAGAACTGTTGTTATTTGCCACTCATACAACAACGTACATTAGTATAACATTCAGAAATGTAATACAGAGACATGGATCCCTTGCCTCATTGACAGCAGATCTGTGGGAAAGCTAGACTTCATTTTGCTTCCACGGTAACATAAAGTTTTTAATAGACTTACAATGGGACAAAAATAAAAGTTGTGGTTAAGTATATGCAAACAGTTGTTCCTTTTATATCGTTTGTGCTGAGCGACAGAGCCCTTATTCACGAATGTGCAAATACTCCTCCCTTACGTAGCCCCCAAGGTGAATCGAAGCAAACGGCATACAGAAAGACAGAGTAGCCCAGATGGTCCATCAACAGTTAATTAAGTGGCAGAGCCAAAGCCAGGCCTCACACTGCCAACCCTGTCGCCTGCAGAGCCTGCCACGGAGGCCGATTTAGACTGCTGGATGAAATCCTGGTACAGATTGGCATCAGCATCCCATGACATGCTTTTGAAACATTTCCAAGCAAACAAGAGAACAAAAGCAAAAGCTGGAGCTGTGACTGTTTGGCTGGATTGTTACCAATGACAGGAGATGAAATATTTTCCCTTTACCCGTTGCCAGAGTCTACAGAAGCCCAAGGCCAGGCTACATATGAACCTATATTTATTATTATCCATTGCCCCAAACATTTGACTGTTCAACAATCTGGAGCAAAATCAGGACTAGGGATGGGCATGAACTGGAAAAATGGAAGTTTGTGAAGGTTTGTGGTTCATGGGGTCTCACGAACCTCGATGAACCTTCTCATTTAACAAACCAGTTCATGGTTCGTGATGTGGTGCGGTTTGCAAAAACCATTTAAAGGGAACATTTTCTCTTTAAATGGCTTTTGCAAGCCACACTGTTTGTGAATGCAATCCAAACTTGCAAAAACAATTTAAATAAAAATTGCAGCGGGATGTACAAGTGAACTCAGAAGGCATTTAAACACCTTCTGAGTTCACTTGCTGAGTCACACCGTCACTGTGGCCTCTTTAAATGCCTTTTCCAAGCCCCACTGCCAGCACCAGTGTGTCTGCCAACACAAACTGCATAGACCTCCCAAAGCGACCGGGGAGGGACATGACAGTGGGATGGCATGAACCTTGGTTTGCGAACTATGGTTCATGGCTCAGTTCATCATGAATTTAGGTTCATGAGCCAGTTCATGCCCATCCCTAATCAGGACACATTCCAGCCCCGATCAGGGATACCTCTGAATGCAATGGACCTCAGGATCCCAAATCACTTAAGTTCACTAATTGCAGGGCCCGTGATACCTGTTCCTCCATGTATTTCTTTAGACAAGGCTAGTGACAAACTCTACAAGGGACACCAGATTGGAAAATGTTATCAGTCTGCTGGAATCTTAATAACCTCTCTTACCTTGACTTGTCTTCAATAGGCTCCCAGTCAGATTTTTTTCCTGATGTTCCTGTTCTTCACTTGTGAAGAACCGAAGGGTGAACAAGAAGGAAGTTAATTTTTCATAGACAAAGACAAATTTCAAAATAATGCATTTATTATATGTTTTCTACGTCATTTCCACCACGGAAAATACCACAGAAATAAAGTTCCCAGGGTCACTCTCATCTAGGGACTGACTAGACCTGACTAGATCACTATTACCAACCCTTAAGCAGAGTCAGTTCTGAAGCAAACTGAAACAGGGGTATGCAACCCTGTTCTATGCATGTTTAGTCAGATATCTGTGTTCATTTTCAAGTGCAGACTCAAAGGGGAATAAGAGTGGGAATATGGAGTGGAGATATTTCCTTCAAGACAAATATGTGAGGAAGATGGGAAAGCTATGGGTCTCTAGAGCTGGCCAATTAGTCCAGATCTTCCTTCAGAGTGTGTGTAAATATTTTCCAGAATATTCAGCAGATCAACACTTAGAGCCAATTGAATGTCAAAACAACCCCACCTTAGAGAGACCACGGGGGAGCATGAGAAGAGGGCCTTGAAGCAACAAAATACGTTGAACTGTCCCTGCAAACACTTGTTTGTTTTGTTCAAGGGCAGAGGCCTTCCTCTAGCTCTCCTAACTTCCAGGTAAAGGCTACTTTCAGTTTTCCCAGATGTTTTCCCAATTTCTCCTGTTCTTTCTATACCTAAGAACTTTAAGTTGGGTAGCTGTGTCTATAGCAGTAGAAAAGAGCAAGATTCTAGTAGCAACAATGACTAACAATATTTGTGGCAGAATAGAAAACTTCCATGAGTCACTGCTCGTTATGTCCTGAGCTTGATTTCATCCCCATTGACAGGCTGGTATCCAGAATGGGAATACCTGATTGGCTACTCTGTGTAGCAGGCCAATCAGGATACAAGGATTGTGCTGGAGGGAAGCAAACTGATTGGACCTTATCCAAGCAATGCTATTGGTTGTTACCACTGATGTGGGCGTGGCTATGCTAGCCCGCACTGTTTAAATAAGAGCCTGTTGCTCTATGTTGTGTTGTCTGTTCTGATCTGTTCTGAGCTGTTGAATCATTATCATTAAAGCTGAATCACTTGTTGGAATGCTACCTTTAAGTATCATACTTATCACTGCTCACTTCTTCATTCTAGCTGTAGAAGTGAGCCGTGACTCATGAAGGCTCATCCCCTGCCACAAATTTTGTTAGCCTTTAAGGTGCTACTGGACTCTGGCTCTTTTCTATTAGAAACTTCCGCTCTTTTTCTATTGCTTCAGAGCACAGACTGGATGGCATCAACGGATACATAGGAAAGTATAAATTGAAATCAAAATATAGCTGTCTTGTTATTCTTACATCTCATGTATTTACCTTATCACAGAAGTTCCTGTCATACTCTGGTCTGAAGGATGCCATCTCCAAGATCAATGAAGTAAACTGTATGACAGTGGAGTCCCATTATGCTTTTCTCCCTAACAAACTTCATATCATGTAATCATAGGAGGAAAGAGTGACAACATGGCTGACCCAAAGGTGGTCACACTTATGGTTACTGTTACTGAAATCAATGGGCTTCCATAATTAATAGCCATAATTAATATCCTCCAAGATAACCTAAGTTACAAGACATCAACATATGACCATATTACCAAATCAGGTCACAGGTCTAACTTGCTCAGAATTGTCACTCTGAGTGGAAAGCGAACATACGAATCTACTGTGGTGGAAGTCACAGCCAGACACTCATTCAGAGTCAGTTCTTTAGTTAATAATATACAGATAAGGCATCAACCATGGAGCTCCAACAGCTTTGAGGCTTCACAGAAAGTAGCATAAGCAAGTTACCAAAGTTACAAACTAAAACCATAAGATTATGGGGAAGAATCACATTGTATGGCTTAGGGCTGAGGTCAGGGGTCCCCAAACTTTTTGGGATTTTGACAGGGCATGATGGGTGTAGCAACCAAATGCCTGCCACAAATTGACTGGCACAGGAGGCAGATGCCAGAGAAGGTGTCAGGGGTGCCATGGCATAGGTTTTCCATATGTCTTCTTTTGACAAGAAGGATCGTGTTCTGGGTCATCTGAGACTACCAGCCAAATCTCAGGGACAAAGGAAAGTATGTTTTTTTTAAAAAAACATTCCAAATGAGGCCCTCCCCCCCTTCTCTTTGAGTTGCTCTCTCTTTTTCCATATCACTTCCTATTCCTATACTTATCTGGTCTCCAGAGGCCTCATTCGGCAAGTCCCTCTGCCTTTTGTCATTTCTTGGTGGCGAGCTGTCAGCCTGAAACTTTGCAGTGAGAGAAAGCCATTTGATTCTGAATGCTATTTGGAGGTTAGTGAATTCATTGTGTCAAGACTCAGACAGAAAACCCTTACCAATGAATCATTATTGCATTTGATTCCATTCTTCACTGGCATTGAAATATGGGAACAACAACAATTTTGCAAAAACCCAGGCAGGCAGAGGGGACCTTGAGTCAGAGAACTGTTCTAAGCCCTTTGCCAATGTGTTTCTATCCATCATACAAGTGAGGAACTGTATAGTTCTGATGCTTTGATACTTGCTTGGATGCTTGGATACTTTTTTCTTAAAAGAAAGAGGGAACAGGGAGACACTAGTATGACAACACTAATAATGCTCCTGTTTTCATGGAAGGATCTCATTCATCGGGAGTTTTGGAACCAATACCTAAAGGCAATATTTTATGTCTGGCATCAGGGGCTTTATCAACCTGGATTTGGACCATGCCTCCATAGCTGTGTGCCATACTTACAATGAGAAAGCTAACAGTGACAAGCCAGGAGGCTGGGTTGGCGCATGGAAAGTCACCATCCATCTGCAGTCAGAGCAGACAATGCAGCATTCGGTTGCCTGCTGCCAGCACAGGACTTCAGTCAGAGACGTACCAATTCACATATACACCAAACACAAGTGCCCTGCATGTTACTTCTAGCTGATCTGAGTTCTTACTGAATGGGAACTAACAGTAACTAACAGAAAGCTACTAGCATGGCAGAAATTACAGGTAGCGCTACCGTATGTCTTTAGCTGGGCTAAGGCCAGGATCCATCCCAGTGGCCACCGAAGGTAGTCACCAGCTGATAGCTTTTTTAAAAAAACAAATTAAGGCCCCAATTAATCTCCATCTCTATGCATTGATTTGCACTGTTATCCTAAGCAACTTTACTCAAAAGTACTACAGAATAACTCAGTGAAAGTTATTTCTGAGTCATCTTGCTTAGGCTTTACTTCTTTCTTTCCAAAGAAATATCAAATGTGGTTTCCTGACCTCAATAAACCATCTTTGCTACACTCACAGAGTCAGTAACTCTTATGTGAAGACTGCATCCACGACCCCCATGCAGACCTGAAAGGACTGAGTTGGAATACAGTCAACTTATCTCTTAATTGACAAAGCACACAAAAATCTATGGTAGATGACTTTATACTTTACACTCTGAGAGAGAAAGTCTGAAACAGTATATTACATTTCCCTCATATACCAATAAAAAAAGCATTCTCGATTTGGAAGCCAAGATGTGTTTTGTTAACTGCTGGTTTGAACCAGTCCTTAGCTCAGCAAAACAGGGGAGGGGGAAATGCAGCCCAGGAGATAAACAAGCGAATGAAACTACCTGCTCATTCTAAAAGTCATCTGCAGTGACTCTATTATGTTTATATTTTAGGCTCACAGTCACCTTCCTGTTTAGCATCAAGGGATAATTTTCAAACTCAATTTGCTTCTCTTCAGTCAAAGGAGATGAACTTTTCCAGATAGAGTGTCTGCGAAAAGTTCCATAATAGCTTTTGTGTTTTTCCACAATCTTTTTTTTTTTTTTTTTAATATCTTTCAGACGTTAAGGCTGCAACTTTGATTACATGTACTGGAATGAGGAATGGAGAGCATATCTAGTCAGAGATGCTTTGAGAATGTCCTATTAATAAATACTAATAATCAACATTCACTGCAGACAGTCACCTGAATGAGTAAGCCTTGGGGGAAAAGAAAAAAATACCACCAAGCCAGGTGACTGGGTACAGTGAAAATTTTCACTACCTATCCAGTCATGGGGAGGGGCCATGGCTCAGTGGTAGAGCATCTTCTTGGTATGCAGGAGGTCCCAGGTTCAATCCCCAGAATCTCCAATTAAAAAGGACCAAGCAGTAGTTGATGAGAAAGACCTCAGCCTGAGACCCTGAAGAGCTGCTGCCAGTCTGAGTAGACAATACTGACCTTGATAGACCAAGGTTCTGATTCAGTTTAAGGCAGCTTCATGTGTGCACTGCTCAGCTGGGGAGATCCTTTTCTTCTGACTCAAATTTGAGTGCAAAACAATTACAAATAAAGGTACAGTCCTGCACTCAGGCAGCTTAACTCCAAAGAGATTTCAGGAGTGTGAGTGATTTCAAATTAAAATATGGGGAAAATATACTTACATCACAATGCAAACAGGGGCTCTCTGAAGACATAGACTTGTCTAAGCAAGCTGCAGAACGAGCTACAACACTTCGCACTGCAGGTGGGGAGAACCACTTTAAAAAAGAAAGAAAATGTTCCATCATGTAAGAATTTCCCACAATTTTTTTTTAAAGCTGCCTATCAAGGAAAAAGAAAGGTTCTAAATGGAGCCCTTGGCATATTATCTTAAGTTTCCCATCAAAGGAAAATGTTAAATATGTAATACCTCCCCTGCAGTCTGAAGTGGTACAGTCTGTTCTGCCATCTCAGCTTTCTGCTAACTCATTCTCCTGCACCTGTAGAATTCTCAAAGCCATCTCAGGGCACCAGATGATTTTCTTTATCCAAGGCCCACGTCTTAATACATGAGTGCATATTCATGTACATCCAACCCCATGGGTCAGATTCAGTCAAAAATTGGATTTTTGCCATTCTTCTGCAGCTTATTGAAAGGCAAATTTTGAGTGATCTATGGCTGAACTCATCTCACACAGGTATGCCTATATACCACATCCGTGCATGAAACCTCTTGCACAAAATGACAGTTTCATCACAAAATGGAAGCAGCACACACCCTTGTTGATTTTTTTGTTTTTAATTTGGGACTCAGATAGTTCTGAATTGTCATGCAGATATTTTGTGCAAGCATATAAATACTGCTGCTCTCTCCCATCTGCCCAATCCAACTGACAGAGGCAAAAAAAAAATCAACTTATGCAAGAGATATTTTGTTTAGTTGCCTTTGTCATGGTACATGTGTGAAGGGGAAAGTGCTTCTTTCTTAAGCATTCCAGATTCATCCATTTTGCATGCCTGATTCCCAAAAAGCATATTAGTGCTTACTGAGTTTTCTAAATTGTATTGCAAATACTTTTGCACATTATCCCACTGCCAACTGTGAGCTGTCCAGGGAGCTTCTCTGAAGGAGCCCATGTGGTTGAAATACAGCTGATTTTACCAGACCATGATGACTTTGTGATCAAAGCAAGCCAGTAAATTATAAGTATGCACCAACTCTAGCCTGATGAATGATGAGGTTGAATGCCACCAGAGGCACAGATGTTTGTAGGTCCCCGCTGCTTCTTTCTGGAACATAATGGGTTGGATCCCATTATGTGATAGTCATATGATAGTAGAAGTTTTACTTAATGCAGTGCTGTTTGCATCGCAGCTATTTCGAGCACTGATTTGTTGATGATTTTTTAAAATGTCCTATCAATCTCACTCTGTACAAAATCAAAAGATTATTTGATATAGTCCAACCTGATTTGATCCAAGGAGATCACTGGATTGCTAAATTATACCTTGCACTGTGTCTTGCAGAAGCGGAAATGAAAGACAGGGAGTAGTCAAGTAGACTTAGCCAAGAACTGCTTGCAATTACTTTCTTGTGTTTCTGCTTGCTCAGGCGTGTATAGTTGGCAAGATTCTACCCATTAGCTGGCTTGTGCTTGGGTCCTTTCTAATTCTGATTCTCCAAATTATTGCTTGCTGACAAACCTTACTACAATCATGGCTGTTCCTTGGCTCCATTCCTCTCTTTACGGACTGGATTGTTTACCCAGTTCCAGTCGCTGGCAGAGAACTACATTACTTCCATCTCAGCTCTTGTGCAGACATGTTCCAGTGCTCCATGGAAGTTTGATCTGTACTCAGCTGGTCTCATGCTTCTTCTTCAGCAGATCTTGGACTGCTTATGACTCAGTGATGTCTAGGATTACTGTCTAGGATTCCCTAACAGGAAATAGCTGGAAGCCAGCATAGCTGGGCCTGTTCCCATGCTACCATTTGCAAGAAAGCTATAAGAATACAGTCTTTTTTGAACCATCAAAAGTCCTAATTCCTGGTTACAGCACGCTTGTTATTTCTATTTGGCACTGCTGTGATTAGGACCATCTAGAGTTGATACTAGGGATGCCACAAACCAGCTGACAAATTAAAAATCATCAGTGCTCATGAACTGAAGAACTGCCACAAACTTTCATGAATTTTGATGCAGTTCATGGCTTTTCATGAAAAGCCAAGATGGGGGCTGGCTGCCCAAGAAGGCCAAAGTGCTCTACTTGATTAGCTGTTTAAAAGATCTTTCTTGGACAGCCAGGACCAGGCTTAGAGCCATTTAAACCCCTGCTTTCATCCACAGAGATCAGAAAGCAGTGGTTTAAATGGCTAGGAGCTATTTAAACCCTGCTTTCTGCTCCCCACCGAAAGCAGTGGGGAGCAGAAATCAGGAGTCATGAACCCATATGAACTGGTTCAGTTCACAAACCAACTTCCCGGTTTGTATTGGTTTGTGGTTCAGTTCGTGGTTCAACCACGAAATGAACCAAACTGCAAAAATGTGGTTCATGCCGATCCCTAGTTGATACCAATAGCTTTTTATTTATTTATTTTAGAGAGAAAACAATAGGAATGATAGGAAAACAACAGGAAAAAGGAACATCAAACCTACACATACAAATCAATTTTCAGCCAGCCAGGGAACTGAGGTCTGAACTATAAGGGTTTCTTACTTCATCTAGTGCTTACAAGCAGGCCAACATAATCCAGAGAGGACATTCTGGAATCAAAGGCATTTTACACTTAAACAGCTACCCATAAACCCTAAAACTCAGATGGGCTAGATTAATTTGCAGATGCAGGAAGAAAATAAAATTGAGCTTTTACCAGCAGATGAGATTGGTATGTGTGTGTATATAAGTACAAATATCTTATTTACAATAGGATGCCATGCTGTTGGAATATTGGTTTTTCTTTTTAAGAAATATCCACTGATGTGAAGCTGGGTTTCTGTTCCAATTATGGTGGGGCTTATTTGGAAATAAATAGCTTCCTTTGTGCTGCCTTTCAGTGATAGATAGCATACATCCTACTTGGTTGTCAAGAATAGAATAACAAGGTATCCCGGGCTCTTCCACACACCTTTTATATAGATTCCGTTCTGTTGTGTACAAGGAATGTGCTTTGTCCTCTTACCATTCAGAATCCATCAGGGAGACACAAGAGCTGAACAATGAATCTGTTTTCAGTGGCATCACACTTTCTCCCATGCAAATTGTCCTGAAATTAGTGACTCAAAAGGAGCAGAAGTGGGTTTTCTAACAAGGCATGTGTGTAATAAATACAAACAAAAACTTGGGTGAACTGGCCCAAACACTATGGAATGATTCCCACTCATTGTGGGTTCCATATTCAAGGTTCTTTTGTCTCATGCTTAGAATATAGGTGAAACCAAAGGATAGCTCTAGGATGTAACATTCCTTAGATTAGTTTTCAGTCTCATTCAAACCTTCCTACTTGTAAAAGTAGGTAGCAAAGATCTTTGTGACAACCTATTTGCAGTCTCAGATCCTGTGTCCATCCCAGAACTGGAACTATGGGTGCCCTCAGGAGGCTGGATAGGGGCTGGGGTTCCATATTCTGCAGGTACACAGCAGAGACTCAGAGCAAGGTCCAAACAATGACTTCACCAGCCAGAAGGAGAGCAGTCCATTTGCTTCTGTTCAGAGGAATTACTTCATTCCCTGCCTCGCCCACCTTGTGCTTCTTCACTGTCCTGTGCCTGGCATTTTTGCCTCCATCTCCCCCCGACTCCTCTTCACAACTGCCTTTAGATCCTGCCCCAGTAATTACACGCACCCTGGACACAGGAGAGTGGGCCCTTACCTCATCTCCTGTGCTAACTCTCCGCTTAGGGCTACTGCCATGGCCAACAGCAAGATGTGCCCAATGTTGTGACTATCAGGCCAAATCCAGCTCACTGGTTTAACCCTTGTACTTCCTCACTTGCCATGTCCTCGACCTCCCAGAGTTGTCCACCGGTGACCCGCCTGCCATGCCATTGCTTAACATCTGTATTCCAGTCTTCTTTTCAAGGATCTCAAAGTTGCAGCTTCATAGCTCAACTGGTTAGGGTGACCCTTACCTAAGGCCATTAAGCTTCTTAGCTCAGCTGTGACCTCAATAGAGAAAAGAGATGTAGCATTAAACTGTGGAATCTCCTTATCTCATTTAATTGGGGGGGATAGTAGTGTTACGGGGGCCAGGAATTTCAGCAGGGGAGTGCCAACTCTGGCACTGTGTATAGACCTACCATAATTGGGTTTGTGTGGGAAATCCTGTATAAAGTAGTCAACAGTTGTGATCCAACAGCATGCAGAATTAGGAGTGGGGCCATGGTTTGGTGGTAGAACATCTGCATTGCAGGTGGAAGGTCCTAAATTGAATCTCAGTTAAGAGAAACACATAGGAGGTGCCATGAAATAACTTTCTCTTCCTGATACTCACAGTCAGAGCAGACAACACCAACCTCAATTGACTAATGTTCTGACTCAGTATAAGGCAACTTCATGTATGTCCACATTATGGCAAGTGGATAGCTGAATAACAGTCAAGTTCTAAACAGAGTTACACCGTCCTAAGCCCATTGACTTCAACTGGTTTAGAAGGGTATAACTCTGCTTAGGATGCCACTGAAAAAGCAGCCTTGGCCATCAGCTGTCTGGTGGCAAGGAGAAAAGAGAAGGTACTGCTTTCCAGTTTCTCCACCAAATAGATGAATTTAGGAATCTACCTTCAACTGTTGGATCACACTAAGGAATTCCATGCAGACCATTTGTAATTCTGCATCCAGCTACTGATGCACTGAGAAACTTGCTTCTGCATCCAATCTCTGTTGAGGCCATGGACAGAGTTGGCTACAGTTCTTTCCGCATTTGATTAGGATTCTGTGGATCAATTCCAAGTACATATGCAGAGAGCCTTTTACCCACTGCCCCACCCCGATTCAAAGATGTGGGTAGTGGGGTGCTCCAGAAACATGTAAAAGCAGATCTAATGGATTTCTTCACAGTAAATGTTAAGTATTTCTTAACTATGAAGTGAATAGGAGCTTAAAGTATTTAACGGTGATAAGGTTGTGCTCTTGATATATGCAGACAAAAGAATCAGAGGGCAGGGTGGAAGAGATACAGGGCCCAGATTGCTCTCTTTCTTGAGTCATCTTGTTTGTGTAATTTATTCCGCTGATACATACAATCATCCTAATTATACAGGCTGATGAGTATGTTCTCTGGAAGAAAGACTCAGTCTTCTGTGGAACCTTCCATCATCATGGTCTCTTTCCTATTTAATCACATTTGACAGTCTTACAAAACTTTGCCTTACCTTCACACTTCTCCGTGTGGCTCCTTTCAAATACTTATTCACCCTTTCTGCACTTCTGTTCCATATTTTCTCCTCCTTTCTTAACTTCTCAATGGATTTCTACCTTCATGACACTTTAGTTATTAAATATCTTTTCTTTTTGCTACCCTCCATCTATTTTTGTTTGTATAACAGCAGAACAGCGTCTCACATAATCCAATGGAAAAACAAACTTTAATAGCCCGATTCCTATACAGAACTGATTTCAATGGGTTTAGGTATTCCCAGTTCTGCCGAGGATCAAGCCACACGCCAATCACTGTTTGATTTGCATTATATGGGGCCGCATTCCAAAATAACAGTTCATTTGCATTATATACAAATTAAACTGTT
The DNA here is from genome assembly GCA_029375565.1 of Gekko gecko. NCBI lineage: Eukaryota > Metazoa > Chordata > Lepidosauria > Squamata > Gekkonidae > Gekko > Gekko gecko. The sequence goes on along the minus strand of JAPDNY010000004.1, from coordinate 161,494,531 downwards.
ATTTTGGCAGGAAGCCCGATCCTATGCAGTCTCAGTAATGCCAAAACATAAAATAACAAATAAGTGCCATTTCTGTGACCTCTTTAATCCACTGTGTCACAGCTGTGTTTGTGATGTATATCTAGGACCAAACCAGACATTATCTCTGCAAACACATTCTCTCAACCCCATGTTTGCTGAGATAATGGGAATATGGGGAGGGAAATTACAGGAGACAATTAGCAAGTGGAGGTGGACTTTAATCTGCACATTTTTCTCAGATCTATATGTATTACCCAGAAAGGCCCACTGTCAGTTTTGGAGACTGGCAGGGGGGTGAGGCAGAATGAAACACTATCCATAGAGGGGTGGGGTGGGGTACAGGGAAGACACGGTGGGCAGGAGAAATGTTAAGCCTTCTAATTCCACCAGCTAATTCTGCACTACAAAAAAACCACACACACACACACAGTTAGGAAGCTTTGTGTGTCGGTCATAACTTTCAGATTGAGGCTTTATAGTGATAACACATTCATATGCCATCATTTGAGCTGCTTGGTTATTGTCAAGCCTGTGAAAAATGTGTCAAGCAACCTCGGTTCAGTTAAAACGCATACTCCCCCCCCCCCACTCTCCCTCCAATGAATTACGTGTGTGTGCTTGCATATTCAGGAGTGGAAAGAAGTGTGAAAACTGTGACTGTGGAGGGATTGTAATGTGTTGTTCACAGAAGCATTAAGGCTTATATTCCTGAGAAACAGGAAAAGCAAGCATCTGCCATACCAAGCCAAACAGAAATAATTCCCAGGAAGACCATCTGACAAACATCAGTCATCATATGTGAGGAGAGGCTCAAATAAGAAGGTGATACTTGCTCTGGAGGAAAAACACACACAAATACACACAGAGATCTATAGCCTTATTATAAAAGAGCTTTGGTGTCCCTCCTGCATACGCTCCTGCAGCCTTTCACTCTCGCACCTGCCAGTCTGAAGGATCCCCTAGCTACATTGGCTAGCTCCTTTGCCTCCGTCCCGCCCATAAAGACGCTGAGCTGGCCTACGCCGTCTCTGGCTCACTGTGCTCTGAGCCAGCCGAGGGGACGGGTGCTCCAGCAGACGGAGGGTGAGCAGGCCCACGGGAAGAGGCAGAGAGGATGCGCGAGAGTCCACACATGTTCCAAAATGCCACAGTTGAGGCGGGGGCAGGGCGGCGACCGCTGCTGCAGCAAGAGGCCACCCCTCCACTGGCAGCCCTGTCGTCATCATCCGGCCCAGCCGAGGCGGCTCTGACACAGCTCTGCGCTGCGCCCCACAGCCACCACACCAAGAGGCCTCCTTTATGTGGGCCTGCCACTGCACCAAGACCCTCCTCCTCTCCGACCCCGGTGGCGGGAGCTGGGATGCAGGTGCAGGTGGGGCAGCTGTGCTCTATCCGCCGCTGCGCCCGGCAGATGTGGCTGCCACCACTCCTTCTTCTCCCGAGAGTGGGCTGGCAGGTGGCAGCCCAGCTAGAGCTTGTTGCATTTGTTTCCGCAATGGGCCTTCTTCCTAGTATATATATAAAGTCAGCTTAGTAAAACAGGACTGTACTTACATATAATTGTTGTTCGTCGAGTGGTCTTCTGTACAGGAACATTTGGGAACAGACATACACAGACCAGAGGTGGTAATGAAGAATCTTAAGCGTTCTAGAAATTTCCAAGCACTTAAAGTGCTCCGCCCCATCTTGTGCTGGTGTTTCATGCCCAAAGTGACACATGATGGAGGTAGAGAAAGTGCTCTTCCCTCGGTCCTCCCTTTGCCAGCATGGAGAAGATGGTCCCTCAGAACGAGAAGCCCACAGCAGGGAAAGGAGGGAGGGATGTTTGCCTGCGCATATGATCACTTGAACAACAGTTACAGGTAAGTGCAACAGTCTTCATCTCTATGGCTTCTGAGCAGTCTGACATGGGAGAATAGCAAGCTCACTTACCAGCAAAAAAAGAGCAGTGACACCTCTTTTCCCAATAGCTGCTTCGTTCCTGGAATCCACATTGATCGAGTAGTGCTTCTCTAAAGTCGGAGCCAACCAGGTGGCAGCCCTGCAGATATCATCCAAAGAGACCATGCCAAGAAATGCAGCCAAAGAGGCCTGTGCCCTGGTGGACTGAGCCTTAACTGGGAAAGGACATAGAACCAGGTACAGAGTATGCCAGTCTGACAGCAGACATGACCCAGTGAGATAAAGTGTGGGAAGACACAGCTCATCCCTTATTTTGTCCAGAGAAACATACAAATAAATTCTGGTCTTTTTGAAAGTCCTTTATATGTTGCAGATTTTAAAAAAGCAGAGTTCTCTAGTGCATGCAATGTCTGTTCTGCTTGAGAAGTAGGGGCTGGAAAAAATACTGGGAATATTATGTCCTGAGAAAGGTGGGATGGAGAAACAACCTTTGGTAGGAAAAATCAGACTAGGGTGAAGGGCCACCTTATCCTTATGAAACTATGTGAATGGTGGGTCACACCGAAGGGCACGCAGTTCCCCCATTCTACATGGTGAAGTGATGGCAACCAAAAATGTAGTCCTATATGACAGAGCACACAAATCACACAAAGCTAGGACTGGGTATCAGAGACTGGCTGAGCTTGGAGCTCAAGAACAATAGCCCACCAGGACTCTGGAGGTGACCAATGAGAAACTAATGTTATGTAAATAGCCTATCGTTGGGTGTGTTTGGGTGTGGTTTTTGCATGCTATTTAAACAGAGTTGTTGCCCTGAGGTTTTAGTCTTATATCTGCTGAATCACTTAATAAAGTAGAGCTATTCACTGCAGTGCGTCCTGAGCCCAGTATTTAACAGATACACAGCTCCCTTCGTATAGATTGCACCTAACTATAGAACAATATGACACACGTGAGTTTTTCCTTCCATAGATACCTGAATTTGATTTTGTCTGTCTCTGTCTATCTACTGAAATCGCGAATTCGTTTACATTAATTCATTATGTTTCAACTGAAACAGAAGGGTATTTGTATTTCAATAACTGAAGATGCTAACTCTGCAATTCTATACCAAGCTACTCCAGTTTAAACCCATTGATTTGAATGGGCTTAGAGCAAAGTTCTTGTGGGCCCGGAACTTATGGTGACTTCTGGTGACCCCTAGTGGGGCTAGGACATTTCAGAGAGGTGGCTTGATATTACCTGCCTCTATGTCTCGACCCTTGTATTCCTTGGAGGTCGCCCTTCCAAGTACTTGCCAGGGTCGGCCCTGTTTAGCTTCCAAGATCTGATGAGATTGGGTTTACCTAGGCTATCCAGGTCGGGGCAAGAGTAGTAATTCTTCATAGGATTTCTCTGTAAGTATTAATTTTTAACGTTACTAAAATGAAGTTTCTTTAATGATTGGAATGGCCCATGGCTTTTAAATAAACAGCCCCCTAATCTGAAATGTAAATGTAAAATCTGAATTTTTTTAAAGGCGAAATGAATATACCAACCTTTCCCCTCCTCCAACAGACACCCTGTGAGATAGGTGGGGCTGAGAGAGCTCTGATAGAAACTGCTCTTTTTCAAGAACAGCTGTGCCAGAACTGTGGCTTGCCCAAGGTCATCTAGCAGGTGCAAGTGGAGGAGTGGGGAATCAAACCCGGTTCTCCCAGATTAGAGTCCACGCACTTAACCACTACACCAAACTGGCTCTAGGGCAGCTTGGATTTTAAAAAAGGAAGCACTTAGCACAACCTGGATCCTTCATCAGAACCTGGATCCTGCACACCTCTAAAGAGCGATGTAAGGATAGTGCAACTACACAAGATATCAAGATAGTATATCCACCTACCTCAGGATGCTATAAATGTACCCTCCTCCATACATACCCACTGCTTATTGGCTCAACAACTACTTCTTCCTTAACAGTTGCTAGCAGTTGTCTCCCATGCAGCTGACCAGAAGATAAGTAATATATCATGCAAAAGGGGGTGGGGGAACTGAGGTGTCCTAGCATTTCTGTGTTGACTGTCTATGTGCTTCCAGGGCCGGCCTGAGGTTTTTCAGTGCCCTAGGCGTGGCTACCTTGTGGTGCTCCCCCACCACCGGAGCTCCCCAGGGCAAGGGAGGGCTCCCCTCCTCCTCCTCCTCCCCCCTCTCACCCACCCCTGGGGCATGCCGGCAAGCCAGGAGAAGGGGTGGGGGGGCTTTTGGCGGGGCTTTTGCTGGGGGTGGGGGCCTTTTGGCACCCCTAAGGGCTGGTGCGCTCTAGGCGAATGCCTAGTTCGCCTAGTGAGCGAGCCGACCCTGTGTGCTTCCACCTGAGGTTGACATGGGGGTGTTGTCAGCATACCAAAATTGATGGGTAAGATTGGTGGTGCCTAAGATGCCTAAGGTGCAGTTACTATGCTCTCAGCTCCTTGATCTTGTTCGCCATTTCTTTTCTTTTGTGTGTGTGTGTGTGTGTGTGTGAGAGAGAGAGAGAGAGAGAGAGAGAGAGAGTGCATAGGACACTGTCTATTATAATGGTGATAAACCAGCATTTGGGGCTTAGTATTGAACTCCTGTCATATTTCTTGAACCTGTAGGTGGCGTTGAGCTTCCCCACTACAACTATCAACTGAATTTGTGCCTGTCGATAATTAAATAACTTTTGCACTCCATTGCTTAGATGTCTGTATATTTCATTACACATATTCTCACCAATCATATTACATCAATCTGCAAAACAAGAATGCTAAAACATTCAACATCTACCTTTCTCCCAGGAGATTCAGTTCAGAACCATTGGAAGAGACGGCTGATTTGTATATTCTGTTTTAATTCACATTGTTTAAAAAAAGAAGAAGCAAGAGCCAGATGATTTTAGCATATAGTGGACATATGTTAGATGTAGGAGGGACTGAGAAAGGTTGATTGGGACAATTAGAAGAATCACAAGTTCACTGTGATCCTCTTATCATACTTATTGTCACATCTTAAGGGCAACCACTAGCTAGAGGTCATATGCACACAGAAGCAAGCTTTTGCACGCCTTTCTACCTGGATGAGAACCAAAGCAACTGCTGCACTCACAGTTGCCTGACCCAATCAAACTACTAGGCCATATATTGAGCTCTCTTCAGAAAGCAGTAATTGTGCCAAACTCTTCTTGAGGAGAGGAAGCAAAGGTGGATTAACTTCCCCTCAATTACTCCAGAATGGCACAATTACTGCTTTTCGAAGAAGGCTCTCTGCACAGATGGATTAGGGTCATACTCTAAAAAGCAGGCACTGAATTCATCACAAACTTAATAAATACCAAAGGAACTGAAGTTCCCAGTACATGGCAGAGTCTTAGAATACCAAGGAAAGAGTTTAACATGAGTTTGGAAAACTAATAAGTTAAGCTGACACATCGATGAGGTAAAGAGCAATATCCGGGTTTGTTTTCAAACATACCAATGACTTTTTAAAGTTTTGGAAGAATTTTTACAAGGTAGCATAGACATGCAACTTCACTTCCTGCAAAAAGGGAAGTGATGTCATTGTGCTGGGGTGATGCTCTAGAATTCACCCCAAACCAGAGAGTTTTGTGTGGATGCTAATGTGTCACCCTGGGGCAATCACATCATGGCCAAGTTTTCCCTGGAAGTGACATCATGCATTGGTGCGCTGCCAAAAAGCCCCCTTCATTTCCCTCCCAGCCTAATGAGTGGTGGCAGAGAATGGGGGGCCCAGCCAAGAGACCTGGCCTCCCTATGTGTGGCTTTTCCAGGTTGGGGAAATGAGTGGTGTGGGGGGGACTGTGTCACAGTCTGGACCACAACAGGGTTTCCACATGCCTACTATTTTTATTAAAAAGATGTTTTGGAGTGCTATACTCAGATTTCCCAGTGTTTCATATCATTTGCCCCTTATTACGGTAGCACATTAAAACAGATATCAGAAAAGGGGATACCAGCACCCATGGCATGATGGGAATATTCTACCATCCCTTTTATGTGTAAATATAATTTTCTCACTGAAATTACCTTGGGTACTTGAGCTAGCTTCTCTTTTAAAAGCTGTCAAATCTATTCCCTGTTCCTAAACGCTACCCAAAACACCCATTCGTTTCCAAACTTGTTCATGGATGGTTGAAATATATGGTCTGCAAGTATGGCATATTATGGCACCTAATCAATTCAGCCCGAATAATTTAATGTTCATATCATAATATCCTGTTTACTTCATGATGAGTGAAAAATATCCAAAACTGAAATATTTTTTCACGTCCCAGGGATTTTTTTTTTGCCTTCTAAAAAGCAGACCTATCTGTTGCAACATTTTAATGATACAGACCCACATTGTATATATTTACACATTATATATATTTATGTTTGAAGCAATCGAATGACGAGAAATAAAATGAAGAGGTCAAGATTGGTAGCCGTGTTAGTCTGTCTGTAGCAGTAGAAAAGCGTAATAGTCCAGTAGCACTTTGAAGACTAACAAAATTTGTGGCAGAGTGTGTGAGCTTTCATGAGTCACTGCTCCCTTCTTCAGATACAGCTAGAATGAGTGCCAGGTGAAAGTGAACCATCCAAGTTGCTGAACTTGGTAATCCAAAAAAAAAGTATACTATGAAGAAACAACTCCAATTCGACACCTCTGTGGGCGGGCCACATTATAATGGAACTGTCAGCTATTCAAAGGCAAGGTGTTTGCAGGCCCAGTCATGACGCAGAGGTAATTAACTTCAACCAAGGTTGCTGCTTGACATCAAGTAATGGAGAGCAGCCTATGTTCTCAAATGAAAATTAAATTGCTAAGCCTAATTGAGTCTGATCAAGAGCAGCCTCCATTTCTAACAAGAAGTTTCACTTCTGAAAACTTTTGAGCATGGTGATAACATTGTCTTCAGGGTTCATTTTCCCTTGTCTTCCTTTCAAGAAGCAGGGACGAAAACAGGTGGCACTTGCCAACGTTTGCTATTAATACAGCATCACTAGTATGAATAAATTCCTAACTTAAAATGCTGAGAGAGTAATCTTAGAGGAGGGGAGTAAAACTCATTTATATGGCACATTTTGTCAGTTTCCAGCGTTCCTTCCTTTGTCCTTAGAGCCTCAATTACTGGACTGGATGTTCATTCTTAAATTTCAATGCCAGGTATCCACTGTTTCTGGAAAAGGTAGCTTTCTGTGCCATTTTTCTGCTCATAATCTAAACTGCTACAAAGAAAACAGCAGCAACCCCTCTGAATCACAGAACCAAAATTTACAGGTGCCATTCAATCCCCATTTACTACTAAAGCAAAACTAAAGGGAGCATGCTGAGTCTGATATTTGAAAAAGAGATGCTCATGAAAACCCTTCCTTTTCTGCAGACAAAGGCAACTGTACAGGGAAGCAAGACAAATTAAACTGGAAGCCATGGTTTCTACTGTAAATAATGGGAATTGGAAGTTTGTTAACTCAGGCTTTTTGTGGTTGTCACTTTTAAGATGTGGGTTTTTAAAGGCCCACATAGGAACAAAAAGTATTAGAAGGCAAGCATGGGGTAGAATCCTTCATAAAGATTTTTCTTTTTTGGCATGCACAGTGAGGATTTCCTTAAGTAACTAACAATTATCTGTCTGCTTTAGGAATGTATAATCCAGCATGCACTGATATCAAATGGGAAAAAAAATACCCATTGATGCCAATTATTTATTTCTGTTATTTTGTGGATGTTAACCTGGTTAGGCATTTTCTTCTGTCCAAAGCCTTTAAGCCCCATGAGAATGTACAAACAGGAGAGCTCTCAGCAATATCTTGCACAGTTTGTGGTTCTCCACAACTTAAGTTGGGGCAATCCCAGTAGCTGTAACTAAGTGTATTGACTGCTTACTGCCCTTTATGATTCCAAAAGAGGTTCAGCATTATAATATAATAATGAATAGGAGAAAGCGCAGCTGACAGACTTCAGTGTCTTCAAGCACTTTGAGATTATTGTTTTTTTTCCCCTCTTGCCAGCAGCACCTTAAGATTCATGTTCGGTGTACATTTCTACAGAATATAATGACTGTGCGCAGACTGTAGCAGTTCAGAAAGAAACACAGGCCCAAACTGCACTCCATCGTGGATTTGTTACTGGAGCCGGGAGGGCAGATTAGGTGGATCATTATTTCTAGCTGCATCTTTGTTTGCTCTTCCTGTCTACGTGTATAACATTTGGGCATGACCCTCTGGATCCAGGACTGGCCCAAGATAGAATTAGTTATTATGGTTATTTTTTTTTCATTGTACTTCTTTCTGTTGTGCTTTGACTGGCCAAGACGAGTAATTATTCGTTAGTTATTATTGTTAGGGGTTTCTTTTAATTGTACTTTTTTTCTATTGTGCTTTGATTTTCTTTTTACTTTCTTGTAAGCTGCTTTGGATCCCTTTTGGAAACTCCTTTGGGGATCCAAAGTGGGGAAAGAATTATTCTAAGCATGTGATAACAAGATCCCCAGTTTACCCTCAAGAACAGCCACAGCAACAACGATGGAAGTCATGGCACTAGGGAGGGGCAAGATTACATTTTTCACACAGGGATGCTGAAAACTTCACAAAACATTGTAATAATGTCAACTCTGGACATTTTTTTTGTAAAGTCAGGGCTATTTCTTGATGATTATCTTGCAATCAGTATTGGAAGTAGTTTTGAATTTACACATGCAGGCTTCATTACTACACCCTCAGTCATCACAGATTATCTATCTCCTTTAAGCACATCCGAGTTAGACTGTGGGATGTAGAATGGTATGGTATAGCTTGGTCTCGTCAGATTTTGGAAGCTAGGCAAGGTTGATGCTTGGATAGGGGACCACCAAGGAAGACTTTGCAGAGGAATGCAATGGCAAGGCACCTTACCTTCTCACTTGCCTTGGAAGCCCCTTGTTAAGGTCATTGTAAGTAAGTTGCAACTTAATGGCACATACATATGTAAGTCAGGTTGCATGTGCTGTGTTTGTTTCTGACCAATCAGCAGCAATGCTCCCTATCCTCCTGTTCCATTTCCTCCCCATGTATTCCATAGGTATGTAGCTGTCAGTCAGTTAAAAGCTTATTGTTTGTGGCCAAAGACCACCACAATTGAGCAGATAGGGTTGCCAAAGCCCCAACAGAGGCAAGGGTTTACCTGCTTTCAGGGGCTTCAATTCACCACTACCCAGCCGGCCAGCAGGGAGAGCCCCACCCCCGAACAGTCTCATCCACACCAACATGCCTAGTGTGATGACATCACTTCTGAAAAGTCCCAGAAAAGTAGAGGGGCCCCACCTCGCTGCCAGCAGCCAGGTAAGACCTGGCAATCCTATGAGCAGATAAAACATACAAATAAAACATGGACAAAGAACAGCAAACAAAGCTAAAATGTTAAAAACATATAAAAGTTCTAAAAGTTTGTTACAACAAATTAGCACCTTCTTTGAGTACTGGTGAAGGAATGTAGCTGCCTATTGGTGTACACATTCTACTGCTCTCTCGCTCTCTCGTTTCTGGTAAGACAACAGACTTAGCAGATACTGTAGTCAGAACCTAAAGGAACAACCTACACATTTAGTCTTCAGCTGTTCACAACAGAATACTTAACACAACTCCTAAATGGGCCTGTAATAACCACCTTTCCTATCCATTCCATTCTCTACCCAAACAACATAGTTTTACCCATAAGTTTCACATTCCTTTTCCCTACCCTGCGTCAAATAAGAATGATTCAGCTAACGTAAGTCAGGGTACTTTCACCTACTCCTCTAACATTATATGTGGCTACCCAGACTGTTAGTAAGGGAATGGCATTGGAGCTCATGCCAGTAATATCCCAACATGGGAGTTTGCGTCCATACAGCCTCAACACTTTGCCCTCTCACCACAACCACGAAAAAAGTAGGGTATAAATATTGTAACAAATAAATTTAATAAATAACTACCACACTGAGATTATCTCTGCATGCTGCTATACTCGGTAAGAATATTCTATGCATTTCACAAAAGGGATTCCATTTTTTCTCTCAGATCCTTACCTAGCAAGGCAGTCTGAAAGCGGAATCAGATACAGTAATAAACACAGGCTTGCCACTGAAAATGGCAGCCCTGTGTCACATTTCCCACCTCTCCTCCCCATGATGCATAGCTTTGGAAATGTAATGTAATGTCATCACGTTATAAATATGACACATCTGCAGCAGCAGTAGCAAACACAGTGCAGCAAAAGTGGGGGGAATGCATGTCCTGATGATGTCACATCATCTATTTCCAAAGTCACACATTGTAAGGAAAGGAGGGAACTCAGCATGAGGTTATGTTTTTTGGCAGGAACCCTTGCGTTCATTGGCAAACCTAATTCCATCCTGAGGGATCTTAATTCTACATTAATAAAAATGTTGTGCCATTGAATAAGCTCACAGTGTTTGCCGACTTCTTTCTTTCAACAGTATTCTGTGGTATTTCATCAGTTTTTCTTTTTTCATATTTGCAAGAAACACCATTCTTCTTTCCATACAGCTCTGCACAATCCTAAAGTCACAAGAAATAATGGTTAGCAAAAGGCACTGTTTAGAGGCTGTAAACTCTCCATTCTCTGTAACCTAAGATGAGAGCTTTCAGTGTGTACCAGGACTAACGTTGCTTACTTATTTATTCATCAGATCATTTTGTTAAATTAGATCAACTCACTGGGTAACCACCCTTGCTCCTGAAGCACAGGCATATCATTTGTACAGTTTATCTCTGCCTTCTTAAATCAAGTAAAATACATAGACAATTTAAAATATAAAAACTGCATTCAGACTAAAGTGTGCCAAGCATAACCACCAAGAGATCCTACAACACCTCACTTATATCATGCTTGCATATTTTCAGCTTAATGCTATTCTCACTTGTTTGGATGTTGCTGCATCCTGTAGACCAAACATTCCTTTCCTTATCTCATAAAATTAAAGATTAAGCTAGTATATTATTCTGATGGCAGAGTAACTTTTCAGGCAACTTTTAGGAACCCACAACAATACACTGTTTCAGCTGGGGATTAAACAAAAGTCAATCTTTAATAATTTCTCCAGCACCACATTAATTTTAGTAAAAGATTTCAAAAGTGAAGCTAAGTAAGGAACTTTCTCAGAAAAGATTCCCCTTCCTCTTTCAGTTTAGGAATTTGGGTTTTTCCCCCCCTAAAGAGTTTCCTATCCACAATATTACAGAAGAGCACCTTACAGTTTAAAAACTGAGGGGGTTTTATTTTTTTTTGCTGTCAAGTCACAATTGATTTATGGCAATCCCATAAGGTTTCCAAAGCAAGAGATGTTCAGAGGTGCTTTGCTATTGCCTCCCTCTGCATAGAGACCTCAGTATTCCTTGGTGGTCTCCCATCCAAATACTGCCACCCCTGCTTAGCTTCCAAGATCTGATGAGATCAGGTTGGCCTGTGCTATCTATGTCAGGGCTAAGGGGAAATTAGTCGTGGTAAACTGAGTCAATAATCCTTAAACACACACATACCGCACTGAATGCTATCTGGAAGTTGAGAAAAGCAACAAAGGTTTAGGCCCCCTCCCCCAAAAAAATATTTGGGAATCAAACCATAGCCACAGACTTCTTAGAAGAAGGGGTGTTAAGTCAACCAGCTTGTGTGGAAGCATGTCTTAATAAGGTTCAGAGAGCACAGGGTTAAATCTAAGAACCATGAGGCATCATTCTGGAAGGGAAGGAGAGTTTGCCTAAACCAGCCTCTTACAGCCAACCAGCTCAAGGATGGGACTCACGTGACACGTGAACTCTAAGACTGACAGATTGACTGACAGGGAGTTCTCTAGGGATTTGGTGCTGGCTTTCTCTCAGTGCAACTGTGGGCATGCTGGCAAAGAAAGCTGAGGCACTGATGTGTTCTGAGCTTCAAGCCAGGGTGAGCTTGCCTGGCATTCAAAGCTACTGGAGAGTTCGTTTCCAGAACAGCACAGTCGTAAGGCTACTCACATGGAGTGCTGGAGAGGGAATCCCTTGTTGCCACAGATCAGCTGTTAATATCATTGACCCTAGTTTAATCCGACACTGAGACTCATGTCTTAATTGTGTGATGCATAGTGAAATGATGCTTAGCATGGAAGCCCAGCCATCCTGGCAGAAGGCATATCCCCTCTCTTGGGCCAAGGAGTGTGATTTCCTTCTGACAGATGCACAGCACGGCATCTACTAATGTGCCATGAACTGGCTCCATTTGCATCAGATTTCCGCCCTTTGACTGAGGAAGGAGCATGAATGAGGAGTATGAACCAACAAAAATTAAACATTTATCTTCCTCAAAAGAAATTTCTAAAATTCTGTAATGTGTGCAATATGGATCCTGTGCGGTTTGTCATAACAGGCCTCACACCTCCACGAGCCCCACAGTGCCAGAGGAACACGTTTCAGCAAAGCCTGGAGGGTAGGCACCCAATGTCTCCTTCAGCAGCCAGCACCTCCCCCCACTGACTAGATGCCCAAAGGTTAGACTTGGATGCCTGCCATCAGAGCCTGACATTCACTAAGCCAGTATTACTGAAGCTTAAATTAACTGAACTTACTTTTCATGTAATTTTAGTACCGGCGTTCAATCTATTCAAACACACATCTGCAAGTAAATGCATAAACACACAACCGCAGCCTGAGGCACCTATATAACCTTTGGATCACAAGCAGTTCAGCCTACATTAAGAGGACCCAATCCATCCACAATTCAAGTCTGAAATCTTACGTATATGTGCTTGTAAGTAACACTGCTGAACTCAAGTGGCACTTTCTTTTGAATAAGCAAGTTTACGACTGCCCTACTTAACTGTGAATTGGCATTTGTATCCTCTTTTCTGTGCCTTAATTCAGAATTACAATGCCCATGTGAAAATGAGGCATGACAGGCAAATAATTCACGTTCTCCAGTCATTTAACAGCTTGGGAAACTAGGCTTTGGGGATTTTTTTTTTTTTTGGCTATGATGAATATACTCTAATACCTACCCCCAAAATACTCCCTTTGTCTAACATTTCCTTTGTTTAATAGTGTTTGGCACCCTTTTGTTCTCCTGGCTGCTGCTGGTGCCTGGCACCATTTTCCCGTTCTTTTCCTTTAACCTCTCAGTACTCTGTCTCATTTGTCTATACCACTGTTTAATTGAATTGGCTGTGGTAACCCACATAGTTTTGTTTGAGCACCTGTTATGTCATTACATTGACAATCACATAGGTCGTCACAGCCAATAAGATTAAACAGCATTGTTGGCAAATAAGGCTGAGGCAAAGAAGAGAAATAGCTCCAAGAATCACCACAGCATCCAAAAAACGCATATCTGTTTGCAAAAAGTGCCCCCTAATTGCCTAGAGCAGGAGGCCCTTTTCAGCACTTAAGAAAACAAAAGGTTACATGGCTGGAAGTAGTTCCAGTTTTAAGTCTGGTTTGAAAATATGCCCACTTAATAATTTTAGAATATTCAGAACACAATTTTCAGACCTGTGGTAAAAACAACATCTCTTTCAAAATTCAGGTCATTAGCTGAATTAAATAAAGTCATGTTGTGAAAATCACACCTCTCCTCACCAACAGGGAAGGCAGCAAGATTAGAAGGGAGAAAAAGTCCTTTGCTTTGCTGTCCTTTTTTTACATACTGGAAAGCGTTTTGCATTATTGTTTATATGTACTGACAGCAAAGTACTTTCAAATAGTAGATGCTTAAACCACGGATTAGAACGTTGAAGGGCTCCATGTCTTTCTGATCTACCTCAGGAAAGAGAACTCTTTGTAAGCCAACTTAATGTGGTTACTGTGGTCATGGCCTCTGCAAACATAGAAGGTACAAATACTGAGAACAGCATTTCTTCCAAACATGATATCACTATTAAGTATAATCCACTCAATTAAATCCGAGATATTTTAAGAATAATAAGGATGTTATGGAATTTAAAAAAAACCCAAAGAAAAATTATATAGTTCTTGAATATGGGGTTTTTAATTTTCATAAGAAAAATGCATATTGAATATCTACTATTTAAAATAATGCCTTGTAGCTCACGGTATGTAAGACACTGAATATTCGTCACTGAATATTTGTTTTATTTTTATATTTAGCATTAACTTTATGTCACTTTTAGCAATAAGATCAATGACTGAGCCCAGCTGGCCTACAAAGCAATTTGATAGGTTGGGTTTCTTCCTATGAGGTAGGTGGAACAAATAACTCTTTCCCCACTCACGGAGTTTCTATATATAAAACAATGGGATTTCGTGGTAACTCAGGATAGACGAACAGGGAGTGACTGGAGGGAAACATAAAAAATAGAAGCTGTTGCCTCCCAAGGGTGAATGTTATTTGGGAGTTTAAAAGAAAAGGTCAGTTTTCTAGTGTAATTCCTTCTGACTAAGTGAAGGGAAATAAGAAATTCAGTAAAAGCCAAGGGCTTTGCCAGAAGCAGGAAGCCCAAATATTACAATTTACCTGCACATCTTTCATCTAGGTATTCCAGCCACTGAACTTTCTCAAGTGAAAGTTTAATTCAAGAGACAAATGACCGAGAGGCTTGGGGGCTCAACTCTAGAACACCATTAAATTGATTTTTTAAAAACTTCTTGCATACATAAAAATAAAGTGCTATAGTCCCAATCCAAAGAAGGTATGGTTAACATTCTCAGAAAACCATTCTGACTGGAAATTTAATGCTTTTTTGAAAGTAAAATTTAGTCCAGAGAAAAAAATGATTATACTGTATAAAGATGAGAATGGCCTTGCTGAATCAAAGGAAGTTCCATCCAATCTAGTTTTTGCTAATCCAACTGTGATGGTCAACAAAAAGTCATGAAAATGAAATCCTTCTCTCTTCTGCCATAATATCTAGTATTCTGATATATAATAAACATATGCAAAAAAAGATTACTACACGTCATTTGTAACTTAAAAGATTCATTAATATTATAATTAAAGGTACTTATATTAATAAATCTACCCAAAAGATATTTCCATTGGTTTCAGTGGGAAACACATTTCTGGGCACAAGTGCCCCTTTTTACCCAGCTGAGATTGAATTCTCAGAAATCTTGTACCTCTCATAAAGTGTCCTGGAAACAATGGCAGCTTTCTCCAGCATATTGCCATAATAAGCACACAACAAAATACATGAGGGTTCATCACAAATACATGGTAGCTTCACCAACTGCAACAAGTGAAGGTACAAAACCTGCTTCACCTGCAAATACTTAAGATGGGACTATGAGGCTAGTCTGATGTTCTGAATCATTGGTATAATTCAACAAACAATTTGATATATACTATTAATTTCAATTGACCTTAAGCACATTCCAAAGAGCTATTTTACATATACCAAAGTTTGGAGGTGTGTCAGGCAGGGTTGTTGATTTTTTCACTGTTCAGCTGACCTTGAGGACATATTGCAAACAGTCCATTCTGTTTCAGAATGGGTTTGCCATGCAGAATTGGTGTTGATGTTTGGTAAACCCAAGCCAGCATTCCACTTGAAATGCACAGGACTAGCTAATACATAGCATTTATATACTACTTTTCCAAGTTCCAAGTGCACACTATTTCAGTAATCCTTATGGCAATGTACAGTAGGTCAGTGCTATTATCCCTACATTGTAGGTAAGGATGTGCCATAATTCAGGTAAGGAAATTTCAAAAAGCAAAATGTTTGTTCTTCTGTCCTCCTACATGCCTTATCCTTTGTTTTCTTCCATCTTTTTCTCCTCTCTTCTTTTGCAACATAGAGAAGCAGTTCTTAAACTTTTTAAAGAGTGAGGCTGATTTCTCACACAGCACTTACCACTGGTTTTCATCAGAGTTTTCTGCCCCGGATCATTTTCATCAATTTCACACTGTAGCCTTTGCCGCGCAGTCTGCCCCGGATCCGCTCTGGGGGTTTCATTTTCCCATTACAGCCTTGGCGTGGCTTCCTGCAATCTATCTCCTCCCACTCCCCCCTCGCCCTCCAAACCCCTCCCATCCTCCTTCCAATCCCCCCTCTTTTTAAAAAAATGCATGCTCAATCGCATTATGTCATTATTTCGCAATAGAGGAAATGATCAGGCATCATGTGGCACATCTCAGCTTTCTAATTGGACACAGGACACAGGTATGGATCTGATAAGGGCCTGAAGGTAATGGTGTCCGGTGTTCTTCTTCATCCCACAATGCAGTCTGTCTTCCTTCCAGGTCACTTTTTTCCCACAACTGACTCTTCAAAACGATTGGTCACCAGAGTGGCTGCAACGCATTGATTGGCCAAATGCACTCCTTTGTTTCCAGGGGACAGCTGAAGCTATTGTAATGGAGTGCAGGAGATCTACACAAAACAGTTGCGGGAGCGGGAGGGGTTGTAGCAATCCAGGCAGCACCATAATAGCCTTCTGCTACCTGGCTTACCACCCCCACCCAGTATTGAGCTCTCGTATTTTATGAACTGAGTCCCTTTGTTTCCAGGGGGCCTGCAACCGTACATATGTGGCAGTGATGTCTGCAGATTGGCCAAAAACAGTTGCCGGGGGGGGGGACAATCCTGGCAGCACATTTCCACACAGAAGACTTGCATGAAATGCCTCACTGTGGCGGACAACATCCATCCCATTGGTATGATGGGATGATATAACGACACCATTCTAAAACAACAACAACAAAAAAGGAGGAGGCTGGGCTGATGGGCTTTGAGGAATATAGTTGCGGGGGGGGGGTTGTATCAATCCCGGCAGCACATTTCCACACAGAAAACTTGCATGAAATGCCTCACAGTGGCGGACAACATCCCATTGGTACGATATGTCGATATAACGACACCATTTTAAAACAACAACAAAAAAAGGAGGAGGCTGGACTGGTGGGCTTTGAGGAATACAGTTGCCAGGGGTGGGGGGGGACAATCCCGGCAGCACATTTCCACACAGAAAACTTGCATGAAATGCTTCACAGTGGCAGACAACATCCATCCCATTGGTACGATGGTACAATATAACGACACCATTCTAAAACAACAACAACAAAAAAAGGAGGAGGCTGGGCTGATGTGCTTTGAGGAATATAGTTGCAGGGGGGGGCGTTGTAGCAATCCTGGCAGAACATTTCCACACAGAAAACTTGCATGAAATGCCTCACAGTGGTGGACAATATCCATCCCATTGGTACGATATGTCGGTATAACAACACCATTTTAAAACAACAACAAAAAAGGAGGAGGGTGGGCTAATGGGCATGGAAAAAATGGAGAGGGGGAAGGTGGGCGGGTATGATTTACTGCGAGACAACAGGAAACTCCTGGGAATCAAGGATCATGCTGATCTGGAGCAAATGGGGGGGGAGCTCCGGGCCAAAAGGCAGCAGCGGGTCAAATGGTGTGAAATTGACCAAATGCACTGGATGAAACAGAGGGCTGACCCCAGCACAAAGTCTTGTGCAAAATCGGCCAGATTTACTTCTAAACTTATCCTACCTTTGAGTCAAGGCTACAGACCACTGGCAGTGTGAGTTCAGGAGGCAGAAAGGCATAGGCTACACCCATCATTTCCTGCGCTGCTGGTATCTTAGAGTAAGTCAACACTCTGGGAATGAATAGGTGTGCAGAAAATAAATAACTAAGAGGGAACAGGGCAGCTCTGCCTAAGGATGGGCATAAACCAAACCATGAAGCAAAATTCATCACAAATTTTGTCCTGTTCATGGTTCGCGAACTGAAGTTCGTGATGGGTCTACTGTCACAAACTTCCATGAAATTTTAAAGCAGTTTGTGGTGGTTCATGGACAGAGCAGAAACCTACGTTTGGGTCACAATTCAGTTTGAGAAGCACTGATATAAAGGTCAAGTCTGTCTAGCATCAAACTATGGACACCCTGAAGGGACAAATGCTTAATTACCAAGATGGGAATAAATTAGAACTAGTTGCATAAAACAGGACTTCTTTATCTAAGATAAATTACTGTATTCATGACTGAGATGACATTTGACCCTGGGACTACTGGTTCACAGCTCCCACAGCCCCTATCAACTTGTGTTCTTTGGATCCTGACTTACACCGTTTTGTTTTTATTGTAAGGGCTTGGGGTGACACAGGCACATATACGAGTACCAATTGTAGAATAAACGTGCAACTCTGGATTTCTTTCCCCATCCTATTCCTTCCTGGCAGCAAAACATTAATACAAAGCCAACCATAGGATCCCCCCCACTATTAAATCTTCTTGCCTATTAGGTAAGGTTGCATCACTGCATTCTTTTTTTAAAAAAAAAACTACAAAAACCCTTAAGGAGTTCTGTTGTTAAGGCAAAAATTCACATAATTTATGATACAGGAAAGTTAAGTGGCATAGGCAGATGGGTTGGCACTGTGGAAAGGCAGAGATTAACTCTGTCACTTTACATACCTCACTATTTTTAGAACAAGGTACACTTGCACAGAAGCAAAAGTACCGGGGATAAATACATGAGACACTCTTCTTGACATGCCTAATAATTTTTAACAGACTGAACAAGCATGGAGATGCCAGCAGAGCTGGCAGAAACCAGTGACAAGAAATCCAACTCAGTGGCTCAATTCTTAAGTTCAAGCCACCTCCCCTGAATACCTTTCCATTCAAAGAAGGCTGAACGTTTGACTGCCAAATATCACCCAGTTTGTAAACTTTTTAAGTAAAAACCACTTCTTCATTGTGTGGCTGCAATCAGTGTCACTTCAGAGTGAAGGAAGGTGCCATCACCAGTGGTGTCCCCAATTTAAACAAAATCCCTGCAACTGAAAAAGTTCTAGTCCCCTGTGCTAGGTTTCTATTTGCAGGGACTACTTTATACATAAGAGAACTAAAAAGGGGGATAGGGTGGAGTCTCAAAAATTACCCCAACTCAGAGTGTCAGTAGTGCCAATCAGGAAATGTTTTTCTCTAGGTAAGTAGGGGTGCTTACCATACTCTCCCAATCCAAATTTCTCCCTGGTTCAAAATTTTATATGACCTTTTTTCCAGAACAGCTCCAATGCACTACTCATCAGCCATACTTCTCTTTTTGGGTTCTGTGCACATGCAGATTGCCTCATTTTCAGTTTGTATCTTCATCCTTACAAGCTACTAATTTAGTCCAGTCATCATGCATGGCAGAATGGAAGTGAGGGCTTCAGTAATGACAGGGGCCTTTGTAGACTTGAAGCTGCTCAGGAGTACCCACTGACAAAAGGAAGCCTGAGAAATAAAGTGCCCAGTACTAGGTGACAGCGTACTCAATATTTTATTTATTTGCTTCACTTACACCCCACCTTTCTGTCCAGTGGGGTCCAAAAGTGGCTTCCACCATTCCCATCTCCATTTTATGCTCACCACAACCCTGTGAGGCAGGTTAGGCTGAGAGTGCGTGGCTGGCCCAAGGTCACCGGTCACCCAGCAAGCTTCATAACAGAATGGGGGTTTGAACCTGGGTCTCTCATATCCTAGTCTGACACTCTAATCACTAAGCCACACTGGGTCTCGATTCAACAGACCTGACTTGAAGCCCCTGAGAATATCATGTCCAATATTCCCAGGACAAAGTGTCCAGGACATAAAGATGAGCTATTTGTTGCGACTAAAGTTCTCCACCTTCACTGCTGCTGACCCCCTTTCCTTGTGTTCACCACCAGCAGGCAGGGCCATCTCCTAATGGAAAGTGTTTTTCTTGGGCAAGCTATTAAACAATCAAATCTGAGTTGTTAGTCATTATGGGCTCAGCATATAATGGCTTAAAAAAAAACACCTCCCCAATTCAGAACGATCTATATTTTCAACAGCAGCAGAGCAATGATTTCTTAATATTGCTTTGTTACTGCTCTTTTTTTAAAATAATTTTTATTGAACAATGAACAGATACAATATATTGAACAAAAGAAGGAACAAAATACTTATAAGTTTTACAATAATCTTACTAAGTTTGGGAGATTCCATTATTATGTCTTCGAGTTCACGAAGATTCTCAAAATTTTGTAAAACCAGTACTTATATAGATAACATTCAAAACATATACTTGTTGTATTAAAAGGAGAAAGAAGGAAACTAACTTTGAGTATTGTCAGAGAAAAAATCTTAGAAAAATGATAACAAAATATGATAAAGCTGATTTAAGAACTAATGTCTGTTAGAAGGTATTACTGCTCTTGAACATACAGAAGAAACAGATTATTCTGCCCTTAGTTCTGGAAAACTACTAACCAGTTCTGAACTCGTTGGCTCCTGTCCAAAGCTTCCTACATGTTATGACTCCCCTACTGGCCTCACACAGGCTATTCCACTAACAACAGTGCCCCCCACAAGGGTCCAAACCTTCACTGGAGGAAAGAATCCTACAAGAGTTTCAGAAACACTATGGGGTATAGTGCAAGAGGGGAGTGAGGGGGTGGCAACTGGCCGCATGCCTGAACTCTAAACAGCAATGCCACTTGGAGCTCAGGTGCAAGGGGCCAGTCCCTGCTGGCTGGAAACACTTAAAGGGGCCCGTTAAGCACTTCCAGCTGACGGGGCCCCATGCACCCAATCTCCAAGCAGCTGCTTGGAGACTAGGCACCCTGGGGCCAGTCCCTGCTGACTGGAAGTGCCTAAAGGAACCCTTTAAACACTTCCAGCCAGCAGGGCCCTGCACACCTGATCTCCAAGCTGCAATGCCATTTGGAGTTCAGGTGCACAGGGCCAGTCCCTGCTGGCCAGAAGCACTTAAAGGGCCCCTTTAGGTGCTTCTAGGCAGCGAGGCCCTGCATGCCCACAGCTGCTACTCCCTCCCCTCTACAGAAATCTCTCAAGAGAGAAGGGAGAGGGGTTGCAGCAGGCTTGGGGGTAGGTTGATGCCCCCAAAAGCAGGTAAACCCTCACCTAGACCAGGGGTCTGGCAGCTGTGAAGGTGAATGTGAAAGTGAAGATGGGCTGGTGGGATGGTTGGTTGCCCCCCCCCCCCACTCCCTGAGGTTGCCTCTTTGTACAGCAGTCCCCGGGTGACTTTGATGTTTTTCAAGGCTACACTTTCCCCCTCTGCTCATCTCTGTCATATTCTAGTCCATTTTACAGCAGGAATTGATAATGAAGGGACTGGGGGTGGGTGGGAGAGAGAAACAGTACTGATAATTTTATCATTCACACTTACCTGCATGTCATGATTGTCTATATTTGCTTTACCTAACAACAACTCCTAGGAGTCAGAAAATGCCATAATCCTGTAGAAATGGTTCAATAACTAACACAAATGAAAACCTGAGGAATGTCCAGGAGCTACATACATACCAAGTGGCAATCATCATCAAAAAGATTTCTCTCTTCTTTTTGAAACAAAGTTTTTGGACTTGGCCCTCTGCCTACTGCAGTCTTCCAAATAACTGTCATTAGCAATAAAGGATTTCCATACCACATAGCATTTTGGACAAAGAAGTCTGTTCTTTGAAGGAGCCTAAAAAAAACCAAAAATCAAATGGCACCTGGTTGTGTTTTTGTAGCTAACAATACAATTACTTACTCCAGGCCAAAAGTATTTATTCACAAGTAAATTACAAAACTGCCCATTTTATCTTTCAAATCTCTTTTCAGCAACCAAAGGGACTGAGGAGATATCAATACCTCAATTAATCCTTCCTTTCCCAAGCAATGTTGTTTGTTTTGAGACAGAAAATGTTAGATAATTTTGGTTTCCGTGCTGTTGTTCTGTTTCTTTTTTCAAAAGTAAACGGCACTCTCCTAAGAACTGTAACTTATCTCATGCTGTTTTCCACCCACCACCTCAAACTGTGTTCCTTCCTTCCTTCCTGGGTCATTTGTCAGGTCCTGACTATGCCTGCAGTTCACCACAGGAAGAGCAATGTAGAATGAAATTTAACATGTATGTACAGTGAAACATCCATTCTGGAAAATCTTATGATTTGTGGGTCACCTTGGAATTGTTAGGTGTTCCCAAACCAAATAATCTGATCAGAAATGGCAGTGATTGGACCCAAAGGTAGTGCTAACAAAGTTCACCCCTCATCTTGTCCCTCTGCTCATGTACACGTCTTTCCTCTTGTTGCTTTGTTGTTACGTCTGCTGAAGTAACTCAAGAATCACCCTCAGCCCGTGGCAATCATTTGCCACATGTTTATTACACATCGATTTATGAGTTTATCACATGTTCTGTTTTTATTTTGCAAGCAGTAAAATCTTGCCTACAGTAATTTCAGGTTCTTGGGGTTTCTGTTAGGAATTTATTTATGTGGGTGTGTGAAATTCTCCCTCCCTGATGCAAAAAGAAGTCAGAGATGCCAAAGTCATGAGAGGCTATTTCAAAACAAGTGAAAATGAGGCATCAAAGTTATCCCATGGGGTTTACCACTTTGAAAAAAATAAACTAGACTCCCCCCCACACACTATCTTGTAGGGTTTCCAACTGCAGGTTGGAAAATTCCTGATGATTTGGGGGGCAGAACCTGGGGAGGGGTGGGAGCTCAGCAGGGATGTGATACCACCCACCAAACATTTCCTCTAGGGGACTCCATAGTCAGTTGTAATTCTGGGAGATCTCCAGGCCTCACCTAGAGGTTGGCAATCCTACACAATGCCAGCTTATACTCCACTTTTCTTTCTTTTTTTGTCAAGAGATCCAGGCAGATCATATGGTAAAAAATACACCTGAGTCTACTTCCCCATGTGCACATTCTGTTCTACTGTCCATTATGCTTTCTAACATAATAGAACGTATGGTTGGCCTCTCCAAGAACCTAGACCCTCTTTGTGGCTATCCTGGAGTTACAAAATGGCTTCCTAGGAGAAAGTCATCAGATCATCTGTCAGCTTTCCACAGCTCCTACAACATCTGCTTTTTCAAGGAAGTGTTCAAGAACTGGTACTAATCTAATCTAGAAGAGTTTTTGTGTTACATTTATTGATTGTTTTATAAAACTTCTGGTGTCTACTGTTTTTAAATACTGTTGTGAACCATGCTGTCAGCACAATCCTGTGCATGTCTATTCAGAAGTAAGTCTCGTTATGTTGCTGCCAGACAAGTGTGCTTTGGATTGCATCCTAAGTGTAGACGAAGCAAGATTCACATGTCAAAAAATAAGCAAAAACATTGGCTGAAGCAGAAACAATGGCTTAGATCCTATACATTTTCTCTGTGTGTGCTTCTCCCTAAGGTGCTGCAGAAGCAGGCACCTACTGCAGGACATATTCCTCTCACGCCAGGTATTTTGGGGCTGCTTGAAGGAAAAGCACCTAGTGCCAGAGGAAACAGGTTCCATGGCACAGGCCATCCTTGGCAGCACCAGGAGAGAAGCACACACAGAGCAAAATTTTGTTTATGGGATGAGAGACAATTCTCTCAAGTTACTCCAAGAAGACAGGTTTAAGGTAACAAATCAGACAAGAAGAAGAAGAGATTGGATTTATACTCCACCCTTCACTACCCAAAGGAGTCTCAGAGCAGATTACAAGCTCCTTTCCCTTCCCCTCCCCACAACAGACACCCTGTGAGGTAGGTGGGGCTGAGCGAGCTCTGACAGAAACTGCTCTTTTTCAAGAACAGCTGTGCCAGAACTATGGCTTGCCCAAGGTCATCCAGCAGGTGCAAGTGGAGGAGTGGGGAATCAAACTCGGTTCTCCCAGATTAGAGTCCACGCACTGGCCCCAAACTGTCATTTGGCCAGGACTAACAAAGTGCCAAAATGGACAGTTTTTAATTCCCAACTGGGGAATCATTGGTTTGTTGGCCTTTGGGCGGAAGAGTGTAGCCAAACCCACAGAGTTCTGCCTGTGTCCACAGACACAGGGACAAACAGTTAACACTCTGTGGCAATGTGCACCAAGAAGGAGGAAGTGTTAGAACAAAACTTGAAATCTATGCCAAGGCTAGAAAAGAGCCTTCATTTGTGCCTATTTCTAGCCTTTTGCTTGAGGATAGCAACAGTTTCCATCCTAGTACCCTTTTCCAATCCTGCTTCTTCTTATATCTGCCTTGGCCTCTTCTCCCTTGCCCATGAAGTAGCCAGCAGTCTGAAACTGGATAAATTAATACATGCCATCTGATCTGTTTGAAATGTGCCATTAATGTTTTAATTGTTTTATCTTGGTACATTTTTATGACTGTTGGACATTGCCCAGAGCCCTGTATTAGCAGGGATTGAGTAATTAACAAATTTAATATATAAATAAATATAAATAAATAAATAAATGCAATGCTGAAATAGAACACTGGTCAGTTTAGGCTTAGCGGATGTTTCTCTTTTTTTGGTTTCTTTCTAGCAACCTACAACATTTCCAGCTGTGCTCTGAATGGATTTCTATTTCTCTATGCTTGGTTTATAAGTAGGATTTAAGCCTAATTATTAGAGATCTTTAGCTTTACAGATTCTTCACGTGTTCTAACTGCTCGTAACTCTTACCGATGCACCTAGTTGTTCATTCACACAGGAATACCTAGGCCCAGCCATGCTAGAGGAATAGCTTAGGCAAAAATTAGGAAGTTCAGTCTTTATCACACACCACCTCCTCATGAACTGGGGTTGGGGTGGGGGGGAAGCTAGGGAAAGGATCAGGATCCCAATTGTGGCCAAACTACCAAAGAAGAGCTCTCTAACCTCGTGCAAGGGAGATCCAGGTGAGTAGCCATTTGAAGCAGTGGGAAAAAAGAAGTGAGCAGTGACTCAAGAAAGCTCATACCCTACCACAAATTTTGTTAGTCTTTAAGGTGCTACTGGACTCTTCCTCTTTTCTACTGCAGTAGAACGACCCTTGAGTCCAGTGGTACCTTTAAGACCAACAAGGTTGAATTCTGGGTATAAGCTTTCGTGAAATCTTATACTCAGAATTAAACTTTGTTGGTCTTAAAGGTGCCACTGGACTCAAGCTTTGTTCTCATGCAAGGGAGTTAGGATGGGAGGGATTTTGTTAATGGGTCAGGAGACCCACATGCACAAATAGATGATCACCAGGGAGTCAAAGACAGAGGCCAAGGGGTTGGGTTTATGACAGTCTATTTGTATGGGCTTGTTTTCAGAAGCATCCAAACACACAAGGTGTTGCAAGAATACTGCTCAGTGGCTTAAGTACTTGGCTTAAGGCCTTGTCTTTGGCTCAGCTAGGAGCTCCTATGGGATCATGTCCCTACAGTTTTAGTGGCAAGTAGGGATGAGCTTTCTACATTGCCTCACAGAGGGCGCCATATTGACTCGTGCAGCAGTACAAGCCTCGGCATGCGCCTTTGTAGCTGCAGGTGAGAACTGAGTAAGGCTGTTCAAAATCCGCCAAAAGGAATTAAACAGTAACAATGTGAGGTCATGACATATAGATCCTTAAATATGGGTTGAGTGGGTAGTTAGCACAGAACTGTGACATGCCTAGAAACGTTAAGGGTAATAAGCGCTACACAAATCACTTGCCAACATGTCATTAGCAAACGGGGAGAGTATAGAAATTCTTCTGCTCCAATTATCATTCCAGCTGCTAGTCACTGTCAGTTGTATTAACACAGCTGGGCCGTCCTCTAAAAACCTCTGCTGTAATCAGATGATTGCTCAGTGTTTTCCCCTGTAATCACTGATTGACTTACCCACCTAGGAATAATATGGAATTGTGTTTATTTTGTTCTTATGAGAGATTATCTCTTTATGTAAGTATATAGCTAAGTATAGAGTTTCATAACTGTCCAACATAGTCAGGCTGATGCAGGACGGGTTCTCTTGCTATATGAAGTAGACAGACAGGACTGTTAATATCATTTTGGTTCAGATAATGAGCCAGAGAGATGGCACCATTCCTAAAACAACAACATATTTCTCTCTCACTCTAATCCATTCCATTTCCATCTCTCCAGATTACTACCACGGCCTGAGCCTTAAAAGCAATATATGATCCTTGCTAAAACCCGCACTCCCAGCTTGACGGTGCTCTGGAAACACAATGCATTTCCTGATAATGTTTGCTTCATTAGCTTAATGCATTTTTAGAAGGAACAGAGTCAAATTAAATAATAACAATGCTAATAAAAAGAATGCTGAAATCCCTCCAGATTCTGCGTCAGAGGCAAAACATGCACAACCAAGCAGCCATTTGCAAAACATTTGTTTCCAGAATGTCCACTCAAACAGAATCTCAGATGTCTGAAAAACCTGTTTTCCATATTTCTTTCCATTTACATGACTGCTATAGGCAAACGTTAACAAAGATGAAATGTTCGCAGAGATGCCTTTAAGAGTAGCCCTCAATACGCATTAGAAGGACACAACACATTGTGCTGTTGCATGCCGAATTGTCATATGAAGTACTCTAATGAAATCATGAAGGACTGTAGCACTTAATGGGAAGCAGATATCTGAATTCTCATGCTAAAACGCTGTGTAAATCCACCTTTCCTAGTCATTTTTGGCTCACAATTGTTCCCAAAATTCTAAAAGCATACATGCAAAAACAAGAGCCGTCTAAACTAAACAATGGCTTATTCTGGAAAGAGCACTATAGCTTTATCAGACAGCTTCAGAGTTACAGATACGTATGACAGGTTGTAAACTTTGATAGAAGTGGCTGCTTACAAGTTACAAATGCCATGCCTTTTCCATCAAACGACAGCCAGGATTTTCCCCATGAATAAAACATTCCAATAAACTGGCCAGTTTACTTTTGGTGCACATAGCATGTGGATGCACATTCCCAGCTCTACCAGCACAAAATAATATAAATGCTTTTTAAGAGAGTTCAAGTTTGTTTAATAGTGTGTGTGGGGGGATTAATGCTTGAGGGCACATTCACACTGCAATCTTATGCAGATTTACTCCACTTTAAGAGCACTGAGATCAGACCAGAGTAGCTCTGCATACAGTTGCACCGTCATCTCTCTATATAATAACTAGGAAGAAGGCCCGTTGTGGGAAGAAATACAATGTGTTCTAGAAGGAAGCTCCAGGTGAGTGTCCCGGCTATGGCTGGTGGGGCGACAGAGGGAAGAGGAAAATAGAAGGAGGCAAGCCATGTTTATTTCCTTCTATTTAGCTATAAGGCAGGGCTGTCTCAAGCCATTTTGCTGCCCCAAGTGGGTAGTATGGGAGGACAGCCTCATGGTAACAGGTATAGTTCCCTCCACCTCTGACTTATGTTGATTTGGGGCTATGCAGTGGCAGCTAAGGTAGAAAAGCACCTCCTCCTGTGCCATGTCTTCTGGGTTCCAAGGGTCTGGAAAGCGGTTCCATAGCCAGTTACAGGGCTGCCAACTCTGGGTTGGGAAAATACCTGTAGATTTGGAGGGTAGAGCCTGGGGAGGGCAGGGCTTGGGGTGCTGAGGGACCTCCGCAGGGCATAATGCCATAGAGTCCATTGCCCAAAGCAGCCATTTTCTCCAGGAGATCTCCAGGTGCTGCCTGGAGGCTGGCAATACTAAGGGGAGGGCCAGACCTGTAGATCTGAGGGGTAGAGCCTGGGACAGCTTACAAAGTGTATATATATGTGGGGGGGGGGGATAGTTAGCACAGAACTCAGGGCGGCTTACAAAGTGTGTGTGTATATGTATATGTATATATGAGTATGTGCGTGTGTGTTAAAACAGCAAGATATGTTAAAAGCAAAATTTAAATAAAATCACAACATAAAAAATCTAAAATGCTAGTATACATGAGTATTAACAAGGGCTAATAAGTGCTAAGAGGAGATGGCAGTGTTCTTTCGGCATCCAGATGGTCAACTGGCACCATAGTCTGGGCTCTTGCCAGGCTGTTGTTATGAAGCTGGTACTGATACTGGGTCCAGGGCCATAGTATTGGGTGGCGGCAACCTAATCGAAAGCCTGGTGGAAGAGCTCCATTTTACAGGCCCTGCAGAACTGTACAATGTCCTGAAGGGCCCTGATGTCATCTGGGAGCTCATTCCACCAGTATGGGGCCACCACAGAGAAAGCCCTGGCCCTTGTCACAGCTAGCCTGGCTTCTTTAGGGCCTGGAAGGGCCAAATGGTTTTGGGACCCAGATCTTAGTGCTCTCTGGGGAACATGTGGGGAAAGGCGGCCCCTTAGGTTTTAGACTTCTTTGTAGAGAACACATGTCCTCCCATAACCAAGCAACAACCACTTGAATTCAGAAGAGGTTTATCTCAGAATAGAAAAGATGCCAATTAGAGAGTTTCAGGAACTTACCTGGGCTGCCTGAAATGCCACTTAATGATCAGTTCTGAAGCTAATGATATTTAAGCAACTCTGTCCAGACAGGATTGTAATCTTGAACTTTACTATCCCAAACTTTTGGACCTACAGGCTACAGGACTGCAAGAGATCTCATTCTCTTTGCTACCCACCTCCCACTGCTCAAACACTGAATGATCAGTAAAATGTAAACTTCCAGTGAAAAATGAACAAGGCAAAGACGAAGGGCAGGCTCCTACATATGGAATGCACAGACAAATGTGGAAGCTGCACACTAGAAGTGATGCAACAGGGGTACTCAAACACCACCGGCTGGTTCAGCTTATATCTTGTTTGCCAGGTCTGAACAGGATTACAGTTTTTCAATGGACTGTTCATCTTTTCATTGACCCATTCATGGCTGTTTAGCAGGTTGCTTCATCATGTGCCTTCCTAACAGTACAGTATAATGCAATTGTCTCTTTATGCAAAGCCAATTCTTCCTGTCCTAGCTGTGCTACTGCTCCACTCAGCAGATAATTGTTTAAACAGCAGTTAAAAGAGTAAGAATTATATAAATAAATCATAAAGAAACATCATGTTAAAAAACGTACCATTCATTTTTTTTTTTTGTCTAAGCAGTCCTTTGCATTGTTAATGGTTATGAGTCATAAGAGCCAGTTTGGTGTAGTGGTTAAGTGCGGGGACTCTAATCTGGGAGAAGCAGGTTTGATTCCCCACTCCTCCACTTGCACCTGGCTGGATGACCTTGGGCAAGCCACAGTTCTGGCACAGCTGTTCTTGAAAAAAGAGTAGTTTCTGTCAAGAGCTCTCTCAGCCCCACTTACCTCACAGGGTGTCTGTTGTGGGGAGGGGAAGGGAAAGGAGTTTGTAAGCCACTCTGAGACACCTTTGGGTACTGAAGGGCGGGGTATTTTTTTTTTTGGGGGGGGGAAACCTGGTGCAGACTTGTTTAGCAGGTGTTCAAGTTGCTTGGTGCTACACCAAAAAACCCTGACGATTGGCTTTCATCTGATCATCCTAGTTGAACACAGTAAGTTTGTGTTCGTGGCAAACCTCCCTGTTAGGGTTGTTGTGAGGATAAAATAGGAATGGAAGAACTATATACATCACTCTGAGATCCTTGGATATAAGGAAAGATAAAAATGACAGAGATTGATAATACATATGACACCTCTCTTCAACATGTTTCAGGGATTAGCTGTGACAGGGTTGGTACATTCCAGATGGACTCCAGGTTCATGCAGTTAAAGCTAAACACCAATGAATCCATGTGGTCAATATTCTCAGGGCAGATCTGCACAATCCATTTTATGAGATCATTCTGCGCATTCATTGCATATATGCCCCAAGAGCCCATACATGTCTGATTCTTCAGCCTGTGCTCCTCTCCCACCCATCTAAACAGGAGAGTGATGCAACTGTTGTACCATCATGGCCTATGTGTGGCTCTTAATGGCCACAGTACAATGCAATTACACCATTATTCCATATTACCTTGTATATACTTTTCCTAAGAACACTTGCTGCAGTTCTGTATTAGCACTGAAGCAGGAACATGCTGAAATTCGGGGGGGGATTAAATCAAACTCTACCATGCCTTTGCCAAAACCTCTACAAATTCACTCTAGAGGAAGTTTTTATGTTGGACAAATATATGTAAAATTATGCATTTAAATCATGAAATCTTAGGATATATGTCTTTCAAATATTCCTTAACCATTCTGGTGCAATACTGTAATCATTCTTTTGATGTTTCGACTTTTCACATCCAAATATCCCTATTTTTGTGTCCCTTAACTATTACCAAAAAAACAACAACATAGCAATGAGACTCAGTAGTACAAAACCCAGGATGCAGTGTAAATATGAGCAAAAACATTTGTGAAGCAGAGTATCTGAACACTTGGCTAAAGAATGTATCCATTTTGCCTTTAAAGGATCTGGGGGTTTAATTCTATATGTATTTTGAGGTCACACTGCATTCTGGATTTTGTAGCTTCTACTTTGAATGTGTTTTGCACACAGTGAAATAGCACAAGTGTATTAATATTGGTTTAATAATTCAGAGACCAACTTGAAATGCATGGACTTGAAGCTGGCAGACAAGCTTTCTACAAAGGAAACAAAAAATCTTCCATATGACTTGGATGAGAAGTTCTACTTGACAACCAAATATGGACAACATGCAGGTCTTCTCTAGAAACAAAGCCCAGTGATTTGATCCAGTCCAAGATCCTCACTGTGATAAAAGAGCTATTCTGAATGCTTGATGTGCAATAACATTCCCTGCTAAAAATCTGTAGGGAAGCTTGGGAAACACCTGCTTAAATTATACTTGGCTTCAGCTAGTAATATTAATTCCTCATTTTCCTGAGCATTAAATTTGCCTAAATTGCTTTAAATGTTATTTTAACCTTTCCAAATGAAAGCATAAAGTAATAGAACATTTCTACAACCTGCCAGATTGTAACTGCACACCACTCAGAAATAAAATAAGAGCTCAATGTTTAAATCCAATATATCCACTTCCATTTGGCCCTCCAAATAAACAGGGGTTTCCCCCCTCCTATGTACATTTCCTCTAACGGGTAAATAATAAGTCCTCATTGTTTGGTGAAATGAAAAGCTGACAGTAATTCTGAATAAAGAAACTATCCCCTGAGTAATATATGGAAATACTGAACAGACTAGAATGGGGAAAACAGATTATTTAAAGCTGATTTAGACTAGTTCAAATGGAGAACAATAATTGCTTAAAACGTCCTAAAATAGCAGAGATCCATGCAGAAGGCTGCTTCTAAACTTTATATAGAACTAGCATTAAAGGCAGTGCTGTCAAGCACCATCGTGTTCAATGGGATTTTCTCTCAGATAAGTACCCATTACACTATAGCCCTGCCAGCCCCAAACAAACCTCTTTTACCCAGCCTGTTGTTAGGGTATCAGGATGTGTTCGTTTACCACCTTGCATTAGGCCTGGGAAGAAAGCATTCTCATTTTTAGCAGCACTGATAGCTGGAAACCACTATAATACCCTTCTCAGCCCCTTAATGCTTAGTTTCCCCACACTAAATAGACCAAGACCTTCCTTGTCCTCCATGTTTTCCATAAAGGATTTTTTAAAAAAGATGCATGTACAGGCAAAGATTCCTTTCAAGTTCTCATTTTAGCTGCTTACTTTGCCAAAGAATCAAGCTGATGGTCTGTTTTGAAAGTTGCTTGTCTCTTCAGCTGTTAGTCAGGAGCGCTGAGTCTGGAGAGGAGAAGCATAGCCGTGCTGGCCTTACCCCTGATGGCTCATGCAAGATGCAGCTAGCAAGGAGGTTTGCTGTGGCACCTCCTTTCTCCCTAGCTGCCAGGACAGCTGTTCATCTGGTGGGGGGCACAGCAGTGGGAGAGGCGTGGCCCTTTCTCAGGGTCATGTACATTTCCCAGTCCATCCAGGTTGGCGTTCAAAGAAAGTGTGGGGACATGCCTGTCAAACGTCTTGGAATCACAGCCTCTCAGCTTAGTTGACTACAAATTAGTATGGCTATTTTGCATTGTGGAGTCCTTTTCCTAGAATCCAAATATGGGCTTAGATCCCCACGTGAATTCTTGGGGAGATGGGACACTGAGAAGTGCATTTTGGACTGCAGTGGGGGGGGAGGCAAGAAAGTTCTACTTCACAGGCAGAAGTCTTCCTGCCAGCAGAAACACTCCATTGGAGTGAAGACTAGAGTTCTGCACTCTCCGTCTTTCATTTGCATATTTTTAGGATTATGCCCTCCATTAATTAGAAAAAAAAACAAAGCTCAGAGCAAGTTTCTACTCCACTATGAGCAACTATGTTCCTTTTTCTTGTGCACTCTGATTTCAACGAGTGACTGTGTTTTATGTCCATTTATAGTGAAGCCCAGAAACCAATACTTTTACAGTTCTCTTTCTAGATAAAATGAAACAAAATGCAGTAAAATGAAACAAAACACACACACACAAACACACAGACACACACTGGCATCTCATTCAGCGTCTCTGATTACAGGATGGATCCACGCTAAAGGAACTCTCAGTGGAATGAGGAATCCATTTCTTCTGGAATGCCATACACTGTCTTTCTTACATTCATGGAAAGTTACTAGCATAAGCATAAGCAAGGGTAAGAAAACCTTGGAGCTATTAACAAATTCTGGCAATATCATTCAAAGAGATGGCAGCCCACCGGAGGGTGCCACTAGCAAACACATTGCAGCTAGTCACGGAGATTAAAAATTAACACCTTCAAAGGATTACTATAACTGCAGTTCTGATACTCTCTCTTTTTTTTTAAGAAACATTCTAATTAAAATAAGAAAGAGGAGTGTCCATTCCTCAGGGCATCTCTCGCTGCCATTTATTTTATAATGGTTTATCAAAGTAAATGACAAGGTATTTGCATTTCTGAATTCCACTCTCATTAATATAATTAATACAGCGTGCATGTTGTCACACTCTGTTCACAGTGAGCTGGGGCGGAGGGGGGAAGACTGGTTGCCACTACAACAACCTAAAAAGTGATGATGCATGCAGTTCGAACCAGTGATGCAGTCCTTGCAAATAGTGTGGTTGAAAACAGGACTGGCCTTATTTGCAAGGACCATTCTCTCTGGAGATGAACCCCCCCGCCCCATACAGATGCACCGATTGGTTTGCAGTTGATATCAGCAGTGTTTTGAATGTATTTGCCACCGTGTGGTCAATGGCATTCAAAATCACATAGGTGATAACCATTATTGTCACATGCTCTGAGTTTACTGGATTGCTGTATCTGATGGGAATCCAGCTCCACCGCAGATGCCGATGGCATCCTGCAGGGAGCCGCCTTTGCCTCCAATGAAAGGAGGAAGGAGTCTGGCTGCGTTTGCAGCCAGGTCTCTGAGGGGGCGGGGCCAGCGCCCTCTTAATCGTTGGCCCCTGCTTCAATCTTCAGTCGTTGCCTCGTGCTCAGCCCACCTGCCCGCCCTGGTGATAGTGCAGGCTTTAGGCTGGTCACCCCTTTTGGTAGGGGGGCCGGGTAGGAATTTTTTTTACCTCTTATCTGATTGGCTATGGGTGAGGGGTGTTTTTTTGCCCTGCACTGCAGTCAGTGGATTGAGGAATTGACAAGGGGGGTGCCGGTGGTTAGGTCTGTCACTTTATGGTAGGGCTGGGTTTGGTTTAAGGAAAAATTTGTTGCGGCTTGGTAAGCACCAATCAACAACCCGGGAGGGTAGAGGGGTCTGTCAGGATCATCACTGCGGCTGTGCAGCCAGGGATGAAGAGGGCAGACTACCTTATGGATTGCTTGATGGATACTCTACACAGGCCATGCAGCTGTGGGCGAGGGGTTGTCATGGCATATTCCATGGCTGGGCTGTCCAGGTTCAAGCTGCTTATAGCGGGCTATGCCCTGGGGGCCGAGTAAGTTGCCCATCTTATGGCAAGGGTGGGGTTCTTGGTGACCCCAGGCCTTGACCATGCCACAGCATACTGCTTGCCCTTGCCATTGTTTTTGTAAATAAATAAAATGGCCTTTAGTTTCCCATCTACTGTTGTATGACTCTTTCTTCCATCTATTGGGGCAATGATGGCCTTCTTGGCCTTCTTCTGATCCCATGTAGGAAGCTGTGAAAATTGCCATTCCCATTAACCCTGTTATGAGGTCGTACTGGGAAACGATACGGAGCCTATCCCATTTCAAAAGCCTACCCCATTCAAATGGAACCTATCGCATATAAAAAGCAATTCTCAACATCAGATTACTCTCCACCCACAAGACAAGGTAAGATTTATAGACTGAGGAGAGGAAACTGGTAGAAAAAGGGGCAGATACCTCAGTGTGAAAACACAGGGCAAGTCTTGTTTTCACCATCGTCAAAGTGTCTCATTCCCCCCCTTGTAAGAATACCAGGTTTCCCATGCAATCTATCTAACGAAGTAAGCGTTGACTCATGAAAGCTTATACGCAGGAAAATGTGGTTGCTACTGGACCTTTTGGATAGCGCAGGCTGGCCTGGTCTTGCCAGATAAAACACAGAGGGGGAAAAGTAGGTCTTACCTGCCCTGATCCAGATGGCCCAGGCTAGCCTGATCTCAACAGATCTCAGACGCTAAGCAGAGTCAGCCCTGGCTAGTATTTGGATGGGAGACCTCCAAAGAATACCAGGGTCATGACACGGAGGCAGACAACAGCAAACCACCTCTGAAAGTCTCTTGCCTTGAATACCCTGTGGAGTCACCATAAGTCAGCTGTGACTTGACTGGGGTGGGGGGGACCCCTACAGGCTACCCACCTGAAAACATGCAGTCTTTGGATGGAGAGTGTAACTAAGCCCACCAACATCAGTCCACTGATAAGGGTGTAACTCTGCTGAAGGCTGCAAGAACTCGAGTATCTTCTGCTTTGTTGTCAAATTAAGGTGGGAGAGCATTCCAGATGGCAGGAGAGGAAGCTTTCCGACTCTTCCCTCCTTAGCACACCTTAAATCTGACCGTGAAAGAAGCACCCCTCAGGTAAGAGTTGATGGTTCAAGAGATTATTTGTGGCCCAGGCATGTTTGGCAGGGATAATTTATAGGCTTTCATATTTTTATGTTCCTGCAAGAATGCTAATTTTGCTATGGGGGACACTAACCATTTTAGCTGTCAGCTGAGATCAAGACTACAGTATGTGCATGTCAGGAGGATAATTAGGTTAAAAACTGTGAGTTTCTTCCAGAGGCTTAGGTACACAATACGCTTACACATACTTTACGGCCCTGTGTCATTCCATCATCAGTGGTGGAAATAAACTCACTTGCAGAACAAGACATATTTATGACCTAGCACCATTAAATAAAGGTCGTTCTATATTCCTGCAGCAATATATATGTATTTTCTGATATTACATAAATTATGCAAATTGTCATCAAGGGTGCAGACAGCCTGCAAGGAAATTCATATTTATATGGGGTTTCCTCAGGTCCCCAGGCAAGCCATGCTAATACTTGGATATTTGTTTCAAATGGCAAAGAGAAATAAAAAAGGCTTGGGGAAAAAATGACTTTGGGACCAGAAGGGCCGGTGACAGAAGTTCATCATAAATGATACCAACAGGGTCGTTAGCTGCCTTGCACATCTTGGCTCAGCCTCCCTGGATTACCAATACCACCGGATGGGTGTATGTAAAATGCCGTCAAGTTGTAGCCAATTTATGGTGGCCACATAGGGTCTTCAAGGCAAGAGACACTCAGAGGTGGTTTGCCATTGCTTGCCTCCATATCATGAACCTAGACTTCCTTGGTGGTCTCCCATCCAAACACTAACCAAGGTCTACCCTGCTTAGCTTCAGATAGCTGATGAGATCAGGCTAGCCTGGACCATGGATCAAGGCAGGAGACCTACTTTTGTCCCTTCTCTGTTTATCCATAGTCTTAGAAGGGAGTCCAAGAGTTTTTAAATCAAATTTTTGACCTCCTATAGTTAAAGCCATCCCCATCTAATAGTACAGCATAACAGGTAAGAGTGAGGTATGGACAGAAAAAAGGGCTCTTTCCTAGCATTACTTTTTGTTTAAATATTTCATTGGGGGGGGGATCTAGGCTGCACGAAGTGTAAGCTATACCTGCCTATAAAACTAATACATTCTGGTATCCTTATATACATACATTATGTAGGTCTTCTGTAATGTATAATACTTACAAATAATAAAAAAAAAATGGGGGGGAAGGAAATCTTCTCTATGGGTAGAACCGTCCCACGGCAGCATCACTCCAGTCCGCAGAAAGGTAGCTCAGTTTCTCCAGCTGATAATGCACAAATGTAGAATCGGCCCATAGGATGTGAAGTCCCGGACTGCTGTTTCCTTCCTGAGCAGCCCCAAGGGATCTCAACATTATGCAGCACACCTAAGCAGGAATTATTCATGGTTTGCACGATTTCATAGAGTTTCAGACACACCATATGAAACTGATTTACAAATCCAGTAAAGAAAAGAAACACTCATAGGAAAATTCATATTTGCTGAGGAACGTTTGACTTTGCTTTCAGAGCTATAGCTGGGATCCCACCAAAAATTCTGCAGACAGGAGAGGGGATAATTTTCGCTTATTCCCCTCTCCTGTGGCTAGGGTGGCCAACTGCATGTTGTGAAATTTCTAGAGATGGGAGGGCTAGAGCTTCAGGAGTCCGGGGAGAGGAGAGACCTCATTGGTTATAATGCTGCCCTGCAAAGCAGCCATCTTCTCGGGGGGGAGGACGGACGGACTAATCTGTATCACCTTGTTAGTCTGAGAGATCTCCAGACCCCATCTTGAGGTTGGCAAGCCTACCAGTGGCAGATCCTCAAGCTATTCCTGGATATCTCCCATCCGTCAGGGGCAGCATTTTACAGGCATTTCAGATTGCAGCAGGAAGCAGAGAAGTTATGCTCAGTGGACAGACATCCCTCCATCTGCAGAAATTTTAGGTTGAATCCAAGTAGGCTTGCCAACCTCCAGGTGGTAGCTGGTGATCTCCCACTATTACAACTGATCTCCAGGTGACAGAGATAAGTTCAATGGGAGAAAAATGGCCTCTTTGAAAGGTAGGCGTTGTGGCATTATATCCTACTGAAGTCCATTCCCTTCCCAAACCCTGCCCTCCTCAGGTTCCACCCCCCAAATGCCCATGTACTTCCCAACCTGGAGCTGGCAACCCTAAATCCAAGTCTGTTGGCCCAACAGCTTCCCAACAAATTTCAATTGGGAAAAAAGGTCAAAATAGAAGCAACTGGAATCAACACAGTTTAAACTTTCCTCCAACGGTTTTCTCATGCTAAATTTGCTTCCAAAAAGCAGAACTAAGTGCACCATTTCCCTTTGAGTTACCAAAGGAAAAAAGAAAGCACTGTAGGCCGACAGCATACTATATATAAATATAAATCCAGCCGCCATTATAGCAAGTCTGAGCTAGTCAGAAATTCACACTCCCTTTCTTTTCAGTCCTCCTAACTAATTGCATGACTGGAGAGACATCCTTAAGGAATCCGAAAACAGACTCGGTTTTTCACCCTACGCCCTTGGTAATTATTTCTAAACATAAACATTAGATTAGTGTGAAAATAGCTAAATAACACCAAACCACCCAAGCTGCAAATCAAATCAAACTGCTTGTCCCCATGAATACGGGGAAAGAATAAGTACAGGAGCTGCCATGTCACTACCTCAAGAAAAGCAAGAAACAGACGAAACTTTTCACTGGAGCAGCAGAGCTGTCACAGTGTGGTGGCAACCTTTCATGCTGTATGGGGACTTTTCCTGCTTGC
The DNA here is from genome assembly GCA_029375565.1 of Gekko gecko. NCBI lineage: Eukaryota > Metazoa > Chordata > Lepidosauria > Squamata > Gekkonidae > Gekko > Gekko gecko. Next base: position 161,457,200 of record JAPDNY010000004.1, on the reverse strand, counting down.
ACAATTAAAAAAAATCCCCCAATTAGCCTTGAAATCCATTTTTAAGCACTGCTGTAAAAAAATCTGAAATATCTCAAGAGTGTTTTCAGACATTCAGAAGGAATGTTCCACTGAATGACAAGTAGATGAATATAACTGACAGTGGACAAGGCTTGATCAGTGGTGGAAAGGCACCTACCTAAGGATGCCAGCCTCCAGGTGGGACCAGAATTACATCTTATCTTCAGACTACAGAGATCAGTTCCCCTGGAGAAAATACATGCACCAATCTCCCTGTCCTCCCCAAACTCCACCCCCAAATCCCTAGGAGTTTCCAAACCCAAATCTAGCAACTGTACACCTCCCATCCCCTGCCAGTGATCAACCCTACACCTAGTAGAGTCTCTCACTTAACTTGAAATAATATCTCCCATCCTTCCCAGCCATCACTTCCAGCCAGAGATTATAGGACATGTAGTTTTTTTCTCTCCCCCCATTCAGTTACGTCCCACAATTCCTAGCCTCTCTTCTGTTTCCTGTTGTCAGTTACCCCCACAACTTTCACAAAGGTAAAATTTTATTGCTGGGGAAGTAGTGGGGGAATTACTCTCAGGAAGATTAGTCTGAAGTGAGGCTGGTGGGCAAGCCCCATTTCTAGCTAGAACCAAATTCATGGGGATTGAAGTCCGAGTCCAAATGAGGAATGGAATCTCAAGCTAGAAGAATTCATATTGAGAGAGGTCCTGATGGAAAATTCATCAGCATCACTGTTAAGTATGAGCCTTAACTAAGAGAGTGATTAACAGTGATTCGGCTTTATCTAAGAGCAACAAGACGATCAGATAACACACACAAAAACAGTGGAGTACAGCTCCTTTTTAAATAGTCTGGGCTAACAAGACCACGCCCCTACTTTGGTTAACAACCAATAACATTTGAGGGATAAGGACCAATGAGGCTTGTTCCCTCCATAACATTTTAGTCAGTTCTGATTGGTTACAATCTCTGCAGAATAACAACAACCAATAGGATTATTGAGGTTTACAATCCTGGTCCTGACTTCAAGCTTAACATGTGAAAGTATACAGTCTGTTCACAAGTCAGGACATAACAATTCCTCCCCCCCTAAGATGAGACATTCCTACTGCACACATATTCTCTTAGATAGGAGGGGGCACATCTTGTTCTTTGAGACCTGTGCAGAGGTCTTTGCTCCTGTGGCTCTGGAGCAACAAAAGGTTCGGGGGCACTTTCCTTCTGTCAGCCAGCTCCACATACATTCAGGAGCCCAAAACTGCTGAGATTATGGTGGGAAGCCAGAAATAACCCTCTGCATAATTGCACACAAACACTTTGTCCCCGACTTTGAATGAATGCACTTTCTCCAGGACCTCGGCTTGCTCGGGCTTGGACTCTGTAAGGTCCAGATGGAGCCGGTGAAGCAGGGTGGTTAGCTTCCGGCCCATTAAAAGTTCTGCGGGGCTCCTTCCTGTGGACACACAGGGTGTGATGTGCTGCCTTAAAAGATAGGAGGCTAGCTTCTGCCCCCAGTCCCCATTCGGCAGGCGCTTGAGTGCCTCTTTAGCTGACCTAACCATACGTTCGGCCTGCCTGTTTGTGGCTGGGTGGAACGGAGCTGATGTAATGTGCCTTATGACATTGTCCTCTAGGAACTTAGAGAACTCCCCTGAGGTAAATTGGGGCCCGTTATTGGACACCAGGACATCCGGTAGTCTGTGGGTGGCTATGAGCTGACGCAACACATTAATTACAGCACTAGAACTTGTGGAGTGCATGTGAACCATCTCTAACCACCTCGAGAATGAATCCACAACAATTAAAAACATTTGGCCTTGGAAAGGCCCAGCAAAATCAACATGAATGCGCGACCAAGGTTTTCATGTACTTTCCCAGTGTTGCACAGGAGCCGGAGGAGGCTCTGGCCGCGATTATTGGCAGAGCATGCACTCTTTGACCCACCCCTCTATTTCTGAGTCGATCTTTGGCCACCAAACATAGTCCCTAGCAAGGGCTTTCATTTGTACAATACCAGGGTGACCGGAATGCAAAGCCTCCAAGACCCTTCCCCGCAGCTTGAGTGGAACCACGACATGATTCCCCCATAGCAAACACCCTTTGCTGACAGACAATTCATTTTGTCAAGTGCAGTACGGCTTGAATTCAGGGTCAATCTGCCCCGCCGGCCACCCCCTCCATGCCCAATTAAGAAACCGGGTCTTTAGCCAACACAGCAGCAATGTCCGAAGAGATGACAGGGGGTTGCGGCAGTTTGTCAATGGCTAAAACGTCACAAGCGGGAGCAGGGTCAGCATCTGTTAAAGGTGATGGGCAGCGGCTGAGTGCATCAGCATGCCCGATGGCCTTTCCCGGCTGGTGTTCTAAGTCATACTTGTAAGCCACCAGGAAATACCACCCAATGCAATATGCATGGCGACCTGATGTTGGGCATCTGATGGTCTGGAGCAAAAAGGCCCAACAGCGGCTTATGTTCCGTTATAAGGAGGAACCTGCGCCCATACAAAAAGTCATGGGATTTTTTGATTCCAGCTACGAGGGCAAGGCCCTCCTTGTCAATCTGCACATAGTTCTTTTCTGCGGCCGACAGGGACCGCGAATAGTATGCTATGAGTGCTTCTCTTCCATCCGGCATGACGTGGTTTAACACAGCACCCACCCCGTATGGGGATGCGTCAGCAGCCAATACCAGACTTTTAGACTCATTGAAGTGAGTCAACACTGCTTTTGAGGACAGGAGTTCCTTTACAGCGGCGAAAGCCCAGTCCTGTCTCACGCCCCACTCCCACTGGACATTTTTATGAAGCAATGCATGTAGAGGTTCTGCCACAGATGCCTTCTGGGGCAGAAAAGAATGGTAAAAATTAAGTATTCCCAGAAAAGATTGCAGCTCTTTTTTAGATTTTGGGGTGGCCGCATTCTGGATCACAGATACCTTGTCTGTAGTGGGGTGAACACTGTCTGTGTCGATTAGGAACCCCAAAAATTCCACCTGGTCTACCCCGATTTGGCATTTAGATCATTTTACCTTTAGGCCAGCCTCCCTAAACTGGCTTAACACCGCCCTCAGGCGAGCCATTAACTCATTTTCGGTAGACCCTGTGATCAGCACGTCATCAAAGTAAGGGTCCACCCCTGGCAGGCCCGGAGTAGCCCTTCCATGAGACCTTGGAATATACCAGGGGCAATGTTGACTCCAAATTGCAGCCTTTTCATACGGAACGCACCCCGGTGTGTCACAATTGTTTGTGCCTCCACAGCTGTGTTGTCCATTGGGAGCTGCTGGTACACCTGTGCAAGATCTAACTTTGTGAAGACCTTACCCCCTCCCAGAGATGCCAGCACATGACTAATAACCGGCAGCAGGTATGAGTGCTGCTGCAAAGCCCTGTTGATGGAACATTTATAGTCGGTGCATATACATACAGAGCCATCAGATTTTACAGGTGTTACAATTGGTGTCTCCCATTTTGCATGTGGGACTGGTTCAAGAATACCTTGAGTGACAAGTTTATCCAGCTCTGCCTCTATTTTTGCTTTCATAGCGATAGGCACCTTTCTATACTTCAACTGAATAGGCCCTACAGAGGGGTTTAGGTCAAAGGTTATTGGCGGTCCCATATACCAACCAAGCCCCCCACCAAAAACCTCAGGAAACTCATCATACAAACATTCCCCTTTACTCATACATATCTGATTAACACCAGTTATTGCAATGCCGAGAGCCTTGAACCAGTCCAGGCCCAATAAGCTGACCCGATTGTCCTCGGCAACCAGAAGGGACAGCACTGCCTTCCGATCTCAACAGTAAAACTTGCCCTTCCTGCCAGCGGAATGCGCCAGCCCTGGAAATCAGACAGGTGGGTTGAAACAGGTGTCAAACGGCGGTGACTCCTCTGCGGAAACAGGCGCTGCCAAGTCTGTATCAAGATGACAGTGACGGATGATCCAGAGTCCACTTCCATTGTGCAAGGAACGTCGTCCAAGCGAAGTGTGACGAGGATCTTTTTGCTTGTCTTGTCTCTGGTGGTCAGGACTGTTGACGGACAACTGAAGGTGTTGGTTTGGTGGCAATCGGCCACTCCGTCACCATCCTGAAATCGAACCCGAGGCTTTACAACTGGATGGCGGTGACTTCTTCATGGCTTGGCAGACCCTTACCAGATGGCCATGCTTACTCCATGACTGGCAGATGATGTCGCATGCCCAGCAACGATCCCTCTCGTGCCTACCACCACAACCAGCACAGGAATGCCACGGCGAAGTCTTCAGTGAGGTCCACAAAGGGCGTGCAGCTCGCGTTCTGCAGACGTCATCGGCCTCCCTCTCGGACTCACTGGCCGACTGTTGGTGCACTGACTGATCCTTCCTGCTTGGGACTTGACGCTGATGGACCTCACGCGTTGACCTCACTGCCGCCTTGGCAGCGATGGCCTCAGCATACGCCTTGGTGTAGGTGAGCTTGGCTCTGGCAAACAGGCGCTGCTGCAGATGCTCATCTCATAGGCCACACACAAGACAATCAAGGCGAGCCTCCTCGAGGTTGGCAAAATTGCACGGCCAGGCGGCCTTCCTCAGGGCAGTGATATACTCAGCTATCGTCTTGCTTTGGCCTTGACCTCGCTTGTAAAAAGCATGCCTACAAGCGATTTGGGATGGCTGAGGCGAAAAATGGCACTTCAGCTTGCTGGTGATGTCCGCCCAAGAAGCTGCACTGAGTTCAGTTGGAGTGACCAGGGACCAGGCAACATCAAAAACAGCCTTGCCTCAGGAACTGAGGAGGGTTGCCTTCTTCTGTGCCTCCTCAACGATCAGGTTTGCCTGGAGATGGAACCCGAACCATGACAGGTAAGAGTCTCAATCCTCCATGTTGGGTTTGAATGTTTCGAACGCCGGGTTGACGGCCATTGCAGCGGGTTGGGTGACCACTACAGCGGGTGGCGCTTCAGCTGGTATGACCGGGTGTGTGTCTTCATCTGCCGTTCTTGCATTGGTTCAGCGGGGCTGCCTACCCGCTCTTAGTATCCCACCTTCGTTGCCAATTGTTAAGTATGAGTCTTAACTAAGAGAGGGATTAACAGTGATTCAGCTTTATTTAAGAGCAACAAGATGATCAGATAACATACACAAAAACAGTGGAGCACAGCTCCTTTTTAAAATAGTCCGGGCTAACAAGACCACGCCCCTACTTTGGTTAACAACCAATAACATCTGAGGGATAAGGATCAATGAGGCTGGTTCCCTCCATAACATTTTAGTCAGTTCTGATTGGTTACAATCTGTGCAGAATAACAACAACCTATAGGATTGTCGAGGCTTACAATCCTGGTCCTGACTTCAAGCTTAACATGTGAAAAGTATACAGTCTGTTCACAAGTCAGGACATAACAATCACTACTCAAACGCTAGCTTGCCTCGACACAGGCCTGCTTCAGCCCACCTTTGACAACAACAGCTTTATACAGCATTCGGAAACTGACTTAAAAACTCTGAAGTGAATGTGAGGAAGCGTATTTAAATTGCAGAATGCAGTGTGGTCGAGGCTGACAACGTGGGGATTAATTACAGAGTTTGTCGAAAACTCAAGACTTCTTCCTTATTCACATTCCCAACGTTCCCTTATTTCAGCCCACCACTTATTCATTTTCCCATAGAAACAGTTTCTCATTTTTTCACAGTCAGCTGCTGATTGAACCACCTGGGAGTTTGTGAGAGAGGAGAGGCCTCGATGCGATTGCTGGCAAGGGCCGAGAAAGGGGGGGGGAAGCTGGGAGACTGAGCATGCACTCAATGGTAATGACACCGAGGTGCTTAGAGCTCCTGCCAAAATCCATCTCTTGAAGCACAGCCACAGTCTACTGGGAGAGGTAGGGTTAGTAAAACAAAAAAGGAAACATTTGCAAGACCTGGAACCAAAAAAAAAAACAACCCACAAAAAATCCAAGCTGTCTCAGGTTTTCTTTGCAAGGTTTAGCTATCAAATAACTAAGTGGCTTTCTCAGCACTGAGAAGCTCTTCTAATTTGGATATAGGGCAACAATTGTATGCAGATGTCACACAGGAAACAGCATGAAATAGATTGGGGGTTAGCTTCAGAACTTGCATACAAAACAAGGACAATGTTTATTCGATATATCCTTTTGCAGGCAAATTCTGGTCTCACTTTCATTTGCCCTAGAAAAGGTTTGTTTATTGAGCTGAGTCTCATATTATTATGTTTCTTAGCTGTTCTGTCCACAGGCTCTCTTTCATCTTTCCAAGAAAAGCAACTGGCTCTTCAGTATTCTTGGCCAGCCTGGGCTGTGATGCTACAAGCAAAATGGTCCGTCGGATAGTCTGTTGGCACACATGCGCTGAGCAGATTCACACCACCTTCAATACACAGCAAAGCAGTCATGTGACAGCACCAAGCTCACCTATTGACAAGCTCACCGATTGATATTTGCTGCACTGCTGCATAACTGCCAGAAATGGCCGAGTGGTGAAACAATAAATGAAGTCTGACCTGCACACCAGGCATGTGGTTAAAGACTCATATATGTAACTCTACATGGAAACATTCAAGCCACAGCAATATGGCTTGTTGAATTGGTCCTGAGTCTCTGTTTGGTGCCAGTTTTGTGTGGTGGTTAAGTGTATGGACTCTAATCTGGGGAAACCGGGTTTGATTCCCCACTCTTCCACTTGCAGCTGCTGGATGACCTTGGGCAAGCCATAGTTCTGTCAGAGCTGTTCTTGAAAGAGCAGTTTTTCTCAGAACTCTCTCCAACCCCACCTACCTCACAGGTGTCTGTTGTGGGGAGGGGAAGGGAAAGGAGTTTGTAAGCTGCTCTGAGACTCCAAGTGAAGGGCAGGGTTTAAATCCAATCTCCTCCTCCTCCTCCTCCTCCTCCTCTTCGTTTTGTTTTTTAGAAAGTCTAGCCCAGTCCATAGAAAGCTACTCATACTGGTCCCATAGACCAAATTACTGACAACTGACAAGTTCAGTTTTCTCTTTAGGCATGACTAGCCTTCTGTCAAACAGGGTGTTAATACCCCAGATGAAAACTTGAAATGACATTAAGGTCGCTTTTTATCACAGCATTCAGATGAAAAGGATCCAATTCACACAACCTAGGGGGTACTCCTTTAGCTACAACAGAACATTCCGTTACACAAATTCACCTGGTGACCAGGATGCACTCAAGTACACACTGCAGTAATGTATGTGATTATATTCATCCCCCAAAATACTACCATCATTGGAGAAAGGCAGCCCAACTTCCCACAGTTCCAGCTAACCTATTGTTTGGGGAGGGGTTGTGGCTTAGTGGAAGAGCATCTGCTTGACATGCAGAAGGTCCCAGGTTCAATTCAGCTAAAAAGATCAGTTTGTAGGTGATGCAAAAGGCCTCAGCCTGAGACCCTGGAGAGCCACGGCCAGCCAGAGTAGACAATACTAATTTTGATGGCTCAAGGCAGCTTCATGTGTATTCATACTACTCTCAATAGAGGTACAGAACAATTGTGCTGGGGGGGGAGCCACAATATATGGTTGTCCTAATGTAGCTTCAAAATTGTATCATTTCCAGAATTTTGAAACTCAAAAACAGACTAAGTAGAGATTTGAAGGGGGGGGGAATCTGCATTTTTATTGCATCTAAATATAGAAATATGTATTTGTGTAGACTGAAGGAAAATGTACTTTTAGAATCCAGACTTTCAGAATGGAGTATGACAGTAGTTTCAGAATTTTCTCTCTATCACCAAGGAGTTATTCATTACATTAAAAAGTAATATATCTGGGAATGGGTTAAAATACTTTGATCGACTTCTCCACAGCTCAGAGTTCATGACTTAGAAATGACATTTTTGTGCCCTACTTATTAGATGTACCCAGAGTTGTTGACTTTTCTCATGTGCTACCCACCACTACAATTAAGTCTGTTTTAGAAATGTAACAAAAAAAAATGTGTGTATGTTCAGTCAAAGGACTAGATCCAGTGGAAGATTTCCATGCACACTAGACTTGTGCAAGTAGAAATGTACTAAAAAGACTATGGCTGATTTCCCATTAAAGCTGCCTCAGTGTTGCGCTGCCGTTTGCCCTGACACTATTGGTCAATTTCACACCCAAAGCCGCGGGGCTGCATTTTGACCCGCGGCTTCGCCCGATTTCCTCCGCAGTTTCGTAATCCTGTTTTTTGAGGATTACGAAACTGTGAAGGAAATCAGGCGAAGCTGCGGGTCAAATGCAGCCCCACGGCTTCGGGTGTGAAACTGACCAATAGTGTTGGGGCAAACGGCGGCGCAACACCGAGGCAGCTGTAGTGGGAAATCAGTCTATGCTTGTCAGCTTGAGCGAAGTACCCCAATTTGCATTTCCACTTGCATAAGACATTAGTGCCAGCTATAGGTTCATATTCCAGTATATCTTGCACTCTTATTTGTGGAAGCAGAATTGCTCTATGTGACCTTGTGTTTCCATTTACCTGCCACTGGATCCAACCAATTACCATTACCATTATTTGAAACTGAACATGATTGTTCCTGTAATGATGGGGGGACACATGGCAGCTGTGGTTACATGGGTACCAAAGTCAAGATGAGCCACAGTAGTGGCTGGTAGCATCAACAGAAGGCCAGCTTTGTATCCCTAAATGCACCTCCTCTGTTACAAAGGTAGTCATTTTGCCATTGCAGCCTCCTTGTTTTCTTCTACAAATATTGAAGAAATCCAGTTACATAGAAACAAATTAAGCCAAGCAGTATATCCAGCAATATCTTGAATTGATAAAACGGTTGGTTTCCCATAGAGATAAGGACAATTGCACTCTTGTTTTAACTGAATAAAATATAATAAGAAAAATAAAATAAAGGAACTCCCATTTATATCTGCCTCTTTTTCTCTCTAAGAAAATGGAGTACGGAACAGGAAGCAGCTCTAATTAAGAGGCAGTGAAAAGCACATTGTTTTTGTGCCATTCTTGTTCCATCCAAGTCAACACAGGAGAACAAAACTCCTTAGCAATGTAATTAACAACTTCTAGAACCAGCCTTTTAATAGCAATAATAAGTTTAGAAAATAAACCTCCTCCAGTAATTACAGAGTTCAATTCTAGTCATCAAGGCTGTGAGAAGAGAAACACAGAAGAAAGTGTTGTTAAAAAAATATTCACTGAAAACCAGAGTCCTTGATGCTCCTCCGTCAGATGCCGCCACAGCAGTGTGGGAGTCACTCTTACAAAACGCCTTTCCACATGACTCTGGTAATCTAAGCAGGAAACAACCTTGTGGGTGGAGTCAATAAGATGGCTCCTTCCCAACAAATATTGTCCAACTGCCAGATCACACAAAAAACTCCTGGTCTCAATATACCCCTATGTCACTGGCACAGCCAAGCTCTGTTCCTAGACGTCTGCAATTTATACAAGCAATGGGGTGCAAGGGATCCTGTGTCTTCTTCCACTATGAGGTTTGAATGCCAACCAGACACTGAACACCTGTGCTACAGTACCAATCTGTTGATTTTTTTTTTCATGTTGGTCGATTCCATGAACAAGACCTGCTTCTACACAGACCTAGGCATGTATGCCTTGCTTCTTATTAAGACCTATAAAATTTAGTGTTTACCTTCACTCCACACTGGATTTAGTAACTACATATGTCGTCAATGTGTAAACCAGTTCCAAGACACAGGATTTGACCATAAGCCTGTAGGAATGCCTAATACCCTTAAAGCAATGAACATATAAAACTGCCTTATATTAAACTAGGAATAAGGCCTGTTGTGGAAATAAATACAACGGGCTCTAGAAAGAGGCTCTGGGAGAGTGCCCCGGCTTTGGGCACTCAGTGACAATTTGCTGTGGCAATCTCAGCAGGGTATAATGACAGAGTCCACCATTTCCTCCAGAGGAACTGATCTTTGCTACCTGAAGAGCAGTAGTAATTTTGAGTGATCTCCAGCCCACCCCAAGATTGGTAACAGTGGTTCCCCAGGAGGGAGTGGCTGGTTTGGAGGGTGGAGTCTATGGCATTGTACCTGTCTGAGGTCCCACCCCTCCTCAACACTCACCCTCTCCAGGTTCGACCCCTCAAATCTCCAGGAATTTCCCAACCAGGAGTTGACAACCTTATCTCCCTCCCAGCCAACCATCAACCTATCTTTAGTTTTCCATCTCCTCCCCCATCCCTCCTAGAGAGCAGTTGTCATTTTGAGTGATCTCCAGCCCTCACCTGGAGATTGGCAACAATGGTTCCCCATCAGGGAATGGCTGGATTGGAGGGTGGAGTCTATGGCATCGTACCTGTCTGAGATGCCACCCCTCCTCAAACCTCGCCCTCTCCAGGCTCCATCCCTCAAATCTCCAGGAATTGCCCACCTGGAGTTGACAACCTGATCAGGACTGGGCCCAATGAGTTTTCTCCCAAAGGCCAACATAGGTGTGGAAAGGGCCTTTTACTGACAGAAGAGAAAGTACAGGTGCCAACTTTGATTAGGGAAATACCTGGAGATTTGGGGGGTGGATCCTGTGGAGGGCAGCATTTGGGGGGGTGTGGAAAGACTCAGCAGGGTATAATACCATAGAGTCTACCCTCCAAAGCAACCATTTTCTCCCGGGGAACTGATCTCTGTCATCTGAAGGTCAATTGTAAAGGGAGATCTCCAGGTCCCACCTGGAGATTGGCAGCCCTAGGGGAAAGTCAGCCGCACAGCGGGGAGTTGAAGAAAATGGTCTGATGGTCGCTGGCCCACCTCGTTAGCCAGTCAGCCATGCTGAAGCTAAGCAGGAGAAAGAGCCTTTTTCCATTTATTCTGACAGGAAAGTGGCCATTGGGGAGGGGGTTATGGGTGGGGGAGGGGTTATGCTGAAAGTCCTTTGTTTTTTTACTCACAGAACCAAGCTTGGTTGCCTACTAACAGCCACTGAGGGGACAGTCCCTCACAGGAATCAAGAGAACTGTCTTCCTCAGGAGAGAGAGCTGTCTGCCAGGGGGAGTGGGTGGGGAAGAGGAGCAGACCCAACACCCGGCCAATGGCATGCGAGTACTCTTGAGTGGCGGCTGATGGGCCAATGGCTGAGGGAGGGCATTTTACAGCCAATGGGAGCGCATGGAATCTTGCGAAACCAAAAGATAATTATTTATAAGGAGAGATCAGACCACTGAGTCTGTTGGGATATACACAGTCTGTAGTGTACCTAGTTGAAGAAGATCAGAAGAACAGCCTGTAGGGGACAGCTGAAGGACTGCTAGTTAGCATCACTAGATTAGGGACTTCCCACAATTTCAAACTATGTCTGTCCTATCTCCTGATTGGCTCTTTGGAGGCTTCGTGCTCCAACTGAGCCCTTCCTCATCGTTCCTGTCTCTCACAGTAGTTAGTCAAGCCTCTCTCCCTCTCCTCTGTTCTATCAGAGTTTATTTCTTCTTTAATAAACCAAGTTATTTTCTTTAAACAGTTGGTGCACCATTCCTCTGCATGTTTAAACTCTGCCAACAGAGTCAAGGTCAGTCTTACCCTTACTGTGGTTGGCAGTGGTTTTCCAGGGGCTCATGTGGAGGTCTGTCTAATCACTTACTTCCTGATGCTATGAACTGGAAATGCTGGAAATAAAACCTGGGACCTTCTACATCAGCCAGATACTCTGTTACTGAGACCTGCTCCCATACTGGGATATTTTACTCTGTATCCAGAGAATGTATTTATCTTTAGCATACATCGATATCTATAACATTTGTACATACACAGCCACACATTTTATTTGATGAGCTAAGTTGCTTTTGCTCAAGACTAAAAAAGGTGTTGTTTCAAAATATTTTTGAAGATGTCTAATAGGCTGTTATTGAGTTTATAGCCTTACATTAAAAAAAAATCTATACAGCAAAGCTGTGCCAAATCTCAGGGACACTTTTCCCACTTCCCATAATGCAAGGTGGATTAGCCTGCGCGATGGGATAAACTGTAAATCGTTTGGGTCCCCTCCAAACCTTGTAATGAAAATCTGAACATTGTGCCAAGCTGGAAGAATAACTGCCTATAGTTCCCAGTCCTTTCAACTAACCTTGGCTGCATTTCAGGACATTCTTAGGCAAATTTCAAGCAAAACTTCATGGTTTTAGGTGGAAGCATTCCAGAAAGCTGATGCTTTTATATCTTTTTTTTAAAAAAGATATTCAATATTTATTAGCTACGGCTGAGTTTGGGGACCAATCTGAGCTTTAAACCTCCAAACAAAACTCCAGGAAGCATCCGATTTAGCTTTTGCAGAGTCCTATGCAAATTTCAACACCTGGAACTTCTGGCAGCCTTCTGGAGCTCACATAGTACATCTTTAAAATGCATTTGGCAAATAGGCTGGGTCAAATGTGCTTTCTATTTACTCAAACAATTCCACTCATTGGAGATGTCCAAGTATAACAAACAATAACTTTGCCTGAAAGAAGGGCTGGTCAGTAAGTTGTGAGCTTGACAATATCGAATCACTCTGGGGCTTGAGAGTGACACTAGGCTCCACCCAGGTTTTGCCACTGACAAGAAGACGAATGAAGAATCCAAGCCTAGTGATCTTTGGTACCTACCAGGGATGACCCAAGGCACTCTGGCATCCTGAATAGAAAATACAACTTACTACCCTTGGTGGAACTCAGATCTACAACCTGAGGCAGCCATCTTATTGTACCTTATGGTAGACTTAGGCTGTTTCCACACGGATGTTTGCTCTCCCTTTGCTTCCTTACATCAGTGGTATTTTGTTGACCATCAATATGATGTCATTCTCTATTTGTCTCACTTCTACATTCTTCCCCCCACACGTGCTGTGATCTTATCTGAACCTTGTTTGGTGTGATCATAAGTGCAGTCAAAGGGTTTTTGGACACTGTGTGGATGGGAAGATATGCATTTCTGAAGGTCCTTCCCATATCTGCACCATTTTCCTTGCCTCAACCCTAATGGCTACCATTCCTTCCCCAGCACAAACATAAATAAATCTGAAATAGCAATATCACTATAGCAGTATAATGTTACCAATAATCTCCTTGAACTAGCTTTGCATTAAAACAAAAGGCCTCCAGACCTTTTCTTGCGGAGTTATAGCGAGAAATATGTAGGCTGACTTTCTACTGCTTGATGTTCTTCATACCCAGTACTGCAAGTTTTAGCCATTACATTACAGATTCAGTGAAGGCAGTTGAGGTCTTTTAATGCTAGATACAAAATCCAAATTGTGTCATTCACACTGTAAAGATGGTTTTATACGAGAATTTTGCTCTATTGGGCCTCCCAGTGACTTGAGGACTAAGTACTCCAGATATTGTACTATTCATTTGAATGCATTTAAATCTGTTCATTGAATTTCACCAGCTTTTCTGCTGGTTAAAAAAGGAGGAAGCCCCCCCCCCCGGCCAACTGAAAATGCTACACCGAAGATCATGTGACCTGCATTGACAAATGCCATATGGGACATGGGGGCTTTGGTAAAGGAGGATAATTGGGTGATAATGAGTGAAAAAGCTGGCTGGACCCAACTCACTGGCTCTATATGGAGAGCCAGTTTGATGTAGTGGTTAGGGGAGCACAGACCCTAATCTGGGAGAACCGGGTTTGATTCCCCATTCCTCCACATGCAGCTGCTGGTGTGACCTTGGGTCAGTCACAAGTTCTGTCAGAACTGTTCTTTCAAGGACAGGAGAGCTCTCTCAGCACCACCTACCTCATAGGGCATCTGTTGTGGGGAGGGGAAGGGAAAGAAGTTTGTAAGCCACTCTGAGACTCCTTCGGGTAGTGAACGGTGGGGTATAAATCCAATCTCCTCCTCCTCCTCCTCCTCCTCCTCTTCTTCTATATGCTACCATAAGCTTTGCAAATGAGATAGGCATATTTTTTTTAAAAAAAGAATAAATTAAGTAAATTGCAATCAAGCAACTTAATGCTATCCCCAAGTCTATCATATTTTCTGCCACTCTTCCCTCTAGGAGTTCCTAGTACCTTCTATTATTACCCCCTCCTTCATTTTATTCTCTTAACTACCCTGTGAGATAAGTTAAGCTGAGGGCATGTGATTGACCCAAGGTTACCCAGTGAGTTTCACGGCAGAGTGGAAATCTGAATCAACTGTATTACTGTGGCATAATCACCACAAGCAAGTATTCATTCTTCATACCAATATTTTATTTATTAATTACAACTGCGGGGAAAACCCAAAACAAGATCCACATAGCACCATTTATTAAGATCAACATAAGAACATAAGAGAAGCCAGTGTTGGATCAGGCCAATGGCCCATCCAGTCCAACACTCTGTGTCATACAGTGGCCAAAAATACCAGGTGCCATCAGGAGGTCCAGCAGTGGGGCCAGGACACTAGAAGCCCTCCCACTGTTGACCCCGCCAAGCACCAAGAATACAGAGCAACACTTGCCCCAGAGTCCCTATCTGTACTTTGTGACTAATAGCCACTGATGAACCTTTGTTACATATATTTATCCAATTCCCTCTTGAAGCCATCCACGTTTGTAGCCGCCGCCGCCACCTCCTGTGGCAGTGAATTCCAAGTGTTAATCACTCTTTGGGTGAAGTAGTACTTCCTTTATCCATTCTCAGCAATTTCCTCGAGTGCCCACAAGTTCTTGTATTGTGAGAAAGGGAGAAAAGTACCTCTTTCTCTACTCACTCTATTCCATGCATTATCTTATAAACCTCGATCATGTCACCCCTCTGCCGTCATTTCTCCAAGCTAAAGAGCCTCAAGCACCTCAACCGAAATGACAGAATTCTTCATCTGGCTCGATGTTTTTAAAAGGCAGGAGGAGTTGTTTCAGGCCATGATCTTAGGGTTGCCAGCTCTGGGTTGGGAGATTCCTGGCGATTGTGTGGGTGGAGCCTGGGGAGGGTGGGGTTTAGGGCGGGGAGGGAGCTCAGCAGGAATGTGATGCCATAGAGTCCACCCTTAGGGCTGCTTGTTGCTCCAGCAGGGGGATCTGGGGGATGTTCCAGGGGTGGGCAGGGTTATTGCATGGAACACTCTGGGATCTGGGTGAAACTCTTATGGGGTTTTTGCCCTCAGACTGTAGAGTTTGCCCAAATACCAGAGCATCCCCACACAATGTCCCCGACATGATGACGCTGGGTGATGTCATTGTGTCAGAGATGTTGCACGGTGACATCGCTGTTTAGGGGTGAGGTTCCCCCACCGGCCAGCTGGTCCACAGTGGGGAGAAGCCCCTGAAGCCTATCTACCCTCCAAACTAGCCATTTTCTCCAGGGATACTGATCTCTGTAATCTTGGAAATCAATTATTATACCAGGAGATCTCTAGGCCCCAACTGGAGGTTGGCAGCCCTACATTTATCATGCCATTATTCTTTCACTTGGACAGTTGCGGAGGCTGTGCTGGGGTGCAGGTGGAGTTCCTATAAGGCACCCTTGGGCTTGTGGGAAGAAGACAGTGCGAACTTTACTTGATGGAGTTAGGTAAAAAGACTTAACGGGAGCCAAATTGGGAATGTTAATCAAGGGTATTACATGGGTTTTCCTACCTGGAACCTCTAAGACAATGGGGAAAGACATTGCTAGATAGATGGAGGCTATCTGTTGTACTGAGGAAGTAAACTTCTAGGTTGAGTCTGCCTCCTTTTGCGGGATTTCCTGAAAAGGCTAAAAGAAAAGCTTTCCCCAAATGATTCTGACCTAGCTGGAGGCGTGATCCAAGGCCACATCCCTGCCAGTGCTGTCCAGTCTCTTCCATGCCATCTGCTGTGCAAAGTAAGGATCCATCCAAGTGTAAACAGACCATTGTTTATTTTTTTAAACCAGAGGCACATTTCACTGTTACATATCATTGTTAGAGGAAAGAGTAGATAACCAGCCTTCAGATTTCCATATAAGTATTTTTCTGTGTGGGGGCCGTGGGGGCTCAGAGGTTAAGACGCTGAGTTGCAGACTGAAAGGTCTGTAGTTCAGCGGTTCGAGACCCTAGCGCCGTGTGACAGAGTGAGGTCCCGTCTCTGGCCCCAGCTCCTGCCGACCTAGCAGTTTGAAAGCAAGAAATTGCAAGTAGGTAAATAGGGTACCACTTCGGTGGGAAGGTAACAGTGTTCTGTGTACCTCGGCGTTTAGTCATGCCAGCCACATGACCACAGAAATGTCTTTGGACAGCGCTGGCTCTTTGGCTTGGAAGCGATAAGCACTGCCCCCTAGAGTCAGATTCAACTGGCTTTCGAGCAAGGGTACCTTTATTTTTCTGTGTGTGCCTCCAGACTGTAAACAAGTCCAGAAGAATTAGTAAAAAATGTGCTGAGAACTTTGACAGCAACATAATCACCCTGCAAACTTACTGTGTTCAGACTCTCTCAGTTATATGTGAGACAAACCTTTGATCAGATTCCCTCAGTGTTGTCTGAAGAAATTCATCTTGAGTACAGCATGTTGCTGAGCAGCTTTGCATGTGTGAAGGAGCCATTTGGTCATTGCAGATGCCTTTGTCCTATCAAAGAAAGTAACAGTCTTACTTACTGGATAGGAAGCACCTTTAAGACCTACAGAGTTTAATTATGGGTATAAACGTTCATGTGCATGCACACTTCTTGACAAGATTAACTTAATTGTAAGTGATGTAACAGACTTACCCACCAGCACCAGCAATCCCCCCCTTACCTGCCTGGGAAAAGGTGTGCCAGAGCAGTGAACGATGTGGAAATTCAGTAGGCAGCTCCCTCTACGTCTGGGTGCTTCGGATTTATAGGAACCTTGTGAATTTCTTGTGGCACACTAGCAACTGTCTGGCATGCAGAGTTTGGAAATCACTCCTGTAGAAACTGATGTTAAAGGACATCATTGTGATCAGTTTTAACAATGCCAGCGTGATGAAATAATGATAGCCTGTGGCTCAAATGTCTCATGAAGACTGAAACGTAGTCAAGTATTTTACATTTGCAGCTTTTTTTAAAAAAGCAAGCAACGTGCAATTGTCCAATGAAGCAAGTTACAATGGAAATGTGAAAGAACAGGCATATGTCAGACTCCTCCCAGTGTGGTGATGTAGATTTTCATTACTCAGTTCAATATTTTGCAATACACTCTTCCAGCCTTTGTTTAGCAATGAAAATAGGAACTAGCCAAGTTCAGGACTCAATCAGGAAGAAAAAGTGAGTGTGCGTTATAATAATCGATGGTACCAGAATGGAGAAGTCTGGTTCTCCATGGAGCCCGCATTATTCAGAGACAATGCAAATTGACTGCTCCAGCTCTCTCCTCTAGAGACCATATTTTCTCTGTTCAAGTTAATTTAGGCTTCTGTCTCAGAAGTGGAAAACGTGCCAAGTCCACTGAACGTGCCAAACTTCTGCAAAGGTGTGGGAACTACACAGGACCTTAGCCTTCTAAGAAAAGAAATCAATGAACTTTGCACGTATAACTTCTCTTTGATTAGAACAACTATTGTCAGAATCACCGAACGTTGATTTGCGATTCCCCCCAAGAGGCATAAAGTCAGGGACTAAGATATAATTATATCCAACTCCCTGTTGAATAGTTACATTAGATGACTGTAATGAATTATATTACTGGGCTGCATCCAAAAATCCCTGTTAGGCATGCAGAAGTGCTTGCAGGATACTCCCCTGAGTTTCTCCGTCTCTCTTTTTTTAAAAAACCAACTAGCAGCTCCTTGCACTGTAGATCAGAGGCTGCTTCTGAATTTTTCCAGGTCTGAGGCACTGCTGGCTTCATGGCAGACGCAGCTGCCTTTGGAAAGGAGGAGCTCCAAAGCTTTAGATGGAGCTCACAACATGGTTTTAGACAGTTGCCCGGACTAACAATGTTATATATTGGGATGTGAATCCTTGCTATACATTTCCATGTTAAGCTTGAGTTTGAATGTGGCTCTTCAGCTGTCACATTACCATTGGCTGGTTTCGGCGAAACTATTGTAAATACCCGATCACTGTGTGAGAATGTTGCAAAGAGGGAACGGTCCTGATTGGCCTTTATCTCTGTGTTGTGACTGGCCTTTAGCTAACTGTGGGTGTGGCTTTGACAGCCCGGGAGAGTTTAAAAAGGGAGCTGTGCTCCACTTGTTTGTTGTGTGTTCCTGAGTTGAAGTCTTGCTGTTAAATAAAGCTGAATCACTTTTGAAGCTGAAATCGCTGTTGAGTCGATACTTAACAATTGGCGATGAGGATGGGATGCTGATAGTGGGTAGGCAGCCCCGCTGAACCAACGCGGAACGGCAGACGAGGACACACACCCGGCCGAGCTGGCTCAAGCTCCACGAGCAGTAGTGGTTGCTCCACCGGCAGCGATGGCCATCAAACCGACGTTTGAGGCATTCGAAATGACAACGGAGGACTGGGACTCTTACCTGGCCCGATTTGAGTTCCACCTCCAGGCGAAGAGCCACATTCAAACTCAAGCTTAACATGGAAATGTATAGCAAGGGATTCACATCCCAATACATAACAAACAACAAGACCATTCGTATTGTAATCCAAGGATCTACAACCTATGGCTCTAAAGCCAGTTGTGGCTCAGTACAGGCTCAAAGATGGCTCTTTGGAAAAGGAAATCAAGGGAAGGTATATTGGAGGGGAGAGTGGAATGCTGGAATGACCCGCAGGTGACTGAGATGGCGGGCAAATATTTTTAAGGGGCTAAAGAGAAGTTTTATAGAAAAGGAAATGACAGTGGCGAATAGTTGTCAGTAATCCAAGTGCAAACCGTTCACAGATCTATGTACTAAAACAATCACACAGGGTGCTCCTGTGTTCAATGATTACCTATTGTGGGATCTCACTTCCTAAGAAAGGACTCACACGCGTTCATCTGTGGAAGCTTCATGGATATTAATCAACATGTCAGTTATCAGTAACGTTAAGTTAGTTTGGTCACATTACAAGAAGACAGGAGTCACTGGAAAAGACAATAATGCTAAGAAAAGTTGAAGGCATTGGGAAGAGAGGAAGACCCAACATGAGCCGGGTTCATTCAATCAAGGAAGCCACGGCCCTCAGTTAGCAAGGCCTGAGCAAGGCTGTTAATGAGAGGACATTTTGGAGGTCATTAGTTCATCGGGTCGCCATAAGTAAGAAGCTACTTGACAGCACTTCACTCACAAGACACACACCCACACGGGCTGTTTTATACTGGCTCTGTGTTGATCCCTTGCTGTGAATTTTGATGTAGTTGGGCAACCCTGCTGTGGTTTGTTCCGATGCTATCTACCCTGCAGAATTATGGAAACTGTCAGACACACTTATGACCAAAATGCAGCATGAAAGACCCACATATGACAACGCAAGGCTATCCTCACCCAGGCTCAACTAAACTCACCCTATGTGGCTTTTGATGTGGATGGAAATATTCATTTCCACACAGGGCCAGCAGCCCCTCCAGTGGGCAGCAAAAAAAAAACCCCAGTAGTATCTCACGACAGAGTTAAGTAAATGCAGCTGCCCCTGAAGAAGGTGTTTTTTTTTTTAACATGAAATATGTTACACTTTCCCCTGTAAATTGTTTCCTAGCACCTTTCAAACTCATCTTTACTCTTGCTTCTGCCTATTCATAAAGCCAGGTGTTTTTACTAAAACAGTTTCAGTCATACCATATATTTCTAAATATGTACCTTTTTCTGGCTTTTCAATCTGCTCTTGAAGACTTAAGTTACACTATCACCACAAAAAAACAAAAAAACCCTTCCATAATTTCTAGGAAATGCTGGGGGGTTTTGACCAAAAAATGCTACCACTTCATCTCCCCTGATCATCTGGGTAGCCTTCAGGGAAATACTGTATACCTTGATAAGATATGTGGCTCACTCCTGGTGTTTCAAGTTTCCACTGCTATATTGCACAGCCAGTAGCTTAGTGGAGATCAAATTTAAGGCAGATTCTATCATCCTACATATTTGTAGAGAATAAATGTACACAGGGATGAAAGTACTGTGCCGCCTATTCTATCCAGTAAACCTGGTGACTATTGTTATTTCTTTATTTCTCTCAGAGAATAATTGGTGTTTCTGATAGGAGAGAAAATCTTCCATTGGGTGTCGTATCTTTTCCTTAGCTCCTGTGTAAAACTTTGCCTAGGGAAGGAAAGAAGCTACATGGAACAGACACAGATATGTCCACAGAAGTGTACCTACACTTTGTCTTTCCACTGACACTCCAGCACACGGTCATCATTTAATAGCAGTCTTACCTCTAGCCATAGTTGCTGACGAACAGCAATTTCTGGCTCCAATTACCACAACTATTGCAAGTGCAAGGGAGGTGACTGTGCTAGTGTTTCAAGTACCTACTAGATAGTGTCTATATCATTAGCAGAAGATGCATTACAAACCCTTCCCTCCTTGGCCGACATCAATACATCAACTACATTCTCCTTTGATTATTGTTTTGAATATACTCACTCTCATCACACAATATGTAATACAGATTTATGCGGTCCTTGTAATGGAAAAGGGTTTTATGTGGGGATCAAGGCAAATAACTGCAACAAAGAAGATAGCAGAACACAGTAAGAACAGAGATGTTTGAATATGCCCTATTCTATTTCTCTTTTGACTTCGTATATTGTCGGTGTGAGCCTTTCTATTCATTCCATCTTTTCAGTAGTTTTTTCTGATTTGTTTGTTTATTTTATGCCAATATGACAACATTTAGATGCGACTGAACTGAAAACATGCCTCCATTTTAACAGTCATAATTCTATCAAATTATAGTAATAGTTCTAACAAATTAGGAGAGCCAGTTTGGTGTAGTGGTTAAGAGTGGCGGACTCTAATCTGGAGAACCGGGTTTGATTCCCCACTCTTCCACATGCAGCCAGCTGGGTGACCTTGGGCCAGTCACAGTTCTCTCAGATCTGTTCTCTCAAGAGCATTTCTCTCAGAGCTCTCTCAGCCCCACCTACTTCACATGGTATCTGTTGTGGGGAGAGGAAGGGAAGGTGATTGTAAACCATTCTGGGACTCCAGGTGAAGGGTGGGGTATAAGTCCTCTTCTTCCTCCTCCTCCTCCTCCCTTAATATGGTAAGGGGGAAATGACTGCACTGGTTGTTGACTGTAACAGAAGCAACCCACGTCAAAACCTAGAATTTTTAAACTGAAATAGTAGCCTTGATTACATATTAGAGTGAATGAGCATATGATCCTGCATGTGGAGGCACATAGCTGTTTAGGACAAAGAGACACTGCACGATAAAACTAGGGAATAGGACCTGGATGAACGTGTGGTTTAATTGATGCATCAGCTTGAATGTAATGTAAGAATAATTTTAACATACACAGAAAAATCATACGTATGCAGTTCACAGGTGGTACGCACATGTCCAGGGCTGGATGGCTTCCTAAAATCTGGTAATGTTCAGTAACTTAATTAAGAATGAATTGGGCTGAACGAGACGTGAAGTTTGTCTCACATTCTCCACGGGGACCAGCAGCCATTTACCAGCTGATGGTCCCGTGGAGAACTACCTGTAAGTGCCCTTAGGCCCCCATTCTGGCCAGGGGGAGGAGAGGCTCCTGTTTTCCTGACCCTAAACAGCACTAGGGTGTTATTTGCCACATCAGCCAGCTGCACATGCAAACATTCAGTGTACAAGCAGCTACCCAATGAGACCAATAACATCCTCCATTTTGGGTTAGGAAGAGCCCCTCTTCCTATGTTATGTTCCCAATAAGAACTGGAGCCCCAAGGGATTTTTTTTTAAAAGGGGGTTCTCTACAGGGACTGGCAGCTGGCATATGGCTGCTGGTCTCTTTGGAGAACACTTGACAAATGTCATGTCTAATTCGGCCCTGAGTATGTTGTTGGGAACCTCGCTGTCCTCTCTGTTTCCCTAACAAAACTCACCTCTGTGCTATGCGCCATGTGGCTTTGAGTTGCAATGCCAAATTACTTTTACCATTTTATTTATTTATCTACTAGGGAGCCAGGGTAGTGTAGCTCTAATCCAGAGCCATTCTGGACATTAATTTGAAGAACCAGGTTTGATTCTACTCTCCTCCACATGACGCCTGCTGGGTGATCTTGGGTCAGTCACCATTCTCTCAGAACTCTCTCAGTCTAGCTCACCACCTAAACCAGTTAGAACTTAAGGCTGCCAGACAATCTTCAGCTCTCCTGGCTATACTACAAACAATGCCATACAATAATTTATTATTATTTATTTATCTACTTTACCTATGGAGCACCTATCGCACAGAAGACCCAAGGAAGATTGTAAAAAATCAAAAACTATCCATAAATGCTATTTTTTTAAAAAAATTACAAACTTTTAACAAACATTAAAAACTTCAACAGTATCCATTTCCACCAGATGGGGGCTGCAAAGTAGCCACCAATCTCACCCATTTGCAAGGTGGCAATTTAAAGTGGCCTTGTTCAGATGAGCAAAGCTGTCTTCTTCATAGTTTTTGACCGTATTGTCGGGAATAAAAAGGTTTCCCTTGCTCAAGAGCTAGTCAAATGTGACTCTAGGGGGCGGTGCTCATCTATATTTTCAAGCCAAAGAGCTAGTGCTGTCCAAAGACTTTTCTGTGGTCATGTGGCCATGCATGACTAAACACCGAGGTGCACGGAACGCTGTTACCTTCCCACTGAAGTGGTACCTATTTATCTACTTGCAATTTCTTGCTTTCAAATTGCTAGGCTGGCAGGAGCTGGGGCCAGAGACGGGAGCTCACTCCATCCCACAGCACTAGGGTCTTGAACTGCTAAACTACAGACCTTCTGGTCTGCAGCTCAAAGTCTTAACCTCTGAGCCACCATGGCTCCTATAGTTGGGAATATACTGTGTCAAATATATGATGAGCATAAATTTCTTGTTAACTTGTACAAAACCGTAATTCACTTGTGAGGAACTTGACCCAGGATTACTTCAATTACATTTTGAGAAAGCACAGGATACTAATGGAATGCTTGCCATAGCACCTCAAATCCCACTAGAGGAGGCTGCTTTAAGGCCTTCAGGGTATAGAAGAGCACCTGGTACGTGTTGTGATAAGCAGACGTTTACTTCTGCACAACATCTACTTGACAAAAGGGAAAGCCTTGACACACCCCTTTCACTGATAGCTAAGACAACGCATAGCTCTTTGTTTCAATTCTGGTTGATCCAGAGTTAGCAGCAATGATGCCCATTCTGGCCAACCTTCATTCAAAATCCCAGTTTGAAAAATGAAAGCAGCTCCTTTCCAATTGTCTGTAAACTCTGGATATCTGAAGACATTATAAAGGTAAAGGTAAAGGTTCCCTTGCTTGAAAGCCTCTAGAGTTGCGGTGCTCATCTCCATTTCAAAGCTGAAAAGCCAGCGCTGTCTGAAGATGTTTCTGTGGTCATGTGGCCAGCATGACTAAACACCAAGGCGCACGGAACGCTGTTACCTTCCCACCAAAGTGGTACCTATTTATCTACTTGCAATTTCTTGCTTTCAAACTGCTAGGTTGGCAGGAGCTGGAACTAAAGACGGGAGCTCACTCCGTCATGCGGCACTCTCGGGTCAATGTTATGTTGTGATCCAGTTGTAAGGTCCAAACTTGCCTGACAAGCAACCACTCTATCAGTTTCCTTGTTAAATTTGAAGATGACAGTATGACAGGGCAAGTTCCCAGGTACAGGTTGGCACCTGGGCATCAAATGCACATTTTGTGGTGGTGACTGTACTATGCAGAGTTATGAAGAGATGGTCCTTGAACCGAGCTTCAAGAGATAGCACTCTCACTGGAGAGATCTATCCATTTAGCTGAGGAAGTCTCTCTATGGTGAATTCCACAAACCTCACCATAGTTCCTGTTCAGCATGTCAAAATACATAGCTGCAGTAACTAGAGCCCACATCCCAAATCATCCTTGCACATTTCCATGTTGCATTGAACAACTTCTTTGTGCACTGCCCAGCTGATGCAAAGAATAAGTCCTATTTATAGAATAATTTTAGCTCACTGTGGAAATCAGCTGAGTTCATTTTCATTAAGTCTTCTTGTTTCCATGGCAAAGAAAGAGTAATCTTTCTGTGAACACCAAAGGCTTTTAACTTGCACTTCCACAATGCTGCTCATCTTATGTGTTAAAATCCATGCCAGCCCAGAGACAAACACACCAAGCACCGGTTGTGAATGGTTTTTCTCGTGCTGAAAAGCATAGGTTAGCTTGACCTATAATTATTGCCTGCAGAAAGCCTACGAAGAATCAAAGAGCATGTATGACTCATGGCTAGAAACCTGGAGGAAGATTTAGGACATATTTTCACCATAGATGCTAAGCCACAACAGCTGTAATGATCATGATCTTGGTAAAAAAGTAAACCACAGGTGAGTGCAGCCCTATTTGGATTGGGGCCACATGGGAAGAAGAGATTTAACTCTTCATTCCCTTCCTGTTTTCCTAATGGAAAAGACCTAATGGAAAACAGGCTCCCTGTACTGTTATTAGAGGCTTAAATGAAAAATTAAGTGTGTTCTTTAAAAGCCCACAGCCCACAGTATGTGGAACCCAGTTCTGATTAGCAAAAACTGGGCAAAACTCTCCTCTGCAGGGCCCAATCTAAACTGGAGTTGCACACACAAAACAATTACCTTTACCTTTTGCAGTCTGTGAGAATGCAGTTACCTTCATCACATCTGTTCTGGCACTCAAACCAGCGTAAAAGACATTTCCCCTATCTTTGCAAGACGCCCAGAACTTTTACTCTGTAAGAACACTCAGCACCCCTACCGAACTATAGTTTCCCAATATTCCTGGGGGGAGTCATGGCAATTAAACTGCTATACATCCAATATAAACTCATAATTTAGTTATGCCTTAGACTACTAAGTTGTAAGAGACAGAAATAACTGGAAACACAACTGGAAATTGTTATAAAGGAATTAAAGGGTCCTCCAAGAATGGCTTTCGAGCCTTTGCAGCTCAAGGCCAGGAAGGGGTGATCTTCCTTAGAACAATCTGGCCCGGCCTATCTCAGCAGGCCTTGCGGCTTCTGGGGTGGTAGACCGGGGGTTCTCCTAAATATGCTAAGCTGCTGGTCGAGAGCTACACTGGGTGGCTCGAGATCGGGGAAGGTGCATCTCCCAGAAGGAGATGAAGGTGGTCACGAGTTTGACACCAGTCATATTCCTCAGCACATTTTAGCAGCCCCTCACCAGTTGTTTGATTATAAATAATTAATAAAGAGGCCCTTGTTAAATCCATATTGGTGTCCGTCTCTTCATTCCGATTGTGGTGGCAAAGGCCATTCTATTCAAACTCACACACCTATCCATAACTGATGTATGCACATCATCCATTTAGGGAAATTGAAGCCATCCCCATAATACCCCTATTTACCATAAAGGAAGGCTTTCTACATTGCCTTCAAGAAAAAGAGGAGATTACCTTACATCTGCATACAAGTTATGTTCAGTAATTTTAAAAATCCTTTGGGTATAACCTTTTATTAAGGGGGTGTTATCTTATGCTCAGCATTGTCTTCCTCTTGAGTTCAGGACAAAAATCTTCACCCTAACTGGCAGGGTTGCCAACTAGTATTACAATAGATCTCCAGATGACCAAGATCATAGAATCATAGAATGTTAGAGTTGGAAGGGACCTTGCAGGTCATCTAGTTCAACCCCCTGCACTCTGCAGGAGCATAGCCAAAAGATAGCCCTACATACCTACAACATAACCAAAAGATGGTCGTCCAGCCTCCACTTGAAAACGTCCAGGGAAGGAGCATCCACCACCTCCCGAGGCAGGCTGTTCCACTGCTCAACCACACTTACAGTTAGGAAGTTTCTCCTGATATCTAGCTGGTAACGACTCCCTTGTAATTTCCACCCATTAGATCTAGTCTTGCAACCCAGAGCAAGAGAGAATAGATCTGCTCCATCTTCTACATGACAGCCCCTCAAATACTTGAAGACTGCAATCATGTCCCCTCCAAGCCTTCTCTTTCCCAGGTTAAACATACCCAACTCTTTCAGCCTTTCCTCATAAGACTTGGATTCCAACCCTCTCACCACCCTGGTTGCCCTCTTCTGGACACACTCGAGCTTGTCAACATCCTTCCTAAAGCGTGGTGCCCAAAACTGGACACAGTACTCCAGGTGAGACCTGACCATAGCAGAATAGAGCGGAATGACTACCTCCCGTGATCTGGGAAAAAATGGCTGCTTTGAAGGGTATATTGTATGGTGCTATACTCTGCTGAGGCCTCTCCCTTCCTCAAACCCCACCCTCCACTCCCCCAAATCTCCAGGTATCTCCCAACTTTATTAGTTCTTGTGGCTCTTTCTTATATGCCCAGGGAAATACTGGTTGCCACTTTGGGGTCAGAAAGCAATTTTTCTCTAGGCCAGTTTGGCTGGAGATCCTGGAGGTTTTCTGTCACCTTCTAGGTGTGGAACAGCAGTCACTGGGGGTGTGAGAGGAAGGTATTTGTGAATTCCCCACATTGTGCAGGGGGGTGGACTAGATGACCCTGGAGATACCTTCCAACTCTACGATTCTGTGATTCTAACTCAGAGCTGGCTTTCCTAGCTTGCCTTTTTCTTTCCTGTGAAGCAGACTGACAGGCTCATTTGCACAAGCCCATTACCATAGTGCATTTTCTTGCACTCAGATCCTTTCTCTGCACCCAAACATTGCCTGTTTTGTGTTGCTCCCTACAATCCCCTGCTCCCCCTCCAGCTCCTTACCTTTGCCCGTATCTCTCTGATGGATTCTTTGGCTTTGAACTCTGTACTCAGCATCTGGCTGTACCCTCGTTTGCTGCTTAATGGCCATGCACAAATCTTCCCTGAAACGAACAAGGTGAGATCTCAAGATAATGGAAATGTAAAAGGCACACCATAATTACTAGAATAATAAACATGAACAGAATACATAATCCAAAAGTGTGCATTTCCATTTGCCTTTATCTCAGCGGTTCCCCTTTCTACTTGTTAATTTGTTTTTATTGTCCACTATATCCAAGGCCCAAGGCTACACATCTCCACCGGCATCGTTCCATTGGAGGCATCTGATGAAACGGGATGTTCTCTATGCATTCTCAAGTCACATTAATCCAGGAATGTCTTTTTCTCACTACAGACTGCTTAAGTGGATGTTTTTCCGAAACTGGCAAAACAATTGATCTAAAAAAAATGTCACAAAAATGGACAGAAATTTATTGGTGGGGGGAAAGCTTTAAAGGCTCCTTTGGAAACGCCAGGTGTTTTTTTTGTTTTGTTTTTAAAGAAACTCCAAAAATAGCACATGTGTTATCTTTACAAAAGATGTTTCTAAATGCCTAATAGCAAGGGATCCATTTTCTGTAGAGCTCAGCAGACATTTTCACAAAACAAGCAGTGTTTGCTCTTAAACACTGTTTCATAAGCTGCTCCTGTTGATATCTGTTGGGACGTTTGCCAAGTAGAAGCCTGTGTCGCTTTTAATTTGATTTGTATCTAAAAAGGGGTTAAAGATCATGGGGTCTTCTGCACCCTTCTTTCTCCAGTCTTGCCATTTCATACTACAAAAAAAAAAAAATTGGTAAACAGCATACTCAGAGCAATACCATTATTTTCGATTTTGTTGGGGGAACACAATCTGAGAAAATTCTGTGTTTGAAAAGCAACCATAGAGACCATCTGGAACATCCAGAGCAAAACTTGGGGGGGGGCATGAAGTTGCTGCCAATGTATGGCAACCTCGTAGGGTTTTCAAGGCAAGGGATGTTCAGAGGTGGTTTGCCATTGCCTGCCTCTGTGCAGAGGTCCTGGGTTTCCTTGCTTAGCTGCTGAGATCTGATGAGATCAGGCTAGCCTGGGCTATCCAGGTCAAGGCAGAGCAAAACTTGGTGGTGGTGGTGGTGGTGGAGGAGGAGGAGGAGGAAAGTACCATCAATTTGCAGCTGACTTATGGTGACCCCATAGGGTTTTCAAAGCAAGAGATGTCCAGTGGGGTTTTGCCATTGCCTGCCTCCGTGCAGGGGTCCTGGGCTTCCTTACTTAGCTGCTGAGATCTGATGAGATCAGGCTAGCCTGGGCTATCCAGGTCAAGGGAGAGCAAAACTTGGTGGTGGTGGAGGAGGAGGAGGAGGAGGAAAGTACCATCAATTTGCAGCTGACTTATGGTGACCCCATAGGGTTTTCAAAGCAAGAGATGTCCAGTGGGGTTTTGCCATTGCCTGCCTCCGTGCAGAGGTCCTGGGCTTCCTTGCTTAGCTGCTGAGATCTGATGAGATCAGGCTAGCCTGGGCTATCCAGGTCAAGGCAGAGCAAAACTTGGTGGTGGTGGTGGAGGAGGAGGAGGAGGAGGAGGAAAGTACCATCAATTTGCAGCTGACTTATGGTGACCCCATAGACTTTTCAAAGCAAGAGATGTCCAGTGGGGTTTTGCCATTGCCTGCCTCCGTGCAGAGGTCCTGGGCTTCCTTGCTTAGCTGCTGAGATCTGATGAGATCAGGCTAGCCTGGGCTATCCAGGTCAAGGCAGAGCAAAACTTGGTGGTGGTGGAGGAGGAGGAGGAGGAGGAAAGTACCATCAATTTGCAGCTGACTTATGGTGACCCCATAGGGTTTTCAAAGCAAGAGATGTCCAGTGGGGTTTTGCCATTGCCTGCCTCCGTGCAGAGGTCCTGGGCTTCCTTACTTAGCTGCTGAGATCTGATGAGATCAGGCTAGCCTGGGCTATCCAGGTCAAGGGAGAGCAAAACTTGGTGGTGGTGGAGGAGGAGGAGGAGGAGGAAAGTACCATCAATTTGCAGCTGACTTATGGTGACCCCATAGGGTTTTCAAAGCAAGAGATGTCCAGTGGGGTTTTGCCATTGCCTGCCTCCGTGCAGAGGTCCTGGGCTTCCTTGCTTAGCTGCTGAGATCTGATGAGATCAGGCTAGCCTGGGCTATCCAGGTCAAGGCAGAGCAAAACTTGGTGGTGGTGGAGGTGGAGGAGGAGGAGGAGGAGGAGGAAAGTACCATCAATTTGCAGCTGACTTATGGTGACACCATAGGGTTTTCAAAGCAAGAGATGTCCAGTGGGGTTTTGCCATTGCCTGCCTCTGTGCAGAGGTCCTGGGCTTCCTTACTTAGCTGCTGAGATCTGATGAGATCAGGCTAGCCTGGACTATCCAGGTCAAGGCAGAGCAAAACTTGGTGGTGGTGGAGGAGGAGGAGGAGGAAAGTGCCATCAATTTGCAGCTGACTTATGGTGACCCCATAGGGTGTTCAAAGCAAGAGATGTTCAGAGATGGTTTGCCATTGCCTGTCTCTGTGCAGAGGTCCTGGGCTTCCTTGCTTAGCTGCCGAGATCTGATGAGATCAGGGTAGCCCGGGCTATCCAGGTCAAGGCAGAGCAAAACTTGGTGGTGGTGGTGGAGGAGGAGGAGGAGGAGGAGGAGGAAAGTACCATCAATTTGCAGCTGACTTATGGTGACCCCACAGGGTGTTCAAAGCAAGAGATGTCCAGAGGTGGCTTGCCATTGCCTGCCTCGACTAGTACAAGTACTAACAAAATTCCTTATTTCTGCCTGTCTTTTGTTTCTGTGTCCTTTAGATGAAAAACTGCAACTGGCTTCTTCTGAATACAGTGTGTGCCTTGCTGATTAGCAGTGATGAGAAATGGCTGTAAAGCTGCCATGAACAACTGACGAAAAAATGCACTAAACTGCAGCATTTTCCACAGAGCTGGGAGGGGAGCAGGACTCCGTAAGATCCTGTGTCCCTCGTAAACCATCGGCAAGCACAGAGACGACTAAAACAAAATGTGTAAGATGAATAAGTGTGAAAAGTACTGAGACTGACGAGTGATTTCAGCTCTCACATACTTTATTTGAACAGGAACAAGACAACTAAGCCGGCTCGCAGGCCGGCTTTTATTCCCAAGTGAACCCACACCCCAAATACACACAACACTGGTGATTTGCTATTTACAGTTAATTGAGTTACCCCGGGCTCCTTGATTGGGAGAATGCGAGGAGCCTGCAATCTATTGTCTAAAGGAACGAAGCTCAGGCCCTTTGCCTGACCGCGTGGCGTACCAGTCCAAACCGGTCCAAGCACATGGTTGCCCCGAGTCCATGTTTCTCCGTGGATACACTACACTCCTCCCCCCTTGGTCCGCGAGGCACCCACAGACAAAGTCCTTTAGATAAGTGGGAGGCTTCCGAACCCTTGTCGAGCGCCGGATAGCCAGTGCAGGTGAAGATGCCGGCGCCTGGGTGCTGGTCGGGGACCTTACCGGTGTCGGTGACCGTTGAGAGGCCGGTGAGGCATTCCCCGTGACGGTCGGGGCATCTGGAGACGGGGTGATGGGTGCAGCGGCCGAGCTGTCCACCTGGCTGGACTCTTGCAGCATTTGTGGAGGTTGTGGGTCTATTACCTCAGATGGTTCCGGGTGTAGCCTGTCCAAGTGTGACGTGAGGCGGCAACTCAGGAGACGTTCTGCCGGGCTGTGTCCGGTGGTGGCGTGCGGGGTTATGCGCTGCCCAAACAGGAATGAAGCCAGTTTGTACTCCCAGTCCAAGGAGTCGATCCACCGTAGTGTTTCCTTTGCGGTGCAGACCATCCGCTCGGCTTGCCCGTTCGTGGCGGGGTGGAACAGCGCTGAATGCACGTGCCGGATGCCGTAGTAAGCGGTGAAGTCCGGGAACTCCCGGGAAGTAAAAGTGGTGGCGTTGTTGGTGACCAGTGTGTCCGGGAGGCCCTGAGTGCTGAAGATCTGCCACATGGCCCTGATGGCAGATTTTGAGGAGGTGGACGATACCGGGACGACCTCTAGCCATTTGCTGTAGGCGTTGACTAGTATAAAGAAAATCTGCCCCTGGAACGGCCCCGCGAAATCCAGGTGAAGCCGGGACCAGGGACGATGGGAGGACTCCCAGGCTCTCTCCAGAGCGCGCAATGGGTCGGGGCGTGAGGCCTGGCAGCGCTGGCATCTTTTTACTTTGTCCTCGATGTCCTTGTTGAGGCCTGGCCACCAGACGTAGCTTCGTGCTAATGCCTTCATTCGGACCACCCCCGGGTGATGTTCGTGTAGCGCCTCTAGAACACGTTGTTGCAGTGGTGCTGGAATCACCACCCGGCCTCCCCACATTAAGCACCCCTTATAAAGGGACAGTTCGTGTTTACGGGTACTGAATGGGGCAAACTTGGGGCCCTCCTTGGCCACTGGCCACCCCCTCCCCACCCAGTCCACAACTTGGCAGAGAACAGGATCCTGAGCCGTGCGGCGGGCCACCTCTCGCACATGGACTGGACTGTTGGGGAGCGTCTCCACGAGGGCCATCAGATGCTCGGGTGCGCGGTCAGGGTCCGCAGATGGCAGGGCAGGCGGCTAATGGCATCTGCGTGCCCCATCACCTTCCTGGGTCTGTGGGAGAGGGAGTAAGAGTACCCCACCAGGAAAATGGACCATCGCAGGAACCGGGGGGATACGATTTGTGGGGTCTGGCGATCCGCAGCGAGGAGTCCCAGCAGCGGTTTGTGGTCCGTGATGATTTCGAAGGGCTGGCCATAGAGGTAGTGATGAAACTTTTGGACCCCCGCCACAATAGCCAGCGCCTCTTTATCGATTTGTGCATAGTTGCGCTCTGCTGACAACAAGGTCCTTGAGTAGTACGCGACCGGGACCTCCCAGCCATCTGGCAATCGGTGGCCCAGGACCGCCCCGACCCTGTAGGGGGAGGCGTCGCAGGCAAGGACCACTGGAAGCGACTCCGAGAAGTGGTGAAAGACCGCGTTTGAGACCAGCAAGTCCTTGACACTTTGGAATGCCGCCGCGTGCTTAGGTTCCCAGACCCAGGGCGCATCTTTGTCGAGGAGGCGGTGGAGCAGCTCTGCCACGGCTGCCTTGAGGGGCAGGAACACATGATAAAAATTGAGCAGGCCAAGGAAAGCCTGCAATTCAGCCTTGGAGGAGGGCGGAGAGGCGTGGGTGTTGGCTTTCACCTTGTTGTCCGTGGGGTGGATCCCTTGTGCGTCCACAGCGAACCCCAGGAACTCGATGCGGGGCACACCCAGGAGGCATTTCTACTTCTTTACTTTCAGCCCGGCGTCGTCGAATCTTTGTAGGACCTGACGGGGATGATCCGCGAAGGAGGAGGTGTCCGGTGCCGTGACGATGACATCGTCTAGAAAGGGCTGTACTCCGGGGATGCCTTTTGGGAGAGAGTCCATAAAAGATTGAAAAATCCCAGGAGCTACACAAACCCCGAACTGAAGCCTTGTGACCCGGAAGGCCCCCTTGTGCGTGGCAATTGTCTGGGCCTCTGCTGCAGCGGCATCAACGGGCAGCTGTTGGTAAGCCTGTGCCAGGTCGAGCTTACCAAAGACCTTGGTCCTCGCCAGCGAAGCGAGGATGTGGCTTACCACCGGGACCGGGTACGCGTGGTCCTGCAAGGCCTTGTTTATTGTGCACTTGTAGTCGGCACAAATGCGCACGTCCCCGTTAGGTTTGACGGGTGTTACTATGGGGGTCTCCCAGTGTGCAGATGCGACCGGCTCCAGCACCCCTTGCACCACCAGGCAATCGAGCTCTGCCTCAATTTTTGCTTGCATCACAATGGGGAGAACCCTAGCCTTTATCTGAATAGGCCGCACTGCCGGGTCCAGATCCAGCAAAATGGGGTCCCCGGTGTATTTTCCTAGAGTCCCATCAAACACCTTGGGGAATTCCCAGCACACCGCTTCCCAGTCCGCTGTTCGGATCTGGTTCAACCCCGTTATCTGGAGACCCAGAGGTTTGAACCACGAGAGTCCCAATAGGCTAGAGAGCCGTCTGTCCACCACCAACAGGTCCAGGGTGCTCGAGAACCCTTTGAATTGGACCTTGAACTTGTCCCAGCCCCGGACGGCCACAGGGTTCTTATTAAAGTCCCGCAAAAACAGACCCTGTGGCTTGTGCAACTGGGGTCCCCCATTTGGGCATAGGGCATGGAGGGCCTCCGTTGATATGATTGAAAACAAAGACCCCGAATCAATCTCCATTTCACAGGGAGACCCTTCAATCCGGACAGTCACATGCACTTTGTCCGGGCTGTTAGGGGGCAAGTTACATACCGTTTGTTGTTGGTGGACCGAAACAGTGTGCAGATCATCAGCTTCGAGGAGCGCCGTGAGGGTTGTCCATTGGCCTTTGGAGCGGCAGACCTTCTCGATGTGCCCCATTTTGTTGCATGCCCTGCAGATCGCGGTGCGAAATTGACAGGTCCATCGCTCGTGAGCGTTGCCACAGCTCGCGCAAGCTACGGATGGTTGGGACTTGGCCTCTCGGGTCTGCTGAAGTCGCTGGGACGGTCGGTAGCATACCTGAAGTACCTCCTCGTCTTCCGATACGTCGGGCCCGTGCGTCGCTTGTGTACGGTGGACCGCCAAGCCGGTCTTGGTGGGCCTTTTCGTAAGCCGCGGCCTCCTGGATGGCCTTATCCAAGGTGAGGTCATTGTTGCTGGCCAGTTTCCGCCGCAGTTTGGGCTCGCAGAGGCCTACGAGGAACGGGTTGAGCAACGTATCCGTGAGGCTTGGGAACTCGCATCTCGTGGCTGCTCGCTGAAGGCCCGCCAGGAAATCTGTGGTGGACTCATCTGGGCCCTGGACCCTCGTGAAGAACCCCAGCCACTCTACAAATTTTGTGGGCTTTGGTGAGAAGTGGTCCGTTAGGGCCTTCACCAGCACTGTGTAAGACTCCCCCTTGGTGGTCCTGGGGTTGATGAGATCCCGCAGGAAGAGGAGGGTGTCTATGCCGCAGACACTGAGGAATAACGACTTCTTTTTTTCCTCTTCCACCACATCATGGTAGCTGAAGTGGTTCTCCAGGGTCTCCAGCCAGGCGTCCCATTTCTGCGGTTGGGAGATATTGAAGGCGCTGAGATGGACAATAGGTGTGGCCATCTTACCATGGGTGGGCGAGCCGTGAGTAGCAGTGGCCGGGTCTGAGCTTGGAAGCCGGGCGGAAGGTGCGCTGCTCTCGGGGTCAGTGGTGAGGCTCAGGAGCGGTACGGGGAGCGGCAGGCTCGATGCGGTGCTTGGGAGCACTGCTTCAGTTGCGGTGAGCGGTGCGGTGCTGCTCTCGGGGTCAGCGGTGCGGTGCTCGGGAGCGGTGAGGTGAGTGGCGGGCTCGATGCGATGCTCTTCTTCGTGGTCGTTCATGGAGGGAGTTTGCATCCCATCCTCGTCGCCAGTGAAAAGTATTGAGACAGATGAGTGATTTCAGCTCTCACATACTTTATTTGAACAGGAACAAGACAAC
Source organism: Gekko gecko (assembly GCA_029375565.1). Lineage (NCBI taxonomy): Eukaryota > Metazoa > Chordata > Lepidosauria > Squamata > Gekkonidae > Gekko > Gekko gecko. The sequence goes on along the minus strand of JAPDNY010000004.1, from coordinate 161,423,002 downwards.
TAAGCCGGCTCGCAGGCCGGCTTTTATTCCCAAGTGAACCCACACCCCAAACACACACAACACTGGTGATTTGCTATTTACAGTTAATTGAGTTACCCCGGGCTCCTTGATTGGAAGAATGCGAGGAGCCTGCAATCTATTGTCTAAAGGAATGAAGCTCAGGCCCTTTGCCTGACCGCGTGGCGGACCGGTCCAAACCGGTCCGAGCACATGGTTGCCCCAAGTCCATGTTTCTCCGTGGATACACTACAAAGAGGAAATCCTTTTTCTCGCAGGCTTGTCCTATATCACACACACACAAACAGGATCCAGCCAAAGTGAAGAACGTCCAAGTTGTATTCATTTCAGTAGAAAAAAAACTAAGTTTGCATTTCGGTCTCCCATTAAAACAATAGGAAAAGAGTGGTTTAACTTTGGCTGGATTCTGCACCCTGTTTTAAACTGCTTCAAACCCTTGTTTGTGTGTCAGGGCCTTTACAGGATTGCAGGGGCTTAGGTAAGTATTTAATTATATATTCAGAAATTTCCCTTTTAATGGGAGAGAACATTAACAGGTGCTTAAAAATGTGCAATACTATTACAACAGAACCTAAAGGTAATGACGTGAGTAGAGATAGATAGATAGATAGATAGATAGATAGATAGATAGATAGATGATAGATAGATAGATAGATGATAGACAGACAGACAGACAGACAGACATAGATGATAAATAAATGACAGACAAACAGACAGACAGTTGTTGTAGATTTCCCGGGCTGTATGGCCGTGATCTTGGCATTGCAGTACCTGACGTTTCGCCAGCAGCTGTGACTGGCATTCTCAGAGATGTCACAGAGAGTACTCCATCTTTCTGTGTTATACCTCTGAGGATGCCAGTCACAGCTGCTGGCAAAATTGTCAAGTACTATAATGCCAAGACCACGGCCATATAGCCCAGAAAATCTACAACAACTAATTAAATTCAGCCATGAAAGCCTTCAACAACAGATGATGATGATGATGATGATAGATAGACAGACAGAGAGACAGACAGACAGACAGCTGACTGTACACATGCCTTCTCTATTTTGGCCCCCACCTTGTGGAATGGTCTGCCTGAGAAAGCCAGGAAGGCTCCCACTCTCCTGGCTTTCCACAAGCTATGAAAAACTGAATTATTCAAGAGGGCTTTTCTATGTGGGCAACAGGATAGCACTGTACAAAATTATTCACAAAGATGCTTGGACAGTTTGTTAGGGACTGTGGTCTATACTATAGTCTGTATAGTAAAGTATAGTGTAGCGTAGCGTAGTGTAGTCACTATACTTCTGTGCATAATTTGCTGTAAATCGGATCTTACTATGTAAGTAATCTTGCATCATTTTATGTGTCGTGTTAACACCTATGCGTCGCTTCATTTCCCCCCCCCGCCCCCGTTTTAATAAAGATTTCTTGTTGGTTCTACAACCTAAATCCTATTTCATTGTTTCTTGAATGTCCCATCCTCTCTGAAGAAGTGAGCGGTGACTCATGAAAGCTTGTCCCCTGCTACATATTTTGTTAGTCTTTAAGGTGCTGCCGGACTCTTGCTCTTCCCATCCTGTTGACTGCATTGGCTCACTGTGTGTCATCAGCCTTGAGTCCCAGTGAGAACGGAGAACCATAAGTAATGTAAATGAATAAATAAATAAAAACAGATCATTACCCCGCCTGTTTGTGACTTGCATTAGTTGCCCGTTGCACCGAGCGCTTTAGCAGTACTTTGTGATCTTAGAAACTGGTTACTACAGCCAACCAGCCTAAAATGTTTCACATACAGTTAACTTTTCAGCATAATTAGAAGTTGTACCAATATATTTTTTTCTCACTGTAAATTGGAAAATGGTGGGGGAGGGAAGCCCTCTTCGTTTAGGATAATTTTATTTGTCTGTTATCAGCTAAAGCAGTCTTACTCCAGGTTTCCGCTTTCCAGTTTTTCTAGCAGTAGGAGGGAATTTCCTCCAAGGCCTTATCAGCTTGAACCACAACCCCTGCGCTGATTTCTGGTTTGCTGACAAATTGCACTCCCTTAATCCCCATCCCAGCAAGCTATCTTGTGTGTGTGTGTGTATATTCAGGACTTTTTACTTCTACCCAAAGTGAGAAACAAAACTTTCAGCCCCGCACAAGAAATCTTTTTTTTACCTCTCAAGGGATACCTGCAGCCTGTTGTATCTCTCTCTATCTCAAATTGACATTGTTTTCCTCCCACCCTTTTAGTTTAGCAAATCTTGGTTGGGTTCCCCCGCCCCCTGCACAATTTAAAGAAAAAAATCAAAATGAATTATTCTCCAGTTTAAGCGACTTCAGAATGAGGAAGAAAAGCCTTCAGTATAAGAAAGCAACACAAGACATGTATTAAATATACCATTTGGAACAGGAGGATCTGGAGGACGGGAGTTGTTTATTTTTTCTACTTGAGAATTCTTTTTCCGTCTCTTCAACAGCAAGACAGATGCTACAGATTGAGGCTCACTCTCCCCCCCCCCTCCCACTAGTGCACGAAGGAAACTTTATGTTTGTGCAAGCATGTCGTGATGCATTTTAGGATTAAAATAACCAAATTTGCTCCAGCCTATCCCCAGGGCTCACAATCTAATAAGGGAGACTAGGAAAACGGCCATACACATGATGAAAAATGGATCAAACATAAGAAACACGTCTTTGTCTTCTTTGAACACACCCGGATACGTGATAGACAAACATGCCCACAAAGGCAAAAGAAGAGTGGGAGCAACTCTTCTATGATTTGCACAAACACCAAATACGAGAGGAATGTAGGGCTTGGGGATGTCACCGGCTCTGCTGAACAGCTGGGAGTAGAAACAGGCAAAGTGAGCCATTCAGTTCTGGGAAACGTTTCATTTCAAGAAAACATTTTCTGGAATTCCATTTTGGAGGTGCATGAGCCGGATTAACTCCTGCAGAGTTTAGAAGTCATATGCTGATGCTTTTAAGTCTTGATCAGGCCCATAGTCAGAAATCTTATGGTGAGAGAACATGACTATACTGGGGGGGCCAGGGTTTCCAGGCCCCCATCACCCCAAACTCTGAGACTCATTGGGCAGGTCCTGATGTCACTGTGGCTGACTGGGGCCCGATCTCTTGGGTTAACCAGTATAATTAGTCCAGTACCCATTAGTTAGCAGAGCACTTTAAATAAAGCTTCAAACACAGGGTCATCTTTGTACCAGGTCACCCAATTTACAAAGCTACACAGAGCCACTTTTCTAGTTTAAACCTAATACAAGCAGGGCTATTTTGGGGCAGGAATGCACAGGAACGGAGTTCCGGCTGGCTCCTGAGTTGGCCACGCCCAGCAGGAACTCATTAGCATAATAGGCCACACCCAACAGCAGAAACTCATTAGGATTGGCCACATTTGGGATGTGTGGCCTAACATGCTATAAAAGAAGCCCTGGGTTTTGACAACAAACAAGGTAAACAGAATAAGAAGCAAAAGGTGGGTGTGGCTGGATGACCACAGTTCTGGTAACATGGGGGTGTTGCTTAACACGCTAATGAGCTGTGCTGTCAGGGGTGTGGCATAATATGCTAATGAGTTCCTGCTGGGCTATTTCTACAAAAAAAGCCCTGAATACAAGTCACTTTATTCTAGAACTACAATTTAGATAGGAAAGCTTAGAGATAGGATAAGTCTAGTCTAACTTATTAAGGATGGACACAGTTGGTAAGAGGCCATCTGTGTTGTGGTGCCAAGATGAGGACAGCGTGTTCCTCCTTCTTGGTGCATTCAGGGAGAAGAGAGTTCTGGGAGAGGATGAATGGAAGGAAGTTCCCCCTGAGAGTACAATCTACGTATCAAAGGGGCAGTGGCAGAAGAGTAAACACAGGAAGGAAGCTTAGGATTTGCCCTCTCTAGCCATCTCACTCTGTTGCCGTGTGGTCTGGAGACTGAAGCATGGGACAGTATTCCAGTCCTTCACTTCCAACACAATCAGCACTAGAGCACTTCCAACAGCATTAGGCTGGAAGTAGCATGCAATTGGTAATAGAAGGGCAGGGCCCAGACCGGACCAGCCACTGTGGCCTTCAAAGGGGTGGTGCAGTGCAGTGCAAGTGCCGCAGAGCACAGGAGTGCCCCAGGAGGCAAGGAAACAGCAGGAGCAGGTGTGGAGGCATTGGGAGCAGCACAGCAACAAGAAGGCCTCAGAAGGAGGGCGAAGGGGCAGCTGGTGGGGTGGCCCAGGTTCCAGAAGACCCTGACACTTGGGGCTCAGAGGCAGCAGGAAAGACTCAGGGAAGGGAAGGGAAGATCCATGTTGGGAGGTCTCTGTGGGGAGCTGGGTGATGCTGGAGGCCCCAGGACAGCCAAGGACTGTGGAGGTGGGAGCATTAGTCCCCAGGGGGGAAAGGACTGCTGGGCAGCAGACTGCAGGTGGTCACAAGAGGCACAAGAGAGTTTTAGGCACACCAGTATAAGGGGTTCGAGAGTTGCAGGTAGGGGTACAACCTCCAGGTGGGACCTGGGGCTCCCCTGCAATTTGAACTCATTTCCAGACTACAGATATCAGTTCTTCTAGAGAAAATGGATGCTTTGGAGGATGGACTCTAGGGCATTGTACCCTACTGAGGTCCTTGTCTTCCCCAAGCTCCCCCCCACCCCAAAGTGTTTCCCGACCTGGATCTGGCAACCCTATGAAAGCACCAAGGGCAAGGGTAAAGTATTTTCTCCCAGGGCTGAGGAGGAACCCATGGGAACCCAATGCCCAGTATGGAGGACGGGAACCCAGTCTGAGGTACGTCAGCTATCCAGCGAAAAGTGATTTGCTTATTACCACACTTTTGTTATTAGTGTAATTCTAGTCTCTCCTGAGATGCTGCAGGGTTTAAGACTATGGAAAACAGCATTGGAAAACCTGAGGGGGAAGGGGAATATCAATTAATCAACATAATTACTAATTGGGGAGGATTTTAAATTACACCTGCCTGCACATCAATCCCTCCAAACTAGAAATTGCCCCCTGATACTATGTATGTGGTTACTGTATAGGGAAGGGAAATAGATTTGTAAACTGATCTAAGTCTCAGCACTCAGAGAAAGTATTGCTCTTGGCTCGTATTTACTTCTTTCCTCCTGTAGACCTTGTTCTTCTGTAGTGAGAGGGTCTAGAATTTAAGCTTGCCTGAACATTGTACATTTTAGTCATTCTGGGGAGAGCTGAAGATAGGAATTACTCAGTGGTGAGTAAAAGGCATTCCATACGTGCTCAGATGCATACTTCTGTTCATATAGCAAATTACAGCAAGGTAAATAAGGATTAAACACAGTACCAGGCTGAGTGAAATGGGGTGTTTGTTTTTTCTGCCTGTACCCCTTCCCCCACAGTCCCACTTAGTCCTGAGGCAAATTTCTCACTGTCAAGAGATGGCAGCCCCCCAACAGTATAAATGTCATACCAGATAAAGGAACAAAGGGCCTAGGAAGAAAGGTTATGGGATAGAGCAGAAGAATAAAATTAGGATGGTTTTGCGGCTTCCCTTCCTCCATTCCTTTCCAAGCAATCTGGAAAAAACTTGCACATTTTTTTCCTTGTATATCTAGAATGAAAAGAGACAGAAACCTCCTTTACAAGACTGAAAAGTGGGAATTAAGACAAGGGGCATGACTTACTTCTGAGCAAGTACTGCCCCCAGATGCTCCCCAGCTATGGGCCTGGTCTTTATGCATGCCAATAATATATGGCAAAGCTCGTGGGTTATTAATAGCAAGGACTATACCAACTAGCAAGCAGAAAAATAAACATAGCAAGTTGGGAGTAAATCACAAGCATAAAGTGATAAGGAACAGTGACATGTTAAGGTACACTGTGCTTGACAGTGATGAATTTGGGGCCAGCTTGCACATACATACAGGGGCGTAGTCTTCTCAGTTTCGGGGGGGGCACACAGCTGAACCTAGCCCAGGCTCATACTTAATAATCTATATTAAAATATTTCAATATGAAATTGTTTATATTTCCAAAAACCAAATTCCATCAATGATTAATCATGTGCTTTTAATAACCCCCCACTCATAATAGTCTGAATCTCAGTCAAAGAAAGAGGACTCTGTAAGAGGAGAGGAAAGATGTCAGGACTGACGGAACTTCAGAACCTGACAGCTTGAGCAGCTTCATGAGGCTACCTGGCAGGCCCCCACCCCATGGGGGGCATTATCCCTGTTGTGAAAGCCCAGAGGGCCTGATAGCTCAGAGAGGGCATTACCACTGCTGGGAAATCCGGGGCAGATGCTTGAGCCCCATTGCCCCCGCATGTGTGGTATAAAGCATGTGTGATAAAGTGAATAGTGGTGTAACTGTGTGAATATTTTGGTAGAAAGCATGTGTGAATAAGCTGTCAGTGGCTAAACACAGAAGATAGTCCTTTTATATTGTCTAAAGTCAGCTCAAACATTTCAGTGGAAATATTTCATGTATTCAGATGTGTTTCACATGGTACATTTTTATGAGTGAACTAGCCCCTTGAGTTTATTTATCATTACCATCCAGAGACCTAAAGTGATTGTGTAGTAGGCTGCTCTCAAGAATATACATTTGATGGATTTATTTCATTTCATACTTGATATTACTTAACTTGTTAGAAAATTCTTACAAAGCTAAGGGCTTTGTTTTAGCCCCCATAAGCAAGCATGTAATAGCATTATCTGCTTTTTACAATGATCCCTTTATCAAGGGCATAACATCTAAATCACTTTTTATAATGCTAATACATATACTGTCAGAAAATCTAATTGTTACAATGAAGATGGTGGGAGGTAGCCATCTTAAAATATTCAAAAGGGAAACTTTAGATCAGTAGCCATGGCAGCAAATCAATTACTTGTCAGCGGCACGCCATCATGATTCCAGCAAACACAGTCTCTTGAGAAATGTGTAAAAACAACTCCAAAATCTGTAACGAATGCTTTTTTGGAATCAGAATTAGCATCTGGACCTCTAGATCTGTGAGCATTTGAAACAGATCCAGGATCCTACATCAGAGATGTGCTAAAGGAAACATGTGCGAGATCTTGGAAGGCTCTGACAGCAAGGAGATCTATCTTTCTGAGCCTTGTATTTTTAAATTTAAGGTAACTGATCTTGCTTAAACGACATCAGCAAAGCATTTTTCTGAATCATGGGCTTTAAATGAAGGACGAGTTCCACGAGGCAATTCCTCTCTGTTTCTTTTATTATTAGCATCTGGTGGCCAGACCAAAGAGACCTTCATGGGTATTTGGGATGAGGAGATTTCTCTTCCATATCTGAACAGGCCGAGTTCTCCTCATCTCACCAGATATCTGTTATCTTGGCATCATTCCAGAGCTCCTCCTGTGAGAACATCCTTGCAATATTTCAGAAATCAAGTAGCTAATTAAGGTGTTTCGTCTAGCTCTTGGGCTAGACTTTTAATTGTTTTTTGAAAGATTGTTTAAAATGTATTTTAATTGGGTGTTGCATTTCATTGTCTTATTAGGTAAGCTCCAAGGAGGTTAGACAAGCAGATTTTAAAAAAGAAATCAAGGAGGGTTTGGAAAGCCCCTCCACTCTTTTTAGCTGAGCCACTCATTGCAGACCCACCACTTGAGCAGAAATGCATGAATTTCCCAAGGAATTTCTCTTATCAAACACAGTGGCTATAGGTGGCTTAGGCCTGAATGAAGGACTGGTATGGATGCATGGGTCTGTTTAACCTCTTTCTTCTAACAAGCCAACTTTATCTCATATCCCATATGCTTTACCTTTTGGAGGAAAAACAGCTGCAGTCAGTTTGGAACTGTGCACTCCCCTCTCCAATTCCACTGTACTTAGGGTTCCCAGACCCCCACTGGGGAATGGGGAATTTCCTTCTCTGGTACCAATCAGCTGGCCAGCTGAGGAACTGACCGTCAGCAAACTGAGGACAAGGCCTCTGTTACTGGCAATGTGGTGAAGTCACTTCTGGTGTGCACTGGCAGGCTGTGGTCACATGGTTATTTTGATCGGGTTTCACTGCTGTTTCCTCCCGCTTTTAAAATCACTGACCAGATAGGCTGATCGGCCTCCCGCGCCAAAGCTCCCACAATGCTCCCGGTTCTCTCCCACATTTTCCTGCACTAGGAAGATCAAGTACTTTCTGGGTATTTGCGCTTTAAATCCATGATTTTGTCCATCTGGACAGCCATCTCTCACAATGATTGTGATTAGGACTGTCTGACTGTTCTTCATCCCCTTCACCTTGCTCATGCCTGGCCCCACTCCTCTGCACGCCTGGAAGCTTGTCTCCCTCCCCCTTTAAAACTAGCTTCTTATTAACCCCCCTCCAAAATCTCATTAGTTCAACTGCCCCCTTCAGTCTCCGCCATCTCTCATGTGCAGTTTGAGGCAGGGCCGGCCCGAGGTTTTTTCCGCCCTAGGTGGGGCTACCTTCTGCCCCCCCCCCCGGTGAGTGCCCAGTTACGGGGTTGCCAACCTCCTGCCTCTCCGCTGCCGGGGCTCCCCAGGGTGAGGGAGGGCTCTCCTCCTCCTTCCCCCTCTCGCCCGCTGCCGGGGCATGCTGGCAAGCCAGGGAAGGGTCAAGGGTTTTTGGCAGGGGTTTTGGCGCCCCTAAGGGCCTGTGTGCTCTAGGCGAAAACCTAGTTCACCTAGTGAGCGAGCCGGCCCTGGTTTGAGGTGCCCCTCCCCCCCACATTCATTTTTTTGTGGCCAACTTGCCTTTCCCTTGCCTGGCTTTTTCTGCCCCAGGTCTGGATTCTAGAATCTGCCCCCCGTCAGAATCTGTTTATCTCGACTGCCCTCCCCTCCCTTCTCATCAGCGCAGATTCTCTTGCTGTCCTTCCCCTCCCCATTCAGAGCCCTCTTTCTGACCCCATTTCTGAGGGCTGTTTTCAGCTTCCACCTTTGAGCACATGAGCAGTCCTGCACTGAAAAAAATACTTATTTAATAATTCAGGCGCACATCCAGTGCAAGGTTGTGGTCCTGCCTGCCCCGACAGTCCCTGAAGCCGTGGCGGGCAGCAGGAGGTGGCTTGGAAAGTTGCTGGGGGGAGGCAGGCATCTGGGGAAGGAAGTTCCCAGCAGGCTGACAGATGGGCTGGCAGGCAGGCAGGTGGCAGAGTCCACTCCAGGAGTCCCCAAAGCTGTGGCGAGCAGCAGGAGGCAGTGTGGAAAGTTGCTGGGGGGAGGTGGGGGGGGAGGAAGTGCCAGGCAGGCTGGCAGGTGAGCGGGCGGCAGAGAGAGAGGGGCCCGCTGCATCTAGACAGTGCCCAGAGCCTCCTCGTGCAATGCTTCCGGTTTGGGGAGGGATGTGTGATCATCCCAACCCCCCAACCCCAAATTAGTCTGGATCAAATTTATAGTAGGAACAAATCGCAATTAGCTTGCTGTGTGACCACAGCCGAAGTTAAGTCACCATATCACCTGAGACAAAGGCCTAGGCCTCAATTTGTTGCCAGTTAGTCACCCACCCTCACTGGTTGATAGGGGTTCCTGGCAACTCTAACTGTTTTGGCTGCAGTCACACACACTAAATAATCCACTTTCAATCCACTTTCAAACTGGATTTTGCCAGTTCACACAGTAAAAATCCAGTTTGAAAGTGGATTGAGAGTGGATTATTTAGTGTGTGTGAACGCAGCCTTTGTCTACTACATAGATTAAACTGAGGACACTTGAACTCAGATCCTGTTCTAATGTGAATTAATTTTCTTATAATTCAGACTGTTCCTTCCTTGATTGCGCTTTTGTTTACCTGTCCCCTGTGACAGAGGCTGGAACCTCTGACCTCTTGCATCACCCAGTAGGTGTAACAACACAATCCATTCCAGTCTCTTACACAGAGAATCACATCTGAAAGATTTATGATGTGATTCATTCCAAGCTCTATGAGTTCACCATAGAGTTTCCAGCAATTCTTAGAGCTAAACTTGGTCACATCTGAGTTGTACTTGGAAGTGACATAGCAATGTTAGTGACGTTGCTATTCTCTCCCCCCCCCCACTGCTCTGAGCCTAGGCACATGAACTGAGGGAACAACGCTGGGGAAATAATTCAGCACAGCGGCAAAGAGAGAGATCAGCAGGGCCTTGGAACAGAAGAGGTTAAGGAGGCTTGCAGAAGAAAAGAATTTGTTTTACATTTCTCACTCCTGACTGACTCTTAATGAGTAGCAAACACTTCTCCAAGCAGTGTGAACAGGCCGTTACAGATATAGCACCACAGACTGAGCTTTCATCTCGCCTCACACGCAGTGAGTAAGCTCACACATTCGGCTATAGGCTCCAAATACACCTGAGCCAAGGAAGTGTAGAGAAACCAAGTAATATGCATGAGTGTATAAATCAGGTGGGATCATAGAATCATAGAGCTGGAAGGGTCATCTAGTCCAACACCCCCCACAATGCAGGGAATTCACAAATACCTCCCCTCCCACCCGTGGTGACCCCTGTTCCATGCCCAGAAGATGACAAAAAAACCTCTAAGATATCTGGCCAAACTGGCCTGGAGAAAAATTGCTTCCGTACCTCAAAATGGCAATCAACATTTCCCTGGACATGTATGAAAGGGCCACAAGAACTAAGCACTGAGGCAGCCTTTCTTGCCCTCCCTCTCATGGTCTGCCTAAGTTCACAGAATCAGCATTGCTGCCAAGAGTCCTGAATTTCTTGGGGAATATGAAAAATTACATGAATAACATGTTCATGAACAAAGGCAAAATGTACTTCCTTCTACCTTTTTTGGTCCCATCCCTGTGGGGTGAAGTTCTCAGGGACTGTACATCTCGCCTAAGGAATCTTTCTTGTCAAACTGATTGGTTGAAAGGAGCCTTGCTTTTTTTGGCAAGATTCTTGCTTCTGTAATGGGCAAAGGGAAGCATCTGACAACCCCCTAAAACAGACAGAAGGGCAGGGTGGATAGAGACAGAGATGTGTCATCCTCCCCTAAGGAGGCAGATGGGATGAGCAGAGGGATATGCTCCATTCCTAAGAAAGCTATGTGAAGCAGCAGAGCATAGTGGGTATGGAGGCCAGCGTTGGGCAATCCAAAAGAGCGGGCAGCCTTACATGGTGACCACAGGAGGACACATGGAACCCCAAGAAGGCAGGCAGCATCACTGCAGAGTTGACAGAGTGGGCACTCTGGAGCCCCAAGCCAGGCAATTTTTCTCACTCCGCTCACTCACACAATAGCAAATGCGACAGCTAGGGATGCTGGCCACCAGGTGGGGCCTGGGGATCTCCCGGAATTACAACTCATTGCCAGACTACAGAGATCAATTCCCCAGGAGAAAAATGGATGCTTTGAAGTGTGGACTCTGAGGCATTATACCCCACTGAGATCTCTGTCCTCCCCAAGCTCCACTCCCAAATCTCCAGGACTTTCTCAACCTGAACATGGCAACTCTACCCCCTGTCCCTCACCGGTGGCCAGGGCAGACCTGGTAACCCTAGCTATAGTACAGCAGACAGCCAAGAACTCATGGGACAAGGTTGTGTGAATGAAGAACATAATCTAGATAGGGATTTGGCGCTGCTCCATACTTACCTGGGATTCCAAAAAGCACACCCACTCAGTGTGGTGATGAACAGAAACACTGTTCACAAACAGCTCAGTCCTCAGTCTATAATACACTCTGCTGATTAGTCAACATGCCTCTCTGTCACTTCCATTATCTACTGAATCGTGCTCTCTTCCCTCACTCACTGGCCTTGTTGGACTGAAACGACGACCAGAAGGCACCAGAAAACTAAGGATTAACATTCTCCCCTCATTATCATCTGAGCGACTACACTGTTCCAATTTGGATTAATTACAATAGCCATATTAAAGAACGGGATATATTAAGTTCAGGTTTTGATTAATTACCTTCCAACTCCATATCCCCTACAATGGAAGCTCGTGTTCCACCATTCCACAGTCATATTTCCTTGTGTGATTGCTAAAATGTGTCTAATGGGCAGCAGTCTCAGCAATATACAGCCATTTCCTCTGCGTGTTTGCGCAGCGTAATTGGTACATTTGAAAGCCCATGGAGGAGAACACCAAGAGGTATCTGGAGGAATATGTACCTCTGCATCTGGTGGGACAAGCACCATTCATGCTAAGATTGTCTCTCAGGTAAGAAAGCGCTATTTGGTTTTAACCAACCTCCCCTACCCCCTGATATTGCATTAATTGGCACTCTTAAACCATATACATTAAGAAATTCAACAACGACGTATCCAGTGGAATGTGCTCCCTGCAGCACAAGAAGAATCAGTGTTATTTTTAAACACTGAAAAAAATACTTCCATGTGAATTGGACATAATATAACATAAACCAGACTCACCACTTTGAATACTGAGAACTTTCCAAAGAAAACTCACAGCCAGGAAACTGAGGATTACAGCGAACAAGTCACACCATATCAACTGCCATCATTCAGACAGCAAAGACCCTGAGCCCTGCAACATAAGTAGGGGCACTAAAATGGGTCCTTGCCCAGACATGGTTTCCCTGGAAATGGGAAAGATGGAATTTGCATGCTTGTTGTGTACCAACTGAGGACTGCACACATGGTCACCTTCGCACGCGGTCATGTGAATGGGCTGTCCCAGTCCAGTGGGACTGGGATGTGGACCCCACCCCCACCGCCACCACAGTCCAGCCATGCAACTGGAAACCAGCAGAGCAGCAGAGGAGAGCAGACGCCCCCCCACCCGCCAGGGCAGGTGGCCAGCAGCCAGCGAGATTCCAGCGGGACAGGCACCGGCAGCCCAGCAAGGAGAAGTGCCACCGGCCATGCTTGGCCCTGGGGCCGCAGGCTGCGAGCAGAGGCACGGGAGGGCGGCAGGCCAGGCTTTCCCAGGGACTGGCCAGGGATGGGCACACTGATGGGGAACAGCCCGGACGGCGGCGGTGGCACAACATCAACCACACCCTAAACGCCAGGTTGGCGTCGGTGTTTATAAAGGGGGGCGGGGCTGGACTAGGGGCAGGAGCAGCAGGGAGGAAGGGCGGTGCTGGGAGCCAGGGAGAGAATAAAGGACGGAGGAGGCAGAGGGGCCAGAGAGGAAGAGCATGTAGTGGAGACCATCCAGGGCTGTGATAGAGAGGGAACAGCCCAGTAGGAACTTCAGGGCATGGAGGCAGAGGGACTCAGAGGGTGGCGTTAACCCTGTCCCCTGTCAGTCTGAGGCCCCAATGCCTCCTCCAACCTTGAAACTTCCCCAGACTTCCAGGACTGCTTCCCGAACGGGCATCCAGCGCCGCGGCCACTGGAGGGGCGCCATTGGGAGCGCAGCGTGAGTGTGACATGGGCAAAGCTTCACTTCCTGAGACAATACAGATCCTAGGATGGACCTATTGGTCAGCCAGGATTCAAGTAGTAACAATATGGGGAATTGAGGGCACTGTAAATAAGCCTATCATGAGTGTGGTTTTGTGTGGGGTGTGGTTCGGGACGGGGATTTAAGCAGGCCGCAGGTCCAGCTGACTCCTGCCTTTTGGGTGTCTGGAATAAATAAACTATGAGTTGATTCACTAACTACAACGTCCAGAACTCAGTACTTTACAATGGTCCTTGCATGCATCTGTTTCCAGTTCCAGTTAATTGACCACTGCTTCCAGGGGAAGGGAAACATTGGATGCTGTGATATCTTATCGCACGTTTCTATTACATGAGATGGTCAGCAACTTCCACACATCCTTGGTTAGCCAGTTAGGTGTAATGGTTAAAAGTAGGGGACTCTAATCTGGGAGAACCGGGTTTGATTCCCCACTCCTCCACGTGTAGCCAGCTGGGTGATCTTGGGTCAGTCACAGTTCTCTCAGAGCTGTTCTCTCAAGAGCAGCTCTCTCAGCCCCACCTACCTCACAGGATGTCTGTTGTGGAGAAAGGAAGGGAAGGAGATTGTAAGCCGCTCTGAGACTCTGAGTTGAAGGGCAGGGTATAAATCCAACTCTCCTCCTCCTCCTCCTCCAGATCTCTGGTGCAAGAAACTCTAGCAGCGCAGCAACTAAAATAGAGAAACTGCTTTCTAATCCTTAGTGTGAACTTTCATGTTCTATTAACTAACATTTGCAGCAGCATCTCAGAGCTGGTTCACCCATCACAGTGGCTTCACGTGATCAGTTTGAGAGTGCAGTGTGCTTTGGATGCACTGAGATGAAGGTGACTGTGACAAGCCCCAGGGTTCTCCTGACCCCCTCAGGCCTTGTTTAGCTGAACTGATCCCCCTGTTCCTTCCCTGGAACCCTGGGATAAACCCCTCTTTGATAACATACCAAGCCTGGGTTTGGTCCTTTGCACACATAGTAGAACCTGCCAGTAAAAGCAACAAGATTTATTGAAACAGATTAGAAAACAGTTCAGTCTTGTAAGTAAGTTGGTGCTATAAAAGCGCTATGCACTTTCGGCATACACTCACTCACTTGGAAGCATGTAGGTTATAGCAGCACTAGGCTGGTGCAATGCGAGATTCCCCCCCCCCCAGTGGTGGAAATGGGCCATTCTGGTAAAAGGATTCCTTGAGGCGCACCAATGTGCATGCACACATAAACCTTGTCACAGTGACGATTGCATAAATGGATGTTTCAGCATACCTGCAACTGTATATAGTCTCAGTGGGACTTACCTCATTTTACTCCTGAGCCCCTAAACCTACCTTTCTGAAATTCTGAAGGGATCTTAACAAGGAGTACCAATGTATTTGCCTTGGAGTTTTGTGCAAATAAGCCACGATATGATTGTATTCATTTGTCCAATTCAGATAAAATCTATTAGGCAACAGAAGGTTTATTGATTTATTTTATTTAGGAGATTTTTATACTGCCTCTCAGAATACTGTTAGAGGGTTTCCATCAGTGCTCCCGCTAAGCTGTGGACTCTTGTGAGCAAAAATCCTACTTTGTGAGCTACTAGCATTAAAGTTGTGAGCGGGCAATTTGGCTACTGCATAAATTAGTTTGCCCTGGAGCCATCCTTCCTGAGCTAAGACAAAAATGTGTGAGCCGGAGGCTAAAAGGCTGTGAGCTAGCTCACACTAACTCAGCATAGAGGGAACACTGGTTTCCATCTCTGCAAACTTTATCCAATTTTGAAAAGAGACATTTTTAAAAATCCATGGAAGTATTTACTCTTTCTGTGTGTGGGGATGGGTGGGGAGGGAAATTATTTAAAAAATAATTGATACTGAAATGAAGTAAGTGCACAAATTGGGCACATACTGAAGCAAAAGGTTAAAACAAGCCAACCAAATGAATCAACCCACCAATGAAACAAAACACAAAATGAATATATATGTTTTTGCACACCCCTAGCAATTACACGGTAAACCCGTACGGCAGGGGGAAGGAATTTTTATGCAGGCTCAGATTTTCAAAACAAGTGAGGACTTCACAAAAATTTGGTACTCTCTGGCCTAAAAAAATTCCCATGCTTAACTATAGAGTACATCCCAGTGAAATCAGTGGGATTTACTTGTAAGTTAGTATGCTTTAGAATCACACTTTCATTGTTTCATTTGCTATGAACATACTGTGATAGAAGGATCAAAACATTAAAATTTCTTGTCACCATTAAAATTGGTTTGTCCCAATTAATCTACAGATTAAGTGGATCAACAGGACAATTCTATGCAGAGTTACATCAGTGTAAGAAGACTGAAGCTCATGGGTTAAGACTGGGGTGACTCTGCACAGTAAAACCAGTGGTGCGATTAATACCCCCTAAAAATGACCACTAGATTGGATCCGGTGCTTTAGAACTAAAGCATTAAGAGGCAGCTTCCAAACTAACCCAGAATGATCTGATGATTAATATACTTCAGAGCATTTGCTCCATTGTTTTACCTAACCCACACTGGAACAGCAAAAGATGTGGTTCAAAACCATGTTCAAATACCCCAGGTCAACACCACACTGACTGTAGAGTCACCCCTGAATGGCCATAAAATGTCCATAAATCTATGCAGACAGTACCATAAAACCGAGAGATCAAAGGAAGTGAAACCAAACCAGCATGAAGTATGGAGGCTACCATAAAATTTGACAATCAAAGAAAGTGAAAGTGGCCTGCAATGTAGAGAGGAATTTCTGTTCCAACGTGGGTTTGGTAAAACAGCGGAGCAAATGCTAGGTGCAGAATGGGCCTAAGTCATCTCCTCCTGTTCAGTGCTATTATTTTTTACATCAATGTTGTTGTGGACTAAAGTGGATTCAAGGCTGGATTAAAGAGACACCTCTTTTCCATGATGTCACATCACTCTTCAGATTGTTGCTGCCTGGGATAAATAAAATAGGTATTTTCTGCCTGCCAAGAAGCAGCTGTCAGAAGGAAATTCCCTCCACCCCACCCCCTAAACAGTGTCATCCTGCACAATGTGATGACATCACCTGGAAGTGACATCAGTGAATCAGTGACTGGGGGGGTGATGCTCTGCTTTGGGGACAAAACTCTAGGGTTTGAGGTCCCTGTTACCATAGAGTTTTGCCCAAAGAGCAGAGCATTGCCCCCAACGTCACTGACATGCTGTCACTTCCAGGCAGGGCCGGCTCCAGGTGTCTGGGCGCCCTAGGCAGGACAGCCTGGGCGCCCCCACCGGGGATGCCAACCTCCCGGTGGGGCCTGGAAACTGGGGGCAGTGGCAGAGCACTGGCTTTCCCGGGGGCTCCACGGCTGTGGGGCCCCAGGAAAGCCAGGGAAGGGGATGGGGGTCTAGCTGCCGCCCCCTCCCTCCTAGCGCCGGCTTTCCTGGGGGCTCCACGGCTGCGGGACCCCCAGGGAAGCCGGGAAGGGGACGTAGGTTTAAACCGCCGCCACCCCCCTGCCCCCCGCTCAAGGCCAAAGGACCCGCCGCACTCCCAGAGTCGTCAGGGTCCTCCTGACCCCCGCCACACCCACCTGGCCCCAGGAGGAGGAGCCGCCCTCCCCCGCTCACCTGCAGCCGGAGCCCTATGCCCTGCAAGGAAGGCCACTGGGCGGAGGGCCCGCAGAAGAAGCAGGCAGGCGGGCAGAGGAGGGGAACTGCGTGGCACAGCGGCCGGACAGCTGGCCGGCCTCACTCCCCCGGCAGGCTCGACGGCGCGGTCACCCCACCCCGCCCCGCCTGCAGTTCAAACGGGCGGGGAGAGGGAGGAGGAGGGGAGCTTCCTGGCCCACCCCCGAGCCTGGGAAGGAGCCCCCCACAGTGCCTCGCCGCCTCCCCAGGCTCAGGGAACAGTGCCCGAGGCACAACCCCCACCCGGGGTGGTGGGCGGGGCGGCTGCGGTCCCGAAGGAGGGGGAGGGGGCGGCACAGCTCCCTCCCCCTCCCTCGGTGCCTTTTTGCGGCCACCTCCTCCCGTGCCTTTGCACTGGGAGTCCCGGGGGGGAGGGGTCAGCCGGAAGGCGCCTCTTCGCTCCCCACCGGCTCCGCCGATCCCCAGAGAAACCGGGAAGGGGGCGGAGGTTTAAACTGCCGCCCCCTCCCTCCCAGCGCCAACTTGCTTGGGCACTCTGCGGGGCGCCCAAGCAAGCCTGGGAAGACACGGGGGGCGCCTTTGGCACCCCTGCGGCCACCGCGCTCTAGGCGGCGCCTAGCTCGCCTAGTGGGCGAGCCGGCTATGCTTCCAGGTAATGTCAGCACATTGCACAATTCCTCACCCACTCTTGGAACGTTCCCCAAAGCCCCCCACGAGTGAGATGGAGTGACCTGGCAACCCTGGTTCAGAATATGAGTGATGATGATGATGATGACGATGATGATGATGATGATGAAGAGGAAGAAGAGGAGGAGGAAGACATTGGATTTATACCTTGCCCTTCACTACCCAAAGGAATCTCAGAGCGGCTTACAAACTCCTTTCCCTTCCCCTCCCCACAACAGACGCCCTGTGAGGTAGGCGGGGCTGAGACAGCTCTTTCAAGAATTGCTCTATCAGAACTATGGCTTGCCCAAGGTCATCCAGCAGGTGCAAAAGAAGTGGGGAATCAAACCCAGTTCTCCCAGATTAGAGTCTCTGCACTTAACCACTACACCAAACTGGCTCCTATTGTGCAGTGATACCCAGCATGGTGTTATGGTTGCCAACCTCCAGATAGCTTCTGGAGTTCTCCCAGAATTATAGTTGATCTCAACGCTACAGAGATCAGTTCCCTTGGAGAAAATGGAAGCTTCAGAGGGTAGGCATCACATTCATGCTGAGCTCCCTATCAAGCCCAAACTCCCCCATTCCCAGGCTTCCCAGGAATTTCCCAAACTGGATTTGGCAGTCCTTCATGGTGCCCGTAGTATCTGCTGGTTTGTCTCTGGTACCCATTTGTTTTTCACCTAAAGCATCTTATCCCCAAAACAAAGAATCAAACCTGGCTTTCCTCTGCTTCTTTACAGTAGATGTTGCATCAAAAGACCCCAGGATGTATCCCCTTGTGTCTATAGGGAACAACCAACCTCTTAATTTGTTGTACCAACATTTTTGTGAATGGTTCCAAGTTCCATGGCAGTCATTTTGTTGTGGCACCGATATCTGTTCTTAAATTTCTAACAGTGCTCAAAGGTTCACCCGGTTTGGGAGCCCCTGCATCAGTGCAATAAAAATACAGTACCCAGTTCTGTACAGACACATCCTTAATTCTCCCATTAAATCAATGCTTTTTCATTTTGAACTTGGCCTGAATTTGGTTCCATCTCACTTGCTCCAATTCTATGTCCTCCTCCCAAGTTGAGCACCCAATTCTAGAAGATCCTGACAGAACTACAGCATTACCCAGTGGAGAGCAATGATACAGGATGATGAGCATCCCAAGCTGAACAAACAAAAGCCATCTGTATTTCTTGCAAAACACATTTTTAACCTGAAAAGAAAGCTGAGCTGATTGCATACAAAGTGAACGGAACAAGCAAACAGAGCGTTGCCAAAGAGGACACCAAAACTTGGACAAGGCTCAGCAATTGCTGTTCTCAGCCTAGAGGAACCAGCAAGCCAAGTGGCATTTAAGTGATCTCCCTGAGGGAGGCTGGGCTGTTTATTTTACTCATATCACACTCTTGTTCTCCTATGCTCAGTGCAATATTAGGATAGCTAGAGGAGGTCATTTTTTCCACAGACATAGCCTTGTCTGTAGTTATTTGGCTCTTCTATGAAAGGAAAGCTACAGCTGGATCTAGATGGAAACAGCAGCGATCTTTTCCTTCTCTCTCTCCAATGTTCCAGGGCATGCTCAGAGGAGCATCTGTCTTACTAAATTGAACTGTCAACCCAGGTCACTTTGAGACCAGTGTGCCCTTCCAGGGAGCGGCCTCCATCTTGGGAAAAGAGGAGGAAGTACAGCATTCCGATCAGGGAGGTGGGCCCATGAGAGTCTTCCACATGTGGCAGTGATATGTGTGAGAAGACAGCGGGAAGATCCAGCAGGGAACTAGACCACACCCTTGGTCATGTTGGGGGATAGTGTCCTAAGAAGCTATCTGCAGTGACTGATGGATGTTCTTTCCTAAATTGCTACATGCTTGGTCCTACCCAATCAGATTCACATAGCAAACTGGATGACGTGACAACCTACATCTGACATGATGACATCATTGAAAGCCTTTTTTTAAAAAAAAAAACATGTGGATTGACACCATCAGATTTGACTCTATGCAGCGGAGAGCAGACAAGGATGAGTGAGGGGAATTTAAATGAGGGAGTGCAGATTTTGCAAGGTCATTGATCATAGCTAGAAGGGGGAGGCATTTGGGGGTGATATAAGAAAAGTACGGGAAGGTTCAGCTTTGTCTTAATCTAGACACGTCACAACCCACCCTTGAAGAATTCTACATGGATATCGGCGTTTACGGTATACTTAAAATAAACCAACCACCGATGTACTTTAGCATTGGTAATAAATCAGTTTATTTTATGAGACTGCGAATGATATCCTGGGCATAGCTCTTTCAATCTAAACCCAATCAATGAATGCAGGGTAAAGTAACTCACAGGTCTATGCTGTAAGTACCTGAAATGTATTAAGTACTGGACAATTATAACTAATAACCTCATTGTTCTCATTTGGACAGTTATAGTCTTGTTCCATGATCTATTTGTCTCCGCTGTAATACTGCGAGACAAGAGATCGTGGCCTTTGCTGCAACCATTTGGAAATGGAAATACTCTGGAGAGTAGTGCAGCTAAGATACTGCTTGAAGTGTCACTGACTTTGCTGGCTTTGGGTATGTCTTTCCCAGTCCTTTAATGTTTGGCAGGGTTTCCTGCATTATATTTTCAAATACCACAACAATGCCCTCTTAGGATTTCCCCTCATTCCCCCCCCCATTCTTTTCCATGTGCCATTATTAATTTATACATGTAAATAATCTAGTTCTTCCCTCTTGCTTGTCATCGGGGAGATGTTCTTTGCTTCCTACTCCCTAAAGCCATCTCAGGTAGCAAACGTGCTTGTTCCTACACTCATATCTGCTTTTTTAATTTAAAAGGACACCTGTGTTTCTTTGTTGCGCATAACGTCATATGTCAATGCTGGTTCTTAAAAATACACCAGAGACTCTGAGGAAACTCAGTTCCCGTCTCTTCAGCGCATGTCAGCTTTCAAAGGAGGCTTTCAAATTGCACTTGAGGAAGTACTAGATTATATTTCTACCCATGGGCCTGATCTAGCAAAAGCACTTGGATAGTTCTTTATTTGCTACCAAGTCCCAGTAAAATTAGCAGGACATCTTATTTAGGTCATAATCCATTGGGAAGCTCTCCTGTACAAGTTCCATTAAGTGAACTGCAGCTGAGCAAATTTTGTAGTCGCCCAATATGAAGGGACCAGGCTTGCTAATGCAATAGTCTGTTATGAATGGATCAAACTGCCGAGACAGAACCAACAATTTGGTTGCCTGTAGAAGGTGCAAAGTTTTGCAGCACTTCATATAATAACCCAAGATAAGCATAGTAATGCCTTCACAGAGGGCTTACACAGAAAAAGAAATTAACAGTAGAGTTCAGCACCTGCTGAAGTGCTTCGATGGAATCAGGCACTGAATACAAATTCATTCATGACCCTGCTTGGAATGCGGCTGTGCCAGGCCCTCTCTCGCAAGCATGGCAATGAAGAACATCACTGGCAGAGCAAAGCTGGTAACAAGCCAATAGGAGGGCATTCTGCAGAGTGTTGCGCTCTGCCTTCCTCAAGCAGGCATTTGCCATAAGTTGCTGAACCACTCAGTCTCTTTTATTTGAAGCAACATGGAATTAGCTGGCCAACTTCAGGGGCAGAGCAGGAATTTTTAAACTCTCCTTCGAATTGGCTCCAGTTGAGGATCTTGGTTCTGTCCCTTCATGTTGCTCCTGAGGAGTAATATTATAAATAGGACTGGTCTCATGACTGGTTAGGTCATAACTAGGTATGGCAGGGATAGTGTGGGATGCTAGAACACAGGTAGTATTATTTGGCAAGCACCCTGGGGCATCTAAGGATTAAGGAAGGTTTCCAAAGCCAGCTCATTGTTAGCTTGAAAAGGACATTCCCTTTGTTCTGAGCAGCATCAGTCAAAGTCTTAGTTACTTGAGGGGGGGTGAAGATTGTCATCTCTTGGCACAATGAATGGACAGTCCAGGGTAAACAAAGATGGAGGTAACACTGGCCAAGGTTGGGACCAAGGTGGTATTGACAAAATTGCTGGTAGCCAAAGAGCTGCTTTATTATATCAGCCATTCACTCATAAAGGGCTTATTGAGAATCATCATAAAAACTTAAAGTGAAATGATAGTGATGCAGGTTAGCCATTCACTGAATTTTAATTTAACCAATATATTGTTGTAGGCCTGCCAGGGCCTAGACGCTGTGAGGGCTTGAAATCGAGGAACCCCTGCCCCAACCAGGGGTCTAACAACCCTAGTTTCCAGCAATTCTTAAAGCTACCCTACATCACTTCCTGGCTTCCCTCTGGAAGTGATGCAGTAGTGCACAGAATGTGGTGAGCTCTCCCCATGTCCCCACCCTGGAGCTTCCTGCCTGTATTGTATATTGTTGCTTTTTGTGTTCAGGGAAGCAAGGCATGGTACAAGATCTTGGCATTTTAAATACATCATATTTTCAGCATGCACATCTAAACTGTAGCTAATGGTTGCTCTCTTTAAATATCTGAAAGGCTGTCATTTGGAGGAGGGCAAGGAGCTGTTCCAGTTGGCAGCAGAGGATAGGACCCGAAGCAATGGGTTTAAATTACACGCAGAAAGGTCTCGGCTGGATATTAGGAAAAATTTTTTCACAGTCAGGGTGGTTCAAAGGTGGAATCAGCTGCCTAGGGAGATGGTGAGCTCCCCTTCACTGGCAGGTTCCAAGAAGAGGTTGGATTAATATTTGTCAGAGATACTTCAGGATGGTCCCGCATTGGACAGGGGGTTGGACTAGATGGTCTGTATGACCCCTTCCAGCTCTATGATTCTATGATGCTTTTTTTTGCTATTTCTTTAGAACTGTCATGATCCTAGGCCTAAGGCTGAAGAATGAGCAGCCTGCAGTTCTCAGGGAAGTCTGTCTTCCACAAAGGCCTCAGGAAAGGAAAGAAGAGTGTGTGTGTGTGGGGGGGGGGAGAGGAAGGAATACTCGGAAAGGGCATCCCATCTGCAACAGACCCCATGTGGCAGCACTTCTTTCCACAACAAGGACTTTCAGGACTTTTTTTCGGATCAGTATGCTGCTCTCTCTCTCTCTCTCTCTCTCTCTCTCTGTGTGTGTGTGTGTGTGAAGTGCCATCAAGTACCATCAGGTCACAGCTGACTTATGGAGACTGTTGGGTTTTCAAGGCAAGACACTAATAGAGGTGGTTTGTCCACCGCCTTCCTCTGCAGAGCAACACTTGACTTCCTTGTTGGTCTCCCATCCAAATACTAACCAGGACCAATGCTGCTTCACTTCCAAGTTCTGATGAGATTGGGGTAGCCTGGGCTATTAGCACCCCAGGGGTCTTTTTGTAGAAAAATAGCTGCAGGAGCTCATTAGCATATGGTATGCTAATGAGCTATTAGGCTATTAGCATATGCCATGCCCCCTGACATCACCAGAAGTGATGTCAGAGGGGAAGCAAAAGCGGGGAGGCATCTTCAAAAGCCTCCCCTTCCCTTCTCCAGCTGGTCTGGGTGGGGGAGCTAAGAGAGAAGGCATTTAAAGTTTAAACTCCTTCTCATGAGAGTTGGGCCACAGAAGGAGGAAAGAGAGAGAGTAGAGAGAAGGAAAGAAGGAAGAAAAGAGGGAAGGAAAGGGGAGGGAAAGAAAGAGAGGGAAGAAGGACGGAAACAGGGAAAGAAGGAAAAAAGAGAAGAGAAGAAGGTGGGAAAGAAAGAAAGAGAGAAGAGAAGAAGGAGGGAAAAAGGAAAAAGAGAGAAGGAAAGGATGGCAATTCGGCCCCATTATATCCTATGGGCCATTGAAGTCAATGGTGAAAACATAGGGTATATTCTGGGGGCTGGAGGGAAGGGGGTTTGAGGGAGGGGATCCAAACTCACAGGATAGCTGGTGGAGCCTCTCCCCAAGATACCCACCAAGATTCAAGAACATTGGACCAGGGGGTCCAATTCTATTGGCCCCCAAATAGGTTGCCCCTATTCCCTCCATTGTTCTCTATGGTGGGAAAACAAGTTATTTTTTTCCCACCATAGAGAACAATGGAGGAATAGGGGCAACCTGTTTAGGGGCCCATAGAATTGGACCCCTGGTCCAATGTTCTTGAAACTTGGTGGGTATCTTGGGGAGAGGCTCCATCAGCTACCCTGTGAGTTTGGAGCCTCTCCCTCAAACCCCTCCTCCAGCCCCCAAAATATACCCTATGTTTTCACCATTGACTTCAATGGCCCATAGGATATAATGGAGCTGAAATTGACATTCAACTGCCTGAAAGACTACCCCGGACGCCGGCTGGGGGCGGGGCTTGGCTCCTGAGCTCCCGGAGCTGCGCTCCGGTGCGCTCCCCCCCCCCAAAAGACCCCCTAATTCAGTTGTTTATGCTAGTAGTTTTCCAGTAGGTTAATCTCTATCATATTGCCATAATGACTTGCATTATTACACTGTAACCAGCCACCTAGTCACCCTATCTTGAAGATCTGTTTTGCTAGTCCACCAAGTTGCATGTCATTCTTCAAGAGCCCTGAAGCAAAGGTCTCACAGCAATGCAGATTACAACACAAGTGTAAAACCACAGAGTAGGAACACAAATGTAAATCTGAACTTTCTATTTGGTAACCCAAAAAACTAGGAAGTGCCACCCTCTCCTAGCCAAGAGGAAACCTGGGTAGTCAGCTTTTTTCTTCAGAACTACTCCAGATTGAAACCTTAAGGGCTGTTTCAACCTTTCCGAGTTCAATATGCATTATAGCTGACAAAGATTTCTATGAAACTCAGAAACTATCACACTTCTTAATCATGTTTATTTTAAGAAAGGCTGCTGTATCACCAATCGGGGCTTCTCCAAAGGGTTTTTCTCCCCTTGTATGCTTTGCACTATTGATCAAGGCAGTTGCTGCGGAACACACACAAACGCACCTTTCGTTTGTGTCACTTGTTTCAGTCTGACAGTATCAGAAAGAAAATGGCAGGGGCTGATAGCTCGGTGTTTCTGAAAATTGGAAACATGTTGTAGAAAATACAGCATGAAATCCTGGTGTCTCAGTGGCTGCATGACCCAGGGTGGGAAAGAACCCTTTGAAGAGGGTCCAAATCAGCCCCATGTCTGAAAAGAACCTTCCACTCTCGTAATTAGAAGCCTCCTTCGTAAATAAAGCACAAATGGATGTTACTCCGCTCACAAGAGATAACTATTCTCCTCTTAGAATGCAGCAAAGACAGGACGAGGGAAAATAACCCTGAGCGGGAGCCTTTACTTAAGTAGGGAAACCAATTTTGTTAACTTCAAGCTGGTTGCTTTGCAAAACAAAGAAGTGTCACAGGCAGGATCCCCTGAAGTGCCTGAGATGCCAACACTAAAATTACGGTAATCTTGTCTTGAGTTTGATATTGGCTTGCGAAGAAAATCCCTTCTGGATGACAGCTTTGGCAGATCAATGACATAATAATTTGTAGTGAGTTACATCCCTGGTCCAAAGGAAAAAAAAAATGAATGTCTGTGTAACAGGTAATAAGATTAAGCATGAGCACAGGGACTTCCTTAAAACAAAAAACTATCGAAATGTCACCCTGACGTGTCAGGAGAAATTCAGGGAGTGTAGATTTACAGTGGATTTTATGTCAAAAAGCAGCTTTTAAATTTAAACTGCTTGAGGATTAATAAGGTCTGGAACAACAAGTTGCGACTATATCCATATACTTTATATACTGACAGATTTTTAAAGCTGACAGTAATGCCTCCAGGCTAAGGTGGGGGAACTCTCTGCAGGAAAAAGAAAAAGAAAGCCTAAATCATACTTGTTAAAGGAGTTTATAAATCAGCTAACCAGCATAGCTGAGCTGAAGGGTTCTGCTGCGCTAGAGCTACATCCTGTCCAAAAACTCTGATCCTCCACGTCGTGAGGCAGGCCGGCCGGATTATTTAAGCATGTGGTGGTTGTTCATAATGACCCTCCTCTCAATCTATTTTGCCTGTTTTATATACGTGAGAGCTAAGGTTGCCAGGTCCCTCCCGGCAACCAGTGGGGGATGGGGGGGACTGACCAGGAGCAGGAGGGAGGCCCAGCTGATGTTGCAGCGACATGTCTGTGTCACTTCACAGAATCGTAGAATCGTAAAGCTGGAAGGGTCATCTAGTCCAACCCCCTCCACAATGCAGGAAATTCACAAATACCTCCCCCTCCATACCCCAGTGACCCCTGTTCCACGCCCAGAAGATGACAAAAAAACCCTCCAGAATCCCTGGCCAAGCTGGCCTGGAGAAAAATTGCATCCTTACCTCAAAGTGGCAATCAGCATTTCCCTGGGACCTGTCAGAAAGGGCCACAAGAACTAAGCACTGAGGCAACCCTTCCTGCCCTCCCTCTCATGGTCTGCCTAAGTACACCCAATCAGCATTGCTGTCAGATGGCCATCTAGCCTCTGTGTGAAAACCTCCAAAGGAGAGCCCACCACCTCCTGAGGAAGCCTGTTCCACAGAAGAACCACTCTAATTGTCAGGAAGTTCTTCCTAATGTTTAGCCTAAAGCTCTTCTGATTTAATTTCAACCCATTAGTTCTAGTCCGACCTTCTGGGGCCTTCTTTCAATGTGACCTAGAAGTGACATCATCACACAGCGATGTCGGGGCAACACTATAGTATTTGGGCAAAACCTCTATGGTAAATTCAGCTTCAACCATAGAGTTTTTGCCCAAACACCAGAGTGCTGCCCCAACATTACATGATGATGTCACTTTTGGGTCACATCAGAAGTGACATAGACCCCTCACTGCAAAGTTGGCTGGGCTTCACTCTTTTTCGGGGTAAGTCCCCCCCCCCCACTGGCCAGTTGATCAGCAGTGAGGCAGTGGAGCTTGGCAGCAGGGACCCCCACTTCCACCAGGGGGTCCGGCAACCCTAATGAGAGCAGCAACAAAGGAAGAAACACATACATAATGGGAAAGAAATTATATAGCAGAAGTAAAACAGGCTAGAACAAAAGGAACAAGCAGAAAAGTGGGTGTGATAGAGTGGCTAGAGTATCAGACTAGGATCTGGGAGACCCTGATTTGAATCCCCACTCTGTCATGGAGGCTTGCTGGGTGACCTTGGGCCAGTCACACTGTTATAGCCTAGCCTACAACATAGGGTTGTTGTGAGGATAAAATGGAGGAGAGAAGAATGATTTAAGCTGCTTTGGGTCCCCATTGGGGAGAAAGGCAGGGTGGAAATAAATAACAGACTGGTGGCTGGATTGGGACATTTTTAGCATGGGGTGAGTTGGTGAGATGAGACAATACCTGGGTTCCCAGCCTGCTTGCCACCTTCTCCTTACCCACTGCTGGGCTCCTCTTTCTGACCCATTGCTAGACAGGACTCCCATGCTTCCCCCTCCCACAATGCACTGCTGCAAAGCAGCTGCTTGAGGCCAACCTCAAGTGGACAGGTAAAGTGGAGAGATGTGAGGTTTGGCCTGTGAGTGGTTGCAGCACTTGAGCATGGCTAGAGGAGGGGGGAGTTCCCCTACCAAAGCCTTCCCTCAGTGCAGCTGGCAGCATCCCTAGCAGGGCCAGCTCACCAGCTAGGTGAGCTAGGTGCTTGCCTAGGGCACGCTGGCCCACAGGGGTGCCAAACTGCGCCCCATCACCCCACGAAAAGCCCCCCGGCACCACCGCCAGCTGCTGCCTCCTCACCAGTGCTGCCAGCGAAGAGTGCCCCAGCGGGGTTCAGGAGGCAGAAACAGCCCACCCTCCCCCCTCGAGGGAAGAGGAGGCGGGGCGGCCACCACTGCTAGCAAAGAGTGCCCCGGCGGGACACAGGAGGTGGCAGCGAAACTTGCCCGCCCTCCCCCTCCCCCCTCGGGGGGAAGAGGAGGCGGGGATGGCCACCGCTGCCAGTGAAGAGCGCCCCAGCAGGATGCAGGAGGTGGCAGTGGAGCTTGCCCACCCTCACTCTCCCCCCTTGGGGGGGAGAGAGGCGGTGCGGCGGCTGGCGTTGCCAGTGAAGAGTGCCCCGGTAGGGTGCAGGAGGCGATGGTGGAGCTTGCCCCCCGCTAGCAAAAAGGTCTGCAGGCCCCACCGGGAGGTTAGCATCTGCACCTGCCTAGGGCGCAGAACCACCTCGAGCCGGCCCTGATCCCTAGTATGGACATCTTCCTTTCATCCTTTCCCAATAAGTCATCTTTGGTTCCTATTTCATATTTCCTTTAAAAAAAATGAGGAAGACACTTCACCACTGCTCCTACTTGTATGCCTGCACTGTCAGAAACCCAGGATATGTGGGAGTTGTATGCCGCAAACAAGCCAAAGTTTCCTGAGTTTGTGTGCTGAGATGGAAGTCTCCAATCTAACTCCAATTTGCCACAACTCTCAAATTTATTTATGTGATTTATATCCCGCCCACCCTCACAACTGCTGGAGACTTCACAAACTGAGGGCTGTTTCTTCTTTGTCTTTAAGTATCCAGGATGCTTGCTTCTGGGTAAGAAATCCAGGTAGTGGGAAAGAAGCAAGCCTTAACTCGTTAAGGTACCTACATCAAGATGTTATGACAAACTGAAATTAGATCTTCAACCTTGGAATGCCGCACAAGAGAAGAAAAGAGAGGAAAGGACCAAAGGACTGTCTGTGCCCAGTAATTAATCAGGTTTATGCAAACGCTACTCAGCACATGTAGTCAAAAGATGGAAAGTTTATGAGACAAAGAAGGATACGAGCCTTGCAGGTCTCGATATGATCAGTTCTCCTACCCCCTGGCTCAAAACCCCATTTTCTATATTGTAAAGAAACACAGAGCAAGGAGGCCTTTGGCCACATACAGAGTTCAAAGGCATTCCCTCACCACTGGATCACTAGCTACATACAACCTGCCCAAACCACATTAGGCATTGTTCGTTTCATAAAGGAGACTTTCAGGATTCCCAACACTTTTCCTTTCAGGCAGTAACATTTTTCAGCAGTTCTGGTAACAAAATGATTGACAGTATGTACAGAGTGTCGTTAATTTACTATTACTGGTGCACTCCTATGCATCTTAAACAGAAGCGAGTCCTTCCATATTTAATAGGACTCATTCTCAAACAACTGAGGACGGGATTGCATGCTGTAGGAGATGTGGTTTTCTTTTCACTAGGAAGCTGACATTAGGAGAAGGGAAGCTCCAGAGCTTCTTCTACAGTACATATTATGTTCAGCAACAGAATTACTGAAGGAGTTCCCTTCCATCATCCCTCTTCTCCAGCTTTTCAGAGTCAGGGGCAAAGGCTGAAGAACGCTGTTTTTCACCTCCCACAAACAGAGAAGCCTCCCTCTTCATTCTGCAGCATAAGAGTTCCCTGTGAGACTGATACCTGTGTGAATCCTCTTCTCTAGGCTTTTGTATCGTACTGACATAAAATGGCTGCCTTCTGTCTTAGAAGGGGTAGGGCTCATTGTCTTGAGTGAAACAGGCATGTTTACTTAAACAAACATACAAACAAACAAGATGCATTTTACTATATAGGGCTGATTCTGAAGGTGTGTGTGTGGGCACATATGCACACATGTGTGGAGACGTTAAAGAAGCAGTATCCTAGCAGCCATGGGATTTCTCCACCTGAGAGTGTCCCTGATTTGTCATTTTTTTCCACCCCTCCCTCCTCTCTGGGAAAGAAGAAAGACTGACAGGCCTGATCAATGGGTGGTTTAAAGGGAAAGGAACCTCTCTGCAAGGAGGAACACTTGCAGTGTTCAAACAAAGATAAAACAGAGGCAGGCTGCCTGCCAGTCACCCCTTGGACTGTCTGGTGAGGGCCGTAAAAAGGCAAGAGGGGCAGCCTGAGTTGGTGGGGCAGTGCCCCATTTGCCCTAATGGACCAGCCACGACTGAGTTCATTCCCACCATGAACAAACTCTGGTTTGTTTGTGATGTCTGCACTGAACCCATGCCAAATCTCTTTTCCGCAGCGTCACTGCCTCCTGTGAAAACTAGATGGAGCAATGATGTTGTTGAATAGACCTGCCACACAGACTTTGCCAAAGAGTTGGCAGGGTTTCAGCGCTACTGAGTCAAGCATAGCTGCATAGTCCCCAGGCAGCTATGTGAGAAAAGGCTCTTGAGAAGCTGAACAAGCTCTTCGTGGATTTGAGCAAACTGCACCCAAAGCTAGCATTTTCCTTTGGATCACAAATATCCTACCTCTCCCATGCCCATCCACCCAAAAAAGATTAAATGGCAGTTCTGGTAAGAACACAGACAACCAGAACACGAAAATCACAGGACATGATTTCACTGCACGGTGTTGCTTTCATAAGACTGCCTTGCTATATAAAAATGGAAGGTCACCTTGTTGTGTGAATCAGCCTTTAAAGTGCACTAGCTACTTCACAAGTGAAATGTCACAAGCTATGACATTACGCCAATACTACAGAGACATTTTAATGACATTACAAGCAGACATTACATTTAAAGGCATGGCAAGGAATTGACTGTTTACCACCCTGTGGCGATTTGCACAAGGCAAATGAAACCTTGGTGGGATCTGAGCTTTTGCCGCATTGGAAGTGCATCATGTTGACATGATCGAGGTTTATAAGATTATGAATGGGATTGAGCAGGTTGAGAAAGAAGTACTTTTCTCCCTTTCTCACAATACAAGAACTCGTGGGCACTCCATGAAACTGCTGAGCAGTCGGGTTAGAACAGATAAAAGGAAATACTTCTTCACCCAAAGAGTGATTAACATATGGAATTCACTGCCACAGGAGGTGGTGGCAGCTGCAAGCATGGACAGTTTCAAGAGGGAATTAGATAAACCTATGGAGCAGAAGTCCATCAGTGGCTACTAGCCACAGGGTATAGATGGGAACTCTCAGTCTGGGGCAGGTGATGCACTCTATTCTTGGTGCTGGAGGGGGCAGCAGTGGGAGGGCTTCTGGTGCCCTGGCCCCACTGCTGGACCTCCTGATGGCTCCTGGTATATTTTGGCCGCTGTGTGACAGAGTGTTGGACTAGATGGGCCATTGGCCTGATTCAACATTGGCTTCTCTTGTGTTCTTATGTTTTTGCAGTCTCCCATTGATCACATGAAACCGTTTTCAACTTAGTCAGACAACTGAGTCAGTACTATCCACTGTAACTGGCAACTGTTCATAGTACCCTGACCTGCTTGACTGGAGGTGCTGAGAAGTTAACCTAGGATCTTCTGCTTGTAAAGTAAATTCATTACCACTGGACCCTTCTATGACCGATCGGTTGTGAATACATGGTTGTGAATATGTGGTAAAAAAAAAAATCTGACCACTACACGGAAGAGAACTTGTACCCTAGTGGTGGAACAACAGGCTGCTATCTCATTAAATAGTCATCTGTAGTCACCCAGTCTTTACCATTTGTGAGAGACAGGGATCCTCAGCAGTGTTCCTGTTCAGATCTTTGAAACCAGTTGTTTAAGGATATGGCTAGCTAATTCATTTGAAATTCCTGACAGACCTGGATTAATTAATTAATCATAATTCTGTTAAAAAAATTGGGAAGGACCAGAGACAGAATGGGTTAGTGGGGTTGTGGTTAAGAACAGCAAACTCTAATCTGGAGAACAGGGTTTGATTCTTCACTCCTCCACATTAGGCCTGATGGGTGACCTTTGGCCTTTCACAGTTCTCTCAGAACTCTCTCAGTCCCACCTACCTCACAAGGTGCCTGTTATGGGGAGAAGAAGGGAAGGACATGTAAGCCGCTTTGAGACTACTTAAGGCAGAGAAAAGCAGGGTATAAAAACTTCTTCCTCCTCCTCCTCCTCCTCCTCCTCCTTTTGATGGACCATAAAGCTGGATACTTTCCCCCCCTCAGCTGAGATGTTGCAAGGCATGTTTTTAAAAAGCAAATTAGCATTACTTACCCTGGAATGTTCTTCTAGGAAGTTAGCCAGATGTTTGTTGCTACAGGAGGCTGGAATTCTGGCCTTAGGAAAGAAGGGAAGATAATTATCTGTTTTAAAGCAGTAGTTCTTACTGATTCGCAGTCTCGTCTCTGCTGTTTTCAGACTGGCGGCAGGCCAGCATGTATGATTCTGTCTCTAATTTCTATCTGACTTCAGACAAATTAATATTCACACCTATTTCTTGAAAACTCAGCTAACCAAAGAATGGTTTTCATCTTTTTCTCCCTCACTTAAACAATGGCAAGAAAAAGGAATTCCTGCCTTCATATTCAACCCATATGCAGAAATCAGAAGTAAGCCATGGCACATTCTTAAAAGAATTGGGGGTTAGGAAGCCCCATCTCCCACCTGGTTCTACTATATTTCACTAACTGGCCCAAGTTTAAATGAAACTGATGAAAAAAACTTTGACCCGAAGCCCTGGAGAGCCACTGCCAGTTGGAATAGATGGTACTGGCCCTGAAAACCAATGGTCTGATTTAGTATAGCTTCATGAAGCCTTAGGGGCTGCGGTGGCTCAGAGGTTAAGTGTCACAACTGAGCCAGTGGGGCAAGGCAGAGAGCGAGAGTTCAAAGTCCAGTCCGAGGGTCAAAGCCGGAAAGAGCAGGATACCAGAGCGTCAAAGTCCCAATACACAAAACAAACGCGTAGTCAAAGTGTTACTGAAGGTCTGAGTTCAGTTCGCCGAGAGTCAGAGTCGAGGTGCAGAGCCAGAGGTTGAGAGCCAGAAGAACGCCAAAACACGGACCGGAGTCAGGAACCAGGAAGTCAACCGATGCCAGGAACCGGGAGATGAAGGATCCGAGGTGCAAAGCCTTTGGCCCGAAAGGACTAGTTGCCAGCACGAATTGGGGATTCCAGAGAGCCTCCTTAAAAGCCTGACTTGTTCGTTAGCTAATTATCAGCTGTTCCCAGAGTCCTGGTTCCTGTCAGTACTCTGGACTGAGAGAACGTCGGCCACTCATGCATGCCTCCTTGCGTCATGTTGTCAAGTCCCGGCATCTTAGATCTCTCAGTCTAGTCACAGCTGGAGGAGGATCAGGAGGCATGGTGCTTGTGCTTGGCTCGCAGAGTGGCTCCAGGTGTGAATTCTCATGTTAACTGGTGCTCATCCTCTGCAGGACTTAGGCTGGTTCCTTCCAAGGGTGCAAGGAGCTCACTCTCAGGCTTTAAAAGTGCAGAATCCCCAGGATCAGGGTCCAGAGAATTGGGCTGCACGGTGGGCATGACATTAAGAAGCTGAGCTGCAGACCAGACAGTTCAAGATCCTAGTGCTGCGTGACGGAGTGAGCTCTTGTCTCCGGCTCCAGCCAACCTAGCAGTTCAAAAGCAAGTTATTGCAAGTAGATAAATAGGTACCACTTCAATGGAAAGGTAACAGCGTTCCGTGTGCCTCGGCGTTCAGTCATTCTGGTCACATGACCACAGAAATGACTTCGGACAGCTCTGGCTCTTCAGCTTGGAAATGGAGATGAGCACCGCCCCCTAGAGTCGGATTCAACTGGCTTTCAAGCAAGGGAAACCTTTACCTTTACCTTTTTACATGTAGCCTTAGTGGGATTGCCCAAATGTTGGCAATCTCTTGGGGAAATAAGTACCCACACTAAAGGTTTGGGGGAGTTTGGCTAGTTATACAGTTCAGCTGTTATTAAATAAACCCTGATTTATCCCAGTTATGAGCCTCACTTTTCCATTTTGGGGTTGAGGGAAGCAAAAACTCATAACCAACTTACAGTTGACTTTTATTTAGGTTTGAATACTTTTTTAATGTTGGGAAATGAGTGGATTTCACCATATTTGCAAGAATCCATCTCTGGAATATAACACCTTCAGCATACTGATTTTTGGAGCCAAAAAGACGGTATATAATGTTTTTTTCCCCAAAGACTAGAAAAAGAAAACATTTATAATTAGTTAAAATACAGCTAAAATATGGCTAATTCTTTTGAGGTCTCTAAATCAGGAAATTAATTCCAGTTTGGATGAAATGTTATGGAAACAGTTCACTTATTTTTGGACCTCATGGCATGTTAACAGTAGAAAGAAAATCTTGTTAAAACAACAGAGTTCAGATCTTCAGCTAATGTTCATCACGATATCTCCAGTGATGCTCTGTAAATCTAAATGCTACCAGTGACTCACACTAAAAATGTGACCCCTTATTGCAACATCTGTTGCTGTGAGCACCTGTAAAGATACATTAAACAGCCATAAAAATGATTAATACTTGACTATTTTTCTTCTAAACCTGTATGACAACTGGGGCTATTCAAGCATGGTTTGTGAATGTTTCCTATGTAACCAAGAATAAAGGAATGCTTTCCTTTGCATGTACAAGTTGATTGAGTTAATTAATTTGTGGGTGGGGTAGCAATAGTTGAAATTACAAGTACGTCTTATTTTGAAGGTGTCCAGGGCTTTTGTGTTGGACTTCTGAAGATCTGTACAGCCCAACAAATGTAAAGAAACTACTTTTTCCCCTTTCTGCTTTAAACGTTAACATACAAAGAGCTGCTCCCATTCCCAGAATATGTCACAAATATATATATTATCTTGAATACCTTGTACACTATGCTTCCTTGTCTAGTTAATCCACACAATGTTTGTGTAAAATGCTAAGGGAGTCATGAGAGGATTGTTGAAAATACTTCAAGAGGGGCAGCAATACAGCTCTCTGTGCTAATCTTGTGCTAATTACCCACCATAGATTTGAAGAGGAGGAGAGGAGGAGAGGAGGAGGAGGAGGAGATTGGCTTTATACCCCATAAGTCTCAGAGTGGCTTACAGTCTCCTTTCCCTTCCCCTCCCCACAACAAACACCCTGTGAGGTTGGTGGAGCTAAGAGAGCTCTCTTGAGAATTGCTCATGAGAGAACAGCTCTGAGAAAACTTGTGCCTGACCCAAGGCCACACCAGCAGCTGCGTGTGGATCAGTGGGGAATTGAAACTGGTTCTCCCAGATTAGATTCTGCACCCCTAACCGCTACAGCAAACTGACCAATGCATAAAATGGACACAACTGCAATATCTTCTAGTCTGACTCCTTTAAGTCATTACAACTATGCCTCAATGTTGTAACTCTCCATAAAGCTAGAAACTGCATCTCGGTAACGTTCTCAAGAAGTGAGTAGTGGCTCACGAAAGCTCTTACCCTACCACAAATTTTATTAGTCTGTAAGGCGTTACTGGACTCTTGCTCTGTTCTACATCATGGCAACAGTTCTTTTCTGTTCAGCAGCCAGAGGCTAAGTTTTTAAATCCACCCCCCCAAATTATATTTACCATAATTGATTATCTTGACTTGGGAGAATTAAGTCTAAGTCACGCAGCTGGTGTGCTTCTGCTTTAATCAAGTGCCAACATCCAGGGCCATCCACCTTGGCAAGGTTAGACAAGATGTATGTTGGCATTTGATTCTGGAGAAAAGCTTATGAGCTCCACTGCATCTCTGGCATTGCTAGCGCTACATATTTCCGTCCCAGCACCTTCACTGTTCAATAAAAGTGGTGTGAGTAAGAATGTTTTAACTACATGACCTCCAACCTACAAAGTGAGACAATTTTGTTTCCTTGAGGAAAGGCCACAAGTGCACCTCCTGGATGGCAAATGTGGTGCTATACTGCTGATCCAACAAGCAAGAAGGGGGGCGGGAGTATGGGAGCTCCCTAGTATCAGGCCATAGATAATCGTGCCACAGTTTCATGCAATGTACACTGAACCAATATGCTAGTGACTCGGAGTCCAATCAGACAGGTCTTTAGATCTGTGCGAGGCACGACTGCCTCACGGATCTAAAGGTAATGTCCAGACACAAACATCTGGGAAACGTCCCTCTTCCGCGGGCATCCTGTTTTGCTGTGCTTCAGAACCGTACTTAAAAGATACCACTTTAAATCTGGGGGGTTTAGTTACCTGTGGGACAACTGTAGACTTTCATCCATCTGATCATTCCACCAGCGTGCAATCCTCCCGTCGGGGTGACATCAGACCATCCCAAGCAGGCACCATTTTAAAAAAACTCTACACATGCGTGGTTCAACAAAGACTCGCTGTCACGTCTATGCGCATGCACAAAACCTTTTTTTAAAAAAAACACTGCACGCCTCCTTCAACAACGATGCACTGTGATACCTATGCACATGTGCAAAGAGGTTTTTTAAAAAAACAAACAAACACCATGCATGCCTCCTTCAGTGGACGCCGTCTAGACAAAGTAAGGCGATTTCCCTGGGGGGTGTCTGGTTGTGTGATGATTGATTAAAAAGACTGGGATCAAATTTGAGCTGGCATAATGGCGGGATTAGCTGCCCATCTGAACACACCCTCTGAGCTTCAGATATGCACCTCTGCAGTTAGGGGTGTAATGTCTCCAATATATTGGTGACCATGAGATCTGTACTACTTTGAATAAGCTACCAGAGGCAATGATCTTCATGCTGGATCAGTGTCTGGATTCCATGGTCAAGTGGCTTGAGACAGAGATGACACTGGTTAGGAAGACTGTGAATGCGGCTGAGGGGATTGTTCTCACCCTGAAAGACATGCAGCTGAATTTGGCTCTCTCTCGCTCTCTTTCTCTCTCTCTCTCTCGACCTCAGGAGTACTATTAGATTCTGCAGTCCTGCAAGATCAGGAAAATGCACTGAGAAAGAGTGCATGCTATTAGATGTGTTTGGTTTGGAACCTGTCTCCCTTCTTTCATTCCACAGGCTTGGCCATACTGATCCATGTTTTTGTGAACTCCAAGGACGACCACCTAGGGGGCCAGTGGTGGAGGGACATCAAGCAGTCCTTTGTCATCCCTATCCACCTATATCGTCAGGGTTTGCCCCAATATACACCCCCAGTCCCAGTGGGTGGCCAATGAGGAGCCTGCACCATCCTTCCCCCGTCCATTGAAGAGTGGGGCAAGCAAGGTGGGACTGGCCCTTTTCCTCCTTGCCTCCCCTGATGGAGGGTCAAGCAGGGACAGCAGCAGTCACACTACAGTGCAGTGGGGGTGGAAATGCACCATCTTCCCACGAGTTGGGAGAGGAGGACACGAAGACATCCTGCTCTGCCTTGCCACCAGGGGACAAGGAGGGCAGATGCCAGCTTCCTGCCTCCTTGCAACCTAGGGGTGGGTAAAGAGGGCAGAAAGCATCCACACCCCACTGTGCCTGGCCACTGTTGGACAAGGAGAGCACACACCATCTTTCTGCCTCTCCGAAACTTGGTGGTATCCATAATCCATGGGCCATCCCGGGTAACCTTGAGGCTCTATTGCGATGGGAAGCTGCCCTTCAGGTCTACCCAGAAGTTAAAACTGGTGCAAAACAGGACAGCATGACTGCTGGTTAGAGCATGCTGATGAGAGCATATGACTCTCATATCGGAACTAGGGTTGCCAGGTCCCGTCCCCCCCGGCCACCAGCAGAGGATGGGGGGATAAGGTTGCCAGATCCAGGTTGGGAAACTCCTAGAGCTTTGAGAATGGAGCCCGGGGAGGACAGGGACCTCAGCAGGGTACAATGCTATACAGTCCACCCTCGAAGCATCTACTTTCTCCAGGGGAACTGATCTCTGTAGTCTGGAGATGAGCTGTAATTCTGGGGGATTCCTGGAGGCTGGCATCCCTAAGGAACAGCTTCTTTGATTAGACTTCCAGGCTCAATGGATGGGATGGTCAGCCACTGCTCGGTTCCTCCCATTCTTAAGTAATGGCCCTGGCTTTATGGATTGCCCTCCCTGAGATCCTGTTAGCCTCCTTCTGGAAAAAATGCCAAGCTGCCCTTTTCAGGTGACCACTTGGCAGATAACTAATGTGTGTGGTATTGACTAAGGGAGACATAGTTGGTCTGTTAATCGACTGCATAATTTTTAATTTTGTTTCCTGCTGGTCAGGACTTTGAAAGCCAACTGGAGCCACCATGGCTGGTGAGAAAGGGAGGGCATAAATATTAATGATTTATCAAAACAATTGGTTCATTAATAAATTAGCATTATGTATTATATGCATAGCATACATATAAATTAATTACACTGTACCTACAAAATGCCATTCAAATTGTGTACATAAACCCAAGTATGTGTACAATACAAACAAATGTACAGGATCAACAGCAGACAGCTGATACCATTGACAAAATATATAAATAAATATAAAAAGATATAATATAGGGAATTCACTCCTATTGGCAACCCTCTATGCTTTATGTACTATGTTTCTTTCCCTCAAAGCACCAACCTTCTGGGAATGGGGAGGGGTAAACTGAGTTTAGGCCAAAAATCCCTAGCCTCTTCCCACCCAGCTTGGCTTCGGCCATGAGCAGCAAAACAATGTGGTTATTCCTACTAGAAGACTAATGCCAAATAACTGCATTAGCGCAGAGTGCCTCTGCCTATATCACATGAGAGTCCACCTCAAACCCACGAAACAGAAATGTGATAGGAAAAACAGAATTACCAATTGGGGTGGTGGTCTATGGCATGAATATTCACTAACATCTCTGGTGGGACGTTATCTATCATGTACATATCACAAGTGCTGTTCTGCCCCCTTTCTGCCTCTCAGTTACCTCTGCAGAAAATGGAGATGTTAAGACTGCACAAAGAAGTAGAAACTGAAAGCAGAGTGCAACTGCAAATATTATGTCACCAACAGAAAAAATGACCAGATCTGGCCTAGTCAGTTCAGGCCCCAAATCAGGAGGAAGTCTCACTCAATTTAGCTACCCTTCAGACGTCAATGAAGCATATTTGGCTCTGTTGTTGTTCAGTCGCACAGTGAAGTCCAAGTCCTCGTGACCCCGTGGACTGCATCACACCAGGCCCTCCTGTCTTCCACTTTTGATTAATTATGTTCTGGGTGCAGACTAATAACAGCCAGACAACTGCCTTCAGTAATATCTGAGGCTAAGCTAGTGACCTTCGGGGTAAGATAAAGGTTCCCTTGCTCGAAAGCCAGTCGAATCCGACTCTAGGGTTGCGGTGCTCATCTCCGTTTCAAAGCCGAAGAGCCAGCGCTGTCCAAAGATGTTTCCATGGTCATGTGGTCAGCATGACTAAACACCAAGGCGCACGGAATGCTGTTACCTTCCCACCGAAGTGGTACCTATTTATCTACTTGCAATTTCTTGCTTTCGAACTGCTAGGTTGGCAGGAGCTGGAACTAGAGACAGGAGCTCACTCCGTCATGCGGCACCCAGGTCTTGAACTGCTGAACTACTGACCTTCCACAGCCTGCAGTTCAGTGTCTTAACCACTTGAGCCACCACAGCTCCAACCTTCGGGGTAAGAACAGATATATACAACACTCTATTTTCCCCTGTGAAATAGTGTAGTGTAGTTGTACCACCCCTCTGATAGTGACTATGCCACCACTGAAGGTTGGGCTCAGAATGGCATTTGGTAATTGCTCAAGAAACAGAGCAGGATACAAGAAATGGAAGCCAGCAAATTAAAAGAGTTGTTCAGGGTATGATAAAAAAATAATAATTGCAGGAAACAACCCAGAGGGCTTTTGGATCTGATTAACCTCGACTCTAGTTTTCATCTTTCATCGAGCCATTCATCTATTAATCCTAGTAATCAATGCATTAATGCTTTGTGTTTTGAAACATCAGACCTAGTACAGCTGTGAAGCTATTGGAAACTAGCTTGCCAATTTGCTTCAATTCTCTCCTCCCTTCCCTGAAGTCAGTTTCCCTCTCCAGGGTTAATTATGGTTTTATGACACATGCCCACCAATAAAGCCCAAGCTCAAACCAAACCCGCAATTCCCAGGAGCTGAAACGATGTTTGAAGTGGGTCTTGCAACCATGGTTTTGAAAATCCCTGGTTGGCCATTGACTTCCAGAAGGCCAGAAGAGGACAGTCTTTTAAAAGGTATTCTTATTTATGAAACACAGATTTGGTCATTGCTGCGCAGACATGAATATGACTTATTTTTAGCAGTCACATTTATTTGGGTGCTGTACTGTTGTTCTGCTCTAGTTTGACTGAATCACGACAGCAAAAACAAAAACAAAACAAAACAATGAAAGAAGAGAAGTCAAACTTTTCTGGAACAGGCTCTGCAAAAGAATCAGATATTCACGATATTCAAAAAGATAAATGCCAAATTGGACACTCAAGATGGATGGACCAGAGCTGTGTGGGCAAAACATGGACCACTTGGGAGGGTGACACTTCTTGCCCACTTTGTGCCTGACATGATTTCTCAGCTCCTCTTAAAGTGTTATTACGGTAGAAGTAGCCTTTAGTACTACAGATATTTTTACCTTGAGTAAAACTTTTGAAGTGTCTGTTCAATTCACATTCACAGTATAAACCACTGCTTCATGCAAAAACATGTCAAAGCTACCAACAACAACAATACCTCATTGTTCAGCTTTATATTGGGAAAGGTATGTGCTATGGTGCCTCCCAAGGACAGTTCCCTGCCCATACTAGGCAACTAGTTGGATAAGCCAGTAACAGTTTACCTTGGCCACAAAGGACCACATGTTCACAGTGTTGCAACTGGGGATTTTCTTCCCTCTACCTTCAATGCCAACCAAAAAACCACCTACACAAGACCTACTTCCAACACAATGCTTCTCAATCCTATATTGGGAAAATAAAATGAGGCAACTATGACTGGGGGCGGGAAGTGGCAGATATTCCAAAACTAAAATGCACATTGCCGTACAGACAGGAAATCATTTCCTAACTGTGTGATATTCCCACAACAAACTTAAATGTCAAAGAAAACAAAAACAAAAAAAGGCAACTCTGCCCAAGCCGGTTACATTTGCTCCAGTTATCATGATATGGCATTGACTAAGTTATACTGGCTGCCTTTCATCTCCTGGAATTAGGTTCACTGTTAAATAAACAATAGCTGGAGATATGGGACATTCTATAGTAGCTAATATGTAGGGCTGTTTCACTGTACAAGCAACCCAAAGTGGCAGTTTGGTGCTCCACGACAATGGGTGAGGCAGAGATCTATTGTCACCACCCACACTTTGCTGCCCTGCTAGCTGGGCTCAAGGCAAGCTGAGCTCAAGGCAAGCCCCAGTAATGTCATCTTCCCCCTGAGTCCCAAGCACTGCTGAAATGGGAGGTATGCCCCCCCCCCCCGTCACTTCCCCAGCCTGTCCTTCCACAGCCAGGGAGTGAGGTGAGCTCCAACAACGCTGACAGCACTGCTGAGGCTGACTTCCTCCTTGCCATGTATGAGGCGGTGAATGGTATACGTGATACCACTCACTTCCCCAACCCATGCCACCCAGAACTTGCTTGGGGTGGCAAAATATGTCGATCTAACCCAGCAAATAAAGACATAGCTGGCATTTCTAAAATAACAAAAAGAAAGGGATGGGTGAACTATCCACTACCTTCCTCCAGTTTGCCTCACAGGTAGCTCGAATGTTCTTCAAGAATGCTTTGAACATAAGAGAATACAATCATAGAGTTGGAAGGGACCTCCAGTGTCATCTAGTCCAACCAGGGCCAGCTCACCCACTAGGCAAACTAGACTTTCGCCAAGGGTAGGCCTCAAAGGAGGGTGGCGAACTGCCCTGCCATTCTCCCCGCCCCCCCATGCCAAAAGCCCATGCCCAGCCCAAAGCTGCTGCTCACAAAACTCATGTCGTGCGGTGCCGGGGCGCCCATGCTGTTCTGCGCCATGCGCCCAGCACAAGCACCGCCAAATAGGGCACTCCTGTCCACCCCATCTTGCGCTTGGCATGCCCATTGCTGATTCCCTTCCCTCACAGTTGCAGCAGCCCGCCCCAGCCAGCCTCTAGCCAGCCCACAGGGAAGGTAAGTGCTGCTGCTGAGCTTTCATTGCAGGGGGGGGAGGGGAGGGGATTCACTGCCCATCACCACCCTCTGAGCCAGCCAGCAGCACTGCCCCCTCTTTCCCAGAGACCAGTGACTCTTACGGCAGCAGAAATTCTCTGCCGCTGTGGCGCTATATAAGCCCGGGCGGACTCAAGTCACCTTAGTCACCAGTGCGGGTGGCAGAAAAGCTGCGCTCTTCCCTGCCGCTCTGCATTTAAACGTGTGTCTGGACTGCGGTCAGTGCCTCTTTCCTCATTTGTGAGCCTTTCTTTCACCTTGTCCTGCCCAGGATGCCTCCCAATCTCACCGGTTACTCCCCCACCACTGCATTTTGTCTTGTCTCCTTTGTAGCTTTTGTCACAGCGTTAAATTCCCAATCGCATCATAACTGCTGGAGTTTAGCTTTGGAACAGTGGAAGTAATTTTTTGTTACTGTTGTCTCTGGGCATGTACAGAGTTGCTCTCTAAGACTCAGTTAAGGCCAGACCCATACAGAAAATCTGGAAGCAGGGATTTCAGGGCATCTTAGATCACTGGGCAGTTTTAAACTCTGGTACTTAGGAGTTTAGTTTTTAAAAGTGTAAGAACAGTAAGGATGAGAAACATGGGGACACAATTTATTACTTTCAGCATTCCACAATTAAGGATATATCAATCTCCAATTCTGACATATTTATTTCCTTCACTGTTTTTCCCCCATTATTGAACCCAAACAAATGTTAACTAAGCTTATTATTCTTGTTTGATCCTTGTATCTGTTTAAGATCTTCATTATGCTGTAAGATAATTTACTGCTCACCCTCTATCTGTATGTATGGACTGGTAATTTCCATTCCATTCTAATTGGTCCTTCCTGGCAACTCATCCCCCTTCTTTTATATAATGGTTAAGGAAATTCTGTTTCACTGTATCTGAAGAAGTGTGCTTTGCACATGTTCAGGCTCTTGAAAAGCATGGATTGGAGAAATATAGAACTGCAGTGAGGGGGGTGCCACAAGAAAGCCTTGCCTGGGGGGGCGGGTGCACCACAAGCTAGCCTCGCCTAGTGCACAAAAAACCCTTGGGCCAGCCCTGAGTCCAACCCCTGCTTTTGTTGTTGTATAGTCGCACAGTTGAGTCCGACTCTTTGAGACCCCGTGGACCACATCATGCCAGGCCCTCCTGTCTTCCGTCATGTTGCACAATGTACCACGTCGTGCTTCCCCCTGCACAATGCAGGAAATTCACAAATACCTTCCTCCCACACCCCCAGTGACTCCTGTTCCATGCCCAGAAGATTACAAAAATCCTCCAGGATCCCCAACCAAACTGGCCTGGAGAAAAATTATTTCCTGACCCCAAAGTGGTGATCAGCATTTCCCAGGGCGTGCAAGATAGAACCACAAGAACTAAGCACTGATGCAACCCTTCCTGCTAATTAAATCCAGACCAATCGAATCCAACTCTAGTTGGGCCACTTATCATTCTTTCAACCGTAATGATGCCCATGCATTACTGTCTGCTAATATCAGTAACTCCAATTGAGAAAGGACTTACTTTTCTTCCCCTTCATTTACTAGCGTCTTTTGAAGCTTTCTTGATCATCATAGGCTGTAAGTT
The DNA here is from genome assembly GCA_029375565.1 of Gekko gecko. Lineage (NCBI taxonomy): Eukaryota > Metazoa > Chordata > Lepidosauria > Squamata > Gekkonidae > Gekko > Gekko gecko. Next base: position 161,380,124 of record JAPDNY010000004.1, on the reverse strand, counting down.
AGATGATGAGATGCCAGCATTATAAGGCAGTGCAATTAGGTTTATTGAACTTCCTCAGGTGGCTCGGTGGGAATGGGGCAGGCCTCACTGGCACTGATATAAACTTGGGCTGCAAGTGCACTTGAAGGATCGCAGCTGTGAAGATGTGAGGCCCACATGGGCTACATAAGTAGAAATCTGCCAGATCAGTTCACAGGAGTTGGCAATAGACCAGGAAGTCAGTGACAGGTCGGCTTCGTTTCTTCAGATCTTGAGAAGTCAGAAACCAGTTCTTCTTGCCAAGTATCATATTTTTACTTCGAATGATGATGTACATTTACTTCAGAATACTAGATGATGGGAGGGGGGGAGCACTGCATACCTCACTGCCTGTGGCTCTTTCTTCAACTTCAAAGTTTTGCTTTATACTGTCAAACAGCATTTTTCTTGTAAAACTTAATCTTGGTTTAATTTAACAGTGACACCTGCTGCCACAAATATCTCCCCCTGTTGAGGGAATATTGAAGACTACCCAAGTATTATACATTCGTTAATGGTTAAAAATTCACAATGTCCTCAACGCTTTTCCTCATCAAGATCACTATGTTCCCTCCAGCTGCCACAACTCAGATCTAGAGGACAGAACATGGGAATTTATCACCCTGATGCATTTTCCTCAAACCTGGACTGATGCCTGGTGAACAATGCTTACTGGAAAGAAATGGAGTTATTTTAGGAACTGTGTGGGAATATGAACCTAACCTGTCCACTCTGGTCACCTTCAGAGATCCAGCTTCAGGTCTCCGAGTCATCTGAGGTGAAACATGAGGTAACCCAAGAAAAGGGCCATCTTGGTTGTGGCACTAAAACTTTGGAACTCCCACCCAGGAGTTGTCTTCTGCTAGTAGGTAAAGACTTCTTTTTCATCTCATTTGGCATACCCCCAATCACTGTTCCCTCTAAGCTGAGCTAGTGTGAGCTAGCTCATAGTTTTTTAGGCTCTGGCTCACACGTTTTTGTCTTAGCTCAGGAAGGATGGCTCCAGAGCAAACTAATTTAGTAAAGGTAAAGGTTCCCTTGCTCGAAAGACAGTCGAATCCGACTCTAGAGTTGCGGTGCTCATCTCCGTTTCAAAGCTGAAGAGCTAGCGCTGTCTGAAGACGTTTCCATGGTCATGTGGCTGGCATGACTAAACACCAAGGCGCACGGAACACTGTTACCTTCCTACCGAAGTGGTACCTATTTATCTACTTGCAATTTCTTGCTTTCAAACTGCTAGGTTGGCAGGAGCTGGAACTAGAGACGGGTGCTCACTCCATCATGCGGCATTCGTGTCTTGAACTGCTGAACTACTGACCTTCCACAGCCTGCAGTTCAGCGTCTGCTCTCAGGACTCCACAGCTTAGAGGGAACATTGCCCCCAATAACTGCTATTAGCCCTCCTCCCTGGTTTTGGTGTTGTGTCTTTCCATGTTTATATATTTTTATTGAACTGTTTTCTTTTTTTAAAATTTTAAATGCTATTTTAATGTTCAAATGTTTTCATGTTCACTGCCTTGGGGACCCCATTTGGGTGGAAAGGTCACATAAAATGTGTTAAATAAAGAAATTAATAAATAAACAGGTCCCATTGTGAGCTATGCTTTGACTCACACTGAGCTTTTACAATTTTTCCTTTCATGGGTTTTGTCTCTTGCCATGCCAGAACAAACCTTCAGATATTTCCTTGCTTGGTTGTTGGGAGAGTTTAGTGCCCAGTTACTGTTTAGCTACCAGGTACCTTCTCAGCCTCTCATTGCACAGGGTTCCTGTGAGTTTAAAATGGACAGCCCATTGTTTCTTGCAAGAACCATGAGTTACAGAAAATTCACAAAGTTCCACTACTATTCACACATGCCAGCATTTGATCCAATCAGCCAAAGGTAAGAAAGTGGCTTCAAAATGCGTTTGGTGAAGGCACCAAATTTAGAAGGAAAGGTCTGCAAATGAACTCACCCAGTTTGGATGCGACACGTTGATCCCAACACCTCCTGAACTCTGGGCCTGGCTCACGACTGATCATTCTTGAGCCAGCCTTCCTTGAAGTCAGACAGCATTCCCTGCCACTGGTTCCTCTTTTTTCTTAAAGCATCTCCCTTTTCCAGGCTACATTTATAGGATCGTTTCAAGGAATCAACTCATAAATGCCAGATCTTAAGAGGCAAACTTTGGCCTGTAGAGAAGAATCGATGTGCTGTTGCTAAAATAAGATACAGCCCTATTGTTGTTTTGGAGTCAAGATGCTTCTGCAAGAAGAAAGGGTATATAAATAATCAGAGGAATATTATAGGCTCTAGGTCTTCCTTTACGAAATCTCTGTAAAAATAAGGCAACGAGAGTTATGGCGGCTTAGAGACCAGGGCTGCCTTCCTAAACCCACACATGATACCAAAAAATCCCACTGAACTCAATGGGACTTACCTCCAAGTGGATATACTTAGGATTGGGACTGTAACTAGCACATAAGCTTTTGGTAAGCAAGAGCTGACTGCATCAGATGCAAATCTGCATACCCACACAAAAGACAGAACATCTGGAGGGTTTTACAGATGAAAATTAAAGAAAATTGCTTCATACAGTAAAAAGCGATCTAGACAGCTAAAGAATTTTACTGCAGTTTGATTCTCAACCTATCACAGACAGAGAGAAATGATGGTGTTGCCTGGCTTTAGTTAAGTTTTTCGACTCATTCAGCATTCTCACAGAATGTCTAACAATGGTAATGATTCATGGACGAACTCAGTGAGTCAGAACATAGTTTTTGATCTCTGAGGAATTAACGCCTATACAGCTGTTTTTCTTTGGATACCTCACAACAACTTGTAATACCCATTGTGCGTGTTCCAAATAACATTGTGGTGATAAAACGTTTTACAAGTTAAAAGTACTCTGCTCTGGGGTAACTCCTTCGATATAAGGAAGTGATACGAGGGTTTGTGTAGTTATTTATATAAAAGGCTTTTATCTCTTCGCTCTGCTTAAATGGGACCAAGAGCAGCAAACTATAAAACTCAAAATAGAAACAATGTCATTAAGACCATCAAAAGACCAACCAAAACCAGACAACAGTCCAAGTTAGCATCATCCTATCAAAATGTTCTTCTACAAAGTTCTGCCTTAGAATTTTTCCTAAAACACAAGGGAAAGCACCGTCATTACAACGTTGGGAAGGTGGCTCCCCAGACTCAGGGCTACTGCAGAGAAAACTCATACAGAGACAGAACAAAGTGCTCTGCAGGAAGGGACCCGGTGTTGGTTCCAGACAGGTTTTTCACAAAGTCTTGGCCAATTCCTCTATTTTAATCCCAGTGGAGAAGGAATGTTCCGTCAAGTCGCAACTGACTTATGGCAGTCCTATAGGGGGTTCAAGGCAAGAGATATTCAGAGGTAGTTGCCATTGCTTGCCTGTGTAGCAACCAGAGATTTCCTTGGTGGTCTCCCATCCAAGGTCTAACCAGGACCAGACCTGCTTAGCTTCCAAGTTCTGAAGCCCATAGGCAGAAAAATTTTGGTGGGGGGGGCATGGAGGGGTCATGTGCCTATGTCACTTCTGACATCACGTGCTTATATCACAAAATCTCTCTATATAGTAATCCTGTTTTGGAATGGCCACATTCCATGCACTCCCTCAGCCATTGGGCCATCAGCCACCATTCAAGAGTACTCGCGCGCCATTGGCTGGGTGCTGGGTCTGCTCTTCTTCCCCACCCACTCCCCCTTCAGCGACTGTACCCTGTCAGAATTACTGGCACATGGCTTTCTCTCTTGACAAAGACGCTTCTCCTGCTTTCCTCCCGTGTGGGACTAACTGTTCCCTCAGTGGTTGTTGGTAGGTGTTACGAAATGGCAGTTACCTGTGTTTGTAAGATGGCTGTGGTTCTTTGTTTAAAATGTTTCCCCATACGGTTTAATTGAGCTGTAATTCCAGACAGGGATCTGCAGTAGAGGGCTGGAAACCACTCAGAATTACAACTGATCTCCAGGAGGGAGGGGGGAGGAGATGCAGAACTGAAATCAGAGGGACAGATAATGGCAGGTTGATGCCTGGCTGGGAAGGAGATAGGGTTGCCAACTCCAGGTTGGGAAATTCATGGAGATTTGAGGGGTGGAGCCTGGAGAGGGTGAGGTTTGAAGAGAGGTGGGACCTCAGACAGGTACAATGCCACAGACTCCATGGGTATTAATTGTTGCCAATCTCCAGTGAGGACTGGAGATCACTGAAAATTACAACTGCTCTTCAGGTTGCAGAGATCAGTTCCTCTGGAGAAAATAGTGGACTCGGTGTCATTATACCCTGCTGAGGTCGCCACAGCACATTGACGCTGAGTGCCCAAGGCCTTGGTACTCTCCCAGAGCCTCTTTCTAGAGTTTGTTGTATTTATTTCCATAATGGACCTTATTCCTAGTAATAAAATAAAAATAAATAAAATTGAAGGGCAACGAGAAGAGCTGGAAAAGAGCCACTCCCACCCCCAGTGTCGGACCACTCCTTCCAACAGAAACTGCCAGGCACATGAGTGGGACACCAAGAACGTGATTGCTGGGATGGGTTTCCTTCCTTCGAGGGATGCCTCTTCCCCCTCGCCTGCCCCACCTGCCTGCCTGCCTCTTGCTGATGCAGCTGCTGGAAGGAAGGTGGAGCTCCAGCTCCTTATCAGATCCTGCACCCAGCTGAACTGAGCAGCCCACTGGAGCTCAGCCACCTGACCGGGCTGTCTCTCTGTCTCCTACTCTCTTCAGCTGCCTTGGCCCAAAAGCCTTCCCAGGCAGGGTCAGCTAGGCCGCTGCTGCTGCTGCTGCTGCAGAAAGAGGCACTGTGGGGCCGGCGATGCCCAGGAGGAAAGGGCTGTCCACCTTGGCCATGGGGAGGCAAAGAGAGCTTGCCTGTCTGCCTGCTGGCCTTTTCAATATCCCACACACAGAGAGAGACACAGAGATGCCTGTGCAGACAGGAGACAATGGCCCTCTCTGTACCTGCACAATCAGGTGACAATGGCCCTCCTGTGCAGCCAGCCTCCTACCTCGTCCCTGCTCCACTTTAGAGAGCTGAACACTGGCAAAGCAGCTGGGCTGCAAACAGAGAGACAGCAGCTCATGCGGGCTGGAGAGGGGTGGGGAGGGGAGAGGAAGGACCAGAAGGGATGTGCAGTGAGGAGTCAGGGCACATTTGTGAGGGAGTGTTTCCCCAATTGCCCTCCATTACTATGGGCCTGGATGAGATCAGGCTAGCCAGGTAAATCAATGTTCCCTCAGGCCATCCAGGTAAGTCAATGTTCCCTCTAAGGTTCACAGTGTTGTGAGCAAAAATTCTACATCATGAGTGAAAAAAAACTAGTAGCATTAAAGTTGTGAGCAAGTCTACTTTTGACTATTGCCTAAATTAGTTTTTTTTAGATTATTTCTATAACTTCGTAAAAATCTCAGAATGAATTCTTTTAAACTATATTTAAATTATATTTTAAGAATAAGTCAAACTTTATAAGAGAAAACAGAATCAAGTCAAATTTCATGTTGTCCTCTATGAGGGGTAGACCAGGCCTCCAGAGAACAGGTCTACCCTCCCCCCCTTCCACTATATTGGTAGACCTGGCCTCTGGAGAAAGGGTCTACCCTCCCCTTTCCACTGTATTGGTAGACCTGGCCTCCAGAGAACAGGTTTATCCACTGTTTTTCACTATATTGGTAGACCTGGGCTCAGACTGTCGCCCTGCACTGAGCCTGAGAAAACACACCAGCATTTGGTGGTAGGGGGGAGTCTCTTGAAGTCTATTTTGCGGCTATCTTTAGGCTTCGCTCCTGCAGAGTGCAGGGGGTTGGACTAGATGACCTGCAAGGTCCCTTGCAACTCTAACATTCTATGATTCTATGCTTAAATGTTATCAACTTGCCCAAACTACTTATTTATTAAAATATTCATATCCCACTTTTCCTGTGACTCAAGGCAGCTTACAGAGCATACTGAAAAGCATAATGGGTGTGCAAAAAAAATTATCAATTTTTCCAGTGTCATTATAGCCTTTAGGGACCATTATAGTCAATGGGCCCCATAGGCTATAATGGAGAATCAATCCAGGGGAATTTGGGGCTCGGTGTGTGCGTGTTTTTTTGAGGTAGAGGCACCAAATTTGCAGCATAGCTGCTAGTGCCTCTTCTAAAAAAAAATGGCCACATTTCAAAAAGATTGGACCAGGGGGCCCAATTCTATGGGTCCCAGAAGGAGGTGTCCCCATCCACCATTGTTTCCAATGCCTTAGTGTGTGCAGAAGGTTAAAATCCCTGAGCTGGAGCTAAAATTTTGTGCTTCAGCACCCCCTAGCGCAGCTTAGATGGAATTCTGGCTACAATCCTAGCACTACAAGGCTTTTGTCCATGCAGGTCCCACGATCCCAAGCAGAGCCTTTTTGTGTGGTCAAAGTCAGACGTACTTTTGGTGAAAAACATACAAACAAAAAAAAGTTGGATCCATGCACCTGCTTGAAGGAATGTAGGTGCTCTAAAGGCCTATATGGGGAGAGACAATCCTTAGGGTATATAGGGCCAGTGGGCAGAGGGGCTTTAAAGGTAACAAAATCAGCAAATTGATTTAAACCTGGAAACAAACTGGCAGCTTAATGTAAGTATGGCCAACTAATGTGATAATTATTCCCAGTAAAGTAAGCAGTCTGCCTTTATTTTGAATCAACTGATACATTTCTGAGTCATCTTCAAGGGCAGCCCAACATACAGTGTATTACAGTAGTTATACCTTGAGGGTACTGTACCATGAGTGTAAGTGAGCTGAATTGAAGATGGAAGCTAACTTTCATGTCAAATTCAATTATTTTTTTAAAAAAGGGGGAGGGGAGATAAAAATCCACTTCCAGTGCCCATATTCACTTGCTTTTCCAAGAGATGTGATGGATCCAGTAGAACTCCCAAACTCTTTACCGAGTCTATTAAGGAAAGCTTTGCCCCATCTGCAGTGGGCAGTATAATTCCTTCTGTTCTCTCAGATTCAGTTGCCGCAATGCAGACCCAAGTGAGAAGACATTTTCACACACGACTTTCAAAAACCCATTTGAATTCCTCTCATTCTGACTACAATACATGAGTGCCTCAAGGACAGAAAGCTGCTTTCATCTTCTTTTTTGCTTATTTTAAAAAGTATCCTGCCTTTCTTTCCAAATTGAGCACTAATTTAAGAATCCAAAGTACATTCCAGCCATTTGAGCTTCTGTGTTTTCCTTACAAACAAAAAAGGGACTTTAGATTGAGTAAACCCCATATTATAAGGCTTCAGTTCCATTCCTACATACTCTGGAGTAAGTCTGATTACATTCAGAAGGCCTTATTGTTCTGTGAATATATATAGTGTGGTAAAATTCTCCCTACAGGAAACTTTACTTTTTCCAAACAGTTACAAATTGAGAAGCCACTGTGTAGCAAGCAACCATTTTACCTGGGAGTGAAATTTACCTGCCTGGATTTCTTTCACTACCCTTATTCCTCCATCCCATCATTTCTCCACTACCACCACCAGAGGCCAGGACGGAGTTGCTGCTTAAATCATGTTGAACAGTTGTTCCTAAACCTTTTCAGGCCACTGCCTCCTTTGTTCCATAAACTTAACCTCAGTGTCCGCAATGGATGAGAATAACACTAAAATTCAACAATAACAATTAATTGCACATTTATTCAAACTCTAACTAAAACTTTTCCCTTTAATTTATTCAACAAATTGATTAACTTGGTCCAGTTACCAAGTTTTCAAAGTCTGATAGTCATTCAGCAAGAATCTTAGACACCACATTTAGTAACTACTGCACTGTTTTATAGATTCTTCATGTGATGAACAAGCTTGATGAAGTGATACCAGTGTCCCAATGTCTGGTTTAAAATCACTTAGCAGGAGTCCTAAACCACCATGTTTAGGAACCCAGAGTCAGTTTCTTTGCTTGTGCACTAAAACCACATTCCACCAAATATGGGGGGGGGGTTTTTGAGTATTTTTCAGGAACTCATTGTACAAAACTACTACATATTTAAAAGTTTTATAAAAAAAACCATTCTTCCATAGAATAATGCTTGACTGAGAATATGTGTTTCTATGTCTGAAAATACCAAAAATTAAAAAAATTAAAAATCAATTGATAGTGGAAAATACACTGAAATCTTTGACAGAAGTAAATTGTATGCATAAAAGGTCCTAGAAGACTGAAAGATCCTGGAAAAGGTCCTTGATGATTTAAAATATAATTAAAAGAATGACTTGAACTTAAAGGAATAGCAAAGATTATTTTAATTTATTGCCTCTTTTTAATATTTTTTCTTTCATTTTATTACTGCAGTTCTGAACAAATGTGTTACATTTTCTTTGTAAAAGTTTGTCTATTTTTTTGCTAAAAATATACCACTCCCCCTAATATTTATATTTATTTACTATAATTGTTCCTCTTACTATTCAAACTATTTATTATTTTGTCGAAGGCTTTCACGGCCAGAGTTCATTAGTTGCTGTAGATTTTCTAGGTTGTGTGGCCATGGTCTTGGCATTGTAGGAACTGACATTTCACCAGTAGCTGTGACTGGCATTTCTGTGTTATACCTCTGAGGATGCCAGTCCCAGCTACTGGCGAAACGTCAGGTCCTACAATGCCAAGACCACGACCACACAACCCAGAAAATCTACAGCAACTAATATTTACTATTTGTATAATTTATACCCTAATTTTCCCCATACCCACGTTTTCTCTCTATCCCCTAATTTTTTCCCCTTAAAAAACTTTTTTTTCTTATTGAAAAATTATTGAGAAATTTTTAATTCGTATATAACTTAGAAATATTAATATTGGGCAGGCTGCGACAGAAATAGCATTTATATTGCTAAAAATGGATTCCATAACCATCAGGTTCAGTAACAGAGAACATAGGGAAATAGATACCACACTCAATATATGCAGGGACAACAGTGTCTCCAAAGGCAGTACACTGATCTGACTAGAGCTCTGGTGGCATACTTACTAATTTTTCAATAGTTTCCACCAGATTTCAGCTCTATGCAGGAACTTGGAGTGCAATTTGACAGCATGGTGCCTTAGCCTGGTCAATAATATAAGTGGGCAATGTGGTTGAAGGGGCCTACTCCCAGAGCCCTGTCACCCCTCCTGTTCCTCCCCAAGTAATCCACCATCCCTAAGGGACTGGTATCACCCACTTCAGGAACAGCTGATGTAGAACTTAATCTCCTTGGGTGCCCTGTTTTTAGTGGCCTCAAAACAGGCTGCCGTTTTGCATTTGAAGCATACATTACCCTGAAGACCATTACTCCAATGACCACAGTCAAAAATTAGATGACTGCACCATTTTCTCTCCAATGCTGTACAGGTTATGAAGGGTACTTGTGGCCTTCCAACTGAAGTGAGAACCCCACAGGTCAGCTTGCCTTGAGAACCCCACAGGTCAGCTGTGACATGATGGCAAAAAAAAAGGCATCTGATATTCGTATGGCTTGTCCTAGAAAACAGTGCTTATAATTTATGGCATTTGTATTACAGAAAGAATAATGTGCCATCGAGTCACAAGCAACTCATGGCCAGCCAGTCCAAAAACTACATGCCACCTTTTGGCTTTTAAGAAGTGCCTTCTAAATTTGGTTCATTATATTACAACACCTCTTAACGCTAGCAATAGTTATCCCAGGGAATATTTAATGGTTCCCTTTAAGGGTGAGGATCTCGAGAGGTACAGTTGATCACGCAGGGATGAGGAAACTGCCCACGTTCCATCTTTCTTGTAACTCTTTTGAAAAGGGACTCTGAACTGCATTCTGGGCACTGGAGCAATGGTGACACAGCAAGGAGCGGTGTCGACTCCCTCTCACCTGGCTGCTGACTTCTAACATTACCAAGCAGCATGCAGTCACACTGCGATGGCTGCTGTCCTGCAAAGGATAATATCAAAAAGGACAAAATATTTGCGGCTGACCTTCCCCTAGACTTAATCTGTGAGGGCAGAAGTCAGATGGCAGGGAAATTGATGGCGCCATTATTACAACGAGTTTTTCAACATACCTCTCTGTAAGGACGAATTGTCATTCAGGGGAATGCTTCCTTCCCGTCATCTTCTAAAGGTAAATTGTTCTCAACCAGCCCAGGCTAGTATTTGGATGAGAGACCTCCAGAGAATACCAGGGTTGTGATACAGAGCCTTGATTGATAACCAGTCCTGGATATGGAGAAGAGTGGAAAAGGACACAAACATTCCTTAATAGCATTTATTAGCAACAAATCCATAATAATCAGCCTTTGAAAGTGACCTACCAGTATCCATCTAATCCTGGAGGAAATCAGGACAGACATTGTTAAGTGCTCTTTCTATCAGGCAAAAATGACACGGGATTGAATCCACCCAAACCTGCTGCTTGACGACCTGCATATATTTCAGTGGAGCTAGCTGGAGGGCCCAAGACTATTGTATCCATTGTGATTTGCATATTGTAATGCCTAATTAGTTTAGTAGCAATTAAAGGATTTCACAACCAAGCTGCAGAAAGCTCAGCTAGACAAAGGGGGGGGGGGGAGAGTGAATTGAAATTTACAATGTATAGAACCAAAATCTCCGCTGGAATGTGAATGAAGCTATTGATTAAAAACCAAGGCTGTCCAATTTTCGACACTGTGAATGGAACACATCTGAGGGAGAGCTGCACATATTACAGATGAAAATGCTACAGATGTGGAGGCATTACAAAAGGGATGAAGCCACATTCTCCACACCTGTTCTGAAGCACACGCATGCATGCACGCATGTACACTGTTTGAGCCATTCATTTCAAAAACTTCCCATTTGTGAATGTATTTAGTTTCCAGCTTTAATTTTGCACCGATAAGCACACTCTGAAGAAAGCTTGTAAAAAACACTTCAAAAGAAAAACGACCAAAAAACCCCCAGCACTTTTTTCCAGAAAATGGCTTCCAGTGCCATCTTGCTCACAATTCTAACAATTTATCATTTCCCATTTACTTCTCCTCTGAGGATTAGTGACAATAATGCCTATAACAGGCCTTATGGAACCTATTCAAGCTTTGAGGAGTTTTTTCTTTTACATCTTAACCAAATCACTAATCAACATAACAGAGTACAATAATTTCAGACACCAACCACTCTTACAAGTAACACTTAAATCAAATGAAAAAGCTACATAGACTAGAACATACATTTGATTTATCATGGTACTTGTTGCCTCCTCTATACTGCATTAACAATGTTCAGAAGTGACACGTTCCCGGCTAAGAAGCACTCAGCATCACTTTTGAAAACACTCGGCACATTGAAATATTTATTATCACATGTTACCAACGATATCAACTAGAGCTGACCATGTCAGTGAGGTGTTGGAGACCAGAAAGAGTTTGTGATGTGACTGCAGGCCTTCAAGGAGTCCTTTCTTGCTGAACCCATTTTTCATATCTGGGGGAGAGGTACTGTGGCCTCCCATCTCTCCAGTGTCTTCTCTTTTCTTCCAAGTATTTATGTGATAATATGAATTTGATCAGAGCAGTGAGCCAGCAGAGAAGGGCTTACTAGGTAGGTTACAGGGAATAACCTAGGCCAACAACACTCGGCATTACTGAAGGGGGAGGCAAACTTGTCACCCCCAACGCCCACTGCTCCTCCAACCAGTGGGAGTAAAATAATGTAAACAAATTGCAGTCAGGCAATGATGTCACTTCCAGGGAAAACCCAGAAGTGATGTCAGTCCACTTTAGGAATGACTGAAAACTCCAAGGTTTTACCACAGTTTTCATGTTTAGTGATAGTACACCATCATCCAGTCCCCCCCGCCATGTCCCCATCCCCTTGGACTCCTGCTGTGCCTCAGGAGGCACGGAGACACCAAACTTCTGAAAATTTTGAAACCATGAGGGGAAACAAGGGGCTTTCTTTTCCTGGGGTGGGGCTCATTTGAGAAAAAGGTCATGCAATTGTATGCCATTACTTCTCTATCATACCTAAACCTCTTTTGCATTTTAACAACATAAAAGGCATATTTTACAACTTGGCTAGCATAAAAATCATATTAATTGACATGTTTATGAGTTTAGAAGTAGCCACACCTTAGTTTTCTAGAAGCAAAACTGTAAATACACCTAAAACCAAAGCAAGAGAAAGCTGCAAGCTGCTGCACCCTATGCTTTTTTAGCTCATTTCATTCATTTCCAAAGTTAAAAAAACCCCTATTTCATAGCTATTTTTTCCCCAGTGATCCCTAAAAAAAACAATTTTCCCATGCTGCCCTTTTTGAATTAATGAAACCTTGCATTAAAAGCCTTCCACACAGTCTGAAGTTCATTGGGTGACCTTGGGCCAGTCACTGAGAGAACCATGCACACTTGGTGCTGATTGGGAGGAACAGCAGGATAAAAATGTATTTGGCAGGTGCTAGATAAGCAGGATATCAAACAGTGAATGTCAAAAGTATACAGTCCACTATTTCATTGTGTATGTCAGTACTTAGCAGATATTATAGTGCACGTTCTCATTTAATTGGAAAGCTATGGTATCTTTGCGTATAAAACTGGTGGTGGACAGTGCCATCAAGTCACAGCTGATGTATGGAGACCCACATAGGGTTTTCAAGGCAAAAGATGAACAGAAGTGGTTTGCCATTCCTTCCTTCATGGCCTCCCATCTAAGTACTAACCAGGGGCTGACCCTGCTTAGTTTCCAAGAGCTGATGTACAGCTAGCCTGGGCCATCCATGTCAGGATACATACAGGACTAGAGTAGAAGAGGAAGAGTTGGTGTTATGTATTGAGACTAAACCATGCCTCAAAGTGTACCAGGAATGGGTCGAGCTTTCTACTTTAGAGCAATAGCTCGCCAGGATCCTGGAGCTAACCAATAGATAAGTAGTGTAATGTAAATAGCCTATCACTGGGAGTGGGGGGGTGTTGGGTGTGATGCTTGCATACTTTATAAGCAGGGCTCCAGCCTTGCTAGTTGTCCTTGTAATTTGCTGAAATTACTTAATAAACTAGAGCTGATCACTCCAATGCATCCAGAACCCAGTATTTAACAGTTGGTTTCTATACCTCACTTTCCTTTCCCCAAGGGGTCTCAAAGTGGCTTATAATCGCCTTCCCTTCCTCTCCCCACAACAGTCACCTTGTGAGGTAGGTGGAGCTGAGAGAACTCTGAGAGAATCAAACCCAGTTCTCCAGATTACATTCTGCTGTCTTTAACCACTGCACCACGGTGTCTCTCAATCAAACAGTCGGTTTTCTGGGAGTTGTAGTAGAAGAGGAAAGGGAGCAGGAAAAGTTGGAAAATGCTTGGGCCTAGACTGAAGTCCTTTTCATATGGGTTGAAACCATGCAGGGCAGGCTGAACACAGGAAAGAAACCTGTGGACTCACAGCTAATAATGGGTTGGGAGAAAAGACAATGGGGGAAATCCTGCTTCTCTTCCATGGGTTTCACTACAGTTTTCATCAATGTGAAAAGAACTAGAGCTATAGAGCTTGCAGCACAAGCTGTGGTTTTGTGAATTAACCCTGCTGGAGTCCAAGCTGTGCTCCAGTTACCAGAATTGACCTTGGAATTCTGAATTCTTTTGCTTCTGACACTACCTTGCACCTTTCTTGGAAGGCCATTTGGTGATCTTCCAGTTGCACTCACTGCTTTAATCCAGAAATTTTGGACCTATCTGACAGGCAACTAAAGATATTTTCTGTACAAAGAAAATATGCAGACCTTATCTGCTGGCATTCATCAGAAAGGAAACATATATTCCATTTCCCTTCTCCCCCACCATTAGAAAAGATAAATGTGAGTGTATCACTTACTACACTAAAAGAAAGTGTTAATACAAGAAGCGTAGCTAAATAATGGTGAACGACTGTTGTGGCATACCACTGTTGTGAGGAAGCTAACTGTTATATGTGAATTTTGAAATATGGCAGATCAAATAATAAAAGAAGAGTTGGTAGAGAAAACAGTTTTGCCTCGCATTTAGAATCAGACACTTTCCCCCGGAAAAGCCACCACCATTGCATCCAAATGGAGACAGATATGACAGCACCAAATATAATGAGCTTGGATAAAGGAGGCACAGTTGAAGTTGGAGATCCTCTCTGGAAAGGTCCCACATCAACAAAGGGAATGCAAATTAAATTCCAAAGCCTCAGAAAACTCAAAGCACAGCATTTTGCAAGATATACAAGACATCTTGCAAAGGCAATTTACAAACAATGAAAAAAGATGGGATGTTTTGCTAACGAATCTTGTAGCTGAAAGCCCAGGCAACAAGTATACGTAATTTCACCTGCATCCTTCTCATCATCTTCAGACAACCAGCTCCACACTATTATTTGTGGAAACAGGAATGTGTATATTTGCCTCCTTCCAACCCGGAGCCTATCTGCTTTTGTGGAGAAACTCAGGAAGGGAAGGTAAAGAAGGAGTCAACTTTTGCGGAGACACTCAGGGAGGGAAGGGAAAGAAAGGCATTTAAACGCCCCTCCTTCCCTCCCTGAGTGTCACTGCTTTTGTGTAGGGAATCAGTGAGGGAAGGGAAATGGAGGCACAGCCAGTTTAAATGACTTTCTTTCCCTCCCCAAAATAAGGGAGGGAAAGAAAGGCATTTAAGTTGTTTGCGCCTCTATTTCTCTTCCCTCCCTGATTGTCTCGGCACAAGCGGAGAGACTGAGGGAGGGAAGGGGGTGTGCAAGTCGGGGACGGAAAGAAAGGCATTTAAACATTCTGCCCCTGTCTGTCCCTTTCCTTCCTGAGTGTCTCCACTTTTGCAGAGGGACTCAGGGAGGGAAGGGAAATGGAGGCATGGCCAGTTTAAATGCCTTTCTTTACCTCCCTCCCTTTCCCTTAAATGCCTTCCATTTCCCTTCCCTCCTTGAGACCATCCGCTAAAGCGGAGACACTCAGGGAGGGAAGGGGGGGGCCTTTAAATGCCTTTCTTTCCCTCCTCGAAATTGGGAGGGGAAAGAAAGGCATTTAAGCTGGTTGCGCCTCCATTTCTCTTCCCTCCTTGATTGTCTCGGCAAAAGTGGAGAGACTGAGGGAGGGAAGGGGGCGTGTAAGTTGGGGAGGGAAAGAAAGGCATTTAAACTTTCCGCCCCTGTCTTTCCCTTCCCTCTCTGAGTGTCTCCGCTTTTGTGGGAAAACCCTGGTATATAAGGGAAAGTCTGCTAAAGAAGGGCATTTCCATTTGGGAACAAAAGACATTTAAATAAGGGATTTAATACATATATTTTATGTAAGCCGCCCTGAGCCTGCCTTGGTGGGGAGGGAAGGGGTATAAATTGAATAAATGAATAAATAAATTAAACATGACGCCTCAGTCTCTCCCTTCTTCTGTTTCCTCCCTCAATTTTTACACTTTGCTTCCTGCCTGCCCTTCTTCATTTATCCTGCACAAATACCGATAAGTTATTTATCCTGTATTTTTTTTTAATTTGGCGTAGTCAAATTCCTTTCCCTAGTCACTTCCACTCTTTTAGAAACCGAACGGAGCACGTATGACCTGAAGTTTGGAATTTATATGCATGGACTTTCTGGTAGATTATGTATCCTAATTATCCACTATTGTTATAGGTGATCTTTATCCATGAAGAGCAAGAGACATTTCAGGTGTGGTGCAATTTTGCTTTGCACTATGTATTTCTCCCGTTCACCTTCTCCTTCCCTTTTCTTTCTCTGTTGTTTTTTTCCTGGTTCATCATAGCATCATGCTGCATTCACATACCTACTGGAGCTTTCCCAGATTTTCACTGACCTTTCTTAAACTTGCTTTGCTCCCAAATTTTTGGAAAGATAGAAGTAAAGACTGTGCTGTTGCTGTGTGGGTGGGCAAATTTGGATTTTCCTGCCCATATGGCAGCCATTTCCCCAAACACTGTCCCTATGGTGTCAGTTTCCTCTCCTTGACACTGGAGGTTTTTATTTAAAAAGAACAAATTAGAACTAGAATATTGTTAAATTGATGTACTGTTGTAGTGATACTGTATAACAGATTCTCTGAATTTCCTTCCTTCCTTCCTTCCTTCCAGTAGTAAGAGCCAGTTTGTTGTAGTGGTTAGGAGCACAGACTCTAATTTGGGAGAACCAGATTTGATTCCCCACTCCTCCACATGCAGCTGCTGGGTGACCTTGGGTAAGCCACAGTTCTCTCGGAGCTGTTCTCTCAAGAACAGTTCACTCAGAACTCTCAGCCCCACCTGTCTCACAGGGCGTTTGTTATGGGGAGGGGAAGGGAAAGGAAATTGTAAGCCACTCTGAGACTTCAAGTGAAGGGTGGGGTATAAATTCAGCCTCTTCTTCTCTAACTCTCTAGCCCTTTACTTTGGAGATATATAAAGGGAAAGGCATTATCTGCAACATGAGGAGTCAGAAACTTGCTTTATGTTAAAAAAAAAAAAGATCAAGCTGGGAATTCAGAGAACCTGTTACACCAATTGTTATAGTTACATCAGTATATTGATAATCTAGTGCTGATTTTAATTGAATTAATTAAAAACAATAATCACATATTTAAGTAGTTAACAAGTTAGGTTATGTGTATCACTTGAGTATCTAGATGGTAGGTAAAGTACAAGTTTCCTATGAATAGTAATAAGCTAGTATATTATAATGTAAACACTAGAGAGAATAAATGATTTTTAATTAAATATTAAAGGTCTATAAATATTGCAGCAATAAAATCCTTTTACTATCAATTTAATGGGTCGAAGAGTTTAGAGTTGTGATTTTTGGGGAGGAATAATATTGTGTGTTGACATATAATCTAGAACAGGGTACCATTTCTCAGTGAAATCTGAGTGTCTGGCAAAGAGTTCATATTGTAACAATTGATCAGTTATCTTTCCCATCACATAAATATTTTGTATTTTATCAAACCACAGAGATAATGTTGGAAGTGAATTGGTTTTCCATTTTGAAGCAATGGCAGCTTCTGCTGCTACTATTAATGTTGAAATCAAGTCTTTCCTAATTTTAGGAACAGAGGGATCAGGCCAAAAAATTCAGGCCTAAATGGGACATTGTAGCCTGTTACCTGGTATATTTTGCCTAAAAGCCAAATCCAAAACTCATGGATGAGTCTGCATTGCCACCAACAGCAGTTTGGAGTAGGTGACTGTTTCACATGGAATATTTTTTTGTGGAGTAAGGTACCTGTTGTGTCCTGGGATCAGAGGGCTGAGCTGGCGAAATACAGCCAAGCTTCGCTCTCTGAGAACAATAGGGACTAGGTTCCTGAGCTCGCCAGTAGTGAACCAATGGCAGCATTGGCGGGCGATTCAAACCCGCCAATAGGAATATAGGGCCGTCCCCCCTAACTGTATATAGTTGGCCTCCGGCCGTTACTGTGTGTTCTTGTCTTATGTGAAGTACGAATAAACGCGTCTTCTCTTATGTCGTCGTCCGAGTCATGAGGCCCGAAACCCAGTACTTTACAGTGGCGACGAAGGTGGGATTCCAACGCCTTCCGTGACTCCATGAACGACGAAACGGACACCGCCGAGCAACGCATCGCTGACCCCGAGAGCAGCACCGCACCGCTCGCCGAGCCTCGCATCGCTGACCCCGAGAGCAGCACCGCACCGCTCGCCCCGGCGCACGCCGTTCCCGACAGAACCATGGCCGCTTCCCACGTAACACTGGAGCACTTCGACCAGTCGCAGCCAGAAACATGGGACGCATGGGTCGACCAGCTCATCAGCTACTTGGAGCTCAATGAAATCCGCCACCCCGACCAGAAACGAGCGATCCTCCTGAACGCCTGCGGCACCCAAACCGTCCGCCTCGCCAAGAGCCTCTTGGTGCCCCGCACGGCCTTGGAGAGCTCGTTTGGGGAAATCCTGGACGTCCTCAATGGCTACTTCAGCCCCCGGCCGACCTTCCTGGCCAAGAGGATGGATTTCCAGAGGCGAGTCCAGACCCGAGGGGAATCCATCGCCAACTTCCTAGCCGCGCTAAGGGCGCTAGCCGTGGACTGCGGGTTTCCGAAGGTGGAGGACAACCTGCTGACACAGTTCGTGTGGGGCCTGGCGGACCCCAAGCTGCGGCGCAAGTTGGTGGGACATCGGAAGCTCTCCTTGGACGAGGCCCTCGACGCCGCCACTGCCCACGAGGCCGCAGAAGGGGATCGCCCGGTCGCGGCCGCGCAGGTGGTTGGAAGGAGCCCAAGCCCCGGAAACGAAGAGACGGACGAGGTCTTCGCCCTCAAACCCCAACAACGCCGGCCGGCGCCGTTCCAGCAGGCCAACAGGGAGCAAGCCAAGTATTCCGGCAACCGAGCCGTCTGTGCCAGCTGCGGGGAGGGCCACGGACGGAAATCCTGCAAGTTCCGGGATGCTGTCTGTCACGGGTGCGGCAAGCAGGGACACCTCGCACGGGTCTGCCGGTCCAAGGGCTCCCGGAATTCGAGATTGTCGGTCCCCCAGTACCGCGCATCGTCCACCGCACACGAGACAACGGAAGAGGTCGCCGAGTTGTACCACCTCACCGACCAACCACTGCAGGTACTTCGCCTCCCCAACCCCAACCTCTCCTCTGCCCCGAAGATCCAAGTAACCGTGCGGATCGAGGGGTCCCCTGTTGCATGGAAGTGGACTCGGGATCGGCGGCGTCCATCATTTCCCTGGACACTTTAAAAAGACTTTGCCCACTAGGGGGACCCCTCTACGTCCATCGCCACTAAGCTTGGTGGACTTTCAAAAGAACCCTGTCCCCATCCGGGGAGTCGGCACTTTCCGAGTGCAGTACCGAGACTTTGAGGGGAACTTGGACTTGGTGGTGGTAGAGGGAAATCTCGCGAGTCTCCTGGGGCGGGTGTGGTTCGAGGCCCTAGGCATATCGATTGGGGGAGTAAATAAATGTGGGGTGCGGGACTGGGGGGCGGTGTGCAAGGAATTCCCGGAGGTCTTTGACGGGAAACTGGGATGTTACAAAGGGCCCCCGGTGTCGCTCCACTTAGACCCCACCGTGACGCCCATCCGTCGGCGCTTCCGCACCGTGCCCCTGGCCCTCCGCCCTAAAATAGAGACCGAACTAGACCGGCTGGTGGCCCAGGGAGTCTTAGAGCCCGTACCGAACGCTAGATGGGAGACCCCGATTGTGACACCCGTCAAGCCAAACGGGGAGATCCGCATCTGCGCGGATTATAAGTGTACTATTAACCAGGCACTTCAGGCGCACGCATACCCCGTACCCGTGGTCAGCCATGTCCTAGCAACACTGGCGGGGGCGCGCATATTTGGAAAGCTGGATCTCGCGCAGGCGTACCAGCAACTCCCGGTAGATGAGGCCACGGCCGAGGCACAGACAATAGTGACCCACCGGGGAGCCTTCCGGGTGAAGCGGCTGCAGTTCGGGGTCAGTGTGGCCCCAGGGATCTTCCAAAATCTAATGGACGATTTGTTAAAAGGGATCCCTGGAGTGACGCCGTTCTTCGACGACGTCCTCATCGCCGCGACCACCCCGGAAAGCTTCGCCGCCCGCCTCCGAACTGTATTGGAACGCTTCCAAGCCGCGGGGCTGAAAGTGAAGCGGGAAAAGTGCCTCCTCGGGGTGCCGGAGGTGGAGTTCTTGGGATACCGGGTAGACGCATCAGGCCTGCATCCGGCGAGGGACAAGGTGAAGGCCATCGTGGAGGCCCCCGCCCCGAAGTCCAAGGCCGAGCTCCAGGCGTTCTTAGGCCTCCTGAACTTTTACCACTCCTTTCTCCCCCACAAAGCCGCCGTGGCCGAACCCCTACACAGGCTGCTGGATAAGGCGACACCTTGGGCATGGGGAGCGAGGGAGGAGGCGGCGTTTCGGGGGTTAAAGTCCTCTTGATTTCAAACGCGGTACTCGCGCACTTCGATGAAAAGCTCCCGGTCATCCTGGCGTGCGACGCATCACCGTATGGGGTCGGGGCAGTCTTGGCACACAAGCTACCGGATGGGAGGGAGGTCCCGGTGGCTTACTACTCCCGCACGCTGTCCCCCGCGGAGCGGAAACTACGCCCAAATCGACAGGGAGGGCTTGGCACTGGTGGCGGGGGTAAAAAAGTTCCACAATTTTGTGTACGGGCGGCCCTTCACGCTCGTAACCGATCATAAGCCGCTCCTGGGACTGTTCGCGGCGGACAAACAAACGCCGCAGGTTTTGTCGCCCCGGGTGTTGCGCTGGTCCTTATTTTTAGCGGGTTACCAATACCGACTGGAGCATCGGCCGGGCAAGGCGCTGGGCCATGCCGACGCCTTGAGCCGCCTACCGCTGCCGCAGACAGGGGAAGATCCGGCCCCAGCCCCCGCTGTCTTGCTGATGGAGGAACTGCCAAACCCCCCCCTTCAGGCTGCAGATGTGGCCGCCCGCACGTCCCGAGATCCCATTCTCTCCCGGGTCCTAAACTGGGTGGTGAGGGGGTGGCCAGCGGAACAGACAGGGCCAGAGTTCACAGCATACAAGGCCAGGCGGGAAGAGCTGTCCGCATTGAAAGGGTGTTTACTATGGGGAGACAGGGTGATCATTCCGGGGCCCATGAGACAAGGGGTGCTAGAAACGCTGCACGAGGCCCACCCGGGCATCGTACGAATGAAAGCTCTGGCAAGGAGCTACGTGTGGTGGCCCGGGGTGGACGCAGAAATTGAATCCTGGGTCCGAGGGTGCACACGATGTCAGGAGGTCCGCCCCAATCCACCGAGAGCGCCAACCCAAAGCTGGGAGTCTACCCACAAGCCGTGGTCACGCCTGCACATAGACTTTGCGGGGCCGTTCCAGGGGCTCCAGTTCATGGTAACGGTAGACTCTTATTCAAAATGGGTGGAAATAAGCCCAGTGTCCACCACCTCTACCAAGGCGACAATAAGGGCCCTGCGGAAAATATTCGCAACGCACGGGTTACCCGACACAATCGTGTCGGACAACGGGGCAGCATTCACATCTGCGGAGTTTCAAGCGTTCCTCGAAAGGAACCTCATCAGGCACATACGATCCGCGCCTTTCCACCCGGCAACTAATGGACAGGCGGAGAGGACGGTACGCACCGCCAAAGAGGCCCTGAGCCGCATAACGGAGGGGGACTGGGAGTTCCGGCTGGCCCGCTTCCTTCTCACATACCGCACCACCCCAAACCCCATCTCCGGCCACTGCCCCGCAGAACTATTAATGGGCCGCCGCCCTACCACTTTATTAGACAGACTCCACCCGGACCGAGCCCCCGAGAGAAAGCTGGTCGAGAACAGGGAGGCGCCCCGAAGCTTCCTACCGGGAGACCCTGTCTACTTCCGGAACTACGGAGCGGGGCCGCAGTGGGTGGCAGGGCGCATCCTAAAACCCACCGGGCCGGTGTCATACGAGGTCCTAACCGATGGGGACCGGGTCCTCCGCAAACACATCGACCAGCTCCGGAGGCGACAAGACCCCGATAGAGAGATCGAGTTACCGGGAAATGCCGCCCCTGCCCCATCATCCGATCGACCGCAAGCACCGACAGCGGAGCCAGCGCCAGAGAGTCCACGGAATCCGGAGGGGCCCCGGTAGCAGCTGAACCGCCGCCGCCGCTGCCGCCACCGTTACAGCCGCCACCGTCACCGCCTCGGCTACTTCCAGAGGCCCAAGCTCCTTGTGCGGGCGGACCAACCGATAGGGGCCCCGCCAGTCCGGTACCGGCCCCCCGACGTTCGCTAAGAGAAAGGAGGCCACCAGCATACTTAAAGGACTACGTCACCTGATTGGGGACGAACTATGGGGGAGGGGTGTTGTGTCCTGGGATCAGAGGGCTGAGCTGGCGAAATACAGCCAAGCTTCGCTCTCTGAGAACAATAGGGACTAGGTTCCTGAGCTCGCCAGTAGTGAACCAATGGCAGCATTGGCGGGCGATTCAAACCCGCCAATAGGAATATAGGGCCGTCCCCCCTAACTGTATATAGTTGGCCTCCGGCCGTTACTGTGTGTTCTTGTCTTATGTGAAGTACGAATAAACGCGTCTTCTCTTATGTCGTCGTCCGAGTCATGAGGCTCCGAAACCCAGTACTTTACAGTACCATTGTGTTAAAATTTTGTAAGATTGTAGCTTAGTATTTATTGTTGAAGATTTAAAGACAGCCCCGGATGTTGGGTGGTCCACTTTGACTCACAACTTGGCCGTTCGGCTCCCAACCTCTTCCCATGGGCATTCCTCAGTCCTTAAGCTCACTGCCACCACTCACTGAATTGCCTTTTTAGAGGGACTGTGAGACTCCTCTGGCTAATTCTCCCTTACTTGAAGATGGAATCCCCAATCTTCGGGTGGCCCCTGGAAGTTGGCAACCAAATGGTTTGGCTTTCCCTTGCTTCCCAGTCTCTCAACCACCACCCCCTTTCGGTATTGTGCAGAGCAGGGGAGACTATGTGGTCAGAGCATGACATAGATTCTTAGCCCAAAAATAAGGATTTATTTAACTATATACACAATTATGGAGCACACACACACTAACTGAATAAGGCACACTATCAGAATAAGAACACACTATGAACCAACAGGGCAGAAATCAACAGAGATTAAATGCAATCCTCTCTCCTTGCACACAATACTCCCTACACTCTACCTCTGGAGGTTGTGGGCTCAGAATAGGATCTCTCCTCAGACTGGTCTCCAGCTCTGTTTAAGCCTCTCTCTCTCTCTTACCCCAGAGAGCAGGGAGACTTCCTTTCATTCCACAATCCAGCTGACTGTGGAGTGGCTGAATTTCTGCTGGCTCCCCAGGTTCCCCAGGTCTCTTGCTTGCAGCCTGGACACCCTGGTCAGCACGGGCAGCAGGAGCCTTTCCTAACTCCCAGTAGGATGAAGACTGCCTCCTCTTGCCCCGCCCCTTGGGGTGGTCCCTCATTTCCCTCACTTTTTGGCCCTGGAGCAGCTGGGAACTGTAGGCCAGCAGATGAGGAAACTTCATTCAACTACAGCCCAATTAAACCTTATGAGGTAACTTTTTAAAACAAACAACCACAGGCAGCAGCCATCTTACAAACACGGGTATCAGCCATTTCGTTACAGAGGATCTCAGGACAGTATTCCAATTCTCATATGATAATGTCATATTATAGTACGATTGCCATCTTTACTGGGATCAGTAATTTTCAATCTGCAATTTATATGTCATCTTAATAAAGCCACATTTAACGTCAACAGTTCTTCTAAGAATCAGTTCAAGAAGTGTGAATCGTCTATTGTGTAATTTGTGAAGCTGGAGTCTTGAGGCTAGGTGATTTACTTGAAAATAATTAAACCAAAGACCCTGGCAGCCCAGGGAAGGGGGGCATGGCCATCACTGGGGGACTGAGCAGGGAAACTGTGGGGAAACCTGACATATGGAAGCCCCCTTGCCAGTGAGCTTTTATCAGCGGCCCCACCAGTAACAAAGAAACCGTATAAGCCTGTCCTCCTTGTATTAATCACGTTGGAGGCCTGTTTTTGCATATTCAAGTTTTTGGTTCACCTGCAGTGCTCTGCATTGTCCATAAACACATTCTTATCCTTGGCAAAGATTTATTTGCTGCATTCATTCTTACGACAGTAGAGGGGCACATTGCTCTTCCTTTGCCAAACACTGCTGTGCACGCACCAGGCTCAGCTCTGACCGTGAACAATCTTGAGAAGAAACTTGTCTATGCACTGAGTGTGTCAACAAAGTTAAAATGCAGCATAATGTCACAGCCGCATGACAAAAGTTCCCATTCTCAGTTTAGGGAGGCTACTTCCGAAGAACTTCAGAATCCAGCAGAGAAGGGTGTTATTGAAGCGATGGAATACCATGAAAGAGTTTGGCCTGTAATGGGTGGTGATGGCAAGTGCCCTCAAGTCACAGCTGACTTATGGCGACCCTGTAGGGTTTGCATGGCAAGAGACATTCAGGGGTGGTTTGCCACTGTCTGCCTCTGTGTCATAGCCCTTGAAAGTCTCCCAATACTAGCCAAGACCGACCCTACTTAGCTTCTGAGATCTGACAAGATTGGGCTAGCCTGGGCTATCCAGGTCAGGTTTGGTCTGTAATGGTTAGTGAAAAAGAAGTATAAGGGCACTCACCTTTGTGATCTTAGAACAAAATACAGCTGTTGTGATCGATAGCCATTCACTTTTATGTATGTGCAGAATTCCATGAAGCAGAGGTGTTTCATGTCCTTGATTTGCAGAATATGCATCACCAGGCTATGCTTGCACAAGGACAGCTGAAACAGCCCAACATTTATTTCAGAAGATGGCCTTCTCCCACTTTGAACACAATGCACAGAGCCCTGTGCTGGCTTCCAGAACCTGACCAAAAAGGGTGTTACTAATTCTTAGGACCCAACATGTGCCCTGACCTGGATATTCCAGGCAAGCCCGATCTTGTCAGACCTCAGAAGTTAAGTAGGGTTGACTCTGGTAAGTATTTGGATGGGAGACTTCCAGAGAATACCAGGACTGGGAGGCCAGAGCCAGGCTATCAAGCCACTTCTCTGAATGTCTTCCATGCCCCAGTAGGAGTTGCCACAGGCACACAAACACAAAAATGCAAGACAGTGTAGTGGTTAAGTGTGCGGACACTAATCTGGGAGAACCGGGTTTGATTCCCCACTCCTCCACTTGCAGCTGCTGGATGACCTTGGGCAAGCCATAGTTCTGACAAGAGCTGTCCTTGAAAGAGCTCTCTTAACCCCACCTGCCTCACAGGGTGTCTGTTGTGGGGAGGGGAAAGGAAAGTTTCCTCTCCTCCAAGAATACAACAACAACAAAGACTCAGTGTATACACCCAGTCCTATTTAGATGCTATTATATTTATAGACAAAGTACCCAAAACTTGAATTATAATTTCAAATGGACAAATATAATTTTTTTGGGGGGGAAATACCAAGAGCTGTAATTGGCTAATACCTTTTGTGCATATGAATACTGGCAGCTCCTCAGTTTCACCTCAAAAAAATATCTCTGCTTGCTTTCACTTTTACCTTGGGTAAACTGAATCCATCTTTATTTTTGCCCATCTTCTGTTTCTTCATGACAAATTCATCCTCTAAATTTATGCAAACTTAGTGCCATAAAATCAAATGAATCTGGCATGCCAGCAGCAAAAACAGGTTCAGAGAAAAGGCTCATACAACAACATTTTCCCCCAAATGAAAGATGCCATATTTGTCCCCCTCCCCTTTCTGTGTGCATACTAATTTGAGGTAATGGAACTGATGTAACAAAACAGTATTACATGTGAGGGTAACTTACATTCAAAACCCATTTACAGTAGGAACCTATAGGTACCTCTTATTTAGTTTGGTTTGCGAAGACACACACATGAATGTATGCAAACAATATACAGGTTATCCTGACCTGCATCTTTCCAGCAGGCCTTAGATTCAACTTGGCCAATGATGAATTCTAGCTAATAGAGTGCTTCTTCCTGGAATGCACAGTTTCAGCACCTGGACTGAAACCTGAGCCAGATCGTATCATAACAGCTTCCACATACAAACTCAGGGTTGGTGCAAAGATCACTCCCCCCTCCCAGCACTACATTTAGCCAGTAGAAGGAGCCTTCAACAACATATAGAAGGAGAACACTATTTGTACCAGTTCTACCCTCCCAATGCAGACCCAAACTCCACCCCTCCCTGTATTTCAGGAAGCTTGGGAGACTTCCAGGCAGGAAAGTTCCATTCTTTCAGTGAAGCTGCATCAAAGATAGATGGGTCTAACATCTTATGCTGCTTTCTGGTCCTTACCCTCATAGCAAAACTTACTCCAAACCATTTTTCTATCATCGAGTCTCTCTGAATATGGACAAAGTCTGAATAGTAGTTGCACAAGCTAGTTTTGATACCGGTGTAACAGGCTGGATTCATCCCCCGGCCAGAGTAACCGCGGGGTTACTCTGGCCTAGCCTAGAATAACCCCTGCCAGGCCAGGCCAGAGTAACCCCGGGGGTTAATCCAGACTAACCCCTGACAGACAAACCTCTGCCGGGCCACACCAGAGTTACCCCAACTGCACAACACAACAACCTGTAACCCCGGGCCAAAGTAACCCCTTGGGTGTAAAGTTGCCTATGCCAAACTATCTGAACCTGGGTCTCACAGTCCCCAATATAGAGTGGTAAGTTAAATGTCATTGTGACCAGCACAGTGTCAGCTTCTGAGGGTTTGAGGTCCATGAGAAACTTGTCAGCCAATCTGAGATTCCTCTGCGTAGTGAAGAACGGGGTATGGATCCAATCTCACTAGTCAACAGAGCCCGGCAGAGGTTTGTCTGGCAGGGGTTAGTCTGGATTAACCCCCAGGATTACTCTGGCCTGGCCCGGCAGGGGTTATTCTAGGCTGGGGGGTGAATCCAGCCTGTTACACCAGAAAGGATCTGGATTGTAATTAGCCCGAGCACTAGGACTCTAAAATTATGCTGAATCTTCTGGTTATGGACTGGGAGCCATGCTTAACCAAGCTCCATGAGGTCCATACAAAGGGATCAATTCAAACTGCTGAGAAGAAATATATATCCAGCAGTTGAAAAGGCAACATTTGCACAGAGTCCAGGCCCAGTAGTACTGTACTTTTAAACTGAACAGACATCTCTTGAGAAACCATGTAAGGCAGCATGTTTAATGCAACCAATTCTATGAATATGTGAATGTAGATAAAGACATGGCCCACCAGTCAAGTTATCCCTCCTTCCCTACAAGGACCTCAGGGCAGAATACATGGTTTGCATTTCCACATTTTATCCCGTGAGGTAGGTTAGGCTGAGAGAGTACAGCTGGAGACCCTAGCCCAATGCTCTAACCATTCAACTGCACCAGTTCTTACTTCCCTGGCAGGTTTGCTGCCTTATCTCATACTATTTGATTAATTTTACCAGTACATACCCAGCCACCCATGCACAGAAGTGACATGGAGCTCCCCTGCATTCTTCATTATTGCAGCAGCCGCTTCCGACCCCTGCAAAGATAATTCCTGGGGTCTCGGGATTTGTGTGGTATACAGCCATGTAGACCGATCAGCTAGAATGAGGAGGATGAAAACTGCCCCCTTTCCTCAGTAGAGCCACATTCGTGGAAGAGGACGGAGACTTCACCCATTTGTCCTTACTCAACACCAGCCCACCCCTAAACCCACAGTGCTACTCCTGCACACAGTTTCCACAACCCTAAGAATCTTTCTGGGATGTAGAATGTAGAAAAACTGTGCACATTTTGTGCAGATGGTTGGATACACACCAATATACCTTGTAAATAAAGTTCATCACCTATTTTTCAATATGGCATCAAAACTGCCAGTATAGTAAAAGTCAAGGTAGGGGTTAGAGTACTGGACAGCCCAGTCACACCCTCACACCCAGGAAGACTCTGTGTTCTGTGCATGAAGTTGAAGAATATAGACAATTATAATCAGGTGCCATGGAACACCATTCCTTGCAGATGTTGCATGGCTTTTCTATGGACCAATGTGGCTACTTACTTTTTTGGTTTTTTCTTTATGATATACCTCTGAGGTACATACTGGCGACTTGGGCAAGAGGAGTGATAGTTGCTTAGGTATAGCTAGGATGCACCTCTTGAACAGAAACAAGAACAGGGGAAATGTGCACCTACCTGGATTAGAAACTTTGCCAGGTAATACTGGAAGATGAAGAACATACATGACTTCCAGTCACAGCCACTTCATGGTAACCCCATCCACAGGTGTTCCAGGCAAGACACCGCAGTAGTTTGCCGTTGCCTTCCTCTACATAGCAACCCGTCTTCTTTGGTGGTCTTCCATTCAAGTACTAACCATGATCCTGGTTAGCTCCCAAGTTAGGATTATCTTGGGCTAAACTGGGCTATTCAGGCTGCTTGTATACTAGGCAATGGTCTTAATTTAATATTTCTATGTGATATATCTGTAACTACCGGTTTCTTATTTATTCTCTATATATTCTGCATTGTCTTTTGCAATATTTTTTTTTATTTAAAACATTTTTGACACCTTTCCACCCAATCTGAGTCCCCAAGGGGTGTGCACCAAACCCTCTAAACAATTAAAAACAACTTTTAAAGTTATAAAATAATTTAATAAAAACACATAAGCAGCCACCACCAGAAGCCAGAGAGAAGGGCCAATAACAATTATTGGGGGTATGCCAAACAAAACAAAAAAAGTCTTCAGCCAGTGGCAGAAGATACCAATAGAGAGAGACAGACCGATCTCCCGAGGGAGGGAGGGAGGGAGGGAGGGAGGGAGGGAAGAAGTTCCAAAGAAAGTCCTTTCTTGGGTCACCACCCACCTAGCTTCAGATGGCAGGGAAACCAAAGCAGGACCTCCAAAGATGACAGGAATTTATTTATTATTTATTTATCATTTTAGATTTATATCCCGCCTTGCCTATGGGAGAAGGTGATCCTTAAATTATGCAGGTCCCAGGCCATACAGGGCTTTAAAGCCCAGAAGCAAATTGGAAGCCAGCGTAGATGGGAGAAGACTGGAGTGATACGGCCCCTACGAACTGTGCCAGTCAACACTCTTGCCACAACATTCTATGCCAATCAGGACCGGCTCAAGGTGGATTTGCGTCCTAAGCGGGCGCAGATGCCAACCTCCCGGTGGGGCCTGGAGACACCCACCATGCCGCCCCTGCCTCCTCTCCCCTCCCCAGGGGGGAGGGGGAGGGCGGGCAAGCCGCAAGCCAGGGAAGAGGTGAGGGTTTTAACCCCTGCCCCTTCCGTCCCAGTGCCGGCTTGCCTGGGCGCTCTGCAGCTGTGGGGCATCCAGGCAAGCCAGGGAAGAGACAGGGGTTTTAACCCCCACCCCTTCCCTCCCAGCGCCGGCTTGCCTGGGCGCTCTGCAGCTGCAGGGCGCCCAGGCAAACCGGGGAAGAGGTGGGGGTCTTCCCTCCCATTGCCAGCTTTCCGAGGGGGAGGGAGGGCGGGCAAGCTCCACCACCGCCTCCTGCACCCCGCTGGGGCGCTCTTCACTGGCGGTGGCGGGGAGGCGGCAGTGATGGGGGCTTTTCGCGGGGGGGGCGGGGCGCAGTTTGGCGCCTCTACGGCTGGCGCACTCTAGGCGAGCCGGCCCTGATGCCAAGTGGCGCTTCCAGACAGTCTTCAAGGACAGCCCCACACAGAGTGCATTGCTGTTATCTAATCTAGATGTAACCAAGGCATGCATCACAGTGGTTGACTAGAAAACACAGCTGATTAGACAACCTTTGTTTTGGTATCATGTATTTGTACTCACACCCTGGAATGAGGAAACCAGGTATATGGGTTAAACTAGGTGTTATTTATGGCTGATCATCATTCAGATACTATCCTAACTTATTTTTGTGTTGGTTGCTAATGCGCAGCTTTTAACAGGTGCCAGCACTGTTGGCAATTTCATCCTAGTTTCAAACTTGACCAGAAGCATTACTTCTGGCTTTATCCTAGTTGGAACATGAAGATATTTTGAGATGTGTTAAGTGTTATCTCTCCCTCCCACCGCATACTGCTAAGGCAACTAAGGGACTGGTTGCTGTTGTTCAGCACCAAGGTTATCCCCTCTCCAACCCACTCAGCCTCACAAATTAGTAGTGGGCTGTCTTGGAAATGCCTGTCAACCTTAGAAGCTTCAAGCTGCTAGCCACTGAGCTATATCAGGGCTCGAGCAACCCACACTATTTCAGCTATCCCCAGTTAGGGCCTAATTGGTCACAACCACAGGCCTAATTATATTTAGAAGGACCAAGCTGGTATTTGAATATGTAACATACAGTTGTCTCCAGAATATGAACATGAGATTTCATTACTATTCATCAGTGTTCCAGGAACACTTGAGTTGATGATTAATTTTAGTTAGTGTATTGTTCTTTCTTATATATTCCAGACAGATAAGGTTGGTAGGTACGTAGAAAGAATGTTCATAATATCTAAAATTCCAGATATTTAGAATATTCTAGAAGAGGAGGAGGAGGAGATTGGATTTATACCCCACCCTTCACTCGAAGTCTCAGAGTGGCTTACAATGTCCTTTCCCTTCCCCTCCCCACAACACACACCCTGTGAGGTAGGTGGGGCTGAGAACTGCTCTTTGGAGAGCAGAACTTGTGATTGACCCAAGGTCATGCCAGCAGCTGCATGTGAAGGAGTGGGGAATCAAAATCCACAAGTTACTGTATTGTTAGACTGTATGGCTGGCATGACATTTGCATATCAAAATCTGATATGTCTCATCAGTTGAGAATAGGCAGTTGAGAAACAGAATGACATCTATGGTCCAGAGGAACCCTGGATTACATTCCCACTCAGCCCTGAAGTTTATTGGATAATTTGGGGGGCAAGTAACTATCTTTCAGCCTAATTTACCTCTCAACATTATGATGAGGATAAAATGTATTACCCCATGCATTCTGCCCTTGGGTCACCTTGGAAGAACTGTCTCGTACAAATAAATACAATTTTTAAAATGAGGATCTACAGAAGCCATTTCAGTATGCTGTGCTGTACTTACCATACCAGGGTACATTGTATAGCCAAGGCACACCTGAAAAGAAGTACAAAGATTGCCCCACATTCTGAACCGATCTATGTTCTGTATTTACATAGTCTCAGCACTCAGCCACTCTCTTGAGTTTTCCCCTCATGTTCTCATGATTTGGTCACTTTTAAGACTCATTTACTTGCTCCACATAACTTCTGAGGTTATCAAATGCCTCGTTTCACTGTGGCATTTAATTACCTGTATAAACTATTTATTGCTGCATTCATAATTTTCATCCGTGAACATTATCCCTTAATTAAAACCTAGAATATACAATGTGTTGGTTGGCACAAATGACCCTCCTCCTGGATGTAATTTATGAAAATCACTAAGCCTGAAATATAAAGGCTTGGTGTTGAATCCAAATGTGGACAAAAGAGCAGAGATGCTTATGTATGCTGCACTGGAGCCAAAGAACTGTGAATGGAGCCAGTTCATGGAAGTAAGGTTTATAGCCTTCCCCCTCCCCACAACAGTCTAAGGCCCTCCCTTAGAAAGCCAATCCTGAGCATTCGTGGTGCCTCAGAAAGAACATGGAGGTCTGTAGCAAGGAAGATTAAATTTCCCCCACTTCTTCTTACATGTGCTCCCACTTCATGGTGCAAGGGTAGGGGTAACCTCTGCCTGCCAGCCCTTCTTGCTGAAGTCCCCCCACCCACGTCACAACTCATATCACCACTCATCTCACTCCTAGGGGCATGGGCATGGGGAATTGCAGGTAAAGTGCCACAAAATGGCTCTATTTGATCCAGGTGGGCAGCCGTGTTGGTCTGAAGCAGCAGAACCAAGTTTAAGTCCAGTGGCACTTTTAAGACCAACAAAGTTTTATTCAAGGGATGGGCTTTTGTGTGCATGCACACTTCCTTAGATACATTGAACTGGAAGTTAATTTTTATGCTAATTTGCTGTTCACCCTCTGCCTATATGTATGGACTGTTAACTTGCATTTCAGGGTATCTGAGGTGCCACTGAACTCAAACTTGGTTCTGTTTGAGAGTGATTAGATCTGACTTGTTAACTTTTAATAGCCAACATGTTGTTTTGACATGACAGTGGTGCTCCTGGACTTGATCTGACCTTTTAACAGTCTATTCCAACCTTCGTCATTCCATAGAGTATTTCCACACTACAGGATTAATGAGGTTTAAAACTAGATTGAAACTGGTTTTATTTCTCATGTCTTCCCCCAATAAACGAAGAGACCTTTCATGCAGGTACAAAGGATACTTTGTTAGAGACGCAGTTTCCTTTGTGCAGCCAAAATTCCCAACATTCCTTAGTAAGTTGCCATAAAAGTTAAAGAAACTAGGTTGACTTGGCAATGCAGATGTACCCATGGCCACCAAAAAATAAACTGTCAGATAACATCGGCTTCAATGCAGCATCGTCTGGCTGCACACAACTTTACAACTTCCTCACCTAACATGCATACCTTCAATTAAACTGAATTTGTTGAGACCCTTGACAAACTTTGAAATTCTATTGAAAACTCCCAGATCTTCTCATAAACATCTTATTTCCATCCATTATTCCATAATTATGGAACCGTTTAATACTCCTGTGCCTTCATATACTACTTACTGGCATGCAATATGCAATAAAACCTTCACCCATGCTTACTGGCAGTCCATTTGGTGTTCCTCACTTGTTCAGTCTAAGAGAATAGTCATCAAAATGCAATTTCTTAAATTGTTATCTCGGTGGTACCTCACGCCATAAAAATTACTTCATATACACCCATCGACATCCCCAGTGTGCTGGAGGGGTTGTGGTGAATTGGTTCGTATAGGCACAGTTGGTGGGACTGTGTGCCTATCAAGGCTTTTTGGCAACTGATAGTTAATCACACATACAACATTAATGCTTTTCAACTACCATTTGACGCAGAATCCTTATTGTTCAGTACATGGCAATTTAGCCCTTCTCCCCTGCTTCATAAGAAACTGATTCTCTTTTTATGTGCAGCAATCAGACTTTTAATTGCAAAATCCTGGAAAACTAATACTTACCTTACATTATCAGCCTGGCTACATAAAGTCTGTGATTTCTGTCTGGTGGACAAACTTACTGATTCTCTTCTTTCTAAAGCTACAGGTTTGATTTGAAATTGACTTATATCTGGTTCCCCTTCCTGGACTATTTATCCACTAAGCCTAAGTATTCTCTTTGATTTCGTATACTATAAATCTGCTGTATTGATGCATTTCATAGGATGTTTCATGTTAGTGAAGTTCTTTGTCAAATTGTTTTTTTGTTAATATTGTGTCTATACTGTTTGCTACCTAAGTTTTTTCACATGTACCAGTTAAGCTATATTTCTGATGTTACATGTACTGGCTTGAATTAAATAAAGATCAAAAGTTTAAGGGGGGGGGCTGTACTGTATATGCAGCCGAATCAGCAGAACCTGAAGATGTCTGAGATATCTTCCAGTTTTTGCTATTTTGTCCTGAAGACAAAATGCACAGAGAATTAAGGCTGAGCCTTGTGGAGTTTTTGTTTGTCTGTTTTTTGCCATCCCATCTATTTATTTCAGAATTCACTTGTGACTGTCCAGAAAAGTCCTTGCCGATATTTACAAAACTGGGTTTGTTTTATAGATTTTTTTTAAAAGGCAAAATTAAATAGAAAATACCAATTTATCCCCCAGACTCTTTGATATACTTTTGAAATCTTGTAGACATAACACGCCAAAATTTCAGACAAAAACAAGGATGCCTGTATAATTCTAAAGGCTATTTTTATACCAAACATCTCTCTACTCTGCTCACTGTGCATTAATTTCCTCTGGGTACATAAATAAGTTAACCCTAACAGGCTTAAAAAAAAAACACAACATAGGAAAGTTTAATCTCCTGTCAGATTTGGTTGTGCTTATTCTAGAATAGATGCAGGATGATCCAGCAACTTTTACCACCTAAAAAGGCAGAGCAGAAAGAAATTATTGGCACGTTGTGGACCCTGGGGATAGGGTGATTGCTTCAGTTGGTGGTGTGCCAGACAGATTTTTGCTGCAATGTGGCTCAATATAAAAAAGAAACAAAAATAGGGGGGGGGGGGTGAAAGCTCCAGTGTTCAATTTGACTACCATCAATGTGAGGGTTCCTCACCCCCTAGACAGTCAAAGAGGGCAGATGGCCCATCAGCCTCAGAATTGTGAAGGAGAAGGGGGTTATACTGCCTGGGTCATCTTTCTTCCCCAGTCTGGTTCTCCATGCGCTTGCTCTCGCTCTCTCTCTCTCTCTCTCTCTCTCTCTCTCTCTCTCTCTGGCCTGAGCTCAGTCTGTTGCTTCCTCCTCAGCCAGGTGTGGTGCCTCCATTTTTATAGGATTCCCTGGCCCCATCCCCCCCAGCCTGTCTTTCACCTGCTCCAACTAGGAGGCTATAAAAGGAAAGGGGAAACTTTCCTGCCTCTTTACCCTGCTCCCTGTCACCCTGCCCTGCTCCTTCCCCTTTAGGGTTGCCAGCTCTGGGTTGGGAAATACCTGGGGATTTTTGGAGGGTGGAGCCTGGAGAGGGTGGGGTTTGGGGAGGGGAGGGAACCTCAGCAGGGTATATATAGGGTCCACCCTCCAAAGCAGCCATTTTCTCTAGTGGGATTGATCTGGGTTGTCTGGAGATCAATTGTAATAGCAGGAGATCTCCAGGTGCCACCTGGAAATTGGCAACCATTTCCCCTTGCTGCTCAGGGCTACCTTTTAGCCTCTCCCATTCTGGCCTTCCCCAAGTCCAAGCTCAGCCTTGCCTTCTGTCCATGCCCCTCCCCACTGCTCCCTGGCTCCCCGCATTGTTCCCAGCTGCATTGGAGCAACCTGCCTGGGTCCCAGCCACCTCCCTCTCCTGGTCTTCCTTGCGTGGTTGAGTCTGGTCCACAGCTGTCCTCTGTTTGGGCAGCTGGGGCAGGGTTGAGTCCAGACCAGGCATTGGCCCGACAGCCAATGAGAAACAATTGTGAGGCTCAGGACTTCATTCAGATTTGTGGTGTGGGAAAGAGAGCAAAGACAGAAACACTAGCACATCCCTGGATTTCAATTTGGGACATCCATCATCTCTAGCTGATTTGCTTTGATCTCAGTGACAAAAAGGGGGCACCACATAGTGGGTAGATCCAGCAGTCATTGACAGTGCTTGCTATAAACCGGGTGACACTGTGTACTGTGACACTATGCTTACATATATTTATTTACATGCACGTGCTCTGGCATCAAAATTCACATTGGCTGCTCGCCCAAAGCTTTAATGCCCTGGGACAGGTGGCTGAAACCTTCAGAATGCCAAAGATTTTAGCAAAGGTACTAGCCAGAGGGTAAAATACAGATGAAATGTTCACCAGGGAGAAGTTTGCCATACATATCTAGATCCGTAGACCAACAGAGTTGAAAGGTAGGATTAGCACCAACACATACTGGTGTTTGAGGAGAAATATTTATGATTATTTCCTCACACTGCTAACCAGCATAAATGTGAAAGCTGTAATTGGTGACTACATGGCCCAGGTATTTACACATCTTAACCTACTACACTGAGGCCCTTGAAGGTCACGGTCTGGACTGGTCTGGGCTGTAAAGGGCTGTTGATGGCAGCAACGAAAACCAGTTTATATGACCAAAAACATCAGCAAAGTATTTTATTAAAATTAATAATATGTAGCTTTAACGCCAAAGGAAAACATTATTTTTCAGTTTTCAAAGCACAAACAGAACAGTAAAACATGTACATGCACCAAAACAAAAGGAAATGTAACTAAAATCCAGTAATCATGGTGTTTTCTTACAGGTGGATTGTACAAATATAAGGCTGGGGTTTTTAGTACCAGCTAGTGACCTTTGTTTCCATGGTTACTTCTGGGTTTACTTAACATTCTGGTGCCTAAAGTTCTACCTAATACTTGTGGGTAAATCCTCTTTTATTTATTCCATAGCCAGAAAGCATCAGAAATGGGTCTTGAAGAGAGCTCTGCCACATGTGTAATAAATTTATCAGCTTATGCCTATATTACATCTTTATTAATATTTTTAATTTACTGATATAGTCTCACGGGCAACTATTTCAATATAAGCTCCAGCTTGATCTGAGGTGTCACTCAGGACTTCAGGGGAAAAAAAAGAGAAGTTTCTGAAATTAAAAATTAGAGCCTAATTAATCTTTAGCATAACGTCAGTATCGTTCATATTTACTTTATTCAGCCAAGGAAGTTTAGGGGATGACATCATGTCTGAGAAAATTTCACACTAGGCAGGAAAGATTCCCTGCACTGGCTTTTAGGGGCACTGCCAGTAAACCCAGACTGAAAGAAAGTACAGTTGCCTAAACACCAAACAAGAAAAGTTCTATTCCCCTTGGAAAATAAGCACAGTACAATTATTATATAAAATGTTTCTGGAGAGCCTGTTGCAGATTCACTTCTGTGTGACAAAGTAAAGTACTTGGACACTCTGTAGAGGTAAAAGGAAAAAAAAACTTACCACTACCACGGACTCTGGACAGCTGGGTCCTCATGGCTTCCAAACGAAAAATGTATTGATGGGGAATGCATACTGCACACCTTCTAGAAGTCCTTGTAACATTCCTAACTCATTTGAAGATCAGATAGTTACCACATAAGCTCCCTTTCATGTGTATCCTCAGACATCTGTGGACTCTCTGACATGGGTTCAGGACACTTACCCAGAACTGCAACCAGTTAAAAGGAAAAAAACAACCAGGTGTTGTGAAATACCCCAACCTGAGACTTGCTGGCAGTCAGAATAAATAACACTACTTTGATACACCAGTGACCTTACTCAGTATCAAGCAGCTTCATGATTGTTCAAATGTTCTACTCACACAATAAAGGTGCCTTTCCACAGGATCATCACATGGCATTCACTTGATGTTAAAAGGCCTACCATCATGGGGAAAGGTCAAGCTACATGGACAGCCAGTGTGTGGTGGTGGCTAGAGGGTCAGACGAGGATCCGGGAGGCCTAGATTTGAATCTCCACTCTGCCATGGAAGCTTGCTGGGTGACCTTGGGCCAGACAGACACTCCCAGCCTCACCTACCTCACAGGGTTATGGTGTGCATAGAATCATAGAACCATAGAGTTGGAAGGGACCTCCAGGGTCATCTCGTATATTGTACTGAATGTATTTTAAGATATTATATTGAAGATTGAATTATTTGACATTTGGAGATTTTAAATGTATATTTATAAGCTGATGTTACCTACTCCAAGCCGGTCTTCAGGAAAGCGGGCTATAAAGTAAATCAAACAATAATTAATAATAATAATCTAGTCCAAACCCCTGCACAATGCATAATCTGGAGGTTTATGCTGCCAACCCCAAGTTGGGAAATGCCTGGAGATTTTGGGGGTGGAGCCTGAGGAAGGTGGGGTTTGGGGAGGGGGGAGACTTCAGTGGCATATAATGCCATACAGTCCACCTTGTGAAATGGCCATTTTCTCCAGGTAAACTGACCTCTGTCTCCTGGAGCTGAGTGGTAATAGTGAAAGATCTCAGCCGCCATTTGGGAGGCTGGCAACCCTATCTGGAGGAGAGAAGAACAATGTAAGGTCCAGGTTGAGGAGGAAGGCAGCATTTAAATGAAGTGAAACAAAACAAAACACAGTCTTTCCCACAGAAACCAGCAGCTCTGTCTGAAGAGATAGGAATGCCATGCTCTTGGCAGGCAGAGCTAGCTCCTGGACCTCTAAGGCAGGAATTTCAAGGCTCTCATACACAGGCCTTTAATCATTTCAGAAATCCTGAGGGATCAGCCTATGGACAGATGATTCCTATGGCACCGGGGTAGCATTTTAAAGGCACTAAAGAAAGAGCCCCGTACAATATCAGAAGCATTTATGCTAGAGCAAATGGAATGCAAACAAAGACTGTTGTGCCTGTCAGGAAAGACCAAGCCGTTCTTGATCCTTATTAGTTAAAAGCGACCCGCAAACAAAGCCGGATTTCTTTTCATTTCCGAACAGCCTTGTGATCTGCCGAACTGAGACAGCAGCTACTTAGGTAGAAGTTAACAAGCCAGACACTTCAATCCCAATAAAAGCGCTACTGTGCAGCTTGCAGCAGCAATTTCTTTGTAGCGCATGTTTGCTTTCTGGCTGCAAACCATTTATGCTCTCAGAACTTCTCCAAAGTAATACACATCGCCGTCTGAAAGAAGGTAGAGGGCTTTTCCCATGCTAGGAGAGGAAAAAAAATATTTGTAACATGAGTGTTTTCATATATTGCATTAAAGTGGTTTGAGGAGGAAAAGTCCTTTCCAGTAAACTCTTCATGTATCTAAAAATAATTTTCCTCTCCTTTTGTGGCTGCACTGCTTCATACCAGCAATCTGGATCAACTTCCAGCTTCTCATCTCTCCCCTCCTTATGGTAAACAGATTGCGCATAAGACCCCGAGTCACAGGCAACATTCTACATGTGGGGAATCAATCAGACATGAGTTCAAGTCTTGGTTCATAAGGTACCACTTTTATGTGGTAGAGAAACAACCCTGGTGATAACGGGCTGTATCCTAAATTAAGAGGGAGGCCAGAGAGACTTCCCCCAACTTTACTTATGCTGGTTGAAGAAAGGATCACTGGGCCGAAAAAAGGTGACATTGCTTTTGCTTAGTGGATTGGTGAAGTGCAGACCAATATTTAATGTGAAGTGGGAGCGCCAAACTAAATGTCAAACCGTATCAACACTTCTTTCCATGGCTCTTCCTTCTTCTTTAAAAAAGGCGATACGCATGGGAAGGTGAAGAACAACAGACACTGGGCCTCCATGCAATTGTGCATTGCATTCTCCTCATGCAGAAAAGTTTCTGGGAACATTAAAAATAAAATTAATCATGGAGAACCAGGCCTATCAGTGGCTACTAGCCATGGTGACTGAGGGGAACCTCCACATTCAGAGGCACTAAACCTCCGATTACCAGTGCCAGGAAGCAACATCCGGGAAAGGGCTCAGCTTCTATGCCCTCTTGGTGACCCTCCAGAGGAAATGGTTGACCACTCTGTGCTGGACTAGATGAACCACTGGTCTGGTCCAGCAGGGCTGTTCTTACATTCTTACGTTCTAAAAATCCACCCCTTCAAATGTGAATGGGACAGTTCACTGAGCACAAGTGTCACTGGACAGCAAGAGTCCCGCTTCAGAGAGAGAAATGTTTAGCATAGCCCTCTTCGTAGAATGCTTCTTTGCTATGTTTATGAACCATTTTACAAAAGGGAGCAATCAATATTTCCAGAGCTTGGATCCACGTCAGCATTTCTATGAACTCCACCAATGGGGTGCAACTCCCACAGCTGCCCCAAATGCTTTCCCATATAAGGGGGGGAGATGAAAAAGTAGCACTCTTCTGGGAGAAGTCCTTGTGTTTATAGAAACACTAGTATGAGTCCAAAGCCCAGAACTCTACCACATCAGTCTTTGCCTCATTCTAAAATTGTTATGAAATGCCTCTTTGGACTTCCAATCTGGATACCTCTGAGCGAGGACAATTATGTTTTTTGTATAGATCTCTCCTGGAAACAATTCACACTTGCAATGTTTTTAGAAAATAACGGTAATAATATGAAGAAGATTGTGTTTTAACCATGTTCCTATGTCTAGCTATAGACAATGGGAATGATCACACATCGTTTGATGCTATGTTAATATGGATGGAATTTGCTAAAGATGGAAACCTACATATACAGTTTCAACATTCTATAGCTATGCACAATAACAAGAAAGAACCAGTATAATTAGCAGGGTCATATTTAGAATGAGCCAGACTAAATCAAGACTACCACCCCGGGCAAAAGACTGTGAGTTAAGGGATGTATATCCCTGCCTTTCCATCAAAACTCCCAGGCCCACCTGTAGAAGCCATACCAAAGCAAGTCAAAACCTTCAGCCGCAAGTCTGCATTTTCGGGCAGAACAAAGAACTTCACTAGTCTGTTAAATGTCATGTTAACTAACTGTTCATCTTGACTGTAAGTTGAAACTCACCAGAAAAAGGCTATTCCGCTTTGAAGTCACTTTAGTAAGCAGCGCTGGGGATCTACATGATAGAGAGAGGGGTGCAGAGGTATAGGAAACAAGCAGATGGTAGGTGATCAAAAATGTCAATAGGTTTGTAATTAGATACAGAATACCCACTATTCTCCGGAGTACTGTAATGTGGATCACATGAACTAATGGTTTTTAGGGTTGTCCGTGTAGTGCTGGAAATTGGTCTAGATGATCTTGGATATACTATAGCATTACAATTTTATGATTCTATTACTTCAGCAATTGCTTTTCAAAGTCACATGTGTAAGACACCAGGGTGAGAGCCCTACTAGTCCAAGCCCAGTACCTTGCCATTTGCCCCACAGAACAAGTCACTGCAGTCTGTATGATCAACATTGCTTGAAAGTATTTTCAGCTCAGAGAGAGGCCTACATAACTCATACCCCACCATGCTAAATGAAACTCACCAATCATATATGACAAGCCAGAGACTCCATAAAACTCTCAGCTTTCCTCTCCACTTCGGACTACAATAATGGAATCAGAACACGGCTGGTGGCCTTCAGCTTGGTATGTCACCAAGTCAGGGCATGGCTTAGTGGAAGAGCATCTGCTTGGCATGCAGAAGGTCCTAGGTTCGAACCCTAGTGTCTTAGGTTTTAAAAAGGATCAGGTGAAACAGCTCCACCGGAGGCCCTGGAGGGCCACTGCTAGTCAGAGTAGACAATGCAGTCCTCAGTAAATCAATGTTATAACTTAATATAAGGCCGCTTCATTCATTCACTTACACAGGCCTGTTAAGGGGTGTAGATCTGTGCACTATTACAACAAATTACCGAGGGGTGATTTTGCTTGCTGTTTCTTCTGCAATAGTCTTGTGGCACCATGAACACTTTCTTGTGGCACATGTTTTCATGGGCTGGAAAGCACCTCATTTAGAGGTATCACATGTTAATCTCAGTTGCATATATATGTAGCCATCTGCTTCCTCAAGGTCTGATGAACACACATGAAGTTGCCTTACAGTGAATCAGACCATTGGTCCATCAAGGTCAGTATTGTCTACTTAGACTGGCAGCGGCTCTCCAGGGTCTCAAGCAGAGGTCTTTCACATCACCTGCTACTTGATCCTTTTAACTGGAGATGATGGGAATTGAACCTTCTGCATGTCAAGCAGATGCTCTACTATTGAGCCACAATCTCTCTCTGTCTCTCCCTCTCTCTCTCTCCCATACAGCTCAGTTTCCCCTTCCACTTTGCTTTTTTGGTGCAGATTATTTCAAAATCACCAATGGTACAAAGTGTTTAGTTCTTCACCAAGGTTGTTATCTGCAATTAGGTTAAGCAAGAAGAGCTTTTGCAATAGGTGAGCAACTTGATCACATCAGTATGCAACTCCCCTGAAGGTTAATTAGCATACGTTAATTAATCCAAGCCTTACAAAGTCATTAGAAGAAACAGAGCAGAGCAAAAGGAAAAAAAAAGAAAAAGAAAGAAAAAGAAACCCTTATTATTTTACCTGTATTCTTCAGTTTCTAATATTGATATTTTAAAAAAATGTTTTCTCAAAACAATTCTGAAACCATCTCCCAAAAGATCTGCTGGCATGACACCCCATAAAATGTATTGGTCTCCCCATTTTAACACAAAAGCTGCAAATATGTGAGAACCCAGACTAGCTAACCAATTACTAGCATGAACAAGCCTCTTCCCCACATGGGAAGTTCTCTCTAGCCCTCTCACCATATAATAATGAAGTGCTCTCAAATCACAACCAACTTATGGCTACCCCACAAAGTTCCACCTCATGGGGCTTCCAAACCATGAGGCGAACAGAGGTGGTTTGCCATTGCTGTCCTCTGCACAGCAACCCCTGTCTTCCATGGTAGTCTCCCATCTAAGTACTAGCCATGGACAATCCTACTTATCTTTTGAGTTCTGACAAGCTCAGGCTAGTCTGGATCTACTCAGACTGCTACACTCCTCAGCACAAGAATGGCAACTGCTGGTTTCACCTGGCCTTTATATTTTAGCCTGGCACAGAGGTAGCTGGCACAAACTGGCCAGGTGAGGAAATGATGTTCTGTTTTGCCCAGACAGAACTAAGAACCATATTACAACACTCAGCCGGGGATGTGAGCAGGGGATGAGAAACTTAAAGATAAAAGCAAGGACTCTGAGCAAGTGTGCCATCTTTCATCTTCGCAAAGCACTGAGCTGGCACTGAGATCCTGGAAAAGAAATTTCACTTTTCCAGAAAACTGGCAGACTAGAAAGTACTGCAGCTCTCATTCGCCAGTAACCTTTCATTTTATTTTGT
The DNA here is from genome assembly GCA_029375565.1 of Gekko gecko. Taxonomy (NCBI): domain Eukaryota; kingdom Metazoa; phylum Chordata; class Lepidosauria; order Squamata; family Gekkonidae; genus Gekko; species Gekko gecko. The sequence goes on along the minus strand of JAPDNY010000004.1, from coordinate 161,338,322 downwards.
GTTCGACCTTTGCTCCATTTTTAAATACAGCTTTTGGGATTTATCATAATTGGACAATGTTGTGTGGTAAGGGGACTGATGGGGGCTTCCATCTCTATCCAGACCGCATTCTTTATTCCTGTGCAGCCGAAGTAAGGGAAAGGCACTGCTAAGATTCCTCAGAAAGAAAACATCAGAAGGACAGAAGGAGGGCTTGCTTGAATCTGAGATTGTCAGGGATGAAAACTCAATGATAAATGGGAACTTGTTTGGACCAGTTGATAGTAGGGCAGCCGCCAGGGCTATGGCGCTCTGCTGGGCCCACCTGCTGCACATGAAGCAAGAGGTGGGGTGCAAACATTACAGCCAGCAGAGGGGGAGCTCAAATTGTGGGCAGCCAGAACAAGAATGGTGGCAAGTGGGGGCTGGGGTACTCACCCCCAGCAGTGGAAAGCAGATAAGCTGTAGGTAGGCGTAGGAGGGTGGTGGTGGTGGGGACAACAAGCAGCAGTGACAAGTGGAGACAAGAGGCAAGAGCACTGGCAGCAAGCAATCCAAGGGGGCAGTGTTTAATGGGGGGAGACTCAAACCCTAGAAGTGATTGACAGGGACATCTTTACTCTGATGCCTATAAGACCCAAGGTGCTCAACAGAGCTCTTGTCATGATGATCAAATCTTCTGTTGGTTTAAACATTTCCACTAGCTCCACGTCAGTCTTAGAAAGCCTCGACTAGTCAGAACAGCCATGGACTCATCAGGTGGCTAAGCAATCCTGAACCCACTTGCAAGGGTGATTGAGATAAGGCATGTTAAATATTGTAAGGCTGATTGAAGAACACTCCCCTGCAGGTGGGCCTCAAAGTTCAGACTCTTGAGTTTGGAGAAGAGATGCTCACCACCACCACCCCAGCAGCAGAAAAAGGAGAAGACAAAGAGGAGCTGCCCCATTCACCCCGCTTCCCCTCCTTAGATCCCCCTCCCTTCCATTCATTCCTAGGGGCCTCAGCTCATGGGTACAGAAGGTGGTATGTGTGGTCTATGCCATCTGTCTCCTGTTGACAGTCTGCAGAAGTACAGAGATAGGCTGCAATAACGCACACACTTTCAATGAACTTTCCAACTGGATTTTACTGTGGAAATGGCAAGCTTTGGTTGGAAAGTGCATTGAAAGTGGATTGATAGTGAATTATTTAGAGCGTGTGACCACAGCCATAAAGTAACTTTATTAGTGGGAGAACAAAGTTTGAGTCCGGTGGCATCTTTGAGGCTGCTACCACACTCACTAAATAATCCACTTTCAATGTACTTTCCAAGCACTTTCCAACTGGATTTTGCCAGTTCACACAGTAAAATCCAGTTAAAAAGTGAATTGAAAGTGGATTGAAAGTGCATTACTTAGTGTGTATGATTGCAGCCTAAGACCAACCAAGTTTTATTCTGGGTAGAAGCTGGGTAGAAGCTTTCATGTACATGTGCATGAAAGCTTATACCCAGAATAAAACTTGGTTGGTTTTAAAGGTGCCACTGGACTCAAATTTTGTTTTGCTGCTTCAGACCAACACTGCTACCCTTCTGAATTTATTAGTGAGAATCACTGCAAAAACTTTGAGAAACACAGGAGACTAGAACGTCATAGAGAAAGGTTCTACCCAGCCTTCTCCCAAATTCACATGCAGAGACTTTCTTAAACCAGAACAGTCAGTAAAGGTATCATTCAGCAAGGACTGTACCACATAGATTCGCTGAACACAGGGATCAGCAATCCCACGATGAACCACCACATACCACCACCTAGGCATGAGTGCTTAACAGTCACCACATAAAACTAACTGAAAATGTCCACCTTGTTGTATCTTAATGTGCAATATGTTCCGGCTTCTTTGGGCTTCCTCTGTTTTGTTTTTAAAAGCTGGTATGTATAAGAAACGGGTAAATCACTGCTATAAAAGTCCCCTTCCATATTAGGTTCGAATCTAGTCCATCCTTGCACATGTTTTGTATAAAGGGATTTCTAAAATCCTGAAACTCTAAAACTGCAGTTTAAATACTTTCCGCTCACTGAAACATTACCTGTCAAACTTGCCCAAAACCTTGTAAAGTACTCCTCTGCTGTAGGCCGCAGAGTGCGGTTGTAATACACTCTGACCCATAAAAAGTCATGTAAACATTATAAACCTGTTTTTACTAGCCCTTTAACCTGCCAGGAGCAACTGCTCTTACCCTGAGTGGATTTCTCAGTTGCCACGGCTCCCGGAGAAGTCCTAGAAGGCTGCTCACGTGTCTCAGACACCAGAGGCCAAAAACAGGAATGGGATAGAATGCTATCAATCTGTTTAGCTATTCACCTCAGGGAGATGTTTGATCTTTCCAACAGCAAGCGGCTCAGACCTTCAGCTCCTCATGAGGTCAGCCTAACGATTCCACATTATTAGGCAAAACAAGTGCCCAGTCTGCCTTGAACAGCTCCCCTAAATTGCTACATCTGCTGCTATTGGAATGAATACAAAAGCACTGCAAACTTGGTCAGAGTAGCTGTTCGCCTGCCTTCAGGCACTACAATTCCCCAAAGGTTCAAATCTTTTATTTGCCATGAACCAAGTAATGCAGTCTTTTGTGTCTCAAGCAAAAATTCCATTGACTTGAGTGGGAATTTGGTCTGAGTAACGAGGGAAGGATTTAGCCCACAGTGAATTCTCACCCCACAGCCCTCACTAAGAACAAACACATTTACAGTAACTGATTGCTGCCAAAGCCCATTGTAGGGAAATCAGCCCTACGATTAAGTTTTGCTCGGTGCCCTACAAAAAAGTAAGAGAAGCAAGTCTAGTGTGTGTGTGTGTGTGTGTGCACGTGTGCTTAGATTCCCCAGATGTGAATTTCTGTAGGTTTAGTACCACATGCATATATGTGATTGGCAATTCCCTCAGCATTGTAAATGATGTTAGCTTCATGACACTTGTTGGAACTGAATTAGAAAAGTTCATGGATTTGACTTCTACATTTGTAACTTTTGATATCTATAGCTGTAAGACCGGAAGAAGACATGTGAAATAGGATTCTTTTTACCGGTCCCTAAAGTCAGACTCAATTGTGTGACTGATCAACAACAACAAAACATAGTCTTTCAAGCATTCATCTCAGAGTCTTGTGAAGTCCTGTGCACTTTGATATATGAACTGGTGTAGCCCTTTAGTTGGGCTTGGGTATATTTTGTATATTTCATTCTTTGTACACTGAGTTATATTCTCTTATAGCCTCTTCTAGTTGTTCAAGTATAACGCACAGCTCATTATTTGTTGTTGTTGTTCAGTCGCACAGTCGAGTCTGACTCTTCGCGACCCCATGGACCAGATTACGCCAGGCCCCCCTGTCTTCCACTGTCCGCTGAAGTTTGCTCAATTTCATGTTCGTTGCATCGATGACACTGTCTAACCATCTCATTCTTTGCCGTCCCCTTCTTCTTTGACCTTCAATCTTTCCCAGCATCAGGGTCTTCTCCAGTGAATGCTCCCTTCTCATTTGGTGGCCAAAGTATTTGAGCTTCAGCTTCAGGATCTGGCCTTCCAGGGAACAGTCAGGGTTGATTTCTTTTAGGATTGACTGATTTGATCTCCTTGCAGTCCAAGGGACTCTCAAGAGTCTTCTCCAGCACCATAGTTCAAAAGAATCTATTCTTCGGCGCTCGGCCTTCCTTATAGTCCAACTCTCACAGCCATACATTACTACGGGGAATACCATTGCTTTGACCATGCGGACTTTTGTTGGCAAGGTGATGTCTCTGCTTTTTATCATGCTGTTTAGGTTTAGCTCATTATTTACTTTGTTCCAATAATACACAATTTCAGTTTTTGGAAGTACTAACCAACCTTTATTGTTGATAAGTGCTTGCATTCAACTATAAGACTTTTGAAACTGATCATACAGGTTGCTTCAGTTGTGCCACATGGAGGTTGGCAACATTAGTCTTGCCCAAAGACATCCCCTGAGCTTTCAGATTAAGCTTGGTTTTGACCCCAGCTCTTCCCAGTCCAGACGAGTCCATACTGTCCGATATGCCAAATTTGTCCCCTGTAATCCTAGCACATTCTTTCCTTGCATAATTTATATCCAGTGCTGGCCTGCAGATCAAATCCAGCCCCAAGGGCAATTTTTTTTTTAATAGCACAAAAGACATCGCAGCTATTGCTTCAGTTTTAACGGTAATCCAGATGTCACAAAAGATCTGTGTTGGTTTTTTTTAGTTCCCAATGCAAAAGTGGCTCATCTTTAAAGAGCTAGACTAGAATCAAAGAGCTGAGCACAGCATGCAGATCAAAGAAGGTCATCCAAAACATTTTTTTTTTCCAGTGGCGGTTGAGAAAAGAATACTCCTAAACTCTGATCAACTGATGAAGGAACCCTCATGATCAAGTGTTGAGCCCCGACATTGGTACAATTCAACAGTTTGTCTTGTTGCACTTCTGCAGAGCCATGAGCCCAGCTCCAGAAATACTACTGTGGTTTCAGATGAGTAGCCTTGTTGGTTTGAAGCAACATCTGTTAAACAACTTCATTATATTGTGTGCTAATTTACTGCTCACCCTCTATCTGTATGTATGGACTGGTATTTTTCATTTCATCGTACCTTTAGAAGGGTGCGTGCACACGAAAGCTCATACCTTGAATAAAACTTTGTTGGGCTTAAAGGACTCAAACTTTGTTCTACTGTGGCTTCAGTACCGATTTTTTTTTTGCCATTAAGACCCTGTAGTGTGCGCAAGGTGAGAGATGTTCAGAGGTGACTTTCCATTGCCTTCCTCTACATCACAACCCTAGTATTCCTTGGAGGTCTCCCACCCAAATACTGACCAGGGCAGACTCTGCTTAGCTTTTGAGATCTGATGGGACTGGGCTAGCCTGGGCTACCCACATCAGGGCATACTTCTCCTTAAATGGAAGCAGAGCACACAATTGTTTAATGGCATTTGCTTCCACTTTTGGATATGTGATGGGTGCTCAGGGTTTCTTGAGCAAGCAACTGTAAGGGGTCTTTCCCAAATTCATCCATTTCAGGAAGCTCTTTTTAAAAGCCATTCAAAGCCTTCAGTGCCAGTGTCCTTGTGTCTCCTGTTCCTAAAACAGACCTCACATATGTATTCTCAACAAGAAGGACTATAAATCCTCTGTATTTTAGTGTATTTCTTTTTCAGAATAGTATATTAGAATACTGAATGTAATGTGATGGATATTGGGATGTCTGCTGACATAACACTGCATCCCCCTCAAAAGTTGCTGTTAAGTGCCCTCCATGCCCGAGAGTGGAGAATTAAGATTCCCAGTCACTTCCCACAATTAGAAAAGACACCTTGGGACATTTATCTGCTATTTTGACATACTTGTTGCTTTACAACGGTTGACCTTATAACCTTAACTTGTTATTTAGTTGAATGAAACTCAATTGTCGTTTAGTTTTCACTTTGCACATCTTGAACATCGTCATGTTACATGTTAATTTGCTGCTCATTCTCTGACTATAAGTTTGAACCTTACTTGCCATTCCACTGTATTTGAAAAAGTGTGCATGCACATGAGAGCTCATACCTTGAATAAAACTTTGCTGGTCTTAAAGGTGCCACTGGACTCTAAATTTGTTCCCAACATTGTTAAGGAAGGTTTAACCTGCCTGAAACTGGACAGTTTCAGGGGAGCAAGCTAATAGTAGGAACCATCGCTTAGGGAGGACTGGGTTGCCCACCTGATGCTTATTCTATGAACTGTTCACAGAAGTGAACTGCACAAGAGTATATATCCACACATCCCACAAAGTATACTGGAAATATAAATTTATATCTTTTATTCCTAAAATGTTCTCAAAGTCCTTCTCGCGTTATATTCTTAGACTACTGGAAGGTAAAACTTAGTGCCACAGTGACACTACTGCACAAAGATTTCTTTTTACATTAAAAATAATAAAAGGGCTGTTGAATAATTTTTTTTTACTGAATTTGCACACTGTGTTACTGTTGCAAACACAGATCTGTTAATTAAGGTCTGAATTGTGATGACATCTTGGGCTGGCTGGTATGAAATTTAATTTGCACCATTAAGCTTGGAGGGGCATCAGGAGAAAATGCTGGATGAACAGCAGGCGTTAAATTTTCGCTCGCAATAAATTTCTGAAGTGAAAAAGCTACAGAGTTTAATTATGGATGAGTCTAATGCGTGCTTGAGATTATGGATCTACCATTTCCCATGGAGAGCCACAAATCCATGAGAACAAGATTTGACCTTTGGAGTCCCCCCTCCCTCTAATTCAATGAAACATGGGTTAAAACTCCTGAACAGAAAGCTTGCCAGTGGCTATGGGAGAAGAGAAACAGAGAAGTTTACAGTGGTCATTGTAGGATCTTTACTTGCCTTATAAATATAAAAATGAATGCTGGCTCTTTCTAAGTTGCCAACCTCCAGGTAGGGCCCAGAGAACTCCCAGAATTGTGACTGATCCCCAAAGTACAAAGGTCAGTTTCCAAGGAGAAAATGGCTGCTTTGGAGGGTGAACTCTATGGCATTATATCCTGAAGTCCCTTCCCTTCCCTGGCTCCACCCCAGATTCAACAAGAATTTTCCAGCTCAGAATTGGCAAACCTAGCTCTTTAGCCCTGGGTAGAATTGCCAGCCATAGCTGACACCCTGGTGGGAGAACCGGGAGAAGGGATGAGCCCTTCAATATCACACGTCACTTCTGGCACGGAACTGGAAGTGACAGCATTATGTCAGGATGATGCTCTAGGATTCACCCAAAACTCTGTGGTAAAAGCATGGGGTTTTGGATGAATCCTAAAGAGTCACCCCAATGAGACAATGTTGCTCCAGTTTTGCACCAGAAGTGGCATTGTGCACTGGTGTGATGCTGAATTGCCGCTTCCCCATGTCCCCCCACTGGTCTGTTCAGCAATAGCGTGGAACAGGGCCCCAGGTCAGGAGGGCCCCCCTGTGAGTCAGGTCAATTTTGTTTTGCACAAATGTACACATTCATTTATGAAGAAAGTGTGCATCCTTCATCTAAAAAAAAAAATAGTTGCAAAACTTCTCTTGAAAAGAGGGCAAGTTGGACATGTGATAAAGCAGTAAATTACTGGACTGAGATCCACAATGAGATACAAAAAATTTTGAAATGTACTTTTAAGAAAGACCCACAGATGTTATTGTTAGGTCTTAAAATGGAAGAAATAAATGTAGCCAAGAGAACACTATTATGGTATTTGATTACAGCAGCTAGACTGACTTTTGCTCAATGTTGGAAACAAGATAAAGTACCTGAAATATGGGAATGGATTAAAAAGATGTTGTTTACGGCAGAAATGGACAAATTAACAAGAAAATTAAACAACGAAGAAGACGAAACCTTTTCGGAGATTGGAAAGACTTTCAAGAATACTTGTTGAAGAATTGGGATGTTAAACGTGGTTTGATTTGTTTTGACAGCTATTGAGGAGAAGTGGAAAGAGACCTAGATTTTTGAATTGTTACCATTAGTAAAAGAAAATATGTTTAGTAGTAAATGTAATTGAATAAGAAAAATATCAAGGGGGTTGGAGCACTGCGGGAAGCCTTGTTTGGGGGGAGAGGGAGAAAGAAAAATGGATATGTATTGGTTTGTTTAAATTGTATGAACATGAAAATATATCCAATAATAAATTGTATTTACCAAAAAAAGAAAAGAGGGCAAGTGTATTGGAGATCTCATGTGTTCCCCATTAGTTACTTAGCACAGGCAGCGTTTCTTGAGTTCTTGAATCATTCAAAACCTGCATAATCAGGGTACTTGCCCTAAAACAAAGCAAAAGTAAGTGCTGGTTGTCAGAGAAAAAAAACACAATTTCTGTCAGAGAAAAAAACATCTCTGGCTGCGGTCACACACACTAAATACACAAACACACTAAATCCACTTTCAATCCACTTTCCAACTGGATTTTGCCAGTTCACACAGTAAAAATCCAGTTTGAAAGGGGATTATTTAGCAAGTGTGACCACAGTCTCTATCTCTTTTTAAAATGTCTCTCTTCAGTAGAGTCTACCACCACAACAGCAAACAGTTTACAATGGAATAAATACCTTCACATAGGCTGCTATCATTTGCACCTTTTAGATCCAACATAGGTGCAAATGCCTGACGGATCTAAAGGGAGCAATCAGACAGCAACATCTGGGAAGCGTCCAGCAGTTGTTGGCAACCTGTGCTGCCCTGCAGCAGAGGCGGAGTTAAAAGACACCAGGGAAAGTCCAGTAGCAAACGAGTTCCGACAGGCCATGGACAGACTTTCCCCTGTCTGATTGCTCAAGCATGCTCTCAAGCCGTCAGAATGGTTTGACCAGGCCATCCCAGCTCATGCCGTTCTTTCCCCCATCTTCGCAGTGTGCACATCATCGCATACTCCATAGGGGGCCCTCAGTGCGGAGGTGCGATTCCTCATTTATGCACATGGGAAACAAACAGCCAAAAAACCCTGACTCATCCGCGGTTGCATCTGATCACACAGTGACGGGCTGTGCCCATAGCTACAAAGGGAGGTGTGATCTCACAACTGCGTGTCAAATTCCTCCAGAGGTGTCATGGATTGGGATGTGGGGCCAGGCAAGAGCGGGGAAGTCAAGGCACAGTCCGGGTCAAGAGCCAGGCAAACCAACCAACCAGGAAAACCAGGTACAAAGTGTAAGGCAAAGTGGGGTGGTCAAGGTACAGTCCTTAGTCAAGAGCCAGGCAAACCAACCAATCAGGGAAACAAAGTCCAAAACACGTCAGAGTTGTCAGTAAGCCAGAGTTTCCAAGAGTCAGGAGTCTGGGAGTCAAAGGTTCAAGGTGCAGGTCTAAGCACAGTCGTGCAAGCCAAGGTCACGGAGCCAAGGACATCAAGACAGGAACTGGGAGTCAGGAACATGAGTGAGGAGGTACAAAGCTTCGTCAAAGTGACTAGTTGCTGGCACGACTTGCTGGTGTAAGTGCGAGGGCTAAATAGCTCACTAAGCTGCCAACAATTAGCACACCCCAAGCACGTCCCGGCTCCTGCTAATACTCAGGACTGAAAGAGTGTCTGTTGTGCATGCATGCCTCTCGCCGTTGGGCTGCCATGCCCCATCAGTGCTGTTCTCTCAAACGGGAAACCAGTGGAGGCAAATTGAGGAGAGTGCTGACTAGGTGGGAATCTGCTTTAGCTGTTGCTGGAGCAGCCTCCAAAATCTCTGCGCTGTCAGGTGCAGGATTTTCCAGCATCGGGAGCTCATCCCCAGCAGCACTCAGCTCCTCTGCTGGAGCCTTGTGCTCAGACTCAGCAAGAGCCGTGACAAGAGGGAATAGCTTTGCTTCCCCTCCACTTCAACTGGCACATATAACTGCAGCCATAGGATACTCCATAATAACTCACACCAAGAGATAGGGTGATATGGATATATAGGTACTACCTGGGCAAGAGAAAGAATGATTAGTGCTGAAGAATGTAGCCTTCTCACCAGTTCAAACATCCTTTGACTGAATTATTGGAGGCAGCCATTTTGGAACAAAGTGGAGAATTTTGCCTTTGGCTGTCCTTGGCAAGTATATTTTGATTTGTTCTGCACTGCCATTTATTTATAGCTACAGAGTCTATTTTATGCTACATCAGAGGTGTACAACTCAAATCATGCTGAAGGTCACTTCTATATATTTAAGTCCAGGGGGCCAAACCACTACGTTAAGGAAAGCATTTTCTTTCCATTTTAGGCCAGTGTTCTCCTTCTAACCAATTCCCCATTAACTCCCTTCTTGTTTTATTGCATAGGGTGCAGTGTCTTCTCTTTTTAACTCACTCCTTCTCACTCTCCACTTCACAGTCCTGTACCTCCACACACTGCAGTACGGGCTGTTTTCTCTTTCTCTCTCTCTGTATATGGATAAACATATGAAGCAGAGGTCCATCTGTGGCTATTACCCACAAGGTATAGATGGAACATTATGTCTAGGGCACTGATGCTCTGTATTCTTGGTACCTGGGCGGCAACAGTGGGAGGGCTCCTGGTGTTCTGGCTCTGCTGATGGACTTCCCAATAGCACCTGGGTTTTGGCCACTGTGTAATACCAAGTCTTGGAATAGATGGGCCATTGGCCTGATCTAACATGGCTTCTCTAATGTTCTTATGTACCACCACAAGTCTACAATGCCAACATCTCTCAGTCCCAACCCCACTTTTTCTGTTTCACAGCCTAGAGGTCTCTCTATAGCTGCTTTTCCTAGTTCATCTTTCTTTATGATCCTCTGTTGCCTCTCTGTCCCACCTCAACCTTTCCTCTTCTTGTTGATGAGTTCAGAAGCAATAGAACAGTAGGCATTCACTCTACTAGCAATTCACACTGGTTACAATATGCTGGAAAAAACTAGTGACTCCACCAAGTACCTACAAATCTTGAAATGCAGGTGTTACTATATGGGTATTTTCTCATTTTCATCCCCACTTTTTAGGGTCTTGGTAGTTATGTGATATCACAAAGAGTTTGGAAGTGATCTCAATCAATGGGTATTCAGAATTTCCTTAGGGGGACTGCATAGTTCACATGTTACAATGTATACATATACATTCTGCATGTATGTATGTTTATACATGTCTGTAAGAAAGCCAACAACATTTAGTTTGCAATGGAAACCAGGGATCAGGGCTTGGATGAACGTGGGGTTTGTATCATATCTGCAGCTATGCATGTGTTGAACATGATTTGCAAATTACTCAACACGTGTATTTTCAAAGTCAAGTGTACATGGTACACTGATTGAACAAGTGTTCAGTATAACAGGTGAACAAGGCTCATATAGATAAGGAGGGACTCAGGACTTCCATCGCATATGCCTATGCACAGTACTGTTTTCTATATGGGTTTAATCTCTAATACCTCTGTTTTTGTGTGTGCTGTTCTGACCTACATTATAAACTGCAAAAATTCTGTCCAACAGATACGCTCATTACCAATGCATGCTTATTACTATGCATTCTCTCCAATGTAATGCATTATACATATTTTGATCATTAAGCCTTATGACAGTTCATTATACTGAGCAATGCACGGGAAAGTTTTGATCATGGCCCATTGCCTCCCATAACCAGTGAACACACAGTACCCCATTCTTTGCACTCTTTTCCCCATTGTTTAAGGGTGAGAGACTGCCTGAACTGGGCCATCCTACAGATAGCTATGCACAGAGTCCACATCTGTCACTACAGGAAGTATATAGTGGAAAGGACTCATAGGTCTAGTAATGTGGAGTTGCACCAAACTTAGAAGTGTTTTCTTCCATGAAACCAACACCCAGCACACACACCACAATCACACACTGTACTTCTAAGTCTTTCTTGCACTTCAGGTTACCAAGCTCGGGGGGAGGGGAAAGGCTGGCACTCTTCCAGAATTACAACTATTGTCCAGACTACAAAGAAGGAGGAGGAGGAGGAAGAGGAGGGGGAGGAGGGGAGGAGGAGATTGGATTTATACCCTGCCCATTGCTACCTGAAGGAGTCTCAGAGCAGTTTACAATCTCCTTTCCCTTCCCCTCCCCACAACAGACATCCTGTGAGGTAGGTGGGGCTGAGAGAGCTCTTTTGTGAACTGCTCTTGAGAGAACAGCTCTGAAAGAACTTGTGACTGACCCAAGGTCACACGAGCAGCTGCATGTGGAAGAGTGGGGAATCAAACTTAGTTCTTCCAGATTAGAGTCCGCACTCCTAACCACTACACCAAACTAGCTCTCAGTTCCCCTGGAGGAAATGGTAGCTTCAAAGTGTTTGGTATTAAACCTCCACAGAGCTCCCTCCTCAAACCCCACCCTCCTCAGGCACTGCCCCCAAATCTCTGTGAATTTCCCAAATCTGGTGTCAGCAACCCTATTTGTGCCAGTTGTGAATACTGCAAATCATAGAATCATAGAGCTGGAAGGGGACCTCTAGGGCCATCTAGTCCAACCCCCTGCACAGTGCAGGAAATTCACAAATACTTCCCACACACACACAGTGACCCCTGTTCCACGCCCAGAAAATGACAAAAAGCCTCTGAGATCCCTGGCCAAACTGGCCTGGAGAAAAATTGCTTCCTGACCCCAACGTGGCAATCGGCAGAAAGAGAAAATGGATGTGACAACCAATGTAAGTTTTATATTTGCATTACTGCCAATTTAAAAGAAAAGGGCAAGTTAATATGGAAAAAAATCCTTACTTGTTGTTGGGGGGGGGGAACCACAGCAGGAGGCTTTAAGCGTGGGACTCCTGGGGAGCCTCACTCTGGCATAGCTCTATTCTCTAGTCATTTATTTCTGAAATCGCTTCATCTTAATTTTTGCCGCTTCACATCAATGGCAGTGTGCACCAACGTATTCACATATTCCCTTCTTTTTACACTACAGCTTATTCAGACCATAAATTCCAGATTATCTATTGTTCTTGATGGTTTATCCAGAACAAGCTCCCTGCCACGACACTCTTTCATCTTACCACAATGGATTCCAGCCCAAGGATTTTTGGACAGAGCATCCCCTACAGACAGCTTCCAATGCTATACATTTTGCTTGCAAGCCAATCCCACGCTTGAAGGTCTTTCCCCTGAAATCTGCTAATGAAGGTGGGATTAAACCACTGAGCCAGTTATCTTTCTCGTTTCCCTTTGGGGCCCCGCCCCTTCTCCTCTGTCTGCTGGGTGGCAGGTAGGAGGGCCGGAAATGGACTAGGCAGAGGAACAGGTAGGGGAACTTCTACTTTGCCAGTGGATTGCAAAGAGAGGAATGAGTCTCCGGGTTGCCATCTGGCAATCCTACATGTACTCCATTCCCACCCAGTAGCAGCCAAATATTTTCTTGTCCAGAAACACCTGTGTGGGCAAGCTGAAAGATGAACTCATTACACAAAGAAAAATATACAGTGGAGGCCGCATTCTGCTTCCCCCCCCCTTTCGACTACCTGCAAATTTAGGCCCGCTAACTAGATCCAGCTGTTTGATTGGATTCTATACTGTGGTGGTTTCCAATATCCCTTTCTGAGTCTAGCGGGTCTGGCCAGACTACAAAAACTAGGAGTTGCTTGAATAATCAGAGCATTTGTAACACGGCCGCCAGAATGACGGAACATAGGCTTCTCTGTTAAAGCCGCAGTTCCTGGCAGCCTCCCTACATGGCCTTGCCAATAGGTCAAACAGCACAATTGTCTTCTGGTTAAAAGAAATACTGGAACTCTTATGTGGGAATATTACTATACTCTTTTGCTTTCTGCCTGGCCAACCAGAAACAAAACACCCTTCATTATTTACACGATGCCACGTCCCTGAGCTTCTTACTATCATAATTACAGCTGTTCTTTTAAAGAAATATTAATCTCACCAGTGTGCCCCCCCCCGGTCGTGTCAAGAGATATTAACACAGGCATTTGGGCTTTGTTGCGCTGGGATTCTTTGCTTAGATTTTCCATTTTATTAATTCATGCTCGTATAACCTGGGCTAGGAGGGGGCAGGGGAGAAATGAAATTTTCAGTCTGCGCTCCCTGACAAATATTTCCTTGAGGACTGCATGACTTGTGGCTGAGTTCTGAACAGATGTTTGTGTTCTCTGGGGGGTGCTCTGAACAAACCAGAATAGAACCCACACACTAAGAATGAAGGTCTTGGAAAACTGATTAATTCTGCTCCAACACCCCCCCCAGTGCAGAATGTGCAAATAGAGTCATCTTTGGTAATGAAAGGTGTGCATGCTGTTCATTCTATGCAATCATCACCACTGGCTCAGTTAGATGCAAATTTAACGGCTGCTGCTGTCCACACATGCCCCATGTGCTAGTCTGCGTTTTGCCCTATTGTGTTTTACAGCAGCATGCTTTATGGCAGAATGTTTTGTGACTACTCTACAGACCCCAACCAGCTTTTACATAGTTTTGCAACACTGTAATTCAGCAAGAGACGCAACACTTTCACACAGTACCTAGTGCCGCTTCTTTCATCACCAGCACTCAGGAGTAAGCTAGACAAGCTGTTTTGTTGTCATAGTTGTTGTTATTTGATTTTGTCGGCTTCAGCTTTACCTTTCTAGGTAATTAAACACAAATTATGAGAGCAATCCTCAGAGGTGATAAAATTGTACTTAAGTTACTCAGTGGAGCTTACTCCCAGGAAAGTGTTCTTGGGATGGCATAGTCTCTGTTCACACAAATCTCTGTTGGTAGTGGCTCTTCTTTTTGCTATCCTAAGATGGCTTTCTTAGGGTTTCCAGGCCTCCCAATGATTGCCACTGTTGCTGCTCCTGGCCTCTGTGCTGGTATGTCACTTCTGGGTATGATCCAGATATGATGATGAGTAGCTCTAGGAATAGTTGGAAACCCTATGGTTTTACCATAGAGTTTCCAGAGATTCTTAGGGCTACCCAGAAGTGACATAGTGATGTCAGTGACATCATTGATGTCACATGCTCCCATGTCCCCATCCCCCCAACCTTCCCGATGGGTGTCAGGTTTGGCATTACAACCCTAACATTTTCATGAAAGGAGAACAACAAAAAGATAGCGATGATTGGACAAAGAAGATGGAATCTGATATAGTAAGTGCAAATTTAAAAGCAGGTCCCATGTGACAAATTAGGGCCCTTAGTGTAAAAAAAATGAAGGCCACAAGTCTCCAGTTTAGAGATATTTTCAACATTAGTTACTGATATTTCTGTTTTCTGTGTATTTTCCAACTTTCTAGTGTAGCAAACTTATTACCACAAAAGATATGCATGAAAACAAATTTCACTTTCCTTCTGAATGCAGACATGCTTCTTTCCAATGCATTCCTAAGTGAAAGAAGCCCTGAAGCTATCAAGATGATTTGGGACCCTACCTACTTTCACCTTTCCCTGCGCATGTAAAAACTCACATTAATTTTAATAGAAGTTATGCTTTGGCAGGTAAGGAATATTTTTCCTTAGGGGAAAGCATGTGTTTGCCTTATATGGCTCTAGAGAGCTCTTGCACTTTACTGGCAAATGGAATAGTGCTTCCATCATGGTTGCTTAATAAATTGGGATGACCTCCTGTGGTTGGATATGGGGGCAATCTGATGTGAGATGAAGCAGGGCTATCTACCATTTTAAGAACAGCCTGCAATGCAGCTTCTCAGAATGCCAAGTAAACTAAACTTTTGCAATGTTACCTGAACTTTTCTGTGGTGCCTCACTCCCACAACATACTCTAGAACAGGCCCAGTCCACAAGAACCTAAAATGGCAACACACTCTAGCCTGACCATAGGGCCAGACAAACCAGGGTTGGTTGGTTGGTTTTTTATAGCCAACACTGCCAAGCCTTGGAGTTCATTTGAGGGTGGCCTAAGGCACTGATCACATTTTTCCTATAATCTCAATGAACACCTATATCTACTTATGCTCCTAAAAAGAACAGAGGAGTGCAGGGCAACTAACCTCCAAGTGGTACCTGGAGATCTCCCAATATTACAATTGATCTCCAGACAACCAAAATCAGTTCCTCTAGAGAAAATGGCTGCTTTGGAGGATGGATTCTATGGCATTATATCCTTCTGAGGTCACTCCCCTCCCCAAGCCCCCCTTGCCAAGGCTCTATCCCTCAAATCTCCAGGTATTTCCCAACTCAGAGAAGGCAACCCTAAGTGTAGTAGAACCTGTGCTATGAATAAGGAGCCCTCAGTTCAGATTACAGCTCTGCCATGAGTAAGCCCCGCTGAACACCTGAATGGGATTCTAAGTAGACTTGTTTAGGATAGCTCTGACAATTCTTTCTCAGCATCAGCCACTCCTCTGTAACCTGAAGATGATAACTGGGAATAAAAACACACCAGGCTCAACAGCTGTGACCATTCATAAGCCTTTGCCTCAGATCCCTCCACCTCACTGTGGTCAGCTTTCAGCAGCTACCAAACCTCTGTGGCCACCAAGCTGTGATGGTCTAGCTCCGGCCTTTCAGCTTTTGCAAGTTGCCCCCACATCAGGAGCACATGAAGCAAATTTCTCTCATGGACAATGGGTGGGGGTCAGGCTATTAAATGATGCAGGAAATACTGTGACTCTCACAATGTTGTGTGAAACTGCACATACACAAAACCACCTCAACAACCAACAGAGACCAAAATGAACCACTAAACCATAAGACCACTTAAAAAAACCCCAATGTTCTATCAGCCACTGACTGATGAACCAATCCAACTCACCCTTTATCAATTCCATTAGCTGACAAGTGGTGAGCAGTAATGACATGGCTGTGAGGAGGTGTGGGTAACATCAGATACATCCATAGAATACTGCTGATTACACTGCACTGTATCATACTGTTCTAGCATATGAAAAGTAATCCAGTGAACAGGGTTGAGCTGCTTGTGAACAGCAAAACAGCCGACTGAATAATCAGTTCCCTTCTCACAGCTGGAGAGCAGAACCTGAGCCAAGCTTTGAACACCTGAGAGTGCTATAGAAATAAGGATCAGCAAATTTCCACTATTTCATTTCTGTTTATATTCATTTATAATTTTATCAAGGGTTTCAGATTTCTATTTTTCACTCAGGGTTACGTAGATTCATATGTATAGTGCAAATGGCCACAGCTTGCCTTTAAATCTGAATGCAGCCCTTTGTTATAAAGCAAGTTCATGTTCATGTTTTATTTCCAGATTTCTCCAGGTTTCCAGAAAGCTGATTGATTATAGTTTCCCCACAAAGGTTCATACATTCCTTCTCCCGATGTTAAGGAAATTACCAGCGTTGTGGCATGGTATGCTTGTCACATGAAGGAATATGTTGGGTCTCAAGCAGAAATTTGTATTCTGACAGTCAGAACCTCAATTTTGCCCTTTGAACAAATTTAGCTATCAGGAAGAGTGGATGTATTTTGAGCGAAACCTGAAACAGACTCCCCTAGAGAAACATTTTGAAAATAATTGAAATTGTTTCCCTTCCACCTGAGGCCAAGTGAAGTCTAATGGGAAGGCGGACAGGGTGGGGGTAGGGATCTTTAAACTATTTGGGGGTCATTTCTGTAGCAAACAAGGCTGCGGAACGTTGAATCATTACTCATTTCAAAAATACAGATTAAGCTGCCTTTCACACTGATCTCGCAGTACACAGCATAAATAAATGAGGATGCCAAGCTCATTTTAAAACTTGGTTTTCATATTAATTTCCTATACAGAATAGTTCATCAGAGTCAATAGCTCTCCTTGGAACAAGGCCTTTAAGCATTTGATATATGCACTTTCCTAAATTAACTATTTTTGTAGCCCTGAGCAATGTAAGGGCATAAAAGGGCACACAATTAAATGATTAATCTTTATTTAAAGGCAACTAATTTTAATCCTAATCATTGTGGGGCAGGATGCACCAAAATAAAACTGGTTCCTGTAAAAGACTGGGAAAAAACACCAGCCCCTCATTAGGGTAGATTACAAAGGGCCAAACTATTAGCAAGATTGATATTATAAACTCATGATGGCAGTTATCTATTATTGTACTAGTATGACAAGTAAAGCTATATTCTACCAGGAAATAGTGGGTTGGATCCTACAGAGGATTTCAGCAGATTTTTGCTGATTCTTTCCTCCCAAGGCAAATTGCTGTCCCCACACAGTTCCTGGGGGTCTCTTGTCCTTCCCCGGATAGTTTTGCCAGTTTGCCTACAACCTTCTGGCTCCTGGACTCCCACTGCTGCTCAGTGTACAGTGGTAGCAAATGGGGAGGGGGAACTGGTATCACATAACACAATGATGTCACTTCTGGTTCAGCATCACATGACACTAGGAATTTCATGTATCTTTATGGTAAAAACCATAGGGATTTGGGAAATTGCTAGAGTGTTGTGTAATGCCACAATGTCACATCCAGGTAGGTGACAGGAAACAATGTCACAGCATCATACAATGACACTTTCATGAATCTCTCCCACTGAAACTCCCAAGAGTTGCGAGCCAAGGGCCCTTTGAAAGAGTAGAGTGATAGAATGTTTTAAATATATACACAACAGAACTGGTCGAATAAAGATTTTCCCCCTATTGATCTGCCAAGTTTCAGCCTTGACCTACCAGATTCTACAAGGCACCACCTCTTCAGTCTTCATATGCCACCTTTGCACATAATACACTAAATTCTCTTTTCAGATTCATCTTGACTTTTCCTTCATCCATCAGCACCATCAGGTGCCAGGATTTCCTCAGATCCAAACTTTTCAGCCTGATACAGATGAAAGGCTTCATGCTATTAAATGAATTGTGACATATATTTTGGAAAGATAAAGCAAACATCACCTCAGCCAACAACTGCTTAAATTAAATCATGTTTCCTCTTGCACATATTTACTAATTATATCTGACCTAAAAAAAGGTACTGCATGTACTTGGGGGGGAAAGCTACTTGTTATATTGCCCATTTGCTCAGAGGAGATTGCATCGAAGTATATGGGATTAAAAGGATAGAACAGTATGGTATCTCAGTACTAGGGATGTGCATGAACCAGCTGATGAACTAAAGTTCATCACAATTTTTGGCTGGTTCATGGTTTGCAAAGCAATGTTCATAACTGAAGAACCACAATGAACTTTCACAAATTTGGGGGCAGTTCATGGCAGTTCTGGAAGAGCAGGAAGTAGGGGTTTAAACCCCTGCTTTCTACTCTTCTCAAAAAAAGAGTTGAACTGTTTGGTTTAAATGGCTCCAGCCACATCACTCCTTGCTTTCTGCTCACCACTGCAAAAAACCACATTTAAACCCCTGCTCTCTGTGAAAAGACACAGGGAGCAGAAAGAAAGGGTCCATTTAAACCACTGCTTTCTGCTCCTCTTGAAAAACCATGGGAAGCAGAAATCAAGGGCTTAAATGGCTCAAAGTCATTTCACCCCCACTTTCTGCTAACCACCCAAAGTATCAGTGAACAGAAAGCAGTGGTTTAAATGGTTCCCAACCATTTAAACCAAACAGCTGAGCAACAGGGAGCTCCCTGCCACTCAGTTTTTTGTTTAAATGGCCCCCTGCTTTCTTCTCCCTGTGGCTTTTCATGGGGAGAAGAAAGCAGGAGTTTAAATGGCTTGGAGCAATAAGCAGGGGTTTAAACTTTAAATGGCTCGAACCAATATGAACCGGTTCAGTTCACAAACCATCCTCCAAGTTTCTATGGGTTTGTGGTTCAGTTCATGCTTCAGCCACAAACAGGAAAAATGTGTTTCCAATTCAGCTTTCTTTTAACTATTCTTCTCATTTTTGTAAAGTTCCCTCTTTTTGAAATCAAATGTTACAGTTTTGGACTTATGGGGTAAATTTCCACTGACCTGAATGCTAAACTTAATAGCATTGTGGTGACCATTCCCAATTGATGTAACAATTTCTACATCTCTCACCAGGTCTCGAGACTTGCTCAGAACCAAGCCCAACTCAGCAGCAATGCTGTGAAGGACTGAACCCCCAACCAGTGTCAGCTCAGGAGGGAGAAAAGGGTTAAACTGTCCCTTCTTCTCTTTCTCATCAGTGGTCTGTCCTGGCAGGAAGGGTGAGGCATTCTCCTCTCCTCACTGCAGCACTCCAGCCTACAGCTGCTCATCCACACGGATCTCTCAGCCCCGGGAATAATCTTCCCATGAACTGAAACAGACTGCAAGGCAAGAGGAATTTTGGTGCACCTTCCCCTGGTGTTTCATAGGATACAAGCCATTGATTTGTGCCTGAGGGCTCATGAAATTAAATTAAATGTTCTATTTTACAGTTATTATTCTGGGCATAACTTCTAGTGAGCAAACTGCAGCACATCCTTCTTAATGAGGTGATTACTATCCTACCAAGGATGCTGCTTACATCTGACAAACTAAAAAGACCGTCTGGAGTCACCCTGTACCCGCTCTGCTGCCTGAAAGTGGGGAGCATAAGTCTATAAATAATGTGATCCTCGATGAACTACTCTCTAACCTCAACTTGCAGCATCACATTTACTCTTCCCAAGGGCTCCCTTACAAATTCATCTAAATGGCAGAATGTCAAAGACGGAAGTGTCACTTTCACCCAATGTCACTTCTACCCGCCGGCCTTGTGGCTACAGATGTTTAGCCTCCAAAGACTCCAGCAAGTCACTTGATAAATTAGAAGTATTAATAACAAGTAGGAAGATAAGCAGATTTCTCAAGAGGCGTTTCCAGGGTCTGGCGTAGGATGCAGTCAGTTAATGGGAATTGTATTTGACATAGCCCTTCCAACTTTGTCCTTCGGGTGTGTTATTTCTATAATTTACTGGAATCATGACTTTGTAATTTAATAACAATGTTTATTATGCTACAAACCAAAGGACCCATCCTGTTAAACCTATCTAAGGGCACATAGGCAAAACCATATTACAGAGGGCTAGTAAGAACTTCATTCAGAAATTGCTCCTTGTGATCTACCACCAAGCACCTAGTCATATAACATAGCTATTGAAGTATCTGCCAATCCCCTGATTTTTTCCATTTGAGGCAAGCTGCAAACAAGCGTGTTTATGAAGTCCCAAGTAGGTCACCTTTCACAGCAAGTTGAATACACTCAGTAGGTGGGTCACAAGCTGCTCAGGCCTTTCTTAGATGGTCCAATGAATTGGAAAATCATCAGGAACCTCAATTTCACCATGGTCTATGATTTGACCTATCACAGATTTGCACAGATGACTTGATTCACTTTTATGTGTATTAAATCTGCCCAGAAGTATATTGTGCTGGACATATCACCATGAAAAGCAGATGGGCGATACCACACTCAGCTGGAGTCTGGGCCAGTCTTAGTGTTGCCAGACCCCTGGTGGAGGCGGGAATCCCCTGCTACCAGGTCTCACTGCCCCCCCCCCTCACTGATCAGCTGGCCTGCGGGAGGAACTTACCCTGAAAAAGGGGGAGATCCAGACGCAGTGTCTACATAACTGGCCACATGATCTGGAAGAGACAGAATCACATCAGGCAACAATCTAATATTTGGGCAAAAACTCTATGGTCTCAGTCTCCTCAAGAAACTCCCCAGATACTCAGGCAAATATTGATAGGTAAATTAACTAAGCATTCTCATGAGGACTGACCCTCCTCCCAGAGGCATGGAATGTTGAGCAGTTGAGAGTCAGTTAAAGAATGACATTGGGAAAGGGGCCTATTTGAATTTGTATCATCCCCAAAAAAGGAGATTTGAGTGTTGGGAAAAATTCCTAAATTGTTTATTCCTCCTCACACCCCATAATTTCTTGTGGGCCTTCACATTTTCTCTCTAATAGCAAACTTCATGGCTGAGTACCTATTATAAAATCAGCAAAAGGACCCAAGCCTCAGAAAAGGTCACGGTTTCTGCCTGCCCAAGTGCCCCACTATGATGAAAAGCATTACTTTGTAAATAAGTAAGTAAATAAAGTTTCTAAAAATGAACTGATGAGGACAGAGCATACTGATAACAGTTGATTAAAGGTGAAAACTGAGGGAGATGGGGAAATGCGCCTGCTCCGGCCCTTAAGAGCATATAGAAGAGCAAATTTTGGTCAGGTGAGGAATTTTCCTCTTCCCTCCCCCCAATTCCTTGCAGGTCCCACAATTTATATGGTAATATGAAGCTAATTTGTGTACTTTCTGCATAAATAAGGATTAGACCGTTGGTCCTCAGTTGACGGGTAGAGGCAAACTTTATGGACTGGGATGCTGCAACAGTTGCAAGCTTAATTGCCTTCTTTATCTTAGGTGTTGCCTTTTAAGAACAGAGCAGGGGAAAAATAAAGTGAAAACTATGGAATACATGGGGAGTAGGACTGGCCAATAGTGAGGAACATATTGGCTATTATAAAAATATAGTACAATCATGAATATACAAAGCATAAATTCATTAAGGACCAGAAGCAAGTTGTTTCAAGATAAACCACCAGGCACAGAGTAAAAAATAAATGAGGCCTCTAATAGTGCAATCACATGCCAAGTGGTTCTCAGATATAAATTTCTGGTCCAGGAATCACCTTCCTATGATTGTAGAGCCAAATAATCCTCAAGCAAAGACTAGTCCTTATTGAATTTATACTTCGTATTTACATGATTGTACTATATTTTTTATAATAGCCAGTATGTTCCTCACTATTGACCTCTGAGGAAGGCCTAAGTAAGCCGAAACACGTCAGGTCAGATTTATAAGCCCTTGTGTTTTATCATTTGTTATTTATATATATAACATGTGATTGAGCCCTTATATAATTTTAAATTTGTGATTAATAAATACATGTATTTTTATATATTTCCTTCATTAATTTTAATATTGGCCCCCTTTCTTACATTTGAATAATCTTTGTCAGGTTCTGGATTCTAGGTTTTAGGTTTAGTTTTTGTCCTGTTCCCTATTTTGTCCGAGTAGGATTGGCAACATCCAGATGGTGCCTGCAGAGTTCCCCTGAAGAAAATGGCTGCTTTGGAGAGCAGACTTTGTGGCATTACAGCCCCCTGAGGCCCTTCCATAAACCCTGCCCTACCAAGGCTCCATCCCTAAACCTTCAGCAATTTCCCAAACCAGAGTCAGGAACGCTACTGGACATTGTCAACCAGGACAATCCCACATAGCCAGTCAAAGTACAATCACTTCTTCCTTTCACTAATGATATTACATCTTAAGAGGAAATTGTGAGAGGAAACTGTGGAGGCTCTAATGTGCACGTAGGCCTCACAACTTCCTTTTGTGAGTTCCCCTTTGGATATATGAATACTGTGTGGTCAGCCAGATGGCTTTGTGGGAACAGAACTCAGAAAAAATTACCAGTTTTAGAGATTCCCAGTAAGGATTCTAACCAGCTTCCTAAAGTGACAGCAACACCATACCACTTTTTTTTCCCCTGCTATAAATAAAACATGGTGAAGTGCTCCCAGGAAACCACTAGCATTCTATGAGTCTTTTTAGTACATTCTCAGAAGCAAAGACTCTAAAAGCTGGGAGAGACATTTGATTAAGTCATGCTCTGTCTGTTTAGATGAGTAGTGAAGGGCTGGCCGTTCCCTGCATAGTGCTGAAACT
Organism: Gekko gecko; assembly: GCA_029375565.1. Lineage (NCBI taxonomy): Eukaryota > Metazoa > Chordata > Lepidosauria > Squamata > Gekkonidae > Gekko > Gekko gecko. The sequence goes on along the minus strand of JAPDNY010000004.1, from coordinate 161,315,336 downwards.
CCTTCTGCGGTTAGCTTTTCAAATCTTACCAACATCTTCTCTTGACACTCTTTTTTACATAATGTAAAAGTCAGCGGAGGGAACCCTATTAGGAATTTTGTCACTGGCAACCACTGAAAGGTTTGAGGCCACTTCCAAGTACTAAATTGGCCTCTCTTTTGAGGCTTCTCTATTTCTGTTTTATACACTGACCGGATCTTCTATTCAAGAAAAGTAAGAGTAGCAAGGATCTAACTCCATCTTGTGTTCTGCATAAGCATCTTTAAATATACAAGAGTTCACAGTCCTCTCTCAGCTTTATTAATCATGAATATTTAATGTGTTTATTTCATTTGTAGCCTGCCTTCCTCCCCAATGGAGACCCACAGTGGGTTACATCATTCTCCTTTCCTCCATTTGATCCTCACAACCACCCTGTGAGGTAGGTTAGGCAGAGGACGTGTAACTGGGCCAAGGTTACCCAGCAAGCTTCCATCACAGACCGTAGATTCCAACTTGGTCTCCCTCACCATAGTCCAACAGTCTAACCAATAGCTGTTGTAGATTTTCCAGGCTGTGAGGCCGTGGTCTTGGCATTGTAGGACCTGATGTTTTGCCTGCAGCTGTGACTGGCATCCTCAGAGGCATAACACAGAAAGATGGAGTACTCTCTGTGTCAAAGTGAGAAGAAAAATGGTAGGCAGGTAATTTATATCTACACAGGAAGATGGGGTGAGGCTGAGTCAATTCTAGGCATTCCCCAGGCTGTAAACATGTTGATGAAGAGGCTTCCTGAGGCGTTCTTTTGCATATGGTTTCCTGAGGACGTTTCCTGTTTCCTGAGGAGGTTCTTTTGCATGTGGATCGGCTGTTGAGATTCTAATTCTATTTGTAGTACTGTTGTCAGATGTAGAGACTTTTGTGTTTTTTAGGACAGTACACCATACCCTATTTATTTTTAAACTCTGTTCTTTTCTGTTGAAATTGTTTTTATGTTTTTGAATTTCAATGGCTTCCCTGTGTAATCTGACATGGTAGTTGGATGTGCTGTCCAGTCTTTCAGTGTCTTGGAACAAAATACTGTGGCCTGTTTGAGTTAGACCAGTGTTTTTCAACCACTGTGCCATGCACACTAGTGTGCCGTGAGATATTATCTGGTGTGCCATGGGAAAAATTCCAATTTCATCCATAACATATGAACAATTATAAAATAAAGTATTATTATTTCATAATAAAGTAATTATAAAATAATTTCTTTGTGTTTATTTGATTCCTATTCAAGAGAATTACTTTATATATAGTCAATATAGGCACAGAGTTAAATTTTTTTAACATTTCCTAATGGTGGTGTGCCTCGTGATTTTTTTCATGAAAAAAGTGTGCCTTTGCACAAAAAGGTTGAAAAACACTGAGTTAGACTATGTTCAGCCACTGCTGATTTTTCAGGCTGGCCCAGTCTAACCAACAACCTCTGCACTAGCACAATTTTCTTAACCCTACCGGATTCTGCATTCATAATTAGCAATATATCTGAGAATCCCCACTACACAGAAGCATTGGAAAAAATAAGAAGAGAGCCCCCACATTTACAATTATTTATTTACCCAGATAAGGAACAGATATGATAATTTATCCATGTTTAATAAGTAGTTTTGATGTGTTGTCTATAAGGCCACTTTGTCAGTGAGGCTGGGCTATAACACTTTAGATTGTTGGGGAGGGGGGTTCACACAGGTAGGTGCGCTTCCATTCAAAAAGGTGTCTTTCATACAGAGCACTCAAAAGGGGAGACCTGGCAACCCTACAGGCCGTGTTCACATGTTACACTGAAGGCACAGACATCCTGCATGTCCATTTGGAAGGAAGAGTGTGTTCAACTTCACAAATGAAACTGGGGACCAGAACCTCAATAAATGTGTGGTTTCAATCACACTTGCAGCTGTACACATTGAACAGGAGAATGACTCAATGCATGTATAAAGAAATAGTCAAGTGTACACTGCAGTCTGAAGCTCTGTTCACAAGTTATAGTGAGCTAGGGATGCCAGCCTCCAGGTGGGACCTGAGGATCCCCTGGAAATACAACTCATCTCCTGACTACAGACATCAGCTCCCCTGGAGAAAATGGAGGCTTTGGAGGGTGGACTCCATGGCACTGTACCCCACTGAGGTCCCTGTCCTCCCAGGCTCCATCCCCAGGAGTTACCCAGCTTGGTTCTGGCAACCCTACCACCCTGTCCCCTGCCGTTGGCCAGGGGAGACCTGGCAACCCTGCAGGCCATGTGAATTAGACCATTTCCTGCCTGCCACAGACCTGCCCTAATGCACAGTTCTATACTCAATAAGTTGAAGGCCAGGAATATATGCACAATGCTTCACAAACACTGGTTCTTTTAAAAGGCAACTAGCATAAGCATACAGTCGAATACAACACGAAGCTTTTTGTCCTACTGCCAAAACCAACTAACATTTTACGCATAGTTCTGAGACAGCTACAACCTGTGCCCGCCAGATTAGAACTGTCAACTGGAAGGGGGGGGGGGAATCACACAGCTCTTATGTAGTACTTCTTGCATAAGGTATTGGATCACTAATCTTTGTGATGTATTTATTTAGATTTATACATTGCACCGCTGGAAGCACAGTAGCAAACGAATGCAAGTCTCAAAGAAGTGATTCAAAATGAGTTTCACACTGAATTACCGGCCTACAAATCCACCAAAGGGTTATAGCGCTACACACAAGCCCTTTGCGAAGCTTATTATACAATTGCTTGTTTGCAACCCTTGAGAAACAATACAAAAAAAGAGAGGAAACACAAAAAATACAGCTGCAAAAAGGGTGTAGGAGCAATCCCTGGGTAAGATAAAAGGAGGGGGAGAGTACATAAACTCATGAAGCGTATGCTATCCTCTGAGAAGGTATGCACACTTGAACAAATTCAACATTTCCCCAACAAAACTCCAGCGAACTGTTCCACATACCCTCTCAGCATGCATTGAGCCTTGGGTTTCTTATACTGCTGGCACGGTTGCCCTAAAGGGATGCACAATACGACAGGAGACTCCAGCCCATGTTTATGGAACAAAACAGTGGTTTAAATCAAAAAGGCCATGGCAAGCCAGAAAGGCCATTTCCTTGCTTTATCACAGCAAACAGGTCTGCTGTAGATTTGGCTTGTGCAACCAGGGTAGCCACAAAGGCATTTTCTTCTACCCAGAAAAACAGGACTTTACAAAAACAGCCTCAGAGGGAGCTTTAATACAACATGTTCAGGGTTAGCCAGCATAGCAGCTATGGGCTACACCTTATACAAAGGCACAAGTAGATTTGGAATATTTATTTAACTGTTTACAAAATGTATACCCCGTCTTTCTGCCTTCATAAGGGCTACCAAGGCAGCTAACGAATTAAGACATGTATAATAAAACCACTAAAACCAACAAAACACACAGTAAAGCAATTAAAATCAGGGCTAAAATGTACATACAGAACTATTACAATTTAAACACTAATCATGAAGAAGGAGACTACTGTGGGAGTGCCAAATGAAAAACAGTCTGCCCCTGGTGGTGGAAGATGGCAATAAAAAGAGACAGACGAAATCTCCTCAGTGAGTGAGTCCAAGAATTTTGGTGCCACAACTGAGAAGCCCCTTTTCTGGTTGCCACATGCTGAATCTCAAAAGGTGGGGGCACCTGAAGCGGGGCCTCAGAAGATGTCCACAGCGGTTGAGTAGGTTCAGAAAGGAGTAGATGGTGCTTCACGTATGTTGGTCTCAAACCATATAGGGCTTTAAAGGTTAACACCAGCACCTTCAATTATGCCGAGAAATAGATTGAGAGCCATGACAGAAAGGCCAAGACTGAAGTATTGTCAGAGTCCCAAGTCAAGTAAGCTCAACAACAGTCCTTCAAGGAAGTTCAGTTTATCGAGAGAGGCACTTAGGTCATCATTCAAGACATACTGTGTCAGGACCCGATAATTATACACAGTTCATACAGGGCCCCCTGATGGGAAGGGACCAATGAGGAGGATACCTGAGCACACCCAAACGAAAGCAGCTCATTGCTCCCAGCGGGAGAAAGCGGTGCGGCAGAGCCAGGCTCCAAGGACACAAATGAGATAAGGGATGCACTAGGCACGCATACCAAGCCAAGGAGGAAATGAAGGAGGAGGGGGAGGCTGTTCAGGAGCGAGGTAGGGGGAAGGGAGAGAAACAGAAAGCCCATGGTGGCGTCAGCCAACAAGTATGATGTTTTCAAGGACCCACTCCAGTCAACATCCTCACTGCAGCATTCTGTACCACCTGAAGTTTCCTAACACTTTTCAAGGGCAGCCCCATGTATTTAGCACTGCAGTAATCAAACTACATGTAACTAGGGCCTGCACCATAGTGGCCAGATCTTTCCTGCCCAGAAAAGGCTGTAGTTGGCTAACCATTCAAAGTTGGTAAAAGGCATTCCTGGTCACAGCTGCCACCCACTTATCCAGAAGTGGGCCTTGGTCCAAGCCTTCCATGTTCATTCAATGAGAGTGCAACCCCATCCAGAACACGTGACACCCTGAATCCTGGATCAGACCTTCACCTCAACAGCTGAACTTCTATCTTGTTGGGATAGCACAGTGTAGTAGAATAGTTTCAATGGAACGAATAGAATTAATAAAGAGTTGATAGGGAAGTGCTAACAGATAAAAACTAAAAACATGAAATATGTATTCTTTTGATTATTTTGCAAATAAAATAAAAATCAGCCACTGGCGGCTGCCATCTTGAATGGATCACTGACAGGAGGCAAAAAAGTGGGGTGTTTTTCTGCTCAAAATAGCTACATCCAGGGCCAGCCCCAGGTGTCTGGGCGCCTTAGGCAGGACAGCCTGGGGCGCCCACCCCACCGGGGATGCCAACCTCCCGGTGGGGACTGGAGATGGCCCAGCGCCGTTTTCCTGGCCGCTTTGCAGCTGCGAGGCGCCCAGGAGAACCAGGGAAGGGGTGGGGTTAGAACGCCCGCCCCTTCCCTCCCAGCGGTGGCGCCGGCTTTTCTGGGTGCCTCACAGCCGCGAGGCACCCAGGAAAGCCGAGGCTGCTGGCACTGGGCGGGAAGGGGGCTTTTCACGGGGGGGGGCATTTTGCTGCCCCTGCAGGGCCTGCACCCTAGGCAAGCACCTAGCTCGCCTAGTGGGCGAGCTGGCCCTGGCTACATCTCCCCAGTTACTTTTCTCCTTGAACAAGGCTCTGTTCCTGCTTATACACACACCTCCATGTAAGGTGAGCTTAGGCCATAAGACAAGCTATGAGTTAAAACATCCACATTTCTAATATTCCAGAAGCCACAAGTGCTATTATCTCCACTTTCTAATCAGTAAATTGGGAATTACAGGATTATCATAAAGATTACTTGAAGAGTTGTCATATGGAGGAAGGTGCGGAATTGTTTTCTGTTGCCGAATTTCAACCAATGGGTTGAAATTAATTCAAAAGAGTTTGGGGCTAAATATTAGGAAGAACTTCCTGACAGTTAGAACAGTTCCTCAGTGGAATAGGCTTCCTTGGGAGGTGGTGGGTTCTCCTTCTTTGGAAGTTTTTAAGCAGAGGTTACATGGCCATTTGACAACAATGCTGATTCTGTGAACTTAGGTAGATCATGAGAGGGAGGGCAGCAAGTGTTGCATCAGTGTTTAGTTCTTGTGTCCCTTTCTTACACACCCAGAGAAATGCTGATTGCCACTTTGGGGTCAGAAAACAATTGTTCTCCAGGCCAGTTTGGCCAGGGATCTTGGAGTGTGGTTGGTTTTTTGTTTTATTTTTTTTGCTCTCTTCTGGGCATAGAGCAGGGGTCACTGGGGATGGGGGGTATTTGTGAATTCCCTGCATTGTGCAGGAGGTTAGACTAGATGACCCCAGAAGTCCTTCCAACTCTATGATTCTAACATTCTAAATCATGTGAAGTGCCTCAAACAATGGAAGTATACCATGTAACTGCTAAATATTTTAATAGATTCTGATTCAGCATTAGGCTTATCAGGTCTTTTGCTGTGGTGGCAGGTCTTCCACCATCCACTCATTGCCCGCACTACTGCTTGACAGGCAGTGGGAGGATGGGGGAGAGAATCATTGTACCACCAATGTAAATCCAGGAATAATGTCACCATATCAGCATAGCATTCTAGGATCTGCCCCCAACTCTATGGTAAAATCACTGATGCAGTGATATCACTTCCGGGGTTTTGCCAGAAGTGGCACTGCACCATTAGTGCAACATCATTCCCCCCATCCTTGCCCTCCTCCCTCTCCTGCCTAGGGTTGCCATTCCCCCTATGGGGTTCCTCCGATTTTGGGGCCCCATCTGCTGTGGCTGAGCTGGCCGGTGGGGGAAGCCCCGCCTCCTTGCACCACCAGCTATATATTCACTAATCATTATTTAGAGGATTACATGTCTCCTTCTCCAGATACCTGTTTGAGATGGCTCACAAAGTAATACAAGATAAAAATAATACAAAATTAACAAACCATAAAAACCCAGCCTTTGTGGGGGGGGAATCCCAGCCTAAAATGATACTCATGAAACAGCCCTTGACAAGCTAAAGATAGGAGTCGTGGGATCAGATACCACCCACAGCCTGAAATGGCACATCAAGCGAAGCTTTATCAACTACACACCTGACCGTCTATACCATCTTAACCCCAGCTCTGCTGGAAACAGTGTGGGCTCAAAGGAAGCTACTTCCACTGCTGGTGGGAGTGCCCACAAATCAACAACTTTTGGAAAAGTGTCATAGCGGAAATAAATAAGATCTCCTCTCAAATGATCCCTCTTAAACCAGAAGTCATCTTACTTCAACTGCAAGAAACACCTCACCCACAATACAGTTTTGATGAACTTACCTTATTCCTATTGGCGTCGGCCAGCTTGGCCATCGCTACGACCTGGAAGTCTGCTTCTCCTCCAACACTGACCATCTGGAGGAACAATGTTTAGGATCAATTTATTATGTGCTTCAAAGACAATGATCTGGCACCACCACAATTTACTCCATATTTGTACACACGTGGTTTCCATGGTTGCAATATACGACAGACACAGATCTTCTCCCTACTAATCCCGCTTACTCCTCTTGGCTTTTCTTCTAGTTCTTTACTGAAACAAACACAGAGCTCTTCTATGCCTAAATTCCGGTTCTATTCTAGCACTCACAATTACTTCACCAATAGAGGCAGCACAATAATCAGCATTTCTTACCTTTTTATTGGTTGATATTCAAATGCTGGAATAATTTTTCTCTGATGCATGATGTGTTTTGATGCGATTTGATCCTTATCTCTTGATGTTGCTTACTTTCTGTTTCAAATGTTTATTGTTGCATTTGTTAAAATAAAGCATTTAAGAACCAAAAAACTGATTCTAGCAACTGGCCCTAACAGCAGAACTTCATATGACGACCAGGGTTCCCTCTGAGCTGAGTTAGTGTGAGCTAGCTCACAGTTTTTTAGCCTCCAGCTCACACATTTTTTGTCTTAGCTCAGGAAGGATGGCTCCAGAGCAAACTAATTTATGCAGCAGCCAAATTGCTCGCTCACAACTTTAATGCTAGCAGCTCACAAAGCAGAATTTTTGCTCACAAGATTCCACAGCTTAGAGGGAGCATTGATGATAACTGTAGCCTCTTGTTGCCAAACATGGCCTTTTGCCAAACTTCTGTAAAAAGGAGGAGATAATTTCAAGCATTGGAATGGGCAGCATGTTTGGGGTGATGAATCCTTTCACCAACTGTCTAAGTGCACTTCCAGTCACAAGATGCAGACTCTGTCGTTATGTTGTTCAGTCTCTAGATCATAAATAAAGAATGCATGTATGTATTTCCAGTCTCTGAGCCTGACAAGGAGAAGGGGAGGGAGAAGGCTGGATGTAGGCTTGTCATCCTCCAGGTGGCACCTGGAGATCTCCCTCTATTACAATTGCTCTCCAGACAACCAAAATCAGTTCCCCTGGAGAAAATGCCTGCTTTGGAGGGTGGACCCTATGCCTCTGAGGTCCCTCCCTTCCCCAAACCCCACCATCTCCAGGCTCCACCTCCCAAATCTCCAAGTATTTCTCAACCCATAGCTGTCACCCTTGGGTGGCTGGCAGAGTTGTAGGGGAACAATAAGATGGCACCCATCCAGGCCCGTAGCTACAGTGGGGCATCTCAGGGCCAGACCCCCTGACTTGCTGGCAAGGCCCCCTGACTTCCCATCTAGCTCAGGATATCATGGCTTTCCCCCTAGATTACATTGATTAGCCAGTGCCCCCTAAGAAATTTAAATGCCCCCTGACTTAAAAAATCCTGGCTACGGGCCTGCACCCATCTCCTTTCCACCACCTTGGAATCCCAAGCCATTCTTCACCTTATTGGTACTTGGCAGTGACAAACATTTGGACATGCTTGTCTGCCACCAACATGTGCAGTTTTGGTCAGGCTCTGTTAGAACCACAGCAACTAGAAAGGTAGTCATGAAATCTGGGTTCTGCTGCAACATTTTGGGCGGCTGCTTGCACCTGATGCAACAAACAGCAATTAAATTATCCATCTGGGATGGATCCAACTATCTTCAAGTAACCTTCCTCCATTGGTGCATTCATTGGAGGAAATGCCACTTAGATTGGAAGAAGTCTCCTTGAGATGGAGGAAGATTTCAAACCTTGTTCAGTGGAGTGATGAAATAGGGGTAGGATCCAGCCCATTGTTAGGAGGTTAATTTTTCTGGGCTGGAATCAATGTGCATGGTCCTAAAAATTTCCAGTTAATTTCTACCGGCTAAAAGAGAAAATTAAGCTGGATTTCCATATAAATTGTACCTGAGAGTTAGGACACAAAGAAGCAAGTTTTAAAGTAGTTGCAAAAGGTACAATTTATCATAATTACAGACATACATGCATACTTACAAGGCCAATTTATTTCAGCCGCAAGAACAGATGACAGATAAACAAACATGATTTTAATCAGGCAAAATGCATGACTGAAATATATATAAAAAGAGAGCAATGAACAGGGTATGCAAAATGCACAGTTTGGGCGGTGTCTTCTCCTGCATGCTTTTCCAAATGAGCAGTGGGTTTTATGTTGAAGTGAACTATTCACCTAAAAACTAAATAAGGTTCAAGGATCCTCTTTCCTTTTAGTCTCTGCAGGCGACAGACAAGGGTGGAGGCATCGTGTCTACACAAGCCTCCAGTTCTCCAGCGATCTCTACACTGACTCAGTTTGTGCTACACAGACATGAAGGATTTAGCTTGGACTTTTTAAAAAGGCACCTAGTTAAGACTTGTGCTAATTGTGTCAGGGAACCAAATGAAGTGCCAGCTGTGAACGTCATGTAGGGTTGCCAGGAAACCCCTGGCCCCTGCCTGGGGCGGGGAGGGGGTTATGGTCAACAGCTCCAGGTGGAGAAATCCCTGGAGATTTGGGATGGGAATTGGGGAGGACAGAGATGTCAGTGGGATATAACGCCATAGAGTCCACCCTCCAAAGCAGCCATTTTCTCAGGGGAACTGATCTCTGTAGTCTGGAGAGGAGTGGTCATTCCAGGAGATCGCCAGGCTCCACCTGGAGTTTGGCATCCCTAATCTTTCCTAAGTCAGGACAAAGGCCCATCCAGTGCAATACGCTGTTTCCTCAGTCCACCAGATGCATTTGGGAAACATTCTTGGCATAAAGATGGTCAGATACGTTGAGACAGTTTACCCTCTACCAAGCTCCCTCTGAAATAAAACTGTCTTTCATGCCTTCCTGAAAGCAGAAAACAAAGACACCCTCTGCACACACTCTGGTAGGCTATTCCAGAAGAATGGACCTAACCCAACCCAAAAATAGGATTACCAACTCAGGGTTGGAAATTCCTGGAGATGTCAGAGGTGGAGCTAGGGAAGGCAGGCTACCCTCCTACACGGTGATCCCCCCCCCAGGGTAAAAGATCTTTACAGTCTGGAGATCAGCTGGCCTCACATGGAGGCTGACAACGCCTCCAGAAAAGTCCCGTGAGGCAACTGTTACCATACAAGTAACCCCTTTTGTCTGAAGTTTGAATTGATTGCCACATCGTACAGCTTTGTGCCTCTCCATTTCTTCAGACTTTTCTGTATAATTTACTTTGTTTGGTTCAGGGTTACAGAAAGGTCACACATTGGTAAATAAGTAACGACTGTATCTTATGTGTTGCGCATGATCTCAAGGCCATGATGTGGGATGAGAATCATATGATTTCCTAGAGAATGTTAGGGTTTCCCCCTGAAAAATAGCTATAGCCCGTGGTAACTCCAACAGGACAGTAAAAGCAAGCAGGACTGCAGTTCCTGAGAACTTGGCTAGATCTTGAATCGCAGAATGACATCAACCAGTCAAATATCAGTCTGTGACAATTCATCGTCATTGTCATCATCATCATACAAATCAGGTCATTGCCTATGGACAGGCAAAAGCATAGTAAAACATGAGAAAGGATAGGGAAATCTCACAGCACTCAAGATTTTTGATTTTTCCCCTCCATAGGAAGAATTCCCACTCTATATTAGAAACTGTTTTTGGAAATACCTAATAGTTTCCAAAGAGGCTTGCCACACAACATGGTAGCTGTTGTTTGAGAAGCACAAGTTTCGGAGTGAGGGCCAAACTAGACGTTATGGCATCCCCAGGTCTGATGCTGCCATTTTAGAACTGACCTTGGCCCATTTAAAAATGCCACAAGGGCCTGACCACCCAAAGTACCATGGGACAAGGAGCTCTTATTACCACCCCCTATGCCTTTTCAAGGTGGAGGGGCTGTTTGGCATTTGAAAAGACACAAGGGGAGGAAACAAGAAGGGCTAGTTGCACTGCGCTGTGGGCCTCATCAGAATCAGACCCTTGCAGCATTTTTAAATGATCCAAGTTTAGCTCTTGAACAGCAGTGTTGGCCATAGATCAGACCCGTGGACACAATAACGTCTAGTTTGGCCCTCAGTGGATCTAATCATGAGGTTCATTGGCCCCCAAACATCCTGACACAGAGTTTTCTAAAACACAAAGAATGCCGCTTCTTTTCGCATTCCAATAGAATGTAATGTATGTCTGATTCATTAAGTGCCTGGAATCCCACTCCCCACCCCCACCCCCCGCAAATCACTAAAGAAATAGCATACTAACAGCCTAAGATCTGAGACTATGTTGCAACTCATCAGGATTCTGAACTGAATGGCTTACATGAAGTCATTTGAATTGTGTGCTGGTTAAAACGATTCACTTAGCTCAGCATTCTTTATAGTGGCAGCAACCAACCAAAGAGCTCAGGGCAGAATGGTTATATCCACCCATAGCTAATCCCTCACTTTTGGTAGTCAGAGGGATGCAGTCTCTGAAATTCAAACTTTATGCTCCCCCCCCCCATCACAGCATCCAGTTATAGATCCCTCTTCCAAATATATATATCCGATCTTTTAAAAAAATAAATTAATTTACGATAGTAGCCTACACAAGTTCTCCGCAGAACTGTGCTTAGATCTTCTAAACACTACCACCTTGTTTCCTCACTGCCATTTCCTCCACTTCACAACCTACCTGCTTTTTAGAAACCCGCAAATTAAACTATAATTTGTATCATAAAATAAATCATGGGACGTCCTTTAAAGGCTGCCAGCTGGAATTTTAACTACTTTGGTTGACTCATCTTTAAAATTTGCTTTCAAATAATTACAGCGAGCAAGCTTTATGGAACATGTCTCAGTATCTGGGAACTAAATCCCTGCAACACACGCAAAGAGAAGATGAGACCTTCTTCTTTTCCATCCTAAGGTATGTCAGAGCCCGAAGCAAAGCCACACACCCAGCACACAGCAGGCAGGAAGTTCCAGCAGCCGCTGGGAAACAGTCTTAAAACGACTCGCAACCAACAAGTGACAATACCCTTCTGAAATTCATTCCCTCACCCCTGCAAACCTTTGTGCAAGCCAGGACACAGACTGAACTACTCCAGACAACGACAATCTAGCCTATTTTATTCCATTTTAATAAGCTCACATTTGGCTGTCTGGCGCATGATCCCCTGCAGGCAAGATGAACTTTACATCAAGGCTTTGTGTATGTCTGTTTATGTGTAATACACGCATGCACGATTCCCTAATACAAAACAGGAACATGCTGAGTCTGTGCCATATATTTGTGCGCAACGTTCAGTTCAAAAAACTTTGGCAGCTTGATTTCATCAGGAGAAAAAAAGAACCATCTTATTGTGAAAACGCAATGTGCTTAATATTCCAGAATTTCATATTTGGAAATAGCCTTAGGCTTCCATTAAAAAGTTGCCAGATTGGACAGTAAGTGCAGCCTGTGATTCAGCATAAGCTTTTTCAATTTTTTTAAAAAATTTTTATCATTAATATCAGTTCCAGAAATGGTAACAACAAAGGGAGAGGGAGATAACAGTACAAAACTTTGTCTTAAAGCCTGGACTGGTCAATTTAAAAAATCCCATTTATTTTGGAAAATAGCTTCACAATCACAACCCAATTATTTGTAGTACACAACAGAAACCTAGAGAAAAATGTCTACAACGGGATCCAGCCCACCGTAATCATTTTAAAACCCCATGCAAGTGAGATTTCAGCAGTTTTTGCCTCTACCATAGGAATCTATGGAAACTAAACAGTGGTTCATTTCCGGCGGACTGTACCACTAGCTTTCATGCATATACCACACCAACCAATCTTAAACTGAATTCTCCCGGAGTGTTCGATTTGGTTGGTTCCAGGTCAGCCACAACCACTGTGAATAGGGTGCCAATCTACTAGGGGAGCTTCAACAAAGACACCACCCACCCACCCAGCACTTACCACCTCTCACTACAGCTTAGGTTCAACGCATTCAGGCATTCAAATCACTGATTGCTACATCAAGTCACCTGAGCAGTCAACGCCTCAATTCTTTGTGGGTGCCCGCTCATTGAAACCGTGACACTTCAGTGTGGTGAAAGGACAGGAAGAATAAGGACAGAATTAAGTCTACTAGAGCACACAAAATGAAATAAAATCAGAAACTAAAGGAAAAGGTCAGGCCTCTCAAGAACAAAACTTTAACAAGTGATTAAATATCTGAAACCAACAGACACCGGGCCTGTTCGGACTTTACTTGTCTTAAATGAGATGTTAAACTGTTGTTTTTTTGTGTGTTTTATAACTGTTGTTTTATTTCTATTGTAAGCCACCTCCAGTTCCACAAGGTGCAAAGGCAGCAAATAATAAATAAATAAATTTACTTGGTACTCAGGGTTTTATTTAACATAAGATGGGGGGTTTGGGCTAAGGTTGCCAACATCCAGGTAGGGCCTCGAGATATTCTGGAAGTACAACATCTCTAGACAACAGAGATTAGTTCCCCCAGATGAAATGGCTGCTTTGAAGGGTGGCCTCTATGGCATTATACCGCATTGTGGTCCCTCCCCTCCCCAAACCCCACCCTCCCCAGGCTCCACTCCCAAATCTCCAGGGGTTTCCCCATCTGAAGTTGGTAACCCTACCTTGGGCAGATATTCCTCCCAACCCTGCTTCTGTCAGGTAACAAGCATGGTAGAAGTCCAGAGGAGTTGCGTAATGACTCTTGTCATGTAATGTCACTTATCCACTAAGATTTCTACCTACAGAGAAAGACTTCGTCCCACTTTGGAGAAAACTTTTTCTTTTAGAAACAAAAAACAAAAAAAGGATGGATTCAAATAAAGGCAGGATTTCCTGGGCCACTTCTTACATTCTCAGTATAGAAAGGATTGCAAGAGAACGGCAAAGTATGAGGGGACAGGCAAGCCTGAGGCACGCTGATGATGAATCTGCCATTTTCTAAATGAGTGGAAACATGGTCCAATGAGGCTCTCAATGAACTGCTGTACTTGGCTGGACGTTTGGCACAAATATTTGTATGCTCAGATTTCCGAGAATCTAATAGATGACTTGAAAGGCGTAAAGGCTATGATTTGTTGCAATTTAAGTAACAGCATAGCAGGGGACAATGTGACATTGATGCATTTGCTGCTGAGCATAGGATAATGGATGTGCATTTGTGATCTCATGAAACCTAAACACATATTTAATGCAGATGAGACAGACTGGTGTGACCCTTTAGTCTCAGACGAAGTACAAGGGAACAGCTTAGCGCTTCAACTAACTTTTAAAAATGCTTAGAAGATATTGTAGGCTGATTTGCACTAGACTGGGGGGGAGGCAAGGTGTTTCAAAGCCAAACACTCACAGTGCTGTATGTAGAAAGAAAAAAGATGGACTAAATTCCAACATTTTACTATTATTTGACCATATACATTAGCTGACACCCTATTTGGAAATAAATGGGGGTCACTTTCAAGGTAAATATTAGGATGAAATTGCCTCTAGTGCTTTAAAACACAAACTAAGGCTGAGTTCAGACTGGCAGTTTGCCCCGCTATAGCCACGTTTCAGCCACATTTTACAAGTGGATTAAAGGGGGCGTTCACACAGGCACATTTGCCTGGCATTCCCCACCCGTAGTTAACCCATGCTGTTCCGCTTCGCTCCCGCGTTTAAAAGATATCTGGTAAAGGCGGTAGCAAATCCCTGAGAGCCTGTTTATCCCGCTTCATTCCACTTCCGGGAAGTGTGAACGCCAAGCCGTAAAGCTGGAAGCAAACTGTGTTGTGCATAAGGCAGCAGCGAAATGAGTGGCTGCACTCCACTCTACCACCCAATGCGCTGCCGGCGCAATGGGATCCTCCCCAAATCAGCCAGATGCGCACATAGCTGAATTACCAGGGAAAAGCCGTTTACAGCTGCGCCTCCTGGCCAGCAGTCTGAATGCTCCCGTGCGCCTCCTCCCAGTATGCTCCCACATCAGTTGGCATAGTGTGACCAGGAAAACCCAGAACAGTTTGTTCCGGGGCTTTTTTTGCCACGACTGGCTCCCGCTTCAAACTGCCAGTCTGAACTCAGCCTAAGTAAGTGTGATATATACAAATAACATTTTTGCTATACTGCTGTTTTTTTCTGGCCAAACAGCCTATTGGCTTTAAGACCTAGAGGGGAATGGGGAAAACAGAACGAACAGTAAGGTGCTGTGAACTTCACAGCAAACATGTTTGGCAGGCCAGCATCCCATTTTGAAGAACTTCAGTCATTCTGATCCTGACCCAAGCTTCTGATCTCCCTGCTTCACTGCCATCTGACTCAACCAGCTGCTGAACAGCTCTGCAGCTGCGCAATAGCTATCAGAGCGGAAACTGTGTTTCTGCATGGCAGACACTTCCACAACTGTGTAGTCAGTGACATCAATTCTCCTTCAGACCATGGATGATTAGGTCCAGTTATCAAATGAGTGGAGGAGGAACTATGCCTGCCATGAGGCTGTGAAAAATATGCATGAACAGAATAACCATGCACTACGCAGACTTAAACAAACACCAAACAGTAAGAATTTTCTAAAAAACATAGCGTTTACAGTAGCTGAATGGTTTTCTCACTCAGTATTTAAGCAATTGGCTGCATGTACGAATGATGAATCTGCATTTGGGGAGGAAACGAGGACTTGTATCAGATCGCATGAGAATGTGAATGTGTGAATTGCTGCCGACTGCACTGTACAGTTCAAATACATAGAAAATGACCTTCCAAAGAGTTTTGAAGATAGTTTCAGCGGGTAGCTGTGTTGGTCCGCGGTAGAACAGCTAGATTCGAGTATAAAAGCACCTTAGAAACCAACAAGATTTTCATGGTATGAGCTTTTGAGAGTCAAGGCCCCTTTGTCAGATAGGGACCTCAAAGAGGTTTTGAGTTGCTTGCAAATGGCTAAACTGTTGGATGAAAAATCAGCTTCCCACTCACAACCAACGAGCGAAACACAAGCCAAACCAGCAGGTCCTAGGCATTCCTTCTTTTTTTGGGGGGTGGGGGGGTGAGTGTGTGTGTGTGCTTGACTTCTGATGACCCCTAGTGGGGCCTGGATGTTTCAGAGAGGTGCCTTGCTATTGCCTGCCTCTGTGTCCAGGCCCCGGTATTCCTTGGAGGTCTCCCATCCAAGTACTTGCCAGGGTTAGCCCTGCTTAGCTTCTGAGATCTAACAAGATTGGCCTTGCCTGGGCTATTCAGGTCAGGGCTGATCCTGAGCATTCCTAATGAACAATGATAGCAGTTGAACCCATGAAGCTGCCTTGTGCTGAATCAGACTGTCAGTTCATTGAAGTCAGCATTCTCTACTCAAACTGGCAGCAGCTCTCCAGGGTCTCAGGCAGAGAGCTTTCACATCACCTACTGCCAGATCCCTTAATGGGGCATGCCAGGTACTGAATCTGGGACCTTTTGCATGCCAAGCCGATGTTCTACCACTGAGCCAAAGTCCCGCCCATTCAGTTCAGATATATTCTAAGTGAACTGCTGCATGGTATGAGAATGAGGCTACCGATAACTGCCCTACCCACTGGATATGTCTTCACTTTCTCCAGGCCATTTGTAGAACATAACATGGGGTATAAGCAGATATGCATCAGCCTGACAGGCTTCATCTCAAGTATCACAATCTTTCCTTGGATTTTGTTAGATACTGCTGAACTTTATGCGTGTAGGCTCTTTACAAACACGTCCAATGGGAAAAGATGCCCAATGGGTCCTGAACAACCACAACCACACGTAGCAAACACAGCAGACATGGGGTCCTGTTCCCTCAATGCACATAGGCTCTACGCTCTTAAAGAGCATGTCCAAAGAGGCACAAACATTGTGAATATGGAATTTAAATTCTGCAATCTTGGTGCCAGTGTTTGTGAAATCGATCCATTTCCTTGCTTTCTTTCCTGAACTTTCATTAACATTTGAAGAAGAAAAAACACAAATGTATTCCCTTAGATTTCCTCTAACCCCACCTTGTTCGTACACATGATAACAATTTCTAAACAACTGATATGTTTTAAAACATGCCCTAATCCTTTAATTACACATTCTAAAAGCATCTGTAAGATCTCAGCCTTATAATGATCTCCAATTAAAGTTTTATATGCATTTGCTCTTCAAATCCCACAGTGCAAATCTGCTATTTATTTTGGTAGCCCATCATAAATCCTCAAAATGCCTAACAGATATGTGACATGCTGAATGTTGTAGTGACAGGACATAGGGTTAGATCCAGACTAAATTTCCCATGTGCAGGATGGAATTTTCCAACAGCAAAATGAAATTTTCCTGCCTTCCCATGCCTACTACAGTCCACTGATCTCCATGAAATGCTGCTCCTGAGGGATAGGAGACCCTGAGAAACAACATGAGCAGGGTCCATGGTGGGAAGGGGGGATAATGGGATTTGTCAGTTTACTGTGGATTCAACCCTCAGGACCATCTACAAACACTCTTCAGATGATCAGAAAATTCTCTATGCATGCCCTATTACTGTTTCATCAGCAGCAAAGTAATATAAAGAAATTAAGGTCACAGTGAAGGGGTGGGGAGAAGTGGTTTCTATTTGCTTTTTGACTGCCTTAGTTTTGTTTCACCCCAAATTCATCAACCATCAGGCGTGGGGAGGGTGAATAATGACCATAACAAACCCCCCAATAATGATAATGAACAAACAACTTCCACAATTTATGGAATTGCACTTAAATTTTACCCTGTAGTGCAAGATCTCTAGTAAGCACTTTTGCAAATAAATATCAAATAACCCAATTCCAATAATCAAAATATATCTAGGAAAAGTTAGCAGACTATGGTGAAATTGATGTGTCAGTAAAATTATAAATAATTTATGCTTTAGAATTTAATTATTTGTGTGCGGAGGTTAGTCCTTTCAGTGAGTGATGAGAGGCTCAGGTCTATTAACTCGGCATTACCCCAGACTGTGAACTCGCCTATTTAGGGGGAGGCCAATACATCCAGAATAGGACATACCTCAAATCTTGGGTCAGTGCTTCTGGCTTCCAGTAGCACCTCTGTCTTGTTCGGCATCAGTTTGTTTAGTGTATATTTCACGTGAGGCTGTTAGGTCTCCAGGAACGGGGGAGGCCTTGTGCTAGCAACGCCATTTCTTCACTATTTCTTGTTCGGCCAGTTGAGGGGAAATGGGGGGAAGGATCACTGGTTACAGCGATGTGGTAATGTCATTTCCAACATGGCCTGTAACCAAGAAAAATGGTATGGGAGGAGTGATTGAAGAGGAAAACTGGTGGACTGAGGAAGGGTGAAGTACATCTTCTCCCAAAAACCACTACTCTAATATAAATCATGCTCTTTCCTCACCTCTTTTCAGATGTTTGGCAATATCTTGGTTCCCAAAGTTAGGTCACTGCCAAAAGCACAGCCTAAACATGAGTTCAGCTTCCATGTTTTTCTTCTCTCTTGAGTGATTATATAACTCAGTTTTATCTTCAATACAGGACCAAATTCCAAGACAGCATATGCTTAAAACTCCCTCTGGAATCAATAGGGCTTAAAATACTTACCTCTGGCTGTAGTATGCCCCTAGAAAGCACAACATGACAATAATGAGAGGTATTATAGAAAAACTTTTTTAATCCAGCTATAGGGTCTGAAAGAAAAGTCACTTAATTTTCAAATGTGTCAGAAGTTCAGAGCTTCCATTAACTTTAACAGGATTTATGGATAGTCAGTCACATCTGAAAACCCATTTTCTTTTATTTAGCTGCCTAATTCAAAAATGAAGGTCACATAAGTTTGGGCAAGTATCTAAAGCGACAAAAACAGATGCAAACCGTCAGCATTTGACTTGATAGTAAACTCTGAACATTTTAAAATTATCATGTATTCAAAATTATTTGTCTTACATTAACTATGATTATGGAATCTGTGTATTAAGGACAAAAGAGGTCATTAATCCCCAAACAAATCCCTTTGTGGTTTAATGCTCACAGAGAACTACATTAATTCAGGCCAGAGCTTGCATTTGGGAAAGAAATTCCAGCGCTGGGCCTTGGTGGCAGAAAGTGTGCCTCGAAGCTCACTACATTGTGAAATATTCCTTCAAATCACATTTACTGAACAGCTCTGACAGCAGATCCGGTACAGGCGCACATGTTGCCCTCCCCAGCTGGTGGCCATCTGCCTCAGCGACAACTGCCAGATGGAGAGAGGCATCTAAAATCAGGGATCAAACACTAAATAAAGGGAAACTACTTTGAAAGCAACTTTGTCTTACAATTTAAAAAATCTGATGTTTTTTAAATGCCTTCCGTGTTTTAATTAGAAGGGGGAGGGGGCAAAACAGAGGTGGGAACCCTTACCTCGTTCGTTAGAGGTAAGGGTTCCCACTGCTTTGAACACCATCGTTTTGTTCTTAAGTAGATACACACACTGTATTGAGTGCTAGTGAACTTTGACATGAGCACAGCAGCCAGGTGAACATACTTTGTTTGAACTTTTTTCCAAACTCCTTTCTGGTTGGTTCGCCTTGATGTCCTCTGGCAGAGACTGTTGTGAGCACAGTACCATGCTGAGCAGCTTTAGACCCGCATAATAGCTGTTCAGCCGCTGCTGCTTTTTCCAGTGTTCAAGAATGAAGTAATCTCATTTACTGGAGAAGAGGAAGTCTTCCCAGATGCCATGGTCATTCTGATCACTAAACTGACTGCCTTGTACACAGCATGGGATTGTTCAGAGTTTGTCTCCTTTCTGTACCTGCATAATCATATTCATTTTCAAATGACCAACAACGGCTAGATTGCATTGCTTGCATTTTTTTAAGGGTGCAATCAGTGGTATATTTTTGAGAAGGGGAGAAAAAAAACCCGATTGCAAGATTAGCTACATTTATGGACAGACACCAAAAGCACACAGAACCACTAAAGTAATAAGTCTTAATTCAAAAAATCTCAAATTGTTTTTTTTTTCATTTTACCATGTGCTCTTTCAAAAATTGGAAGTGGCAGCAGCAGCAGACAGGTGGCAATGGGAAATGCTGGCAGCAAGAAATTCCAATCATGCATGAATACGAATTCATTTGGACAAATCTGCATATCTCAAGCAGCACACAAGCCAAACCAACAGCTGTTCAAATATAACTAGTCACACATCAAAGTAATCCAACTTGAAAACGATTGACCCCCCCCCCCACAAACACACACACATTGGGACAGTATCGATAACATTTTTACAACAAGTATTTTCATAGCTGCTAAGATACCTCTCTAGTCATTTCCTGGTATTTGCAGTCAGCATGGCAGAGAACATTTACCCACATCCACTATATGTTCACTAAAAATAATGCAACCATCAACTACTTTGTGTAACATCTGATCATATTTGCATCTTGACAACCCTAAGACTATTATGCTTTAAACTGAAGACATCAGGGGCGGGAAGAAAAAGCCTGATGTTGTGTGGCATTCCCAACACTAAGTTCAAGAAAGGGAATGACCAGAGAATAAATGAACAGGAGAGAGGTGAGTTTAGTAATTTTCAGGTAAATTTGAAAGGACCTATGGTAGGAAAGGATGTCTGTAATCTGAGATTACTTTATACTAATGCACAGAGTATGAGAAATAAACAGGACAGAATCATAGAATCATAGAATGTTAGAGTTGGAAGGGGTCTTGCAGGTCATCTAGTCCAACCTCCTGCACTCTACAGGAGCATAGCCAAAAGATAGCCCTACATACCTACAACATACCCAAAATGAACTTGAACTTCAAATATTGGAAAGTAAGTATGATCTGATAGGCATTACGAATACTTGGTTGGATGAGACTCATATGTGGAGCACAGCGATTGAAGGATATACCTTGTTCAAATGGAACAGAATAAACAAAAAAGGAGGCGGGGTGGCACTATATGTCAAGAATGAATACACTTGCACTGAAATTCAGGATCTCGAGAGTTGTCCTGTTGAAAGTATTTGGGTAAGGATAGAGCGAGGGGAAAAAGAAGGGGATATTGTTGTGAGGGTATACTACAGACCTCCAAACCAACCAGAGGAACTAGATGATGTAGTGCTTATGGGAGCATAAGTGGCACCCAAGTGGCACCGGGCAGGTTATGGAGCAGAGAGCATGGGTGCTACAGTACTAGCAAATGAGTATGTAGGGGGGAGCCAGCAGCAGTGGGCCTTGCTAGGTACCCTGGGTCCTGGTGGCTGCCCCACATGAGGCTATGCTGACACTTGCCCTGCCCTATCCCAAAGCATGTAGAACACCATGAAACTCTTTAATTTGCCATTACCAGCCAATAACATTGAGAAGGGGGCAGGAAACAAATAGTCCAACAACACCTCCTTGGCAACTTGCACCACATCTTCCAGAAAATGAAGAGATTTTCCATGGGAGCTTGGCTCTTTTCTTTTAATATGACCTGTCCTTGGCAAAGAATCATCGGAAAAAGCTTTAGCAGTCTGAATCCCAGGTAGACCCAAAGAGAATCTCATGAATAGTGCTGTTCCACATGCATTACAATCAGCCCCACACAGGGCAGGCCTCTGTGAAGGTGGCACGTTTTCAGTCTTGGCGACATGGAGAGGAAGTGAGTCCCATTTATCACTCCCAAATTGCCCTGAGGCTGGTGTGCAGAACAGTGCTGACAGATTCCAAAAGGGAGCTGCAGTCAATCCTCCCTGGCATTGGGAAGGGGGTCACTGTGACTGAAGGAGGTAAGGAGAGGCTGAAGGGGAATACAGAAAGGGGGTGGGAGATAAAAGAAGCTTGATGAACACTCTATCAAAGCCAGACTATTGCTGGCTGGTTTGTTTGCCAATAGAACAAATCTCACCCTTCTTGCTGTGTTTAAATCTCCTTACAGTATTTTACTCCTTTTTGTCTTTCCCCATTGGCGCGCAATCAGTACTTTTGTGTTCGAGCAAAAATGGTTTCACATCAAGGAGTGAAAGCACCATTACGCAGACACATCATGGATAAAGTTCAGAGACAGGTCTCTTCTTTGTGAAACAGTGACACCTACCAACCTGCCTTACTGGATTGTTTCAGAAAAGAAAAGAATGCCATTGTGTTTGCCACAGCCATTACAATAGATAATAGATTGCTTCAAGATCCAACTCATACATTTTGATCCAGGATCACCAGGAAATTTGCTTTCACTGGGACTTCAGAGAATATTTGAGGTATTTTAGTACTCGGGATGTAGCCATTTGTCTCCTACCAAGTCTCAAGGATCACCAGGATGTTTGCTTTCACTGGGACTTCAGATAATATTTGAGGAATTTTAGTACTCGGGAAGTAGCCATTCATCTCCTACCATTCGTCTCCTACCAAGTCTCTTTGAATCAATATGGAGGGTCGTTATTTATGGCAGGAAGGAATAGCTAGGCCTCCACATGGACATGCAAGCCACACCCTTGTACTTTAAGTCCTATTTGTTTAAGTACATGGATATCTCTACTTCTATCGCCAACATTTACTTATTTATTTATTCACAGCATTTGTACGCCACCTCTCTCCCCAATGGGGACCCAAGGTGACTTACACCATTCTCCTCTCCTCCATTTTATCCTCACAACAGACCTGAGAGAGTATCCAGCCCAAGGTCACCCAGTGAGTTTCCATGACATGAGTGGGGATTCAAACCTGGGTCTCCTCCACAAACTAGTCCAACACTCTTAACTGATTTTTTATGAAGGCATGACAAAAAATTGTCCACAATTTCATTCATACGGAAACTGGTTTTGTCGCTGTAAGAGAAGAAGATGTTCCATATGGTAATTTACATCCCCCCCCAGGCTCTTCGCTATTTATTTATTTTTAATATGTATTCAGCACTTTTCTCTCACATGGCACCTCACTGATGGAACGCTCCTCCCCTTGAGGCTCACTAGGGGCCTGCAACTCCTCTCTTTTGGGTGCCAGGCCAAAATGTTTCTGTTCACCCAGGTTTTTGCAGTGCACTTTTAGGCTGAACATTATTATTTTAAGCTGCTTGGTAATCTATGGGGGTTTTTTTACTGCTCTGCCTGTATTTTTTATTATTATACATTTTAATTCATAACTTTTAAAGTTAAAATATTAACATTAAACCACTTTAGGCTGGTTCCATGGAGAGGTGGCATGAACATTTCGCAAATAAATAGGTATACATTTAAAAATGTAAAACTCCTAAATAAAACAAAAAAAGCACACTTAATACGTTCTCTCAGCCCCACCTACCTCACAGGGTGTCTGTTGTGGGGAGGGGAAGGGAAAGGGATCGTAAGCCACTCTGAGATTCCTTCGGATAGTGAAGGGTGGGGTATAAATCCAATCTCCTCCTCCTTCTCCTCTTTCTCCTCCTTCTCCTCCTCCTTCTTCACTGGTTGAGAGCAAAGGAAAATATACTATCAGCTCTGGATATTAATTTTTAACTGGTGAACTAAGTAAAAGATTGGATTATCTTAATAAAAGGCACTATACAGTTTCTGTTGTTGGATTTTGCTGAGGCCCATCCGCCTCTCTACTTTTTAAATTTAAAAACATGAAGGCAGCAAAGAGGTATTTAAAAAATGTAAATATCATACAAATTAGAGAACTAGAATTCCAAAGGGGTATCCTTGATTTTAATGTAATTAAGACACATTTACTTCATAGACAGAAATTGCAGTTTGGAATTCCAGTACAGCATTTCTGTAATATCTTTGACTTAACACAACGAAAACTGCACAAAGACTCCAAAGGTTGCTCACTACTTGGTGAATTTTAGCTGAGCCTAATAAAAGGCATTTCACCACTGCTGCTATATGATAATAGTACAGCCATTTCCATCCATCTTCCCACAAAGCAATATGTAGAAGAGACCAAACATAACCAAGACACTGCAATTGTGCCACCAGCAGATATATAAGCCCCCAGTTACTATGATTCCCTCGGCACAACATCATTTTCCAAAGGATGATTGCTATCTATCAGTCGGGCTGGGCAGAGTCAATAACTCCACTCTGGGACAGGGAGAGCTTGCAATGCTCTATTAGAGATTCCACTGCCTACTCAAGTGGGGTTTATTTCCTCAAAGAATTTCAATTAGCTTCTGAAGAAGAGGAAGCTGATGAAGCTTCCATGAAGCATCAGCTAAGGAGGCAATTTTCAGGTAGCCAACAGCTAAGAGGCAATTTTCATCCTATTATATTGTGTTCTGCAGGAGACAGATTGAACTAGTGAGCAGCTGAATGTGTTAGCAGTGAATTTTTGAGGTGGCCTCATCAGTTGCTGCAGAATTTAAACTTTCACTTTGATTTAGAGAGGGGGGGGGAAGAAATTGCACCGTAAGGACATTTCTTTGTGAAGAAAAGCCTATGGCCCAAGGCATCGCCTGTAAGCCTTACATTTCCTGCACCAGAGAGATCCTGATGACATTAACCACCAAAGTGCAAAGATGGGAAAGAGGAAGGGAAAATGCAGACACATTTCTTGACAAATCTGAAGAGCGAGATGTTACACTATATATTGGACAGTTTATAACTGGACAATCTTTCCGTGCACCCTTTTGGTGGGTTTTCTTAAAAGGCTGCTGCAGTTTGGCAGACCAAAACTGGCAAGGTCATTCAGCCTCACCTTGCTTTTCCTTATGTGCACAAAAGCCTGTGCCAAGAGATATTGCCCATCAACACCAACTTTCTATACTGGTCCATGTAAGGGTTCAAATGATGAGGTTCTGAGGAGGTTCTGCCCCCAGACTCCTACACTCAGTCAGTGAAGAAATACCTCTCACCATCTTCAGATGGCTCAAAGTACTTGCTAATCTACCTTAAAGAACAAACATCTGACCCACACCAACCCAACCACAATTGGTGGCTAGCCAAGCTCAGAGTCCCTCAGTCTACCCATCAATAAAAGAGTCAGCAGGCCCTCACCTGGATAGCCCAGGCAAGCCCAATCTCATCAGATCTCAGAAACTAAGCAGGACTGACCCTGGCAAGTATTTGGATGGGAGACCTCCAAGGAATACCAGGGCTCGGAACGCAGAGCCAGGCAATAGCAAGCCACCTCTCTGAAATGTCCAAGCCCCACTAGAGGGTTACCAGAAGTCAACCATGACTTCCAGGCACACACCCACACAAATACCAAAAATAAATAAATAAAATAAAACAGCAGATCAGATAAAAAGAGGTCATTTCTCCCACAGGACAAACTGCCCCCCAGGCTTCCTAGAAACAATTTGGACAAAAGAATAACCACCGTCCCAAGCAACACTCTGTATCCAGATCCAGATACTGACAGGCCTAGAACCTGAGTGATAGCCCAAGGTATGTTCAAGGTTGTTCTCACCAAGATGAACAAGAACTCACAGGAGCTGATCACTTTCCAAACTTTGGCCCAGAAAAGGGAGAAACTGAATCCACCTCATTCCCTTAGCTATTCATTTCTTGTTAATGAGCTAAGACACAGGTAGGGTCTAATGCTGGAGTCAAGAAAGTGGGCACACATTAGCACCTTGACTGGGGTTCCTTTCACAAATGTAGGTGCAGTGGAAACAAACGCAGTCATGTGCAGGTACATATCAACAAGCCCCCAAAAATAAGATCTCACATAACATTTGCATGTCTTAGATAACCACTGGCCCATCCTCTGAACCTCCTGTCTTGAAAATCCCAGTTCTGTAGATTCCCCAATCTATATATTTTTGTTTAATTTTTAATTTTATTTTTAAAAGTTTAATATTCACATACATACTGGGGGGGAGAAATAAAGGACACAGCATCTCAAAATTGTTTCATAAGATAGCAGTGACAATATATAATTAGTAATACTGTTAAGTTCCCTCAGTATGGGGGGGAAGAGGGAGAGCAGATGAGAACATTCCCTCTTCTCCTATTTTGGAAGACTGGGTAACAAATTTGCATGGCGACAATCCAGCCTTGATAATGGCTGAATGAATTACTGCCCAAAGTTGAAATGACACCAAAGGCAAATGCTAAGTGACAGTATCACTTTACTCTGCTCTGGTTAGACGTCATCTACAGTATTGAGTTCAGTGTTGGTCAATACAATTTAAGAAGGATATAGACAGGCTGTAGTGTCTCCAGAGGAGGGTGCTGAAGATGGTGAAGGGTCTGAGGACCATGTCCTATGAGAAAAGGTTGAAGGAGCTCAGTATGTTTAGCCTGGAGAGGAGACGACTGAGAGGAGATATGATAACCATCTTCAAGTACTTTACATTTATCTCAATTGAAATGTATTTTATTTGTTTTAGCTCAGTTTTCCAGCCTGTCAAGATCATCCCGTATGCTGTTTTCTACTATATTTGCTACCGGTGTTCCCTCTAAGCTGAGTTAGTGTGAGCTATCTCACAGTTTTTTAGCCTCCGGCTCACACATTTTTGTCTTAGCTCAGGAAGGATGGCTCCAGAGCAAACTAATTTATGCAGTAGCCAAATCACCTGCTCACAACTTTAATGCCAGTAGCTTACAAAATAGAGTTTTTGCTCACAGGACGCCACAGTTTAGAGGGAGCACTGTTTGCTACCCCTCCCAATTCAATGTAGTCTGCACATTTAATAAGCACTCCCTCTATCCATGCATCCAAATCATTGATAAAGGTGTTGAACAAAACAGATCCCAGGACAGATCCTTGAGGTACCCCACTTGTCACTCCCCTCCAAGAGGATGTGGAACCATTCACAAGCACTGTTTGGGTGTGATCTGTCAACCAGTTAGAGATCCAGCTAACAGTAACCGGATCCAAACCACATTTTACAAACTTGTCAACAAGAATATTATGTGGAACCTTATCAAAAGCCTTACTGAAATCAAAATAAACTATGTCTACCACATCCCCTTGATTAGATTGGCTGCCTTTTCCAGCTCCTCTAGCCTCGCCCTTCTAGCCTCCCCTTTGATCACCATCTCTAAGTGTACCTCTCCGTAACTGTTACAGAAAGAACTGGGGTGAAAGGCTCCACAGCTCCAGAGCTCTCTGACTGTCCCCTCCTACTTTATTTTTCCCCCCACAACTGTAGGTTTATGCTTACACACTTCCTACACTAAACAAGAGGGGAAATAATCGGGGCCCATATGCAAGGGGGAGTTGATACCCTTCACCAGGAATCTATGGGGCTGGGAAAGGGTCCAGGCCAGACCACAAACCTATTTAGCATGCTATTGCCTCTATTTCATGTAATTTTGGAAATTAGTTGGAAATATTTGTCTTATGACTGATGAGATTGTGTATGTCTGTGTGTGTCTGCTGTAAGTTTGCTCAGGCTTGGGGTTTGGTAATAACATCATACTGTCTCAAAGACCGTTTCTCCTTGGTGAGGCAACGGGCTTTATAAGACAAAGATCACCTTGACTGCATTGTTCGGCTTCTGACTGTGTGAGAATCCTCAGGAATCCTTTCCTGCCTGGGGTTAAAAAAGAGCTGGAACAGCAGTAGTTACTCCAGGACTCCCATGTGAAAACTGGTTGACCCAGTCTCATTTGTAATACGATTCATCCAGAGCTGTTCAGAGAGTGTCAAGGGATGAGAACATTATGAAAATAGACTCCTGATGCCTATCCTGCCGTTCGGGGGTGAAAGGAGGAGATCTTTCTCCAGCCTCCTACATTGCAATGAAGGTAAAATGCTACTACTGCCAAAGCCTGTATGTGTTAATTGTGCATCTCAGATCACCTTAATATATGATAACCATATAATATAAGTTTTATTTTGCTTATCTAAGGGAGAAAAACCTGTATAAATATCAAGGATTTTCAGTTGCATTAATGAACTTCCTCATATCATAAAACTGCACTATATTCCCAGATCAAATTAAAAATAACACCACTATTTAAAAATGGATGTAGCCAAATAGGTTATTCATTTCAAATAGTAGAACAAATGATCTAGCAAATTGTTTGGGCAGATTTGACCTTGTTGCACAGGATGTTCTCAACAATATTCCACTAAGAAAATACTGACCTATGAATTTCCCATCAACAAGTAGGGTTGCCAAGTCCCTCCTGGCAACCAACAGGGGATGGGGGGTGGGGGAAACTTACCAGGAGAAAAAGGAAGACTCAGGCTACATTGTCAGTGTCACACAGGAATTGACAGTTATCACATTGTGATGCTGCTGTGATGCTCTGGTATTTGGGCAAGAACTGAATGGTAAAAACTGCTTCTACCATAGAGTTCTTTTCCCGAATACCAGAGTGTCACCCAGATGTCACTAGTGTGATAATATCCCCTCCTGTGCTTTTCAATTTCTCCTGGTATATACCCCCCCACACACCAGCCAGCTGATCGGTGGAGGGGGTTGGGGGTCCCTCGCCTCCACTGGGACCCTATCAACCCTATCAACATGGTGCAAATTTAAATGGCACCTGTGAGAATGTTAGTAGTATATACATTGATGACTTGCAGTGCTGTAAAATACGGCATGATAATTCTACTTTTACTTCTTAAACTAGGAATGAGAAGCTTCTCCTTTCATTTCTGAAAAAGAAATTTGAACATTCAAGCTTTCAGTCTGGAATTTCTAAGCGGAATTCACTGCCAGGGGACATTGTGATGGCTATGATGAGTCCATCACGGACTACAAGCCACAGTGACTAAAGGACCCCCAAATTCAGAGACAGTACATTTCTGAATACCAGTGCTAGGAAGGGACATCAGGGGAAAGCCTTGAAAAAACACTTGGAAGGACAAATGGAGGAATTAACAATTTTAGGCAGTCCCTCCTTCCTACTAGGAATGGCTTCTGACAATAATTAGAGGAGAGCTGTTGTTATTTGTTTTATTTGTTATCCACCCTGAGGATAAAATGCCAGAGTTCTCCCCTCGGCTCTTAAAAAGGGGCACACAGAAAACTGGAATCAAACCTAACATTATGGAGGTGGCTGGTGGCCTTGAGGCCCAAGAATTTACATCTGTGATCTGTGACTCAAATGCATATATTATAAATACACCTGCATCTATAAAGTTGCCTTCTCTAGACAGCTGTTTTATATTCCAATTTTTTATCCACTTATGGCATTTGATGATAATATTGTAAACTTGGTAGGTGGCAGTAGATCAAAAGTTAATAACCATTTGCTTAGGCTGAGCTACCCAGTGAGCATCAGGGATGGGTGGAGCATATTTGTTTTTATTTATTTAATTATTTAATTCGATTTTTATCCCACCCTCCCCACGAACGAGCTCAGGGCGGGTCACAGAGTCACCCAGTCTCAACAATAACAGTTAAATAATTAAAACAATAATTTAAAACAATAATAAAACAGCAGTCAAGCTTTGTGTTGCTATGCTCAGCGTAGGCTGATCATAGAGCCAACAATTTCAATAGGGGAGGCCAGAGGTGGATTTTGGTTGTCCCCCACCATAGCATAGAGTTCAGCATTATCAAGCGTATTTAATATAAGCCAAGTCATCATGCAACTCTGACATCTGACACCTGGTAAACATAGTGCAAATCAGTTCAAATGCAAAAAAAATGCAGAAGATTCTTCCGACACACCTCAGTCTGGACCCCAGAGAAACTGAATCAAAACAATTAAAAAGGAAGTAGACCTATATGTATCTATAGGGAGAATCCATCAGGAAGCAAAAAACAAAAAAAGTATGTCAACAAGGCACTAGGCATACATAATCTCTTACACTAGGATGATCAGATGAAGTGGTATGGGTAAGAAGCTGAGTCATCTTGATAAATCAAATAAAATGTTTTGAGAGCCTCTCCAGACACTTAAGAGTTCATTGTTGCAGAGGCACTGTCTACACTACAAATCTGCATCAGTTTTATATCACTTTAATCCTCACGGCTCTCCCCAATAACTCCTGGGGATTATAGGGCGGATTCTGCATCAGCTTTTCCCTCCGTTTTTTTGGGGTTTTTTAGCAAATCCATGTTGGAACAGAAATCCCCCTCTGCATTGCATGCTGCTTCCACTTCCTTTGATCATCGAATTTTATGGTACCTTCTGCTTAGATTTATGGTCATTCATAAATGCAGTCAGCATGGCCTGGGATATTTGAATGTGGTTTTGAACGGCACCTTTTCTTCAGTGTTGAGAAAATGTGGAGTGAATGCCAGATGCAGAACCAGCCCTAGTTTGATGAGGAGCTAAGAATTCTGGGAGAGATCCTTTGACCATGTCCTTTATCTCACAGAAATAGGGAAGAAGAAATAACCATTGCTGTTTCAGTGGCCTTCTCCAGATATTATGTGTACATGAACAGGAAGCCATCAACCATGCTTAGCGAAAGAACATGATCCACCCAAGAGATGCTATTATTTCATTCCATGAACTGGGCAACACATGGCTTCTCTATGCACGTATACCCATATTCACCTGGAACAGCGATCACACATATCAAGTGTATCGTGGGGTCCATGTGCTTCCATGTACTTCCAGTGATGGGCTCCCACTTTACATGAACTTAACATCTGCACTAACCCTATAACCTATAGAGACAAGGATAATGGAATGTTCTTTGGTTTGCATAACCTATTTTTTTTAAGTATTTTAAATTTATAACCCAGGTCTTGCTTTGTTTTCCTCTAGAGAACAAAGCAGCATTACATAAATCTGATTGATAAAATGTTCTTATCTTCCTTGGGGGAAAGCAACATTTCCTCTGTAAACTGCCCATAGTGCATTAGTAATAATGGTATTCCACTTCAAACAAATTACAAAGTAATCTTAGTATTCCTAACAATGTTATACTAAATAATAACTCCCCACAGGCCAATCTGCATACAAAATGTAACATTTAAAGCCAACATACAATTAGCAGTTTATTATGGAACTCTGTGGATTGTAATTTACTGAAACAAATTTATACTCGCTGCAAGGAATTCTAATTTATGAAAAATTATCCAGTTAAGAATTGCTGTCATAACCAACCAACTTGTGTAAAATTGATGGGCACCTTATGCATGAATCTGATAGAAACAGAACTAAACGATTAAGAAGTGGAAAAGCCACTTATAAACAAAAACAAAGCTAGTAATCATGATTCCTAAACAGTAAGACACTTCAAGTCGGCATTTTCCCCCTCATTAGTATGATATAAAAACATGATGACGCTTGTCTGCAATTTATAAGATTAAGTAGAGAAGAATGTTGTTAAAAATCCAAATAAAAGTGAAAGTGTGTCTATAATTTTTCACAAATGAATTCCGCTCTTTCCTCAAGCAACTCAGGGCAACAGACACAGGAATCTCTTATTTTAGTTCCACAACAACCTTCTGAGGTAGGTTTGGCTAAAACAAAGTGGCCTGCTCAATCGCAACTTTATGACTAACAAGGACGTAAACACCTACTAAACTCCATACTACCCCACAGTAGCTCTTCAGCGAATCAAAAGTATAACCGCACCAGAATCAAACTTGCCCCAGGCAACCACAGTAAATCATCTAATGATAGTAATCAAAGCTATCAGTTCTGAAAATGTGCATCATTAATTTTTATAGCCTTTTATCACCCGTTATCATAAAACAACTATGCCTATAAACCTGGATAAAAGGATGATGACCAGGAAAAGTAAGAAATGGCTTTTCCTCATTCAGGCTCCTCCTAAAATAAGAAACTCGAGACTTGGAAACACATTTTCCTCATCATTGGAAAGCCCAGGTGCACAAATAGCCTGGGATCCAAAGGTGTAGCTTATACTTTAGATATCCAGTTGGCACCCACACTTTTTATTTTTGGAGTTCAGAGCTTGGGGGGGGGGAGAGAAATGCCGGCATTCTTGGGAATGAACATCTCTCCCTCTGTTAAAAGAAAAGTTCCATATGCACCTCAATATGACAGTCCTCCCCAACCATCTTGACTCCCTCATGTCTTGGTAGATTTAGTCACCCCTGAAATATGAGAGGCAGTAAGGCATCCTTACAGACAATATAAAACTCAGATTTAGGTCATCGCGTGATTTCAAAAAGACAAGAAGGAAGTACAGGCAGCCTTACAGAATGTGCTAATCACCCAGAAGGCATAATAAATTCCCACACAAAGTGTGCAGTTCACACCTTTGGCATTTTTTCCTGTGAGAAGAGGTTAGGGTGGATGGAACATGTACAAACCTGCACAGCGCTTAGTGAACAATCCCAGACAGACAAGTCAGCCCAGGCAGAAGGCAGCAAAAAATATAACCATCTGTGCTCTTTACTGACTCAGACTATAGCTCAAGTTCTCAGTCTGTCCCAATAAGCCATTATCTATTTAGGGGGTAACTCTTTGGGTAACAAAAAGAAGGCATTCAATGTGTGTGTATACACACACACACACACACCCCTCATGGTTTCTGCATGATGATTTGAAGACAACTACTTGGCAGCATTCATACTCAAATTCATCCTAGGGACAGCCACTGTGACGTCAACTCAGATGGTGCAGTGAGATGGTCCTGGTAAGAAGAAGATCAGAAGAGCCGGCAATATGAGGGGAATATTGCTGGAACAACATCTGGAACTGTGCTGGTGGTGGAGACCAGAAGATCCTTGGGCCCCATCTTGGCATCAATAACAACTTAATTCGAGCACCGATATTTTAAATGTGGATGGAGTATTTTAGCTTGGTTTAATTGTTTTAGTATGGCATATGCCTCTTGTTAGCCGCCCTGAGCCCATGGGGAGGGCGGGATATAAATGTGAAATATAAATAAATAAATAAAATAAAATAAACAAAATCCCAGCAACAGAAGTCACACCAAGTCAGGTTCTCTTCCTCCCCTCCACAGACACCCCCCCCCCCGGTGAAGCAAAAGGTTGATAAGGAAACTGTGTTGCTTCAGTGATCTCAGTCAGGCTCTGCAAAGCCAGCTCCACTTTGGGGGGACCCCCTGGCCAAATATGGGGACCTAAAAATAAATCGACCTTGACTGTTCCCTGGAAGGCCAGATACTGAAGCTGAAGCTCAAATACTTTGGCCACCAAATGAGAAGGGAGCATTCACTGGAGAAGATCCTGATGCTGGGAAAGACTGAAGGTAAAAGAACAAGGGGATGGTTAGACAGTGTTATTGATGCAATGGACATGAAATTAAGCAAACTCCGGAGGACAGTGGAAGACAGGAGGGCCTGGCGTGATGTGGTCCATGGGGTTGTGAAGAGTCGGACTCGACTGTGCGACTGAACAACAAAAAAGTAAAACTATCTACAGTGACAGTGCTCGTCTATGATCCTAAGTACATACTGGTTGCCCAGGGGTTGCAAGAACCTCATGGAAAGAGGATTTGGAACCACACTGGACTGGAAGTGACATGAATTCTATGGTCTCATGGTAGAGCTGCCAGCCTCCAGGTAGGACCTGAAGATCTCTTGGAATTACAACTGATCTCCAAACTACAGAGATCAGTTCCCCTGAAGAAAATAGATGCTTTGGGTGGTGTAGTATATCTTATAATAGAAGTCCCTTCCCTACTGAAACCCCACTTTCCCCAGGCTCTACCCCAAATCACCAGGAATTTCCCAACCTAGAGTTGGCAGCCCTATCTCCTGAGAGACAGTGTGGTGTAGTGGTTGAGAGAGCCAACCCATGAGAGCCAGTGTGGTGTAGCGGTTAAGAGCAATGGAGTCTAATCTGGAGAACTGGGTTTGATTCTCCACTCCTCCACATGAAGCCTGCTGGGTGACTTTGGGCCAGTCACAGTTCTCTCAGAACCCTCTCAGCTCCACCTGCCTCACAAGATGCCTGTCATGGGGAAGGAAGGGAAGGCAATTGTAAGTCACTTTGAGTCTCCTTAGGGTAAAAAAGAAAAAGTATAAAAACCAGCTCTTCTTTTTATGGCAGCATCCTGTGCCTAGAAAGAACAGAATCACATCAAAGTAATATAACCCTTTCTCAACGAAAGCACATAATTCCACTCCTTGATTCATACTACCAAAATATGAACATGACCTTTTTGTTTCATATGGATTTCATGCTTACTTGTGCATGAATCACATACAGTGTTGAAAAATGCATATATTTTATGGATGGGACAGAATGGCATGGGGGAACATAAAATGGTGCAAAATAAACACTTGAGAGTTTGATTTCCACCATGGAGAAGCAAAACTGAAATGGGGATTTTTGAACTGAACCAACAAAGCTGAGAATGGAATCTTTCTCATCTCCTTTTGAATATCATAAGCTTCAGCTTTGAGATGGTTTCACTGGGCTGTAGCTTTGCCGTCTGTGCCACTGCCAGGCAGGACAACTAGAAAAAAACATGCTGGAAAGATTGGGGGGGGGGGAAGCTTGGTAGCCACTGTTATGTATCTGATCTCTCACAAAGGAGTGTGCATCACAAGACCTCAGTAACAGAACAGCAACTTCTTTATTCAGCCATTTTGAACATAACCTTCTACAGAGAATGAGTACTCTCTATTGCCCCCTCTGGTCTACCAACAAACTGCATTTCTAATATACTTTGTATATTACACCCACGTTAGCAAATACTCCCAGTTACTTTGAACATGCCGGCTGAGGCTAATCTCACTCTACACGCCCCCCCCCCAAAAAAAAAAATCCTGTCCTCATTTGCAACCCTGCTACAGAGTTCATACGAAACTCCCAAGACATGAAATAACTATGAAGTCATCTGAACCAACGTACAAATATTACACAATTTCCTTCACCCATCTTTTGATCTACCACCTTCCCATCGGACTCCTACATGCATAAAGAGTGTTTTGCAATTTGATAGTGAGCTGTATGAACACTCCACTCTTGGATACATACACACAGCCTCTTGCAAACATGATGCTGTTTTGTGGATCATAACCAGTGGCTGCAATTCGCTTGAGGTTTTATGTTCAACTTCTTCCCGTTGATTTCAAAGAGACTTTTGCTGGCATAACTATGGTTGGGACTGCAGCCATTGTAAAGAGATGTCCAAGACAGAAAGAATTACGGCAGATATATCCTGTTTATATGCAGTTATCTCAAATAATGTCCAGTGGGAGTAAACAAAAACGGGGAGCAGTAAATATCTCACAGATAAAAACTGACATGTTTAAGTAATCTTTTATTTAAAGTCTGACCTGGCACAAAGGCTTATCTTTAAATTAATGGTAGCTTTCTTCACTCTTTAAGAAATATACTTAAGTTCATACTACACAAACAGCTCTGAGACACCTATTAATCTTGTGATTTAAACTAAATGTCCATTTGAAATGGTAAGTAGTTCTAAAAATAATACTTTAAAAATTATTCAGTTGGATATGTTGTGTGGGCCCTCAAGCAAAAGCAACTCAGGAATTTCTGATAGTACAGCCAGGTAATTTGACTCAGAGATGGCAACTTCTGGCACATATATTTACCTGTGTGACCAGAAGACAATAGACAAATGTCAGTGTGAATATGGCCCACTTTCTTATTTTAGTCCAAATCCATACAAAAATAGCTTGTGCATAAGCAAGAAAACCTTCCTTATGTCACTTTTCAAAACTAAAGGATGTGCAGGCTTAGGTTTTACACTTAGTTTAAAACTCTCAGCTCTAAAAAGTGGTGTGCTTCTAGAAGTTTAAAAGGAACACTGAGGTTTGGATAGAGTGAAAACAGATACAAAAATTATTAAAGGCAATATTATAAATGAGGAGAGGAATCTCTCTGAGATGTCTATTCTGCTCCTGTTAATAATTCTGCTGGTGCTCTGCCTTTTGTCTTTGTGATGACCAGAAACCTGTGTACCACTGTGACATGGTTCTCCCAACTCAAAGATGTGGGTGAACATATCCAAAAGTCTTCAAGTTCTGGTGAAATCACTTAAATGTACTTGGAAGCAAATATTATAGAATCAATGTGTGAAACAAACAACCACAATCCTGTTTAGTAATAGAGTTCTGATACATGGCATATTAGAGGTAGGGGTGTGCAAAAAAAAAAAAAAATTGGCATTTTTTGGTTTGGGTCTATTGGACCTGGAAAAAAATTCAGTATTTCCAAAAAAATCCCAGATCCCAATTCTGATATGGTATTCGGATCCAGGATTTTTCAGAAATCATGATTTTTTTCCAGGTCCAATAGACCTGACAAGAAAAATGTGATTTGTTGTTTTTTTTTTAAAGCTGCCCGCCCCTTGGGCCGGCTTGGCTTCTCCTGCAGCACAATTTAAACCATGCTGCAGGAGAAGCTGGCCCCAGGATCTGTGTGCGGCAGGAAGGTCTCTCTCTGCCTCATGCAGATTCGGCTGGCAAGGATTCTCCTGTGGCATGGTTTAAACCACGCCACAGGCGAAGCTAGCCCCAGGATCTGCATGTGGCAGGAAGGTCTCTCTCTCCCTGCCACGTGCAGCCCCAGCTGAGACAGCTTCTCCTGTGGCATGGTTTAAACCACACTGCAGGAAAAGCTGGCCCTAGGATCTGCATGCAGCGGGGAGCTCTCAGCTCCTGCCACCCTGGGTGATCCTGGGCTGGCTCCTCTTGCAGCTTGGTTTAAACCAAGCTGCAAGAGGAGCCAGCCCCAGCCATGGTGGTACAGAGCTCTCAGCTCCCACCAACCCGGTTGATCCTTGGTATAGCTGAGTATCTCTGAATAAAAGCCAAACAATTCGGCTTTTATTCGGACTCAGCTATACCAGTGGCTGATCAGATTATTTGAATTGGTATTCAGTTTAAATAATACCTGAAAAATACTGGTAAGGTATTATGCCAAATACACACCCCAGTGCACAGTTTAGTTTCACTTGTTTAAATGTTTTATATTAATTTTGATTATACCTACTAAGATTCTTTTTTAAAAAATATTAATTTATATTCATTTTGGTTAGAAACATGCTTTCCCCCCACTCAGTTGGGATTAAATTCTAGGAAATTGTACCCTTCCACACACCCTGGCTTTGTCTTAAAATAGAACCTGCCCTTGATGTCATTACCAGTGAACCACAGATTTGGGGACTTATAGCAATAGGGAGCAAGCACTCGCGTCAGGGAAAGGGCATTCCTGCATTTACATGGAATTAAATGCATTGAGGGATCCTGGAACAGTGAGAGGATGTGATTTTTTCTCATCATAAAAAGCTATGGTTGGTTTGGAAAGAAATGGGGGATGCTACAGCACCTGATTGTTTTGATGTGCAACCTATACTCTGGACAAGAGGCTACTGTTAGGATAGCATATGGAGAAACAGAATGGTTCCCAGTTGGCAAAGATGTCAGAAAAGGATGCATTTTTTAAAAAAAAAAATCTTATGATCAGAACACATCATAAGGAAAGCTGGTTTAGATTTAAATGAAGGTGGAGTGAAAACTGGTGGAAGGAATATTATCAATTTGAGATATGCAGATGACGCCACATTACTGGCGGTGAAGACTTGAAATGACTACTGATAAAGGTTAAAGCAGAAAGTGCCAATGCAGGATACAGCTGGACATCAAGAAGACAAAAGTAATGACTACTGAGGAATTACACAATTTTAAGGCTGGTGATGAAGAAACTGAAATTGTTAAAAGATTTTCTAATCTTTGGCTCTGTCATCAACCAAAAGAGAGACTGCAAACAACCAAAAGGGGACCACAACCAAGAATTCAAAAGGAAATTGAGACTGAAGAAGCTAGAAAAGATCCTTAGGGGTAAGAATGTGTTGCTTGTGACCAAGATCAAGATTATTCATACTATAGTATTCCCCATCTGGGAGCTGTGGTGGCTCAAGTGGTTAAGATGCTGAACTTCAGGCTGGAAGGTCAGTAGTTCAGCAGTTCGAGACCCAAGTACCACATGACAGAGTGAGCTCCTGTCTCTGGTTCCAGCTCCTGCCAACCTAGTAGTTCAAAAGCAAGAAATTGCAAGTAGATAAATAGGTACCGCTTCACTGGGAAGGTAACAGTGTTCTGTGCGCCTTGGCATTTAGTCATGCTGGCCACATGACCACAGAAGCATCTTCAGACAGCGCTGGCTCTTTGGCTTGGAAACGGATATGAGCACCGCAACCCTAGAGTCGGATTCGACTGGCTTTCGAGCAAGAGAACCTTTACCTTTATTCTCCATTACTATGAATGGGTGTGAAAGTTGAATAATGAAGAAAGCTGACCGGAAGAAAGTTGATTCATTTGAAATGTGGTGCTGGAAGAGAGTTGTACAGGCACCATGGCCTAACAAAAGGACAAATCAGTGGGTTCTAGATCAAATCAAGTCTGAACTCTACCTAGAAACTAGAATGACTAAACTGAAACTATTGTACTTTGATCACTTTATAAGAATACAAAACTCACTGGAAAAGACAATAGCTCTAGGAAAAGCTGAAGGCAGTAGGAAAAGAGGGAGACCTAACATGAGATGGATCCATGCAATGAAAGATACCATAGCCTTCAGTTTGCAAGACCTGAGCAAAGCTGTTAACAATAGGACATTTTGGAAGTCATTAAGCCATAGAGTCGGTTGCCATAAGTTTGAAGTAACTTGACGGCACTTAACATGCATGGTTCACTGTCTGCATAAGCTTTCACCTCTACCTCTACTTGGTCTGCCACTTGTCAGGGGGCAAAGCTTCAATTTCTGCCTCTATTTTGCCCCCCACACACACGTCTTACACACTCCTGCCTGCCTGCCTGCTGGTCCCTGCCCAGCAGCCAGCATAATATCTAGTAATGAAATAGCTCACACAAACAGGACCTGTGCTAATATAAAATCACAAAGCCTGTCCCAAGTCACTGATTTGTGCAATCTGGAATGAATATGCATAATGTACACAATGTTCCAATCTAAGGGCAAAAGTAGACAATGTGGTATCCCCAAGGATACTCATAAGACCAAATGCCCAAGCACTTGGATTCTTGCAAACTGCACAAGGAAAAGGTGGAGAGAATGAGATACTGCGCAGCACGGATTCCTGTAGCATTTGTAAAGTAAGGAATCCCAGCAGTAAGGCTGTTCCTAGAATCATAGAGTTGGAAGGTACCTCCAGAGTTATCTAGTCCAACCCCCTGCACAATGCAGGAAATTCACCAATACCTCCCCCCCACCCCCAGTCACCCTTGCTCTATGCCTAGAAGAAGAGGGGGGACCCTCCAGAATCCCTGGCCAAATTGGCCTGGAGAAAATTGCTTCCTGAGTCCAAAGTGGCATCCAGCATTTCCCTGGGCATGTAAGAAAGAGCCATGAGAACTAAGCACTGAGTAATCCTGATCAGCAGAAACATCAGAAAACTCTTCTGGTTGGATGACACCATTTTCAAGCACATATCTGTTGAGTTACTCTCAGCTCCTCCCTTCTCCTCCTTGTTTCATCATGGAACAGAAACAATATCAGCAAGACACTGGAGCATTAACAATCTTGCCTTGTTTTTTTCTAAACACCATGACTATATTACACAGGGTCTGTTCAGGTTGGGTTGTAATATGAATGCCCTATAAAAGCACCTACATTATGAGTAGGTTTCAGACACCCGTTAGAAAAAAGGGAGGAACAAAATCAAGTCTTGAGAGATACAGGTTCCATATGGAAGAACCTTCCAGGTCAAACTCATTTGATCTTGCACTACTAGCTCAAAGAGGAACTGACAAGATTCCCAAAGAGCTGGCAGTATCTGAGAACAAATAGCCCTCAGGGTGCGATTTCCAATACAGGTTCTCGGTATAACCAAGGCACACTATTCATAGTCTTAAAAGCAAAGGGCAAATTTAATCATAGACAAATGTCAACTCCATGGTTCAGATGCAGTGCACATATAAATACCAGTTGCGGGAGAAAAACAGGTAAGGTCTGTTGCCCTTATGCTCTCTTGTGGGCTTCCTGGGGCCATCTTATTAGACACTGCAGCAAACAGGATGCTGGGCTATGGATACCTTGCATCTGATCCAGCACGGCTCTTTTGACAGCAGCCCTGCATAATGGTTGGACTAGCATCTGAGAGACCAAGTCTGACTCCGCACTCCGCCATAACACTCACAATGTGACCTGGGACAGTCACACACAGAGAGCTAAACTCGAGACCAGTAGCACCTTACAAACTGACATAATTTTTCATGGTATAAACTTTCAAGAGTCAAAGCTCCCTTTGAAACTGAGGCTGATTCTGCATTGGCTTTTCCCTCTGTTGTTTTACCAAACCCACGTTGGAGCAGAAAAAGTGCAGCTCAAAACCACATTCGAATACCCTGGGGCAATGTCGTACTGACTGCAAAGTCACTCCTGCATAAATCTACGCAGAAGGTACCATGAAACCAATGATCAAAAAAAGTAAAAGCAGCATGCAATGCGGAGGCTACCATAAAATCCAATGACCAAAGAAAGTGACAGCAGCATG
This sequence comes from Gekko gecko, assembly GCA_029375565.1. Lineage (NCBI taxonomy): Eukaryota > Metazoa > Chordata > Lepidosauria > Squamata > Gekkonidae > Gekko > Gekko gecko. Next base: position 161,275,271 of record JAPDNY010000004.1, on the reverse strand, counting down.
CAATGCAAACAGGAATTTCTGTTCCAGCATGGGTTTGGTATAACAATGGAGGCAGGGCCGGCTCACCCACTAGGTGAGCTAGGCACTTGCCTAGGGTGCCAGCCCTGCAGGGGCGCCAAAATGACCCCCGCCCCCCCCCGTGAAAATCCCCCTTCCCTGGCTTTTCTGGGCACCTCACAGCTGCAAGGCGCCCAGAAAAGCCGGCGCTGCTGGCACTGGGAGGGAAGGGGCGGGAGTTCTCTGGCTTTCCTGGGTACCTCGCAGCTGCCAGCGCTGGGAGGGAAGGGGCGTCCCAGGAAAGCGGCACTCTGCCATCTCCAGGCCCCACCGGGAGGTTGGCATCCCCGGTGGGGTGGGCGCCCCAGGCTGTCCTGCCTAGGGTGCCCAGACACCTGGGGCCAGCCCTGAATGGAGGGAAAAGCCAATGCAGAATCACCCTGAAACTATCATACACACAAGCAATGTTCCCTCTAAGCTGTGTTGGTGTGAGCTAGCTCACAGATTTTTAGCCTCCAGCTCACACCTTTTTGTCTTAGCTCAGGAAGAATGGCTCCAGAGCAAACTAATTTATGCAGTAGACAAATCACTTGCTCACAACTTTAATGCCAGTAGCTCACAAAGTAGAATTTTTGCTTACAAGACTCCGCAGCTTAGAGGGAGCATTGCACACAAGCACTCTCTCTTTCAGCCTAACCTACTTCGCAGAGTTGCTGAGGAGATAAAATGAGGAAGAGAGCCATGTATGTCACCTTGAATGCTTTAGGGGAAAGGTGGGACAAAAATATATGAATAGTATTTGTAAAATACATTTAAGATCCATTAACGTCAGTGGAAAAGCTTTCATAGTTGGGACGTTATCACACACAAAACAGCACAGTCTTAAACTGCATCTTCTCTCAATGCAATGGAGAAAATGAAGGCATATTGTGACCATCCAGATTTGTTCCAGTTGTCTTATTTCCCCAGTGGAGCTGATCACATGAAATAGCAACCTATTTTGCAATATTTTGTACAGCTGAATATTTCTTTTATTAAACATCCAAGAGAGTTTTGCTCATAATGCCAGCGAGGATTTTGCAGCTCAGTCTTAGGCCACCTGAACGAGTCAAAACATATCCAAAAACCTATTCATATGCATTTTCCCGTTGACAATATTCCCAAGTCACAGAGAAAATCAGGCCAGGAAAATATTTCTAAAAGCAGCACTCTAAATAAGATGGATGCAAACAGTAACTAAAATATTAATTAGATGTCATGCATATTTCTCATCTGGAAGAATTCTGTCTCACTGTAAACAACTTTGAGTATCATTTTTTAGGCACCCGCTAGAAGAAGCGACAGACAAGTTACTATGGCCGCGATCACACACAGTAGTTACCTCAGGAGTCCGACGACTGACAGGTGGATTTTACGGGCGCGTTCACACCGGCACATCTGGCATCCCACACCCATCAGAGACCTGTAGGAGGCAGCCAAAGAAGCGCAGTTAAAAACCACCAGGTAAACTGCACTATCAAGCGATGGTGTGATGGCCAAGGATGGAGTTCCTGGGGTGATCACCGCAACACGCTCCGATGATGTCATTGAGCCCTTGAGGAAGCAGGCTGACATCACTGAGCCCTCAAGGGAGCAGGCTGCAAGGTAAATACTCCACTTTACCCACCATTGCGTGGGATCACACAGCGGTGGGTCAAATCACCACGCCACAAATAGCCTCCCTCCCCCCGGGCGTTTTCTGCCACATCTGACTAGGACCTATCAGTTTAATTCAATTGCCCTCAAATACCACCTTAGAGGACAACTGTCTTCTACAGACACGGCACACTCTGGCAAATTAGATGCCTATTGATCAGCGAGCTGCGCCCATACAGGAGGCATTCTGGACTCCCACAAATTAGTCTGCCATCTTATTGAAGTGATTTTAATCTGGTTTTAAACTGTGTGTTTTAATATTATAATTTTGTGTTGTGACTCTTGTTGTGATATGACTCTTATGATCGCCCTGAGCCTGATCGTGTGGGAAGTGAGATACAAAACAAATCAAATTTTCAAAATAATAAAAAATATATGTATTGGGATAATACACCAGTCATGGGTCAAGGATAAGAGGGTAGGCCTTTGAAACAAAACTTATTAAAATTCCACTGATAAAGAGTCTTTCTGGCATTTATCATGCCTATACATATTTTAAGACTAGAGTTCCAAGATGTGCATATGAGGTGACAACTTGTTCACTTTATGGCCAAAAGCTGTACATAACTATAGCACAACATACACATCCCATTATTAGCTCCCATCTGGCTAAAGGTAGTCATAACTAATTGATCAAGTTCCTCACAAGTATGTCACCATATTGAAAGCAACGGGACTTTAACTGGATTGACATCAGCATCTATAAGCATCCTGCTTCTTTTAATTCTTTGTTTTTCTACTGTGGATGGAATGACTATTAATCTACTCACAGCAGAAGGGGAGATGGGGTTGGGAACTGGGACTTCACTTAACCATCCTACAGTTTTAGATTGCCAAGTCCCACAGGGACTCATGGGAAATTGCTAGGCTCGGTCTCCTGGATCCACCTGAGAATTTTTGCTTGGGAAGAGTTGGTGCCCAAAGGACCAAATCTGGGAGCTAAGTCCTTCAGAAAGTAACTGAAGGAAGGTATTTCTGCTGATGTGGGTCAGTAGTAACATGTCTCAGGAATCCAGCAGACTGGTCTGACAGAGAGCACCATGCAGGCCACCCAGGAGAGGATCCATCGATGCCTTATGTTGGCCTGAGGCTAAAAGCTTCAAATGCTTCAAGTAAGGAACAAGAAGGTGCATCATGGCAGATGAGGATAATTATAACTGAGCTAAATGCAAATATTTTTGTTATGAAAGGGCGGAATTTGGTGTTTATAACCCTGATTGGATGCTGCTTCAAGTACTTTTTTGTTTGTTTTATTTTACAACCTTCCTTCTTCTCCCCAGTATTATCACCATTGTAGCCAGTCAGACTAGGCTATGTAATGACTTTGCTGAGGTCAAACTAATTCAGAGTGAAAGCAATGTCTACTCAGGAAGCATTGCCCTCACTCTGAATTAGCTCCATTTGCCTTAGTGATGCTGTCATATAACCAATCAAATTTGGCTCTTTGACATCATAACTTGCCCATTTTGCCTATTGAATTCAATGCTTGTCAGACGATAAATACTTCGCCATGGCTGTTTGCTTCCCTCATCCGTTCACTCAGTGTGCCTGCCAGGGGGGAAAAAATCTCAGTAAAAGAAGTGGTTTCCTCCATCATCTTGATCCTTTGGATGGGGCACTTCAGAAGCTGCAGGACGTGCCTACTGTTCCTGCTGGGTCCATTTTGGCTCCCTTCCCTTCTCGAAGCTGAGCATGCTCAGTTGTGTTCACAGGATTTACATATGCTCACACTATTGCCTGGGAACTGTAGCTCAAGCCAGAGTTCTGAACATGTACCGGTGCGATGAATGTTGTCAATTAATGCCGCGCTGATTATAAAAGCAGCACATGCAGTCCACACAGTTCATTTTAAATGATGTGATCTAACCATGGTGGCTCTAAAACACATGTTGTTCAAGCAAGCCAGTTAATTCAGAGAGAGTACCAGTAGTAGTGACCCAGCCAGCTTCCGTGCTGTATTATAACCCTGTGCAGATACCAGACTAGCTGGAATGCTGTTCATTTTGAACTGTGGGCAAATCCTCAAGGTGATCTCAGCAGGTGTTTGACTAAACACAAGATGGGCACTGAAAAGAAGGTAGGTTCTTCTTCATCCCATTTTTTTTTTAACATTCGTAGCATTCGCAATTCTTGATGCCAAACTCTGTCCAGCATTTCTGAAAGCTACAAGTGATGTGACTTAGAGACTCTTTGAGCTCAACCAATCAGGAAGCAGTAAATGCCACCTTTTATTTTACATATTTATATATTAAATTTGTTAATCGCCCAGTCTCTGCAGTGCAGGCCTCTGAGTGATGTACATTATTAATAAAAGCATCAAGATAAAATAATTAAAACATATAACATATTTCAGGCAAGAAAACGCTATATGTTAGTTGGTCCCATTTCAGACAGCTGGCCGCTTTGTGGGCAGGGGAGAGGAGGGCAAAGCAGATGTGAGAAGTGGAAAGGGTACCAGCTATGATGGAAACTGTTGCTGCCCTCAACCAAAGGCCTGGCGGAACACCTCTGCCTTACAGGCCCTGTGGAATTGCATAAGGTCCTGCAGGGCCCTGATGGTATTTGGCAGAGAATTCCACCAGGTTGGGGGCAGGACCGAAAAGGCCCTGACTCTGGTTGAGGACAGCCAGATACCTTTAGGGCCGGGGACCACCACCAAGTTGTTATCTAAAGAGCATAATGCTCTTCCAGGGACATAACAGAGGAGATCGTCCCGTAGGTATGTCAGTCCCTGACAGCACAAGGCCTTGTAGGTCAATACCAAAACCTTGAACTTGACTCAGTATTCCACTAGGAACCAGTGTAGCTGGCGCAGCACTAGATATATATGTGGCATCCCTGATATTCCTGTCAGGACACACTTTGCCGTGTCCTGGACCAGCTGGAGCTTCCAGGTTAGTTTCAAGGGCAGGCCAGCACAAAGCAAGTTATGGTAATCTAGCCTGGAGGTGACCATTGCATAGATTACCATGGCTAGGTCGGGGTGGAATAGGAAGGGGGCCAATTGCTCAGCCTGGAAAAGATGAAACAATGCCAGTCTGGCAATGTGCACGACCTGGGCCTCCATATTCAAGGAGGAGTCCAGAATCACTCCCAAAGTCTTGATGGATGTGCCGGTGTCAGTGGCACCCATCAAGAGTGGGCAACCTATATTCTTTTTAAAAAGAATGGTCAGAGTATGCATTAATATATTGGCAGTACCTATTTTTGAACTACAACCATCTTGTACATATATATATATTTATTTGAGAAATACAGAAATTCGTCTGCTGGCTTTAAAAAAAGGATACAAAACCAGTGGACAACACAATAGGTATTTTTAAAAAGCAGCAAACACTGCTGTGTTAAAAGATATTGGCCTTGTAATCATACACCATTCAATCACATTCTTACTTGCTCCCTGGCTGCTGTAAATGTGGCTTTGGGGATGTGTTCTGAATCACAGTAACAAAACAGATTAGAAAGCTGTTTTATTCTTTTGCTAAAAATAGACATCTAAATAAGGACACACGTGTATCTCAGCACTTTGGGTTCTTTTCCATCTACTTCACTCCTAGAATAGCATACATGAAGAAACTGCAACCCACATTTGGAGAGCTGTCCAAAGAGTGTTCAAAGGGATTCTCGCGAACAATGGATATGGCTGCAGAAGAAATGCCCAAGCTTTTGAGACCCTGGGCCTACCTTTAACCTCAACCAAAGTGCAAAATTTTTAAGTTCTTTACCATGTATATATGTCTTTTCTCTGCACATTCACTTTCTCAATCACCTGATTCTTCCTCTGTTTCTCCTATACCCCCTTGACTTTTTTTTAAAAAATCTAAATTACAAAATAAAGTGGTGGTAGTACCAGTAGCACCACCTACTATAGGTTAGGGTACAAACAACACATTGATCACAACCCACCCATAAACATTCTAGAGTCCTGGGTGGATGGTTTCCAATCTACAAAGAGTTTGTTAAACTTAGGTCCCAGTCATATGGGCCAAAAAATGCGGGGGGGGGCGTGGCTGTTCGCCCCGGAGCAAAATAAGGCGCGGCAAAAAAGCAGCGCAGCAGAGAATGCAAGCTGGTGTTAACGTGCACATGCGCCGTGGGGGGGACGGCTGCTGTCAGCGTCTTGCATGTGCACATGTGCCATTTGGCATTGGTGCGCATCCCATGGAAACTGACAACATCCGGAAACCCCGGGACATGGGCGGGCATCAGATGCCGTGGGATACTGGTGCTCCTGCAATCAGATGCCAGCCTTTGCCCCGGGGTTTACGGAAACTAGTGCTTCGTCCCTGGTAGTTCTTTACTCCGCATCTTTGGAGGGAAGCCACGGGTTGGCCACGGGAGTGCTACGCCTCCCAGATATGCCTGTGTGATCGTGCACGGAAACGCCGCAGGGCTACTGTGCCTTCAGTGGGGCAAATGCTCCGTGTGAACGGGGCCCTAATTATTTAATAGCTGTTACATATACGCTTTCTTTATGGATGCAAACCTGGAAGGATCTAATGTTTTTAAAGGTCTTCATATAATCTGGGAATTTAATACCAAATTGTGGACTAAATTTATCATCTTCAAAAAGGGATTACTCTGGATTACAACCCAACCACCTTTCAAGCCACTTCAGCATATCTGCAAAAGCAAACTTTAATTAATTAGGCAGAAGACCTTAGCGAGCCTCCACTGCTTCAGGCAAGTAGAAAAGGCCTTTGCAGCAAGTATGCTTATGATATTTTCTTTAATATAGTTAAATTGTTTAGAAGTGTTTTAACAAACCACTGAGTTAAGCACTCAGCTGCCCAGCCCACACCCATGAGAAACGGGTGCCAAGGTGTCTCACTTGAAAGCAGTGTGGGTGGTCTGACAAGCACAACAGCTGCACAAAGACAGCAGGAAAGCAAGTAAGGACAAAGTATCCAGGTGAATCCATCAGAGGAGAAGGCAGGAAAGGAGTGTACCAAACAGCACACAGCTGACAACCACCAGTGTACAGGCATCCAAGAGTAAAGATATCCAAGATAGGAAGACTCAAAATATTTTGATTAGATGGCTCAGAACTTGGACATGGGTGATGCTGATCTATAAAATACAAAGCAAAGGAAGAAACATAGTATTGGACTTGTTCTGAGCTTTGAATAATGACAACATTGTCCAAGAGAGAAATTCCAGACAGTTTTAAGCAGTCCTCAACCCAGCATGGGGGGGGGGAGGGGAGGGCATATTTTTTATTATGAGGTATTAGATAAAACTGTGGATGACATAATTACTGTACCTGCTGAATAATGTTGTGCAGGATCCCTTTATCAGTGACGCAAACAGTTATAAGTAAAATGTATGTGCTTGTGAAAGATGGTGTGCATAGTAAACAATAGTCAATCCAAATTTTTGGCTGGGAACCAGTGCCAGGCAAATAGAACTCCTTCTGCCCATACCATTGCCTTGGAAAGGTTGAATAGCAGCTTTCACTTCACAACCAGAAGTTCAGGGCTGTGAGTTATGTGAGACTATTTTTAGCTCTATACTAAAGAGCTGACCTCTGTTCCACCACCTTTGCTCATTAGCTCTTTTTATGGTGCCAGACCTTTAGCCTGGCAAATGGGAAGCCTCTGTCCAAGATTTGGGTGCTTCAGCAGTATCTACAATGCAAATGTCATAGAATTGACTGAACAATCTATCCCTACACTCTGGTCATTTTGCTTTCCATATTGTTCTTTGAATTTACTTTCTAAGGCATGGAGGCCCACTTCTGCACTCTGCATTTTCTAGACACTGTGCCAGGATCCTCTGTTCCGAAATTCAATCAACACTTCATGTTGACAGACAGATTTTATAATAAAGTTTCTATACTCTAGAAGTAAGGGTAGGGCTTTGTGGGTATAAGCCATGTTGGCATGGAAGGGCACAAAGTAACATACCATAAGCCAGTGAGCTGTGGTGGTTAGATTTCAACAGGGAGATGGGTTGATAGGGATGCCAGCCTCCAGGTGAGACCTGGATATCTCCAGGAAATACAGCTCATCTCCAGAATACAGAGATCAGTTCCCCTGGAGAAAATGGAGGGTGGACTCTAGGGCATTGTACCCCACACTGTACCATGTCCTCCCTAGGCTCCATCCTCAAATCTCCAGGAGTTTCCCAACCTGGATCTGGCAACCCTTCTCCCTAGTCCCCTGCCGGTGGCCAGGGGGGCCCTGGCAACCCTAGGTTCAAATCACTTCTCTGCAATGAAGTTTACGGGGTGACCTTTAAACATTTGCAGTCTGCCAGACTCTCCCACCTCACCAGGCCACTATGAGGATAAAATGGAGAAAGAACGAACCATGTAAACCACCCTGACTTACCTCAGCTGCAAATGGATTCTCTTTGCTCTGCACAGAATTCAGATGTGCGGTTTCTTTGTGCATGCTTTTAGCATTACTAACTGGTTTATATGTGTAGCAACTTGTGCCAGACTAGATGAAATATTTAACGGCAAACATAGACAATGGATTTTAAATAGAGTTACAGTTTCTTTGCATTTTTCTTACACAAAAAAAATAGATTTACTACAGTATGAGAAAATACTTCATAAACCCATTGCGGCTCACGGACTTCAGTGAAATCGATGAGATAGCCACTCGCAGCACTACTGTTAGGACTATAGCCTTGGCAGTATATTTTTCAGAATGTGTTTACATAGCCTTGCAGGAGTGCGAATAGCTAGCATCTTTCCATAAGAACAAAAGAGAAGCCGTGTTGGTTAAGGCCAGTGGCCCATCCAGTCCAACACTCTGTGTCACACAGTGGCCAAAAACCAGGTGCCATCAAGAGGTCCACCAGTGAGGCCAGAACTCCAAAAGCCCTCCCACTTTTTTCCCCTTAAGCACCAAGAATACAAGGCATCACTGCCCCAGACATATTGTTCTACCTATACCTTGTAGCTAATGGCCACTGATGGACCTCTGCTCCATATGTTTATCCAGACCCTTCTTGAAGTTATGCTTGTAGCTGCCACCACTTCCTGTGGCAGTGAATTCCTCCTGTTAATTACTCTTTGGGTGAAGAAGTACTTCCTTTTATCTGTTCTAAGCTTACTGCTCATTAACTTCATTGAGTGCCCGCAGGCCCGTAGCCAGGATTTTGTAATTCAGGGGGCTTTTAAATAAGTCAGGGGGCACTGACATCACAAAATTGAAAAAAATGTTAAAAACTCACTTTTGCAGCATTTGCACTCTGCTTGCCTACTTGGGGAAGCCAGCCACACTTGGGGAAGGGGCAGTGGTGGGGAGTCCTCCAGGTGGCCCAGAGAGTTTGAAGTCCTCTGGGTGGTCCAGAGAGCCGGGGGCCTGGGGGCTGGATGGAAGTCGGGGGGCCTTGGCAGGAAGTCAGGGGGCCAGGCCCCGAAATGCCCCACTATAGCTACGGGCCTGAGTGCCCGTGAGTTCTTGTACTTTGAGAAAGGGAGAAAAGTGCTTCTTTCTCTACCTTCTCTGTCCCATGCATAATTTTGTAAACCTGTCATCTTACCCCTCAGTCGTAGTTTCTCCAAGCTAATAAGCCTTAACCTCTTTAACCTTTCTTCACAGAGAAGGTGTTCTATCCCCTTAAATCATTTCACTTGCCATTTTCTTCACCTTTTCCAATGCTATAACTTCTTTGAGGTGCAGTGACCAGAGCTGTACACAGCATTCCAAATGAAGCCACGCCGTAGGTTTATATGAGGGCATTATGATACTGGCAGATTTGTTTTCAATTCTCTTCCTAATAATCCCCAGCACAGCATTTGCCTTTTTTATTGCAGTCTCACACTGAGTCGACATCTTCAGTGAGATACCTACCATGACTCCAAGTTCTCTCTCCTGATCAGTTCAGGCCCCATCGATATGTATTTATAGTTAGGATTTTTAGCTCGAGATATCCCTCTGGAGCAACTCACAGTCCTCCCTGGTTCTCACTGCCCTGAGTAACTTAGTGTCATCCATAAACTTAGCCACTTCACTGTTTACTCTCCAAATCATTAATGAACAAGTTAGAAAGCACAGGACCTAGTACCGAGCCCTGCACTATCCCGCTGCTTACCACCTTCCACTGTGCAAACTTTCCATATATATTCACTCTCTGTTTCCTGTTAATTAAACAGCTTTTAATCCACAAGATGTCTTGTCCCATGGCTGCTGAGTTTACTTAGGAGCCTCTGATGAGGAACTTTATCAAAAGCTTTCTGGAAGTCTAGGTAAACAACATCTACTAGGTCACCCTTGTACACAGGTTTGTTTGCCACCTCAAAGAGCTCTAATAGGTTTTAGAGACAAGGTTTTCCTTTACAGAATCCATGCTGATTCTTCCTCAATGGCTCTTGTTCATCAATCGGCCTATTAATACTATCTTAGATAATGGATTCCACCAACTTTACTCAGTATCAACATCAGACTGACCAGTCTGTAATTTCCTGGATCTCCTCTGGAAGCTTTTTTAAAGATGGGGGTTACATTAGTTACCTTCCAGTCCTTGGGAATGGAGGCAGATTTTAGTGATAGACTGGAGGAGATCCACAAGAACTCTTGAATGTATGCCATCTGGGCCTGGTGATCTGTCAGTTTTTAATTTGTCCATCAAATTTGTCCTCCTCTCTCATCACCTCAATTTGACTCAGTTCTTTTGACACCCATCCTGAAATCGGTGGTTCTTGGGTGGGCAAGCATTTCCCATCTTCTACAGTGAAAACAGAGACAAAAAATGCATTCAGCTTCTTTGCCATTTTCCAATCATCCTTTAGTAATCCTTTCACACCTTGGTGATCCAAGGGCCCCACTGCCTCCCTGGCTGGTTTTCTGCTTCTAATGTATTTGAAGAAATTTCTATTGTTGGTCTTTATATTTCCATGTAGATCCAGGTTATAAAACAAGGCTAATCTGAATAAAATATTCTGATGTTCTGGTGTTGTATTCTTTACTAGCCAACACAGTATTTCTAAGTGACAGCCACCACCACCTTTCAAGGAAGCACAACCAGGCCAGACCTCACTGAAGGGACACATGAGAAGAACAAAGCCATCTAGCATTGCCTTTGAGCCCTGCCTTCGAGGTGGCACCTCAGTTCAATAAAAAGTTCCTCACAGCCAGACAAGGGCTCAGATGGAGAGTCTTCTCTCAGCTTTGTATTGAATAGATGACCTTCATTCCATTTGGACCTGTAAATGGCAGTCCTCTCTGTCTCAGATGGAGGCAGGCTTACCAGGTTCCCTTGGCCACCAGTGTAGGGTTGCCAGGTCCCGATGTGGCATCCAGCAGGGGGGAGAAGCTCTGTGTCTGGGAGTCTCACGTGTGCGCCGTGATGACGTCAGCCGGAAGTGACATCATCATGCTGGGCACGTCGTTGAAGGATGCTCTAGCATTCGGTCTTAAAACTCTGTGGTACCATAGAGTTTTAAGCGCAAATGCTAGAGTGTCCCCTGATAACATGCCCAGCACGATGACGTCACCTCTGGATGACATCATTGTGCTGGGGATGTCAGCCCAATTCAAGTACTTTGGGGGCAGAGTTCCCCCTAGCAGCCAGATCCAGGCTAGCGGGTTGGGGGACCCTAGAGCGGGCAAACTCCCGCCCCCTTGGGGGACCTGGCAGCCCTACACCAGAAGGAGATGGGGGGGTAGGGATGCCAGTTCCAGGTTGGAAAATGTCATAGAGTCCACCCTCCAAAGTGTCCATTTTCTGCTGGGGAACTGACCTCTGTAGTCTGAAGATGAGCAGTAATTCCAGGGAATCCCTGGGTCCCACCTGGAGGCTGGCATCCCTCAACTGAGACAGTACTTTCCAGCCTAAGAAATTTGGGTGTCAGTGAGTACAACAGAAGGCCTACAAACATTTAGCTTCTTGGATTAGACCTAAGAAGAAACACACTTAAAAAAAAAACAAAAAACAACTTCCTCTACCTTGCCCTGAACAATAAAAATAATGCTATCATATATTCTGCAGATTTTCTTTTAAGAACATGCTATACATCAAACACAAAGGGGCACTGGAGGAAACCACAGATGTAGCTGTTTAGGCATCACTGTCGACCCAGCAGCAAACTTGTCTTTTTCTTGCACAGTCAGAGTAGTTCCTCAGTGGAACAGGCTTCCTTGGGAAGTGGTGGGCTCTCCTTCTTTAGAGGTTTTCAAACAGAGGCTAGATAGCCATCTGACAACAGTGCTGATTCTGTGAACTTAGGCAGGTCATGAGAAGGAGGGCAGGAAGGTTTGCATCAGTGCTTTTTCTTACATGCCCAGGGAAATGCTATTTGCCACTTTGGGGCTAGGAAGCAATTTTCTCCACACCAGTTTGGCGAGGGATCCTATATATATATATATTGCCATCTTCTGGGCATGGAGCAGGGGTCACTGGGCATGGGGGGTAAAAGGTAAAGGTAAAGGTTCCCTTGCTCGAAAGCCAGTTGAATCCGACTCTAGGTGCTCATCTCCGTTTCCAAGCCGAAGAGCCAGCGCTGTCCGAAGACGTTTCCATGGTCATGTGGCCAGCATGACTAAACACCAAGGCACACAGAACGCTGTTACCTTCCCACCAAAGTGGTACCTATTTACCTACTTGCAATTTCTTGCTTTCGAATTGCTAGGTTGGCAGGAGCTGGAACTAGAGACGGGAACTCACTCCATCATGTGGCACCCGGGTCTTGAACTGCTGAACTACTGACCTTCCACAGCCTGCAGTTCAGCGTCTTAACCACTTGAGCCACCGCAGCTCCGAGGGGGGCGGGGAGGTAGTTGTAAATTTCCTGCATTGAGCAAGGGGTTGGACAAATGACCCTGGAGGTACAATTATGAGTCTATGGTTCTATGCATTCTATATTGCCAAACAATATTGTTTTCCATAAGTAAATAACTATGCTGGACCAGACCAATAGTCCAATTAGCCCAGCATCCTGTTTCCAATAGGGGTCAGATAAGGAAGCCCACGAGCAGGGCCACAAATAACAGCCTTCAGCTGCCTCCAGGGACCACTTTCCACATCAATTTATCTTCATGCTGCATAGGAGTACAGAGATCACCCTTGGGAAGGTTTGCCAACCTCCAGGTGGTGCAAGCCACCAAACAAAACTGTACAAAAGTATTAGACAACAAATAATGTCCTTAAAATAACTTATTATATTCTATTGCAATCCTTTCACACAAAAGTTATCAATCACTCCCTCTTTGTCCCCAAACACAATCACAACAGAAGCAGCTATGCATTGCCTAGGTTGCTGTCTGTTTCTTCTGACTTCTTCAGGCCACTGTCTCAATGGTGGAGCTGTGAATACATGTTGATGCTTATAAACAAATCCCATACTATATAAAATAGCTCATGTATACACATTCAAAATACAATCATGGAGACCAGGTAATCTTATCTTCAAAAGCTCTATAAGTTAATTCTGACTCTCAGTCTATCTTGCTTCGATTTGGCATCTTTGCTGGGCTCTGATCACTAACTGAAAGCATCATATTAAATCCTTCCCCGATTTCCACGACTGTTCACAGCTGTGCAAATACTTAAAGAAACAGTGTGATAAGACTTCTGCAGGCCGTTGTCCCAACGGTGAGACTATAATTACATATTGATGTTCACAAACCATTTCATGCCAGATGTTTTCACTATAATTCTCCATAGTAAGTCCATAGTAATCAACCACCAATGGATGTACAGCATATGCAAGCATGAAAGCCAACAAACAAAACTGCACAAAAGTATTAGACAACAAACAGTGTCCTTAAAATGACTTATTATTTTCTATTACAATCCTTTTACACAGAAGTTATCAACCACTCCCTCTTTGTTCCCAAACACAGTCATAGAAGAAGCTGCCACGGATACTTCCATATGTTGTACATCTATTGGTGGTTGATTCTAACCTCCAGATGATGGCTGGAAGTCTCTTGCTATTACAACTGATCTCTGGATGACAGAGATCGGTTCACCTGCTTTGGAAGGTGGATTCTATGGCATTAGACCCATTGAAGTCCCTCCCCTTCCCAACCTCCACCCTCCTCAGGCTCCGCCCCCCAAATCTCCAGGTATTTTCCAGTCTGAAGCTGGCAACCCTACACTTGGACCTGGCATTCTTACTGGATGGGGGATGAAGCTGTGTATGGCCTGATGCACTTCCACCACCTGCAGCCTGGACACGTGAATTAATGGATGGTAGTATTCCATGTGGTGGCTCTGTTTTTCACCAGGGAGCATTTCCTTCACATAAGTTCCTACCAGCAGTGCTACAGTACACTCAGAGCACAGGTCTGAAGCCTCAACGGTCTTAGTTCAGATGGAATGTCAGTCAAGCCTGGGGTTGCCAACCTCCAGGTGGGGCCTGGGGTTCTCCCACTATAACAATTGTTCTGTAGGCACTGGAAATCAGTTCCCTTGGAGAAAATGGCTGCTTTGGAGGGTGGACTCTATGTCGGCGTATCCTGCCCTTCCCAAACCCCACCTTCCCCAGGCTCCACCCTCAAAATCTCCAGGTATTTCCCAACCCAGAGCTTGTAACCCTAGTCAGGCCTGTTGGGCCTTGCCATCAGCTCAGACCAGCAAGTATATACAGCCTAGAAAACATCCTATACTTCCATGCTCTTCCAGATGGCAGGAAAAGATTGGTGGTGGTGAGCAAGCTGAACTTCAGGAAGTGCCTCCCAATCTTCTCAGTGAGGGCCCCCCGCGAAACCTCAGAGGAACAACAAAGCTCTTTGCATAACTGTCAAACAGAATTAGGCCATCGAGGCCAAAGCCCAGCAGCATACTTGTTAATAAATCAGAATAACAACATAGCAGCTGGTATGGAATACCAAAAAAAAAAAGTTACACTTTTCCAGCATCACACTGAAACATGTTCTCTGTCCCTTTGCCACTAGTTAGTTGAAATCTCTTTGGAAGATTTTTGCCCCACCTTTCTACAACGTACAATCTTCAAGGCAGGTTATAAGTTTTTATTTTTTTTAAACTAATTAGAGAGAAACACAACTGGCATAGTGGTGTTCCCCCACACATATTTGAGATAACCATTAAAATTTGATATTGAAAACCGGTTGTTTTCTACAGAGAAGAGCAGAAATACTTGAATTGCAGATATCCCAGCTACCTGTTTGCAGCAAACACAGACCTTTTACTCCCTGTGGCTGTCAATCCAACATTCTTCATAGACACAGACTCAATGAATAATGTACGTGTGGGCACCAGTAAACAGAAGAAAGCAGATGCTCAGCGAGCCTTTTCATTCCTCTGACATGCGTGACAAAACATTTGGACCCCTATGGCTTTCCTCTTGAGCCCAGCTTCTACATGTCAGCAAATAAGCCAGAAGGGAACACCCGGCAACAGTTGGCGGGCATGATCTTTGGCCTTCTTTAGGGTGGGTTGTTTAAGAAAATCATTGCAGGGGGACATTCCTTTGCAGAACAGACTCTTTGGTGAGGTAGCGAGAATCTATTTCTGCAGATAAATGCAACTATGCTGTAGGGAAGAGGGCATCTCTTCTGAGTTTTCATTTTAGAAAAAAAAATCTGCAGAATTGATTCAGGACCAAATATCACCAGTTGTTATACTTGTTCATTGCTCAGAGCAGCTTACATAAGATTCCCAGGTGGTCTGTCATCCAAGCAGGTGATGCGATCAGACCTACTTGGTTTCAGCAGCAAATCTCTGGAAGTATGCCTGTTGTGTAGTGGGTTCGACGCATTAAGGAATCAGGAAACAGTGTAATAACCATGGTTTACTAGCACACAACAGAACAACCAATACCGGCCAGATGGCCAACTATATACAGTCCCCGTGGACCACCCCCAGGTCCCATTGGTGGGTTTAAACTTCCTGCCAAGGCTCCTATTGGTGACCGCTTGAGGTTTCAGGATCCTAGTCCTTATTGTATCTTGAGCTCCAAGCTCTGGTAAAGGTCGCTGTAACCTAGTGGCGGTCAGCAGACATAACAATGCCTAAAAATTATTCCATGGGCAGTTTCTGAACAGTCTGTTGCAAAAACGTCCCTGGGTTCAGCTCCTGGAACACCAATGGACCCAACAGAAATGTGGGGTCAGTGAACACCCAGGACTCAACTTCGGCATCTCCTCCCAGCCCCTGATTTATTGCTAGTAGCCCAGGGGCAAGGAACCTAAGTAACTTGTTCAGGTTTGTTGGGGCCCAAGGGTAACAAGCACTACAAGTATTCCCTCTCTAGTTCAATATCACATTCTGTGAGAAAAAATTAAGGCTGTGTGGATTTTCTGCTTTCCTAGCAATCATACTTTCCTCAAACTGGATACAATCAAAGATCCTCTCTTCCTAGATGGAGAAATACTCATGCCATCGTTCCTAGTCACTTTCTCGGCACATCTGGAGTAGCACTTTTTGTTAACTTTCTTGAGCAATTCCTACATACTTTTTCTCCTTGAAAAATGCAAGGAAGAAGAAGGGTAGATTTTTTTTTTATTCTCTGCTTTTTTGTACCTTAAGGAGTCTCAAGCAGCTTCCAATCGCCTTCCCTTCCTCTCCCCTCAACAGGCACCTTGTGAGGTAGGTGTGGCTGAGAGAGTTCTAAGAGAACTGTGACTGGTCCTAGGTCACCCAGCAGGCTTCATGTGGGGGAGTGGGGAGTCCAACTTGGTTCCCCAGATTACAGTCCACTGCTCTTGACTACTAACACCATGCTGGCTCTCTGGAGAAAAAAAAAAGCAACTTACCTCTTGTGCAGAGTGGTGGCCACCATGCTTCAGACCCACGATAACAGTTCCACCAGAATAAGTGGCACAGATGATATGATGCCCACTGCTGTGTTGCAGTATGGTTAGCTCCCATATAATTCTCCTAATACATATTACCTTCTTCATGGATGGTTCTTATGCAGTAATAATGGGAAAATGCCTACTAGCAAGGTTCAGCTATTCTGCGTGGTCACTGTGCCCACATAGTAGGGTGCTCCATAACCCTAGTTGCATGGTACAGCTGAGCAACATCAATTCTTCTTTTCCCGTATTACTGGAGTGACATGGGAGCTGGTCATAGTTCTCAAGTTCAGCAGGGAACCACCATTATGGCCATGTGTAAATCTCCCAGTCTCAGTCAAAGGTTATGTAACGAGCTTCAAGCACCTACCATTAAAGTTAAGACAAGCTTCCCTAGACTCAACACCTGCTTTACTGTGTTGTCTGGAGAATCTAATTGCAATGGCCCTCATCAAAAAGACATCCTACATTCTCCCAATCAATACAAATGCCAACATTTTGTACCCTGATCTTCAGTCCCCTGTTGAACCATATATTGTGATCCAGAATCCAAAGTCATTGCTCAATTCTGGTTGACTGAACATCAAGGAAATTGCATACCACCAACAGGGTCATTCCATCTCCTTTACAGCTCCAGGAGCTTAGGGAAGAGAAGGCATAATATATAGTAATATAGTAATAAACTCCTCAATAATCTTAATCTCTCTCTTTTTTTTAGTGCAGCAGATAAAATGATGCCTCATGCATATAACTGATTGCATTTTCCATTTTGAAAAATGATAGCCTGGTGCATCCCAGTCCTAAAAATCCATTATCTGTTCTCAATGAAATGTTATCACTTTATTAACAAGACTTTCCCCTCCCCCCAATGCATATAAATAATGTTTGACTTTGGAAATATGGATATTCAAAGTGGCAGTAATTAAAGTGAAACACCCATTCTGTCCAGTTGCATGATTGCTATTGAACATTTGGCACATTCCATCCAAACACACATAAATAATTCAACAGATTTATTAATTTTAGGTGCTACATATATTTCCTGGAGCAGCATGACTGCGCATTCAAGTGCACATTATATTTATATCACAAAGCAATTGTGCTCATACTTCTTGCTAACAGAGCTATGAAACGAAAGCAGAGGGAGGGCCGCATGGAGACTGGCACCATTACGATGAACTGCTCAATGTAGTTGGTGGGAAAGCTTTCTGTGGTCATGTTCTCAAAAAGAAATGTTAGGACTTGAGATATGGTGTACAGACCACCTCAGATTTTATGCCCCTAAATTGACACACACACACAAGAACACACAATAGAACTGATTAAAAACTAGTTAAAAGCCCACAAAATGTCATGGGTTTGATGGGGAAGATGGTATTACTTGGGAGCAAGAGTCCAGTAGTTCTTTAAAGACCAACAAAATTACTTGCTTGGGAATAAGTCTCACTGAACTTAATACAGCTTTCAGCTGAATACACACAGACCATTTGTTTATCATTTAAAGGACAAAGTCTGATCCTATATCCCAGAACAACTGCCAAACCTATGTAGAAAAATGCAAATTAATACCACTTATTCCAACGTTATGAATGAGTGACAAACAACAGGTTAACTAAAAGATGCTTTCAGTATATACTGAATGCCAAGCACGGCGGAAACCCCCCCCCAAAAAAAAAAACAAAAGCAGCATCACAAAACGCATTGAAATAATCAAACCTTTTCTGGTGTTTTGCAGAAGTGCAATGTACTCTGCCAGCTTTTCCATTAGCATGTGTAAAAACGTGTATAGACAGAAACTTCCTATTGTGATGTCATTTAGTTGCTCCCACCGCAGGTGAAACTGTAATAAAGGGAAGCAGGAGAAAAGCTGACCTTTAGCCACCCTTAAAAAAAAAAAAGATATAAACTAAGTTAGTATTCAATGAACATTTAATCCAGTCCATTTTCCCCCAGCTTTCTAGACCACAGTGATTTACTAATTATAGGAAAAAATGAAAAGGGGAGAAAAAATCAGATTGAGAGTAGCAGTACGAAGCCTGCACTAACTGTATTGTGTTAAAATGCTTCCCTGCTTCAGCCACTGAGTTTGTGACATCCTTTCAAATTATAAGGACAAAATTACACCCGATTATCTAAAATCTTGGATTAAATGCCATTTAGTGCTGGGCTTTTCATTATGAAAAAATGCTTATAGATTGATTCGCTATTGTGCTCTTAAATGAAAAATGAGTTGCTTTATAAAAATTTACTAACAATATAACTATTCACGTTAACGTAGAAATAAGTCTTTCTGTGTACAATGGAGCTTACTTCTGGGTAAGCATGCACAGAATTGCAGCCTAACAGTGCAATCTTATGCACAGTTACTCTAATCTAAACTCATTAATTTCAATAAATGTTGGCTAGGGATGGGCATGAACCAGAAAAATGCAGTTTGGTTCGTGGTTCATGGCATGCCCTGTTCATATATCACAGACCAGCACCAAATTTGAGCCACCTCATGAACTGGTAGGATTTATGAGGTTCATGAGGTGGTAGAACAGCCCCCCGCCCAGCATTCTAGAGAAACCAAACTCACAGGGGATCTCTCCTGACTCTCTTCTACTTGCCCTCTGAGTTTGGTGAGGATTGGATTTATGAGGTCTGATTTCCAGCCCCCCGCCCCCGAGAAGGTGCCCCCAGGAAAGTGCTTTCTGGGGAAATGGCCACTTGTCCTAAACATCAGCTACTGCCTGCTCCTTTTTAACTGGAGATACCAGGGATTGAAGCTGAGACCCTCTGCATGCCAAGCAAAGGCTCTTCCCCTGAGCCACAGCCCCTCCTCTCCTCTTCTCCTCCATTCATCCACTCTAGTCTCACCAGAGTTAACCAGCCTGCAAGTGGTAGATGGAGATCTCCTGGAATTACAACTGGTCTCCAGGTAAAAGAGATCAGTTCCCCTAGAGAAAATGGCTGCTTTGGGAAGTGGGCTCTATGGCATTATATTCCACAGCGGGATTTCACAGTTCAGAGTTGGCGATCCTACACAACAGCCACCCTGTGAGTGGGGTTGCCAGTCTCCAGGTGGTAGCTGGAAATCTCCTGGAATTACAACTGATGTCCAGGTGACAGAGACCAGTTCACCTGGAGAAAATGAATGCTTCAGAGAGTGGACTCTATGGCATTATATCCCACTGAAGTCTCTCCCCACCGCAAGCCCCACCCTCCTCAGGCTCCACCGCCAAAATCTGCAGGTATTTCCCAATGCAAAGCTGGCAACCCTACCTGTGAGGTAGGTTAGGCTTAGCGAGCATGACAGGCTCCAAATCCAGTGAGCATCCATGGCGTGTCAGTGGGCCACAACATCAGCACCAAATGTCAAGGAACAGGGACTGCAGCAGTGTATGGGGAGAGCATATTTTCCCTTTATATGGGAGCAAGTGGATTACACCGGCATTTTTAGCAGGCACAAATTTGCACCTGTTCAGAGGGGCGTTCCCATGCAGAAGAATTTAGGGAGCTGCCTAAATGCCATCATAGCCCCAGCACACTCCATTTCCATCCAGCGCAGGGGTTTCTGCCAGACCTCTGCTGGCGCAGTGCAGCAGTGCAGCCATGCTGGCAGCACAGAGGGCCATAGTGCCACTAGTGCCCTGTGTCAGCATAACTGGCTGTTGTGCTGGCATAAGCCAGGATTATGCCAGCATTTGGGTCAGTTGCCCCCTCTTAGGATTGCTCTGAAAGAAAGCTATGACAATTCTCCAAAATGCTACCTCGAGAATTCATTTTCCATGTTGTAAAACATTCAAAGCAAGGAGGCCTTTGGCTACATGTAGAAGTCAAAAACATTCCTTCACTCCTGTCTAACATAGTCATACAACAAGCATACAGCCAGCTCAAACCACATTAAGTGTTGCCGGTTCCATTCCAGAAAAAGAGACTTTAGCAGCCCCCAAACCTTATGGCAATCCCTTTCTTCCCTCCCTCACACACAGGATTTTCTCTCCATCTTTCCTTCCTTTCTGACTGAACAGCCCCTTTTATCTATTTTCTTCTTATTTGAAGGTTTACAGTTGTCCCACCCTGTCACTTTATCATATTTTGATGCTGGCTCAGCCCACAGACTCAAGGAAAGAGAGAACCCCTTCTTAAATTTATACGCCTGAAAATGGCAAACAAGAGTCTTTTGAAAGTTCATCAATAAACAAAATATTTTATTCAACGTAGGTGGGGGGAGGTCAGGTGGAATCAGGGGTAAAATAACTGAGGTAAATCAATAATAACTCCAAGGTAGCTTAGTACATTCACAAACTCCAGATAAGATGTTTCCAGCAAGTAAGAGTTTTAAGATTTTCACAAAGTCTCAGAATCTCTGAGATGAAAGGCTTTATTTTTAGTGTTTGCTAAACACTTCAGTATAAGTTCTTGAGTTTAACTGACACGTCAAGTTTCAGAAGGCAGGGATACATTACCAACTACCCCAAATCCTTCTCTCTAAACAAACCAGAGATCACTATTCTCTTTGAGCTATCTCCCTTTTCAAGTGGGCAGGGAAATACTTCTGTAGCCTAGACGCTCTGTCCCTTTTTCTGCCCGGAAGGAGGTCTTCAGTGATCCTCCCACTCCTCCTTGCCAACCTTCCCAGTTCTCAATCAGTGCTAAACTGAGTTCTCTTCAGCAGTCAGCAACTCCTTTTTTTCTCAACTGACTCTATCCAATGAAATCCATTCAAGCAGCCTATCACTCAAAGGTTCTCTGGCTCCATGATGCATTAACCCTGCACAGTCTGTTAGATATGTTTACAGTACTCATGAGCTTTCAAAGCACAGTCTTCGCTTTTAAGGAGTTAAGATTTTTCAGAATCTCTGGTATCAAAATGGTTGACAGTATGTGCATTACTTTACCACTAGTGTTGCTGTCCTAGGCATGTTTAATCAGAAGTATGTCCTCTGTGTTCCACAATATTTACCATCAAGCAAGTGTGTATAGGATTGCAGGTGAAAGAATGTTTGGCTTTCTTTGGGCAAGGAAACTAATACAGGGAAGAAGGAGAAAATGCCAGCCTTTTCCCTGAAGTGATGGTTGCCAACTCTGGGTGGGGAAATTCCTGGAGATCTGGGGACAGCCAAGTTGAAGGAGGGGAGAGACATCAGCAAGGAATAATGTTACAGTCCACCTTCCAAAATAGCCATTTTCTTCAGGGGAACTGATCTTTGTTGTTTGAAGATCAGTTGTAATTCCAGAGGAGCTTAGGGTTGCCAGACCCCCTGGTTTGGCAGGGGTCACCCACTTTTGGGGGGGTTCAACCCACCTCCAGCCAGCTGGCTGGAGGGGGAAGCCCCATCCCCAAGCCCCAACACCCACAGCCACTTAAAGTGAGCCCCTTTAAGTGCACGCAGCCAGCGGTGCACCCGATCTCTGAGCAGGCGGGCAGGGCCCTCCGGCTGCAGATCACAGCCTGCGGAACCATCCCCACAGGGGCAGGGCTTGAAGCCAGGACATCCCCAATGTGACATCATCACGTTGGAGATGCCCCGCTCCCTCCGGGAACGCCCCCCTCCAAGTCCCTTGCTGGGGACAAAGATGGACCTGGCAACCCTAGGGGATCCCC
This sequence comes from Gekko gecko, assembly GCA_029375565.1. Lineage (NCBI taxonomy): Eukaryota > Metazoa > Chordata > Lepidosauria > Squamata > Gekkonidae > Gekko > Gekko gecko. The sequence goes on along the minus strand of JAPDNY010000004.1, from coordinate 161,253,272 downwards.
AGGTTCCACCTGGGTGATGGAAACCCTACCTGAAGTAGATATTCACTTCTATCACTTTCCCTTTCTCCTTAAAACTTATCAATGCCAGGGAGAAGGGAATATTTTTTGCCCTTATATTGAGACATTACTGCTACAGCAAAATAACATTGCAAGGAGCATACCTAAGTATGAGTAAATCCTCTTCTCCAGACTTTCCCTTTTACTAGAAGAAAATGGCTGCCTCCTTCGGGGTTTGACAGGGCAGAACTACATGGGGTGGGGGAGCCTTCCCTAGATTCATTTTATTGCATAGGCCTGACTCTGAATAGGGGAAAAGAAACATAAGCTTTGAAAAGACCAGGGCTCTTTTTGTAGAAAAAGCCCAGCAGTAACTCATTAGCATAATAGGCCACACCCAACAGCAGAAACTCATTAGCATATTAGACCAACACTTCCCTGACAGTGCCTGAGGTCATTTTAAAAACCCCACATGCATCTTAAATTTTAAAATATGTTTAATGTTTTAACTTTAAAAAAAAATTTCTTTGGGCCATAGCTCACCCATGAATAAGGCATTGCCCCCCCATGCCCCCCTATGGCCACGGACCTGATAAGGAATATACCACCTTCTATTTCTATGGAAACTTTTTGTGCTTGTGTTTCAACTTATTAACAGGTGCCTTTATTATTTTTTTAAAACATTAGATATTTCAGTCACCATTAAACATGCATACCACAACTTCACACAGTCACTAGTATTTTGATGTGATCACTAATTGTAAACAAACCTGGTACCTGAAGTGTGCATGGACACAAATAAAACTTTATTGGTCTTAAAGGTGCCACTGGACTCAAACGTCGGTCTGCTGCTTCAGACCAACATGGTTACCCACATGTCACTCTTGAAATATACTATAACGATGGAGGTTATGAAACAGCATTTCTCATCCCTCTGCGTATGGCAAGTAGTCCATTTCTGGTAGTTAAGAGCAAAGCTTTTGTTCTGTTAATTGTATTTAAATGTGCAAAGTCCTGATCTGGATAGCTAAGTCTAGCCCCAACTCAACAGACCTCAGAAGCTAAGCAGCCCTGGATTGTGTTTGGATGGGGGGCCACCAAGGCAGTCCAGGGTGACTACGCAGAGGCAGGCAATGGCAAGCCACTTCTGAATGGCTCCTGGCTTGAAAACCTATGGGGTTGCCATCAGTTGGCTGTGATTGGATGGCACTTTCCACCACCAAATGTGCAAAACTGCTTTCCTTTCCTTGTTTTGACCTACAGTGTATTCACGGAGAACAGATGTATGAAGGGGTATTTATTGTTCAAAGATCTCCTCATGGATCACACAGTGGAGCACTTGGCACAGAATATTCTGCTCACAACTTTAATGCCAGTAGCTCACAAAGTAGAATTTTTGCTCACAAGACTCCACAGCGTAGAGGGAGCACTGGTTCCAAGGCACGAAGTTAAAGGATCCCTGATATTTGGCACATAAAGGGTGCATTCAGACAGACTGTTTGATCAGCTTTCGTCATGCTTCAGTAACGAATTTTATATGCACATCAACATCTGCACACCGTCCCCAGCCATCGCTTTCCGGCTCAAAACCCCCTTTAAACTGGAGTATTTTGTTACCAGTTCCCCCTCTGATGTTTTCTTGATTCTCCGGTTTCAAGTTGCAGTTTCCGATGTCTGATTGTTCCTGCGGTGTCAAGCCACTTCCGGGTGCTTCAATCCCCTCCCCTCTGGAAAGCTGCTGTGGAAGCCCAAGGCTTCCGCTTTTCGCCCACCATTTTTTTAATGCGTCGGCAGTGTGCGCATAAGCGGAGCTCCGCTCCTGAGGTAATAAAGCCAAAGTTTAAATGGTGACTCGTTTTAGCATTTAGACAAGTTCGGCATCTCCCGGAGGCCAGTTTCGGGTCAAAAGTTTAAAGGGAAGTGTTCTGTTACAGCAGTTGGAGACACCTCAGGGCATGCTTTTGGCAGGAAACTAGTTGTTCTGCGCATGCGCAAAGATTTCAATTCTATGGATGACCGCCTATGCACATGCGCAAACTGGGAGAAAAAATTAAAACCCACCAACACATGCTCCTGCGCGTCAGTAGTGTAGACGGCGGGGAGCAATGTGACTTCAAAACTTTACTTCATGCACCAACACTGTGCTTCAACATGCCCTGATTTACTGAGACTTCCGGTCGGAGAAAATGGCGAATTGACACACTTTGCGAGTTGTGCAGAGTGTACTGCGGCATCTGACGACAGTCTGGGCTCTATTTGGCCCAGCGCAGCACTCTCCAGGCGGGGGAGTGGCAAGCAAGCAGCGAAGCCTGAGGGGGGTTGAGATCGGTGTGGATAAGCTTCGGAGGAAGCTTGTTTACACTTTGATCTCCCTCCGTGAAGAGGGCAGTTGCAAATCAACTCTACAGATGCCAGCCGGGCTGAGAATTCAGCATAAATTCGCCATCTACCGATCTCTTTATCATCTGATTAACATCGTTTATAGAAGAAGCACCGCGAAACCCCGAGACTACAAGCAAGGTAACAAATAAACGATTAAGCGCTTACCTGTTTAAAGGAGACTGTGATATTGAAACGTACGGATAAGCGTTGAAACCTTTAAGGAACCACTTCGCTTGAATTAAAAGTAAAAAGAAAGCTTTCCGTTAGAGAAAAAGGCTGAAAAGAGACTTTGTTTTGCATTCCTGTGGTCAGCCAAGTCTAAACGTTACGTAGTAGAAACGAAACTAACTGTGACTCTGTGATACAGGAAGTGGGCTAGAGTGGAGGTTTTTAGAGGCTGCTGTGTTTGAAGCGGAGGGACATTTTATTGTGTGACACCACCTTTACCGGAAGTTGGATTACAGAGACGGACAGGTGAGCAGGAAGTTTGAAAGGAGCCTACTCTAGCCGAAAAACCATAGAGAAATTGCGCCCGACATTTTGAGGAGGACTAAAATTTAAAATGTTATTTTCAAGCCGAAAAAGCGCTTAAACAAGTTCTAAAGGTGGCGATTTGGCTTGAAGATTGCTAATATAAAGTCTGATTAACATTGAAGTGGCCTCCAAGACGGATTTGAGAACAAGACCTAGAGCTGCTTCATCACCTAGTCCAAGAATGACTGCAAAGGAAAAAAAGAGTGGCAAGCAGCTATAGAAGCGATGGAGAAACGGATGACGGAGAATCTTGGAAAACAAATAGAATCACAGTTGCAACAACAATTGGAGCAAATAGAGCAAGTGCAAATCCAAGTACAGAAAAAAATATGGAAGAATTGAAAGAACTGGTACTTGCAGAAGTGTCAGGGATTAAAAAAGATACAGAAGAACTTAAAAAGGAAGTCAAAAGTCTGGTGACAAAATCTGAAGATATGGAACAAAAGGTTAAAAAAACCTTGTCAGAAAATGCAAGGTTGGAGACCATGATGGATTACAGGGCTACTCAGAATCACTTGAGATTGAGAGGGATAGAAGAGGAGGAAGATCAAGATCTACGGGCCCTAGTAATTAAGACATTGACAACTTATATAGGGGAAGATGAAGGAGATTTGGATGCAGACTTTGACTTGATTTACAGAGTAAATTCAGCTTATGCCAAAAGAAAGCAATTACCCAGAGATGTAATTGTTCAATTTGTGACAACAAAGATGAAGGAAGACGTTTTCAAGAAACAATTTTCACAACCGTTGGAAATTAATGGAAAGAAAATAATAATCTTGAGAGAAATTCCGAGATCAATTCTACAAGATAGAAAGAAATTCAAGAAATTGACAGACAGGCTAAAAGAAATGAATATTAGGTTCAGATGGGAGATTCCATATGGACTTACATTCATGTACAACTCGGTGAGATCAACTCTTAAATCTGAAGGAGACTTATATAGATTTAAAGCGAACAATCTGGACGATTTTAAAGATATTTAATTTAACACCATTATGGATTACAAATTTTTATCTTGGAACGTAAATGGATTAAATTCACCAGGTAAAAGAAGACTGGTGAATCATTGGCTGGAAAAACAAAAATGTAATATAATTTGTTTACAAGAAACACACATAAGAAAACAAGACGACAAATATCTGACTAATAAAAAATTGGGAGAAGAATTTCATTCTTCAGCAGTTAACAAGAAAAAAGGAACAGTGATTTATATTTCAAAAGATTTGGATCCTAAGCAAATTTTTTCCGACAAAGAAGGAAGGTATGTTGGCGTGGAAATCTGTATGGATAGAAAAAAGACATTGCTTGTTAATATATATGCACCCAATGGTGCAAAAGAGACCTTTTTCAATGATTTGACTAAAGAGTTGGAATGTTTAAATTATGACCAAATTGTTCTTGCGGGAGACTTTAATGGTACAGTGAACAACACATTGGATAGAAAGTCCAAAGCAAGTGGAGAGACAGTTGGAAAGTTACCAAAAAATTTCTTTCAATTGATGAAGCAAGAAAAATTAGAAGATGTTTGGAGGAAGTGGAATCCTAAGACTAAGGACTACACGTTTTATTCGAATAGACATAATTCTTTTCTCGAATTGACATGATTTGGATGTCAGAGGAGATGGCGCAAAAAACTTATAAAATACAAATTCTACCGAAAACTAACTCTGATCATAATCCCCTACTTTGGATATCTAAAGCAAAACCTAAACAGCTATTTTGGAGAATTAATGAAGATTTACTGGATCAAAAACAAATTAATGAAATTTTAAAAAAGGAAACGAAAAGTTTTTTTGAACTGAATTTGAATAAAGGCACGGACATACAAGTTGTATGGGATACATACAAAGCAGTAATCAGAGGCATGCTTATCTCTCTGAACTCCAAAGATAAAAAGCAAAAGATTCAGCAACAGAAAGACCTTCATGAAAAAATTCGACAAAAAGAAAAGGAACTAAAAAAAAGACCAGGGAAGAAGAAAATTATTAAAGAGATCCACTTCCTGCAAGATCAGCTGAATGTTCTTTTAAACAGAGAATTATATTGGAATTTAAAAAAATTACAGCAAAAAGCATTTGAGGGTGCAAATAAACCAGGAAAGTTTTTGGCATGGCAATTGAAAAATAGAAAAGATAGGAACTTTATATCCAAGATTGTTGAAGATGGAAAGGAGGTGATGAGCCTGAATGGTATAAAAAGAGCTTTTTTTAAATACTACGCCAAACTATTCCAAAAGAAAGGAATTGATCAACAGAGAATCAAGAAATATTTGGAGACGATTGAAGTTCCAGAGCTGGGAAAACAAATTAAAGAACTATTAAATGGTTTAGTAACGAAAGAAGAAGTGACAATGGCGATAGAAGACGCAAAGTTGGGCAAAGCTCCAGGACCAGATGGCTTTACAGCAAAATTTTATAAGAAATTTAAAGAGGAGCTAACCCCTATTTTAGTACTTCTGTCAAATGAGATAAGACAGACCAAGCGGATCCCAGATTCATGGAAGGAAGCAAACATTTCATTGATACCTAAAGAAGGTTTGGATTTGACTCAAGTAAAGAACTATAGACCAATATCGCTATTAAATAATGACTACAAATTATTTGCAAAAATAATTTCAGAGAGACTGAAAAAATATTTGAAAGATACGATAGCGGAAGAACAAGCGGGATTTTTACCAAATAGACAAATTAGAGATAATTTAAGAGTGGTGATAGATGCAATTGAATATTATGACAAGCATCCTGAAAAAGAAGTTGGATTCCTCTTCTTAGATGCGGAAAAAGCTTTTGATAATTTAAATTGGGAGTTTATGCTGCAAGTTATTGAAAAAATGAATATTGGACAGTCCTTTTTAAACATGATTGTGGCAATATATTCAGAACAAAAAGCGGCTTTGAATATAAACAAAGAAAAGACGGACTTCTTCCGAGTCCAAAAGGGAACACGTCAAGGCTGCCCGTTATCCCCGTTGTTGTTTATTTGGATATTGGAAATATTATTGACAGCGATAAGAAAAGATGACAGTATTGAAGGACTTACAGTGAAAGGTTTCGCCTATAAATATAGGGCATTTGCAGATGATGTAATGTTTATGATTCAAGACCCAATTGAGAAAATACCACAATTGATGGAAAAAATTGAAGAATTTGGTTCAGTTGCGGGATTTTATGTTAATAAAAATAAAACTAAAGTGATGTGCAAAAATATGACGAAACAAAGACAAACAGAACTTCAAGAGAAAATACAATGTGAAGTAGTCACAAAGACTAAATATCTTGGAATTGATTTAACCATGAAAAATATTGACTTGTTTAAAAACAATTATGAAAAGGTGTGGCATAAGATTCAGCAGGATATGAAGAAATGGGATACTTTGAATTTATCATTGATGGGAAGAATCGCGACTGTAAAAATGAATATCTTGCCGCGTTTGATGTTTTTGTTTCAGACTATTCCAATACTAAAACAAAGGAAAATATTGGATTCAGTGGCAGAAAGAATTATCCAAATTTGTATGGGCAGGAAGAAAGCCAAGGATTAAAATGAAAATTTTATGTGACGCAAGGGAGAGAGGAGGCTTACAACTACCAAACTTAAGACTGTATTATGATGCCGTCTGTTTAACATGGTTGCAACAGTGGATTAATTTGGAGAATAAGAAGTTATTGGCCCTTGAAGGACATGATAATAAATTCGGATGGCATGCATATTTATGGTATGGAAAAGTAAAAATGGATAAATTTTTTAAACACCACTTTGTAAGACAATCACTGTTCGAGACATGGACGAGATATAGAAAATTCTTCTCGGAAGAAAGACCACTTTGGATTGTACCAGCTGAAGTAATTAATCCGTATTCAAGAAATCAAGGGTTAGATTGGCTACCCTATAAAAGTCTTTTAAAATTTGAAGGGAAAAATTTTGTGTTAAAAGATAGATTTGATGTTGAATTTGAATATGATTGGTTGAAGTATAGACAGATTTATGATCTATTTAAGACCGATAAAAGAGAACATGGTTTTAGAGAAAAGAATATTGAAATTGAAACTGTATGGCTTGAGAAAGATAAAAAAATGATTTCTAAACTGTATTTTGTTACCAGTTCCCCCTCTGATGTTTTCTTGATTCTCCGGTTTCAAGTTGCAGTTTCCGATGTCTGATTGTTCCTGCGGTGTCAAGCCACTTCCGGGTGCTTCAATCCCCTCCCCTCTGGAAAGCTGCTGTGGAAGCCCGAGGCTTCCGCTTTTCGCCCACCATTTTTTTAATGCGTCGGCAGTGTGCGCATAAGCGGAGCTCCGCTCCTGAGGTAATAAAGCCAAAGTTTAAATGGTGACTCGTTTTAGCATTTAGACAAGTTCGGCATCTCCCGGAGGCCAGTTTCGGGTCAAAAGTTTAAAGGGAAGTGTTCTGTTACAGCAGTTGGAGACACCTCAGGGCATGCTTTTGGCAGGAAACTAGTTGTTCTGCGCATGCACAAAGATTTCAATTCTATGGATGACCGCCTATGCACATGCACAAACTGGGGAAAAAAATTAAAACCCACCAACACATGCTCCTGCGCGTCGGTAGTGTAGACGGCGGGGAGCAATGTGACTGCGCGGTGAGGGAGGTAAGTGTGATTGTGATTATCCAGATAAAAAATAATCACATCAGAACTGGAGCAGTTTATACTGCTCTCACCATGCCGTCTGACTGCACCCAAAGGTATGCTGCCTTGGCCCATGGAGGCTCCACTGAGCGACTCCAGCAGCCAGGCAGCACCAACTTTCGGCAGGAGGGGGGTCCTTTGCAGCTGCAGCAGCCCTGACCCCCAGAACCGAAGGGGCACTTGGCTTACCTGGCCCATCGAGGACGAGCCATCGAGGAGGAGCAGGGCATGGTGTGTGGTGGTGGCGAGGACGGCGAGCCCGCCTGGGTGGCCCCAGAGCAGGAGGAGAAGGCAACAGAGGGCACCGGCAGCCAGAGCATGGGCAATAGCAGCGGCAAGGTGATGGTGAGCTGCTGTCTCTTTGCTGAATGAGAGCCTGACAGTGGTGGCGGTGCCTCCTCCTCCTCCCCAGCCGAGCCCCGCTGCCACAGTGCTGCCTCTCGCTGCTGGAGCAGGAGCTCAAGGCCGGCACCTACATACAGCTCAAGCGCCTAAAGGAGCGCTCCCTCGACAGCCTCCTGGAAGCCGTCGAGTCCTGCAGGGGCCTGTCCAGTGGCTGCATCCTGGTCCCCCGTGCCGACAAGACCTGCCTGGCTGCCCTGCTGCACCTCCTGCTCAGTAAGCACTTCCGCTGGCTGGACCTCCGCTTCAGCACCCGGCTGAGCTCAAGCCCCTCTGTGAGTGCCGCAGCTTCGGCCTCCTGCCCAATGCACCCACCACCCCTTGCAGCACATTTCGGCCCAAAAATAGCCCTGGAAAAGACACTACACTAGCTCTGTTAGGCTTTGAGAGCCATGATATTTCTCCATTGGAGAGTGTCTGATTGTTCAATTTTCTCCTTCCTTTCCCTCCTTCCTGGGAAATGAAGATTGATAGGCCTGGCCAATGGATTCTTATAGATCCACTGACCAATCAGAGGGAGTCAAGGACCAGATCCTGGCCCAGTGAAATAAGATGGGGTTGGCTTAAAGAGAGGGGAGGATAAAGCCTTTTACCTCAATAAAGAGGAAATTGCTTGTTTGCGCTGAAAAGTTAAACACCACAAGACAGAGACCAGCGTTACTGGCAACTTGCAGCACCCTGGACTATCTGGTAGAGACATACGTGAAGGTACCGAGAGGGACACCCTGTTTTGGTGGGATACTGCCATATTCACCATTATGGAAAGTTGACCCCTACTTGACCATGAAGCTCACTGGGTGATCTTGGGCCAGTTGTCCTCTCTGCCTAAACTGCCTCACAGGGTTGTTGTGAAATTAAAATACGGAGGGGGAAACCATGTATGCTGCCAAAAGTTCCTTTAAAAAGTTCCTTGGGGAAAGTGCAGGATTTTCTTTTTAACCGTATGGTGGCAAATGATGGATTAAACTCACCCTCAGTGTAATCCACACTAGATGTGGGTCCGTTGGGTGTGTGTTGCTCATCTGACACTGGAAATCAAGCACTCGGGACCCATGAGGGCTATGCATCTACAACAGCTGCAAGAGGAAATGTGCAGATAAGCATGATGCTGAAATGCAGACTGGAAGGTCAGTAGTTCAGCAGTTCGAGACCCAAGTGCCGTATGATGGAGTGAGCTCCTGTCCCTGACCCAGCTCCTGCCAACCTAGCAGTTCGAAAGCAAGAAATTGCAAGTAGATAAATAGGTACCACTTCAGTGGGAAGGTAACAGTGTTCGGTGTTTAGTTATGCCGGCCACATGACCACAGAAACGTCTTCGGACAGCGCTGGCTCTTTGGCTTGGAAACGGAGATGAGCACCACATCCCTAGAGTCGGATTTGACTGGCTTTTGAACAAGGGAAAACTTTACCTTTACCTAGAAATCAAGAAATGAGATCCATTCCATCCCTCCAACAAAGTTGCTGTCCTGTTGAACTGATGAGCAACACTAACCACCCCCCAACCCCTGGGGCTGTACAGTCCTAGCTGAGGAGGCTTGTTAGAGTCCCTTTAACATGCATCTATGTGTTAAATCAGGACCCAGGCACAGAATAGCAAACTGGCTCTAGGTTACAGCTTTTCAAAACTTTACTTCATGCACCAACACTGTGCTTCAACATGCCCTGATTTACTGATTCAGGACTTCCACAACTTTATTAAGTCTATTTTTATACATATTGTAAAAATGTCAATTACACAGAGTTGGTTTCCAAAAGCCTCAAGGTAAATATGTTGGTTTAAATATGGCTAAATAAAAGGTCAGGCTGAAAATAAATAGCTGTCAGACTTGTGCATTTTATTCTCAATCATATTTACACACTTCATAAATATTGTGCAATATGAAAATAAGGGAATCTGAGAGAATGACACAAAAAGCCGTAATTTAATATCACGTTAAGTCATTGAGTAGGATCTCAGGTAATACTGCGTCGCGACCAAAACATGGTGCAAAATATTCCCAGATGATTTTAGAAGCCTTAATATGAAAATCCCATATTATAAGAACATCAGCAAACCAGCTGAACCTCATCCACTTAAAGTATGGGGCACTGGAAAGAACAAGTCCTTTCTGAAGAGTGGAAATCAGAACAACATGTGCGAGCTTAAACAGTGGAAATAAGTTGCGGATGTTGTGTATGAGATAATTATTTCTGCAGGGAACAGAGGTGGGATGAGGGGAGGTCTTCTCTTCCTGTGTTTCAGTTTTAAGCATCAGAAAGTACAGTCTGGGCATTCAGCAAAAATATTCCATTTTTTGTTGACAAGGCAAGAAATCTGATAAATGCATAATATTTATGACAGTATATTAGGAGTGTGTACGGTCTATGGAAATTATGCTCCATCCTGATTCAAGATTTCCCAACATGAATGCAATTTCTGACAGATCTTGCAGCCTGGGCTGTCCTGGGAGGCTGGGGAAAGGTGCCACTGGTTTGATGCCTGTTTTAATAAAGTAGCTTGTCCGTGTTCTTCTGAATGTGAAGGGAGCCCTGGAGTAGACCATTTGTGACTCTCAGCAGCCATGATTAAATTGGTGGGCACTGAGTGGTTCCTCCTCCAGGCCCTGACCAGAGAGGTGCTTCGTGGCGGCATGAGGGCTGCCAATTACCACCAAGAGCATTTAGAAAATGATTCCCTTGAATGGTTTCTTACTTCAGCCCCAGCCCAAATATCATATGGAGGCAAACTGCTTGTTGTCCATCTCTATAGGCCTGTAGACCTTTGTGGTCCCACCTCTACCTTTCAGTCCTTCTTGCTAGATCAGGTGCCTTCCAACTTTACTTCATGGCTGTCATTTTCTGCTTCAGAGGAAACAAAAAGCTGGAACGGAGTTCTGACTCAGCCAGGCAATTCACATGTTCTCGAACTCTTACCAGCCTCGTGGTTAAGATAATCACAGTAAGCTCTATTTGCCCTTCTCCCTTTACTGGAGGCTCTTGTAGCTCAGTTGCTGTCAGGGTCTCCCATCTGTTGGATTAATTGGGTCAGTAGAGTGCTCAAGGCTTGCAGCAGAGCTCATCTGGGTAGTGTGTGCTGTCCAGAAAACAAAGCTACACAGAGAGACTCTTGTCCCTGCAAACTAATATGAGTTCTTTTATTTAAGGAACTCCATTCTAGACAGAATAGAGATAGGATTCTAACCTAACTAACCAGCTAGGATGGATGGAGATATAGGAGTGATGTCCTGCTTTCATGCTGCCAAGATGGAGAAATCTGGCAAAGTGTGGACAGAAGGTGTTAAAAGTGGAAGGACGTTTCCCTAAGAGCAGCAATCTACACATCAAAGGGACAACATCAGAGGAGAGAAGGAAAGGATGCCCAGTGTTCTAGCCTGCATATCTCTCTGGTTCTCTTGCAGACCTCCTTTGTAGTCTGAGTTTAAGAGACAGTGCAAAGTCTTTCACTTCGAACACCACCTTTATTTCACACAGCTGCCTTGGTTGCCTCTTCAGGCTCATACCACCTTAGGTGGTGATCTGCCATGTCTGAGTTGCAGAGGCATCTCCTTCTCCCGTCTTCTCTCCCGTGAAGCAGTAAAAAAGGCTGCAGTGCTGCATAGAAGAGGTGACTCTCTCTGGCTTGCTCAGCTCCACTGCTTCAAGCATTTGGTGGAAGAAGTAGGGTTGCCAGCCTCCAGGTGGGAGCTGGAAATCACCCAGAATTACAACTGATCTCCAGCCCACTCTCCCCAGGCTCCACGTCCAAATCTTCAGGAATTTCACAACCCATAGTTGGCAATCTTAGGCCAAGACCTCATATCCTCTTCTAGCTTGGGAGGGAAGATATCAGCACACCAATGTCACTGCTGGTTCTTGATGGTTCAGTTCTGGTGGGGTCCACAGAGAAGAAGAAAGAAGAGACTGGATTTAATACCAGTGTTCCCTCTAAGCTGAGTTAGTGTGAGCTAGCTCACAGTTTTTTAGCCTCCGGCTCACACATTTTTATCTCAGCTCAGGAAAGATGGCTCCAGAGCAAACTAATTTATGCAGTAGCCAAATCGCTTGCTCACAAAGTAGAATTTTTGCCCACAAGACCCCACAGCTTAGAGGTAACATTGATTTATACCCCACCCTTCACTGCCCAAAGGAGTCTTGGAGCAGCTTACAATTTCCTTTCCCTTCCCCTCCCCTCAATAGACACCCTGTGAGGTAGGTGGGGCTAAGAGGGCTCTTCTGAGAACTGCTCCTGAGAGAACAGCTCTGAAAGAACTTGTAACTGACCCAAAGTCACAACAGCAGCTGCATGTGGAGGAGTGGGGAATCAAACCCAGTTCTCCCAGATTAGAGTCCACACTCCTAACCACTACACCAAACTGGAGGTGACAGCAGTGGGCATCCCACATGTGAATCTCAGCCCACTTTCCAGGTAGACCCACAACCTGCTGTCAACTCTGCTGCCCTTTTATAGCCACAAAGAAACTGGAAATCACTTGCCATGCTTGGCAACTGCCAATTCTTTTAAAGTTTACTTCCTACAATGGGGACAGTAAACTTACACTAAAGTTCCCTATAAGGGTAAACCTAGGCAGAAGCTTTGAAACTACACAAAGGTAACATAAATGCAGTGTCCACTGCAAGAGTTCACTTTGGAGGCACCTAAACCCAGAGGGTACACCGGTTTAGGTCATGAGCAAAAATAGAATGTGGAATGCTGATGGGAATGTCTGCAAGGATCAATGATATTCCTTATTAATTCAAGCAATGTTATCAGAACACACATGTGAGAGATACGGAACAGGGATAGGGAGAATGATTCATCTCAGCTTTAAATATCCTTGGAAAACCATCTATGGCTGCGGTCACACGCGTGAGATAACACGGGGGGGGGAGTGAGGCTATTTGCCCTATAGTAATTTGACCCTCATTTGCATGATCACACAGGCCGCCACTGCATGATCAGACGCAAACCTGGTAAATCAGGTTCAGGTTTTTTGCCATGTGTTTCTGATGCGCTTAAATGGGGGGTTGATGAATCGCATCTCCACACTGAGGAATTCCTATGGCAGTATGCAATGATGTGCATACTGGGAAGGCGGGAGAAAACAGCACAGAGTCAGGATGGCCTGATCAGACCATCCCAACGTCATGAGAGTGCGCTGGCACGATCACACAGGGGAAAGGCCATCCGTGGCCCATAGCAACCCATTTGATAGTGGACTTTCCCTAGTGTATTTTAACTCCACTCTTGCGGCGGAGCAAAATGGGTTGCCAGTGGGTGTGGGACGCTTGCCAGATGTTCCCGTGTGATCCGCCCAACATTCATGCCTCTCGTGCTGCTAATTCTGCATGTGATCAGAGCTGATATATATAAAAAGAAAGTCCCCTCACCATAAAATCAATGCCCAGGCCAAACCACTGGACCTAGAAGCACCAAATTTGGGGAGAGTGCTCCTACCATGGCATAGTAAAGGTAAAGGTAAAGGTTCCTTGCTCGAAAGCCAGTCGAATCCGACTCTAGGGTTGCAGTGCTCATCTCTGTTTCAAAGCCGAAGAGCCAGCGCTGTCCGAAGACGTTTCCGTGGTCATGTGGCCGGCATGACTAAACACCAAGGTGCACGGAACGCTGTTACCTTCCCACTGAAGTGGTACCTATTTATCTACTTGCAATTTCTTGCTTTTGAACTGCTAGGTTGGCAGGAACTGGAACTAGAGACAGGAGCTCACCCTGTCATGCGGCACCGGGTCTTGAACTGCTGAACTACTGACCTTCCACAGCCTGCAGTTCAGCGTCTTAACCACTTGAGCCACCGCAGCTCCATGGCATAGGTGCTCACTAAGAAGGGTTTTTAGAAATTCGATCCTAATGGGTCAAGGGGTAAAATGTGCTCCCCATTTATTCCTATGTGGCTGCCAGGCAGCTGCCTCCCTGCACCCCCCACTCTCTGACTGGTCAGTTGCAGAGCTCAGTGTTCTAAGGTTAAAAAAAACAGTTACAGGGGACTGCAAAGAGCTCATGACAGTTGAGGAACTCAGGAGTGGCCAACAACCATCTGTGAGGTGAAGCAAAGCTGCTGGCCCAGCCTCCCTGATGTCTTTAAATACAATCCCCCCCCAACACCAGACAGGTCGGTGTCTGTCAGGTGTAGGAGCAAGGCCAGGGTATGAATGTTTATGGGGAGATAGTAGGACCTTTCTAGGAGCCATTTCGATGCGTGCCTCCCTTATAAACCTGAAGAAATGTCCACCATATCACCACTCCCTCACACCAACTCCCCCTCATACTTCTCACCTCTTCCTGCCCCCAAGAAAGCTCCTGGCAAACGTCGAGCCAGATACACCAACCGTACAAGGAGGAGGCAACTTAGGAATGTGGCAAAGACATTTGCACATAGTGTTCCTGCAGTGCACTGAGCTGCACAGGCCAAGTACCAGCAAGAGCACCTGAGGTGCTCAGAACAACACTGTCTCCATATGAGCCAAACAATCCAGGAACATAAGTAGAGAGATCATCACTTTCGTGGAAGGTAGCAGGAGTTGACTTAACAGACGGCTGCTTCTTCAATGGACAGTTCTATGTGGCCTGCTCCAGAGTGAGGTCACCAAGCAGCCTGGTGATCCTAGCACCTGAGGGCAGAACCACCAATGTGGTCTAGAGAGAGGTCCTTCAGTAGAGAAAAAAAAAGTATGTATGTCTCACTTCATTTCTTACACTACAATCTTCTCCATCAGAATTCCTACAACAAATGTCACATTTCAAATTTCACGTCATCAGTATTACAACTGGATTTACGAAAGTTGAATACTGTAGTGAAGCACGGGTAGCCAGCTAGTAGTAGATAAAAATAGTCAGATGCATGAAATAAGATTATGGAGCTTGATGTTTAAGAACATGGAATTCTGCCTGTACATACATGTACCATACATAGCTAAGGGGGACAGGTGCTAAAACATTTGTTAACTGCCCACAGATCTATTATTATCCTCCAGTTCTCCTGCATGAATGTCTGTTTGTTTTTTAAATGTAACTATGGGCTAAACCATGAAGACAGACTGTCCGCAATCAAAGATCCTTGAAGAAATGCATTACTCAGAATGTTTTATGATGGTTAAGCATATTCCTCGGGTTGCCAGCCCGCAGGTGGGAGGGGGATCCCCCGATTTTGTGGGCTCCTGCCTGCTGCCAGCCAATTGGCCAGTGGAGGGAAGCCCTGCTCCCAACAGCCATGACCCAGCATGATGTCCCTGACATGATGATGTCATGCAGACATGATGTCATCACACTGGGTGGCAATGTCACCCCACTGTCCACTCCTGGAAAGCTCCCTGTCACCCCCATCAGCGAGGAGGTAAGACCTGGCAACCCTACATATTCCAAAGTTTGGATTAATGTTTGTTTTTTAAAAAAGCTATTGACATATTGCATTAACTGCATTGCAAAACTGTTTGTTTATTTGGAGCATTTTTAACCCAACTTTCTCTGTAACTGGACTTGTGATAATGAGCAACCACTATAGTTAAATATGCATTTCACACTTAAGGTTCCACCCCCCCTTCTTGTGACACTGTTTGGGCTTCTCCATCCCCCCTCCCAATTCTTTTTTAATAACCACTCAGTCCTACAGCTGTATTTCATTCCCAGAATGTTAAGGACTGTAATGTTATGTCTTCTTCCCCAGTGCAATATCCATTAAGACTGAAGCATTGCCTGTTCCATGGCCATTTGCACAGCATCTATTTGGGAGCTTCAGGCCTACCTTCAAGACAGGCTATAAAGACCATTTGCTCCTGTTTTATTTGGATGTTCCAGAACTTTTAGGTATAGTTTAAATTACTGTCATTTTATGTGATTTGTTTTATGTCTTGACAGGCTTTTAATTGTAATGTACTTCACGAAATGCTACGTAAGCCACCCTGAGCCCGCCTTGGCGGGGAGGGTAGGATACAAATTGAAATAAATATACAAATATCTGGGATTGTGGACATGGGCAAAATTCAGCACTTGCCTCTACCTTTAGGCTTCTTTGACAGCCACAGAGGCACTTAATAAAAGGTTCCCAGCTTTTAATGCTGCCACCATTTGCCAATTCAGTTTTTAACACAACACCTTTAGACTGTTCAATAACCTTTCAGGATAGGGTGCTTCCACACGTGCTAAATAATGTGGTTTCAATCCACTTGCAAGTGGATTCTGCCATCTCACACAGTAAAATCCACTTGCAAAGGGCCCTGAAAGTAGAACCAAAGTACGTTATTTAGTGTGCGTGAAAGCACTAGTAGTCTCTTTTTGTATATTCATGTAATGCAAGACACATCAAAACATGGCAGACGTGTGAGCACAGAGTGAAGTGTGCAAGAGTGTTAGACTAAGATCTTGTAGACCCTGGTTCAAATCTACACGCTTCCATGAAGCTTCCTGGATGACCCTGGATCTGTCACTCTCTCTGTCTTAGCTTTAGCCTTACTTACAGGGGAGTTGTGAGGACAAGATGATGGTGAAGAATGCCATGTTTACCACCTAGAGCTTCTTGGAGGAAGGATGGAATAAAAATCTATTAAATAAAAAAATAATAGCCTACCAGGATAGCCCAATGGGCCTTTTAAAGACGGAAATTCCCTCTTCAGAAGGAGATCACCGAGAGCACAAAAGGAGAGAGGGGAGACCCACCCATTGTTTTGCTTCTCCAAGTTGCCCAGTTATTTATTCGTAAGAGATCTGAACACGGAATATGTGGCAGCAAACACGGGCATATAACTCAATATTGCATATGTAGCTGAACCTTCAATATGGGAATCCATCAACAGGAGGCAGGGTTGCCAGGTCCTCTCGTCACTCCAGCGGGGGATGGGGGGCATTCCAGGAGTAGGTGGGGATGTTGTTCAAGGATGCTCTGCTATTTGGGTGAAAGTCTGTGGGGTTTCTTGCCCTCAAACCATAGAGTTTGCCCAAATACCAGAGCATCCCCATACAAGAAGAAGAGAAGAAGAGTTTGGATTTATACCCTGCCCTTCACTGCCAAAGGCGTCTCAGAGCAGCTTACAAACTCCTTTCCCTTCCCTTCCCCACAACAGACACCCTGTGAGGTAGGTGGGGCTGAGAGAACTTCTGACAGAAACTGTCCTTGAGAGAATAGCTGTGCCAGAGTTTGTGACTGACCCAAGGTCACATCAGCAGGTGCAAGTGGAGGAGTGGGGAATCAAACCCGGTTCTCCCAGATAAGAGTCCATGCACTTAACCACTACACCAAACTGGCTCTCCCGACGTGATGGCATCACTTCTGAGTGATGTCATTGTGTAGAGGAAATCTTGTGGCAACATCCCTGTCCATGGTGGGGAGAACCCCCTGAAACTGGGGGATCCCCCACCTGGGCCTGGGGGCTGGCAAGCCTAACAGGAAGGGGGAAAACATTAAACTACCATTTCCAAAACAAAAGGGAATTTTGATACTCTTCTAATGAAAATTGGCAACTTGAACACATAGCTTTCCCCTTTACTAAAATGGCAATCTGCTTCTGGGTGCTAAACTGTAAAACACTGAATTGGCTTTGAGCCAACACCAATGAGAAACTATTATTATATCCATATACATTTAATTATTTGAATAACCCCTTCGGGAATAGAGTGATTCCAGTCTGAAAACGACTGGCTAAGGGTTGGCGATAAAAGGTGGATTTGAATACAAGAACATCTGTCATAACAATTTAATCTCCCTCTCCGTAGGAAAAATAAAACTTCTTTGTAGGTATACTAGCGCAAATATATAATATACCTAACGTCATCTCATTTTATTAAACATTGAGGCGCACTGAGTTAAAGTATGAATAAAGCGACTTCGGAGTTTTGTTTTCAAAACCAGTAAAAAAAACAAATTCTACCAGTGGGCCCATACCAGCAAACCCACATCCTAGTCAACATAGTTCATTGGCCAAAACTATATTTAAATTCTTGCATATCATATACCTGTGATCAAGGAGACAGGCCTTTTTCAGTCATGGCAGCTCACATCTGGAATGCCCTTGCCCTTACGGCTTGGCTTTAGGTGCTTGTTAAACGGTGCTTTTTACCCAGGATTCTTACTAAGAGGTAATTGTACAGCACATTCCTAAGCAGAGTTACAGCCTTCTAAGTTCATTGTAGCTTAGAACTGCACAGTTGGACACCTGAGATATACAACGAGAAAGCAGATGATGGGGAGGGGAGTCAGGTGGGTGCATGGACTAGGGTTGTCAGCTCCAGGTTGAGAAATACCTGGAGATTTATTTATTTATTTAGATTTATATCCCACCCTCCCTGCAAGCGGGCTCAGGGCAGGTTACACAAGTCAACTCAGCAAATGTAGTGACTGTAATATATAATCAATATACTTAGAATAGTTACAACGGAATTCAAACAATCTAAAAACAGTCTTGGTTAGAGATTGCCCTGTAGATGATGCTGCCCTGTAGATGATGCTGCCCTGTAGATGATGCTGCAGTGAAAACTCATTCAGCAGAGTCTCTAGATGTCTAATCACTAAACACATCTCTGCATTGCATTTGGAGAGTTGAGCCTAAGAAGGGCTGGATTTGGAGAAGGTATCACTTGCAAAGCATAGTACCACTTGCAAATCAGCCATTTTCTCCAGGGGAACTGATTTCTGTCACTTGGAGATCAGTTGTAATCCCAGGGGATCTCCAGCCGCCACCTGGAGGTTGGCAACTCTTTGCATGGACCTGATTTTTACTGGTTATGGGACATAAGGAAAGGCAGAATGTCCCCCCCATGCCATTTTCCCAAACTGAAATGACCCCAGGAGTGGCTATTGGCCCTATAAAGTCAAGCAAACAAGTCCTGATAAGGGCAAACTCTGAGAGAGAAGGCCTCAGACTCAAATCTTGCCTCAGTCTTAAATTCAATTATCGTGTCCTCAGCCAAAGCACTAATCCTTCTTCCTCAACCCCCATCTGGAATGTAAACATATTAATACAAGCCCATGGTAGCCTACAAAAATTAATAATTCCTTGATTTGGAATACAAAACTCAATGATTCCTAATAGTCACCTTGTATACCAAGTAAATCTGTATTACAAATGCTGACTTCTGTTCCAACTCAGATTTTTAGATCAAGACAAAAACAAAACACAACACAACCCTCATTCTATCCTTCCCACATGTGTCATTATGGCAGTTCCTGAAGAAGTGAGGAGAAAAATCTCTCTCTCTTTCCTTCCCACCTCAAGTGCCTGGTCTGATGCCACAGCAATGACAAAAGCAGCAAGAGCCCTGGGAAATACAGTTTTCCCATCACTCCAGGTCCCCTACTGATGTCCTAGATTTCAAGAGGAGGAGGAGAAGAGGGAGAGCAGAGGAGAGAAACGGACTTCCCTCTAGCACTCTGTTAGACCAACTGCAGTTGCCACCAGGTGGTGGGCTTGGGGATGCATGACAGGACTCCCTCATGATTTGCGACTGACGCTGAATAAACCTTGGTGTGTTCTGATATCTGGAAAAGAAAACAGCTCACTTACTGAGGCCAAGTTTGGACTTCTGGCCTAAAACTGTGGGGTGTGCCACATTGTGACATTCTCACACTGAAACCCAAGCTTTCAGCTGACAAGCAAGGAGCGTTTTCCATGCCGGGGATCCAGAGCTGCATAGTATAGGTAAGAATATTAACTATACTATATCCCTGCTAGTTGCTATTAGCAGTGACCTCTATGACATTATACCCCACTGAGGTCCCTGTCCTCCTCAGGTTCCATCCCCAAATCTCTAGGAGTTTCCCAACCTGGAGTTCCCAGCGGCAACCCTACCCCCCATCCCCCACCAGTGGCCAGGGAGGCCTTGGCAACCCTATGACATCTAGGCCGAGGTGGCAGCATGTTGCTTATAGTTATAATACGTACACAATGAATTAAATAGAGGGATATCAACATTTTCAGTTTAGCACTTGGCTGCTTAGAAGGAGCTTCTGCAGTGGATGAAACTTCTCACTCTGACATCGGTCAGCAAGATTGCTTTTCAAGACAACCATTACCAAGACACTTTGTTATTTCAGTGTTAAGTACAATATCCCATTGTTTTTGTAAAGGAAGCTCAGGCACACAAAATGCATGGCATAACACAAACCAATTTTGAGAAATATAATCCCCTCCTTCGAACCCAGACAGTTGGTTTATGATACAAAACAAACCACTTTCCACCTCTCATTACCGTCTTCTAATTTGGGCTGAGATTTTATGTGATTGAAATTGAATCAAAGGCAGGCAGATTTTACGTTTTACGAGGGCAAATCAAAGTACAAGTACCTTTTCCTTCCTTTTAATAGCCAGAAAGCTGTTGTGCTCTGCAGAGTACATCCAAAATGAGCAAACAATCTCAAACAAATTGTGCTATACAAAAAAGAGAGAGAGAGACTGTTTGCTATTCTAGATTCACCTGTATTGTGTTTTTTGTGAAAATACAAATTTGTCTGTCTTGAGGTACAGAATGCATGAGATCACTCCAAGGAAATACTGCCAGGACAGAGAGAGAAAAAAAATTCAGATAGCCCAAATTGGGATGTTGTACAGGTTGGTAAGTGCTATTTTCCTCAAGGAATCATGGGAGTTGTAATTTGCTAAAGCTGCAGCGGATTTTGTTACAGACTCCCACTATCTCTTTCACCAAACTACAGCTTCAAGGGCAGTGCAGATTAGACATTATAACAGCACCTCAACAGGAGCACCTTATGCTCCTATCCAATTACCTGCCAGGACACAGTACCAGGAAAAGCTCATTGCAGGCACATTAGATGCTGTCACAAACATGAAATGCTATATCTAGAGTAGGGTTGTCACTGAAGTCCCTCCCTTCCTCAGAATTCGCCCTCCTCAGCTCCACCACCCAAACCTCCTAGTATTTCCCATCCTGGAGCTGGCAACCCTACCTAGACTCCACTCTCTAAAGCAGACAGTTTCTCTAGGGGAACAGATCTCTGCAGTCTGGAGGTCAGTTGCAGTCCTGGAAGAACTGCGCTTCCCTCACCTGGAGGTTGGCAACTCTAGATGCTGGGAAAAAACCCAGGAACTGTATTCCCCAAGTTTCATAGTAATTCTGGAAGTTGCCACACATGTGCACCACATTGCCTTGGAATGCCATTGACTGAATAAGTAAAGTAGAACATCTAGGGCCAAAGAAAGAATGATGGAACTCTGGAGTCCCTTCCTCACACTACTTCCCCTCACAAAAGTAGATTGGGGGGGCGGAAGGAATGGGAAAGGACCCAGAGCAGAGGACTGAAATGGATTCTTTTAGGATCAGGATGGACTCTAGAGGTGTCTAATTCCAGTCCAAAAAGAGACCCAGGAGAGCAAACCTTTGAAACCACTGCTGCTCCATTACAGAGTTTTGCAGGTAGGCGGACAGGCTATTCAAAAGCAGTTGTAAGGTGAAATGTGAGGAATTCATAGTTTTACCCTTTGGAGAAGTTTTTTCACCTAGACTTAAAAAAAAAAAAAAAACAGAGAGAGAGAAGAGCAGAGATCGGATTTATACCCCGCCCTTCACTCGGAGTCTCAGAGCTGCTTACAATATCCTTTCCCTTCCCCTCCCCACAACCGACACTCTGTGAGGTAGGTGGGGCTGAGAGAGCTCTTTCGAGAACTGCTCTTGAGAGATCAGCTCTGAGAGAACTGTGAGTGACCCAAGGTCACCCAGCTGGCTGTATGTGGCGGGGTGGGGAATCAAACCCGGTTCTCCCAGATTAGAGTCCACGCTCCTAACCACACCACCAAACTGGTGGATACTCCAAAAGGACAGCTTTATATGCAGGTACAGCTAAGCAAAAGGTGAGGAGGGACTGTGGCTCAGTGGTAGAGCCTCTGCTTGGGCACACAGAAGGTCCCAGGTTCAATCCCCAGCGTCTCCAATTAAAAGACCCAGGCAGTAGGTGATGTGAAAGACCTCTGAGTCTGAGTACAGAGTACGGACCTTGATGTACTGATGGTCTGATTCAGTATAAGGCAGCTTCATAGGTGTGTGCTCTTGTGTGTATATTTGGCTCATGTGAGGGGAGGGCAAAGTCTAACAGTCCTGACCAGGACCCTATGGGAACTGTGCGCACCTTCACCAAGAACTTCTACAACACCTGGCAGTTCTTCAGAAGACAATGCTGATGTGGAAGGGGTTCCCTGAAAGTAAAAAGCACTGACCCAAACCTGTAATTCTATACAGTACACGACAATCATAATCATACCAATAGTGATTAAAAAAAAAAAAAGCTGGTAAAGGTTTAGCGAATTTGGAAATGAAATACAATAAAAGTTTGTGTAAATCAAGTTCAGAAGTCATGCATAATCAGAGACAAAGTGATACTGAAAAAGACAGCGGGGGGAAGGAGACAGAATGAAACAGAATGTGGCATACATCTCAACAAAGAATTAATCTCGACAAATGGCACTAACAAACATTTCTTTCTTTTCTTTACACATGAGCTCACACATTCTCTCTCCCCTTTTAGGTTGAGAGTCACACGCCTGGACTTCCTTTCTGCATTGGTTCCTACAACAAAACATGTGCAATTAAAAGTTTTCCTGCTTGCCAATACAGGAAGTTACTGTCTGGGCTGAATTCCTAAATCTATCTCTACTTGTTTTCCAAGGTTAAAACTAGGCTTTTAAACATTATGTGCCCCCTGCAGTGCTCTTCTGTACAAATATCTTTCCTTCATGCCAGTCCCACATGCCAAACAAATGGGGCCCACCATCCTCATGGCCAACATTCAGCAAAAGCTCTCGGGGCCAGCTGAATTTCACTGTAGGTAAATATTGATAAACCAAACACTCTTTTTATCAGGTGTCAACAAAAAAAAAATTACCTAATGTGAACTTAGCTTTTAAAAACTCTATCATAGGTAAGAAAAGATTGTCAAAATGCAGGGAAGGTCTTTTGTTTTGAAAGGGTGGTGCAGGAAGGGAGTGGTGGCTTGGAAATGACTTAGGTCTGTGGTTGAGATAACAAGAGGCCAGTTTCCATTACTCACTTGCTGCCTGAACTTCATCGTGAGATTTCCTGCTCCACTCCGCTTTCCCTTCCCAATCTTTATCTCAAATTTAAGATTAGCAGCTTACTGTTCAGAGTGTTCACAGCAATTAGAGCATCATGGAAGTCACCTAGGCCATCCAGGTGAGGGTGCTAAAGATAATAGCTAAGACATATACCCTTCAAATGTCTGAAGAGAAGCTGTAAGAACGCCTGTGTGTGTGTATCAGGGGAACACAATCATAGTGGCAAGCTCTGTCTGCAGTCTAAATGTGTTCATTTGAAGGTTGGTGTCGCATGCATACTTGAACACTCTCTTGGTGGGACTGAAGCTTTTGGTAGGGTGAGAAAACTTGAAAGCTCAAGTGTGTAGAGTGCACAAATCTTCACACAGGTTCAGCATATACATCCAAATAACCATGCACAGCTCAGGAGGATTGGAGCTTGCAATTCCTCCTATACAAGAATTCATTCCATCCTTCCAAACATATGAACAAGGCTATTATGGGCCCCGGGGCATAGGAGGGGTCTAAGTGAGGAATAAAGGAACAAGACGACATGTTTTGGGGTAAATTAAAGGCCATAGCTTTATCGACTGAATCACAGGAGCATTGGCACAGCATGGGGCTAATGCAGAATTGGTCAACCTGCCTGCCACCTGATTAACCCCACCCATGAGCTGTGGAGTGGCAACCCCTGGGAACCATGTGGGCACCAGCCATTGTGTGGTTAAGAACATAAGAACACAAGAGAAGCCAGGTTGGATCAGGTGGACCAATGGCCCACCCAGTCCAACACCCAGTCCAAAACCCAGGTCCATCAGGAGGTCCACCAGCAGGACCAGAACTCCAAAAGCCCTCCCACTGTTGCCCCCCCAAGCATCAAGAATAAAGAGTATCACTGCCCAGACAGTGTTCCATCTAGACCTTGTGGCTAATAGCCACTGATGGACCTCTGCTCCATATGTTTATCCGATCCCTTCTTGACGCTGGCTATGCTTGTAGCTGCCACCACTTCCTGCAACAGTGAATTCCACATGTTAATTACTCTTTGGGTGAAGAAGTACTTCCTTTTATCTGTTCCAAACCTACTGTTAATCAATTTCATTGAGTGCCCATGAGTTCTTGTATTGTGAAAAAGGGAGAAAAGTACTTCTTTCTCTACCTACTCTATCCCAAGCATAATTTTGTAAACCTCTGTAATCTCACCCCTCAATCATTATTTTTCTAAGCTAAAGAACCCTAACTTCTTTAACCTTTCTTCATATGGAAGATGTTCCATCCCCTTGATTATTTTAGTTGCCCTTTTCTGCACCTTTTCCAATGCTACCTTTTTTGAGGTGTGATGACCAGAACAGTACACAGTATTCCAAATGAGGCCACAACATAGATTTATACAGAGACATTATGATACTGGCTGATTTGTTTTCATTCCCCTTCCTAATAATCCCCAGCATAGCATTTGCCTTTTTTATTGCAGTCTCATATTGAGTCAACATCTTCAGTTACCACCAGTTTAGACCCCATCAATGATATTTATGGTTAAGATTTTTGGCTTCAATGTGCATAACTTTGCACTTGCCCACAATGAACCTCATCCGGCACATTGATGCCCACTTACCCAGCCTTGACAGATCCCTCTGGAGCACCTCACAGTCCTCCCTGGTTCTCACCACCCTGAACAACTTTGTGTCATCCACAAACTTAGCCATTCCACTGCTTACTCTCAACTCCAAATCTTTAATGAACAAGTTAAAAAGCACCAGACCTAGTATGGAGCCCTGCAGTACCCCACTCCTTACCGTCTTCCTCTATGAAAACTGCCCATTTATACTCACTCTCTGTCTCTTGCTAATTAACCAGTTTTTAATCCACAAGAGGACTTGTCCTCTTATCCCATGACTGCTGAGCCTTTGATGAGGAACTTTATCAAGTTTCCTTGCCACATCGTAATGAGACCACCACCAATAGCCCCCAAGCTGGGCATGACTGAACCCCAAGACCCCTTAAGGGAGTCTCCAAACAAGGGGAGGCAGGCATGCAGGCATGGCCTCCCCCACCAAAGGATCTGCCCCAATGCCCAAACTGCCAGAAAAGCTGTGACAAAAGAAAAACATGTTAAAACCCAAAATGCAAGTTGTAACAACAAAAAGGCAGAGAGTTTGGGAGGGAAGAGGCCATGGAAAGCACTGAGAGCAGTAGCCCAGCAGCAATTGGTTAAACAGAGAAGGGGCGGGTGGGAGGAGTTCCCAGGACCGCCCGCCACTCCATCCCTTTGACGCGAGTCTGATGTGCCGTGGCCGGCCGCTGACACTGGCTGAACCCTGCCCCGGCTCCCACCCATGCAGTCAGCCAAAGGACAGCAGCATGGCCACTTCCTCCTCCTCCCCAGCCCCAAGGCCACAAAGGCAGCCTCGAATGAGTCCTTGCCGCAGCCTGTGACCAAAGAACGAGCACATTTCAATTACTTCTTCATTACCGTTACTTTGAAGACTGTCATAAGCCTGTGGGCACAGTTTGTTCTTTTTAATTTAATTTGTGTACAGCGACTAGTGTTTGAGGTACTTTATAAATAATAAATATTTGGTTTATTAACTATGGACTAGAAAATAGGTCATGAATGCCTAATCGTCACTGTAGCCCCCCTGTTATCCTACAATTAAACTTGGTCCCCAGAGTGGTTTTAACAAAACAAAGCTGCACTATGTAATACATTTTCATAAAAACAAGTTCATAAAAACAAATGAGCATTTTGTTTTTAAAAAATAAGGTTGTTGCTTTTTCTTCCTTCCAGAACCTCCCCCCCCAACCCACACATATGTCCCGTCCACACACGCACACATACAAATCCTAACCCTTTCTTTCCATAATAAAATTAATCCTTACAAAGCTCCCAAAATACAATCAGTCCTTTAAAATTACGGCAGGACAAGGGATGTCCTGTAGAACAGAAGTTTTCAACCGGTGGTATGCAGAAGTAGTCTACGTGGGACAGAAGTTTTCATCACAATGATTAAGAATTCATTCTCCTTCAGTCCCAATAACACAACTGAATTTGTTATTTATTATCTGTGTGTTTTACAGTTACCACAGCAGTAGAACGTATAGTCAACAGTTTTCCGGTTACTAAGAAAATTATTTTTGTTTGCTTGTGTTTTATAGCAATAAAATTTACTTCCAAGGATACTGCAGTTTTAATTTTTCTAAAACCTACTGTAAATGATACATATAATAATAGCATTCCTGTAAAAATACAAGTGTCCTTAAAAAAAGTGGGCCTTTTGTTTCTATCATGGTAGAACCCAGGTACTTTGACAGAGTGAGTGGTGGGGTGTAAGATTATAAAAGGTTGTTATAGAAGAAACAGTGGAGAA
Source organism: Gekko gecko (assembly GCA_029375565.1). Taxonomy (NCBI): domain Eukaryota; kingdom Metazoa; phylum Chordata; class Lepidosauria; order Squamata; family Gekkonidae; genus Gekko; species Gekko gecko. The sequence continues at coordinate 161,226,956 of JAPDNY010000004.1, read as the reverse complement.
CAAACAGAAGAAGAAACAGTGAAGGCTCATGGCCTTTGTGGAAAAGAAAGCATGATCTATTAGCAGTGCATATCCTTATCAACAATATGCTTGGAAAATAACTGCCATCTTGAAATCTCTCACATTTTTATCTTGCCATTGCTCCAAGGAACTCAAAGGTACATACCTTGTTGTTGTTTTTTACCTCTACAACCCGTGAGTTAAGTTAATGCACATGAATTGCCTCAGCAAGTGAAACAGTAACTCTTCTCCAAGTATGCTGCACTCCTTGACCTGAATATGTCACCACTCAACACAAGTATAAAAGACAAGACAATCCACAACATTTGACTACTACAGAGGGTGGGGACCCCAGATACAAATTGCGTACACAATATTGTGGGAATTTTTATCAGGCTGAGAGGAAGCGACTGGCCCACGCTGGTAGAGCAAGGATTTCAATCCCCTTTAATTTTATTCCACAATATGTTTATAACTCAATGGTGCCACAGTATAGAAGAGCATTTATGTTGGCTAGGTGAAATGCCTCTCCATCAATGGTTACCAAGGGCCATTGTGCAGGTATTTCTTATTCAGATAGAAAATATGAGTGTGGGGATGGTCATATTGAGACTCTGGAATATATGTTGCTGTTCTGTTGTTTTTGGGAGGATTTGAGGAAGGAATATTTAGGGCAGTTTTTATCTTATACATTTTATCTTTCTTTACAGAGTCTAATTCAGACATTACTACCAGATACAGATAATAGGATCACGTTATTAGTAGCAAACTTTTTGCTGGCAGTAATTAAATGTAAAAGGGGATAATATAGGGTTATGTCAGTGTGATGCTGCTTGTGGCCAGTTGACCGTTAAAGCAGCATCATTTAAGTAAGTACTATTAAAGCTGCGGTGGCTCAAGTGGTTAAGACGTTGAACTGCAGGCTGTGGAAGGTCAGTAGTTCAGCAGTTCAAGACCCGGGTGCTGCATGACGGAGTGAGCTCCCGTCTCTAGTTCCAGCTCCTGCCAACCTAGCAGTTCGAAAGCAAGAAATTGCAAGTAGATAAATAGGTACCACTTCAGTGGGAAGGTAACAGCGTTCCGTGCGCCTTGGTGTTTAGTCATGCCGGCCACATGACCACGGAAACGTCTTTGGACAGCGCTGGCTCTTTGGCTTTGAAACGGAGATGAGCACCGCAACCCTAGAGTCGGATTCGACTGGCTTTCAAGCAAGGGAAACCTTTACCTTTACCTTTATTAAAGTCCCTCCCCTCCTCAAACCTCACCCTCCTCAGGCTTCACCCCCCAAATCGCCAGGTATTTCCCAACCTGGAGCTCATGACTACTATATGACAAAGGCCTTTTTGCAACTAATATTTATAATACTACTAGGAGTAAGGCCCATTGTGGGAAGAAATACAACGAGCTCTAGAAGGAAGCTCCAGGTGAGTGTCCCAGCTGTGGCTGGTGGGGCGGCAGAGGAAAGGGGAAAAAAGAGGGAGGCGAGCCATGTTTATTTCCTTCTGCTTAGCTATAAGGCAGGGCTGTCTCAAGCCATTTTGCTGCCCCAAGTGGGTAGTATCGGAGGACAGCCTCATGGTAACAGGTATGGTTCCCTCCACCCCTGACTTACATTGATTTGGGGCTATGCAGTGACAGCTAAGGTAGAAAAGCACCTCCTCCTGTGCCATGTCTTCTGGGTTCCAAGAGTCTGGAAAATAGTTCCGTAGCCAGTTACAGGGTTGCCAACTCTGGGTTGGGAAATACCTGTAGATTTGAGGGGAGAGCCTAGGGAGGGCAGGGTTGGGGGTGGGGAGGGACCTCAGCAGGGTATAATGCCATAGAGTACACTGGCCAAAGCAGCCACTGTCTCCAGGAAAACTGATCTTGGTCATCTGGACGTCAGTAGTAATGGCTGGAAACCTCCAGGTACTGCCTGGAGGTTGGCTTATGTTAATTTGGGGCTATGCAGTGGCAGCTAAGATAGAATAGCACCTCCTTCTGTGCCATGTCTTCTGGGTTCCAAGAGTCTAGAAAACAGTTCCATAGCCAGTTACAGGGTTGTCAACTCTGGGTTGGGAAATACCTGTAGATTTGAGGGGTAGAGCCTAGGGAGGGCAGGGTTTGGGGTGGGGACGGGAGGGACTTCAGCAGGGTATAATGCCATAGAGTCCACTGCCCAAAGCAGCCATTGTCTCTAGGAGAACTGATCTTGATCATCTGGAGATCAGTTGTAATAGCTGGGAAATTTTCTGTAGGGGAAATGATGTGCTGTGGCTGGGGAACACAGTGATTTGTGTGAGATCTCCAGCCCCACAGGGAGAGTAGGATATGTATTTTATCTCAGGATTCCCAACAGCAAACTGTTTAGAATGTTAGAGGCAAAGGCCAATCAGGCCACATATGCAAATGACCTCTGTGTTCTGACTGGCTATTTATTGGGGGGAGAGGAAAAGCAAACTGTTTAGAATATTTGAGTTGAGACTCAAGCAATGCAGCCAGTGGATAGAGACAGCTTCTGAATAATAGATCACAGAGCCAAAGGCTGTGGGCGCCGTGTGGAATGTTCAGCAACGCGCCACCACCAAAACAGCTTTATAATATAGGAGAGATTTCATAGTGTTTTTGTATACTTGTATATAAATTGTTAGTTGTCTCAATCATTTTATGGGAAGTATGTGGATAAAATTCTGTTAAATAATGAATAAATATGAAATAACTTTTTAAACATACTTTTTGTAAACATACTTTTTAAAAAGCACAAAGGGCCCTGTCTCCTGGCTTGATCCTCCCTGTCACCATTTATGACCAATTTAATATCCTTTGTACAGAAATCCTGTACAGGAGGCATTCAATAGATTCTACCCAAATGTACTCTATATCCTTAAAGGTAAAGGTTTCCTTTGATTCAAAGCTAGTCAAATCCAACCCTAGGGGGCGGAGCTCATTTCCGTTTCCAAGCTGAAGAGCCAGCACTGTACGAAGATGTTTCCGTGGTCATGTGGCTGGCATGACTAAACACCGAGGCGCATGGAACACTGTTACCTTCTCACCAATGTGGTACCTATTTATCTACTTGCAATTTCTTGCTTTCAAACTGCTAGGTTGGCAAGAGCTGAGGCCAGAGATGGGCACTCACTCAGTCACACAGCACTAGAGTCTCGAACTGCTGAACTACAGGCCTTCTGGTCTGTAACTCTGCATCTTAACCTCAGAGCCACTATTAACAAAAATTGAACTCAGCTGATTCTCTACAACCCCTGCCCCCATTTTTCTCATTCCCAAACCAACTGTACAAAATTCCATGGATGTGATGTTATCCTCAATTTGCAGCTGAGAACTATTTTTTCCCCTTCAGAACCAGTGATTATAGCAATAAGCTTCAAATATGTAGCAGATTTGTAGTGGCACATCTGAATGACACTTCCCACCTGCTGAACAGCATTTGTAGTAAATGGTAATTAATACTAGGAGTTACCACTTTCCTTCATCATACTGTGAAAATGAAACAGTTTAACTAACAGCCATTAAATCCAGTGTTTATCCTGGTCCCTTTTCTTTTGATACAAACCAAAATACAGCTTGGGGAGGGTAAAACTGTGGGCAATGAAGGAATCTACATTTCTATAGATCCACCTATGCAAAGTGTGTCACTTGTGAAAACAGGCCTGATGATGCAATAAGAATAGCTATGTTACACACACCAACTGATTATCTATACCTGGGGTCCTCAACCTTGTTGAGCCCATGGGCACCTTTGGGATTCTGACATGGTATGGTGGGCGCAGCAACAAAATTGCTGCTACAAAATGGCTGCTTCTGGAGTGGAGCCATTCACAAAATAGTTTACCTTCAGTCACACAGTGAAGATCCTCGTGCTGTAGTGGCAGCTGCTGTAAAGCACTATTCTTAGGAATCTGCACAGTCAATCAAATCTCCAATGGCCAATCAGAAATCTTGCTGGGCAAAGCCCCACCCACTTCCTAAAACACTTGGTGGGCACCAGGAAAGGTGTCAGTAGGCACCACATTGGAAATCTTAATCTATATCTTTAATAGGGATACAATGTGTCTTTGTGCTGTGTGCAGTTGTAGCTGGAAGAGCACATTTTATGCACAGGAAACTTCTGATTGAGCCTGTTGCGTTCTTAAACAGAGTGCCGACATTCATTAAAAGTCCAGAATATTTTAAATGGCTAGCACTAACTACATTCTCCTAATATTCATCAGCTCAATCAAACATTATCCCTCAATGTAGTACTGCTGCTATTGGGTTTTAACGAATAAACAAATGTCTCCAGATTTGACTGGAAAGGGATCATGATAATAAAGGCAGAGATAAAGGCTAATGCAAACATGCCTCTCTGAAAAACCCCATTGAAACAAGGAGATCTTTTTTTTGTTTTCTCTAATGCTCATGATTGGCAGCATAATCTGAAACACATTTATTTCGACATAAAGTTCTAATGAAATCAATGGGAGTTATTTCACATAATTGCCGTGAACTACCAGGGCCCCTTAAATGCACACATGAGATTGCACATATGGAGAGAGGTTACACTCCCCTCCAAGTCCTAAACCAGGCTTTGCAGGTGGTGGTGGGGGGGGTTAGAGACTGTGGCTGTGAAGTTATTTGTATCAACAGTGTTGGTAGCTGACACCAATCAGCCAAAGCTCAGACTGTTTATTCAGAAGACAATCTGGGTGGCAGAACCTGGGCTTTAAATGACGGCTATCACATACTGATCAAGGAAGTGGACCACTTTATTATTCACCTTGGAAAACAAATCTATTATTTATTTGTTTGTCTGTAATATTTATATCTTGTGCACTCAGCCATACTTGCTCCTGCTGGCATAACTAAAGCAACAAAGTCTCAAATCATACCCATTTAAAAATACCAGCAATAAAACAATAATATGATACATTGCAATGTTATACTTAAAAATGCTTTTTTAGAAGACAAAGCCTCATTAAAATAGTTTTAAAGGGTCATAAATATATTCTAAGCCAATCTACATTCCTACAGAAAGCAATTTTCATAGATGAAAAAGAAATCAACAGGAAAGAAAGAAAGAAAGAAAGAAAGAAAGAAAGAAAGAAAGAAAGAAAGAAAGAAAGAAAGAAAGAAAGAAAGAAAGAAAGAAAGAAAGAAAGAAAGAAAGAAAGAAAGAAAGAGGAGGAAATAAGAAAGAGCTCTTTGCCAGACACTGAAAGATTGTCAGGCTTTGTACCAGGCAGATAATTGCAGGGAAGGAATTCAGGTGCCACAACTGAAAAGACCTTGTTGCTTGTTGCTATTTGCCTTGCCTCGGGTGGGGGAACCTCCATTGATGGGCAAACAATATGGGAGCAGGTGGTCCTTTACACTAATCGAAGACTACGATTTCAAGGGCAATGATCAGCACTTCTGAACTGTTCTGAGAAGCCAATCAGCAACCAGTCTAGCTCTTTTTAAGAGTGGTAAGACAGACTGGCTGAAATTCATGCATGTTATTTGCCATTAGAGGTCTTTATACCAAATATCCTTTCTTACTCAAGCCAACCAGTCTCATTGCTGCATTTTGTCCCAACTGAAGCTTCTAAACCATCATCCCCAAGGACAGGGCATTACCATGAAGTAACCTGGATGTAATGAGAACAGAACACGCTGCTCAAGGACGGGCCATGACTGATGCACGGATTGGTTAGAGGTACTGTGTGCCACAGAGAATGCTTGGGCTTCCATCAGTACATGTAAGTAGCATCAGCAGGTAGTTAACATGCTATTTTAGGATATTGCAATTCCGTCCAAAAATCAGCATGACTAGTGTCAATCATCCAAGGAGTCCTTTCAGTATAAGCTGAGTTCGGGTGGGGAAAAAAAACCCATGAAATTCTCGTAAGGATATTAAATCCACCAGATGTGCCTGAAGTAGCACTTTGGATCCCAGCCTTACAATTTATGTGGGGATGGAAATAGGAAGGGTTATTGGGGTTAGGGACGGGCCCGAACTGGGAAAATGTAGTTCAGTTTGTGGTGGACCCACAAACTGAACCACGGAGCCAGTTTGGTGTAGTGGTTAAGTGTGCGGACTCTAATCTGGGAGAACCGGGTTTGATTCCCCACTCCTCCACTTTGCACCTGCTGATGTGACCTTGGATCAGTCACAAGCTCTGGCACAGCTGTTCCTGAAAGAGCAGTTTGTGTTAGAGTTCTCTCAGCCCCACCTACCTCACAGGGTGTTTGTTGTTGGGAGGGGAAGGAAGAGGAGTTTGTAAGCCACTCTGAGACTCCAGGTGAAGGGCGGGGTATAAATCCAATCTCTTCTCTTCTTCTTCTTCATCATGAACTAAAAAGGCTTCACCTAAACCAAACCAGTTTGTAAGGTTCATGATGCAGTAGAACGTCCCCCCCAGGGTGCTAGAGACACCAAACTTGTAGGGAATCTCTAAGTGACTCTCTTCTACATGCCCTTCAAGTGAGGATTGGGTCAGTCACAAGCTCTGGCACAGCTGTGAGGATTGGATTTACAGGGTCCAAATTATGTCCCCGAAAGAAGGTGTCCCCATCCTCCCTTGTTTCCACTGGAGGGAGAGAAACAGCAAAAAAAGCAAGGGCAACAGAAGCCCAGCAGAACAGAATCCCCAAGAATCTCTGCAGTAGAAACTGAAAATGGGGGGGCGCATTTTTGACAGCCCAGCAGAACCAGTCCAATGTGCCCTGAGACCCAAACCCAAACCAGCATGCAATGACATATGTAGACATGGTGGCTCAAAGCCCTGAGATGTATATAGATGTAGTAGCTTGAAGCCCTGCTAAGACTGCCTGAGACTCAAACCCAAAAGCGTGCAATGATGCATGCAGATATTGGCTTGAAGCGCTGAGACATATGTAGACATGGTGGCTCACAGCCCCAGGTCCAACCTGGACACCAAACCCCCAAAGTGTGCAACAGTGTATGGAGACATGGTGGCTTGAAGCCCTGAGTCCAGCCCTGACACCCAACCCCCAAAGCATGCTCACAACACTCACAACTCCCCAGGGCTGAAATACAAAGCCAGTTTTGCAAGGACAGATGAAAAGGCAGACACTTCCACAGGTTTGATGGGGTTCCCCAAAATATCCCCATGGCAGCTTGGTAGGGACCCCATCCAGACACCATGAGGAAGGGAAGTGTGCCCACAGGTCTCACAGCCCCCTCTCCAGGGCTGAAATACACAGCCAGTACTTGGAAGACGGATGGAAAGGCAGACATCCCCAGACTTTCGGGAGGGCTCCCCAAAGTACCCCCACAGCAACTCGGAGGGTATAATAAATGTGAGCCCCCATCCGAGGCACTCACCAGCTTAAGCTTAAACACACAGGTGCAGAGCACACCCACCAACAGGGGTGTATTTTTCTATTCTGCATCTGGGTTCAGAGTGCACCCATCCATCGTGGTGAATTCTTCTACTCTGAGGATAAATGGAAACATATGTGAAGCTGGCAGGCCCACCCCTCAAGTCTAAAAAGACAGTTTATGAAGGACAGACAAAGGCAGGCCAGGCATACCTAGACTTTTGACAAGGGCTCCCCAAAATAACCCCACGGCTGCTTCGTGGGCACCCCAGCCAGATACCACATTAGTGGAATAAATTGTACAAATTGTACAAATGCAATAGAAAGAGGTAGTCAAAACAGGGGCTTGCTTTTGCAGGCAGATGTTTGTTGACATAGATGTTTGCTGACATGGATGTTGTTCCATGAGGTAGGTGATGTGCTGTGAGGTCGATGTTGGTTCATGAAGTAGGTGTTTTGTTATGAGGTAGATGTTGGTTCATGAAGTAGGTGTTTTGTTATGAGGTAGATGTTGGTTCATGAAGTAGGTATTTTGTTATGAGGTAGATGTTGGTTCATGAGGTAGGTGATTTCTCATGAGGTAAATGTTGTTTGGGCTGGGTATGGGGCCAGCCCAACCCCACTCAGCAGAGGTGGCCATTCTCCCACCCAAGCGCCAAGGGTGCAACTTGCAGGCCGCAGGCCAGATCACCCAAAGAGGAGAGGAAACGGGGGGGGGGGACACATGTAGTGGGACATCAGTAGGCCTGGATCTTACTCCACCAGGTCCAGAGTGGGGTGGTCCAGCAGGGCCAAGAAGGCCAACTCATCCACCCTGGCCAGATCCAGGTGAGAGCAGTGGAGGCTGAGAAGATATCCCAGGTAGGAGAACACCTGCTCTCTCTGGATGCTAGAGGGAGGGCAGGAGATCAGGGGAGCAGCACAGGTGGGCTCAGGGGACTCAGCGAGGTATTGCCGAGTCCTCTGCCATGGCATACCTGACCTCCCTGCTGATGCTGCTGACCTCCCACTTTACTATTAACAACCAGTTGTGGGGCTTCTGTCTGGTTGGGCTCTTGAAGGCACAGGTACTAGTCTGCAAGCTCCTCCTCCCCCCAGCTTCTTCCACCTGCTGTTCCCTCTGGCCACCTCTGCTGGCCTGAAGCCTCTGCACTTATTTATGTATTTATTTAATTTATACCCCACCCTCCCCATGAAGGCAGGCTCAGGGCGGTTTGTACAATTTGATACATAAATAACAATTAAAATCCACATAAAATCACCTAAAAATAGAAGAAGACGAAGACAACGAAGACAATGACAAAGACGGAAGAGGAGGAGGAGATTGGATTTACACCCCGCCCTTCACTCGGAGTCTCAGAGTGGCTTACAATCTCCTTTCCCTTCTCCTCCCCACAACAGACACCCTGTGAGGTAGGTAGGGCTGAGAGAGCTCTGAGAGAAGCTGCTCTTTCAAGAACACCTCTGACAGAACTATGGCTTGCCCAAGGTCATCCAGCAGCTGTGAGTGGAGGAGTGGGGAATCAAACCTGGTTCTCCCAGATTAGAGTCCGTGCACTTAACCACTACACCAAACTGGCTCTAAAACAATTCAGTGTCATAAAGTGCTAGCAATAATTAATTAATTACTTAGCGATGGCGTACTGTATGAGTGCACACAAAGGTCCAACTAAATATTCTGCTCAATGATCTTCCTGATACGAGCAGTGGCACAGGCTGTAGATGTCAAAGCCAAGGGCCAGGGCTCTATAATTAGGATTGTTGGTGGTAATAGTGGTGGCAGCTCCTTAGTTAAAGGCCTAGTGGAAGAGCTCTATCTCACAGGCCCTGCAGAACTATAAAAGATCCCTCAGGGCCCTGATCTCTTCTGGGAGCTCATTCCACCAGTATGGAGCCACCACTGAGAAGGCCTGGCCCTGGTAGTAGCCAACCTGGTGTCCTTGGGACCTGGGAGGGCTAGTCAATTTTGAGACCCTGACTGTAGTGCTCTCTGGGGTATATATGGGGAAAGGCAGACCCTCTGGTATGTCGGACACTGGCCACATAGGGCTTTAAATGTAAGAACCAGCACCCTGAAACAAATTCGGTATGCTATCAGCAGCCAGTGCAACGTCTTCAGCACAGGCTATATGTCCTCCTGAATGGGGAGGCCCATCGGAAGCCTGGCTGCAGCATTCTGCACTAGCTGTAGCTCCAGATTTGCAACAAGGGCAACCCCATATAGAGAGCATTACAGTAGTCTAGTCTCAAGGTGACCATCGCATGGATCACTGTTGCCAAGTCGTTCCAGTTGAGGAAGGGAACCAACTGCCTAATCAGCCGAAGATGGTAGAAGGCTGACTAGGCAGTGGCTGCTCCCTGGGCCTCCATTGTTAAGGAGGCATCCAAGAGCACTCCCAAACTCCTAACCTCTGGCACTGGCATCAGAGGCACCCCTCAAAGGTCGGGAGTGGGAGCCTTACCCCCGAACCACCCCCGCTCAGGCACAGGACCTCTGTCTTCATCAGATTCAGTTTCAGTTGGCTCAGTCTAAGCTAACCAGCCACGACTTGTAACACCCAGTCCAGTCTGGAGTTGGACTGCCCAACCCAAGAGCTCACACTTCATTGCATTCCAGAGAGCAATGCTTCCCTTAGTCCATGGGTTGCAGATACAGGCCAGCTTGTACTCCCATACTTTGCAGAGAGGAAGAATCCTGATGGCGATGCCCACCTGCAACCTCTCTGCCAAGTACAACTGAACCCTCTGGGGATAACTTGCCCCAGGATGGCTGTGTGGGAAGCAAAGCATGTTGGTGGTGTCCTGGAAGGGCTTCAGGACATGCACCATTTGGGAGAGGGTCAGCCAGTCATTCAAGCTGATGCACCCTTTGCATGTGCTTGCAGAGAATGGAAGAAGACAGGTGTTGGGTGTTTGTGCCCCTGCATATATGGGTGTGGCACACCTAGCACTCTGCCACACAGGGGTCACTGGGGGGTGCAGAAATGTTTTCACAGTGTGACCTTTCTGCTTTCTGGCACTGGGTTGGAAGGCACCAGAGGGGGGTGTACTTGGGGCAGCAGGAGCATCAGGGAGTTGGGATGTAGAAGGGGAGGATGCTTTCCCACCAATCTCTGAACCGCTGCTGTCAAGAGTCCTCTCCAAATACTTTCAGTGACTGTTGGCTTCTGGACACTGATAAAATTTCTGTTTCCTTGTGGGAAAGCCCCAAGGACAGAGCAGGGGAAGAAGGCTCCAAGACCCCTGCTGATGTCCTGCTGGGGCAAGACTCCATGGGGTGGCAGGCTCCGTTTGGTGCCCGGGGACAGGGGCCTCTGGTATGCAGGGGGAGGGCTTCTCCTCCCCACAACAAGCACCCTTTCCACCCACTTTCATCCTCATGGTCTTCACAGGCAGGAGGGTGGGGTGGTATACAAATGTGGGTCCAAATAGCTAAGCCCCAGTGCTCAGCATGAGCACAGAGATTGTGTGGCTCAGATTCCTGAGCCCACCTACCTACACACCAACTGCAGCAGCAGAGAGCAGATCACAAACAGGTGAGGTAGGAATATATCAATGTGGGTCCTCTGGGGAGGCACCTAGTACTAAGCCCCAGTGGTCAGCATGAGCACAGAGACTGGGTAGCTCAGACCCGTGAGTTCACCTACCTACACCCAAACCCCAGCAGCAGAGAGTGAATCACAAGCAAGAGGGGTGGGGGCACCCAAGCTAAGCCCCAGTGTTCAGTATGAGCACAAGGGACTGTGACTCAGAGCCTTGAATCCACTCTGCTCCACACCCAAAACCCAGCAGCAGAGAGCACATCACAAGCAGGAAGCCATGAATCCCAGCAGCAGAGAGTAGAACAGAAGCAGAAAGCAAAGCCATGACTCTGTTCTGCTAGCTCTGTACCTCTCTTGATTCACCAGCCAACAAACAAGAGGGTGGGAGCAAAGCTGATGAATATATAGCCTTCTGAGCCCACAGATCAGAACTGGAACTCTGTGATTGGCAGCCAGCAGTACCTGTTAAGATTTGGAGGGCTCCTATTGGTGTTTCCGAGGCTGGAGGACTCCCCCCCCCCAATGCCTTGGAGTTTTGTAAACAGTTTTGTAAACAGTTTAATTGACGGGCACCAGTCTGCCTCCATTAATGCACCACCATGAACAGCACTAAAAGTGCATGAATGTTCTGCCACCACAAGCTTGAGTTTACAAACCATGAACCTGCTAAAGTTCATCACGAACTTTTGTTCACGACCTACAGAAAATAAGAACTGGATCTTCTATTATCCATATCAACCTGTATCCTTGAAGTATGGAATATTAATGAAGACCTTACTTAGAAGTGGCACTCCCCACCCCCATTTTAAGTCGACATGTATAAAGGATTTATTGCTTCTGTATATACACCAGGTGTTCCACTGCTTTATGTTCAAGGACATAAGAATGCTTTTTCAAGTGCATCCATATTTTTGTAGGGTTTTTTTTTTTAATTAATTTTTATCTTTATTTTTTATCCTTAATGCTCAAAACAGTTTACAGTGAATCCCATTAAATTTATCCGTCCTAGAATCATTCCTCCTTTTAAAGGGAATTGGTATTCTAATTTAACTGCAGCACTGTCAGTATAAACCAACTCTTTTAGGTGAGATGTGCCTTTGTAAGTATCAAAATGCAGGCAGAACATATGTATGTGTGTGTGTTCTGCCTGCATTTTAATACTTACAAAGGCATATCTCATCTGATTTACACACACACAAATATATATATATATATATATATATATATATATATATATACACACACACACACACACACACACTTTGCAAAATGCGTTTTAAAATAGTGTACACTCCATTAAAGGCTATGCCAGTCCTGTATGGACCAGTTTTCTTCACCCAAGAACCCCAAGTATGTAAGAAAAACAAAGGATATTCACTAACCATGAAGGCTTTTTCAAAGAATGCTTCGTAACCTAAGCTAGTAAAAACAAGGAAATTTATAGTCAAGGGTGACTTCTAATAACTTAGCACAACAGGGTGTCTCTTTAACCACTTCCGTATTGAGCTACACTGTGGCTGTACATAGAAGGTCAGCCCAAACTGTGAATTTCCTTATTATTAGTAGCTGTCACATTATTAACTATCTTAATGTATCTTTTTGATGAGTACATTTAATTTCCTTTTTTCATACGACTCCCACGACCCCAACAGAAAGAACAGCTCTGCCCCACTGTGATGTGGTTGTCTCCCAAACTATTATGAAACTGATCTACCGACACTCGTCATGATGACAAAGGCTCGTATTTATCATGGACCTGTTTAAAGAGACCATATCTATGTAGCAAAGAGAACAAGCAAGAGAAAGGAGAATATCTTTGCAGACATTTCCACACTAAGAAGTTATTTTTAGAAAGGCAGAGAACAACCATCTGTCTCCTGCTGAGAGGAGCAGTTTATTGGTAATGGCAAAGCATTCAGGTCACTTTTTTCATTCTTAAGAGAACAGCTCTCAAGGTTTGTTTTTTACTTCTTTCTATTGTAAGCTATACACAGCAGTGTACCTCCACTCCTTAAACCTTCATGTAATAAGACCCACAATGCACTTGCAACATAATAGTCTGGTCTCAGACATACAATTCTTGAGCAAGGTGATTGAATGAGTAGTGGCTGGACAGCTCCAAGGATTCCTGGATGAATTTCCTAGCTATGGGACTGAAACAGCGTTGGTCGCCTTGGTGGTTGACCTGCACTAGGAGACAGATAATGGGAGTGTGACCCTATTTATTCTCCTGGGCCTCTTGGAGGCTTTCGATAACAACAATCATCTTTTGGGATTAGGACTGGCAGACACTGATTTGCAATGGTTTCAGTCCGACCTGGAAGGCAGGCTACAGAGGGTGGTGATGGGCAGAACTGCTCTTCAGCAACTAAACGGAGGCGCTACTGGTGGGAGGAAGGATTGCCTCAGGAACTGAGGTGTCTTGTGTTCTGGATGGGGTTGCATTCCCCCTTGGATATCACCAGTCTTGTTCTATCTACACTAGCTCCCAATTACAATTCAAAGTGCTGATACTAACCTTTAAAGCCCTTTATGGCATGGGGCTGCCATACTTAAACAGAGTAGAAGAAGAGTCGGTTTTTATGCCCTATTTTTCTCTACCCAAATGAGTCTCAAACGGGCTTACAATCACCTTTTCCCTTCCTCTCCCCATAACAGGCACCTTGTGAGGTAGGTGGGACTGAGAGAGTTCTGAGAGAACTGTAGCCAGCCAAAGGTCACCCAGCAGACTTCATGTGGGGAATCAAACCCAGTTCTCCAGATTAGATTCTCGGTCTCTTAACCACTACACCACGCTGGACTTTCTAGTCCCATATTAATCTACCTGACCACTCTAGTCACCTTTGGAGGCCCAACTTCAGATGCCCCCACCATCTGAGGTTAAACAGGTGGAAACCCAAGAAAAGTTCTTCTCAGTTGTGGCACCAAAATTATGGGGTTCCCTCCCCAAAGAGATTTGCCTGTCCCCCGTCATTGTCTTCCATCAGTGGATGAAGACTTCTACACTTTGTGTGACGTTCCCTCACTGTCTCATTGATTCTCCTTCCTGTTCTTGTGTTTGGCATCTATATGTGTTTTTAAACTTGTTTTAATGTTTTTATTGTTCACCACCTTGGGAACCCTAAGAAAGGAAGCTTTAAAAATGTTTTCAATAAATAAATATTAAATTTCACCCACTTTTTGCAAGTTATTGCTTGAATATGCCAACATTGACTATAACTAAAGCCTTTTCTTACTGTAAGCTTGCCATGAAGCACCACTGTTGGATGCCCTGGACAAAGACATCTGCACTTTCCACGTCATGCAAAGAATCAGCTCCAGGTCATCTACGGCATGCACTACTAGGTATGACTCACTGCACACCTTGGACTAAAAGCTACATTCCATCAATGACAGGAGTTTTAGGGCTGTGTCTGCTGATCCGTCACTTGAGCACTATTTTTACCACTCCCAATTTTCCAGTATCTGCCCCCTGTAAATCACATTCTTATTTTGCCTTTTGGGGGACTTTTATAGGTGCCTTATGCAATGGCTAGCATGAGTTGCTTTACATGCCATTCTCCAGGTTACAGGGCTGTACCTGCCTTTCTATACATTAATTTTTGGCCTCAGGGTAGGCATATCTTGCCACCAGTACACAGATATGCAAGCATAAGCTGATTGCCTCCAAGGCATCCTTGAACTGTGATATATTTGAACATTTTAGCGTACGGTTTGAACTATGGCCAGCTCATAGACAATCACTCAAATACTGTTTTGCTTCAACAAATGCTGGTTTAATAGCCTTCTCACTGTAGCCTGGGAGGTCATTGTCAAGAAACAAACCAGGATTAAATCATGGATATCTATGTTCATGGATATCTATGTTCAGGATTAAACCATGGATATCTATGTTCATATATCACCAAAAAAGGTTAAAAACTAACAATGGTTAATAAAGCAACTTCAGATTCTGGTCTGACTGACCACATGAACACAGATGAACACATATTCAGTTGCTTATAGTGAATTGGACCACTGGTCCATTAAGGTCAGCATTATCTACTCAGACTAGCAGTGGCTCTCCAGGCCCAGGCTCTCTAGATGTCTTTCAGATGTTTTTCACATCACTCACTACCTTTTAACTGGAGATGCCAGGGACTGAACCTGCGACCTTCTTTCATGCTAGGTAGATGCTCTATCACTGAGCCACAGCCCCTCCAAACTATATAACCATAGTTAGTAGAACAGCCTTCATTCAGACAACTACATTAACCGTGGTTTTGTTTGATGTCCAAAACGAGCTGCAGCTTCATAAGGTTCACTTTGAATCAATGAATGCACACATATTACAGGTTGATTAGTTTTTTCTACCATATGCCTTACAGGGAAAAAAAACCCCTCTATATTTCTAATATATTCAGTCATACGCAACTCTGTTTCTCCATTTTTAACAGTATATCTTTCAGCTACTTTTTACAAGATATTATAAAAATATAAAAGTACAGGGCTAAAAATATGATGCCTACAGTGGCTTTACGACCAAGTACATAATTATTTAAAAAATACCTAAGAGACAGCAAGGTTCAGAGGCTTTATTGTCTCACTTGTAAATAAATAGGGGATGGAAGAGTTTATCATTTACCCACAAGGTTAGAATCTCTCTCGGGCAATTAAGTAATTAGGTTTCTCACTATATTTAGCTCAAATTCTAATTTGTAATAATTGGCAGGAAAAATGCAAAGTCAATTATTTCATTTTTATTAGATTAAGTAGCAAAATCTTAAGAATTCATATTTATATATGCAACTGAACTTTGGTTATATTTTATTCAACAGACCACAAAATGGGCCAATTTTTTATTATTAATGGTAAATTTTCTAATAGCTCTCATCTCTACAAATGAACAAAGAAATACAGGGACCGATTTGTTCATGTACTAAAGCAATATGGATTATGACTTCCTGCATCATGTCACTCTGTCCCAGTATCTGGAGAGCAATACCATAATAATCTATAAATAAGCAGTGTAGAAGAAGAAAGGTATGAGACAGTCTGTCCTCTAAAAATTTATGGGGGGTCAAATGCAGGGACAGCTCGCTCACTAGGTGAACTAGGCATTCGCCTAGAGCACACTGGCCCTTAGGGGCACCAAAAGCCCCCCATCCCCACCAAAAGCCCTGCCAAAAAAACCCACCCCTTCCCTGGCTTGCCAGCGCTCAGACAGAAGAGACAGGGTTTTAAACCCCTGCCTCTTCCCTGGCTTGCCAGCACACCCTGCAGCTGTGGGGCACATAGGCAAGCCGGCACTCAGAAGAAGAGACAGGG
Source organism: Gekko gecko (assembly GCA_029375565.1). Taxonomy (NCBI): domain Eukaryota; kingdom Metazoa; phylum Chordata; class Lepidosauria; order Squamata; family Gekkonidae; genus Gekko; species Gekko gecko. Next base: position 161,210,808 of record JAPDNY010000004.1, on the reverse strand, counting down.
CACCGGCAAGCCAGGGAAGAGGTGGGGATTTAAACCTTGCCAAGGAAAGAGCGCGGGTGGCGGGGGCGCCAGAAGGTGTCCTTGCCTAGTGTGCAAAAACACCTAGGGCCGGCCCTGCTCAAATGTAAAGTAGCTTGGAACTGTATCATACGGGTTATGCATCTGCTTTTCTAGAGATTTCCTTTCATCTGGGGAGGAGAGAAGCAACGAGGAAGGGAATTCTGGGAAATGTATAGAACAGCATAGTTATAGTATGTCTGCATTTGCAGAAATGTACAGACCAATCAACAATGGATGTACAACCATGGATTAGTTAAACCAAGTCATAAGACTTTTGACCATTGGCTGTGCGCAGAATGGCAACCAAGCCACAGACAGACAAACCACATCAACATATTTGCAGACAATGTACAATAAAGACCATCCTGTGCCATACCGATGCTAATTTTAAAGGTATAATATGTACTGCTGATGCTATTTTAGCACATTCAGGACAGTAGAGACCTGATGGCGTGAAGATATGAATGAACCCTGTGCATAAGCAGGAATGCTGATGAAATTTTGCAAAAAACAGATTACCATTCAAATTGACCACGATCAAATTGCCCCTGCACATGAATCAAACTCCGCAACATTGTCTTCTCAGTGTTCAAACTATAAAAAAATATGTCAGCTTGTACAGCCATTTGTACAGCTGCCTCTACAGAATTTTCTGCAGAAGTTGCTTCATATGCTATAAAATATTTGTAAACTGCTCGAATAGGAAGCAAACTGTTCATGAGATTTGCGATGGTGTTGACATCACTTGACAGTTTTGAACTAAACCACGAACGATCAAGCATCTCTATGCAGAAGTGTAGAACCACTGACTAAGATCTACAAGCAATCAGGTCAAGTTCCATCGGCAGGAAATCACCCTCTCAGCCTGAATGTTCAATTTTTAATGAGGAAAAGACCTGAAAGATCAAATACGATTTAGTGTACTTTACAATTGTGAAAACATATAGAATGTCATTTATCTCTTAACTAGAGGTATCTCCAAAGTTCATAGCTGCCTCGTTCAAAAGCAGATTTGTCCCATATTGGGATTTAGAACAAAACCCTGTACATGTACAATCAGCATTCAGTTTGGCTAGACCATTTTTTGACCACAAGCACTTTTTTTAAAAAAATGTTAACTCCAAACCCTCAATGAAATCCTTTTCCGTTGCTGTGAAAATGTGAACTACAAAGTCAACCACTTTGCTGGAGCAGGAGCAAAAGGACTTTAATGTTAACTCCATGGTCATGTCAAAAAAAAGTTGATCAATGACGCATCCTTGACCGGTGGGAACTATGTGACCTACAGTGCAATCCTAAACAGAGTTACCCTTTTCTAAACTTCAGTGGGTTTAAAAGGGTATAACTGTGCTTTAGCATTGCCCTGCTAATAATCCAATCGAGTGACATTTTGAGAGGACAAAATTGGTTGAAATTAGTGAATCTTTGGTAAATGTCTTTGGGTCAGTTTTCCGTTGTTCCTTGCAAATACATTATGCAGTTGCTTTTTGTGACCCAGATATGGAAACACCTCTCTTGCTTGCAAGAATGTTTGTTTTAGTGTTGGTTAGGAAAGAGGATACATTTCCATTTCCAGTGCTAGAGGAACTACAACAAACACGGGCAATATGAGAGCACCAGCATGCTTGCCCTCCCACATTATGTGCAAGGAGAGAACGCTGGGAAACCAGTATCTGTTTTTCCCAATGCTTGCCACAAAATCTCAAGCCAATCCCAAACGGAGCTGAGGGCTGTTCAACCTCCCATATAAAGAATCTTTCACAGGGCTGCAATCAACCATCTCATTCCAGTAAACCTCAGCAAGAAGATATGCTATAGTAGGTATGCAAAAACTTGCCTGAAGCATTGTGGTAATGCATTTGGGAGTTTATAGCTTACCTCACACGGAGTGTCATGAGGCAGCTCTGCACAAGGTTCTGCACCGGGCATCCATTCTGCACTTGCAGAGTTCAGAGTCATGTACATTTACCATGTAGTTTACCATCTACTGCCCGATCTATAGCCTTTCTAGATCACACGTGTTACAGTATTGATGCCAAGCGATCTAATCGGGCTCTTGTGAAGGTCCATTTAAATAATACGTATTTGTGCAGCACGATGCAAAGCCCTGTTAAGCTATGGGACTAAGGCTGCGTTCAGAGCAAGGAGGCTCATTTACCCAGATGGTTTGGTTCACAAGCCGTCTGCAAGCTGTGATCAAGCGAAGCTGAATGTTTGCCAAGCCATTCGCTTGTAGTCAAACAGGTTGCATATGTAGTTGACTGTGCAACAGCTGACTGCGCATGCGAGTTCCCACACTGCTTTCCCACAGCTTCCCCTCGTCTGCTGCCACCACTTCCCTCCCCATGTCTGCTGTTCATCACATAAAACTCACTCTGAATGATTTACAGATGTGAGATGTCTCTCTCTAAGGATATGACTTATGGCTATCATATTTGGGACAGCTGGTGAACTGGACAGATCAGGAATGGTTAGGGCCTGCCTATAATGCTTTGCTATGGCTATGCCCTTGCGAAACCCTGTTTATGCCCAATGGGGGAAAGGTTGCCTCTGCATTAATGAAGAGTTCTCCACTGGTAGGTAGGACAGCCCCCCCCCTTTTGGCCTCTGTTCTACAAAACTGTGGCCCCTCTGTGGCAACACCAAAGGAAAATGGTAGTTCATTTCAACTCCTAGACTTGGAGCTCTGCAATCAAATGCACCTTTCCAAACGGATACAATTAAAGGGCTCCCCCAATGTATTAATAATTAAATTGACTAAAGATTTCAATGGCTGGTCAATCTTATCTTCCATCTACTAGGTGAGCAGCACTCTTGAGCCTTAGCTGTTTGGAGAAGTGTTGCTTAGAGAAATTCAGTTTCCTTACTCTCGGGAATGCACACCTTGGGTATATATAGACCAATAACAACAAAAAGGAAACAAAGGGATCTAAGCTGTGAAGCATAAAGGAAGGAGGAGAGGAAGGAAGAGTATACTGCCAACCACACAGATTCATATAACCTAACTTAACTGCTTTGAGAAACCATATCCCATGTTGATGGGGCACAATATTCATGCATGCATGCATATATGATAAGCAGTTGCACGGCTGCTGTGCCAAATGTATAGATACAAAACTACCCACAATGCTGCCTATGAACACATCTCTGTGGTTATGAAATAGAGGCTCAATGTAGCAACAACAACAACAAAGACAATTTTAAAGAAGTTAAGTTATAATGATGTTCCCGGTTTTGTGAAGTTCTCAGCATCCCCGATTCAGACATGGCCAAAAAAAAAAAAAAAGTGCTGTGAACTGCAGCTTGTACAAAAAGTAAAGAAAATAATAAATCCCATAAAACCAGACTGTCTTCTTTTTGCCTCCTCCCCCACCTATCAAAAGGGAGGAAATACTTTTGCCTCTGTGATTCGTCACGTCGGACAATTCAATGAACCACAGTTAGCAAACCAGGATTTGTAAACTACAGTATTTACTAAGGGCAGTTTTGTGTCAGCTAACAAATTATAGTTTGCACTCTGTATTCAGACATCCCATTTAACCAGGGTTTGGTCAAAGAAGAATGTGTGGTGTCTAAATGTAGCCTCCATGTTTATTACATTTATTATTTTTGCTTTAAAATATTAATTAAAGGCAGGAACAACTATGTCATTGGTGGGGGTGGTAGCCATGTGCGTCTATGCAAACCACATTGCTTCGGTACTAATTTTTACCTTGTTGCTTTCTCCTGCAGTTCCTGCCAAGCGGTGTCCGTGATATTTCCAATGAGCTACAACTTGTGTGGCCATCTCATGCCTTTATTGGTTAAGAGTTTGCTGGAATGCTATGCCAACCAGGAATCTGGCCTCCAATCTAAACTTCTACACCAGTGTGTACCTTGTATAATTTAACATACTGTGCGTGTTAATGTGCCTGGTAGAAAGAGAGAACTTTTACTGCTCCACAGGAACATTATACTGGAATCCTCTGTTTCTGTGGTTTTGAGCATGTAGTAATATATGCCTAAAGCTAAGGGAGGCAAGGGACTGGAAGGAAGGCGGTAGAAGGGAAGGAGCTATTTATTTTACCCTAGGCAATCAAAGAAGGGAATCCCTTATATGTTGAATTTAGGGAAGACGAAAAAAGAAACTAAGTAAAAATGGTAATGTTGCTGTATGTTTATAAAGAAAATAAATCTGTACCAGGAACAATGTAGGCTGAGATTTGTTAATTGGGATGAATACTGACATTACAGGGGTGGGGTTTTTTTTTGGTTTTTTTTTAAAAGAAGCTTATAGCATTTCTGTATCTATAATGCAGATGTAGAGTGGAGAACTCATACCATTTCAGCATAGCAAGCGGTCCCTTGTATTCTGATATCTACACAGCCTCCAGTCCTGTGGGTCATATGAGTTAGAGTAGGGTTGCTTTGTTTTTCCCTCTGTCACATCTCAGCAATACTGCCCCCCAAAAGAAATGGAAAGAAATCTAATTAAAGGAAACAGGGCGAGGAAACTCAGTCAGGGCAATTAGTAAAAGCCAAATCATCCAGAAGTATCACAATTCTTAAGGAGATATGAGAAAAATCTCCTGAAAGGTTTCAGAGTTTCTTTCCTACCAAGTTGTGTAGCCCTCTATTGGTCATGCTGTCAGTAGGTGATGGTAGCCGGAGACGGTGGGGCACTAGCAGAAGGGGGGAGGCTGCCTTTAGAGTAAAGTCTGGAGATTGGAGCCCAATTTCTCAGCAAGACAGTCAGGAAGAAGGTGAAACTCGGGCTGGTAAGAATGGATGAATTTGCCTTAAGTGTAAACATTTGCAGTTACTTGTCATGGCTGTTGTCTGCCCATGCTGGGGAAGAGTCTATTTCATTAAGGTGGTACAAAGGTCTTTTTGACCGACTCATGGAAAGCAATAATTTCCCTTTTAACTGGGACCATCCAGCCACTGGAACTCTGAGCACACCAGGTGGATGACGATCAAGGAGACAGCATCTCAAAGAACTGGGTGCCATCGAGAGGTGCTTGTTTCTGCATATTCCAACTCAACAAGAGCAAAGTTGGACATGATTATGGGTGTCCGCTTCCTCCTTGCCATCTCTGGGAAGACCCAGTCTAATAATGTTGTCTTCCGCTGAAGTGAACCACCCACCACTCAGTGATTGTCAGCTGACACCAATGACATTCATCATGGGTGAGGTAATGTACTGTGTTTGCTTGCACTTTATTTGATTTGCTGTTGCTAGAATGCATAACTATTGTGCTTAATAAACTGATTTCATACATAAATCTAATCAGTACTGTGTGTGGTTTATTTGATCCAATTAGAATCCTGAAAAAATTGGGGGGACTCTGAATTATTTTAGAGGAGTGCAGCATGATGTCACAACAGAATCTGGATGGATGTTGACAGTAATGTAGTACAGATGAATGACACCCACAACCAAATGAACATCCCCATCTTCCTTCTGCCCCAGCTTGTAATGCAAAACTGTGCCTGGAAGGGCTAAGAGCTGGACAAGGGAAAAGTTTTGCTGTACCACCCCTAGCAGGCAATGAGACCACCAATACACAATTGCCAACTGGGTGCATCAGCAGGGAGAGGCGGTTCCCCCCTCCCAAAAGCTACAGATTAAGGTCCCAATGGCTCTGAAAAAGCATGAAAAATGATAGAAATATCAATGGGATTACTCATAGGTGTCATGACTGGCATTCTCAGCTTCCCCCCCATTTCTAAATTCAAGCATGGTGCTTAGATTGAGATCAAGGTCATGAAGAATGCAAGGGGCTCACCCCTTCCACCCTGCACCATTTTTCTACCCTGAAATAATCCCACTGGGACAAATATACAGGCATTTTCTATGTTGACTGTATCTTTGCTTCATGTTCAGCTTGGAAAATGGCACAGGGAAAATGGCACAGGAGGAAAAAGGGTTTACCCCCACCCCAAGAGCTTTGGTCCCAATTAGACTTAGATTCCACATGGCTATTTAAAAAGAAAAAAAACCTGGTTGAAACCCCATGGAAGACCCTATATAATTTAACCCCAAGTTCCTGAAAGTTCTAGAAATAATTATGCCCTGAGGATATTTACTGTGGCAAATGGCCTTTTAATCCAGAGAAGGAACTATCAAGGTGATGAGCTATGACCAGCTTAGCTGAGGGATGCTGAACTCAGCTGCTGCAGAGACATGTTCAGTTTGAACCCTTGTATTATGGAGACAAACCAATGTGCCTCACGCAGCAAGTCTAAGCCCACCAACAGGAACTACACTCATTCCTTGGATTTAAGGATAACTTCATTTTCAATACATGTGCTGCTTCCACCTACCCAAACAGGAACATGTCCCTTCTCACCTCCCTTTGGTAACATTATTAGTCTTGGGAACTGCTGAAGAACAGCATACCTGGCATTCAGTTACATAGATAAACGTCAGCAGTCCCTGGATATTATTTGTGCATTCCTTCCTAAGGTAAAGGTTCCCTTGCCCGAAAGCCAGTCGAATCCGACTCTAGGGTTGCGGTGCTCATCTCCGTTTCAAAGCCGAAGAGCCAGCGCTGTCCGAAGATGTTTCCGTGGTCATGTGGCCAGTATGACTAAACACCAAGGCACACGGAACACTGTTACCTTCCCACCGAAGTGGTACCTATTTATCTACTTGCAATTTCTTGCTTTCGAACTGCTAGGTTGGCAGGAGCTGGAACTAGAGACGGGAGCTCACTCCGTCTTGCGGCACCCGGGTCTTGAACTGCTGAACTACTGACCTTCCACAGCCTGCAGTTCAGCGTCTTAACCACTTGAGCCACTGCAGCTCCTGCCTTCCTTCCTAGTAGAAAGTAAATAAGTTATCATTATGTTACTTTCAGTGTTCAAAGTGCTTCGTATCTCAGTAATCTACACAACATACCTCTGAGGTAGGTCATTCTGAGGCTGATTTGCTCCTAACAAGCTTATGGCAGAGGTGTTTGAATCAAGATGAATGTTTATTCTCTTAATATTGATCTTGCTTCTTTATCCCGGTGGCCTAGGAACTGAATCCTTCCCATCTCCGAAGGCATCCTTAATTCATGGGCTGAGCTTTACATTCAGCCTTCAAATGTCATTGTTTAATTTACCTGCTGATATATATGCCTCCCATTGTATTCTTCATGTCTCCTTTCTCCCACAGGTGCATCGACATGTGTTTTTTTGTATGGCCTTCCTTCCAGATATTGCTCAAGATCCTATACTACCACCTTTGCTCCCTTTATTCTGAAGCTACTTACACTCTTCTTGCCTCATCGTTCCATATGACATTTGCTGTATCCACCCCCATTCCAGGAGACGTCTACCTCAGTTATTTTCTTCCTTTATTATAACAATCTCTTCAAGCTTATTGCGAAACATGGAAGGGATGGTCTACTGGAGCTCTAAGAAGTTGAGACTGTGTGGATTTGTGTACTAGGATTCGGCTCATCAATTGAGTGGATGAGAACAGTTCTTGCTGGTGCAACTTTGAGCTGCCAAGAAATGAGGACAGGGAAGCGAAGTTCTTCTTCCAAAGTTTCCAGATATTTCTTGGTGCTGCTAGTGGGCTGCGCCTTGGGAAACTTTCTGACTCCCAAAGGCTTTAAGGGAAGTTACATGGAGCCAAGTAAGCATTTCAGCCCATCTCGCGATCTACACACCTTTGAACTCCCCGTGACATCAATTAATCATAACACTTAATTGAAAGCAGCAGAATAATCTATTCAGAGATCTGAAACCAAATAGCTCCCTGGGTGGTCAGCTGTACCACACTTTTTCTTTTTTCTTTTTCTTTTGCTGGAGCCAAGGGCTATAAACTTACCTTGCACTTATTTAGAAACATTCATTTCTAGAACAGGATGAGCCTAAAGCACAATTCAGCTTGAACTGCCTTTAACATTCAAATTAAAAAATGCACACGCTTAAGAGTACTGCTCAGACTAAAAAGACATCCTCATGCTGTAATTTCCAAACACCTGCACTCCAATCCAGATATCCATGAATCACTTGGTAGACTAGGAGCCAACGGGGTTTAGTGGTGGAAAGTGGAAAGTGCCATCAAGTTGCATAGGGTTTTCAAGGCAAAAGACAGAGGTGGTTTGCCATTGCTTGCCTCTGCATAGTGACCTTGGACTTCCTTGTGGTCTCCTGTGGGCCAGACCTTCAAACACGAGGCACTATTTTCAAGATGAGCAGCGTCTGAAACTAGCACAATTCATTTTCCTAATTTTTGTAGCCACCTATCATGACACTGTACATTATGCATCTTGTCGTTCTCCATAGCTTCCTTTTCCTCCTTTGCTGAGCAACGTAGTTGAATATACTCAATGGCTTTCAGTGACTGGTATATTTATCAGTGCTCTTCATTCAACTTAGTTTGGTGTCCAAGAGAAAGTTTACCAAATGTAGCACTACATATTCAGCGAGCAAAGGAAGGCCTAAAAAAAATAATCTGCTCATGCATCCTACTCAACTTGACCCTATCAGACTTATTTTCAAGATCGAGCAGGTATTTCTTCCACTTTTCATACGTACTCAGAAGACAAAAAGGCTATTCCAATACATTTTCTGCGTGTACCTCTGATAAGATATATGACATAAATAGTCTTTGAAATATGAATTTTTAATATACGAATGTTCAATACTGCCCAGTTTTGATTGCAATCCATCCATGTCTGGGATTAGGAGGACAGTGTTATTTTTTTTTTTAAAGAAGGCTATCAATCACCAAGTTGATGTGTATGTTTCAGTCATATGAAGATTTTGGTACACTGTTCTTAGAGCATTGGCCCACTACACCAAGGAGAAAGATTGTCTGCCTTGTGTAATCTCAGGAGCCACTCCACAATCTTAAAAAAAGTCAGAAGTGATGCCATGATAGTCACTACTGCCATATACTGTCATCTTTTTTTTTTTAAACCCTAGAGTTGCCAGCTCTGGGTGGGGAAATACCCAGAGTTTGGGGGTGGAGCCTGGGGAGGGTGGGGTTTGGGGAGGGGAGGGGCCTCAGCAGGGCACCATAGCATTGAGTCCACCCTCCAAAGCAGCCACTTTCTCCAGGGGAACTGATCTCTGCCAGCTGGAGATCCATTGTAAAAGCGGGAGATCTCCAGGCCTCACCTGGAGGTTGGCAATGCTAAACAAAAAGGCACCAGAGTTTCGGAGTGCACTACATTTTAAATCTGAAAGAGTGAACCAGCACTGCCAAGTTTCTCATACATAAAAGAAAAACCATTTAACTGCCCCCTTGATGAAAGCCTGAAAGAATCAGCAAAACCCAAATTAAAACCCTTCATGGGCCAAATCTAGTTTACAGGTCGTCATGCTATAGACAAGAAACGTTTGCAGAAAAGCTGCTGATGGGCGATGGCACACAGAACATTCTCTCCCTCCATCTTGGCCTCCCGATGTTGGATCACCCCTCAGGGATGCATGCATTAAGTGTTTGCTTTCTATCATTTACTTCCTTCATATGTATTGCAGCAGTTTACCACAGGAATGTTCCACAGTTGTGGACAGGGAGAAAGATGATCCATGCAATCTCCTTCCCACCCCTCCACCCACCCCCAAATCAGAAGGCAACAAGCCAGACTAGTTGTCATGAAACAGCTCGTTTTCAATGCTGTGGTTATATAAAGAGGCAACGGAGCTGGCAGCAGCCACAAGCCCCAGAGAATTTCCCTCTTTACAGTCAAGAGGCAGCTTTGAATAAAAAATGATGTCTGGAAATGCATTCGTGGTCAATAGAGGCCTATGTGGCCTTGCTTTGGTCGTTGTTGTTATGGCAGTGAAGACAGTATGAGTGAAGATTTGCAAAGTTTGGCCTTCACATTATGCCGGGGCTATAAAGTTTTCAATATATCTATAATGATGTTTGAAATGTAGCATTACGCCTGGGAAATGCCCCCTCCCCCAAATTGTGCTATAACATTACTTACTGAGGTAACATCTTCTTGGTTTCGCCATTCATGATGGAGGAAAACTGCTTCAGTCAGCTCCTCCGATGATCTCATCACTCAGGGACTATTAGGATTCTCTCAGAGGTTGAAATCTGAGGTGTAAATAGCTTGCTGTTCTGACTGGGCAAGGGCCGGGGAGGGAACCCACACAGGAAAGGCACAGGGCATCCAGGAGTAGAAGAAAACTCTGAGAAATGCTAACTACTATGTTTATTCCTCTGAGAACAACTGAAATTAATAGCAGGATAGAGCATTTTGAATATATTCAGCCTATCTAAAAAAAATATGGTTATGAGTATGCTTTAGCATTAGAATGATGACTAGTTTGCGAAACTAACATGACGTCACTGGAATTGAGGCTCTTTGTAAGCAGGAAGTTTGTTGCACGAACTGGTTAAGAAAGCCCTTTCCTTGGCAGGGTTGCCAACCTCCAGGTGGTGGATGGAGATCTCCTAGGGTGACAATCAATCTCCAGGAGGCAGAGATCAGTTCACCTGGAGAAAATGGCCACTTTGGAAGGTGGACTGTATGGCATTATATCCCATTGAAGCCTCTCCCCTCCCCAAACCCAGCCCTTATCAGGCTCCACCCCCCCAAATCTCCAGGTATTTCCCATCCCAGAGCTGGCAACCCTATTCTGCGGCATGAAAAGACACAACTGAGAACCAGTATGCTGTTAGCCACCGGAGAACCTCCACACACCCTAGTAGCAGCATACCTGTCAATTCCAGATGCAATAGATACGCAGCATGTCACTGCTGGAAACAGGATGCAGGACTAGACAGTAGGTGTGCAAAAAAAAAAAAAAATTGGCCTGATTCCGTTCGGCTGAATTGGGCCGAATCTGATTTGACCCATCGAATGACCCCTGAATCCCACTTTTGGCAATGCAAGCTGATTTGGGAGTCATTCAGCCAGTGGAATCACTTTCGGCTGGGGAACCCAGGCAAGCCAAGGAAAGGCAGTTTAAACTGCCTTCCCTCCAAGGGCTGAGGCGGGTGGGTCTGGAAGGCCTTCGAAGGGCCTTCCCCTTGCCCAACAAAGGGCTTCCCCGAATGGATGCTGAATATATGGCATCCATTCAGGTAATCCCTGTTCAACCAGACTGTTCAACCAATCTGATTCAGCTTTAGGCAGGCCCAGAAAATGCCAAATAGGCATTGGTTGTTTTTTTTTTCAGTTCTTCCTAACCGAATGCACATCCCTACTAAGTCTTTGGTGTGAATCAGTGAAGCATTTCTTGTTTTCTTAAGAAGCACAGATACATAAAGACTGTTTGGGAAGGAAGGCAGCATGCTATTACAGCCCAATCTAATCAAATCTCGGACATTAAGAAGGGTTGCTACTTAGATGAAAAACTTCCAAGGAATACTCTGCAGAAGAAGGCAATGGCAAACCACCTCTGCTTAATTACTTGCCTTGAAAGCCGTGCTGGGGTTGTCATAAGTCGTCTGTGACTTAACAGCACTCTGAACAACACACACACAGAGAAGTTGTTCAGAGATTGTTGAGAGTTTTGGGGATCATTAAGATAAATTCACACAGGTATCATCAGCTCACTGACCAACATCACAGATGCACAGATCAAGCATGGAGGATGTGATCATGTGAAAAGCTTCTGATTGGAAGTGACATGGACGTACTGGATGCAGATGTATATTCAGAGCAATCCACATCTAACCATTGCAAAATATAAGCAAGGATGTGTTTTGTCATGCAGATATGAAGACATGTTCTCACCCACCACACTAGGCTATCAGTTAAAAAGTGCTCAAGAGTTATGTGCACCTACCTTTGTATCAGGGCCAATGTCTTCTGGACTGGAAGAAGAACTGCACAATGACATTAAAAAGTGCCACAAAAGTTGCTACAACACACAAAAGTATGCATATCACAGTGAGGTTACACAGAATTCTGCTACTGTGGGGTTTTTTTTTAGAATTGCCAATAAGATCATTTATTTTCTTTACTTCATATATGCCTTGCCTTTTTCTCCAAAGCGACTTCCATTGTTTTCTGCTGCATCATTGTATCCTCTCAACCACCCTATGAGATAGGTTAGGCTGGGAATATGAGAATAGCCCAATGTCACCCAGCGAGCTTCCATGGCAAAGATGGAATCTGAACCTGGGTCTCTCAAATCCTACTTCAACAGTCTAACCACTACACTACACTGGCTCACTGCTGTCATGGATATCCACTTGGAGTTTTATTTCTGGAGAGAGGAGTTCCAGAAAGGAGTGTCTGTGTGTCTCTCCATCCATCCACACATACACACACACATAGAACACAGAGACATAACACACGCTGAACATATCTAATTGATTACCTGGAAGTCACATATTGATTTCCAAGCATATTGGTGGGCTGTCTGAACTTTTTGCTACAAAGGTTTATTATTCTGATTTTGTATGTGTGGATGATATAAAAAAGGACATCTTTTTCTTCACTATAGACTGGGAAAGCAAGAAAAGATTATTTTGCCTGCTACATTTCAATTTGCCACAGCAATATACGGGCCCCTTTAAATAGTTTCCACCCTAAAAATTTTAGTATTTTAGTATATGTGCTGCCGAAGCGAGCACCCTAAAAATTTTGACTATCATCTCTGCTGCTTCAACCCCAACACCCTGTTTCTCTTTTTATATGAATCAAGCTTATGGTTCGTTATTTTTCTCTTTCTTTAGTTTACTGTTTTAGCTCATAGTAAAAAAACAAAACAAAAAACAATTAAACAGTACACATTTTAAGTCTTATTTCTGCAACCAGGACCATTGCAATAAATATATACCGTATATTTAAATTACATGCACTGTATATATAAATACCATATAAGATTGGGTATAGAAGCCATGTTACTATATGCGCTGAGAATGAACAAGTCTATCAAGGCAATCACAAACTAGGAGAAAATCAAACTTAGTGATAGAAATAGAAGGGAATACAAAAAGAACTTGAAAACAGACTGTCTGCTCATCCCTACCCAGCAGGCCCTTTATATGATCCCTTTTCATCAATAGGACCAGTGTGAAAGTCCACAGAGCTCTCCTGGCAAACTTCTGACTCTCCTGTACTGTTAATACCAGTTGTCCACTCACTAGACTAGAAAATGGCCTTTCATTGAACTGCATTTCCCTTAAGTGACATCTACTGCACAGCCAGCAGACAGCAAGCGAGTAATATCTAAATTTACATTCCTCTCCACATTTCCTATATTAACAGATTAAGCTGGTTTAAAAGTGGCTGTGCCCTACCGCCGCAGAGATGAAGGTCTAGCTCCAAAAACGTATGTTTATTTTGTCTTTTAACACATTTCTAATTTGTTAGGGCAGATTGGTCTTTATTCGCAAGGGAAAGCTATTTTAGTGCGGTTGCCAAGAGACTTCAGGAGCCGCCTGATCAAAATAATAACTTGCTGCAATGAGTTAGCTCAGGGGTTCAAAGAGTGCAATTTAAATTATTTTTAACTCACAACAGGCCTGCTCAGGGCTTCAAAATCCGCACAGGAGTTTGCCTTTTTATACCGGTTCCTCGCTGCCGCATAGAGAACCAAGGTCAGGGGAAGGGGGACCGGAGCCAAAAGGTCTCCCTCAAATTGCCTCACTGATTAGAAATATCACTTATTGTTGCCAAGTGCACTCCGCCAGTTTTCATTTCCTGAAGTTTACAGATTGCACAATAACAACTTAATAATATTAACGGGGAAAGTGGGAAATCCCACACCGCCAAGTCTGCGGATGGTTGGATACACCCCAATAACCTGCCTAAGGCCATCGACTTCCATGCCAGAGCCAAGATTTGAACTGGAGATTTCCTGATTTTATTACTTACAGCCAAATCACTGTTATCACTTCCTGGAAGTAAGCACACCAAGTTTAATGAAGCCTGATCCAAAGTATTCACAGAGGTGCCACTTAACACCCCAATCTTATGCATATTTACTTATTTTATTTTTATTTACTTCATTCATAAACTCCCTTTCTCCCCTGTGGTGACCCAAAGGAGCTTACATGGTTCACCTCTCCTCCATTTTTTCCCTCACAACAACCCTGTGAGGGAGGTTAGTCTGAGAGTGTGTGAGTGGTCCAAGGTCATCTAGCAAGCTTCCAGCAGAAGAGGGATTCAAACCTGGCTCTCCCAGATCGTAGTCTGGCACTCTAATCTTTACGCCACGCTGGCTCTTTTACTTAGAAGTAAGCCTCCCTGTAGTTTTCTTTCATGTAAAAGATTACAGCCTTACAGGACAATCCAAGGCTGCAATCACGCACACTAAATAATCCACTTTCCATGCACTTTTCAATTGGATTTTGCCAGTTCACACAGTAAAATTCAGTTGGAAAGTGCATTGAATGTGGATTATTTAATGTGTGTGATCACAGACAAAGGCATCCTTCTAAACCAAGATATCTAGGTAGGATGGCACAATCTCTTAGCCATGCATCCTAGAGCTGATGGATCTGATTGAACTACACTCACTCACAAAATCACCTCCATATTGACTTACAGGAGGCCGGGAAGGCCTGCCTTTTGGGAGACAACCTGAATCCATTTCTCTATAGTTATGATAGATAGATAGATAGATAGATAGATAGATAGATAGATAGATAGATAGATAGATAGATAGATAGACAGACAGACAGACAGACAGACAGACAGACAGACAGACAGACAGACAGACAGATTGTAGACTAGCAATTTAATACAAATTTTAATTATTAACTGTTAGATATTTTTTTTAAAAAATGGTATAGATTTTATCATGATCTGATCAATGGACAGAGCATAAATTAAAAGAATACATTTTTACTTGAGAGAGTGTAAATCCAAATAATAATTACACAAGTTAGACTTGGTCTCATTGTATTAAATTCCGGAATTTACATAGCCCATCACCTGTAAATTAATTAAGGAGGAAGTGTTAAAATGTAGCTAATAAACTCTTGATCTTTATTGTGAAGAATTAGGTACTTGACACGGTAGATTTGATTTTAAAGATTTAACTCATAACTAGTTTGTTTACTTGTAAAATATGTAGACAGTTTGTTGTTGATTTGTATTTGTATTTTTGTTAGATAAAAAATCCACTAAGCAATATTTACAGAAGTTTTTTGCTGAAAAGAGCAGCAGCAGCAGCAACAACCACGGACAAACAGAGTTGCCCAAATAACAGCATAAGGTATGGTTATTCAATGATATTCATACAGAATCAAGCTAGCCTGATGACCCAAGAAAAGCCTGGCCAAGAATTATTTCATGACATAAGCACAATGCATATGTCTATTGTGCCAAATGGTAACCTTCCATGGTCTTATGAAGGTGCAGTAAATGCACTGCAGATGTACCATAAACACACTTGCTCTTGCTAACATGTGTACAGAATGCCAAAGAAATGTTATCACACTCTAATACATGCATTTCTGTACTGAAGAAATGCAATTTAAGATCTGGTCATAAGCATCCACCTTTTCTCCGACTAGTATTCTAGTATGCTAGAATACAAGCAAAAGGATAAGACTAGGTTTAGTACAGCCTAACCTCTACTACCCTTTTTCAGGACCCCCGAAACCTCACCCACAAGCCCTCCAGGGCTGTTTGACGAAGGAGATATGCTTATCACCATACTACCCTAGAAGTTTTCCAGCATGATTTCTCAAATATCTTATTTCAACTGAGCTATATTCTCTCTCCCTTCCCCATCCTTTCTGACTTTCCCAAGTAAATGCCTCCACAAAGGTACAGAACATTAGGGAAATTCCCATGTATTGCTGTTAGACACTTTTGAGTAAAGGCGTGCAAAAAATTAAAGACAACATAAGATCCATTCAAAAAATTGATTTGGATTTTCTAATATCAGAATTAATTTTAGTTATATTACGCCATAGGTGCGATCATACGCCATAGGTGCGAATGCCAGGTGGATTTAAAGATCAGACAACAACATCTGGGAAGCGCCCCGCAGCCATCGGCAACCCATTCTGCTCCACTGCAGAAGCAGAGTTAAAAGACACCAGGGTAAAATCCGATAGAAAATGGGTTACAACGGGGCATGGGCGGACTTTCCCCTCTATGATTGCTCCAGTGCACTCTCATGGTGTTGGGATGGTCTGATCAGGCCATCCCGACTCCATGCCATTGTTTTTCCCCCCTTCTCAGTATGTGCATCATCACAAACTCCATAGGGTGCCCTCAGTGCAGAAATGTGATGAAGCGATTCCTCGTTTAAGCACATTGGAAACAAACGGGGGGGGGGGGGGCCTTCAGCACTTCTAAATATATTAAAGGCACCTAAGAGATTCTACATCAGCAGTTCTCACTTGTATGTATGTGCATTAAATGCTGTTGTTGCTTCTGACAGTTTGGTGTCGTGGTTAAGTCCGTGGACTCTAATCTGGGAGAACTGGGTTAGATTCCCCACTCCTCCACTTGTAGCTGCTGGATGACCTTGGGCAAGCCATAGTTCTGTCAGAGCTGTTCCCTCAAGAACAGTTGTCTCAGAGCTCTCTCAGCCCCGCCTTCCTCACGGGGTGTCTGTTGTGGGGAGGGAAAGGGAAAGGAGATTGTAAGCCGCTCTGAGACTCCGAGTGAAGGGCGAGGTATAAATCCAATCTCTTCTTCTGACTTCTTCTTATGGCAATTAACAACCTCCAAAACTCCCTATTATTGACAGCCTTGCTCAGGTCTTGCATACTGCAGGCTGTGGCTTTCTTTATTGAATCGATCCATCTCATGTTGGGGTCTTTCTCTTTTCCTGCTGCCTGTAACTTTTCCAAGCACTATTGTTGTTGCCAGGGACTCTTGTCTTCTCATCTACATTGAGCGATTATCTAATCCTTCATCATCACTAATTGATCTCTCTAGAATCACCTATGTATTTGTTCTTCACGACAGTAGGAGCCTTACACCTCTGCCTCCCCCCAGTGTGCAAGTTAGGAAGCTGCTCATCATCCAAGGGATGCCCTGCTTCACTATCTCTGTGCCCTCCTTCCTTTTTTGCAGTCCTGCCTGCCTGCCAGTGTGTGCAAGCAAAGCATTTGCCTCATTCCCCCTATTGCAGGTAAGCTTCCTATCACAGGAAGGAAGGGGAATGAAGCCTGAAGCCAAGCCTTACCTCTAACTCAGCCTCTATTCTGCTTACAGCATGTGTTTCGAATGTCAGTCCACCAAGCAACAAGTACAGCTCCAGGAAACAAAACGTCTCACACAAACAGCACTGTGTGTAACCAGAAAGCCTCCTACCAAAGCCAATGTTTGGAGAAAGTGGAAACACTATGCCCACTCATGCCCAATCAGGACAACCTTGTTTGGTAAAAAGAATGGCTTTTGTTGGGATTGCCAACCTCCAGGTGGTGGCTGGAGATCTCCCAGGATTACAACTGATCTCCAGATGACAGAAATCAGTTTCCCCGGTGAAAATGGCTGCTTTTGAGGATGGACCCTATGGCATTTTACCCCACTGTGGTCCCTCCCCTCTCCAAAACCTGCCTTCTCCAGGCTTCACCCCCAAATCTCCAGGTATTTCCCAAGCAGGAGTTGGCAACCCTATACAATTCCTGCCTGGCATATTTCCGCTGAGTCATTTTCTTCCCTTGAGTATCTCTCACCTTTGGTATGCAACCTGTCAAAACAGTCAGGCTGGAACCTTTTCAGCTCCCCCGGACTACCAGTAATCATTCAGTCCGGATGTGGATCATTTACAATATTTATGAATGGACACTTTTTGGGGATAGAGCTTGAGCCATAAATTTCTGATTGCATATCCCCGGTCAGGGCTTGATGATTTGCCTTAGGAGATCATTTTTCCATAGGCCATCAGTAGCATCTTGGCTTTCTTTTGAATGCAGGCAAATCAAATAATCACAGTTTGCTAGGAGCAATCCTCCCAAGATTTGCCCATCAAATAGGAGAAAACCCCTTGAACTCACATAGGCATCCTCAGTAAGAATATCACATTGCTGTAAGTTTCCACGGGCAGAGGATACTATAAAAAGCGGCCCTTAGGAATGGTGTAATAAAACAGGCTAACTATGACTTACTTGGAGCCATATAATCTACCTTTGCTACCATATTTCCTGTTAGAGCACTTGGAAGCATCCCAGCTCCACCATGAGATACAAAATATTTTTAAGACCAGGAAGATGGTTTTTCTTTGAAAGGCCTTCCACATTATGGAAGTGCTTGAGTTTAGGAAATGTACCTTTTTTTAAAAAAAATAAAATGTTTCATCCTCCGAATCCTATGAGCATAAGCAATAGCAAAATATAATGCAATTCACACTCCACAATGAAAAGGCATTTAAGGAAATGTACACACACTTTGCATTTATATTTCTCTAGTCTGGCAGGCACCTAGGAAGAAATCATTTACCGGTGATCCTGGGTGCTGGATTAGGAATTCGGCTCTCACATAAAAATTGTGAAATACATCTCCTCATTGTAAGCCTTATGTACTAAAAATGCAAAGTCTTCAGCCAATAAAAATGCTTCAAAGTCACCTTGCTGACTCTAGTGCAGGGAAAATACTATTAAATGCTTCTTGGACAGAACCTTAATATAACCAATTTGGCTGAAAACAACATTAGTGCTTCATTTATAAACTCTGGAATACTAATGTTAACAGCATATTATAGTGTTAAAAGTCATATAATCACGTCTATTTATACAGTAAACTATTCCCCCCCTCAGAAATGTATAACCACGAAGCAAAGTGAAGTGAAGTTAAATACAATTTGCCTCCTGTCACAGGGATATAAATAAAAACGAGCAGCGGTATAATTCCCGTGATATCTCCCTTTCTCAATGTCAAGCTTAAGTGAGGGGGAAAAGTTTAAATGTAAGCAAAATGATGACATACACAATGTCACTGACACAGCAGTGACGCATTCGAATGAATGACAAATGTAAGAAGGAATCTTGAAGATCTAAGACTTACCAAAGTGCAGGGACAGTTCCAGGTTTTCCTGGGGCCTTTTCGTGCACCCTGGCCAAGAAACCATAACCAGGCCCCCTTTCCCCTTCTGGTACAGCCCCTTTCCTCCTCTAACCACACCCTCCCATTCCAGGGCCACTATGCAGAGGAAGGCACTGGCAAACTATTGGGGTAGCTGGTTAATACAGCAGAGCTTGCCCAGTCATAGAAGCATGATATTGAGTGCAGTAAATAAATCTCCCAAGAAGTATATTGCAAAAAAAAAGGGTAAACTCACATTTGTTCAGGTAGATCCAGTTCAGGTTGCAGTCAAAAGAAGAGGAAGATGCCTAATTTAAAGAGTACTTTCCCTATCACAAATAGCCAGCTTGTCTGGCATCATGTGTGTGGGAGCATGAGGGCATTGTCTCTACAGGAGACACATGCAGAGATATGTGTCTCCATGGCCATTTGGAGAGCATGAGAGGACAAAAAGAAAGAGAGGAGGGGTCAGAGGGCAGCTCCCAGGTTAAGACAAAGAGAGGCATCTTATCCAGGGAGATAATGCCTATATGCCCTTAGAATGACGTAGTGCCTCCGCCCCCCAACATTCAGGCTTGCTGAGTTGCTCACTCCAACACAAACCACCTCTGTTAGTCTCTCGTCTTGAAAACCCTACAGGGTCATCATAAATTGGCTGTAACTTGAGGGTGCTTTACAAATGCACACACCTTGGTGAGAGCTTAACAGCTGTCCGTGCTCATAAAATTATAAAGTTGAAAGTCTCCTTTACAGTGGTTTGATGTTTGCAAGTTTCGAGAAAAGAAAAATAATTGTTTCATAAGAGGGGTAGCACTTGGCACCTGCCCTACCACAGCCAGTGCTAATGACAGGGCCACCAAGGGGTACAGAACATAGGATCATAGAAGTCAGGAACAACCTCTGAAGTTCCAAATGTGCTCCTTCACAGAATATATCCAAACACCTGTTGCCTGTTCATCTGCATACTGCTATGGTATCTGTTGAATGCAGGGGTCATTTTGTAGAAAAAGAGGTGCAGGAGCTCATTAGCATAACTCATTAGCAAAATTTATTTGCATATGCCATACACCCTGACATCACCAGAAGTGTGTCAGAAGGCAACACCCACCGCTCAGGCTCCACCCCAAAAATCTCCAGGTATTTCCCAACTCAGAGCTGACGAGCCTACCTGGAGAAAAACTGCTTCAAAAGCACAAAGGCACAAAGAAAATTTGTGGCAGGGGATCAGCTTTTGTGAGCCACTGCTCTCTTCTACAGATACTTCATGGCTGAAAAAGTGACCAGTGACCCAGTTATGAACAGAGGCTACAGTTCCCACATTTGCAGAAGTCTACAGATATGGGCAGCAATCTCCTCACTTGCTACCTACATGTAATGGCTGATGACTCTGCTTCAATGTATCTGAAAATGGGTGCATGAACACGAAAGCTTATATCCAGAATTAAACTTTGTTGGTCTTAAAGGTGCCACTTCGTTCTTTTGCTTCAGACCAACACAGCTATCCACCTGAATCTATGCAAACCAGAACTATTCAAGAGGGCTCTTCTACACAGGCAATAGGGTTACACTGTACAAAAGACTTCACGAAGTTACTTGAACAAATTATTAGGGTAGACCCAACACCTCCTGTCCGCACATGCTTAAGGTAGGATAGCAGCTCAATGTTTCATTAGCAGTGGTACTTAAGAATATCTGTTCCAGTGCAACAGAACAAAGTTTGAGTTCAGTGACACCTTTAAGACCAACAAAGTTTACTCACATGAAAGCTTAGACCCAGAATTAAACTCTGTTGGTCTTAAAGGTGCCACCAGACTCAAGCTTTGTTCAGCTCATTTTGCGTTTACTGACTGTTAACCTTTATTTAAGCTGGTTATAGCCTAACTCATTAGCTGAAAGAGAAGGAAGGAAGGAAGGAAAGGAAAAGAAAAGAAATGGGGGAAAGAAAAAAAAACATGCCTGGCTTCCCTTTGCGATCTGCTCTGAGTGCCCCACGGCTAGAAGTTTGTGCAGGGAAGCCAAGCATTTAAATCTGCCGCTCCCAGTCTCTCTGCAAAAGCGTAGCAGCTCAGGAAGAAAGGAGGGCATATCTACCTAGCTTTCCTTCCTGTGCTGGCTAAAGACACAGAACATTGCTCAGGGAAGCCAGGCTTTTAATTCTCTCCCCTCGGGAGGGGGCGGGACCTGGGCTCATTACTGACGGAGCGCCGCTCTGGGATGCTCCAGCAGGAAATAGCTTCTGGTGGAATGTCATACTTGCCAACAGTTGACAGATGAAAAAAGGGATGCTCCCATGCATGAATGAATGGGGCTGGGGGTGAAATCTGGTAGCATAACTTGGTTGACAATGGCCAACAATGACCAACACAATCCAGCCGAAAGCCAAAGCTTTACATACAGGTAAAATTTAGCTCACCTGGACAAGCAGCAGCTATTTTAGCTGGAGAAAATGATGCAGGGAGGAAAACTGAGGTGTCCATTGCCCACGCTCTGTAGTCCTGATCCACATCAGGGCCCTGAGCACTTGAGCAGGGAGCTCTGAACATGGAATCTCCCAGTGCCCTCAGATGTCCTGCAAACTGAAAGCAGAAACTGAAACAAAATGAAAGCGGATGGCTGCAGAAAGTTATAGTGCAGCAAAGAAAATACATAGACTATGCATGCCCAATAGTGCATTGAGAGGATATTAGTCCCAGGCATAGCAATGATATTGGTACTCCAAGATCAGTCACTGCATCCATAGCACAGATTTCTTACACAGAAATAATAGTTCAGAAGGAAGGAAGGAAGGAAGGAAGGAAGGAAGGAAGGAAGGAAGGAAGGAAGAAAGAAAGAAAGAAAGAAAGAAAGAAAGAAAGAAAGAAAGAAAGAAAGAAAGAAAGAAAGAAAGAAAGAAAGAAAGAAAGAAAGAAAGAAAGAAAGAAAGAAAGAAAGAAAGAAAGAAAGAAAGAAAGAAACTCTTTTCCTTCACATTCCTGAGAAACTGCAGCCTTCCCTTCTTTTCACATGCTACAAAGACAATAAATATGTCAAAATAGCAGATAAATGTCCAAAGGTGTCTTTTCTAATTGTGGGAAGTAATTAAGAATCTAAATTCTCTCCTCTCAGGCGTGGAGGGCACTTAACAGCATTTAATGAGGGGGATATAGTGTTGCTTTACAACTGTTGACCGTATAACCTTAATTTAGTTCAACAAAACTAAATTGTTATTTAGTTTTCACTTTCCACATCTTGAACATCATCATGTTACATGTTAATTTGCTGTTCCTTCTCTGGCTATAATTTTGAACCTTACCTGCCATCGCAATGTATTTGAAAAAGTGTGCATGCACACAAAAGTTCATACCTTTGCTGGTCTTAGGGTGTGTTCAGACGGATCTTTTGATCTGCCATAGGAACGACTCCCTTGCGGATCAAAAATGCACGACCAGACAGAAACATCTGCGAAATATTCCGGTCCCATAGGCATCCCGTTCTGCTGCGCCTCCAATCCTGATTTAAAAAGTAGCAGTTTCAATGTAGGGTTTTCGCTTACCCACGCAACAACTGCAGACTTTCTTCCGTCTGGTCACTCCATTAGCGTGCGATGCTCCCGTCGGCTCGGTCTGACGTCAGACCGAGCCGACGGGGGCGCGATTTTTAAAAAATTGAAACCCCATGTGCGCTTTAACAAGGAGACGCATTCAGCGATAAGCGCTACGAGGAATGTAATATTCATGCTTATTTCTTTTAGGGACAAGATGTTACCGCGATGGGAGATGGAGGGGGGAAGGACTGTTCTAACTTGCAAAATAGTCCCTCCATTGATCATGATGGCAAGGGGGAGGACCGGGACTTTGCTGAAAACCCTCCGCGATCGCCTCAGTTCTCCAAGGAGGAGCAGCCTTGCCTATGCGAATGTACAAAACTTTTTTTAAAAAAATCCTCGGTGGATGCCGTGTAGACAAATCATGGTGGGAACAACGCGCGGTGAGGCTATTTCATGGGGGGGCGTCTGGTCGTGCTAGGCTGGATTAAAAAAATCAGGATAAAATTTTAGGAGGGCTCATGGCGCGATTGACTGGCCGTCTGAACGCAGCCTTAAAGATGCCACTGGACTCTAAATATGTTCTACTGCTTCAGACCAACATGGTGACCAACTGGATCTAGCACTTATAGAGTAACAGCATACCTTGCATGCAGATTAAAGTTTCAGCACTTCCCTAAACACCAGTCCAGCATCCCAGAAAACTACTCAACTAGTTTGTTCCTTTCCAGCCCATCATTGAATCCATTCCTTGTTATCCCTTTGTCTCCCAACATCATCCCATAAAACAGGGCCTTTTCTCTACACACAAACACAGCTTCTCCCCCTTTCTTGTTCTAGGTAAACTTCTCCTGCCCATTTGTGCCTTCACCAGGGCTTAGCCCAGGACAATTTCAGGGGGGGGGGTGAATCAGAGCACCCTTCCTCATACGCATCTTAGATTAGCCCATTTTCAATGCCAGTTCTGAGAAATGGCATATGGGGAATTCTGAATCCTCAGTGTCTTTCCTCTCCCTTCTAAAAACCTGCAGTCTCCTGCCTTCCCACGGAATTCAGAACCAGATGGTCTCTCAACAGAGGCTTGGGCAGGATTTTCAAGAGCTGGGACTGAGTTCACAAACCTTTCCCTCCAAACCTTTCCCTTTGTCTCCTCCCAGCACCATAGAAGCTTACCAACAGAGTGGAAGAAAAACATTTTTCAACAGTTCATCTTGGTGCTTTTTATCAATAAATTATGGGGTAGGTAGTTGAGGCTAAAGAAAACCCTTTCCTCCTGCCTTCTCTCTCTCAAGAACACAGAGTTCTATTTATTTATTTAGAGTGTTTATATGCCACCCTTTCCCCAGTATATATCCTTGGGGTGAGCTAAAAATCTAATATAAAAAAATAATACAAATCAAAGACAAAATGCGTAATGAAAACCAAATATCATAAAACCCTCAAATGTATCATAAATGATGTCAGGGATCATAAAACATCAGTTGTCTTTCAGTGCACTTACTCTAGTTCAAACGTCTCCCGGAGTAAGACAATCTTTAAGTTCACTCCAGAATGCCTGTAAGAATAGCAGGCGGGTAGACATGTCGGTGTGAAGCACTAGAACAAGGTTTGCATCCAGTGGCACCTTTAAGATCAACAAAGTTTTATTCAAGGTATAAGCTTTCATGTGCAAGCACACTCCTCCAGATACGTGCACATGAAAGCTTAAACCTTGAATAAAACTTTGTTGGTCTTATGGGTGCCACTGGACTCAAACTTTGTAAGAATAGCAGTGATCTCAGAACACGGGATTTCACAGTTTGGGAGCATCAGCAGAAAAAGCCTGCCTGCAGGTCCCAGCTTCAGCTAAAGCAGTTCCTGCAGGAAGAGACCATGCATTGGCTTCAGAACTTGGGCAAGCTGATAAAGGTGGAGGAGATCCTTCAGGGAGCCATGCCAATGAGGACTTCAACGACCAAAACCATAACTTTGAATGGAGCCCACTGGAAGTCAGTGTAACTGAACAGAGCTGCCAACTTCAGGAGCGTTGGCAACTCCTGGAGATGTGGGGTTGGAGTCTGGGAATGGCAGGATGTAATGTGATATAGTTCACCCTCCAAAGCAGCCTGCTCTTTGGGGGAAATGATCTCTGTAGTCTGGGGATGAGTTGTAATTCCAGGGGGACTCCAGGCCCCACAAGGAAACTGGCAACCCTGCAAGTGAGGCAGCATTGGTTTTATGTGGTGCAGTCAAGCTTCTTACAGCTGCATGATGTAGAAAATGTAGTTTTCTTCAAGGGCAGCACCTAAGAGAGAACAAATAACTTGCAGGAGGAATTCCCCCTCACACATTTTCTTGCCCAGCCCATACCCAGAAAAACTCCTGGGCCTGTGCCTCTTCCACTGGCCCGTGGGGCCCAACCACCCTGGGGGAAGCTGGTCTGCACTGGCTGTGCTGGGGCAGCTGCAGCTCTCCAGGAATGACAATGGATCTCCTAGCTACAGAGATCAATTCCCCTTAGGGTTGCATCACAGGCTCAGCTGGGCTGAGAAGCAGGAGTCAGGTCTGGTCTGAGGTCATGGCCAGGAAAGTCATAGCAAGAGCCAAATTGTGAGTAGTCATCCGAAGCAGAGGTCAGGAAGCCAGGAGATCCAAACAAGAGCAGGTTCTGAGAACAGGAGCTGGAAGCGGATACGAGGTCCGCATAGAGGTGACTCATTGCTTACAGGGGAAGCCTGATCCCAAGTGGGAACTATATAGCCCTCTGGCCATACTCAGGACTCTGCGCTTGCCTTCCCTGCCAGTTTGCGTCCCAGCAGTGGGTGGCTAAGTCCCCGAAGAGCCACTCCTTCAGCCCAATCATCCACAGAGGTGAATCAGGCAGGCTTCCCAGTTGTACCTCATCAGCTGCTGCAGGACCAGGTGCGGAGGTTACAGGCTCGGGTGCTGGTGGCAGCAAGCTGTCGACTCCCAAGCTTCTGGCTCTGGCAATGCCAGCAGCTCTGACTGTGCTGCCAACTCAGGCAGGTGCCAGGCACTGTCACCATCACCCCTGACAGATTGCCAGCTCCAGGTTGGGAAAGTCCTGGAGATTTGGGGGTGGAGCCCTGGGACAGTGGGGCGGGAAGCAGTCTCAGCAGGTTATAATGCCATAGACTTCACCCTCAAAAGCAACCCTTTTCTCCAGGGGAATTGATCTTTGTCATCTGAAGAGCAGTTGTAATTCCGGGCCACATCTGGAGGATGGAAATGACAATTCTTATGCAGGAAATAGCTGGTTTGGAAAGTGGGATCTATGGCATTATACCTGTCTGATGTCCCTCCTTACTTCAAACCCTGCCCTCCCCGGGTTCCACCCATCAAATGTCCAGGAATTTCCCAACCTGGAGCTGGCAACCCTATCTCCTTCTCACCCAACAGCCAACCTGCCTTTATCTGCCCATCTGTCTTCAGCTTTCTGTCTCCACCCCCCTTCCCCTCAGCCTCTTTCTCCACAGTGGGGACCAAAGCAGTTTACATTATTCTCTCCTCCTTTTTATTTCCACAACAACTCTGTGGGGCAGGTTAGGCTGAAATATGTGACTGGTCCAAAATCACCCAGTCAGCTTCCACAGCAAGATGGGCATCTGACCCTGGGTCTCGTGGAACCTACTCTGAAGCTCTAACCACTGGACCACACTGGCTTTCATAGGGTGGCTGCTGTTGAACAGTAGCAAGCAGCTAGGCCTACTTCAGTCATGCAAGTCAGGTGGTGACAAGTCGCCCAAAGGGTCCTGAGCATAGGGTTGCTAACCTCCAAATGAGACCTGGAGATCCCCCAGAATTGCATCTGAACTCTAGACAGCAAAGATCTGTCTCCCTGAAGGAAATGGCTGCTTTGGATGGTGGACTCTGTGGCAATATATTCTGCTAAGGCCTCTTCCCTCCCCTGCTTCCCAAACCCTGCTCTCCTCAGACTCCATCACAAAATCTCTAGGAATTTCACCTCTTGTCAGGCCTGGCCCTAAGGATCCCTCCCTCAAAGGCCAAAATAGGCATGGAAAGGGCCCATCCCCCTTCCCTTATCTCTTACTGACAGAACCAAGCTTGGAATACTATGGTTGCCTAGCAATAGCCACTGAGGGAATCTGTTTTTTTAAAGCTACAGGTGCTCCTTTTATCATTTTTGGCTTTTTTAAGCTGCTCAGTGGTTGTTGTTTTGGAGGGGTTTTTTTAGATTTCACATTTTCTTCAAACTTAGGGCCCTTTTCATGTTCATAGAAAGATCTGTCTTGCCCATTCATAGCTCCAGTCACTGAATTTAAGTAATCAAAGATATCCTGATTTCACTCAGTGAACCAGCAAACAGCAAAAACATCTAATCTGCATTTAACCCTAAGGTTTTGGGTAAGGAGGTTCAGGACAGAGGAGAAATCAGCAAAGACATCTTAAAATAATACTTATAATGGAAGGTATTTTTTGTATAAAAATTCATATAGTTAAAGATTAACAATTTTAGGCATCACTGGTATGTATCAAAATCAGGGATAGACACAAACCAGGAAAAAATGCAGTTCAGTTCATAGTTCATGCTGTGCCCAGTTTGTGAATCACAAACCATCACAAACTTTTAGCTACCAAACAAACTGGTTTGGTTTGTCAGCTTCATGATGTGGTAGAAAAAAACCCTCCTTGGTGTGCTAGAGAAACCAAACCCATAGGAGATCTCCAGCTGACTCTCCTCTACCTGCCCTCCAAGTTTTGTGACAATTGGATTTATGGGGTCCAAGTTATCCCACCCCACAAAGAAGGGGACCCCAGAAAAGTGCTTTCTGGGGAAATGACAGGTGCAGGTTCAGAATGTATAGAACAGACCCTGTGCAAGCTAGAGCCATCAAAGCCACAGAGATGCTCCCCCAGATGTTCCTCTACATGCCCTCCAAGTTCTGCCCCCCCGGTTGCTTTGAAGTTTGGTGAATATTTAGATTGAGTGGACACAGTCTGTTTGGAAATGTATCTGTTCATGAACCTCCACTAACCACCATGAAGACCTTGAAAGTTCATGCCAATTGACCTGCCACAAACTTCACTTCACAAACCATGAACCAGCCAAAATTCGTTATGAACTTTAGTCTGTGAGCCAGTTTGTACCCATCCCTAATCAAAATCACACAGTTCCACAGACTGAATAACACTTAGGTCTTCAGAAGGAGAGGGTGTAGAAATTTCTGCTGATGCCACTGTGATCAGAGGTAAGGCAGCAAGATATACTGTCACAGTTATGTGATGGGAAAGTATCCTGGCATCACTGTGGCTTAGAAGAAGGGGGAAAGGTGCCCTCCACCAAATAGAAAGCATTCTTTCCTGAGAGGATAAACATGCTAGTCCTTTGATGTGTCAAGACCTCTTGATTAGAAGGTCTAGGTCTGGTGAGCTTGAGCCCCAGGACCTGACATGTCCTGGAGCACACGTGGGATGGGGTCTGAAAAGGGGAACTGTCTGAGACTCTGTTGTTGAGTGCATTGAAAGGGGGTATTTGGGTGCATTTTGCTGTGTATTTCACCATGAAGGATGACAGAGGAGGATGCTACTGAAGAGGGTTCCATACATACCAGGGATGGGGCATTGTCCAACAACAAAAACAGATATGCCATGGATTGTTAGTAGCTAGTTAGTAACTGTCCTTTAGCTTGTTTTGTTTAGTGCACCTAGATTCTGTCCTTGTAGTGCCCTGAGTTTGTGCCTTGTAGAAATAAAGTTGTTTAATTCAAGAGAGTTTGCATGAGTCCTTACCCACCTGCCTGGCTACTTGGCATAGTACAGAGTGACACCCCTGTGGAGTTGGCCTTAGGCAACCTACAAGAGAGAGCTGGCTGGATTTTACCTGATGCAGTGGCGACAGTAAAAAGGAGGGCAACAGAGTGGCTACTCTTGCCCCACAATGTGACAGAGATCACGACACACACACACCGATCCCTGTGTTGCCCCCTATGCTGTTCTCAAGAGTGGGGCTCAGTGGGGTGCAATAAGAGGAAGAAGCAGGAAAGTCTCATGAATGGCTGGATATACATCCAAAATACTGAATTATGTATGTAGCTTTGGACTGCAACTCGTTTCCACACTTGCTCTGGTTTTCAGCCTTAGCTGACATAAGCAAGCATTTTTTTTAAACATCCCCCATGACAAACAAAGCAAAGCTGTTGATTTAAAGTCAGAACAATGCGAAGGTGGCTTTCCCCAGGACATGGCTCTGAAAAATGGGACAGATCTCCAAGCCCTTTCATAGAAACACAATCCAGCTGTACAGTCAACAGGGAGCTGAAGCTCTCTGAAGACATCTAGAAATTGATACCCCAGTTCTCAGCATGGCCCCGTGGATACTTAAACTCATCGACTGGGGGCCACAGAGAGATTTTTTTTTTTTTACAAACTTGGGGACCCCCCTCCATTTGCAGAAAAATGTGTAAAGTTACAAAAAACAGGAGGCTAAACCACCCAAAGGAGGAACATTGTCTGAGTTTGCAGACAATCAACTTTTAAAGAAAAAAAAAATGTTTACACAAAGTAACAGACATAGGGTTGGCTCCCAAGAACTAGAAAATGTTCTGCTTATGAAAGAAATCTTTCCCAGCTCCCCTTTCCCACTTCAGCTCCCTGTGCTACACCAAAGACAGCTGGGGGAGGGCTCAGGAACAGTATGGCATACTGTATGGGAGGTCTCTAGCGGGAACAGGGACTCAGCAGAAGAGGGACTTTGGATCCAATCCATTGCAATCATGCTTTAGAAAAATGTGGCTTCCATTAGGGCACTATAAAATACTGATTTATAGACCTTCAGCCATGTGACAAAAAAGACAAGCATATGCTGGTGCCGTTTATCATGCAATCATAATTAAACAATTAACAAATAAATTCCACTGTCTGAAACAAAGTATCCAAAATATGACAAACAGAAAACTTCTGGTTCTGGACAAGAAACTACAGATTTATGAAGACACATCAGTGATGGATTCCTTCATCAACCTGACTATCTTTCATTCAGGTTGTTTAACCATATTTTTATAATTATTTTTTTTTTAAGAATTAGAAATGGGGAATGAGTCCCATGGGACAGTGCAGAGCAATATAATTATTCGGGGAAGGGGAAGGGAGAGGCTGCAGCTCAAAGGCAGGGGCAGGGCTCTAAGTTGTGATGGCACAAACTTCTTTGTCATCGGAACCAAGAAACCAGTCTCCCGCCACCTAAAGTCTCTTACCTTCCATTGTCCCAACATGATAGCTCTTTCTTAGGGTTTGTCTATTGGAATACTAATTCCAGAAGGCAACGAATGGATTTCTCCGGATGCTCAGATACCACAGGATGCTTCTACTCATATACACACAATCTAACCATGGAAAATATTTAACAACATAAAAGGGAAAAAAAGCGTGCATTTAAAAAAAAATCCAAAAGGTTGCAGCATTTATTTGACAGCAAATCACTTGAAAGTTCAATGTTTTTCTAGGCACAGGTGATCACTGGTAAATTTCCTTGCCTTTGATGTGGCGGGTGCCTAACCTAACCTTGTCTTTGTATCACACACCCCACATTGTCTTCTTGTTTTGATACATTAGGGCAGAGGCTGATCTGATTTCCATTAAAACCAGCTTATCACTGACGTCAGTGACCGAAATTTAGGACAACAGAAAAAAAGAGCCACCTTGGGCTAGCCAAGAGAAACCCTTTTTTAAATATCTTTTCAGGAGAAACGTGTGTGTTCCATTCCTACAAAAGAGGAAAAGATAAAGACCTGAAATAATAATGAAATGGCCATCTACTGCTGCATCAGCAATCCAGGCCTTTTCCAGTCTTTGATATTACTAGAGGAACAATTATGCCAAAAAAATTCTGAAGTGGTGCATTTAACTCCTTGTGTTGGTTTTGTTGCACTGGAAGCCACCAACAGAACTCATTTTTGAGTCCTGGTTTGTTTGTTTAAAGCCTACGAAGGGAGCTGAATGATAGCAAGAGCTACAAGCCCCTCATCACTATCATATCTTGCTTAATTTCCCTGCAGCATGCTTTATGGCAGTTTTACATCACTGTTTACAGCATACCACTTGTCCATCAGTAGCCGGTTGCTCATTTCATCTCAAGGTCTCAGGAAGAAGCTAGGTCCAAAGACACTTGAAAATATGTTTTTTTGTTTGTTTGTTGCACATCACAGTTTGGATCCAACAAAGACAGAAAGATAAAAAAGACAGGAAGGGGTCTCCTTTGACCACTAAAAAGGCTATGCTGATGACCTTAGACCTCTATGGACAAAAGCCACATCAGATAGGGTCTGCAGGAAGAAGATTTAAGGACCACGGAACTCCTAGTTCATGTGTGATTCAAATCTTCATGACAACCAAAAGGGTGTGAAATGGTCCTTAGTTAATCTGACTCTGTTTGCCTCCTTTCTATAGGATCACCTGAAGGTCAAACCAGCATTCTAGAAGTAGCCACACTGCTTGTTTTTTTCTTGCAAAGAGAGTTGGGGGTGGGAGGAGAGTAATAAGCTGTTAATGTATGTGCACCTGTTTTCTGTTCTGAGTAAAATAATGAGAAATTATGCAAATAGATGTGGAAAACTGCATTAGGCAGAGTTCTGCAGATCTTTTAAAAAAAAAAAAAATCCTGGAGGTTTAATTGTACCAGCAAAATTTCCTGTGACCTGAAAGAAAATTTCTGCAGAATGAAAGAGAGAGGAAGGGCTGCTGATGGGTAATCATTCCCCACTGTCACACTGGTTTGCTGTAAGTGAATTCAATTAGCTATAACTAGCTAGGACTTTCTTTTGAATCAACAGAAGTCCACTTCTAAAGAAAAACACAGAGCAGAATACTTTTGCCTATGCCCAAGTGCGAAAAAATATCCCCAAATAAATATATTTATGTGCTAGGTTCCACTAAATGCAACTGATAGTTAAACCCACAGAGGACTTTTTAAAAGTCTAATAGTATTTGAAGTGTCACCTCATATCACAGCTTTGCTTCCAGTTCTTACCACTCTGTCATGAGTTCTTCAACATTTGATGCCTCCTCCCCTCTTCAAAGACTCTCTTTTGAAGAAACTGAGGCCATGCTAGAGGCTGGCTTTTCTTTCTTTAAAAAAAAATCAGATTTGTTTTCATAACTTCTGTGATTCAAACTGAAGACTTTCGATTTACACCTCAGTCTCCTAACTACAACCCACATTTATTCACACACACACACAATTTATTTGTTTAATTTAAAATAATTGCTCCTTCTTTATTAATCAGAGGCTGTCAAGGTGGCTACAGCCACTTTGTAAAAAGACCTATACTTATTACCACACATATTCTGATGGCTTTAAGCACTGTCACAGTCAAATGATATTTTAACATGCTGGAGTGAATGTTCTTGTATGGTAAGAATACACCCCCCAAATCCCCAGCAGACTATAGAGAGCATTCATTCTGGAATATGGAATCCATGTCAGTAGGAATGGCTTACTATGGGGCCCACCAACCTTTCAGGATAGACCTATGCTTTTCTCCATCTTATGCCTTCAAACTGAAATTCCACAAGTCTGAATGATCTGATTTGCATGATATGCACATTGCCTGCTAATTGTGCAAATCAGGCACATTAATGTGATGTTAGCTTCCTGTTGCTTTGTATCTCCTCCTGCTAAGTACCACAAGAAGGTTGGGGAGGGATGATACATCCTCTCATTGCTAAGATGCCACCCAATTTGGCTCAACAAGTGCTCCAACTAAAATTATTTTCCACTTTTGGAGGTATCGAGATAACTTTATCAAGCTTTCTGTAAGCGGCAAAAAACTACCCCATCTATACCTAGAACAAAATTTTACTTTAAAAAAAAATCCTCAGATTGTAGACAGCTTCTTGCAATGCTGAACTGAGATGGAGAAACAGGGGCCGATTTCCCACAAGCCGCTGCTCTGCACTCCCTCTTCCCTTTGCCCCCATGGTATGTGTCAATTTCGCACTAAGTGCTGCGCGGCCATATTTTGTCCCACAGCTTCACACAATTTTCCTCACGTCTACTCAATCCTGTTTTTTTGAGGAAACTGGAATAACAGGCAAGTTTGACCTAGATCACATCCCCGATGAATATACAGTAGAGGTGACAAATAGTTTTAAGGAACTAGATTTGATAGACAGAGTGTCCCAAAGAAAAAGAAATGCAAGAAAGCAAAGTGGCTGTCTGATGAGGCTTTACAAATAGCAGAGGAAAGAAAGAAAACAAAAGGCAAAGGTGAAAAGGAAAGATTTACCCAAATGAATGCAGATTTCCAGAGAACAGAGATAAGGAGGCTTTCCTGATTGAACAATGCAAAGTAACAGAGGAAAATAACAGAATGGGAAGGACTAGAGATCTTTTCAAGAAAACTGGAGAAATCAAGGGAACGTTCCATGCAAAGCTGGCCATGATAAAGGACAAAAATGATAGGGACCTAACAGAAGCAGAAGAGATTAGGAAAAGATGGCAAGAATACACAGAGGAACTATACGAGAAGGACTTCAATGTCCTTGACAACCACGACGATATAATCACTGACCTTGAGCCAGACATCCTGGAATGTGAAGTTAAATGGGCCTTAGAAAGCATTACTAACAACAAAGCTAGTGGAGGTGATGGTATCCCAGCTGAGCTATTCAAAGTTTTAAAAGAAGAATGCTGTTAAAGTGCTGCACTCAATTTGCCAACAAATTTGGAAAACACAACAGTGGCCACAGGATTGGAAAAGGTCAATATACATTCCAATCCCAAAGAAGGGCAATGCCAAGGAATGTTCAAACTATCACACAATTGCACTTATTTCACATGCTAGCAAGGTCATGCTCAAGATCCTACAAGCAAGGCTCCAACAGTACGTGGATAGAGAACTGCCAGAAGTACAAGCTGGGTTTTGAAGAGGTAGAGGAACTAGAGATCAAATTGTCAACATTCGCTGGATTATGGAGAAAGCAAGAGAGTACCAGAAAAACATCTACTTCTGCTTCATTGACTATGCTAAAGCCTTTGATTGTAGGGAACACAATAAACTATGGAAAGTTCTTAAAGAGATGGGAGTACCAGACCACCTCACATGTCTCCTGAGAAACCTCTATAAGAGTCAAGAAGCAACAGTTAGAACCGTATATGACACAACTGATTGGTTTAGCATAGGAAAAGGAGTACGACAAGGATGTATATTGTCACCTTGCTTATTTAATTTACATTCAGAGAACATCATGCAAAATGATGGCCTGGATGAATCACAAGCTGGAGTTAAGATTGCTGGGGAAAAGATCAATAACCTCAGATATGCAGACGATACCACTCTGATGGCAGAAAGTGAAGAGGACCTAAAGAGCTTCTTGCTCAAGGTGAAAAAGGAGAGCGCAAAAGTGGGCTTGAAGCTCAACATCAAAAAAACTAAGATCATGGCATTCAGCCCCATCACTCCTTGGCAAATAGAAGGGGAAGTCGTAGAAGTAGTGACAGACTTCACGTTCCTGGGACCCCAGATCACTGCAGATGGTGACTGCAGCCATGAAATTAAAAGGTGTCTGCTCTTTGGGAGGAAAGCAATGGCAAACCTAAACAGCATGATAAAAAGCAGAGACATCACCCTGCCAACAAAAGTCTGCAAGGTCAAAGCAATGGTATTTCCAGTGGTAATGTATGGCTGCGAGAGTTGGACTATAAGGAAGGCCAAACGTCGAAGAATAGATTCTTTTGAACTATGGTGCTGGAGAAGACTCTTGAGAGTCCCTTGGACTGTAAGGAGATCAAATCATTCAATCCTAAAAGAAATCAACCCTGACTGTTCCCTGGAAGGCCAGATCCTGAAGTTGAAGCTCAAATACTTTGGCCACCAAATGAGAAGGGAGCACTCACTGGAGAAGACCCTGATGCTGGAAAAGATTGAAGGTCAAAGAGAGTGTCATCAATGCAACAAACGTGAAATTGAGCAAACTTCAGAGGACAGTGGAAGACAAGAGAGCCTGGCGTGATCTGGTCCATGGGGTCGCGAAGAGTCGGACTCAACTGTGCGACTGAACAACAACAACTTATATACAGAACCACAGATATGTAGGTTTTATTGTGATTTTAATATAGCCTACGAATAATTAAAATATATTGTATATTTTTATATTAGCACTGTGTATCTTGTCTAGGATCTGGGAGACCCAACGTAAAATCCCTACTGTGCCATGAAAACTGGCTAGGCGACTTTGGGCCAGTCACTCTCTGTCTAACCTAGCTTGCAGAGTTATTGTAAGGATAAAAGGTAGAGGAGGAGGAGGAGGAGGAGATTGGATTTATACCCCGCCCTTCACTTGGAGTCTCAGAGCAGCTTACAAACTCCTTTCCCTTCCCCTCCCCACACAACAGACACCCTCTGTGAGGTAGGTGGGGCTGAGAGAGCTCTAACACAAACTGCTCTTTCAGGAACAGCTGTGCCAGAGCTTGTGGCTGACCCAAGGACACATCAGCAGGTGCAAGTGGAGGAGTGGGGAATCAAATAATGGAATAAAAGAAGTTAACTTCCCATATGCATAGTGTGAAAATTTCACCACAAGGAAAAAGAAAATGGCTGAGGAAGGAATAGGCACATGTTGGATTCAGACAAATGAGAAACCAAACCAAAACAAGTTGAATAGTGGTTCTGTGAAACTGTATAGTGAGTACACAATTTTCCACAAAAGTCACATCCGTTGCAATGTATTTCCTAGAACATGGCAGGACACTGCAGACTCACTATTCCTAATCCCATATTAATTGTCCTTTCTCTCAGCCTAATGATTATTATGAACCTTCTAAGTACTGCTTCAGAGCTTGCTTTCTGTGATATAAGATGGGTATTACTGCCCATGAAAACATCAAAAAATGCAATACAGAAATTTTAAAATTGTGGAAATGAAACACTTTGATTGTGTCCAGGTGATCAGCTATGTTGATCTGAATAAAATAGAACAAATTTAGAGTCCAGTGGCACCTTTAAGATCAATAATTTTTTATTCAAGGTATGAGCTTTCGTGTGCATGCACATTTTTTCAAATATATTGAAATGGTTGATTGTGTGTTTATTACGGAATTAAGTTCATTTTCAAAGCCTATGCTTGAAGGTAAAAATAAGGACATCTTCACCATTGTCTTGTTCTACTTGATTTTATTATGAACAACTAAAAGGGGGGGAAACCATATGAACAAACTACCTCAGGCGCACTTTGCACAGCTTAGGTGTACACCTAAATAATGTAATGTGCAAAGTGGACCCCAGTCTGCCGTTTGAAAGTCATTTCACCCCCTATGAGCTAGCATTCCTAATTCCAAGGCACTCTCCGTGCAATAATACTTTTATGAGCTTTCACTAGTCTACATATTTTCATACCCGAACAGAAGAGTCATAAAAAGAAAGAAACTTAATTCACTGGTGACCTTTCAGTTCATTTTCCGGCAGGATTGTATATCTCTTTTCTTAGCAGGTTCTTTACCAGCTATTCCCATCAGAGGCTTTACTGTATACAGAACACAGTGGTGAAGTCATATAGAAGCTTCTAGAATGTCTGAATATCATGGCATTCTGACATATGACAGTAAAACTAGTTTTCCTTTGGGCTAGTTTATTAATCACTCTTTTTTAAAAAAACAACAACCCAATCTTTATATCAGCTGTAAATGCTCTTTAAGTAGAAGTGTGAATGAGAAAAAAGGGGTTTCTTTGTTAAAAGAGGCAAACCTCCCACACTCAGGTGTTAAAAATATGAGACATGTACCATGGTAGGGGCCCTGACCTGGATGGCTCAATCTTGTCAGATCTCAGAAGTTAAGCAGGTTCAGACCTGGTTAGTACTTGGTTGGGAGACCACCAAGAAAATCCAGGGTTGCTACGCAGAGGTAGGTAATGGCAAATCACCTCTCAATATCTCTTGCCATGAAAACATTCCAGGGTTGCCATAAGTTGGCTGCAACTTGGTCGCTTCCACCAACACCATGATAGAGACACCTGGCAATTTATGTCTAGAAGGTTCTAGAACAGTGATCCACAATTTATTTGTTTAATTCAATTTCTATCCCGCCCTCCCTGCCAAGGCAGGCTCAGGGCAGCTTACCTTAAGAGTTAAAATACATTAAAGCACAAATTCTAAATGTCATAAAAATCATATACAATAACAAAATAAAGTGCTAGTGACAGTATGATATAACATAGAAATCCCAGTAGGCTATAATGGTCACAAAAGAGTATAGCCAGAGTTGGTGAACAGCTTATCAGACCATTTATAGAGGCATTCACAGGCTGCTGGTGGTAGTATCAGGGCTAGCTCACCTAGAGTGTGCTGGCCCACAGGGGCGCCAAACTGCGCCCCACCCCCCTATGAAAAGCCCCCCCACCACCGTCTCCCCGCTGCCGCCGCCAGTGAAGAGCACCCCAGTGGGGCTCAGGACGTGGAGGTGGAGCTTGCCCGCCCTCCCCCCACCGCCACCTGTGAAGAGCGCCCCAGTGGGGCTCAGGGTCAGAGAGAGTTGGGGAGCAACTGGAGACGAGATGGGTGGCGAGAGAAGGTTGGCAGAGCTGAAAGCTACCCAGTGAGTAACAGCTCCATGTAGTGGCGGCAAAGAAGTGGCAAGAGCCAATTCTGGCCTCCGGCAACCGGTGTCAAAGCAGCATCTGAAGCGGACCCAGGGACTGTGCCCAACCCGCCCTGGCTGCGAGAGGCGGCTCAGCCAAAAACATGCAAACCCAGAGTCCACGCTTTCTAGAACAGCCCTGGCATTTCCAGCCGGAGCTGCAGAGCCTTCTTTTGCTGACGCGCTTGGCGTTCTCCGCTCCGATTGACCCGCTGCCACGTCGGAAGCTCCTCCTCCCCCAGCAAAGCCCTCCGAGGCTTCCAGACACTACCATAATGCTTAGAATAGCGGGGGGGAGGCAGCAGCAGAGCTTGCCTGCCCTCGCCCTCACCCTCCCCCTCGGGGGGAGAGGAGGCAGGGCGTCAGCCGGCGCCACCAGCAAAGAGTGCCCCGGTGGGGCACAGGAGGCCACAGCAGAGCTTGCAAAAGGGTCTCCAGGACCCAACAGGAGGTTGACATCTGCACCTGCCAAGGGCGCAGAACCACCTTGAGCCGGCCCTGGGTAGTATAAAGGACATTACCACAGTTCAGTTGTTGGAAGCGGCTCCTAATCAAAGGTCTAGTGGAAGAGGTCCATTTCGCAGGGCCTGTGGAACTGTAAGAGGTCCTGAGGGCTCTGATGTCTTCCAGGAGCTCATTCCACCAGTATGGAGCCACTACTGAAAAAGCCCTGGCCCTTCTGTAGGCCAGCCTGGCATCTTTGGGTCCAGGGATACAAATGGGAGGGACTTGGCTTGACAGCAGCACATGTGAAAGGGATCTGGGTGTTCTTGTTGATCACAAGCTAAACATGAGCCTGCAGTGCGATGTGGCGGTGAACTGTTTTATCTTGGCACGTGGTGCCGCTGACTGTTAGCCACCCTGAGCCCACTCGCGGGGAGGGTGGGATATAAATCTAATAAATAAATAAATAAATAAGAAAGCTAATGCAATCTTAGGATGCATTAACAGAATCACGGGAGGTGGTCATTCTGCTCTATTCTACTATAGTCAGGCCTCACCTGGAGTACCGTGTCCAGTTTTGGGCACCACATTTTAGGAAGGATGTTGACGAGCTTGAGCGTGTCCAGAAGAGGGCAACCAGGATGGTGAGAGGGTTGGAATCCAAGTCTTATGAGGAAAGGCTGAGAGAGTTGGGTATGTTTAGCCTGGGAAACAGAAGGCTTAGAGGGGACATGATGGCAGTCTTCAAATATTTGAAGGGCTGTCATGTAGAAGATGGAGCAGATCTATTCTCTCTTGCTCCAGATTGAAAGTAGATCTAATGGGTGGGAATTACTAGGGAGACATTACCGGCTAAATATCAGGAGAAACTTCCTAACGGTAAGAGCGGTTGAGCAGTGGAACAGCCTGCCTCAGGAGGTGGTGGATGTTCCTTTGCTGGACGTTTTCAAGCGGAGGCTGGACAACCATCTTTCGAGTATGTTGTAGGTATGTAGGGCTATCTTTCGGCTACACTCCTGCAGAGTGCAGGGGGTTGGACTAGATGACCTGCAAGGTCCCTTCCAACTTTAACATTCTATGATTCTATGGAAGCAGCTTACAATCAGAAGTGGTTTGCCATTGCCTGCCTCTGCATAGTGACCCTGGACTTCCTCAGTGGTTTCCCATCCAAGAAGTAACCTGGGCTCACCCTGCTTCGCTTTCAAGAGCTGATGAAATTGGGCTAGCCTGGCCTACCCTCCAAATGCTTCAAGAATACAATTCCATTCTCAACAGTGTGATGTAATGGAAGTAATTACCTTTGAAAATCTAGAAACTGGATAAACTAGAGGAAGTAGATCAGGAAGTGACTCTCAGTGAAATAACTTTAGATGTTAGCAGGCAGGTTTTATGCCTCCAAAATGGGAGGGTGAATTCTGCAAGCGGCTTCAAGAAAGTCAGACAGACAGACAGAGAATGATCATCCTAGCCGATATCCTTGTCTCCTCCACGTTAATCTGTGGACATTTTAAAACATACATATATTTAAACAGATTTGAATAAGGAAATGAATAGCGCATAAATGCAAGTAGGGATGGCGGCACAAATCAGATATGCTCGATGGGCATACCACACGGGTTCAAAATGCTTTCTCTCACACACAAACATCCATCGATTTACCAGAATGAGAATTAATTATGATGCTTTCTTGGAAAACTCACTGCACAACAGATCCCACTACTCAGTTAAGATTAACAGAAAACCAAGAATGGGGAAAAAAGAAAAGAGAAGTCAGAATGTAGTTGTACTCTTCACCATCTTTTCCCAGGAAACTGTAGTAGCATTTCAACAAGGATAAGTGTACCTGTAACACTGGTTCTCTGGAAACCACAGTATCTAGGGGTGTGTTCAGACGGATCTTTTGATCTGCCATAGGAACGACTCCCTTGCGGATCAAAAATGCACGACCAGACAGAAACATCTGGGGAAAATTCCAGTCCCGTAGACATCCCGTTCTGCTGCACCTCTAATCCTGATTTTAAAAGTAGCAGTTTCAATGTAGGGTTTTCGTTTACCCACGCGACAACTGCAGACTTTCTTCCGTCTGGTCACTCCATTAGCGCGTGATGCTCCCGTCGGCTCGGTCTGACGTCAGACCGAGCCGACAGGGGCGCGATTTTTTTAAAAATGAAACCCTATGTGCGCTTTAACGAGGAAACGCATTCAGCGATAAGCGCTACGAGGAATGTAATATTCATGCTTATTTATTTTAGGGACAAGATGTTACCGCGATGGGAGATGGAGGGGGGAAGGACTGTTCTAACTTGCGAAATAGTCCCTCCATTGATCATGATGGCAATGGCAAGGGGGAGGACCGGGACTTATTCTTTCCATCCCTGCATGCGCAAAACTTTGCTGAAAACCCTCCGCAATCGCCTCAGTTCTCCAAGGAGGCGCAGCCTTGCCTATGCGAATGTACAAAACTTTTTTTAAAAAAATCCTCGGTGGATGCCGTGTAGACAAACCACGGCGGGAACAACGCACGGTGAGGCTATTTCAGGGGGGGGCGTCTGGTCGTGCTAGGCTGGATTAAAAAAATCGGGATAAAATTTTAGGAGGGCTCATGGCGCGATTGACTGGCCGTCTGAACGCAGCCTAAAACAGGAGCTCCTCTTTCTCTCCAGTATAAAATCCTTTCTGTTAACATGTAGGGATAGCCATTTATTTACCTATAAATGGGGGGGGGGCCTGGAAAAGTTCTGTTCATTATGTTCATGTGGGCAGTGATGACGAACAGGTACAGCTATTGCCAGTCATGTTGTTCATTTCATACCTCTTCAAGAGGGGAGTTAGATGGGAGGGAAGAAATTCAGGAGATCAGGACATACAGAACTGATACCAGATCTTTCCGATTGTGGCGGAATGGGCCCACGTCGCTGGCAGGCCCCGCTCTGCCCACCCCTCCTTTGCCTGACCCGGCACCTGAAGGGGCAGTTTTTCTCCGCTACTTCCGGGTATCGCTGCCACCACTGTCCCTGTCTTGGGCTCTGGTTAGGCGGGACAGCCTCCTAACCTCCCTCTGGTGTTGCTAGGAACCCACCCTGGGGCTTCCTGATAATCTTCGGGGCTCCCCTGGAGAGTTGGCAACTGGCCTTTTGCCCCCTGTTCTCCTCCTCAGGGAGTCCCCGACCCACCTCTAGCGTGTCCAAGCGGCTGGGGGGACTATGCGGTACAGAGGGACTTCTCTAGGTCAACAGTAAAAAGGATTTATTGAACTTAACTATTTACAGGCTTGTTAACACTGAACGGAAGAATCAAAAGAAAAGTGACAAAAACGCTCCATCTCTCCCTTCTCTAAACTCATACCCTGTCTAGATGGTCTGCAGGGCAGGCACAAGCACTCCACTTCCCTGGAGGTCCGATCATCCCGCCTCCTGCAGACTCCAGCCAACAGCCTGACTGCCTTCAGACTGCCTCCTTGGCTTCCCTCAGACTGGCTTCCCGACCAAAAGCTTCACTGTATCCAACCCAGCAGTTTCCCGCCCAGGAAGTGGCTCCCCTCCCCTCCTGCAGCATTCTGGGGCAGATCTTCTCACCCCCATGATGGACTTCCTGTCCTCTTTAGGGAGCTGCACTCTGACTACTGGTTGGAGACAGGAGGGGGGGGATGAGGAGGAGACTAGGCCCAAGCCTCCCTCAGGTTTGATGGCCCCCTCCTATCCAGGCCCCACAAAATGGCGTTTCTCCACACCGATTATCAAAGTTAAATGGATCTTGTAGCAAAAGAGAAGTGTGCATTTAAGTCTTTCTGTGCAAAGTGTTTCCAGTCAATCATTTATGGTTCTGTGGCTTTGACCAAAAGGGTGAGAAGAAAGTCTAACGAAGGGCCAATATTTAAAAACCTAGTTAAAACTTATAATATACAAAAAATACATGTATTTATTATAAAGACAGTTAAAAGCCTTGTAAAAAAGTAAAGCCAATACACATGACCTATTGGGGCCTTCTTCAGAGGTCAAACGATATTGAGGTACACATAACTTAAATACATATTGCAATAAGATAACCAATAAGTGAATATTGGACCAGGAAAAGGAAGGCTGTAGAAAAAAGAGATAAAAAGAATATTGAATATGAATAATCAAATATTTTTTTAACTTGCAATGTAATAAAAATGGCTATATTACTTACTTAAGCAGCAAGATCTAAAGACACATGACAAAGATGTTTGTGAGGCCTCGAAAGGTGAAAGTCATGTGCCTGGAGCCAAATGCACAGTTGCTGAATTAGAACATCTAAAAGATAAGATATGTATAAAAAAGCTAATGCAGTAAATAAAAGCAAATATAATAGCCAAGGTAAAAAGTCAATAGTATACAAATTACCTTCCAATTTATGTACAAAAAGGACCTGTGTGGCTATCCAAATCACAGCTAGAGTGTCCTCAAGCAAACAGCAGTGCTATTGAGTAAGTGTGGTTAACCTTTATAATTTGGTGCTGGATGATACAATCCTAGTGAAATGCTTAGTCATGGCTGATACAATCTTAGTAAAATGCTTAGTCATGGCTGATGCAATCCCAAGGGAATGCTTAGTCATGATTACACACAGGCCCTCCAGCAGCGTGGCAGCAGGCACAGACATTAAATACATATACATATCAAATCAATTTAACACAGGAAAAATAAAATAAATACCAAACTGACATAAATTCACACTGCACACCAGTCCACCTGTTCTTTCAAGCCCAAGAGAGTTAAAGATTTAAGAGCATGAATCCAAAACAGTTCTCTGGCCTTCAGACATTCAATAAGCTGGAAGTTGCCAGTCCTGACTTGTTCCAATGCCAAGAAGCAAAGATGTCTGTCGCTGTGACCGGCTGTGGTAAAACAATTCACCAAAGGGGCATTCTTCCTTTTCAGATGAATGCAGCTTCTGTGCTCCCCTACCCTGATCTTAATCGGTTTGGATGTATACCCCACATAGATAAGATCACATTTACAAAGAAGAAGAAGAAGAAGAAGAAGAAGAAGAGGAGATTGGATTTATACCCCGCCCTTCACTACCCAAAGGTATCTCAGAGCGGCTTACAAACTCCCTTCCCTTCCCCTCCCCACAACAGACACCCTGTGAGGTAGGTGGGGCTGAGAGAGCTCTTGACAGAAACTGCTCTTTTTTCAAGAATAGCTCTTATCAAAACTATGGCTTGCCCAAGGTTATCCAGCCAGGTGCAAGTGGAGGAGTGGGGAATCAAACCCGGTTCTCCCAGATTAGAGTCTGCACACTTAACCACTACACCAAACTGGCTCTCCGCATATATGAGGTTCCTTGAATTGCAGTTAAAAAATGCCTTAATGGAATACCTTCTTTGCTTAAGAGAGTCATAGCAAAAACAGCAGTTAGACTGGTTAGCTTAGGCTTTCTCTCTGTATGTTCTATAACAGTTTGTTCTTCTGTAATAAACCTACTTATTTTTCTCTAAACACTCAGTGCTCTATTTCCATTGCATGTTTAAACTCGACCAAAAAAGTTAACCTGGGCTATCCAGGTCTCAAGGCATACTGTGTGCTTATCCCTTAGAAGAACAGAAGAAGAGGAGATTGGATTTATACCCTGCCCTTCACTACCCAAAGGAGTCTCAGAGTGGCTTACAAACTCCTTTCCCTTCCCCTCCCCACAATAAACACCCTGTGAGGTAGGTGGGGCTGAGAGAGCTCTTGACAAAAACTGCTCTTTTTCAAGAACAGCTCTTATCAGAACTACGGCTTGCCCGAGGTCATCCAGCAGGTGCAAGTGGAGGAGTGGGGAATCAAACCCAGTTCTCCCAGATTAGAGGCCGCGCACTTAACTACTACACCAAACTGGCTCTCCAATACATAGAGACTTAAAGCTTTAGCCTCTTATATGTAGGACAAGTAGGCTGTAAATTGTGCTTGGGGACAGGAACAAAGCCTGGAACTCTGGCCTCTACCTCTTGCATAAAAGCTTGTACTTGACTGTCTACTATGCACACAGTCAGATGAAAAGCCATTAAGGACAGCTGTTCTGGTTGGTAAAGTCCCTGTCAGGCATGTATCTGCTTAGCCATTACTTGTCCCATTGCCATAGTCCTGAAGAAATGAAACCAGACGATATTGTTCCAAATATCTTGCCAGATACGACTTACTTGGTTTTTCACCAAATGCTTAAAGTAATTACCTTTGGACTTGTTACCTTCCAAGGTTAACAAACAGCATCTGTTTGAATTAAATCTGGTTACTTACATACTGAACGTATATCTCCAGTTGCTACCTCCTTCTTACCTATGGTCTGCAAACCCCAAACTCTCATTTCAAACCCTGGTAAAGCTGGGACTACTGTACTAGCTTGCACTAGGCTTTCACCAGCCCCAACTGACATCATTAGAGGAGGAGGAAAGAGATAATGCAACAAGCCATTATAACGAGAGTCTCATAAATCCACAATTGGCACATGACACATTTTGGCTTCTGCTGTTGCGCAGAGCATATTTCATTAGGTCAGCCTTTGCCACTGAGTTTCCTGGTTGGATAGAGAGTCAACTTTTACAGTAGATACGGTTACAAGTGTCTGGGTGACAAGAGTGTTGTCATATTGCCTTTGTGCTCACATTTTTGCCACATGGATGAGGAGCACATGTTAAACTAGTATCAGACCTCTCTTGGAGAACCTAACTCCTTAATGGGAAGAGGGGAAAAAATATTTTAGCAAATGCATTCCTTCCATACTACAAACCTTCTTTCTTGGGGAACAATTATCTTTTCAGTGTTATTCCCCTCTCCCCCAAGACAGTAATTTGGTGCTAGGTTTCAAAAAAAAAATGTGTTATGCCAATAAGCATTAATTTTAAAGGGAGTTTTTGTTGCCTGGGGTTAGGATAGCAGGAATGTCGGCTATATTCATGGTGACAGCTATGCATTTACTTAACATGTCTCAAAACCAATTTCTGGAAGCAATGCAACCGGTCTGGGTCTGTTTTAAAAATGCTGCATGGATTATGAGCTTTATTTCTGTTAGTAACTATCCCCCCCCCGCCATCCCTATATTTCATATACGCATCTGCTTGTATTCTCTAATCAACCACACTCTTTGCTGAAACCGCAAGAAATTGTCCTGGGTGCTTGTTAGATTTGTTTAGTCTTACTTAATTTAGACTGAGCCAAATGATTCCTTAGGAAGGCTTCAACTGCCATTGTTAGCTGAATATCTTGTAACAAAATTATGATTTAAAACCTGATGCAGAAACCTGAAACCGCTGAACTAGGAACATTCAGCACTTTTTAAAAAAACCTTTAAAAGGAAAAAAAAAGGTTGCGAAGGCCTCCTTGGTTATAAAAACCACTCCAGCTGTGGCAGGATAAAGCATTTCCAAAGAAAATGAAGGGATTTATTTTTACATGTAAACCATTGCTCTCTAGCCTGCATTGACTGCTCTAGAACAAGCGGTTTGAGGTTGGGCGTGCAGCTGTACTCCAGCTATTGATT
Source organism: Gekko gecko (assembly GCA_029375565.1). NCBI lineage: Eukaryota > Metazoa > Chordata > Lepidosauria > Squamata > Gekkonidae > Gekko > Gekko gecko. The sequence goes on along the minus strand of JAPDNY010000004.1, from coordinate 161,165,822 downwards.
TCTGGCTTAGCGCTGAAGCTATAGAGGCAGCGTAGACATGATACAAAGCAGAAGGTTCAATCCACAATTCATAAAAATCGATTCACTATATCAGATGACACCGATACAATCAACCCAGTAAATTATATTAAAGGAAACTCTTTCAAAAATTGTTCAGTGCATCTTTCGTAGGGTTACCACATTTTGAAAAGCGAAAAAAGAGGACATATTTCCCAACTGACTACTTCAAACAACTGATCACTATGACAAATATGATTTTAAATACCCTACTATTTAAGCGGAAGCTTGCCTTCACTGGGGGACTGACTTATAGGGCAAAACAGGTTCAGATGGTCCCAACCCAAAAAGAGGACATTTTCATTAGTTTTTTTTAAAGATCCCCCCAAAAGAGGGCATCTGGTAACCCTATCTTTTTGCATGAACAAAAAAATCCAGTTTCAACTAAACACCATCTGTACCAGAAGTATGTATTCACAAAGGGTTCCTCTTCATGTCTAGAGCGTGCTTAACCTGTGCATTAGGCCTTACTTATGAAGAATTTACAAACCTATCCAAACCTCTATCTGGGATGCAGATTGCTAGAACTGAACACTGAATGCACAGATGATGGGGACAGGGTTAAGAACACTTTCAGTCTAATGATGTAGACAGACAGGCACTCTTTGTATACCCAAGGCCTCTTTTAAAATCAGTTTAAGGTTACCCAACCAAAAAAAAAAACATGTCAGGAGTTCAAGATACTGTGGAAGGGTTTTTGGACTTCTGTTCATAGAGGTCAAGATTGTATAAATCCAAAGCTGACAATCAAAGGCTGCGGTCAGATGGTCAGTTCAATCTGCTGTTGCCCCGCCTCTAATTGGGCCAGGTTATTTTGTGACAGAGAATCCTGAGACTCACCCCTTTTAGCACTCTTCAAAGCACTTCCATCCTTGAGTGATCAGATGGCAGCAAGCAGGGAGTCAGCCCGTCAGCCATTTTTTTAAAGTGTATCCTTTAAGCATGCCCACAAGCACTGATGAGCCTGCTGGGATATGTAGTTCATGGGACTGCTGGCTTTTTAAAAAAGTTTGTCCTTGGAGCAAGTGCACAAGCGCTGATGAGACTGCTTGGATATAGAGTTCACTGCTGTCCTCCCTCTAATCTTTTCAATTCACCCCTTCCTCAAAGGACAGAAAAAAGCTGTAGAACAGAGGCATATTTCTTTGAGAGTTTTAAAAAAGAAAACAAGGTTTTGAGCAGCCCTGGGGGAGAGAGGTGCATATATGCGGTTATGCACATGTCACTAATTAGTAAAAAGAATGGTGGCTGGAAAACAAGAGACCAGTCAGACCTGCCTGACAGTTTGGATGTGCAACAGAGCAATCAAACAGCAGGAAATCTCTTTTGGAACCAGCTCAAACCAACTGGACCGGACTTTCTCAGGCATCAAAGAAACATGCAGCAAAGGGGGGGAATGGGACTCAGATGACTGGGGCATGACAGACAGATGTTGCTGTCTGATCATGCAATTTAAATCCATAAGGGAACAGCAATGGATCAAACTGCACATCTGATCACAGCCAAAACCATGTTTTCATACTCACACAACTTGCACGGAGAGTGGAGGGGACACAGAGATGCAGAACAGAAGGCTGTTGGTTCCATTTAGCTTACCCAGAACTAGCAGAAAATCTGAGAAAGAAAGAGTGGGATTTAAGATGATTACAGATGTCTCTCAGAATGACCCTCAGGAACAACACTGGGGTCTGCAGCAGAGGATGAAACTGCCAGAAATTGTTGCCCCTCTTCTGAAGATTCCAGTTTAATTAAGTCTTCAGAACTCTGTGGTTGAAAACATGTCTCTATTTCTCTCTCTTGACATTGAGAAAGTCAGTATGTAGCCTGATTATGGGATGGCCATGTCCATTTACTCTAACTGGGGAGGGGGCCATGCCTCAGTGGCAGAGCATCTGGTTGGCCTGTAGAAAGTCCCAGGTTCAATCACTTGCATCTCCAGATAAAAAGATCAGAAGATGTAAAAGACCTCTGCTTGAGATTTTGCTAAACCTTTGCCAGTCTAATACTGACCTTGATGGACCACTAGTCTGATTCTGTATAAGGCAGTTTCATAGGTGCATATGTATATACCTCTTTGGTCTCTCTACCAAAAGAAAAAGAAAAAATCCTGAAAAAGACAGAAAAAGACAGAAAGATATCATGGCCTTCCAGCTTGAAGAACAGGCAGCAGAGATGGAGCCAGTAGAGTAGCCACCATGGAAAGGAAAACCATAGAAGCTCCCCATCATGCTCCTTTCCTATATTCTAGATTAAAGGCCAGTTGACAGGAAAGGGGTCACGGGCAGAAGATGGCAAGGGTAAGTAGAGTTCAGTGGACTCAGAGGAGGATAGGTGATTTCTCCCTGAATTTTAATTTGGTAGTCTGTTCTGATCTACAGTGTTCCATGTGCCTTGGCCACATGACCGGCCACATGACCATGGAAACACTTTGAACAGTGCTGGCTCTTCAGCTTGGAAACGAAGACGAGCTCTGCCCCCTAGAGTCAGATTCAACTAGCTTTCGAGCAAGGGAAACCTTTACCTTTACCTCTGATCTATTTTAAATTTTCCCTCATTTTTCAGGAACATTAATTGTTCCATTTACAATCTAATCAGCTCAAGAGTTTTTCGTATTTCCTGACAAGAAGGATGCTGCTCAGATGCCTGAGCCAGCCACGTGCCTTACGATAAAAGGTACCTTCCTTAAATACTTTATCGTCTTTACTGTCTTTGCACCCGGAGTCATAAACTGCAAACCCAGGTCCCACAGGAAAACATGGAAGAATTTAAAGATTGCGACTGAAAAAGTTGTCATGTGATTTGACAACAGCTGCTAGAAATTTTGCCACATATGGGGCAGTTTGTTTGTCTTCCTTGCTTAAATACACCTGTTCTGTGAGATGTTCAGCAGGTCTAAACAACAGGACAACTGGGATTCAGATTCTAGATTTTTCTATTACAGACTACCAGACTAGCCACAGAACAAGTGAAATGGGGGGGCCACTCTTGAGCCTATTGCCACTTTCCAGACCTTTCTGCCCTCTGTTGCTTGACAACAGGACAGGACAAAAAAAAAAATAAATCAGTTAACACAGAGAAGCTGGATTCAATGACCTTTATAGGCTGTGCTTGCCAATTAAATTTCTATGCCCTGCCAGGTATAAGGTATGCGCGCACACACACATGCACATTTATTTGCAAATACCATCCTGACAAATATCATACTTTCACCTGCCACTCTGATGATGGAAAAGAGGAAGCTGTAACTTTTATCTTTGAAAAGTGGTGTTTGAGGCTGGCCAATTACTTCAAATGTCAGTGTGGATGTTCTAAGAGCTTTCCGGCTGACCCTCTCCCTCTCCATCTTTGGGTACTGGTGATATGATTAACCTCTAGGTCTCATCTTTGTGCAGCTATATTATACAATTAATTAAAAAAAAACACCAAATTTGATCTTTTGCTTTGTCCTGAAGCTTTCTGATGCAGAGACTTAGAATTCCAGACATGGTTAGGATATAAACTTTAAAACGTTGTATCCTTGAACAACTTTGTATACCTGTAAATAATAATCAAAATTATTGCCCAAACACGGTGTGTATGTGTGTAAAATAGATGAAATTTCCACTCCTACATACAGGACTTCTACATGCAGAACACAGTTTACCTGCTTCCCCCCTTCTATATAATGCCCACTGAAATTCTATACCTGGGAGAGATGGGACGCCCAAGAGCAGGATTCAGAGGGGAGGCATGTGGGGCTGCAGCAGCAGGAGAAAAACAGGAAAATCATGTGCTGCAGGCAGAAGTCTTTGCACTTGTGGAAGCAGTTGTCTGGATCCAAACCTATGTCCGTTGGTGTATGCCAGTTCAAGAATACAAGTTACCTTTAAAAAATTAGATCTGTTAGTTGTCCTCTGGTATGTGTCACCTGGAAAGAAAGAGAAAGACTTTGAAGCTTAGCCACATCTGACACAGTTTCACAGTACTGGACATTTGTTACACAAAAGCTACATTCAGACGGGAAGTTTCATCCATTGCCATTGCTGTTCCCTTATGGATTTGAAGTGCCCAATCAGACAGCAACATCTGTCTGTCATGACACAGTCATCTGAGTCCCATTCCCCCTCCCCCTCAGTTGTGTGTTTCTTTGATATCTGAGTCTGCTTCTGTTGATCTGAGCTGGTTCCAAAATGGATTTCCTGCTGTCTGATCGCCCTTTTCGTACACAAGCTGTCAGGCAGGTCTGACTGGTCTCTTGTTTTCCAGCCGCCATTTTGTTTTACTAGCTAGCGAGGTGCACACAACTGCATATATGAACCTTTCTCTCACCTCCCCCCACAGGGGCCACTCAAACCTTTGTTTTCTTTTTAAAAACTCTCAAAGAAAGACAACTTTTTTCTGCCCTTTGGGGTAGGGGTAAATTGAAAAAATTAGAGGGAGGGCAGCAGTGAACTTCATATCCCAGCAGTCTCAGCGAGCACTTGTGCACCTGCTCAGAGGGCAAACTTTTTTTAAAAAAATGGCCAACAGCCCCATGAACTGCATATCCCAGAAGGCTGATCAGTGCTTGTGGGCATGTTCTGAGGACAAACTTTTTTAAAAAATGGCCAATGGACTGACTCCCTGCCTGCTGCTGTCTGATCACGTAAAAGCGCTTTGAAGAGTGCTAAAAGGGGTAAGTCTGACTGATCATGACAAAATAACCTGGCTCAGTTAGAGGCAGAGCAACAGCGGATTGAACTGCCCATCTGAACGCAGCCAAAGCAAGAGAGTTGCCATGGTGGGTCTCACTCAAGGGCTACTCACATGCGCACTACATGCTTATTTATCATACACATATACACTTCCGATATACAAAAACAGGTTACGGTAGAAGTGGCTTAAAGCCGAAAAACAAAAACACAAAAGCAAGCAGTAGCCAGTGGTGATTTGTTTCTAGAACCACCATTCAAGACCCACGTCAAAGATAATAGCAGCCGAAGTTTTTCCACGAAGCATCCTGAAGTTAAAAAGGTGAACTGGTAAAACATGGTTATTAGAGCACAATGCCACAATTCAACAGCATGTAATACCAAATGCACTCAAAGGGGCATGTTTCAGAAATTTCTGATCGTGCTGCAATCTGCTCAAAGCTGTTAAACTATGGATAATTTCACTCAATTTTCCAGTAGGTTTCTGCCTGGAATAAGTAAATAGTGGGTAATGGCTTGTGTCAAAGTCCTTGTAACACTTCATTAAACATAGAGCATGACAATCTGATCAGATGTCTCTTTTATAGTTAGAAACTGTCTGGTGACTTTGGGAGTTACTCAGCTGCATCAGGTCACATCAGAAGTCTAGTCTTTTCATCTCTTGGAAATCCCTCATGGCTTTGCATCTGACAAACCTTGAACCGCAGTTTCATGGCCTCACTTTGCAATCGACATTTTATATAGTACAACTACTCATGCCTAACTGAGACTTAGGGGGAGAAGAGGAAGGAAGAGGGGGGAAGAAACACAGAAGTAATCTGTTGAAGATATAACATTCTTAAAAGCCTTCTGTCATTCACTTTCTTGATTAATATCCACTCTACCTGGTGGGTGCAGAGTAACTGCCTGTAGTTCCCTCAAATGCAAAGATGTCTGTCCCACCCCACTGTCACTAAAGAGTCAGAAAAGTTAAGAATGGCATTTTATAGACCAACATTAAAAATGATTAAGCAGCATAATCCTGTCTGTCCACTCTCCTCTCTTCAGAAGCCAAAACCAAAGATGGGCAAGGCAATAAAAACCTGAGAACAGGGCCCCAAGACAGTCACAAATGGAAATCCTCCCCTCCCTTCGGGTCATAAACTACAACACAGAAATCCCATCTGACAGTATCTCCTCCACCGCCTGCATCACCTCTCCCACAACATTAAAAAAACTCAAAAAATATCTCTACTATACTGTACATCAGGAGTCCAACACCACCGAAAGGGCAGCCGTTTATTGCGGTAACTGTTACATCTTTAAGAACAGACTCCTAAACTAGAAGATATTTCAAGGAACACATAAATATAACTTGAGTTTTGTGCTGCTAATGGCCCATTTTAACACACACAAAACTAGAAAAACCCTCCATTGGCTATGATCCAGTCCACAGTTGTGGGTACTTAAGCCCCATAATCATCGATGGGACTTAAAATGCATATATCGGTGCTTTAGATTACAACCCTTCGGTTGCAAAAAATCCCACTGACTCTGGTGGATCAAAATTCTTTTTCAGATGGTAAAAATGCTAACAAAATCCCATGGATGCCCGCAGCAGATTCATTGGAACAGCATGTCAGCATTTCCCTGTCTCAGTTCTCTCAATTCCTTGTTTGTAAAACAAGAATACTTACAGTCTTTCTTTAAAGACTCCTTGTGGGAATGAAAGGGATAAGGCCTGGTACGGCACACGGCATATTGAAAATGCTGTAGAAGTTTCAATACAGTGACATGTTGTACAATAGAGCATTGCTGAAGGGCCGCTCTCAAAGGAAGATACCGATAAAGCCACAGCCCTGAAAGCACTTGCACTGCTTTCAAAGGCCACATTTATGTCATGGCAAGTCACCGAGGAATTTATTCCAAATGCTGCTTCTCATGCTATTTCTTTTCTTCTGTGACTGGGAACCACTGACAGACAGGTACATGCAACTTTAAAATGCTTGAATACACACTTCAGAACAACTGGCTTTGTAGAAAGGGTACATGGCACAAAGTTGCCAACTTCAAATTGGGGAAATTCCTGGCGATTTGAGGTGGAGCTTGAGGGCAGGGTTTAGAGAGGGGAGGGACCTGAGTGCTGTATAACACCATACAATCCACCCTCCAAAGCAGCCATTTTTCTAGGGGTGCAGGTCTGTCAGAAATGCTGGCCAAGGGATGGGGAGGGATGTCCCAAGAGCTGAAAGTGACATAGGCACGCTTGGTGACATCGGAGGCAATGCTCTGGTTTTCGGGCAGAACTCTATGGTAAAATCAGCTTCATCAGAGTTTTGCCCCAAAACCAGAGTGCTGCCCCCCCCCCATCACCGATGTGCCCACATCACTACTGTCAATAGAACTAAGGTACAAGAAGCTTTTTCCTTGAGGGAGAAAATGCTTTGGTACACACAGGAAAGAAAAGGCTAGAGATTGGGGGGGGGGGGTTTAGAAAAAAGATGTCTAATGCAGAATGTGATAGAAGTTTATAATATTATTAATGGGACGGACAAAGTGAATAGACACAATGTGTTTTGCCGCTTCTATAATACTAGAACTCAGGGGGAACCTAAAAGTTGCTGAACAATAGATTCAGGAAGGACAAAAGGAAGTACTGCTTTACTCAACCAGCAATTGTAAAAATTCCTTGTCAGCAGATGTTTATGATGGTTTTAAAAGGGGATTAAGACAGATTCATGGAGGATAGGGCCCATCAATAGCTACTAGCCATAATCATGAAAATGAATCAGTACAGTCTGAATACTAGCACCAGGATTGGGTTGCCAGCCCCCAGATCTGGGTGGGGATTCCCCCACTTCTGGGGGCTTCAATCCACCTCTGCCCAACTGGTGTGGGGGGAAGCCCCGCCCCAAGCCCCACCTCCAAGAGCAACCACCCACCCGGCCACCCCTCTCCCTCCCCTCCTGCCTGATTTAAAGGGCTTCAACTGATCAGTGGAGACCATGTGGCCCACCAACCAGCTGGAGGGCCCTTTAAATCTAGCAGGAGGGGAAGGAGAGGGGTGGTTGCTGGTTGCATGCTGGGCTTGCAAAAAGACACTTGGGGCCACGTGGCCCCTGCTGATCAGTTGAAGCCCTTTAAATTGGGCAAGAGGGGAGGGAGAGGAGTGGCCGGGTGGGTGCTCACTCTTCGGGGTGGTAATTGGGGCAGCCCCGCATACCCCCAGAATGCCCCCAAATCCCCCAGCTGGAGTAACAAGGGAACCTAGCAATCCTACTCCAGGAGGTAACTGCTCAGGGCAGTTAACAACATTCAATATATATATCTGTCCTTATATATATTTGAATTTTGGTTCCACAACATTCTCTGGTCACCATAATTGATTCGGCACAAGAACTGGCAGTCAGAAGATGCTAGCTGGGGCTGACTGGCTGCTTGGTGGAGTCCCGCCCACGTCAGCCCTGGCCAGTATCTTTGGCTCAGTCTGCTCCAGTCCTCTGGTGTGTGTGGGGGGTGGAAGGGGTTTCTCTGGCCTACTGGGCCCATAGAAGGCCCAGAGGATGGGCCGAGGCAGGTGAGAGAAGCCCCTTCTGCCCCCCACACCATCCTCTGGGCCTTCTATGGGCCCAGTAGGCCAGAAAAGCCCCTTCTGCCCCCCACCATCCTTCGGGCCTTCTATGGGCCCAGTAGGCCAGAGAAGCCCCTTCCGCCCCCCACACCATCCTCTGGGCCTTCTATGGGCCCAGTAGGCCAGAGAAGCCCCTTCCGCCCCCCCACACCATCCTCTGGGCCTTCTATGGGCCCAGTAGGCCAGAGAAGCCCCTTCTGCCCCCCCACACCATCCTCTGGGCCTTCTATGGGCCCAGTAGGCCAGAGAAGCCCCTTCCTCCCCCCCACACACACCATCCTCTGGGCCTTCTATGGGCCCAGTAGGCCAGAGAAGCCCCTTCCTCCCCCCACACACCATCCTCTGGGCCTTCTATGGGCCCAGTAGGCCAGAGAAGCCCCTTCCTCCCCCCACACACACCATCCTCTGGGCCTTCTATGGGCCCAGTAGGCCAGAGAAGCCCCTTCCTCCCCCCCACACACACCATCCTCTGGGCCTTCTATGGGCCTAGTAGGCCAGAGAAGCCCCTTCCGCTCCTCTTCCCTTCCTTTCCCCCTTTTCCTTTCTTCCTCTCTCCTTCTTTCTTTCCCTCTCCCACCTCTTCCTTCCTTCCTTCCTCCCTCCCTTCCTTTCTAGGGCCCGTTGTCTTCCTCCACAACGGGCTTTGCTCCCTAGTGTGTGTGTGTGTGTGTATAAAAGAAAGTCCCCTAACTGTAAAATCAATGCCCAGGCCAAACCCCTGGACCTAGAAACACCAAATTTGGGGAGAGCATTCCTACCATGACGCATATGCTCACTAAGAAGGGATTTTTAGAAATTTGACTCCTATGGGGGTCAAAAGGGGGAAAATGTGCTCCCCTCATTGCTTCCTATGTGGCTGCCAGGTTGCTGCCTCTTTGCTCCCCCCACTCTCTGATTGTTCAGCTGCAGAGCTCAGTGTTCTGAGGTAAAAAACACTGCAGAGAGCTCATGACAGTTGAGGAAATCAGGAGTGACCAACAACCACCTGTGAGGTGAAGCAAAGCTGCTGGCCCAGCCTCTCTGATGGCTTCCAACACACTCCCCCCCCTCCTACACCTAACAGGAAGTTGTCTGTCAGGTGCAGCATTGGTTGCAGAGTGCTTAAAGCCACAAGGGAGTCCACCCCAGCAATAACTCCTTAGTGATCCTGCTGGTTCAGCCTCCACAGTGGCTTCTAATACTCCTCCCCCCTCCCCCTCCTACACTGTACAGGCAGCTGCCTGTCAGGTGTAGGAGAGGACGTGGGATGCTTACAGCCACTAGGGAGATTTGCTCAGCAGGATTGCCTTAGCCCTGCTGCTGGCCCAGCCTCCCCGATGCCTTTAAATACAATCTGCCCCAATATCAGACAAGCTGGTGTCTGTCAAATATAGGAGCAGGGCCAGGGTACTTTAATCCATCAGGGACGCTGCCCCAGCAGGATCACCTTAGTGAAGCTGCTGGCCCAATTTCTCTGATGGCTTCCAACACACTCCCCCCACCTCCTACACCTAACAGGCAGTTTGTCAGGTGCAGCAGCAGTTGCAGGGTGCTTAAAGTCACATGGGAGCCTGCCCCAGCAGTAATGCCTTAGTGATCCTGCCAGCCCCACCTCCACAGTGGCTTCTAATATTCCTCCCCCATCCCCCTCCTACAATGGACAGGTAGCTGCCTGTCAGGTGTAGGAGAGGAGGTGGGATGCTTACAGCCAGCCACTGTGGAGATTTGCTCAGCAGAATTGCCTTAGCCCTGCTGCTGGCCCAGTTTACCTGATGCCTTTAAACATAATCCCCCCCAACACCAGACAGGCAGGTGTCTGTCAGGTGTAGGAGTAGGACCAGGGTACTTTAATCCATCAGGGATGCCACCCCAGCAGGATCACCTTAGTGGTGCTGCTGGCCCAGCTTAGCCACATTTCCCACCCACAATGGAAATATATCCCAAGTGTGTAGAAAACTGGTTTCGTTTATTAGGTTATTTAATTTCTCACATTGTGGGTTCTAGAAAATTGGTTCATATGAACTTGCTTAATATCTGATTGCTTGGATGGTGTTTTGAATATGTAGTTATGTCCCACTTTTTAAATGTAACATAAATGAGAAGCATTTTTGTTAAAAGGGGGATTACCCTAAGGGGGTAAAAAAGGGGCAAAATGTGTTCCCTCAATTGTTTTCCATGTGTCTGGCAGGCTGGCAGGCTGCTGCCTCCCACGACTGGTCTACTGTGTAGTTCAGAGTTCTGAGGTAAAGCCTGCCTGTTTGCACCCACCTCCCTCTGATTGCTCAGCTGTGGATGTCAATGTTCTGCAGTAAAAACAGAGTTAGAAGAGACTGCAGACAGTTGAGGACAGTTACAGAAATCAGCAATTCAAGACTCCTGAATAGACATTTTTTGAAAAAGCCAGCATGGCAATCCAGTTAATGAATGTTCATGGGGAGATAGTAACGGACCTTTCTAGAAGCCATTTTGATGTCTGCCTCCCTCATGAACCTGAAGAAATGTCCACCACATCACCACTCCCTCACACCAACACCCACTTACACCGCTCACCTCTTCCTGCCCCCACAAAAGCTCCTGGCAAACGTCGAGCCAGATACACCAATGCTACAAGGAGGAGGCAACTTAGGAATGCAGCAAAGACATTTACACATAGTACTGCGGGGCACTGAGCTGTGCAGGCCAAGTACCAGCAAGATCACCCTGAGGTGCTCAGAACAACACAGTTTCCATATGAGCAAAACAATCCAGGAACACAAGTAGAGAGGCCATCACTTTCTCGGAAGGTGGCAGGAATTGACTTAACAGATGACTGCTTTTTCAATGGACAGTTCTATGTGGCCTGCTCCAGAGTGAGCTCACCAAGCAGCCTGGTGATCCTAGCACCTGAGGGCAGAACCACCAATGTGGTCTAGAGAGAGGTCCTTCAGGTGGGGGGAGTACATATGTCTCACTTCATTTTTTACACTACAATCTTGTCCACTAGAATTCCTACAACAAATGTCACATTTCAAACTTCACATCAGTTTTATAAGTGGATTTACGGGACTTAAATACCATAGTGAAGCACGGGTAATCAGGCTAGTAAATTTATATTTTCAAGTCGTTGCTTCTGTGCCCTGCTGGCTGGCCTTCCAGGGCAATTGGTTGGCCACTGCATGAAACAGGATGCTGGATTAGATGGACCACTGGTCTGGTTTAGTGGGGCATGTGTGTGTGTGTGTTTATTGAAGACAATAATCAGAGCAGGAGGCTTAGGGTTAGGTCTAGCGTTACCATTTTTGCTCCACCTCAAGTGGTATTGTTCATGAATAGCACCACCATTGGAGCTGACTAACACATTGCAGGGCTTTCACTCAAGTTTACGCATTGGCTTTCCAGCAAAGTCAACACTGCAATACAGAACAGAGAGATGGTGAAAATCCTGTTTGTTCAATCTAAGCAACAATCACTCTAATTAGGGTCACCTAGCCGCTAGAGAATACCTTCACCAGCTCTGCATTTTTTTCATCTGCTAAGCTGCCATTCAGGCAAATGAACAGGACCCCTTCATAAACAAACTGAAAGAAATAATAGCCTACAGTAAAGACCAATTACCTTTTAAAACCTTCCCCCCAAAAGAATAGGATCCATTAGCATTATTACATTTTGTCAAAGGAAACACCACCTGTTTCATTTGGCTGAGCAGGGAAATGTTTGCAGAATATAGAGAGCTTTCTTCCTTTACATCTAGGATGGGGGGAAGGAGATTTAGTTTTAATTAAGTCATAGCAAAACACTCCCAACATTTCATAGTCACCTATTATTCTCAAGGGATTTCAGAGGCTTACTCTTAATATATCCCAGTAGATTGAAAATTCTAGTCTAAACCAAATATTTGGTGTAACTCGAGTTTACCTACGGCATATCCCTCTGTTGTTGGTGATTAGAAAAGGAGAAACGTTGCTGTGATTGTATTCTAGAGTCTTATGTTTCTTACCAAACCAAGAACACAGGAGTTTTCAACAAGGACAGTAATGTACACAATTGCCCATCTGCTGTACTAGCACCTTCCAGTTCATCATTTTCAATTTAATTTGATCAATTTACCTATGGCAGTTACATAATGCCCCCCCTCATCAAAATCACATTGTCCTTGTCCCATTATGTGTGAGTGGGAATATTTCAACCTCCCAGGCCTGCTGCAGATACTCCCTAACTAGGCCACCCTTCCCAGTCCCATCCCAAGGCTAGTTCCTCACTTCCACCCTTTCATTCACTCAGAAATGCTATGGAGCTGTGCCTCAGCTGCAGCCACATCCTGGGTTGTTCCCTCCTGTGGGTAGGGCTTGATGATTTGATGGGCTCCAACTGGTTGTCAAACTTGAGTACTTAGCCACAAATCTACAGCCCCACCCTACCTGTTTGGGGTGCATCCTAGCTGGGCTGATATGGCTGCCAGCTGTGTGTGGCTTGCCTCAGCCAAGCTCAGTAGTGTCTGCAAGATTGGACCACGTTCTGTTGCTGGACAGATTACATGGAATCAATTGTACAACTGAGAATTTCCACAACACATCTACACAGCTTTTGGATTCACTAGTACAGAATCCATTTGAAGGCATGGAAAACATTTTCCCTTGGAAGTCACTAATGCTTAGCAAAAGTGGCCAGTCATGTGGATTAGCTTCCACTAGTCTCGTGGGTCATGTAGACTTGCAGAGTACATGAATTTATGCAGAGTGGAGACAGGATGCCATAAAATGGCAGTTACAGCTGTCAAGATATACCCTTGTGTTGTGTTTTAATAGCTGTTTTATGAGTTATTTCATTGTTGACATTTAGAAGAGTGTCCCATTAGGGAGACCGTAGTCCGTTTCTGGGCAGACTAGAGCCCTCTATACCAAAGGAGAACCAGAGTGAAACAGAGGGGGAAAGTAAAGTAAGGGCTATAAAAAGGGTAGAAGACTAAAACCTGATGTTAAGAATCGAGCCTCTTGTTGACTCCTTGCCTGCATTAAGCTACAAAACCCTGAATGTAACTTCCAGTGCTGCCACAATCATAGACAAGCTATTGTCTGTAATGAAAATGCCAATGTACCTTGATTGATAAGATGCCCAGAACTCTAGTATCCCTCACTACACTACTCCCTGGATACCTGCCATCATTTATGTAGCCAATTGATCTAGAGCCAATCGTTCCCGTGTCTACAGCAGTGAAATCCTATGCAGTTAGCTAAGTCTAAGACCACTGAAACTGGGGCACTGAAGTGTGTGCCTATGCACATATCCACACATACTATCCCGCAGAGTTTACTTTTCATGCCGCCCACAGAAGCATTCTTCTCTTCCTTGTCCAAAGTGAGCAAGTAATAAGGCGCTCCTTGCCAACGTTTATTTTGAAAGTCTCTAAATGGTTCCCTACAACTATTCACAAGCCTGCTCGAGAGCAGAGCAATTAACAAGGTAAGGGGGAAACAAACATAATAAGCGGTAAAAAGGCTCTTAATAGAACACCCATAAAATATTTACGAACCCTGGGGATAACCACTTCGTGGCTTTAAAAAAGCAGAATTTATTTACAGGCGCTATATTTGCCTGTTGCCGTCATACTGCCAGCAGATTGTTTCAGGAACGTTTATTTACAATTCATTTCACTGACAAAGTAGTCAGTTGTTGAAAACAGTGAAGAAATATGAAAGTCTGCTTCTGGAACTGGATGAAGACAAGGCAAAGAGAGAGAGAGAGAGAATGTAATGGCTGGCACACTGAGGCAAAGACGTACAAAAAGTATTTGGGGGGGCCTTATAAATATTTAACCCTCCCTCCATGCCACAAACAGAAAAGCAGTTTGTGATACGGCACAGAGAGGAAGAGAGTTAGCTGTGGAGGAAAACCCTCTCAACATCAGCTAAAGCAGCATCAGGTTTAAACACCTAGATCAATTTCTGAGGTAAATGTCTACACTGCATATTGCATAGTACAAGATGGATACAACTGACAGGTTTGCTTCCATTTCGATTAAACAGGAGAGGATGAGAGCACAATCAACCATGTGAGTTCAAACAGGTCTGATGTGGCATGCTGTTGGCCATCCTATGATTCCTGAAATACTAGACTAACAATCAAGATGGGTAGCCATGTTAGTCTGTCTGTAGCAGTAGAAAAGAGTAAGAGTCCAGTAGCACCTTAAAGACTAACAAAATTTGTAGAACAAAGTTTGAGTCCAGTGGCACCTTTAAGACCAAAGCACACGTCTTCAGAGAGAACTTCGGGCTTTGCACAGGAAAGCTTACACTCTGAAGAAAACTTTTAGTCTTACAAGTCCCATTGGACTCATAAGAATATAAGAGAAGCCAATGTTGGATCAGGCCAACAGCCTATCCAGTCCAACACTCTGTCACACAGTGGCCAAAAATACCATGTGCCATCAGGAGGTCCAGCAGTGGGACCAGGACACTAGAAGCCCTCCCACTGTTGACCCCTCCCAAGCACCAAGAATACATAGCATCACTTGCCCCAGAGTCCCCTTCTATACCTTGTGGCTAATAGCCACTGATGGACCTCTGCTCCATATGTTTATCGAATTCCCTCTTGAAGCCGTCCATGCTTGTAGCTGCCACCACCCCCAGTGGCAGTGAATTCCAAATGTTAATCACTCTTTGGGTGAAGTAGTACTTCCTTTTATCTGTTCTAACCTGACTGCTCAGCAACTTCATTGAGTGCCCACGAGTTCTTGTATTGTGAGAAAGGGGGAAAAGTACTTCTTTCTCTACCTGCTCTATCCCATGCATAATCTTATAAACCTCGATCATGTCACCCCTCAGCCGTCATTTCTCCAAGCTAAAGAGCCCCAAGCGCCTCAACCTTTCCTCATAGGGAAAGTTTTCCAACCCTTTTATCATTCTAGTTGCCCTTTTCTGCACTTTTTCCAAAGCTATACTCAAACTTTGTTCTGCTGCTTCAGACGAACATGGCTACCCACCTGAATGTAACAAAAATTGTGGTGGGGTATGAGCTTTTGTGCGTCATTCTTCATGAAAACAGTGACTCACAGAAGCTCCTACCCTACCACAAACTTTGTTAGTCTTTACAGTGCTACTGGACTCTTACTCTTTTCTAGGCTAACAAAAATAAGGCAGTATATAAAGGCAGTGTCATCTTGTCTACTATATACCCACACATATCCAAAACAAAAACCCGAACTGCTCTTCTCCTCAATCGCCAGGAAGAAAAAAGGATAGAAGAGACTCATTTTTCTCCTAGCCTCTTTCATTAAAGACAATATAAATAAAACCGTATGGACAGAATGCCTGGCTGTGAAGCAGTTGGCTCCAAAGGGGGTATCATTTTCCTATCTTTGATCTTTCTCAGTCACTTAAAAAAACCAGTTGTAATCCAGAGAGAGAGGGCATAGTTTTGACATTTCACTTGACGTGAGAAAACATCAAAGGCTGGCACATCTCAGGGAGAACTCACACTATGGCACAAAAATGGATTATCCTCTCTCACACAGGTTCTGCTATCGATAGCAGACAATCTCCACAGGAGTGCTACAGTTTTACACTCACCTGGCAACCAGGAAATTATCTATGCTAGGATGGTTAAGACCAGCCATCCTCAAAAAGCATATACATGGTATTAGCATGGTTTTGCCCCGATAGTGACAAGGGAAATTTTGTAACCATTCCCCACAGAGAATTGGAGGCACCAGACATTAGGGATGGAGGAAAAGGAAGGATTGTTCATCCAGCCCACCCAATGATATGGCTGAGAATATTAAAGCTGTTTGCTCTTCACCTGGCACACTTACTTGCTGTGGAGCTCCCCAACATAGCGACAGTGTGGGATGAGGCAGTCACTTTGGGACCAAGGAGGAATTTTTGGAGTCCTGTTCTGGTTAGCCAGAATCACAGACTTCTTTTTTTGCCTGCCTATTTCTTGTTGCAACTTAGGGTTAGACACATGGGAGTGACCCTGAGGGGCTGGTGAGGTTGTTAACTTAACTGAGGTTGGCAGGACTTCAGCTGGTTAGGAGGTTGTTGTTTAATCAGATGTGCAAGCACCTGGAGACAGCCAAGGATGGAGAGAGGCTCCCAAGCCAGCAAGTGATGGCTGCATGGTCCGGGGACAGAAGGGAGTTAATCTCTTGATATCAGAGCTTGAATCTTTTGTACGGTATCATGGTGGATGGGGTTGATGTGTACCTTCTCTCTGCACAAATGTAATGCAGGTCAGGAAAAGGAGGCGTGGTCTGCCCTGACCTGGATAGTCCAGGAAAGCCCTGTCAGATCTCAGAAGCTAAGCAGGGCCAACCCTGGCAAGTATTTGGATGGGAGACCTCCAAGGAATACCAGGGCCAGAAGGCAGAGGCAGGCTATCAAGCCACTTCTCTGAATGTCCTCAATGCCCCAGTAGGAGTTGCCAGAGTTCGCCATGACTTCCAGGCACAGGTACGCACACACAGAGAGACATGCAAAAATACCAAAAAAGGAGGCATGGCCTATGGCCAAGTCAAACTTGGAGCCAGGGTGTGTTGCTTAAAGCTGGCAAGCCCAATGGGCAATCTCTTAGAGACTGGTGATCAGCATCTCCTGGTGATCGCCCTGGCCCCCACCTGGTGGAACATACTCCCTTATTGAGATCTGCGCCCTCTGAGATCTTATTTAATTCCTCAGGGCCTGCATGACGGAGCTGTTCTGCCAAGCCTTTGGCTGAGGCAGTGGATGTCCACATATGCCCCCCCAAGGTTGTAGTCTCCCACCTACAGATAACCGGCCATACCTAGTTATATTAATGGGCTGGATTCTCCCTACAGCAAGCATGACTATTGACTTTATATGTTTTAATGTATTTTAAACTTTATTGTATTTATCAAAATGTTGTGACCTGCCCTGAGCCCGTTTACAGGATGGGCGGATATAAAAGCAAAAATAAATAAATAAACCTGAAAAGGGAGGGGGGGGCCTACAAGTTTCATGACTGGTACAATTCAGCTTTAATCAGCTCTAATTTAACCTATGTGTTTCTTCTGATGCTTTCCTTTTGGGGTTTGCAGGCAAGTGGAAATGTCTCTAAAACCACTTTTGAGTCCCTTAAAAATATTGTATCCTTCCAGCATTTGGGAAACACTAGTTCAAACACCTACTCGGCCAAGAACCTGACTGGGCAGCCTTGAATAAGACACATCTTTTCTCCCTGTGACCTTTCTCACAGAGGTATTGAGGGGACAGACTGAGATACAAGCGTAATCTGTTGTGAATCCTTGAAATGACGGTGTGGGGGAGACTATAATGGTCAAAAATGTATACAGCTCCTTTCTATGGATGGAGAGAACAACAAATTAAAGTGTTTCCAGTGATGCCAATTTACAAAACTGACAACTTAAAGCATAATCAATTCAAGCTTCAAAGAAGATTCAGACCATCAATGAGGGTTGACACTTGACATGGCAAAGTAGTGCAAATTGAGGCTCAAGTCACACATCAGAGCCAAGGAATTGATTTCCAAATACATGCATAGAACTTGATTGCAAGTTGCACACTGAACTTGCAAAGTGCACACTGACACTGACCAATTCTCATTTTCTCAGTGCAGCAATGGGACAAGCAGAGAAGACTTGAAATTATTTTGTACATCTGCATGATATTCCTCTCCCTCATGGATCACTGCCTTGTCGTGGTGAGGGGGCTTGCATGGTTCGATGAGGCTGTGGGCTATGCCGTGGAGGGCCACCCAGGACGGACAGGCCACAGCAGAGAACTCAGACCAAGCGTGATCCCCTGGAGAAGGAAATGGCAACCCACTCCAGTATCTTTGCCAAGAAAACCCCATGGACAGTAACAAAAGGCTAAAAGATATGACGCCGGAAGATGAGCCCCTCAGGTCGGAAGGTGTCCAATATGCTACTGAGGAAGAGCAGAGGGCAAGTACGAGTAACCCCAGAAAGAGTGAAGCGGCTGGGCCAAAGCCGAAAGGACGCTCAGTTGTGGATGTGTCTGACGGTGAAAGGAAAGTTCGATGCTGCAAAGAACAATACTGCATAGGAACCTGGAATGTAAGATCTATGAATCAAGGTAAGCTTGACGTGGTCAAAAATGAGATGGCAAGAATGAACATTGACATCTTGGGAATCAGTGAACTAAAGTGGACAGGAATGGGCGAATTTAACTCAGAAGACCATTATATCTACTACTGTGGCCAGGAATCCCGTAGAAAAAATGGTGTGGCCTTTATAGTCAACAAGAGAGTGAGAAAGGCAGTATTGGGATACAATCTCAAAAATGACAGAATGATCTCGGTCTGAATCCAAGGCAAACCATTCAATATCACAGTAATCCAAGTCTATGCCCCAACCACTGCTGCAGAAGAGGCTGAAGTGGACCAGTTCTACGAAGACCTACAACAGCTCGTAGAACTAACACCAAAAAATGATGTCCTCATCATCATAGGGGACTGGAATGCTAAAGTAGGAAATCAAAAGGTAACCGGAATAACAGACAAATTTGGCCTTGGAGAACAAAATGAAGCAGGGCAAAGGCTAACAGAGTTTTGTCAAGAGAACACGCTGGTCATAGCAAACACCCTTTTCCAACAACCTAAGAGGCGTCTCTACACATGGACATCACCAGATGGGCAACACCGAAATCAGATTGACTATATAATTTGCAGTCAAAGATGGAGAAGCTCTATCCAGTCAGTAAAAACAAGACCTGGAGCTGACTGTGGCTCAGATCATGAGCTACTCATTGCAAAATTCAGACTTAAATTGAAGAAAGTTGGGAAAACCACAAGGCCATTCAGATTTGACCTAGATCGCATCCCTGATGAATATACAGTAGAGGTGAAGAATAGGTTTAAGGGACTAGATTTGATAGACAGAGTGCCTGAAGAACTATGGACAGAGGTCCGTGACATTGTAAAGGAGGCAGCACTCACCGCCATCCCAAAGAAAAAGAAATGCAAAAAAGCAAAGTGGCTGTCTGATGAGGCTTTACACATAGCAGAGGAAAGAAGGAAAGCTAAAGGCAATGGGGATAAGGAAAGATTTGCCCAATTTAATGCAGATTTCCAGAGAACAGCAAGGAGAGATAAGGAGGCTTTCCTGAATGAACAATGCAGAGTAATAGAGGAAAACAATAGATTGGGAAGGACTAGAGATCTCTTCAAGAAAATTGGAGAAATCAAGGGAACGTTCCATGCAAAGCTGGCCATGATAAAGGACAAAAACGGTAGGGACCTAACAGAAGCAGAAGAGATTAGGAAAAGATGGCAAGAATACACAGAAGAACTATACAAGAAGGACCTCAATGTCCTTGACAACCACGATGGTATAATCACTGACCTCGAGCCAGACATCCTGGAAAGCGAAGTTAAATGGGCCTTAGAAAGCATTACTAACAACAAAGCTAGTGGAGGTGATGGTATCCCAGCTGAGTTATTCAAAGTCTTAAAAGAAGATGCTGTTAAAGTGCTGCACTCAATTTGCCAACAAATTTGGAAAACACAACAGTGGCCACAGGATTGGAAAAGGTCAGTTTACATTCCAATCCCAAAGAAGGGCAACGTCAAAGAATGTTCAAACTATCGCACAATTGCACTAATTTCACACGCTAGCAAGGTCATGCTCAAAATCCTACAAGCTAGGCTCCAACAGTACGTGGATAGAGAACTGCCAGAAGTACAAGCTGGGTTTCGAAGAGGTAGAGGAACTAGAGATCAAATTGCCAACATTCGCTGGATTATGGAGAAAGCAAGAGAGTACCAGAAAAACATCTACTTCTGCTTCATTGACTATGCTAAAGCCTTTGATTGTGTGGATCACAATAAATTATGGCAGGTTGTTAAAGAGATGGGAGTACCAGACCACCTCACCTGTCTCCTGAGAAACCTGTATAAGGGTCAAGAAGCAACAGTTAGAACCGGATATGGAACAACTGATTGGTTTAGCATAGGAAAAGGAGTACGACAAGGATGTATATTGTCACCTTGCTTATTTAATTTATATGCAGAGTACATCATGCGAAATGCTGGCCTGGATGAATCACAAGCTGGAGTTAAGATTGCTGGGGAAAAGATCAATAACCTCAGATATGCAGACGATACCACTCTGATGGCAGAAAGTGAAGAGGTCCTAAAGAGCCTCTTGCTCAGGGTGAAAGAGGAAAGTGCAAAAGTGGGCTTGAAGCTCAACATCAAAAAAACTAAGATCATGGCATCTGGCCCCATCACTCCTTGGCAAATAGAAGGGGAAGTCGTAGAAGTAGTGACAGACTTCACATTCCTAGGATCCCAGATCACTGCAGATGGTGACTGCAGCCATGAAATTAAAAGACGCCTGCTCCTTGGGAGGAAAGCGATGGCAAACCTAAACAGCATGATAAAAAGCAGAGACATCACCTTGCCAACAAAAGTCCGCATGGTCAAAGCAATGGTATTCCCCGTAGTAATGTATGGCTGCGAGAGTTGGACTATAAGGAAGGCTGAGCGCCGAAGAATAGATTCTTTTGAACTATGGTGCTGGAGAAGACTCTTGAGAGTCCCTTGGACTGCAAGGAGATCAAATCAGTCAATCCTAAAAGAAATCAACCCTGACTGTTCCCTGGAAGGCCAGATCCTGAAGCTGAAGCTCAAATACTTTGGCCACCAAATGAGAAGGGAGCATTCACTGGAGAAGACCCTGATGCTGGGAAAGATTGAAGGTCAAAGAAGAAGGGGACGGCAAAGGATGAGATGGTTAGACAGTGTCATCGATGCAACGAACATGAAATTGAGCAGACTTCAGCGGACAGCGGAAGACAGGAGGGCCTGGCGTAATCTGGTCCGTGGGGTCGCGAAGAGTCGGACTCGACTGTGCGACTGAACAACAACAACATGATATTCCTAAACAGCACCATAAAGAATCATACAAATATGGTACAGAATAATACAAATCATACAGTCTGGAGATTTCTTAGCCACTGTGCTTGGAAGCCACAGAAATCATGGCAGCAGAAGAAGTAGGTCTGCTTGTACAACCAGTGGTACGTTAAATGACTCCATATTGTGTCGGAGAGGATATGAAAGTTCAGTTTGCAGCATTAATGCACAACAGCCCATTCCTACATGCAAACCATCACTTGATGACGCATCAATGAACAAGTGACAAACACACAACCTTGGACCAGTCTCTAGCCTTCCTTAATTCCCTGTTCTTGGAAACTACAAAGCCGGATCAACTGAAAGAGAGAGGTTTATAGCATTTATTTCAAAAAGAAAGAGCAGTCACTTTGAATTAGAAACAAACAAACAAAAATTGCTGCAACAAGTCACCAATAAAGGAAAAACAACTTGGACCAGCTGGTATTGCATTGCACCAGATTTTGAGCTGTCTGAACCTGACTCACTAACTGAGCATTCTAAACTACTTTCAACAAACTGCTAAATATGCTTGACTTGACAGCTTTTTAACAATGTCTTCGTAAGTCGGTGGGCAGCAGTTGATCAACACACAATTCAAAGAATGTACATTAGATTGAGAGAAGGCAGCATTTGGGAAGATAACAGCCACAATGAAACCAATTTGTCATTCTGGCTGCCCAAAACCATTCTATTTTGAAGTAAGTTTAATTGATTTTGGCAGAAATAAAGGCTGCTCTGGCCTTTGTGTGTACATATTAAAAATGTAACATATCAATACTACAAACCCCTCTTTACTTATGTATTTGGCTTATAAGAATGTTACACTTGGGGACATTCATGGATTTTCCTCTGTACAGAACATGGAATGGCCCTGATACCCACAAATAAAGTCCCATCCATACTTAGTATTCTTTTAGCAGTAACATACCATAGATCTACAGTAAACATCTGATTAGACAAATCATATGCATGCGACTGATTTCTTTCCATTCCTCCAAGTCTTCCCTCCAAGTTATCTAACAATCAGGAAGGAAAGACCTACATATCTGGCCCTGCATCACAGTGGAGATATCAGTCCATTTCAATTCAGATTCAGGCTCTGGTCACACTGCAACTGACATGCGCATTGTTCCCGGTTTATTTAAACCGGGAACATTTTTATTCGTATTGGGCTGTCTACATGCAGCCAGCCCCTCTTTCCCAGCACCCGCTTGCCTGCTGCTGCGCCGTCCTTCCAGGCAATCCTGCCGGCCACGGGGAGGCTTGGGCGGCTACTGCTCCTGCCGATATTTGGGGGGGGGGTGCTGCCGCCGCCGCTGCCGCCATTGACCCACGAAAATAGGCTCCACCGTCTCCACCATCCTCCTTGCCAGCCCCATCCAGGCTGCTGTAGCCCCCACCTCTCGTTCCTGCCTCCAGGGCCGTCGTTGTGCGTTGTTTGTTTTTTTAAAAAAGCTTCTGGTTTGAGCGCTTGACTAAACATGCGCTTAATAAATCCATTATTAAACTTTAAATGGATTTATTAAGCACATGTTTGCTCAAGGGCTCAAACCGGAAGCTTTTTTTAAAAAAAAAAAAAAACCCAAGAACGTCCAGACAGCCCTAATTGCAATCCTTTCGAGAGAGGGGCTGTCCACATAGGCGAAATCGCGCAACATGCCAGGAAAACACTAGTTTTTCCAGGGGTCAGGAAAACCCGGAAGCATTGCGCGAGTAAGCCCACTTCGGGGCGGGAGGCAGATTGGCGCGTGTGAACATGAAACTGACATGCGCAAGTAAACAGCAGCGAATCCCGATCAAAACGGCAGTGTGACCGGACCCTCAGACCTGGTTTAGAGACAAAAACAGCCTTGGCAATCCTAATTTACTGCCAGGAGAGCAACCAAGGTAATGCATCCCTAATGATTCTCCTGGACCTCAGTACCATCAACCAAGGTATCCTTTTGGCCAAGCATGGGGTAGAGCACTCTGTGCTCCCCAAGTTCCACTCCTACTTAATCACAAAGTGGTATTGGGGGAACTAATCTGAGTAATTCCATTATGGACATCCAGTGCTGCTCAATACCTACCTAAACAACAACCAGCTTCATTTCTCCTTAACAACTGAATCACGTGGAAGAGCTGAACAAGTGCTTGTCATTAGGGACACTGGCTGTCATGCACTTGTGAATTCTTGGAAACTAGTGGAGGTCCTACAAGCCTTACAAAGACTTAACAACTTGATAAAGATATCGATTTGAAACAGGCCTATCGTTAAAATAGACGCCCCACCAATCTTGAAGTCTTCATGCTATGAGGGACTTATCTTTCACTGTTAAAGTGAATGGTCTTCTCTGTCCTTACACCGTAAGAAGATGGCTTGGTACCTTTAAGACTGTATTTCAGCCGGGTTTATGTCCTGCTTGTAATTGTATGTCTCTTAATGTAATTACACATTTTGTACTTTATTTGCACTTTACTTAATAGTTTATCTTATAATACTAAAAATAGTTTTGCACAACCCCCCCCCCCAATTTTGTTTACACTTTTCAAGGTTGCTTTTGCACGTTTGGTTGATCTGGAAGTGGATGAAGGCAACTAAGCTGAGACTCAGTTCACACAAAAGTGAGCAGCTGAGGCTGTTGTCAGAAGTCGGGTACTGAAGGATGTACACTAGAGTCACCAGCATAAAGGTGGCTATAGGTGGGAGACCGACATGTCAAGGGGGCTCCTTGCTGGCAACTTAATGCTTTCACTGGCAACAAAATGATGTCACTTCAGGTGCAACCGAAAGTAACATTACCATAAGCGACGCCCCACATTTGGCTAAAACTCTGTGGTTTAACCACAGAGTTCTGACTGAATGCCAGAGCATCCACTGGAGACAGGACAGCATCATTTCCAGTGATGTGAATTGTGTCATGATGCTGGTGATCACCCTCCCCATTCCTCTCCTGGCAGTGGGAATGGCTGGCCAGAGGCACGATTTTTCCCACCTGGTGCAGGAATCTGGCAGCCCTATCGGATGCCTATTTGATTCCAGGTTCAATTCAAGTTGCTGATTAAAAACCCTAAACAGCTTAGGACAAGAGAAAAGGAAGGACAGTCTTCTTCCATATGGTCTGCTCTATCAGCTGAGATCTGGGTGCTGATATTCAAAGAGGCGAGGCCGATCGTGATCAGAGACAGGAACTTGGATCAGAGACAGGAATTTCCCACCTATGGAAAGCTCCCAGCTAGGCCACTTCTGTACTGTTATTTTTGCCACTCATTTGTCCCTGTTGCTTTGGGTCTCCCCCCCTACTTTTGCACATGTGTTTTGCTCCCTCTGAGACTACTAGAAAGAGCAAAATACATTGGGGGGGGGGACTCTGAAACAATAGGGACAAACGAGTGACGAAAATGACAGTGTGGAGTCTTCTTGGTCTTTACCCTTTCTAGCCTTTATGCACCAAATCAAGACATTTTTATTCCTCCAGGCTTTTAATGGAGCACTTTGTCCTGATCACCTTTTTCATTTATTAACTGGTCATTTTACCATCTCCTTTCTCATCTCTCTATAATATCATCTGATTGTTCTTAATTTGCTCTGGGGTTTTGGATAATTTAGTTTCAGTTTCTGGTGCGTTACTGTCTCTCTTTATGGTGCTTTTGATATTCCAGTCTTTTACTGGCCTTGGTTATGTCTTGGTAGCTTTGAGACACTATTTTGTTTCATGCAGAGGAGGCCATTTGTAATATTTTTTTATCATTGCTAGCCCAAGTTGTTTATCATTGTTCATTATTTAAGTGCCATATGTGATTATATAGTTTACTGTGATCTTGTTATAAACCACCTGGGCTTTGCCTGCCCTGAGGAGGAGCCAAATTCTCTAAACAAACAAACAAAACAGTTTATCTTGGCTATATGGGATCTGGCAACAGGGAATTGTAGTGGTTTCCCACTCAAAGACTACATTGGGGGAGCAGAAGGATACATACCCTGCCCTTCACTCAAAGTCTCAGAGCAGCTTACAATCTCCTTCACTTCCTCTCCCCACAACAGACACCCTGTGAGGTAGGTGGGGCTGAGAGAGCTCTTTCCAGAACTGTCCTTGAGAGAACAGCTCTGACAGAACTATGGCTTGCCCAAGGTCATCCAGCAGCTGCAAGTAGAGGAGTGGGGAATCAAATCCAGTTCTCTCAGATTAAAGGTTCACGCACTTAATCACTACATCACAGCCAGATCGCCCATTGGGCAAACTAGGCGCTTGCCTAGGGCACGCCGGCCTCAGGGGCGCCAAATGGCGCCCACTCCCCCCCGAAAGGCCAACTGCTGGACCTAGAGACACCAAATTTGAGGAGAGTGGCATAGGTGCTCGCTAAGAAGGGATTCTTAGAAATTCGACCCCTAAGTGGGTCAAAAGGGGTAAAATGTGCACCCCCCATTGATTCCTCTGTGGCTGCCAGGCAGCTGCACCCCCCACTCTCTGATTGTTCAGCTGCAGAGCTCAGTGTTCTGAGGTAAAAAAGTCAACAGTTACAGGGGACTACAGAGAGCTCATGACAGTCAAGGAAATGAGGAGTGGCCAACAACCATCTGTGAGGTGAAGCAAAGCTGCTGGCCCAGCTTCTCTGATGGCTTCCAACACACTCCCCCCACCTCCTACACCTAACAGGTGGTTCTCTGTCAGGTGCAGCCCCACCTCCACAGTGGCTTCTAATACTCCTCCCCCCTACCCCTCCTACACTGGACAGGCAGCTGCCTCTCAGGTGTAGGAGAGGAGGTGGGATGGCTTCCAACACACTCCCCCCACCTCCTACACCTAACAGGCGGTTGTCTGTCAGGTGCAGCCCCACCTCCACAGTGGTTTCTAATACTCCTCCCCCTCTCCCTCCTACAGTGGACAGGCAGCTGCCTCTCAGGTGTAGGAGAGGAGGTGGGATGCTTACAGCCACCAGGGATGTTTGCTCAGCAGGATTGCCTTAGCTCTGCTGCTGGCCCAGCCTCCCCGATGCCTTTAAATACAATCCCCCTCAACACCAGACAGGCGGGTGTCTGTCAGGTATAGGAGCAGGGCCAGGGTATGAATATTTATGGGGAGTGTAATGTATTGAGTAAAAATGGATACCGCCACATGGCTGACCATGCAGTCTGAAAAGGGCCAGAGCTTTGTTGGAGAGAACAATAGAGACTGTGGATCCAAGGGCGCACCAATGGGCTCTCCCAGATCCTAAAGTAGCCCAGCCAGGACTCTGGACTTGTAAATAGAACCTATCACGGTGTTTGGAGGGTGTGCTGGGTGTGGTTTGGGTGTGGTGAGTTCAGGAATAAAAGGCGGCTTGCAGCCAGCCTCTGCAGGCTTATTCTGAGGTAACCTAATAAAGAGCTGATTGAATCACTATGCTGAGCTGCCACTTCCAGTACATTTTAGGGAGATAGCAAAGGACATTTCTAAGAGCCATTTTGATGCATGCCTCCCTCATGAACCTGAAGAAATGTCCACCACATCACCACACTAACTCCCTCTCACACCACTCACTTCTTACTGCCCCCAATAAAGTTCCTGGCAAACATCGAGCCAGATACATCAACACTACAAGGAGGAGGCAACTTAGGAATGCAGCAAAGACATTTGCACATAATACTCCTGCAGTGCACTGAGCTGTGCAGGCCAAGTACCAGCAAGATCACCCTGAGGTGCTCAGAACAACACTGTCTCCATATGAGCCAAATAATCCAGGAACACAAGTAGAGAGGTCATCACTTTCTCGGAAGGTGGCAGGAGTTGACTTAACAGATGGCTGCTTCTTCAATGGACAGTTCTAGGTGGCCTGCTCCAGAGTGAGCTCACCAAGCAGCCTGGTGATCCTAGCACCTGAGGGCAGAACCACCAATGTGGTCTACAGAGAGGTCCGTGGTCTACAGAGAGGTCCTTCAGTAGGGAAAAGGAAGTACGTATGTCTCACTTCATTTCTTACACTACAATCTTCTCCATCAGAATTCCTACAACAAATGTCACATTTCAAATTTCACATCATCAGTATTATAAGTGGATTTACGGAACTTAAATACCATAGCGAAGCACGGGCATCAGGCTAGTAATCAATAAAATGTTTATATGCCACCTTTATCAGCAATCACTGTGGCTCAAGGAGACTTACAAAAAAGGCAGCAACATTAAAATAATGTTTAAAAAGACAATAAGGAGGAAAAGCCACAACGCTATGCAGCTTGCCTTCTAGGAAATCCCTCTGTATAAACTATACATATGTGCCTGCTCCCCCCCCCCAAAGTATTACAACTCTTATAGACAGTGGACAGCATAACAATGTGCCACACATCCTCTGGGAGAGCATTCC
Source organism: Gekko gecko (assembly GCA_029375565.1). Taxonomy (NCBI): domain Eukaryota; kingdom Metazoa; phylum Chordata; class Lepidosauria; order Squamata; family Gekkonidae; genus Gekko; species Gekko gecko. The sequence continues at coordinate 161,138,312 of JAPDNY010000004.1, read as the reverse complement.
ATAGTGCTGCAAACACTACAGGAAAAGAGTGGGCCAGTGTTGTGACTGATATCAGACAATTGTAGGGAGGGTTCAACCAAGGGGCGGCCGGGGGGGGGTCTGTGTAAAGTACTGGGCTTCGGGCCTCATGACTCGGACGACGACATAAGAGAAGACGCGTTTATTCGTACTTCACACAAGACAAGAACAACAGTAATGGCCGGCGGCCAACTATATACAGTAAGGGGGGGACGCCCCCCGTTCCTATTGGCGGGTTTGAATTGCCCAATACTGCCATTGGTTCTTTACTGGCGAGCTCAGGAACCTCGTCCCTATTGTTCTCAGAGAGCGAGCTTGGCTGCCTTCGCCAGCTCATACCCCTGATGTCAGGACACAACAGTCTGACAAGCTCATAATAAAAGAGATTATCTTTTAAGTACGCTGACCCCAGATTGTGCAGGGTTTTAAAGGTCAGAACCAGCACCTTGAATTGGAAGCTTATCAGTAGCCAGTGCAGTTTCAACCAACAGGGGAGCCACCCTATTTTGCAGCAGCTGTAGCTTCTGAATAGTCTTCAAGGGCAACCCCAGTGGAGATAGTGGGGATTTTGATAGTCTAGCATTGATAGGGTTACCAGGTGTCCTCTTGTTAGATGACGTCCTCTTTTTGTGTGTCCAACCTCTTTCGGGATCTTTTTTAAAAATATGGTGAAAATGTCCTCTTTTGGGGTTGGAAGGTTAGTTAGTAGCAATTATCATGGTTTACATCAATTTGATGTAGCGGTTAGGTGCGTGGACTCTAATCTGGGAAAACCAGGTTTGATTCCCCACTCCTCCACTTGAAGGTGCTGGATGACCTTGAGCAAGCCATAGTTCTGTCAGAACTGTTCTCTCAAGGACTTCTGGAAAGAGCTTTCTCAGCCCCACCTACCTCCCAGGGTGTCTGTTGCGGAGAAGGGAAAAGAAAGGAGTCTGTAAGCCGCTCTGAGACTCCAAGTGAAAGGCGGGGTAGAAATCCAATCTCCTGCTGCTCCTCCTCTTCTTCTATAGTTAGCGGTATTTCAAATGAGATTTGTCATAGTGATCACTTGTCTGAAATAGTCAGTCAGGAAATATGTCCTCTTTTTTTGCTTTTCAAAATATGGTAACTCTAAGCACTGAGGATACGGAAGCATGGATCAGGATTAACACGGCCAAGTCGGCAGGGGCACAAGAAGAAAGAGAATTTGTGTGCCAAATGGAGGTCACAGAAAGCATTGTTTCCCACTATACTTACCTTGTCTTCTAACGAAAGTGCAGGATCAATATTAGTTATGACACCTTTACAGAGGTAGTCATGTTCAACCCCATGCCATTCAAAATCCCACACCATTCAGAGTGAGTAGGACATCTCCCTGTTCCCTCCACCTTCTTGACCAGCATTGCCTCCATCTTATCTGGATTCATCATGAGTTTATTTGCCCACATATACATGACCACAGAGTCCAGACATTGGCCCATGCTTATGCACAGAATTCGGCTGAAATGGAAGTTGCTGCAATGCATTAATACAGCCTGTGTGTCAATTTGGCCTACATTTATTTAGGATTGGAGCTTCAGTTCTTCCTGGTCCCAGAGAATTTACTTGGAAGCAAGTTCTATTTATTTAAACTGGACATACTTGCAAGAAATGTGTTTAGAATCAAGATAAAAGACAGGGTGTGAGGGTTTTTTAAAAGAGAACAGTATAAGACCACCATGAAAGGGGGGGACGAGGCACATCATTTCAAAGGGTTTTATACCTCACAATTGTTTTATAGAGCAGAATACCTAATAATATTTTGTGCACAAATAAATCCTTCAGCTGCCAGAAAACAGAAAGCGCTTACCAGTCGAATGCTATGGTGTCACTTACTATAGAGTATCACTCCGCTCCTCTTTCAACAAATGTTTCCAAGATTTATCTGGCATAGTAATTTACTTTCTAGCTAGGCCCCACTGTCTATTCAGTGCTATATTTACTTCATTTAGAACAACAATCAATAGAACAAAACCTAGGGCCCGAGACCAATTCATGCAAATAGCATGGATAATTGGCAAGGAAATGAATATAACCAGCAAGGACCGTCCAAGTTTCACGGTGACATTTCAAATTAATCTGTGTAACTAAATTTATATTACTATTATTATAAAACCATAATAGCTGCAGTAAGTATTTCTCCCCCTTCCCCCGTTTCCCTTGAGCAAATGTAATATCTGAAACCCGAGCTGAAGTAGACAAAGGAAACCTTTCTTAGTTAACTGTTTTGTAAATGTGGGTGTTTGCATTTGGGTGAGAGGGAAAGGGGTTCAAGGAAATTTTTTTAATATATTCCAATTGTGGACTTCAAAGCAGGAAATGATTTCCAGGCTGATGAGGAATAGGAGCTACTATTCTGCTGCATTAAGAAAACATGACACAGGCCCAATCTGCATCTAGCATTTGCTCCGCTGTTTTACCAAACCCACGCTGGAACAGAAATTCCCCTCTATATTGCATGCCACTTTCACTTTGATTGATTGTTGGATTTTATGGCAGTGTCCAGACTGCATGCCACTTTCACTTCATCTGTTCTCTTGGTTTTATGGTAGCCATGTGCATAGATTTATGGTCATTTTATGGCCATTCAGGGGTGACTCTGCAGTCAGTACGGCTGGGTATCTGAATGTGGTTTTGAGCTGCATCTTTTTCTGTTGCAGTGTGGGTTTGGTAAAACAGTGGAGCAAATGCTAGATGCAGATTGGGCCACAGAGGAAGAGATGGGCACATTATTCATTGCAGTTTTCTATAAGCTATTTTTTTGTGGTTCTTTGTTGTTGTTGTTTTTAAAAGTGGTCATAGAGAGCTTTGACCTTTTTTAGAAAGGCTGTTTCAAATACGTCCAGAAATGATGTCATTGCCCCATTATTATAGGCCTTTTTTTTTTTTTGCTCAAATTCAATTATGGTAATTTCCAGACATGTTATTTGCCCCAGGTACCATGCTGTTGGGAACAGGAAAGTTTGAGGAAAGACTACAGGCCACATGGGGACAGTTTACTGCCTTCTGCGGCCCTGGAAAAATAGCCATTTGCCAACTGCCTGCCTTCCCCCCAGCGCTCCTTTTAAAATAGTGTGTCCAAGATGGTGGAGGTCTATGTGGTACAGAGAACTACTACCAGCATTTGAAGTTATAAAATGTCTACTAAAAAGAAAACGTTCACAAGCATACTTTTAGCACAGCACCAGACTGAGCAAGGGATTCAAAAGAAATGGGTAAAATGCAACTCCTCCATCCCTCTCTCTACACATCCTCTATCAGATATTAAAATATAGAACAGGTTCCTTAGCTTAGGAAGTCACAGATCTCTACAGAGGTCCATTACCTTGAAGCTACCTTCAGCTGTTTAGGCCAACACATGGCTAACGGCCACCAGATCTCAGTTAAGAGTTCTGTTGGTTTGATGGACTCAGCAGCAAAGAGAGACCTTCCTCCTTGGTCCTCTGAGTTTTATCACCTCTCTTTTCCACACCCACTGACCAGGTCAGGCCAGGTCAGAGAAGCTTTTCCAGGAGATTCTTCAGGAATTCTTTCCTGAAGTCTCTCTTCTATTTAACACCTCCAAGTCTCTGTTCCCTGCTTGAGGGTGGGGGAGCTTGACTAAACCTATTAGCATTTGTATGAAGGTAGCCTTAGGTAAATATTGAAAGCAACTGAACTGACTTCCCTCCCCCCTTCCTGTCTGTTCTCTGCCCAGAGAGAGAGGAAAAAAAACTTTTAAACTCAGAGTGAAGGTTTTGCTCATTTCAAACCTACAAAGGAAAAATGCATTTCTTCACATAGAGATACAAGGGGAAAGGCATATATCTGCACGAGCAGATTAAGGCACTGTATTGGTGGCCATAGCAGCAACAGGGAAATGGCACATGTTGGTCTCTGTGTGGAAAACAGCTATTTTCTCTGAGCTCAGCCTTGGAAGGGAAGAGGTGTGTTTCATGTTATACAAACACTGCAGTGCATTTCCAAAGTATATTGTCCCATGTTTTAATGGTATATTTACACATACCCAAAATGTACAGAAAATGCAGAGTATATTGTACTAGCAGTGGAATTTCTTTATATGTTACGAAAAGTCAGACTTCATTAGATTAGAGATCTTGGAAGTTTATGGACAAAATCACTATGAATATGTATCCAAGTCAAAAATGAGTGTTAGTGACATACTGTTTACTTCCTCAAAAAATTCTGATGGGGATGAAATGGAAAAAGAAAATCCAGGGAGGCAGCAAAGTATAAAATTTTATGATGATAATTGGTTACTTTTATAGTAGCATCAAACTGATTAATCTAAATTTGGGTCATAAAAAAGACAAGTTGATAAAATAATTGTTTTTTTTTTAGCAATTAGCTATGAATCAAGAGGAAAAGAGGAAACTCTTGATTTAAATGTAAACAATACTCAGATTGTACTGTCGGCTATCAAAGAAACTGTAGGAAATAGCTAGCAGTCAGTTCAATCAAATTCTCTTACTTCCAAACGGATGTCTGTGTGACTGTCTAGAACCGATTCACATGTGCTTGACTTGATAAATTTATCCATAAAGGTTTGTGCATATCTTCTGTATACCCACTTAGGTTTGAAGCAACTCACAGTCATTTGAGGAGCAAAGTGTATTTGAGAAGCACGCGAGCCCTTTCAGCCATATTTTGGGAAGTTGCATATATCAGAAACCACCATGTGAATCAGGTGCAAGCTTTTCTGGAAAAAACAGAACAGGTATACTTGTCATTTGGAAGTGGGTTTGAATGATTGAACACTGGAATAGTGGCTCGAGAGATAAGTCTTGATGCATCACTGATGCATATTGCATTATAACAGATAGCCTCCTTCAGCAGTGATACATGGCTCAGAGGCCCCACTTGACATTCCAGAGAAACATATTACATGGTGCTGACTGTTGTGTTGCATATTTCACAACTTATTTATAATGTACACACCTGAGGGTGAACTCCTGAAAGATGCCTTCAGTATTTATATCCAAGATTAATTTGTGGTCAATAGAATAATGGCTGGACCGGTTTTAAAACTCTTTGTTTTCTCTAAACTAGAATACAGCAGTGCAGAAGAAATCACACAGAAGCACCCTGTGGGAAGGCGATACCTTTCTATTGACTTAAAATGTTATAATAAATAACTCCCCAAATAAATGACATGATGGGAATAACTGGGTTATCTATTTAACACAAATGAATCATACAGCTTATTGGCTCTTTGGGATACCTCAAAAATGTTGGGCAGTAATTAGTGTGTCAGACTAGAAGAAGGGGGATTCAGTTCCCCACTCTGTCATGGCTCTCAGTTTAACGTACCTCACAGGATCAACCTACCTCACAGCGAGAGCTTAATCATTCCTCCTTCTCCTCTCCTAAGATGTACATATGTAGCTGCCTTATACTGAAATGGACCACCTGTCCACTAAGAAGGGCTGCCAGGTCTGGTGGGGGGTGGGAGGGAGCTCTCCGGGAGTGGGGGGCATGATGACATCACTTCTGCATAATGTCATCACATTGGGGACATCACACTGGGTTGTGGCTGTTGGGGACGGGACTTCCCCTCACCAGCCAACTGGCCAGTGGTGGGCATGAGCCCAGAATATCAGGGGATCCCCTGCTCCCACCTGGGTGCTGATAGCCCTACCACCAAGGTCAGTATTGTGTACTCAGACTGGAAGTGGGTCTCCAGGGCCCCAGGCAGAAGTCTTTCCGATCACCCACTACTTGATCCTTTTAACTGGAAATGCTGGGGATTGAACCTGGGATCTTCTGCAGGCCAAGCAGATGCTTTACCATCCCCAAAGTGGGAGGCCCACTACTGTTTCTTCTTGTGAAGGGAGAAGAGCTCTGCAAAGAGAGGAATCATGTTCCTTTACAGCCTGATGCTACACGTGTTTATTCAGCAGTAAGCCCCAATGATTTTAACAGGGGTTCCTCACAAATAAATGTAAATAGAGCCTAGTTTAAGTGTGGTGCTGGCAAGGAAAAAGACCTTCTGTATGTAACTCTACATGGGCTTAGGGTCTTGGTTAAGCTGTGTTCCATCCTCACAACAATCCTGAGAGGTAAGTTAGGCTGACAGAAGAAATGGCCCAAGGTAACCAGGTGAACTTCTTAGTTAAGTGGCCCCCCTCAATCCTTACCCAGCACTCTAACTACTAGGGGTGTGCATAATGAAATACTTGAAGACGTACATGGAAATCATTGTCTGGGGTGGTTACCATGATTTTCTGGAGTGGTATTGGAATCTAGGATACTTAGCAAAATGAAACTACACTCCCCAAAGAAATCATGTTGTTTTTAAGTTTGGGTGCTGCTTGTTGTTGTTCAGTCGCATAGTTGAGTCTGACTCTTCGCGACCCCATGGACCACATCACGCCAGGGCCTCCTGTCTTCCACCATCCTCTGAAGTTTGCTCAATTTCATGTTCGTTGCATTGATGACACTGTCTAACCATCTCATCCTTTGCCATCCCCTTCTTCTTTGACCTTCAATCTTTCCCAGCATCAGGGACTTCTCCAGTGAGTGCTCCCTTCTCATTTGGGGGCCAAAGTATTTGAGCTTCAACTTCAGGATCTGGCCTTCCAGGAAACAGTCAGGGTTGATTTCTTTTAGGATTGAATGATTTGATCTCCTTGCAGTCCAAGGGACTCAAGAGTCTTCTCCAGCACCGTAGTTCAAAAGAATCTATTCTTCGGCATTCGGCCTTCCTTATAGTCCAACTCTCGCAGCCATGCATTACTACGGGGAATACCATTGCTTTGACCATGCGGACTTTTGTTGGCAGGGTGATGTCTCTGCTTTTTATCATGCTGTTTAGGTTTGCCATCGCTTTCCTCCCAAGGAGCAGGCATCTTTTAATTTCATGACTGCAGTCACCATCTGCAGTGATCTGGGATCCCAGGAACATGAAGTCTGCCACAGAATGTGCTTGTGTGCTTCCTGCAGTCTACCGATTTCTTGAGCAATGGCAATTCTCCCTTCCTATCAGATCCTTGCAAGGGGGGAACACAGAGCCCTTCCATCCAACCACCCTTAGAGACAAGCCAGAGAGAGCCACAATTCTCCTTCCTTCCCTCCCTTCTTTGCGGGAGGCAGAGCCGTTCTATAGCTGAAATCTTGTTCTTTAGTAGACTGGCAGCACTCATGCTGCTGCCATTTTGGTGTCATTTGGTTGAAACACTACAGTCCCTCCATGGAACATAATTGGTGGGATGCACTAAAATGAATGACAGGAAGGCCCACTGGGAACAATGGGAGCCAGGAATGCCAATTGACTTGTGTAGGCTGCACTGAAATACATTATAGCCCACAAAAGTTCCAATGAAAATGTGGAACAGATTAAGAGAAACCTATCCTTGGCCTGGAATGACAGCTCCCAGAATGGAATGATGGCCCCTGGGACTGGAATATATACTCAGGAACTGGAATGACATCCCCCTAGAATGGAATGATGTTCTCTGGGACCATATAGACTACTCCATGATTGGAATGATAGCCCCCAGAGTGGAATTATGGTTCCTAGAACCATATAAACTGCTCTGAGATAGGAATCACAGCCCCCAGGCAGTGTTCCCTCTAAGCTGAGTTAGTGTGAGCTAGCTCACAGTCTTTTAGCCTCCAGCTCACACATTTTTGTCTTAGCTCAGGAAAGATGGCTCCAGAGCAAACTAATTTATGCAGTAACCAAATCGCTCACTCGCAACTTTAATGCCAGTAGCTCACAAAGTAAAATTTTTGCTCACAAGACTCCCCAGCTTAGAGAGAGCATTGGTCCCAGGGACCTTCATTCCACTCTGAGGCCTGCCATTCCAACCCCAGAGCACTTTATCTGGGCCCAGGAATGGTTACTCTGCTTCCACAACCCATCATTCCACTATGGAAGCTGTCATTCCATGCCCAGGGCTGATTTCTCGTAATCTATTCTGTATTTTCATTGAAAACTTGTGTGTTATTTCAATGGAGCCTATGTAAGTCAATTAGCATTCCTGACTCCCATTATATCCAATAGGCTTTCAGGCCTCTCCCATGCAGAGTTTTCAGTGTAAAGGTAAGAATTTTTAATTGTCATCCAGTCACTGTAAGAGAAGGAAAATACAGGCAGGGCTTTTCTTTTTTCTCTAATGCCATGGCCATGCAGAGGTCTCCCCTTAGGGTGCTGCTTGACTGCCATTTTAGGAATCAGTAGAGAGAATTGAGTCTGTGCCAATACACTAGGGTTGCCAAGTCCATCTGTGCTCCACAGCGGGGGACTTTGGGGGGCGTTCCCAGAGGGAATGGGGTATCCCCGATGTGATGATGTCATGTTGGGGACGTCCGCCCACTGAGATGATCTCTGCCGGCTCCCTGCACTTAAAGGGAGCCCCTTTAAGTGCAGGGAGCTGGAAGGCTTTGCACGCCCAATCTCTGCACGGAGATCAGACACGTGGGGCCCTTTCCCACCAGCTCCCTGCATTTAAAGGGAACCCCTTTAAGTGCAGGGAGCTGGAAGACTTTGCATGCCTGATCTCCATGCACAGATCGGATGCACGGGGCCATTTCCTGCCAGCTCCCTGCATTTAAAGGGAGTCCCTTTAAGTGCAGGGAGCTGGAAGGCTTTGCACGCCCAATCTCCGCGGAAACCAGGGCCGTGGCCCACAGTCACCCCTCTCCCTCCTCTCTCTCAAGAGAGAAGGGAGAGGGGTGGCTGCGGATGTTGGGGCTTGGGGGGTGGGCCTTCCCCCACCGGCCAGCTGGCCAGAGTTGGGTAGAACACCCCAAAAAGCAGGGGACCCCTGCCAAACCGGGGGGGTTGGCAACCCTACAATACACATCCACTTTGGGGTCTGTAAAACTGACACACACACCCCAGCTCCAATTCACTTGAAACATAGGGAATTCTTTATATTAGAGGGAGGAATGTGTTCTGTATGAGTTTAGTGACATTAGTTGCTGTAGATTTTCCGGTTGTCGAAGGCTTTCATGTGACATTTTATCTTCATAAACAGCTGCTCCAGAACCTCATATAAATTTGAAAATAATGGTCCCAAAGTCTAGAACAAACGGATTTGAATCCCAAACCTGTAATGTCCTATCCCCAAACAAGAAATTACAGTAAAAATTTCCTCCTGAAGCTCTGATCCAAAGTTGTAACAAATTTTTCCTCAGCACATACCCTTCTAGCTACTACACCACTGTAGCTCATAAATGGGAGTTCCAGCTACATTCAATCCTTCTCAAGCCTGTAGTACCCCATTGAAGTCCCTCCCCTCTGTAAGCCCCACCCCCCAAATTTCCAGGTATTTCCCAATCTGGAGCTGGCAACTCTACTGCTGCCTAAATCCTGGATCGATAGACACATTTCAATGCCTTATCTCTTGATGATCAGGCATACATTTGGGAACCATATTACTCACTCGCTATGAAAAACAGACTGTCCAAAAGATATTTCATAAATTAAACATAAAACATTTATAAAGAATGATTTGTGCAACTACATTTCACAGAAATCGAGAAATTCTATATTACCATAAAAATGCATAACTTAATCTTTAATGTGAAGCAATGTGTTCCAGAACAAAATGCCATTTGTAAAAATGTACTGCAATTTAAGTTTATGCCAGGAAAGTTCTTTAAAAAAAATTAGAAGCAAGGAATAAACATGCTGGGCATCAGATACAGGAGGCAGTTATTAACATTTGAATCGTACGTATGCAATGGGGTAAGAACTGCTGACTCACTTATAGATATTTTCTGGGCTGGATCTGCCACAGAACTTTTTGCTTTTTAAAATTTTTTGATACTATTTAGGAATTAGTAGACAAACTTTTCATACATGAGCTTGCTACACTCGCAGGGACGTCATATAAGGACGAGAGCTGGCTAAATTGTACCTCTCATTTAGCTTCTCCCCCAAAAGGCCAATTTTGCTTTCACCCAAAGCCTTAAAAAGTATTGAAAAACTCAGGCCTGGGCCTCAGGGAACACTGCAGAAAGCAGACCTGCGACTATCAACGGGGGGGGACGGGGACGACTGATCTTCACTTCAGCTCTAAGTCATATTGGCTTCAATTCTGTAAGAGCCTTTACACTATTTCAAGAAATCTCTGCCTTATAGTCAGTGTTCCCTCTAAGCTGACTTTGTGTGAGATCGCTCACAGTTTTTTTTAGCCTCTGGCTCACACAGTTTTGTCTTAGCTCAGGAGGGATGGCTCCAGAGGAAACTAATTTATACAGAAGCCAAATCACTCACTCACAACTTTAATGCCTGTAGCTCACAAAATAGATTTTTTGTTCACAAGACTCCACAGCTTAGAGGGAGCATTGTTTATGGTCCAATTTAGGGATGCACACAATTTTGGATTTGGATTTCAGGTGGGGCCCTATTTTTATTATCCTCATTTTTGGACACATTGTTGCCAATTAGGGATATATATATATACTAGGAATAAGGCCCGTTGTGGAAATAAATACAACGGGCTCTAGAAAGAGGCTCTGGGAGAGTGCCCCGGCTTTGGGCACTCAGTGACAACTTGCTGTGGCAATCTCAGCAGGGTATAATGACAGAGTCCACCATTTTCTCCAGAGGAACTGATCTTTGCTACCTGAAGAGCAGTAGTAATTTTGAGTGATCTCCAGCCCACCCCCAAGATTGGTAACAGTGGTACCCCAGGAGGGAGTGGCTGGTTTGGAGGGTGGAGTTATGGCATTGTACCTGTCTGAGGTCCCACCCCTCCTCAACACTCACCCTCTCCAGGTTCGACCCCTCAAATCTCCAGGAATTTCCCAACCTGGAGTTGACAACCCTATCTCCCTCCCAGCCAACCATCAACCTACCTTTAGTTTTCCATCTCCTCTCCCATCCCTCCTAGAGAGCAGTTGTAATTTGGAGTGATCTCCAGCCCCCCCTGGATATTGGCAACAATGATTCCCCATCAGGGAATGGCTGGATTGGAGGGTGGAGTCTATGGCATCGTACCTATCTGAGGTGCCACCCCTCCTCAAACCTCACCCTCTCCAGGCTCCATCCCTCAAATCTCCAGGAATTGCCCACCTGGAGTTGGCAACCTGATCAGGACTGGGCCCAATGAGTTTTCTCCCAAAGGCCAACATAGGTGTGGAAAGGGCCTTTTACTGACAGAGGAGAAAGTACAGGTGCCGACTTTGATTAGGGAAATACCTGGAGATTTGGGGGGGTGGATCCTGTGGAGGGCAGCATTTGGGGTGTGTGTGGAAGGACTCAGCAGGGTATAATACCATAGAGTCTACCCTCCACAGCAACCATTTTCTCCTGGGGAACTGATCTCTGTCATCTGGAGGTCAATTGTAACAGTGGGAGATCTCCAGGTCCCACCTGGAGATTGGCAACTCTAGGGGGAAGTCAGTCGCACAGCGGGGAGTTGAAGAAAATGGTCTGATGGTCACTGGCCCACCTCGTTAGCCAGCCAGCCATGCTGAAGCTAAGCAGGAGAAAGAGCCTTTTCCCATTTATTCTGACAGGAAAGTGGCTGTTGGGGAGGGGATTATGGGTGGGGGAGGGTGTTATACTGAAAGTCCTTTGTTTTTTTACTCACAGAACCAAGCTTGGCTGCCTACAAACAGCCACTGAGGGGACAGTCCCTCACAGGAGTCAAGAGAACTGTCTTCCTCAGGAGAGAGAGATGGTCTGCCAGGGGGAGTGGGTGGGAAGAGGAGCAGACCCAGCACCTGGCCAATGGCACGTGAGTACTCTTGAGTGGCGGCTGATGGGTCAATGGCTGAGGGAGGGCATTTTACAGCCAATGGGAGCGCATGGAATCTTGCAAAACCAAAAGATAAATATTTATAAGGAGAGATATTTATTTATTTATTTATTTATTTATTTATTTGCTGGTCCTGAAAATCCAGGGCCATTATTATTCTACCTCCTCCCCAAGCAGCAGGAGCAGGGAAGGGAAAAGAGGAAGCCTTCCCCAGACTTACCATGTCAGCCTTGTCCCCACCAGATGCTTCTCCCTACTGCAGCACTGGTGGCAGCAGAGCCCACCCCACAGCCAGAAAATGGCAGGCAGGATGGGTGTCTCTTGGATCCCCCTGAAGCTTGGCTGCCAGAGCAGCCATTTCCTCCCCCCACCACTGGGGGCTTTTTATTTATTTTTTTTAAACCAGCAATTGAACAGTGTTGTAACAACATAATGACACAGACTATGTATAAGTGGATTCTCTGAATTCCCAGCTTTATCCCCCCACAAAAAAAAGTAAGTTTATATCTTCTTCCACTGCAGAGATATACCTTTTCTCAAGGAACTAGAGCAGGGGTGGCCAAACTGCAGCTTGGAACCATGTGCGTCTCTTTCACACATATTGTGCAGCTCCTGGCAGGGCATCTGGGAAAGTGAAGGGGAGGCATACTTTTTCTCCCTCTCTCCTATTTGCTTTTTCTCTCTTTCCACCTCTTTCCATTCTTTCTTTCTACCCCCTCTCTTTTTCTCTCTCTTAGACAAGAAGAAGAAGAAGAGATTGGATTTATACCTCGCCTTTCACTACCCAAATGTGTCTCAGAGCGGCTTACAAACTCCTTTCCCTTCCCCTCCCCACAACAGACACCCTGTGAGGTAGGTGGGGCTGAGAGAGCTCTGATAGAAACTGTTCTTTTTCAAGAACACCTCTGACAGAACTATGGCTTGCCCAAGGTCATCCAGCGGGTGCAAGCAGAGGAGTGGGGAATCAAACTTGGTTCTCCCAGATTAGAGGCCGCGCACTTAACCACTACACCAAACTGACAAATAAATATCATTAGCAAACAAATATCATTGGACAAATAAATATCATTCTCAATATCTGTTTTTATTTTTGGCAGTCTCTAATGTTAATAAAAAGCAAATTTGTATATATGTAAATAAAAACGTGTGTGTGATATTTGTTCACATCTTGCAGCTCTCAAACATCTGACATTTATTCTATGTGGCTCTTACGTTGAGCGAGTTTGGTCACCCCTGAGCTAGAGACTTAGTTTTAAAAAAAAAAGCTAGGAATGCAGTGAACCCATTACACACATTGCTATAAGTTTCTATCAATATAACACTATTCTATTTCTGATTTAACACTATTCAATTTCTTTGCATTTCTGGGAATGCAGAGAACCTGTTGTACATATTGCTATAATTATCAGTATAAATACTACATACGTCCAAGAGTTCTGAAAGAACTCAGATGTGAACTTGTGGATCTCCTGACAAAAATATGTAATATTTCATTAAAATCTGCCTCCATTCCTGAGGACTGGAAGGTAGCTAATGTCACTTCCATCTTTAAAAAGGGTTCCAGGGGAGATCTGGGAAATTACAGGCCAGTCAGTCTGATGTCGATACCGGGTAAGTTGGTGGAAACTATTATTAAAGAGGAATTAGTAGGCACATTGATGAACAGTACTCGGTCAAATGCTTTTTAACTTGTTTATTAATGATTTGGAGTTGGGAGAAAGCAGTGAAGCGGCTAAATTTGCAGATGCCACCAAGTTTTTCAGGGTGGTGAGAACCAGGGAGGATTGTGAGGCACTCCAAAGGGATCTGTCGAGGATGGGTGAGTGGGCGTCAACGTGGCAAATGGGGTTCATTGTGGCCAAGTGCAAAATGATGCACATTTGAGCCAAAAATCCTAAGTATAAATACAAGTTGATGGGGTCCGAACTGGCAGAAACTGACCAAGAGAGAGATCTTGGAGTCATAATAGATAACTCAATGAAAATGTTGAGACAGTGTGCAACTGTAATAAAAAAGGCTAACGCTATGCTGGGGATTATTAGGAAGGGAATTGAAAACAAATCAGCCAGTATCATCATGCCCCTGTATAAATCAATGGTGCGACTGTATTTGGAGTACTGTGTACAGTTCTGGTCACCACACCTCAAAAAGGATATTATAGCACTGAAAAAAGTGCAGAAAAGGGCCACTAGAATGATAAAAGGGTTGGAACATTTTCCCTATGAAGAAAGGTTAAAGCACTTGGGGCTCTTTAGCCTGGAGAAATGACGGCTGAGGGGTGACATGATCAAGGTTTATAAGATTATGAATGGGACTGAGCAGGTTGAGAAAGAAGTACTTTTCTCCCTTTCTCACAATACAAGAATTCATGGGCACTCAATGAAACTGCTGAGCAGTTGGGTTAGAACAGATAGAAGGAAGTACTTCTTCACCCAAAGAGTGATTAACACATGGAATTCACTTCCACAGAAGGTGGTGGCAGCTACAAGCATGGACAGCTTCAAGAGGGAATTAAACATATGGAGCAGAGGTCCATCAGTGGCTATTAGCCACAAGGTATAGATAGGAACTCTCAGTCTGGGGCAAGTGATGCTCTGTATTCTTGGTCCTTGGGGGGGCAACAGTGGGAGGGCTTCTAGTGTCCTGGCCTCACTGCTGGACCTCCTAATGGCACCTGCTATTTTTGGCCACTGTGTGACACAGAGTGTTGACTGGATGGGCCATTGGCCTGATCCAACACTGGCTTCTCTTATGTTCTTATGTTCGGGGGGGAGTTAATGGCCGCTCCAACACCCAAACTTCACAAGAGTCCAGGAGCCTGCCAGCACACCCATCAATTTTCTGACTGGGGAGGATGAGCTCTGCTGCCTCCAATACCAGCAGGAGAAAGAAGCCTCCGGGAGAGACACTGGGGGCATGGTAAAGTCTGAGGCTGGTTTGGACCTTTCCCTCATAAAACTTAAATTGTCGTAGGTGGAAACCAAGTCTACCTGACCGTCAGCTGTCAGGGAAGAAAGATGCCAACCAGCAGCTGTTTCCTGGCCTTCCCAAAACACTCTGGAAAATCCAGGAGATACATTTTCCTTGCTCTTGGAATTTTGGTGGTCTGCTGTGCCATTCTGGATATGTCCAAGCCAACTTGAAACGTCTAGTTTCAGCTTGGGTATATCTGAATGCACATCCTTAGCTTGGCTGCTGGGACTTCATCATTCCAGCACTATAGATTCAGACCCATCCACAGTCACCTTACCCCTGCATTGGTGAATTTCGCTTTAGCCTTAAATTTTTCTTGAATTTATCTCCAAAAAGAGCAGATTATATTTGCAAAGTTAGTGAGTGCTTACGTTATATTTGGGCCTGGGACAGTCTATATTTATACGCAGTTTAATTAACAAAAGAGCACTGTTTTATTATCTATAATTATATGTAGTGAATCATATATACACAGAAGACTTTTGTCAACATTATAAAAGAAAAGAATCTTTCCAAGTAGAATCCTGGTACTGTTTTTATCATGGCAAAAGATCTTTGTGTGCATTATCTGAACTTTTTAAGAAAAACCTTTTGTCAGAGATATTCTTCTCCCCCCCCCTTAAAAGATTGTTTTAAACAGGTTCTCCTTTCAGATCATTCTGGAATCTCAAAGTAACTTGGAGAATAATAATGTTCTAGCGGAAGCGCTACAAAATAGCATAATTTTGACATGGCGTGAATTTTCAAACTGTTATAAGAAATCATAAGTATGAAAAGGATACATGCCATGAAACAACATAGACAGAATAAATGTTTTAAAGTAACGATTGACTGAGTCAATGGAAATTGGAAAATATTAAGTGAATCCTTGTTTATGTGCTATATAAATATAATAATGATCAGTATACATGGCATTGTGAAGCTGAGACAGTCACACTGGCTATTGTACCCACTGGGGAGTAGAACAGGTGTGGGTCCCAATGCAAGCAACAAAATGCAAACCTAGAGAAGATACCATTGCTGGGTGCCATGGAAATGCATGCTGAGCTGACCCAAATGGCAGCCAGCGGAAGGATCGGTTTCAGCCTTGGGAACATAATACAAATTTTGCCTTTGTTGGCAGAGTTTAAATATGAAAAGAAAGTGGAGCACTGCCTTTTTAGAGAAAAATATGTAGGTTTGTTAAAGAAGAACAAACTGTTACAGAACATAGAAGACTGAGATCCTTAGCTGTCTAACCTAACTGCTGGAGGAGGAAGAACAACAACAGAAATTCTACAGGAGCAGGAATTCTCCAGAAGAGCCAATCAGATGACAGGAAGGACATAATTTGAAAATGTGTGAAGCATTGGGAGCGAAAATTCTACTTTGCGAGCTACTGGCACTATAGTCATGAGCAAGCAATTTAATTAGTTTGCTCTGGAACCATCCTTCTTGAGCTAAGGCAAAAATGAGGCTAAGAAAAAAAGAGACTAAGAAACTGTGAGCTATCTCACACTAACTCAGCTTAGAAGGAACATTGGTGTGAAGTCCCTAATCTAACTCTACTAAGGAGCAGTCTTTCAGCTGTCCCCCTGTCAGGTGATCTTTTGATTCTCTTCACAGAAGTGCACTATAGGCCTTGTATATTCCAACAGCATGGAGGAGAAACCAGCTATGTGGCCTTGAAAAGAAACAGAATAAAGAGAGCCACCTCGAACTTCCCTCAAGAGGCTGCATATAAATGCTATAAATAAAGTAAGCATTTGAAGCCTGAAAGAGATGCCCTGAATGGCCAACTTCATCCCATACACTAGACCGACTCCCATTGGTGACAAAGGACAGCCAAAGACTTAAGAGGACTCCTATGAAAAGCTAGGTTCAATACATCTGGAGCCTTCTGCAGACATTCCTAACTTCTGTGTCTCTATATAAGCAGCAGACACATGGAACCCCTTCCCACAGACATGTCCCTGGAAGACAAGGGATTCCACAGGCACTTCATACAAGGGGAAAGGGGAGGTCTCTGCTGTTCCAAGAAGCTGCCAATCTAAATTTCAGCAATGAACAATGTTAAAACAGAGCTATGTGTAGCAAGTATGAATACACACAAAAGTATTTAGGCTTCATTTCAGTTGGCTGTCAGGATGCAAGTGAGAACCATATCTTGCCATTAATTTTATCTCGGAAATATTATCTAACATTATACAAAACTCTTCTTCTAAGGCTAGCATTACAAAGGCCAGACTGCAAAGAACGACACTGCTAGCTCTGGGGTTTTGAGCTGTGTTCCCTCTAAGCTGAGTGTGAGCTAGCTCACAGTTTATTAGCCTCCAGCTCACACATTTTTTCTTAGCTCAGGAAGGATGGCTCCAGAGCAAACTAATTTATGAAGGAGGCAAATTGCTCGCTCACAACTTTAACGCCAGTAGCTCGCAGAGTAGAATTTTTGCTCACTGGACTCCACAACTTAGAGGGAGCATTGGTTTTGAGCACGAGTTGTTCCAACAACAGTCCCCATTCCCAGGATGCATGACAAGCTGCTACTGAAACTGATGGGAATTTCAAAAGCTTTTTTTTTGCGTGTGTGGCACAGCACAACAAGGCCGGGCCTGCTGTTCAGAGACAAAAATCCCATTGGCATGCCAAGCCTGAGGCACACCCACAGCCGCTCTTGGGAGCTCAGCCACATAGTTAACAAGCAATTAATTGCTTCAGAGATAACAGCACACATGAAGCTTTTGTAAATGAGTAAATGGATGAACCACAGAAGTGCCCAGACAGGTTGCCAAGTGTGGCTTTATGTTCTGTTTTGGATGGATTACTTTAGCCTAGAGATTTTCATGGCTAGGCCCATCTAAAGAGTCAAGGTGAGGTCTTGATATTTAAAAAGTCAGGCACCGGGATCCAGAGAAGCACACAATTAGTTCTAACAGAACTTTAAACCTGTATTTTTCAAACAATATCTTTATATACTGTGTAGCTAAGGTTGTCAAAAGCCACCATGCTCTGGGAGCCCCCTTCCGCCGTGCAGATCCAAGCCAAATGCCAAGCAGGAAAAGCAAACAGTACGACTCACCAAGCTCCATAGCCTCGGCAGTCCTCCTGACCCAAGATGCATTTCATACTGGGGAACTCTCAAAGCACAAAATGGAAGGTCACTGTTCAAAGGTAAAAACCACACCGCACATGCAGAAAGTCCTTGGGCAAACACAAAGTAGCTCTTTGGGTCCCAGCCAATATCCAGAAGTATACAGCCTCAAGGGTAAACATCAAAGCCTATTGATTGCTGTTGAAAGGCAACTTTTCCTCCCCTCTCTGTCAGCACACTCATAACGTTTGCAGAGGGACCAACCCCTTGCCCCCAAGAGGGTTCTTATTTTACTGCAATTCATTTATTCATAAATTTATGAATTATGAGCAATACATAATACATACATGACTCATACCATCTGGATGTGTCCTTAGGGCTAAAGCCCAGTTCTCTAGCCATTTACATATACAACACTAATTTTTTCAACCAGAGGCTGAGATCCTAGGTTCCACTATGACATTCACTGGGTGACCTGCTAAATTGCTCGGAAGATAATTGGGGGGGGGTAATTGTGGTAGGGTCTCTCAGCTCTTTAGAGGAATGACAGGACATCAATGTGGGGGAGGGGAGATGCTACCCTTTGCAAACTACACAGCAAATAATGGTTTAAAGGATTGTCATCAACCATCCACTTGTCAAAAATCAAGACTAGTAATATTTCTCCAGCCTTGCAGACGTTAAATGACCGGGACAGCTATGAAAGTTAAATTGGCCTGAACGCCATACAAGGTATGAAGATTTTGTAACACCAATAATATTTAAAGTCTGTGTGAAGCCATGAGCCAAGAACTCTGGTGCCAGTTTCCATTAAAAGGGACAATTAACCACAGAGTAATGCTAGATAAATACATGACTGGTGACAAAGTAAGTGCTATGGAACTCCAGAGTAATTATCTGGTTCCCTCTATCTTTTTTATATTTTAAATAAAACAAAGCCTTATCCTAGCATCTAAAAAGTGGAAGTTACATCATAATTAGTCTCTGGTAACTGGAGGTATAATTATCAAGAAATCTGCATGAAAATAATTCAGTATTTACATAGTCTTTGCAGTATAATTACAGGGTAGCTGACTGATTACACAGGGGTGTGCCATGGAAGAGAAACTGATACCACCAAAAAAAAACTCATGACCAAAATAGTTGTCATCTCAACAAAAAAGTGTAGATTTTTTTTCCCTAATTTCCCCCCCCCAGTGCAAGAGTACAATATGATATGGGGCAAGGGGGGGGGGTGTTTCCATAGCGCATGCCACAACCAATCAGAGCACAATCTTTAACCATACCAGAACGCCTCTAGAATCATCTCAGTAATAAATTGGAAAGCAAGAGGATTCGCCTTCCTAATTCACAGATGATCTTACATCATTTTTAGCAGCAGCTACACCTCCTATTTTATCTCACCAGGCCATCTGCAGTGCTAATTTGAATAGCCGCTTAAATGCTACGGATTCTCTGTGGATGAAGTGTAGGATAGGCAGGGAGGGGAAATGAATGCCAAGCAGATTCATTTTTACAAGAAAACAATAACCAGAGTTGGTTTTCCTGGCTTTGTAAAATACATGCGAAGAGCCGCGGTTTGGCCTTTTCGGTCATGAGCACATCCAGTAACTGAGTCCAATCCCTGCTTATCGACATATGGCTTCAGTCGCAGTCAATTATTGGACGGCATCTCCAGCAACAAAGGAGATTATTTCTTAAATTGAAAGTCATTATTAGGTAACTATTTGCATAAAAATGGCAAAACACAATGAACAGGAGAGTGAGTTTGTTTGGCATGGTATAGAAATGAACGTAACAGAAAGTCTGAAAACATAAAAGCTATCCAGATAAACAAATAATTCTGCTTCTCGGGGGGAAAAAAAAGACCTTATTTCAGTTCCTGTGCTTACCTCTGATACAAAAGCTGGCAATGTGCTCTGTGGGTTTTTTTTCTTTTCTTTTTCTTTTTAAACAAAACTATTAATACCTTCCTTGAAGTGGTTTAGATCTCTTTTAGTATCCACAACTGCTTTCCTCTCCTCACAACAAGTGCATAGTTCTCAATTACCAGGGATAATATTTCTTTCTTCATTCCTTTTTGGTATTTATTTTTTTTCCTCTCAATAATTTCAGTCTCTGGCTACTGCTGATGATTTCTTAGATTTTTCTCATCCTGTTTCAGAAACTAAGCAGGGTCAGCCCTGGTTAGTATTTGGATGGAACGCTACCAAAGAAGTCCAGGGTCGCAACATGGAGGCAGGCAACATGGAGGCAGGCAAACCATCTCTGACCACCCCTTGCCTTGAAAACCCTACGGGGTCACTACAACTCAGCAGCAAATTGGCAGCACTTTCCAATACCTCAGGGGGAAATCAGGGTGAGGCCACAGAGAATGACAAGAAAATACAATTTTATTTGATTCACAAAGGAGAGATAAAAATGAAACAGTGATTTTTGAGGAGGAGGAAGAGAGTTGGATTTATACCCTGCCCTTCACAAGGAAGAGTAGCGTACAATCACCTTCCCTTCCTCTCTCCACAACAGACACCCCCGTGAGGTAGGTGGGGCTGAGAGAGCTCTGAGAGAACTGTGACTGGCCCAAGGTAACCCAGCTAGCTACATGTGGAGGAGTGGAGAATTAGACCCGGTTCTCCAGATTAGAGTCCACCACTCTTAACCACTACACCAGGAAGAATTTCAGGACCGTCCTTACACATTACTGAGTCTAATACTGAATTTTTGTTTTGTTTTTTTACTATGCTCTAAAACCAGAGAAGTCTGATCTGATAAACCTGGCCTTCTAGCCAAGACCAATAACATTCATTCCACAGATCCTTGCATCATGGCCCTTTCATTTGTGGTTGGCAAACAATGTTCTCTTTCAGTATTTTCCTGTTTCCCTCCTGCTTCCAACTTCAGGCCTTCACATGTTAGGACTTCTAATAATATCAAAGAGAAGTCTGTAAGAAACAGAGGTAAAAATCTGATCATCAGTCTCTGGATCCAGTCCAACACATTTGGGGGGTTGTTTTGGTGAAGAATAAATAGGTACCACTTCGGTGGGAAGGTAACAGCATTCCGTGTGCCTTGGCATCTAGTCATGCCAGCCACACGACCACAGAAACGTCTTCGGACAGCTCTTCGGCTTGGAAACAGAGATGAGCACCTAGAGTCGGATTCGACTGGCTTTCGAGCAAGGGAAACCTTTACCTTTAGTGAAGTAACTTTGACTCCAAACTGCCATAAGAACTAGTGCAGCACAGGTTTTCTTCAATGATTACTCGCTGCAGACTCGTATCCTCACATGGATGGAGCCAACATGAAGCACACCAAGTTCCATCAGCTTCAGTGGGGGAGACTTAAGTACACCTCATTTCATTTGATATTTGCCCCTCATTGTACCAGTCTTCTCCACACATTTCCCTATTTATATACACCCCTTCCTTCTGAAACTAAAGGCTGATCTTTGTAAGTTTTTTTTCACCTCAATAAAATCTGGACCCATGTGAATACACTCCTAATCTAGGCCCAATAAAACTGATCCTGTTTGATTAAAAATAGATGGGGAAGAGGACACCCTGAGATAGGATTGTGAGGTAGTCATGTTCTAGCAGAGGAGGAGGAGATTGGATTTATATGCTGCCCTTCTCTCAGAGTCTCAGAGTGGTTTACAAACTTCTTTCCCTTCCCTTCCCCACAACAGACACCCTGTAAGTTAGGTGGGGCTGAGAGAGCTCTTTCTAGGGCTGTCCTTGAGAGAACAGCTCTGACAGAACTATGGTTTGCCCAAGGTCATCCAGCAGCTGCAAGAGGCGGCGTGGGGAATCAAACCCAGTTCTCCTAGATTAGAGCCTGCGCACTTAACCACTACACCAAACTGGCCTTAATCTATCATGTTTGATCCTTCCCTTCTTCCAAGGTGCTCAGGGTGATGTATGTACAATGTACAATGGGTTCTCCCTTACCCATTGTATCCACTCATCAGTCCTGTGAGGTAGATTAGTGAACATCTTCAGATCACCCATGAGTTTCTTTCCTGGACAGGGAAGTGGGACTTCCCAGTCCCAGTGCAATACCCTGTCCACTCTCACCACATCAACTTCACTTCTGCTAAAAGAAGTTGAACCAAAAAAACCCACAAGAGTTCTAGGTGAATGGGTGCATGCATGCAATGGAACAAGTTCTTCATTTTTTTTAAAAAAAAGAGTTAGTTCAATGTCAAATAACAATGGAAGGAGGAGGTGGCAAGATTAGGAAACATCCCTCATGACCAGTCATTCAGAAAACTTGCACTCCTTTAACCACCTACAACCTCTTACACACAAAAAGGAGTCTGTTTAGTGCAAAGAGGAACACATCACAGGATGCAGTGTGGACCGCACATCAGCTGTTCGAATTTTCTATAGATGACACACACAAAGACAGTCTGCACATATGTGGGAGGCATCAGAATTGCACAAGTCAGGGAGATCTTTACAGCAAGCCGATAATTTAGTGAAGCAAAATAAGGATGGGGAATTCTGTAACCCAAATTATCAAGTCTTTTAAATCCTTGATTCATTCTTCTTTGAAATCTATGTTACATTTATATTGCCTTTACAGTATTTAGGATGTGTAGGGTATAAAGGCATACGATCCTGGCATTGTTAGTGTAATAAACACCAACTCTTCTCTCTAAAACAAAGTTAGAGTCCAGTGGCACCTTTAAGACCAACAAAGCTTTACTAAACCTGTGAGCTTTTGTGTGCATGCACACTGCGTCAGACGATGAAATGGAATTACATACCATCATTGTATATATAGGAGTGGTTTGTTAAATCAGCATGCAAAATAGTGAGGACACATTTTTTAAACAGATCAAACAGATCTATCTTCTCTCTAACCACAGACAAATGCTTTGAGGTCTCCTAGGTGAGGCTGCAAAGAACTCAAGTCCCCTCCTCTCCCTGCCCCCTTTCTATCTGCTAATATATCTGTGTTAAAACCCTAATTGTGAACCCAAATACCAGTCATGGCTGTTCCTGGAGTTCAGTGGTCTCCTTAAAAGAAACCTTAGAGCTTCATCCCCCATCCATGTTAAAACCATTGTAAATCTTTATGCAAGTGTCAGGCTGAAGGCATATAAAGCTTGAAAACAAACAAAGCTCGGTTGGGGAGATAAAAATCTGCCCCCATGCGTTAAGGACAGCCAGTGGCATCAAAGGAGTTAACAGAAAAAGGAGAGAGATTACAACTGATAGCCTGATGGGTGTTTTAGGCTCCAGACAGCCCTGAAGTGTGTTCGTACAGGTCTGAAGTTATCAAATTCCATTCCTGCAAGACAGCTGCAGTCGTTTGGAGAGGTATTCCCATCTGATTCAATTGATCTTCGTGATAATCAGTACATGCTCTAAGGCTGTGATGGGCCGCTTCTGCAATACTCGCTGACATTCTCCGAGCCCTTGGGGGTTTCCAGAATTTCACTGCCTCTTCCTACACCCAGGCGGCAATCAGGATTCAAGGGGAAAGCAAAGAAGAAGAAGAAAAGAGGAAATCGAAAGCATCAGAAGTATCATAATGTGCCTCTATAAAGAGGGGATCTCCTGCTCACTCGCAGACTGAGTCACAGATCTGAAAAACATACGGAAATGGTTGCCAAAAATTACCCCCATAAAGGAGGGCTAGAAATATTTAATTTCAGAATGGGTCTGGATTTTATAGTTCCAGTGAATCTCCCAGTGAAGCAAAAACATTGATATGGGATTTCAGGACAGTGGATTCAATATCAAGCCGGAGTTCTTAAATGAAGGAAGTTCTTGGACCCCAACTTGTTAGATGCTGGTGGATTTGGTGGAAGTTACATCAGGACAGACTGCATTTTGGGACCTGGGAACAAAAACTTTGTATGAACTCCGTTAAGCAATGCTTAATGCCCTCCTCCAGACTTAGTAGTAATAGCTTATGCTACTGGATCTTTTGCAATCATAAAAGGTTAAGTTAAAAAAACAGAAGAGGCAGACAATACATTAGAGCTAGGGAAGATTTAGTGTACTGCCTCTGAAATTCTAGCTTGTTTATGGGTCATGCACTTGCCAATTTGACTTAACTCCTAACTACCCAAATTTACTCCAGCATATGCTTTCATGAGGCTCATCTCCTCTGAAGAAGCAATGTCTGGCGCACAAAGGCTTATGCTGGAACACCCTTTGTTAGTTGTGGAGGTGCCACTTTATTTCTGTCTTGCTAAGCTACAGCAGAAGAATAGAGACAGTTTTTTGAAATTCTTAACTCCTGATATAAGGAACAAATTGTCTTGATCCAGCAATAAAAATATTGCTGCATTGTGAATGTAGCTGTCAGTGATTACAACCATTTACCAAATAACAACTTACTATGACAATGCATCAGCTCCCTACCAAATGGGTGTCTGAATTTAATTTCAATTTGTTGGGTCTTTAAAAAAAAAAAAAAGCTATGCCTTTTCCCAGAAGAAAACTCTCTCTCCCCCCCCCCCACACACACACACAAATGTGCACACAATTAGCTGTCTCAGAAGAAAACAAAACTGGAGCATAAAGGTATAAGGTTGCCAGGTCCCCATGTCGCCTCAGTGGGGAGATTTGGGGAGTGTTCTGGGATGTTCCCAATGCAATGACATCACCTGGAAGTGACATCATCAAGCTGACAACATTGCAACAGTGACTCTCTAGTTTGAGAGCAAAATTCTATCGTTTTATAGGCAAATTTACCATAGAGTTTTGCCCTCAAACCAGAGAGTCCCTTACATGATAATATCATTTCTGGGGGGACATCGTGCTGGGATGTCCCTGTTTGGGGGCAGGGTTTCCCCCACTAACCAACTGGCCAGTGGCAGGCTGAAGCCCTGGAAAGCGGGGGAAAACCCACCCCAGCCTGGGGACTGGCAAGCCTATAGAGGTATGACAGGAACTAAACCATGACTCCCTTTGCACCTTACTGGAAACCACCTAGGCTCAGAGAAGCCAACTGTGCTCAGGAAAGGTTTCATTCTTTTTGCCTGTGCCTTTTTTGAGCATATGAAGCTGCCTTATACTGAGTCTGGCCGTTTGTTTATCAAGGTCTACTCTTGTTTATCATCTACTCTAACTGGCAGCAGATCCCCAAGCGGAGGCCTTTAACATCTCCTTTTAACTGGAGATGCGAGGAATTTACCTGGACCTTCTGTATGAGCAACAGGTACTATACAACTGAGGAGGAGGAGGATTTATACCCCACCCTTCACTCAGAGTGGCTTACAATCACTTTCCCTTCTTCTCCCCATAACAGACAGCCTGTGAGGTAGATGGGGTTGACAGAGCTCTGAGAGACCTGTGACTGGGTCACCCAGCTGGCTGCATGTGAGGAGGAGTGGGGAATCAAACCCGGTTCTCCAGATTAGAGTCCTGCCGCTCTTAGCCGCTATACCAAACTGGCTCTAAAGTAACCCCAACCCTAATGTATTGACTCACAATTTTTTAAAAAATGAGTATAACAAAGAGGGCAAACTAAATGGCTACAAACAGAATGATAAAGCATGACATAGACAACATCGAGCACATAAAGTCCCACCAACTTTACTGGGAAAGATCACTTGGGGATCTTAGGTGATCTTAGGTCACTCACTTTCCTTTAGCCCTTTGGTGTGTTTAAAAAGGTCATTTCACCTGATCCCCTGTTTGAGGATCCCAGTAAAGGAGAACTCATATCACAACAATATTGCCAAATGTCTCCCTGGACTGCTATGCAACTGAGAAATTTAATACCCTGTAGAACTTGGACTTTTCCTCCCATCTGCCTGCAGTCTGGAAGGAAGGATACAATGAGTCATGGTATAATTTGTCGCCAAATTATTCTAATTAATGGGGGGGAGTTGCAACAGGTGGAAACGTGTTTTATTTAAATCAGTGTACATTCATACAGAACAGAATGAAGAAACCAAAGAGGAAGAATTAATAGACCTCCAAGCCTCCAGTTCTGCATACAGACCTTGGCAACTAGTAAGTGAGCAAGGCCACAAGGATGGGGAAAGGTGAAAAATCAGTTTAAATGAGGAGACAATGCATCTCATGCAGAAAAAAATAAAAGTCCTATTAATCCCATCATTCCTCCAGGACTAGGACAGTTACCCTGTCTCTACCAGACAGCATAGTTGTGTCTTTCATGACATGGCAGCTCTTAGTTTGAATCCCATAATAGTAGTTCAGCTGAGGAAACTTCATGTGAATATGTTTGGCAGTTGAACTTAGCATGTGAGACAATGTCAGTCAGACATGAACCAATCGCTGAGTTGGGTCAGTACCAAACAATCTGAATGCCTGTTCAACAGGTGTGTATCAGGTGTTTGCAAAACTGTGCATACATGAAAAACCACTCCTGACAGACCGGGAGCCGTTAGCATTACTAAGGACTTCTTAAACAAACCCTGAACAGTAGACTATTCTTTTTTTTCAAAACACAGCATCTATTTATGACTAATTCCTATGATTTGTGACTGAATTAACTCTTGGCTTCACCAACTGTCTGAGGAGTGGAGCAGTGGAGCTCCAAGCTGAGGAGAAAGTAGAACTCCATGGAGCTATATGAGAACACACACGCATGAAGAGCAGATTCATTGCATTGTACAGTTCTGTTAGGAAGGCATCGCTGAGGTAACCTGCCATACAGGCATAACTGGGTAACAAACAGCCCATCGAAAAACTGGTTCCCTGTTAGCAACTGACAGAGAGATGAGCTGAACCGGCAAGGTGTTCAACTATCTCACGTCCAGCTGTCCCGTCGCTTTACAGAAACGCCTCTGCCTGCACTGCTGCTGCCAGTTAAGGAAAGGAGGAAATTCTTAACTGTCCTGCCCTCCTTTCCTAGCAGTAAGAGACTCACAGGGCATCTAGGGTGAGTAACAGTAAATGTGGGGAGGGGGAGCAGGGGAAAGGAAAAGATCAGCGACAGGGGTATGAGGGTCACTTTTCCCTGGGGCCAAATGCTTCCTCCCAAAACACACTTGAACTAAAAGGATTTTTTTTAAAAAAAATTCTATTCATGCATTTGATTCTCCTGCAATTATCAGAACACCAAGAAGAATCGTGATGGAAGAACATTAACACTGCACTCCTGCTTCTGCCGCTAAAATCCAGCTGACAGCACCACCCTTCTTACATCCTAATTGTGTATGTGAACTAACATTAGTGCAGGAGATCTCTGGAGGTTTAATGATAGGTTAGGCCTGTGGCCTGGGGGACACTCGAGAGCCATCCACCTCTCCCAGCTGATCATTTAATCTCCAGGAAATACCCTTCCCCTGAGTCACCATCACTTAATTAAAATCACCACGTAGCATCCTTCTGCGCGCGACTCATTCCGAACCTCAGGATGAGATTAATAGGCATGCCTAAGCGACCGAAACTAGAAAGTCTAACAGAAGCAGACAAATGAACGGTAGAGAGAACAAAGAGAAACGGCAAGTAGATGGTGCAGGCAGGCTTTTGCTGGGAAACTGGGCATGATGCCTAAAGTAAACAGAGGTCACACCCAGGCACCCGCGCTGCTTGCAGAAATCAGCTGGCCTCAGCATTGGCTTCAGGTCCACTCACAGGGAATGGCTTATTTTTCATGGAGGGGATGAGCCGCAGACACACTTCCAGCTGCATCCTTCGACTGACAGATTTATGCCGACATGCCGTATTGTTGCAACGCTGTTTGTTCTGACTGTCGTGCCATTGCGGGCAGAAGGGTGCTATCAACCGCTGCTGTGTGCTGAAGGCAGGGCGTTTCCTGCGAGCCAAGCCACTTGACCAAGGCCAATTTATCTGAACCTTTACAGGTGCAGCTTCCTGACAGAGATTAGCCCAAGCAAGGGTGAGTGGCACTGACTCTAGGCCAGGAAAGATTTGTGTAGAGTGCAGCAAGGCAGAGAAGAAGAAGAAGAAGAAGAGAAGAAGAGATTGGATTTATACCCCACTTCACTACCCAAAGGAGTCTCAGAGCGGCTTACAAACTCCTTTCCCTTCCTCTCTCCACAACAGACACCCTGTGAGGTAGGTGAGGCTAAGAGAGCTCTGTCAGAAACTGCTCTTTTTCAAGAACAGCTCTGACAGAACTATGGCTTGCCCAAGGTCATCCAGCAGCTGCAAGCGGAGGAGTGGGGAATCAAACCCAATTCTCCCAGATTAGAGTCTGTGCACTTAACCACTACACCAAACTACCAGTTCACTAGACAAAGGCCAGGATCTCTTTGGGTTGCCAGATCCAGGTTGGGAAACTTCTGGTGATTTGGGGATGGAGCCTGGGGACTCCAGTGAGGTACAGAGCCATAGAGTCCACTGTCCAAAACATCCATTTTCTCCAAGGGAATTGATCTCTGTAGTCAGGAGATGAGCTGTAATTCCAGAGGATCCCCGGGTCCCATTTGGAGGCTGGCAACCCTAGCACTATAGACTTTAAATTGTCAATTGCAAAAGCTTCCAATTCCATTCTGAACTAGTGGGCTTGGAAATCTGTACATATCGGGAACCACCTTTAAACCCTGAGGTTCCCAGTTCAAATCCTGGAGTTCCCCCTGTGCCACTTCCCCAATTTGTTAAGGCCCAGTTCAAATGAACTTCTGAAGTATGATTGCCACTTCTGAGTCAAACAGATTAGATCATGTTATTTCCCAGGCCTCCAAGAGACTACAATGATTGTGTGGGGAAGCAATTATATCAGCTGTCTGATCCTTGAGTTCAAGCTCCATGATAAGATCTCTAACCAGGAACCAGAGCTTCAGATTTGTGAAGTCTGTGTCCTTCCTACCAGCCCTCTTACTCCCAAATCACTATCTAGACTAGCACAGATCATTATAGCTGCTGAGTCGCTCGCTGAACCCGACCAAAAAGTATCTCTATACGGAAGCAACTTTAAAGAGCGGCGAGAAAGTTAGCAAATTAGCAGAGGGAAAAAACTTGACCCACAGTGAACCCTGAAGATAAAGCTGGATTGTATTGTGCACACAGGAAAACCCAGTTCTTAATTATTTCTATAGTGCAACAATAGGAAAAATATCCAACAATATGTGGATGTTGCCTCATACATACAATGCAGCCACCGTTGAAAAAAATAAATAAAAGGAATGTCAGAATCATGTTGGTATGTTATATGAACATATAGGCATAGGTACTGGTTCTTAGAAAGGGTATTATCAGCAGAGGACCAGAGCATGGCACAGGCTAGCCCAGTCTTGTTAGATCTTGGAAGCTAAGCATGGATAGCCCTCGTTAGTATTTGGATGGGAGACCACCAAGGAAGTGCAGGGTTGCTATGCAGAGGCAGGCCATGGCAAACCACCTCTGCATGTCTCTTGCTTTGAAAACCCGAGTCACTGTAATTTGGCTGACACTTGATGGCAGTTTCCATCACCACCACCATATATGTCAGGAAACAACATGAAGCAGATCATAATCATAATCAGTATCTGTTCCTAAAAGAAGAAGTAGAAGAAGAAGAGATTGGATTTATACCCTGCCCTTCACTGCCCAAAGGCGTCTCAGAGCGGCTTACAAACTCCTTTCCCTTCCCCTCCCCACAACAGACACTCTGTGAGGTAGGTGAGGCTGAGAGAACTTCTGACAGAAACTGCTCTTCTTCAAGAACAGCTGTGCCAGAGCTTGTGACTGACCCAAGGTCACATCATCAGGTGCAAGTGGAGGAGTGGGGAATCAAACCTGGTTCTCCCAGACTAGAGTCTGTGCACTTAGCCACTACACCAAACTGGCTCTATCTCACTGGGCTACCATTTTGTGGCACAAGAATGGCTTCTCCACTGCAGACTATGCATATGAAAGAAGCCATGTGTGCTTATGGAATTCCATGTAATGGATCAGCCAGGTTTTTCATTCACTTGGCCAATTCCCATCCTTACCCCAGTTCCAGGTCTTTTATTCCTCCTCATCCCACAAACCAGCAGAGTCTTTAAGATGGTCAATGGGGACCACCCCCCCTTTTCACCAGCGGAAAAGCTGGCCGGGGGCAAGACAATGCTCTAGATCATGGCTTTTCTAACGCCTACATATTCTGGCATACAAGATCCTGTTTCCAGCTTGCATCGCCGTTCCAGATGCCATCCTCTTCCCCCTTCCTCAGAGATGGCTTTATATTTTCTTTCATATACTCGCCAACCTGTTCTACAAGGCACCTCTTTTGTTTCATGTTAGAGTTTTAGGTCTGAAGGTTAAGATAAGCCAAGAAGAAAAGAAAGAAACATCATGACAAAGTGTACCTGAACCTGAGTATCTGAATGATTTACTGAAGCTGGCAATAGCATTAAATAGGAAGTGCCACAGAAAGAAGAACAGAGGGGGGAGCCGTGTTAATCTGTTGCAGCAAAATTAAAACAGGAGTCCAACAAGGCCTTAAAGACTAACAAAGTTTGTGAGACGATAAGCTTTTGTGTGAATCAGAGATCAGACAAATGGAGAGGAAAAGCCCTCATATACCAGATGTGTTGTTGTTTTTAACTGGCTCAATGCGTTCTTATTATTCCCCTGTCATTGACTAAAGACCCAGTTTTGAAGCTCATTGGACATGCTGTTTGGGACATTTGCAAGACAGTTATAAAAAAGGGGTAAATCACCTTATAAGAGAAGTAATTGGCAGCTCACTTATGGATCCTTCCATACAACAAGGTTAAAATTGATACTGGCATAAATCAGCCTGTAACAACTTGCGTGACTAGTCAGTGTAGATCTGATTTCTATTCAGCAGAAATCAGCCAGCTTATAGATATTTCTGCCTATGTAAACTATAATGCTGGTATGGCCTGTCCATGTTCTGTCTGGAATCTCAAACACGAGATTTCACCCTGGCTTTACCCAGGCTTTACCCAGAAGTCTGCATCCATTCTTCCGTGGGAACCTTTTTGTTAAAAAGCCAAAACCTGTTAACCCTACTAGTACAATAGCAAAAAGATCTGCCTTCTTTTGATAAACAATGTACTTAATCCTCCTTGCAGAGACTACCTAAACAAATCTTCTACTTAAACTAAAAAAAGAACAGTCTAATTTTTGTCCTTGAGAAATATTCAGGAATATTGATTGGCCACAATACCTCTATTACAGTAGAATCCCCAGTAATTTTATACTGTGTGTCATCTGTTAATCCTAGATATGAATTGTAAGGTCAAAAAGCAGAAACAGAAAATGAAAACCTTTTGATATCATGGTCACCTATGAATTAATTTGAAATTGCAAAGTTTTTCCTTCCTCACTGATATGACAAGGTACCATGCATTTTGACTCACCAGGGTAAAAGCAATTTTACTTAGAACATAAGAGAAGCCAATGTTGTATCAGGCCAATGGCCCATCCAGTCCAACACTCTGTCACACAGTGGCCAAAAATACCCGGTGCCATCAGGATGTCCACCAGTGGGGCCAGGACACTAGAAGCCCTCCCACTGTTGCCCCACCCCCAAGCACCAAGAATACAGAGTATCACTTAGAACTTCAGTAAAAAAAAAATGGGATTCCTATCTAATTGTTCTGCAAAATACTTTACACACTCTTATGGTCATTTGTGAGGATCTTATCACAAGACAGAAAAGTTTTACAAACAAGAAAGGCGCTGGGGAAACAGATCTGGCCATAAGGGCATTTAAAACACAATTTCTAAAAACCAGCAGCTATCCCTTCAAATGCAAGCTTATGATTTATACTGGAAAGAATACAAGACTTTACCTGATACAAAATGGGTCCAAATCCCCACTTAGCACAAAATGTTCACAGGGCGTCTGGAAGATAAAATGGACAAAACGTGGTCTTCTTAAAGCCACCACAGGCCACAAGGCAAACATTTCCTCTGTACCCTTTCCCATCAGGCCCATAGCCCAGATTGTGTGGTTTGTGGGGCAAATTTTCTTCTTGTGGGGCTGCAATTATTTGTCACTTTTCTGTCTGTATCCAATGCTCCCTGTAAGCTATGGAGCCTTGTGAGCAAAAATTCTGCTTTGTGTGCTACTGGCATTAAAGTTGTCAGTGAGTGATTTGGCTACTGCATAAATTAGTTTGCTTTGGAGCCATCCTTCCTGAGCTAAGACAAAAACGGGTGAGCCAGAGGCTAATAAACTGTGAACTAGCTCACACTAACGCAGCTTAGAGGGAACACTGCCTGTACCCAAGGGGCAGGACGCCTAGCTTCGCAAGCCATGGGAGACCCGCAGCAACATGACACTCCAGAAGAAAGACAGGAAGGGCATAGAGAAAGGAAGAGTGATATGTAACCAAAGCCGATGTGAGTGTCTACTCAAAATTCAAGATTTTTTAAGGAGAATCCTGTGGGGCTGTGCCTTTAAGAAAGGGGATGTCAGGTTTAAAAACAAGTAGATCCAGTCATTCTTGCACAAAGGAAAGTTTTATTGGATTATCTTGCTAAAACCCACAGTAGGAGGTCATTGTCAGGAATGGGGGGCGAAGCAAAGCAAGCTAACTTATAGTGTGATGCAATGAAGCGCCTAGCAAATGAAACATGAGCACTCGCGCAGGAACTCCCGGCGGGAGAAATACTTCATGGACGGGAGACTACTCCCCCCCTCCCCTTGCCTTCCCAGGACTGGAAAATTCTCAGTGAAACAAGAATAGTCCAAAGCCTACATCCAAGGCCACCGTGATAAGGAGAAGCGGCAGGGAAGAAGCTCCCACGTTTCTGCCTGCATAGCTACGCAAGCGCAAAGCAGGGTAGGGAACACAAAACAATGGATTCAGTGAGAAACATCAAAGGCATTTTCTGACATTCTGCCCTTCCCAAAAACCACCCACCCACCACTCAGGAAGGAGAGAATGTGGGCCCCCCAGGTTTATTTGGGTAACGAGTGTGAAATTCTTTCAAGTGATCAGGTGCATTGATATCAGACACTTTCACCCACTCCCTGTGTTGGGGCCCGAAATGTATCCATTCAACAAGATACAAGAGTTGTCCACGGAGAATCTTAGAGTCCAAAATGTCAGCAATTTCGTAGTGCTCCTCATCGTCAATCATCAACGGGGGAGGAGGTGCTGGAAGTTCAGGTTGCCATTTAGTCGGGGGTAATGCAGGTTTGAGAAGGCTGTAATGGAAAATTGGATGGATTGCTTTAAGAGATTTAGGCAAATCTAGCTGTACCGTAACTTGATTTATACATCTTAAAACTTTGAAGGGACCAATATATTTCCAAGCGAGTTTCCGGGACTGTTGCGCTAGTCTTAAGTTCTTGGTTGAAAGGTAGACCGAGTCTCCCGGTTGCAGTGTCCAGCCACCCGCCCTCTTTTTGTCTGCCTGTTTTTTGTACTGTGCCTTGGCCTCATTCAATGTCTCGACAATTAGGGGCCAGGAGTCCCGGAAAGTTTTACACCATGCTGCGGCTTCCCCGCCCGTCTCACCGGGTTTCAAAAAGGGAAGAGGGGGGCTGTCATAACCCATGGCAGCTTTGAAGGGAGACATATTTGTAGAAGCATGCCATGAGTTGTTGTACGCAAACTCCGCCAGTGGCAATAAATCTACCCAATTGTCTTGTTGATAGTTAGAGAAACACCTTAAGTATTGTTCTAACGTCTGGTTTACTCTTTCCGTTTGCCCGTCAGTTTCAGGGTGATAGGCAGTACTGAGGGCACGTTCAATACCCATTAGAGTCATCAACTCGGACCACAACTTTGAAACAAATTGAACCCCCTGTCAGAGATTATCTTGAGTGGTAACGTATGTAGCCTGGCAATGTGTTGGAGGAAGGCTTTGGCCAGGACTTTGGCTGTTGGCAGACTGGGGAACGGTATAAAGTGAGCTTGCTTAGAGAATAAATCTACTACCACCCAAATGACCGTCATATGTTTAGAGGGGGAAGATCCGTGATAAAGTCCATAGAGATCACTTCCCAGGGTCGGCTCGGGGTTGGTAGAGGCTGTAAAAGACCCGGAGGTTTTCCTGGCCTGGTTTTGCAACGATTGCACGTTGGACAGGATTGTATATAAAGGGATAAATCCCGTTTCATCCGGGGCCACCAGAAGCCGCGTTGCAGTAGGCGTAAGGATTTTACATATCCAAAGTGCCCCGCAGATTTTGAGTCATGGGCTGTCTGCAACATCTGGGACCGGGTAGCTTCTGGAACAAAAATTTTATCTCCTCTGTACCAGCAGCCATTCGGACCACATTTTACATCATCCCTGGCTTGTAATTCAATTATTTCTTGCGTGGTGATGTCAGTGGCAAATTGCTTTTCCCAGGTCATGGCCTGGATGGGGGTCAATTGTGCTCGTTTGGTTTTACGGGTTAAAACTGCTCCAACTAATTGTTCAGGGGTGAACATAGACTCTCGTATTTCTGCCCTCTTACACAGGTGTTGGGGAAGGCGGGAGAGAGCATCTGCCAGATGATTGGATTTACCTGGGAAATGGTGAAGGGTGAATTGAAATTTAGAGAAAAACTCAGCCCACCGGAATTGTTTTGCATTTAGATTCCGGGGTTTCCGCAGTACCTCAAGATTTTTGTGATCAGTCCAGATTTCAAAAGGTACTCGGGACCCTTCTAACCAGTGCCTCCAGGTGATCAACGCTAAACGTATAGACGCTGCTTCTTTATCCCAAATGGGCCAAAATCTCTCCGTATCATTGAATTTTTTGGACACATAAGCAAGGGGTTGTAGTTGCCCCTGAACATTTTCTTGCAAAATCACCCCACCCATAGCGGTATCCGACGCGTCTACTTGGACCACAAACTTTTTTGTCTCATCGGGGTGCGCTAGTATGGGTTCAGACGTGAATAACTGTTTTAGTTGTTCAAAAGCTTCCTGACACTGGGGGGTCCAATTCAAAGGGGCCCCTGGCATTGAAGCTTTAGCTCCCCTCCCCTTAGTCTTTAACAGTTCCGTGAGGGGGAGGGCCACTTGGGCAAAATGTGGCAGGAATTGACGGTAAAAATTGGCGAAACCGAGGAAACTTTGGAGCTGCCGCCTGGTTTTGGGGGGCTCCCACATCAACACATCTTGGACCTTTTTTGGGTCCATTTCTAACCCTGCGGAGGATATGCGGTACCCCAAAAGTCAATGCACTCCTGGTGGAATTCACATTTTGACAGTTTGACAAACAGTTTGTGTTCTAATAGCGTTTCCAATACTTTTCGCATAAGGGCGGTGTGAGATTCTTGATCCGGGGTATAGACCAGGATATCATCCAAGTAAACAACCACCCCCTTGAATAAGTAGGGGTGTAACACTTCATTGATTAAATTCATGAAAACCCCTGGTGCCCCCTGTAATCCGAAGGGCATAACCCGATATTCAAATTGCCCCAGCGGGGTATTAAACGCAGTCTTGTATTCATCCCCCTGTCTGATACGGACCCGAAAATAGGCATCTCGTAACTCCAGTTTAGAAAACACTTTCCCTTTTGCCACCTCTGCCAACAAGTCTTTGATGAGGGGCATTGGGTAGGCATTAGTTGCAGACACTGCGTTTAGTCCCCTGTAATCCGTGCAGAGTCTGAGCCCCCCATCTTTTTTTTTACAAAACAATACGGGTGCTGCAAAAGGGGACGACGCTGGCCTAATAAATCCACGGGCCAGATTCTTATCGATAAAGCGGCGTAGTTCTTCCTTTTCAATGGGACTCATGGCATAAATTTTCCCTTTTGGTAATTTATGGCCCGGAAGGATTTCAATCGCACAGTCGGAGTTGCGGTGGGGGGTAGTTCATCCGCTTCCTCCTCCTCAAAAACCCTGGTCACATACCGGTAATCCTTGGGGATGCGGTTAAGGTCCTCCGTGGCTAAGCAAGCTCGTGGAGGTTCATTGCATGGGGTTTTTCCCCACCCTGGGTCCCATTGGTGCCCTGCACATTTCGGGGAGATAAATTGTACGCTCCCTTCTTCCCATAGAATATATGGATCATGACCATGTAACCAAGGGCTACCCAACACTAATGGGAACTGGGCTTGAGGGGCTATTACAAACGAGCGTAGCTCCCAATGGTCACCAATGCCTACTCTTAAAGGAACAGTCTCAAATCGGCATGGTTCTTTCATTGGAGACCCATCCATTTGAGTGAAAGTTATCGGGTCTTTCAAATTGACAACGGTTGCTTCTAACCCCATAACCATAGACGGGTTTATCAGGTCCCTCCCGCACCCTGAGTCAATGAGGGCTCGGACCCGAATATGGGTCATCA
Source organism: Gekko gecko (assembly GCA_029375565.1). NCBI lineage: Eukaryota > Metazoa > Chordata > Lepidosauria > Squamata > Gekkonidae > Gekko > Gekko gecko. Next base: position 161,102,387 of record JAPDNY010000004.1, on the reverse strand, counting down.
TCGCTGGATTCATTACAAGAACAGTCACAAAGAAGAGAGAGGGGTAATTGCTCACCAGTTTAGGCGCCTCAGGTACTGGGTCCTGCTGTGTAGCGCCATTCACAAACAGGACCAATTCGTTTCCCTGCATCTCACTCTCCTCCTCCAGCATCATGGTATCCGCTTGGTCGGGGCTAGCAAAAAGAGCCCGTGTATTGCGTGGTTTCGCTGTACCTTTTCTTGGGGCAGGGGTTGGCCATCGTCTGGGCTCCTCTTGTGGTAGGGCTCTACTGGGATCCCCTTTCGGGCAGGATGCGGCGAAGTGCCCCTTTTCCCCACACCGCAGGCAGAGGCCCTGTCGCATACGCTGATCTCTCATTCCACTTGGGGTGGAGGTTGGTTTGGGTCTGGCCTGGCCTGCCGCAAGACTCGGACGGTTGTTGCCCAGAGATAGATCCAGTTTCATGACACGTAAGCGACTTTCCGCTTTTCGGCTTCCTCCATCCATCCCTGGAGAGTGCGAGGTTGCTGAGAGCTGAGGACATTATTGCGGACGTCTACAGCTAGTCCCATTCGATATTGTTGAGCCAAGACTGCATCGGTCCAGTCCCGAATTTTCACTGCGTGCCTTTGAAACTCCCTTGAATACTCCCGCACGGTGAGTTTGCCTTGCCTGAACGTGCGAAGGAAGGCTTCAGCTTTTGGGCCACCCCCAGGTCCTCGAAACGGTTTCTCAAGGCCCACATGAAGTCATCAACATTCCCTAATTCCACTGCCTCCAGATCATGAAGGGCTACATACCAACTAGTAGCACTCCCCCGGAACCTGGAAGCGATAAACTCCACCTGTTGCTCCTCGTCTGGGAATACATAGCCCCATCTCTGTACAAATTTCCTTACTTGCAATATGAAAAAGGACACAGTTTCTGGATCTCCATCAAACGTGATCTCCAGCATGTCCTTGGGGCGGATTACTGGAGGGGCCGGGGCCATGAACGGTACTGGGACTGGCTGCGGGAGGGGTGCTGGAGCAGGAAGTTGAGGCGGAGGCAGAGCTGGCGGCTGGATAGGTCCTGGTTGCCCTGGCCCGGGCCCTGGTGCTGGGACGGCCGGTGGAGGTGGAGCCGGTGCTGGCTGGCCCGGTCCTGGGCCCGGGGGTGCTGGCTGGCCCGGCCCTGGTCCCAGGGGTGCTGGCTGGCCCGGCCCTGGACCCGGGGGGGCAGGAGGTGGCAGTCCCGGTGGCATCAGTGGTGCAGGTGCTGGTGCCGGTCTAGGTTGCATCAGCGGATGAGCTCGAATTGCTTGGTCCATCATCTGTGGTAGGGATTGCATTAGTTTGCTCATGTCCCTTACCAGACGTCGGGTATCCTCTTCAATAGAGTCCATGCGAGCCTCTGTATCAGAACCGGACCCTGTTCTGGGAGATCCTCGAGACATCCTTCCCTGGGGAAGTCCAAAACTACCTCTAGGATCCAAAAGACTGTCCCGGCTCTGGCTTCCCGGCATGGTCCAAGTTGTCTGGGTAGTGTCCAACAGGTTCTTAGTCCAATCGCGTGATCTGCGATAGGTCACCCCTTTGTCCCAGGGTGTTGGGGCTCCCGGCACATAGGTTCGTGGAACAGCTCCTCCTTGACTCTGCGTTAGCCCGGCCGGGCTATAGATTGGGAGAGTGTACGCAGCACCCACTGTGCTGATCGATGGAGGGGTAACCAACCCTGCTGCTGATTGAGGGGTTGGTGCTGCCAAAACTGTAGTTGTAGTCACCGGAACAACAGTGGTGGTCGGGACAGTGACCACTGGAGTTGCCACGGTAGTGACTGGGACCGTGGCTCCCGGAGTAGTAGTCACTGGAATGGCGCCTGTGGCTCCCGGAGTAGTAGTCACTGGGACTGCGCCCGTGGCTCCCCCCCCAGCTCTGCTCATCGTGGTAGACGGCGGAAACTGACGGTGGGGGGAATGATGTGATTCCTGACAATTTCTGTCAGGTTTAAAAACAAGTAGATCCAGTCATTCTTGCACAAAGGAAAGTTTTATTGGATTATCTTGCTAAAACCCACAGTAGGAGGTCATTGTCAGGAATGGGGGCGAAGCAAAGCAAGCTAACTTATAGTGTGATGCAATGAAGCGCCTAGCAAATGAAACATGAGCACTCGCGCGGGAACTCCCGGCGGGAGAAATACTTCATGGACGGGAGACTACTCCCCCTCCCCTTGCCTTCCCAGGACTGGAAAATTCTCAGTGAAACAAGAATAGTCCAAAGCCTACATCCAAGGCCACCGTGATAAGGAGAAGCGGCAGGGAAGAAGCTCCCACGTTTCTGCCTGCATAGCTACGCAAGCGCAAAGCAGGGTAGGGAACACAAAACAATGGATTCAGTGAGAAACATCAAAGGCATTTTCTGACAGGGGATGAACCCCCAAATAACCCCAACCATAGCTATTGGCCTGCTTCCCATACTATCCAAACATCATAAGAAAGCAAATCATATAGCTTGCTAAACTCTGTGGGTTTCTTAGATGACCACCCCCACAGCACAATCAGGGATTTAGTCCACCTGTCTCAAAAGCATAGATCCTACCCTGAGCTTCTTGCGGGAGGAATGGGGTACAACTGTGATAAGTCTAACTGTATCATGCAAGCTACCTTAAATTGTCTGGATTAGGGAGCACTGAGAAGGATATGCTATCTATGCAACACTGATCATCCATGTTGCTATTTTATCCAATTTTCCCAACTTTACAACATTAAATAGAGTCAATAATATAAGAGATGCTCATCTACGGTGAACTCCCTGGGAGACCTTCTGAATGCCACTACCTCTCAACAGCAGTTCTCACTCCACAAAATTAAAAATATTGCTAGTATTATTCTCTCCCAGGATTATTCTAAAGGCACCTGCCATAAAAAGGACCACAAAGCACTTTGGTATGACACATGACACAGAAATTATGAGCAGCAATTATTTCTGGGGTGGGGGTAGGTGGGATTTTCTCTTTGCCAGAGAGCTTTTAAGAGGAGAAGGCTGCTTCTCCCAACAGAGGCGGCTATCCTAATTTATATATTGGCATTATGTTATTATTTTCTGTCCGTGGTTAATGGTCTCTCTTGGAGCATCTGTGGCACCATCAATCTGAGGCCTCTGAGGGCCTATTTACAAATGTATCGCAAAAAGCATTTTGAACATAGAATGGAATGGCCTACATGAAGGCAAACAGAGCACTCTGGAGAGAAGAGCGATGAAGTCTCAGGGTTTTCACTTTGAAGGGGACAAAATGAGAAAAGGCTGAAGGTTCTGTATGAATTTGGCTTTTAAGGAACCAAGATCACTATAAATAGAAAATTTATGTACTTCCTTTATATGCCACCTTCTCCCCAATGGGCTTCCATAGTTCTCTTCTCCTCCTTTACATCCTCACTACAACTCGGTGAGGTAGGTAAGGCTGAGAGAGTGTGACTGACCCAGCAAGCTTCCATGGCAGAGTAGAGATCTGAACCTGTGTTTCCCAGATCCTAGTTTGACACTCTAACCTCTATACCACACTGACTCATTTTAATAATAGAAGTGGGAGTCCCACAAAGACTTTCAGGGGTCATCTCATTTTGCTGTTCGCCACTATTTCTTCTTTCCCTTCCCAGGCAGCTCCCATAACTTATGTTTCCTGCTTCCTCCTCTCTTTCCTACCCTCCAGCCAACCTACCTTTATCTGCCTCTCTGTCTTCAGCCTTCCCAGAAAGGGAAGCCTCTTCCCAGAAAACTCTGGCCAAATTGCATAGTGCCAGCTGAACCGAGCCCAAATGCCCAGTGGGGAACCTGCAAGGGCTTGCAGGGGTACATCAATTTCTGCAATAACCCTCCCCACACTATATCCAGTTTCTTTCTTTTTGGCCATCCCTCTACAGTCACCTTTCCCTGCTTTGTTCTTTCCTTCACACCCACCCACCTACTTACCTTTTATTTGCTTAGCCTGAAACTCCAACCAGTGGTGGGAAAACTTCAACCTTTCCCGGATAAGGTAAATTGTTTAGATCCTTTCCAATATGATTTTAAGCCCTGTTATGGGCCTACCTGGAGGGTGGGCTTCAGAAGGTGATACTCGGAGACTGCTTTCCAGCCCTGTCTCCTTTGGAGTCCCACGAGGTTTCATCTTGTCCCTGATGCTTTTTAACATCTACATGAAACTGCTTGTTGAGGTCATCTGGAGATCTGGGCTGGGTTGCAGATGACACTCAGCTCTATCACACGCTTCTGGCTGATCCTGGGGATGACTGCGGAAGCCCTGAACTGGTGCATGGAGGCAGTTGTGAAGTGAATGCTGGCTAATAAACTGATGCTTAACCCTCGCAAGTGCTACTGATGAGCAGAAGGTCTGACCCATTCAGGTCACTTCCCTTGAAGGAATAGGTACATAGTCTAGGGGTGCTTTTGGGTGCAATCCTATTGCTGGATAAGCAGGTGGCGACTGTAGCCAGGAGTGCATCTTACCATCTTCAGCTGGTTAGCCAACTGGAGCCTTTCCCAGACAGAAAGGATCTGGCCACTGTGGTGCATGCCCTGGTTACATTTAGGTTAGATTACTGCAATGCACTCTACACAGGGCTGGCCTTTGAAAAGTATTTGAAAACTTCAGCTGGTGCAGAATTCTGCAGCCCGGATGTTGACTGGAGTGGGTCCAGCCTTGGCTTACCTACACTGGCTTCCAGTTTGTTTCTGGGCACAACTCAAGGTGCTGGCGCTAACATTTAAAGCCCCAAATGGTTTGGGATCAGCATACCTGAAGGACCACCTACTCTGTTATGAAGCTATCCAACCAATGTGGTCATCTTCAGTGGCCCTGCTTCGGGTGTCCCCACTTCCTGAGATTAGCAGGTGGCAACCCAGGAGAGGGCTTTCTCAGTGGTGGCACCAAGACCCTGGATGTCTCTCCCCAGAGAGATTTGCCTGTCCCCTTCTGTTGCCATCTTCTGCCAGTAGATGAAGACTTTATTGTTTCACTTGGCATTCCTTCCTTCCCAGTGTTCTGTTTTTTTTTTTTTAATTTGCACTTAAATATTTGGGTCCAAATTGTTTCCTGTGTGTTGGTTTTAAAGGCTTTTAAGACGAGGCTTTAATTTGTATATTTTAATTTGTTAGCTGTCTTGCTGCCTTATATGGATAAAAAGGTGGAATAAAAACCTTATTAATAATCATAATATGCCACACTGGTTGTTGTGTATGGGAGGACTTCTGTTGAAGAGTAGCAAGCAGTGAAACCTGAGTGAGTCATGCAGTTGCCCAGAGGTTGCTGCCTGGACTGGCCCCAATGAGCCCTCCCTCAAAGGCCAAAACAACTCTGGAAAGGGGCCTGACACACACACACCACGTTTTCCTGACAGAAACCCAGATTTGAAAGCTGGCAATAGTGTTGTGGTTCCCTAGCAACGGCTACTGAGGGCATCTATTATTTAAAGCTACAGGTACTCCTTTTATCCTTTTGGGTTTTTTTTTTTAATACTCTCATGTTTTGTGGGGGCTAGATTTCAGATTTTCCCACAAACCTGGGGCTTTTCTCCAGATTTCAGTATCCATAGACAGGACAACATTGAGAACTAGATACACTGATTTTGGTTATCACTTGGTGCCCAAAGAGGAAAAGGCAATCTCTAGATTCATGGCAAGTCTCCAAACATGACACATCTCTGGGAAACTCCTGTTCTCTACTCAGGTAATTTTTCAAGATCTGGCTGGGTAACTGAGTTTTCTCCAGGGGTTAAAGCAGACAGGTGAAGAGGACAGAATTGTTTTAATAGGTTGTTGTGTGGGCAGATGCCAAACCAGTTTGCAGCCAAGATTTCCAATCTAGTTTGGAAGGGCATGTATATCTACCATCTCCCTTTCACTGCAACCCCTGCAGGTTTGATATTCTGAGAATGAAACTTTAACCGTAGACTTCAGCTAAACCTGAAAATCAGCTAAATGTCAGTGAAGTCAGGATGACAGAGCGGATAATCATGTGTCTCCTGTATATATGGAGGAGAAAAAGATGACTGTCTGGTCTATCTCCTTGCTCAGTGTCTTTTCCTGATGGTAAAGGGCATGAAGAACACTTCGTAATCAATCATTCTTTGCAACTGCACACAGACACAGAGAAGACAGCTGGGTTTAACTACAGAAGATATATCAATTTACTCCTAGCCAGAGTTGGGCAATAGATGTACCGAGAAGGGCAACATGAGCATTAACTATTATGATGCTGTAAGAAGGGAATATGTTGCTCACACAGTCCCTTAAACGGACAAAAGAGTTGCACGTCCATCTTCAAGAGACATGCACAAAGATCCATACAGGTGACAGCCCCAGGTGATGCAAGTAACAGCTCACACTTACTAGAGAAGCATAGTGTTGGAGAACAGTTGGCCCCCAAGACGGTCCAGGAGGGTATTCAAGGGATACAGAAATTCCACCCCACTGAAGTAGCTACAACATCCTCTATGAATAAGGGTGTTCCATGCTGTAGAAGATTTTTATTAGCAGCTATTTGCACACATGGAGGGCAAAAACAGATTTTATTCTTTCATTTATACCCCCATCTTTTTCCCTAAAGGGAACCCAAAGCAGCTTACATTATTTTCCCCTCCTCCATTTTATTTTCACAACAACCCTGTAAGGAAGATTAGAGTGAGAGTATGTGACTGGTCCAAGGACACACAGTAAGTTTCCATAGCAGAGTGGGAAACTGAACCCAGATCCTAGTCCCACACTCTAGCCACTACACCACACTGGTTCTCTTTGTGCTGGGAGTTCCATGTTCAGATCTCCTCGTGATTTTTCAGACAAAAATCTCAGGTACTTGGGTGCCCAGTTCAGACTGTAACTGCGGTAGGAATCAAGCCGTTTCCTCCATGTTATTTTCCTACCCTGAACTGCCCCTCAGGGAGCTGCTGTTTGTCCCTTTAGGGTAAACTTCCATGTAGCCCAATAGGGTAAATAGCTAGCTGTTTCCTTGGAACCAAAATCAATGTACCAGGGAAGCTTACAGCATCTCGTGCCACAGTCCCGATCTGAATAAGGACTCTGTGTGCCTGAGAAAGGGGCTGTTGTGTTTTTTTTAAAAAAAAAGTCACCAAGAGCTTAGAACAGCAAACATCTGGTTTGGTCCTGGAGCTAACACATAACATATGAACTGGGGGGGAAAAAAGCTTGGCAAAGCAAGTTCAGAAACTATGCCTTGTAAAGTGCATAATTAAATTTTCCATCTTCCAGCAAGATAGCCAATGATGCCTGACACAGCTGTAGACAAACGAGAAGCTGGGAGAGCAAGATCCATATCCAGTAGCACCTTAAAGATACAATCGTCCCATGAAAGAAGTTTTGACTCTCCAAAGCTCATACCCTAAAAATCTTGTTTCATCTTTAAGGCGCTACTGGGCTCAACCCTTGCTCTTTGACTGCAGACCGACTCTGCTGCCCTCCTGAAAGAATCCGGGAGGAGGGACTTGCAATGGAAGAAGGAACCAGATGTCTCTATGAAAAGAAAACGATTTCCCTACTTCTTCATCTCCCTATCAGGACCTCAGCATGCACCCCGTGGCCTTATGGACGCTGGGCACAGATATATTTCCAGAGCTGTCATCACAGTCAGACGAAAGGAAGGATTTACAAGAACGTGCTCAGTTTTCAAGAGACACCTGAACACCAACGAGATCAGAGATGGTAAGACGACCGTGTTGGAATCCAATGAGAGCTTCCTGGTCAGTATTGCCCCCTTGCTAACTCAGATTAGAAATGGGTTGTATTTTACAGAGAGCAGCCTAACCCACCTCAACCTCCGTGATCTTTCGGGGGTGGTAAGATGGACGACACAGCTAGAGCTATAAGTCCGACTACAGAGTCAGATTCTTGCATAGATTTCCCACAGTCTGCTGGTGGCTCTAGGGGAAAAAATGGGGCCCTGGAGAGTTAAGAGATAGTGCTTTTGACATTTGACACTGTCTCTTACAAATCAAATCTGAACCTGACTTCTCAGGAGCTCCTTTTCAGAGCTGCTTCAGTAAAGCCCTAGGAAAGAGCAGAGGCAACGTTAGCCTCGACTTTTATTAAAATACCAGAAAGAAAAATTGGTGTCCTTTCTCAAGTAAGTTAAGCATTTGTCTGTATAAAGGTGATCAATCAACTAACCATGTGGCAGGTCATCTTAGCCCAGTACCCAACTGGCCATGATTAAAGTGCAGACAGACATCTGCAAAGCCACTTACATGACACAACTTTCAGAGTTCCTGGCTTGCTGCTGCAGGACACAATCAGGAGTACGGGAAATATCCCAGCCACTTCATAGGTCTTTTTTCCCCCCTCTCCTAAACTGAAAACACATCTCTATAGCAAATAATCATCAACCCCCGATATTTCGTAATATGCTAAGATGACACACAGACCTCTATTTTGCCACACATATGCTTGTTATGAAGCCATGATTGGTCACTGCAATGTTTTTACCACCCGTTTCCAATAAGCTCTTAGCGTAGGGTAGGTAATAAAACTGGAAGGTCTGCTGGCTCAGCAGCCGCCATTCCTTTTAATACATAATTAATAATTTAACTGAAAATTAGTGGCCAAGAAGCTTTTCCCAACATAATGTGGTTTTTTTCCTAAGCACAAGAGCAGCATGGGATACATCTGTTTCCAGTAGCAGAGCAACTCCAGTCAAGCGGATGTTGCTGCATCCAAATAAAATGAAGGGAGGGGGAGGGAAGCAGAAGTCTAATACGTTCAAATGTTAACCACAGTAGCAACTGTTACTGCTCAAAATCAAACCCGTTTGCAATGCACCATTGATTTTAGGCCAGGACTGAACACAAAGAGGGCGTCTACAATCATCCCACCCATTAACCCACAACTTCCATACAAGAGTGCACATTATGGTTAAAGAACAGACTTCTAGCTTTTGCAAGTAAATATATCCCATCTTTGCTGCCTACATCAAATGTATTGTCGTCTCTTTTCCAGAGTCCAACCAAAACACTGGCAATCAAAAGGCAAGTCTGACATTTACCAGCCGTGTAAGGAATTCAAAGTAATCGCAGATTACAGGCCATTTTGAAAATAACCGTAAGATGGAGGCATTGGCTGGGGGAACTTGTTTCTATGCATTCTTTAATCTACGCCTGCAGGATGACCTTCAGGGCTTGTTCAAAGAAACCAGTCATTCCAAACTGGGATGTCCCATCCCAAGAGTGAGAAATAAGGAAAGGTTCACATTGGTAACCATATATCAGTAGCAGCACTGCAGAATAACATACAGGTTTGGTTTGGTTTGCTTTACATAGGTTGTGTGGTATAGCAGATGTTATTATTAGGTCCCATAACAGCATTAACCGAATGTGTGTGAAGACACCAGCTACACCATCTTGGACTCATCCACCTGCACATCATCCAATTTAGTACATGTTGTCGATCCCTACATTGGGGGATCAATCAATGAATACAAATCTGACATAAGAAATCACCACACATTCAGAAACTATTGGGGAACATTTTAATCTTCCTGGATGTAGTGCTGCAGATCTGAAAGTTACCATCCTAGAAGAAAGATTGAAAGTGAATGTACAATGTGAAAGTGCTGAATTACAACCTATCAAGAAATTACGCACAATCTGTTGTCTTTGCTTAAACACAGACTAGAATTACCTTACTTGCTATGATTTCTAATAGCTCAACAGGAACCACTTTGGGAAACCTTAACTGACCATTCCTAACATGCCATATGATACTATAACTCAGATAATGTTCTTATGCTCCAAAATGGTTCCTCTCCTGCTCCCAATGAATGGCTGTTTATTCTGTACTCCATAAAGAGGCTGGAACCCATGGCCTCTTTTATCATCTATTTTGTATAACAATATAATCTTGTCCAGTCCCTTACCTCAGAGAATCACACCTGAAAGATTTGCGATGGCTTTCACACCAAGCCTTCCTCTTCCCCTGTCCTTCAGTAGCTTTCCTTATAAAAGGGTACAAAATGATTGTTTTTTTCCACAGCATCTGATGAAGTGAATTCTGACTCAAAAGCTCATGCTGGGTTAAGTCTTTAAGGTGCCAAAGAACTTCTGTTTTATTTTGGACAGTTTCTTGCACTAGCATTTTCACTTGTGCAATATCAATAGTTTACAATGAGCCCTTGCACAAATGGAAGTATAAGCACAAGAGGAAGTGAACATTAGTGTGCACTAATTTAGGATCAATACATTTCAGTAGGCCACGATGGGTGGGGAGAGAGGAAAATTAATTTCATACATTTTGCTTCAGTTGTGGTACTTCAAACCCAACACATAGATTTAGACTGCAAAATTTCACTGCTTTAGCTATGTAAACTCTAACAATGCTTACATGGAAACAAGCCCTGTTGATTTCAGCTTGGTTTACTTCCAAATAATTGCAGCTTCAGGAATTTAAGAAACACACACAAGGAACCTATCTACCTACCTACCTAGGTAAAGGTAAAGGTTTCCCTTGCTTGAAAGCCAGTCAAATCCAACTCTATGGGGCGGTGCTCATCTCCGTTCCCAAGCCGAAGAGCCAGCATTGTCCAAAGACATTTCTGTGGTCATGTGGCCGGCATGACTAGATGCCGAGGCGCACAGAGGCCACCTATTACCTTCCCACCGAAGTGGTACCTGTTTATCTACTTGCAATTTCTTGCTTTCAAACTGCTAAGTTGGCAGGAGCTGGGACCAGAGACAGGAGCTCACTCCATCATGCAGCACTTGGGTCTCGAACTGCTGAACTACCAGCTTTCCAGTCTGCAGTTCAGCATCTTAACCACTTGAACCACCGCAGCCCCCTACCTCCCTGTTTTTCAGTTTTAATAAATTCCAGTTTGTGGAACAGTAGAATTTGTTCATTAGCACAAATAGTTAACCATTTCATTTTGTGTAGGTATTTACATTGGTTCTATTCGACTTGCACTGGTCACAGAACTTCTGTAGCAATACAGTATGATTTTCTGTTTTGTGTTCAGAAGTTTTATTTTCACCCATTTAAAAAGAGAGAGAGAGAGAGAAGGGAAATCTCTGCTGTTAAAGAATCCCACAAAGAGCAGAGATGACAACTGGGAGAAAAATGACACCATTTAATTACCTTCTGAGTTTGGGGGTGTTTAGGGGGGGGATAAAACTGGAGCTGTTGGCAATGCAAACCCTCCACATTGTCTTTTCTGTGCAACATCCGTTTAAACTGGCATCTGACAGTCCATTCTCAGCACTGCCAACATTAAACATTTGGCAGCACAGTCCCCATTTAGGCTGGCAGGCTCACACAGGACAAAAACCAGATTACAGGCTTGAATGTACTAAACAGAAAGGCATATTTCAATAGCGCTTGAATGTTTCTTAACAAGATTACCTAGAAAAAGCTAATCTTGATCAACTAGCCTCAGGTTCACACACTGGCACAGCACTCTTGGCTCACATGACAAGCTGGCTCCGAGGAACCTGCTAGACCAGATTCATAACTAAACATGCTCTCGGGATCTGGCTTCCAAACTGTATTGCTTACCTGGGTTTCCCCCAGGGAGAAGAATAGGAATGATAGACATTTCAATGAAAGACAATTCTTCTTCCATGCACGCCTGCAGGGGACTGTTGGAACATGGACCAGCTACGCTCTTGGTTCACAAAATCTGATGGCAAAGCCTGACTAGGGCATAAATTGAACTGAGCTTCCTGAAAACAACAACTTTAAAAAAAATGCCATTATGAAGTGGTGAGGATTGACTGGTGCGCGCCCAGAGTGAATGCTGACGCATAAACCCGACTGGGACCTCCTAGTGTCCCCAAGGTGCCTGACAAGTTTCTAGGCATTGGGCTATCACTGCAACCACAACTCCAATGAGGACTCTCATTTGATGTCAGCAGGTGGACTCATTGCTAAAGCAATTCCAGCTGAGGATGCTTGCATGCTCTGGGGTGCTCTGCACACTGCGCAAGAAGGTGCAGAGGAAGGGAAATTGATCCAAAGGTTTTGGACAGATTAAAAACTGACAAGGTACATGTAGAAATTTCATAAGATACATGTAAACCAAACTTATGTTGGCTGTGTTTGGTTTTGTTTGGTTTACATGTACTTTATGCAGTTTCTAAATGTACCTGGTCACAGGAATTATGCTTGTAATTGTGTACGTGTGCAATTTTATGTAAAAGGTTTTATACATTAGGGGAAGGTACATATATACGTAACCAAAGACTGTTTTGTGATGTAGTTTGATCAAAGCCTTTGGATTATATCTTTACTTTTTTAAAAAAAAATTGACAGTGGTAATTCTATACATAGGGGCTTCCCCCCTCCTTTATTCAACGTTTTTGGTTACCTAAGTCCTTTCCGGCTTTGCCTGCTACTCCGGATTTTCTCAGTGTTCGAGTCAAGGCAATTTAAATACATGGCAAAACAGCATCCACATAACCCAGGGCAACAGCAGTCTAAAACCAGGCTGACCACTGAAGGGAGATAATACAATGCAGAATGGGGGGAAACCCCGGAATAAAACAAAGGTTCTGACAGCAACATAACTGACTTTGCCACCAAACTGTGCCATTTTGTTCTCACCCATATTTGCTTCAGATTTGGCAATGAACTATTCCTCCAGATCAATGGTACAGCCATGGGCACCTGCATGGCTCCACAATACGGTAACATCTTTTATGGCTGACTTAGAGCAATGCTTCTTAAAATCCCACCCACTCATACCTCTTATACTTGCATTACATTGATGACATTTTTATTGTCTGGACACATGGTAAAGAAGCCCTGGACATATTCCACCAGGTATATTCCACCATCAGCCTGACAATTAATCAATCTATGCAAGAAATACATTTTCTGGGCACTACTGTAAGACTACATAATGTACACATAGACACCACCTTATAATGGAAACCTACTGATCGACAAAGATACTGATCGACATGCCTCCAGCTACTACCCTAAACATACCAAAAGATCCATTGTATACAAGCCAGGCTCTATGCTATAGCCTCATCTGTTCCAGTTCTACAGACAGAGATTCCCACCTGAGTGATCTAGAACAAACCTTTTTGGAACTAAAGCATCCACCTGATGAAGCCAGGAAACAGATTAACAAAGCCAGAATGGTACCCAGAGAAAACCTGTTACAAAACAAATCCCCAAAAAGACAACAACAGAACACCCCTTGCAGTCACACATAATTCTCAACTCAAAACTATTCAATGCATCATCAATGACTTACAACCTCTACTGGACAATGACAGTTCTCTTTCACAAATATTGGGAGGTAAACCTTTTCTTGCACACAGACAACCTTCCAATCTCAAACAATTCCTCACCCAGAATAATACAACATCTAATTTGAACATGGACACTGGTACCAGAGTTTGCAATAAACCCAGATGCCAACTTTTCTGCATCTGGGTTTATACCCAGACAACACAGTCAGTGGACCCAACAACACCAACTACACCATCTCAGGAGCATTCACTTGTTCATCTTCTAACATTGTATATGCCATTAAATCCCAACATTGCCCTTTGTCTCGCTACATAGGACAAACAGGACAAACCATACACCAAAGGATTAATGGGGACAAATCTGACATCAGGAATCACAAGACTGAGAAACCTGTAGGGGAACACTTCAGCCTTTCAGGACATTCAATGGCTGACCTCAGAGTAGCTATTTTATTGCAAAAGAACTTCAGGAACAGAATGGAAAGGGAAATAGCTGAATTACAAGTTATTACAACACTCAGAACAAACATCCCACCAGGACTTAATGGGGATATTGGTTTCTTATCCCATTACTTATGCTAATTCATTCAATCCTCACATATGTATTCTCACCAAGAAGGACTATATATCCCCTATATTTTTTTAAAAAAATAGTATATTATAATAGTGATTGTAACGCAGTGTAATATTTTGTTGATCTCTAATGTAACACTGCACCCCAGGAAAAGGATTCTGTCAGTTAACTCCATGTTTTAGTGAAGCAAAATGTTATTTAAAAAAATATCTCAGTTTATTACTCTTAACAATTAAGAATATAATTGAATATGTAATATAATTTGGAATGGTAGATTTAAATGCAATTCTCTGTTTTGGGGAGAAGGGAAAAACCCTACACAGCCAAGATGCTGTAAAGTTCGCCTCCATGCTAGAAAGGAGATGGATGGGGTCTAAGGGCTGGATTCTCACAATTTAGGGCACATCAGTCTCCAGCTCTGACATATTTATTACCTTTGTTGTTTTTCCCCCTCAGTTGAACCTAAACAGATGATAACCAGAAACCGAGCTTGTCATTCTTTTGATCTGTTAATAAACATCTTTACTATTATGCATGCTAATTTAACAAGCCACCCCTATATATACAACTATGATCTGTAATTCTATTTCATTGTCTGATGAAGTGTGCGTGCACATGAAAGCGCACAGCTTGAATAAAACTTCGTTGGTCTTAAAGGGGCCACTGGAGTCAAACTTAGTTCTATTTTAGTGCAGAATTGCTTGGCGAACACTGTGGTGAATATGGATTAAAAGGAGAGTGCAGAAATGGCCCTAGTCTGTTTTGAGTTAGAATTTTCTCCCCTTCCTCTTTTTTTTTGTTTGCTTTCACAGATAAAAACTGTGACAGCTGGAGCACATAGATATACTCCAAGAACACGAAATCCAACGAGAGTGGCATTCCAATTCAGCCAATAGCAGCTGTATACTGGGAAAGTTAAGATCTGACAAGAGGAGTTTAAGTGAGGGGAGTCAGGTTTTGAGGGCTGAGGGAGAGGGTTAGAAGACTAAGAATACTGTGAATTTAAAACAGGAGACAGCAGAACTTTAGTTAAGTTTCCTTCCCAGGGGAACTGTACAAAGATTTTACTGTATGCCAGCAGGGTTTGCTGGGTCAGTGTATAACTTAGTTTTCACATAGCATTGTACTTATATGGATTAAATCTGCCAGAGAGAGGGTGCTTCCTTGGGCATGCACCATTTAAAACTTAACATCCCACAACTCCTTATTCAGTGTCAATATTTACCTCAGTTCTGTGTTTGTTGATATTTACGTTAGTGGTGTGCTTCTTCCTGAAGAAACTTTGTTCTTGTTCACTTTAAAGAGCAAACCATGTTTGTGTCAGTTTACCTCAGTTGTCAGTCCAGGTTGGTATGAGTTCATACTCAGGCCTGGCGTCTAACCCCTTGAATTATTTTTTTGATTTCCTGCTAGGAATGCTGGTGAAGTAGGTGGAAAATCATGTGAGGGAGGGGGGAAATCCGGGTGGTGGTGGGGTGGCATCTAAAAGGTAAAGGTAAAGGTTTCCCTTGCTCAAAAGCCAGTTGAATCTGACTCTAGGGGGCAGTGCTCATCTCCATTTCCAAGCAGAAGAGCCAGCACCATCCATAGATTTTTCCCGTGGTCATGTGGCCGGCATGACTAAAAGCCAAGGCACACGGAATACTGTTATATTCCCACCAAAGCAGTACCTATTTATCTACTTGCAATTTCTTGCTTTCGAACTGCTAGATTGGCAGAAGCTGAGGCCAGAGACGGATGCTTACTCTGTCACACGGCACTAGGGTCTCAAACTGCCAAAATACAGACCTTCTGGTCTGCAGCTCAGCATTTTAACCTCTGAGCCACAGTGGCCCTGGGGAGTGGCATCTAGTTTAAAGAAGGTGCAAGCAAAAACAGATCTTAGCCTCCAAGAAATCTGTTTTTGCTTGCACCTTCTTTAAGGCAGATCTCTGGATGTGAATGTCACTCCTTATCTAAAAGCAACCTGAGGAGGACCTCATTATGCATAGGTCTGATTAACACGTGAAGTGATGGGTTTAGGTGGGATTTTATTACAAATATTGAGCATGTAGGTACTGGTTCTGACCTTCAAAGACTTGCATGGCCAGGGCAGGCCATGTGTGCCCTGGAGAACCTTCTGCTCAATCAGTCGGCATCTGCTGGTAGTCCCCTGGCCTGAGGGATGTCTGTCTAACCTCTACCAGGGCCAGGGCTTTTTTGGCCCAGGCCCCAGCCTAGTGGGACAAGCTCCTGCTTGAGATCAGGGCCCTGTGGGATTCGTTATCATTCCGCATGGCCTGTAAGATGGAGCTGTTCCACCAGGCCTTTATTTGAGGCAGAGGACATCCAATGAAGTTGGCCTCCCTCACTGAAGTTTTTTATTATTCAGCTCAGATTAAGACCACCTCTGGTTATACATAGTTATTTTAAGTATTGTTATATGTATTAATGTATGTTTTGATCTATCTATGATGTGATACGCTCTCAGCCCACTTGCAAGGAGGGCAGAATCCAAATAAATAAGAGAGTTAACCCCCCAGCAATCATGTGCTATATCATGTGGTGTTTTGCTGTCTAAAGTATTTCATTTTTCCAAGCAAGCCAATTGGATCCAGGAAGTAATTTAGCATGTTACTCACCAACATCGAAAATGAATGATCCTGGTGCAGAGATAATGAGTGTGTGTGCTTTTCAGAACCCATTGCCATTTCTGTTTAAAAACTGTAGTGTATCCATCTCAGAACATGTGTTCCGGCCAGCCATGTGCTCGAACCGGTTTCAGCAGGTCTGACATGCGGCCGGGCGAAGTGCCTGAGCTTTGCTCCAGAGGACAATGGACAGTAGGATCCTAGCTCCCTCCCAATCAGGGAGCCGAAATCCTAGGGGATAACTCAATCAATGTAAATAGTCCAATCACGGGGTGTTGTGTGTGTTGGGGTGTGGGTTCCTTTGGGAATAAAAGCCGGCCTGCGAGCCGGCTTCACTTGTCTTGTTCTTGAACTAATATAGTATGTGAGAGCTGAAATCACCCGTCAGTCTCAGTACTTTTAAAAAACAATACCGTCAATCCACACCAGCATTCCAGCAGTAGGAAACTGTGGTGGGATAACCACACCTTTGTGTGCCCACGCTGCAAGGGAGGTTTTTTAATGGCCATTGGATGGGGATTCTTTCTCCACTCAGTCTGAAGTTTGGCAAGGAGGATCCCTTGGGCAAACCCAGAGAGCTCTGAAAATTTCATCACTACAGGGAAGGAGGGGAGAGAATGTTGTTTTCTACTGAGAACCAGTGTGGTGCAGTGGTTTAAGACTGTCGACCTAGCATCTGGGAGACTCAGGTTCAAATCAATGCTCCCTCTAAGCTGTGGTGTCTTGTGAGCAAAAATTCTACTCTGTGAGCTGCCGGCATTAAAGTTATGAGCAAGCGATTTGGCTACTGCTTAAATCAGTTTGCTCTGGAGCCATCCTTCCTGAGCTGAGACAGAAATCTGTGAGCCGGAGGCCAAAAAACTGTGAGCTAGCTCACACAAACTCAACTTAGAGGGAACACTGGCTCAAATCCACCCTTATGCCATGGAAGCTTGTTGGGTGACCTTAGGCCAGTCGTACTTTCTCAGCCTAACCTACTCCACAGGGTTGTTGTGAAGATAAAATAGAGGAGGGGATAATGGTGTAAGTCACTTTGGGTCCCTGCTGGGGTACAAATGAAGTACATAAATAAAAACAAATAAACACTGAAACCAGTGCAAGTGTCAACCTGAACATTCAACGTTTGAACAAAATTTCTGTGCACATCTGTATTCCAAAATAAGGAACGAAGAACCTTGACAGAATAGCATTCCAGTCTCGACTCCGATCATATAGCCTTAGAAAACATGCTTACTACCAAGTACATTCCATTTCTTCAAGAATATGCTGTTCCGCACATCCAAATTTTATGCCAAGGGTTAACAAAATTGCCTGCACAAAGAACTGCAAAGTGTCACAGGCAGTTCCCAGAATTCTGCAAAGAGCAGCAGATTCTGAAAGGACAAAGCTCTAAACTCATTTGTTACTAAATTCCCTTATCTGCAGCACAGAAGTTGGCTCTCGCATACTGCAGGATTACATGGGCCTTACGAACATTTAATATAGCACTGTAGCTCCCTGAAGGACATGTCGTTATACATCTATAACAGAAGCCTGAAGCCCAAGATTGGCAGGTGGTTTCAAATCGGCATATGAACCTGAGCCCTTCAATAGACCCCTTACTAGTCTAGGCACAAACACTTCTCCCACACCGCCTTCCTCTGTCTCAAGACATGTTAGAAAGAAACTATAGAGTACCCAAGTCGATAATCACTTTGGAATGCCACTACCGGGGGCGGGGGTGTTAGCAGAAAAGAATACTTAACTGCCCCCGAGCATACCACTGTTCCCCTGCATATTATCTCCAGGCTTTCTTTCATACCTCATTTTTCTTAGCTTAGCTGTAAGTATAAACCAAGGTAGAGGGACTCTGCTGAGGAAAATAGGTGAGACCAGGAAGCATTCTATCCAACTCTCCCCTACATGTGAATCATGGGGCCATAGGAAGGGTTGTTTGTTGAAGGAAGTAGTTATACTCTGACTTCCTGTCTCTTTCCCCCCACTTCTCATCATTCCCCTAGACCATTCTCTTCCTACATAGCCCTACAGTCTTTTCCTGCTTTCATTGTCCCATGCCCCTTCCTAACCTGAGGACCTACTTCTCAGGTCTTTCTTTCCTAGGCCCTTTTCCCGGCTGACTCTCTGTCAAACAGAGAGAGCAATGGGTAGCAAGAACCCCTTCATTTGGCCACAGCCAGCCCTTGAGTCAATCATTTGCAGGCTCTTCAACCCCTCCATAGTCCTGTCAGTGCATCATAATATAGGGACTGGAGTATTATTGGTTAAAAAAAAATGGAGAACAGCCGTGACAAGCTGAATTCAGGCTATTTTCCATGAAACGTTAGTTGTAGAAAGAGTGTGTGTGTCTTTTTTCAATTATTGCACATATTCATTTTTCAGTTTCAGTTATTGCACACATTTGGGTTTTTTTCCTGTTTCCTAGACAGTAACTACACTGGAGCTACAGGATGTAACGCATCTTGCAGGCCAACCCAAGACTCAGGCACAGGTTGTTAACATTGGTACGATCCCTACAGTGTTCCAGCTGCTTTCGGAATGATTCAGTAGACTCCAAAATGTAATAGGTGCAACAGACCAAGCGGAAAACTTTTGTAGCCACCATGAAACTGAAGTAACAGCAGTGTTCCTGCATCAGAGACATACCTGCCTGCGTCTCAGCCTTACTTTCATGTCCCAACTACACTTTTTTTCCCTCCTCCACTCCTGCATTCCTGTTGCTCTACATTGTCTGAGGAGAAAGGTAACTCTGCCACTGAACAAAGACCTTTTGATACTCCCCTAAACTACTGCCAAGTAATTTTGCATTTCTCACTATAGTACAGGAGGAACTGTATCCTCATTGTGTGAGCTTCACCATGTTACTATCCATGCAGATTCCTCAAGGGAGAGGGAAAAGACAAAAGAAAGTCACAGCATTTTGTGCCAGGCCCCTTCATTTACATGCTGACAGGTACAAAAGAAAGAAATTCTACTACAACTTCAAAACCAGGCTTTTCTCTTCAGTGTTAATTATAGATTTCTTTCCATTGATCACTTTTTTGTTTCTCCTATCTAAAAAACACAATTTTCTCTGCCTTATAGATCTTCAGCAAAAGAAATGCTATGTTTCCACCCAGAACTCAACATAACTAACTCACAGAGTATGACTGTCATGGTGAGCCAAACCAATAGCTGAGGAACTACAGCAATGAACACGGATGACAATCAAGGTTCAAACTGAACTTCAGTGCTAGAGTTGCCAACAGTTGAGTCTAAAAAAAATCTGGCTCCGGACCATTTTTATCAGATCAGTGCACAAACAATGCTCACCTGGGTTACCTGTGTATGAGGAGAGAGGAATTCACACAAGAGTGGGAAAGGTGGGGTACATGGACCTGGAACATGTCTCCAATCTCCCAACCATGGCCTGGAGCTTTGTAACAGCCCTACAAAGAGTTACTGCACACCAAGCCTATTGCTTAAAATGGCTAAGAATGGAGCAACTTTGCATAAGATTACACTACAGGAAAAATAGGCTGCATCTTACCAGTCCATTAAGAAAAGTTTAAAGGAGGGGTATTGAACTCATTTGTTACAAAGGCCAGTTCTGACATAAATGGGACTTTGTAGGGCCAGGCCATACATGTCATAAAATGAAATGCCAGGTAGCAAAGATATAAACTTTATAAAAGATATAAACACAATTAGAGATTTTTTAAAATTTTAAATACAAATATGCTTAAAACTCTTGTGATATTTTGTTTATTTAACAGTTTTGGTAACTGACACCTCCCAAACATCCTCCCCCACAAAGATGCCTGCCTAAAATGGAAACGTGAGGGGATAGTAGGGTTTGTCAATGCAATTTTTAAAATAAAACATCTAGAAAAAGCACAAGAATCACAGCAGAAACTAAAAATATAAGATGTTCTGAGCCTAGGAACATAAAATGTCTGTGCATTGTAAGATTCTCCCCTCCCCCTCAGTGGCTCTCCAGTGCAATGTTCTCCTTTGGCTGTGGGTTCCCAGGTTAGAGTACTTGCTCATGCACCCATTCTCAGGTCCACTCAGCAGAGACACGCTGCCTCAAAACATCAACCCTGTATTTGCAAGGAGACAACTCCAGCAAGCAACAGTTTCAACCATACAAACACTGGATAGTGAAACTTCTTGAGCTTCACTCCATTGAAATACATTGTAGCACAGATAAAGTTGCAAAGAAAGTGCAGAATGGATTTTCTATTAAGGTCATTCTACTCTGGCAGCTGTCATTTCAGTCCTAGAGCACTGTTTCTATTGCTGGAAACAGTCCCAGAGTAGTCTGGGTGCAGAGACCTTAATGGAAAAATCCATTCTGTATTTTCTTTGCAACTTTGCAAGTCCAGAAGAGACAAGATGGGGAACTTTGGCAGCCTCAAGCTTCAAAGGGTGAGGAGCACTGTTCCCTCTAAGCTGAGTGAATGTGAGCTAGCTCACAGTTTTTAGCCTCCAGCTCACAGATTTTTGTCTTAGCTCAGGAAGGATGGCTTCAGAGCAAACTAACTTATGCAGCAGCCAGATTGCTCACTCACAACTTTAATGGCAGTAGCTCACAAAGTAGAATTTTTGCTCACAAGACTCGACAGCTTAGATGAAGCATTGGTGAGGATGGGGGGGAGCTGTGATCCTGATTAAAGCCATGGGCAGGCCGCTTCCAGCCCATGGGCCTTAAGTTTGACACCCCTAGTTTAATGGCCTTTCCCAACTCTAAGGAGTCTTCTTCCAAGTTGTGACCACTGGAGAAAGACTATCCAGCATAAGGTAGGATACCACCCATTACATCTATACCAGACCATTGAGTTGCTTTCAAAGTGCTACTGTGGTGGCATACCAAACACTGGTCCTTTCCACATTTGCCTGCCACTCCGGATTTTCTCAGTGTTCAAGTCAAAGCAATTTGAGTCCATGGTAAAACAGCATCCACATAACCTGCAACAGCAGGCTGAAACCAGGCTGACCACTGAAGGGAGGTAATGTAATGCAGAATGGGGGGAAACCCCAGAATAAAAAGAAGGCTGAAGTCAATTTTAGTGCAGAATGGCAAAAAAAAACCCCAGCCCTGGATTAAAAAGAAGGTTGAATTCAATTTTAGAGCAGAATTGCTTGGAAGATGCCACAGTGAGCACGGATTAAAAGGATAATATAGAAAGGGTCACTGAGCTAAAACTGGATGGGGGAGCAAGTTTCCTCTATGATTTTGCCATTTGAATCCCTCTCCTAATTTTCAGTAAAATTCTAAAGGGCAGGTGAATGGCAGAAAAACATTTGCTGGGGATTGCTAGAATTTTATACATCAGCCCAGAACAAAAGGACTGGGCAGGAGGAGAGCTGGAGAGAAAGAAAGAGAGCACACAGTGTCCCTGAAGGTAAGAATGGCACCGATGAACTGCTGACTGAAGATTGGGGAGGGGTAATAAGTAGTGGGGACAGGCTTAACCATAGAGTTTTCAATGAATCCTAGAGTATTGCCCCATGGTGATGCTGGAAGTGACATCACATACCAGAGTACATTTCCCTGTGTCCCCCCCCATTCCTCGGGGGCTGACAGGTGCAGTTGGCAAGCCTAATTTTGCGTTTTTCCACTGATTATATTCACACCCTTCAAAAGCCAAACCCCATTGAAGCATAACAGAGCACAACAAAACACTGATAACAGACATCATCTTCAAACCCTTACTTTAGTTGGCCAAGTCTGCAGAAGTTAGCTGAAGAAAAGAACAGTTCACCTTTCTAAGATGGTAGCTACGATTCCTCATGCACTTGGGAGTCAAGTCCTATTAAACCCAGTGGGATTTACTTCTAAGTAAACAAGCAGAGGATCAGATGCATCTCTTAGATTTGGGGTTTAGTTAGCATTCATTGCACCAACAGAAAATTATGATGAGGAATTAAATAAGTGATTATGATCTCATAATTTATAAATCAATTCCAGCCTTTATTAGAAATCCTTCAGAAAAAAGTATAGATAATTAGGCTGTTATATAGTAACTCATGCATATCAAATATCTCAGCCAAGGAGGTTAATTGAAGCTCTCTCTTCATCATTGTAAATGTCTCCAAACTGCTTTGACTGGGTCAAGTGGAAACAAAAAAAGGTACACTCTAATAAATGTGCTGAACAAATTAATGGCAGAAAGAAAACACTAGTCAGAATAATATATTCCTTTGCATATTTATGGGTTACTAAAAGGGTTTTATGATGACCAGTTCTCTCAGTTGTATATGGCTCTATACAAACTACCAGGCTAAATTAACAAACTCTCGGTCACATCAGACAACCTTTTCAATCGTTATTAACTAAACATCTGAAGAGCTTTTCATTGTTTATCTCCAGAAAACACAGCACTTTTAGGTCAAAATGTGCTTTTCCATATTTGTTTGTTTCATACAGAAAATGCTGGAAATGCCTTGCTGGATCAGACCAAGCTTACCCTACTCTTGCTCAGCAACAGTCCATTTATTTATTTTCATCCCACTGCTCACCTTCCATTGCAGAACTCAACACAACTTATGGAGCTCAAGCCAAGCACTTACCACCGCACCCTGGCCTGCCTTTCTTGCAGCCAGATTACTATACCATGCACAGCGGTCTTTCCCCCTCCTCCTCAGCATCTGATACAACAGCACACAATTCAATCTTACAGCAAATCCAGGTTTTATCAGCAGTGGGTTTTCTATTTGTGTGTTTGTGACACATTTAACCTACCAGTGAACGACTAAAATATCTAAGAATTTACCTACGCATCCTTAAACCTCACACAGGGGCATGCAATTGACACATATTTAAAACATCATGGCTGTTCACCAAACAGCTACATGGTAAACACAAGCAATTACTTTAACACAAAGGGCTAAGGTCATTCCCACACAAAAAAAAATCCCTGTGCAATTATCAAATTCGTCACAAGCAGCAGTGTATGGATAACTAACCCCATGCTGGATTATCTGGAAGCTTCTCTTTAGCAAACAATCTGTTCTTTCTATATAGCTGCTATCTTCAGGTTCCAATTCCTCTTTTTAATGTACTTATTAGTGGAGGGGAATTTGCATGAGAACAGACCCTTTTGTTTCTGAAGCGTTTGTCTACTTCTTCACTCTTCGGATCCCATCCTGCTTCTGTTAACATGAATGAAAGTTTTGTTGGCGAATTAAAAGAAGGCAGGAGCAAGCACTGGTGCTGAGGCCCTGCTAACAATCTGAGTTCTGATAAAAGCCAGTGGGGCTCAGCATCTTCCAGGTAAAGGCAATTTAAAAAGCACAATGCCTTTTCTGTAGAAACAGTAATTAGCGGCTGCAGCAATCTTATGATGTCACCAGGGATTATGATTTTGTGGGAGGAGCAAACAGCAGGATCACATGTATTTCAAAGAGACTATTTTCATGCAAATATTCCTCATTATCCAAAAGAGGAAGGTAAAACGGAGAAAAATCAGGAGCTGCAGAACTGAAAACCATTCTGTTTTTAAAAACAATGTTGTCTATGCAATGGCTTATTCATCACAGAAGGGGTGCTCTCTTAACTCTTCACACAGCTCCAACAATTTTATAATAAACAGGGAAACAAAGGACTGTTAACATGAAAGGACATATCCAGTCACTTGCTCATGATCAAGAAAAGTAACCCTGGCATGAAATCTTCTCTGAGATGTCATTCAGTTCATGGACATCCATCTTAAAAGCTATATAATATATATCTATATAATGCTCTAGAGTATCAAATCATGTCAGTGGCTATTTTAGCAATTTTTTATCACTAAGATTTTTTTTATATCCATAGTGCAGACAGGGGGTTGGATCCAATCAGCTTTTTGCTCAGCCTCACTGAATTCCCTTCCTTACTAGGAATGGGCTTCAATCAGCTCATAAATTAAAGTCTGGGACAAATTTTGGCTGGTTCGTGGTTCGCAAACTGAAGTGCATGGCAGCTAAACTAGCATGAATTTTCAAGCAGTTCGTAGTGGTTCGTGAATGGATATATTGCCGAACAGACTGTCTCCACTCAATCAAAATGCTTACCAAACTTATAAGGCAGGTAAGGTTCCCTGTGTGTTTGGTGTGTGTAGCTTGCACTTTTCCATACACTTTTGAAACTCTGCCTGACATTTCCCCCAAAGAGCATTTTCCCAGGGGCATCTGTTTATGGGGCCATAACTTGGACCCCCTAAGTCCTGTCTGCACATAATTTAGAAGGCATGTAGAGGAGAATTGGGGGGGACCTCTGTGAGTTTGATGTCTCTAGCTTGCACAGAGTCTGTTCTATACACTTCTGAACCTTAGAATCTATGCCTGTCATTTCCCCAGAAAGCACTTTCCTGGAGGCACCTTCTTTGAGAGGCCATAACTCAGACCCTGTAATTCCTTTTCCTGGTTGATGCCCATCCCATCAGGAGCCTGGCCGTGACATTTTGCACCCGCTGCAGCTTCCGGATTTGAGACAAGGGCAGCCCCATGTAGAAAGCATTGCAGTAGTCCAATCTTGAAGTGACCATCATATTGATCACTGTCACCAAGTCATTGCATTCAAGGAAGGGAACCAGCTGCCTGATCAGCTGAAGATGGTAAAAGGCCAATTTGGCAGTGGCTGCTACCTGGGCTTCCATAGTTAAGGAGACATCCAGGAGCACTCCCAAACTCCTAACCTCTGGTGCTGGCACCAATGGTGCCCCATCGAAGGTCAGGAGTGGGATCCTTACCCTCAGACTGCCTTGGCTCAGGCACAGGACCTCCGTCTTTGTTGGATTCGATTTCAGTCGGCTCAGCCTAAGCCAACCAGCCATGGCTTGTAATGCCTGGTCCAGATCTTCCAGTCTAGAGTCCGACTGGCCACTCAACAACAGATAGAGCTGGGTGTCATCCTCATACTGGTGACATCCCAGGCCATATCTCTGGGCAATCTGGGCAAGGGGACACATATAGATGTTAAATAACATCGGGGAAAGCACAATCCAGTGGATGCCTCCAGGGTAGCTGTTCCCCAATGCCACCCTTTGTCCCCGACCTTGGAGAAAGGAGACAAGCCACTGCAAGGCCGGCCCCTGAATCCACCCCACATAAGCTTTTGTCCATGCAGATCACAACAGAGCCTCTTTTCATGGTCAAGGGAGATGCCTCCACACCTTTTCAACAAGATGGATCCAACCCAGGAAACAGAGATAAAGGGATGATAGCTTACCTGAACTTGAATCCCTACTGAATTCAAGGCAAAACCAAGACTGAATCCAGGGGTCTTATGGTTCATACCTTATGGTGCCACCATAAGCAGGACCACTCAGAATATATCCAGACCTGTTCAGTTACTCCCAGGAAAGTGGAATATCAGGTGAGGCTAAAATATGTGTGTGGCTGGGTAGCACACAGTAGTTGATCTCCCAACCAGTAGTGGGCCTCAAGATAACAACCCACCAATGGGAAGAAGACTGAGGTAGCCTCACTTGAGGGGCTGGTGTTCAAGCTGGGTGTGGCCAGGAGCCCACACAATCAGAAGAGGCTGGCTGGCTATATTAGTGGCTATTGGGGGAGAGGAATACCTCTGGGCTTGTGCCAGGAGTGGCAATCCAATGTAAAGGGGCAAAAGGGCTGGAATTGGGGGCTGGGGCTGGCTGTTGGGAAGGGCTGTAAAGGAGGTGGTAAGGCAGAGCTGGGGGTCATTGGAGGAGGAAGAAGTGGAGATGGCATGGGGCATAGAGGAGGGAAGCTTATTGGCCCATGCAACCTCAGAAGAGTGGTATCTTCATGGAAGAAATTCTTATGTTCTTATGAACAAAGCGGCACCCAGCTAGACAGAGAGACTGTGTCTTTGTTACAACTTCTCCCAGGATGGAGATTTGACCCTCACCCAGCTTACTGTGGGCTCCACTACCTGAAGGTGGCACAGACAGCCATGCCGCTGTCCACAACCACTACAAAGGGACAGTGGATTTCTTAGCAGAACTATTTAATGATATTGTAAGCTCTTTTGGGTCCCCACAGAGGAGAAAAGCAGGTTATAAAATACTTTTAAAAAATTAAAAAATAAGCCGCTTACAACTGTATGTGCAAAGGTTCTATAGGAGTCCTACAAAATGCAGTATCTTCTATTACATTCAGATCTACATACAGAAGGATCTATGCAGCTGTTCACACACAGCAATGGGTAGTACATGAAAGGTGTATGCTCTTGTTCCTCCACCACCATCACCATGCAATTCGTTAGTATGTGAAGATACCTAGAGATGGGAGGAACAGGACAGTTAACAAATCTAGGGGGTTGTCACATTTTCTACCATTACATTCATGAAAGAACTGGCTTTCAAATGACAATGCTATATCATAGCATCCACCAAAGATCTGGGAGCTGCTTTATTCAACGTCAAGAGGAAACCAAAAGTGACACTACCAAAAAAAAAAAAAAAAGGATTCTCTAGAGGTTTTTGGAACCCATACATACCTCTCCTTTATTTATATCATAAACTTGACCACAGAATGCAGCTTTACTATACTTAGTCACAGCATAAATGGAGAATGAGTGTGAGACAATGTCGTTACGCACAGCTGGGATTGGTTTGAATGAAATCGTAGATCTAGGGGTTAATCCAAAGACTTCATGGAAGAAAAGAAAGATGCGAGAATTATCCCGCGAAGCCAAAAGTGCAGCTTCCCCTGGAAGGCCCTGTCAAAAATCTGAGTGGCAGCTGCTCTTTTTGGAAGTCTAACCTCAATTTCGTTGGACAAAGTTCATTGCCACGAATGCACAGCTCTCCTTCTCC
Organism: Gekko gecko; assembly: GCA_029375565.1. Lineage (NCBI taxonomy): Eukaryota > Metazoa > Chordata > Lepidosauria > Squamata > Gekkonidae > Gekko > Gekko gecko. Next base: position 161,075,209 of record JAPDNY010000004.1, on the reverse strand, counting down.
GCCTCTGACAAGAAGTAGCTCTTCTCACAAGGAAGGTTTCCTGTGCATCTCCTGCCAAAGGCGTTTACGTTCAGACACACTTGATATATGGGCTGCCGTTCACAAATTATCTAGCAGAATCTCTCTTCAAAAACACCTGTATAGTTTAATGCAGTTCAGAATTTACAGCTTGTCAGGAAGGCGCAGTCTCAGCCACATTTTGTCAATCATAGCCCAAATCCTTTTACTTGGAGGTATTTTTCATACCGCTTGAGGGCATTTGACATCTCATAAAACTTAAAAATGAATTTTCATCCAGGGAGGGGGAAGAGATGACCGAAAATTGTTTCTAATTAATCAAAAAGACAATATATTGCATGTCAGGTCGATGCATGAAGATTTGGCATTTTAAGAATGTTCACAGTGGGAAATATTATATGATCCAAAAGTTGATGGTTTCACAATCTTCTTTCATTCATTCTTTCATTTGCAGTAATTGACTGAAACTCAAGTACATTTGTTGGTTCATTACTGGTAGCTTCACTGAAATGACCACCAGTCAAAAATTATGTTCCCCAAATTAAACTTGCTTTTGCTTCAAAAAAGATACGTTTTATATAAATATGTTGATCCTGTCTTTCAACCCACAGCAGATTCAAGGTAGTCTAAAAAACAAATTTTAAAATATTATGGCTAGTAAACATTAAGGCTACAGTCAGACGGCAGGCTTGGCATGGTTTGGCCGCACCTCTAATTTCTTTGGAGCTATTTATTCCAGAGAGGTACGACCAGAAATGCCACTCTAATCCAGCCTGACCCCATGTTAGACTGATCAGACTGCACTGTGCAGTACCATGGAGAGGGCAGGTGGGCAGGTTTTTTAAAAAAAACTAATTTGCTCATGCGCAGAACCGCATACCTGCCAGGGGCGAATATGCGGTTATGCACATATCACTAAGTGTAAGGGAGAAAGCCAGGGACCAGAAACATCTGACATCACCAAATGGCTTGTACACACAATGGAGAGATCAGATGTCTGGAAATGTGGGGTGAGACCAGTTCCATCCCGACTTTATCCGGTGTTGGGAAAGTTGGGGAAATGGGCTGGAGGCCAACAGGGCTGACAAATGGCGGGGGGGGAGGCATATGATGCTATCTGGACACACACTTTAAATCCGGTAGGGAGAAGCAATGACATTGGATCAAGGGCTTGTTTGATTGCACCCTAATTCTGAAGCAACTATCAAATTGCTCTACACAGACCGAACCCACAAGTAATACCATTCACTAGAAAACCCTCATGAACAATTCTCCTTTGCAAGATAGGAAGCCATGCTGCCGTGTCCAGGAAGGCTATTTATTAATGTGGGGCTACCACAGAAAAAGCTTGGATATGAACTGCAGCTGACTGAAGCTGTAGTTACATGAGATCACAGATAGCTGATCTTGATCAGAAGACAGAGGTCACACATAAAGACCCACTAGGAGACAAGGTCCTGAAGTTGCATGAGTGCTAGGCCATGAACATCTTGAGATGTCTTGTTCTGTGGACCCCTGGCCACCACCATAAGCAATTTAATGTATTAAGCAGCACTTGTAATCATGAAAATGATATCAAAACTTTGTGAAACATCAGGAAATGCTAAAACATGGGACTTTGTAGATTTCTTAGCAGAACTACTGAAAGATTTTCTATAATTGGATTCAGAGCACAAAGTAGGACTAGAGTCAGCCTATATATGATAAATTCAACTTTTGCTTGAAGAAAGGAACTGACCAGGGACGTTTTTGTTCAATGCATTAATATTCCAGTTAAGGAGGCAATATCCAACATTACTCAGAATGGAAAGATTCTGCAGATTCAACGTCAAAAGATATCTTCACCCAGAACTTTCAATTTGAAGTTTCACATTTTGACTTTTCATAACAGAAAGATCCAGTATCAACAGGGAATCTGTTCAAAATGACTGTATTCCATAATGTGCAGGAATTAAAACAACTGTCTGCTACTAGAAACAAAATGCAAAGGGAATAAATGTTGAAACACTAAATACAATAATAACTTCCTTTCCCCTCAAATATAATTTTCCTACATATTTTAGGGTGATTGTGGGAGTATACATGCATGAGTGTGCACAGATACATAGATTTTTTTAAAAAATAAATAAATAAACAATTCTGCATGGCAATGACTGGAGTGATTAAAGCTTAGATTTGCAAAATGCAACATCTCAGTATAATATCCTGGAATGTGAACATCCTTAACTGTCTAGCTAAAAAGGGGCAAAAGTTAAGTACTTTGAAGTTAGATGATTTTGATTTAGCATACCTGCAGGAAGCTCATACGAGCATGCAAGACACACTGTTGATAATTTCATCAAGGAACAGAGATTTCTCTGCACGTGCTGAACAAAAGAAAAAGAGGCATTGCTATTTTTACTAGTTCTAAGGGTAGTTACTTAATAGAAGATGAAAAAAAACGATTGACTCAGAACGAAGATTCTTAGTCACAAGGGGCTCTTGGGAAGATGCATTCTTACCTTTAGGTAGCACAATTGAAACAACTTATTTTTTTAAGCTCATAAGGTGTTCAGATGGGTTTAAGGAAGATGACATTATTACAGGCACTTAGTTCAGTTAGGAATAATCCACACAGGGGCAGATGGGGAAGGAGGAAACTACCCTGGAAAAGGACCTCATCCCCAGCCTGCCCTTATTGTGCACTCCAAAGGAGGGAAGGGAGACCATGACCGGTGAGCCATGGGTAGGATGTGCCTGGACAAGCTGAAGGACCAGATGTGGTTGTGGCCACAGTGAGGCTGGGGCCAACAGGGTGGATCCCTTGCTGTAGCAAGGCCAGGGACAGTCAGGTATGTCCCTTATAATGGTGATGGCAGTGCCAGTCCAAAATGGGCACCTCTTTTTCTGCTGTTCCAGCTCACAGAAGAAGAAACGGGCCCATCACTCTCCTTGAGCTTTGGTGGTACCATCAAGGAGGTGGTCCCTCTAGGTCACTGGCCCACTGTGAGTTTTCCTGATTAGCTTAATGGCCAACCTGTCCCTGAATCTACACAGATTTCATTCAGGATTAAGTTTTCAAAATGGCTAAAGGGCACATGAAGATGTTTCAGTATGCGTTGGGGGACTACACATACTATTCAGCTTGGTTTGACTTACTCCAGAACTATTTGCTAATTTGCTTCACCTATGCAGAAAGTTTTAAATATTAGTATTTCACCCAGGTCCACAGCACACCATGCTAGAAATGCTCGGATTGCTGTCTAGATCTCCACCAAATCTCCTTCTGTACAAAAGTTAAACCCACTCTTATTACGAGATGCCCCAATCAAAGATACAGCCAAGGAGGGAGTTTCAATCCTTTTTTTTTCTTTTCTCCCAGCATAACTTGACTGGAGAAGTTAGCACTTGATTTGAAATTAGTACAGCCTGGGAAACAATGAAAGCATTTATGGGAGTTATATTTTTATCTGCTTATGGAGCTGTAAAAAGAAGCTTAAAAGAGTATTAATAGATAAAATGCATGCATTAGAAGTTCTGAACAAAATGATGTCTAACAGTTAAAAAGAGTTTTTCAGAAAGATTAAAAATTGCTAGAAAAAACTGGGATAATGTAAAAAAAAATGCAGATACAGCTTTAGCATACCAAACAATTTTTAAGAAGGACAATAAGCCCGATAAATAAGCTAGCTAAAAAATAGTAGAGATCTCAATGTTACATGGTTCTATCTTATCTACAAAAACCCAGGTGCTATCCTGTTTTTAACAGTACAGTACACATCGGCAAAAAACCATAAGACACTCAGGTAATAGATGTTTTAGGACAAGCATTTCTGACTGTACCTCAGGAAGGAACAGCTTCATTCATGTTGATCTAACACAATTATAGAGCTAGAAAAAGAAACAACACCCAACCTTGATAGATTAAACACACTCTTCTATAGAATATATTCAGATAGTCTGGCCCTGAAAAGATTAGAGCTCTTAACAAGTCTGAAGAAACTCAGTCATTACTTCCCTTACAAACTACTGATATGGCTGCTTCCTTCCAGGAATTTGGTAAAGACAAAGTGGAAATTTATAGACCTCTTTCTTTATTAAACCCCTCTATATAGAGGAGCCAGACATCCCAAAAGGATAACATAATGTAAAAAGAAATCATTAGCATTTTGGAATATAAGGAAATCGCTGGAATGGTATTTTGACACATAAAATGCTTTTGACAGAGTGGAATAGGAGTCTTTGCTTATGGTGATGAAAAAATATACATTAGATAATTGTGTAATGTAATTAAATGAGATTAGTTTAATATATAACAATCCAAAAGCTAGGGTGACAATATTATGTAATTATGTGATTAAGATTAGCTTAATATATAGAGATCCAAAAATCTCAGGGGACAACAATATCTGGGGAACTCTTTTTTAGAAGGAGGAGCTTGACCAGGTTGCCCCTTATATACCCACTGCTATTCACACTGACAACATACCCCCTCGGCTATGAAAATTAGTGCAGAATGATGAATAAAGTGTATTGGGAAACGAATGAGTGAAATAAAAATTATAATCTGTTGATCTGTGCCAGGAAGTTTTACTTTAATGAAATTGCTTGACATGATCAAAGCTTATAGCTCTGCTTCAGGACATAAATTTAATCCTAAAACATATCAGAATTACATTTTTGGATGAAGATTTCGAACAAAACTTCAGGACACAGCTTAACAGGGCAATTAAAGAAAAATGAGATGTCTGAGGCTTTAGATCTTAAAGGTCTGAACAAGTTTTCTGATAATTGCAGCCCAGTTGCAGATATGCTAAGTCTGATTTTAAGAGGTTGGGATAAAAGAGTCTTCAGTATTTGAATAAATATAATTTTGATTTTTGTATAACAAGTTTAAAAAGTAGAAAAGCTGATAACAAGTTAACTAACTTTACAGAAAAAGGAAACATCAGACAGTGTGGGATAGCAGCATTTGAGTGTTTGTGGTGTGTGGTTGTGTCCCCTAAAACTGCAGAATACTGGGGCATGTTCATAGACACAGTCTATACATAAAATTGTGTAAACACAGACTTTTTTAAAAAAATGCACTCAGTTTTTGTGTGTGTGTTAGCTGCTTTGAATACAAAGACAGCATTAATAAGCTGATCAGACCAAAAATACTGTTTGCTAGGTTATGAAGGGCATAGAAGACCTGGACTAAAATACGTGACAAAAATCTGTAGGATTACAGAAATGAACAAACTCATGTTAGATGTGCATGAATCTGTGAAAGAGATTACTACTTGATTTTGTTCATATAAAGGGTTCCAGCTATCAATTGGTTTCTTTCATTCATGTCTGTGGAAAGAAATTGTGCCATCTTGTGAATTCCTTTTAAAAAACAACCATGTGAAGTTCAGATGATGAGTCACAGAACTACAGAATAACATGGGCAGAGCAATTCTGTGCTGCACCCACACTAAAGTGACTGACTATGGGGCAACTGCAGTGCAGGATAGGTGTTCCCCTAAGGGGGAAATTATGCAGTAGCCGGCAAGGAAAAAAAGATGGCTTTTCCCCCAAATGGCTGTTGCAGTGTCATCTGCAGTGTTTGCACTATGACATTCTGTGCTGGCGCTGTTGCTAGGCATGAGCAGCATGATAGACAGGGCAGGCAGGGCCAATCAAGGATCATGTATCAAGGAGGGTGGTCCAAGCACTAGTTACTGGAAAGGAGCAGAGAGGGGTGGACTAGAGGAGCCTTGCTCATGGTCAGCTGCACACACACCCTTAAAGAGACCAGCTCCCATCAGAAGTCCCATGCACCTGCCAGTGGGGAGGGGAGTTTGAACTGTCCCCAAGCTGTCTCATCGCATACATGGAGCACACGGTGCCCGAGACCCATGGTGGACAGGGTGGTCTGTTGTCACAACATGGATTTGTGGACGGCCTCTGCTTACCGGCAGCAACACCATCCAACAGAGTGTGTCAAGGGCATGCCTGTATCAACCCCCGTGCCACCCCCACTGGAGGATGAACTGGAGGGGGCTGATAGAATGGGGTGCCAGGGGGGCTCAGAGTGTCTCTGAAAGGTCCCCCAGGAGCCTCTTGATGTGCCCCTGACCCTCAGCCATATCCCTTGTGACAGCAAGAATCCCCTCTCCAGGTGCCACCTCATCCTCCCCTCCCTCTGGCAGCTGTGGCCACTGCTGTCTGAAGACAAGGAGTCTGCTCTCTGCATCACCTCCCCCTTAACTGCTGGGCCCAGGGACTCTGTGATGCCCAGTGACTGCAGGACCATGGAGGCTGCCATTTTTAGGTGCATATGTGGTCCATGACATCAGCACCAAACGTCAAGGAACAGGGACCTAGTCATGGGAGGACAACACAGTGGACAGTCAGCTGGGGATCCCAGCTGGATGCTGGTGCCATCATGCCTTCTCTTCCCCCCCAAACTGGCTCACCTTCCTTGGCCCCTGGCCCAGGAGCCAAGCCACCTCCGTCCCCTCCCCACTGCTGAGCTCCATCTACTTCTGGCTAGACACATGGGCTTGGGGCCCTTGGTGGGAGGTCCCAGGGGCCAAGCCACCTCCGTCCCCCTCCCCACTGCTGAGCTCCATCTACTTCTGGCTAGACACATGGGCTTGGGGCCCTTGGTGGGAGGTCCCAGGGCTGTGGAAAGACCACCCAAGCTGTGCAGATGGGGGCATGACAATGGCAGAGGCCCAACTGCTTTGGTTGGTGCTGGATCCTGGGCCCAGTGACCTCAGAGAAGTGTCCCACAACAGCATGCCCACTCTAGGAGTCACCTGTGGTGCATGGGGAAACCAGGCAGGACATCCTGGGGTCTCAGCAAGGCTGTGGGTGGCAGGTCCCTGGCCCCACAGCTGGGGCCAAATGGTAGCAGGGCCTGTAACACTCACCACACAACACCTCAACACTGCAGCTGTCCACCACCATGGGGGTATCACCACCTGCTCCAAGCAGACCTGCCTCCATCGGCCACTCATAAGGAACACTTTGTCCATGAGGGCTCGGACATGCCTCCAAACGGGAATTGTTCCAGCTCTTCAGAGTGGACAACTTTGTCTAGGCACCATGTCCTAAGGCAGAACCCTGTTCTGCTGGCCATACGCCAGACTGCATGGTGCCAGGAGGTAGCAGAGCTGCTCCTGGGGGGGGCGCAAAGGCAGCACTCACATGCTCCACCACCAAATTGTACAGCAGCCTTCTCTGCCTTGGACCAGTTAAGCTGGCAGTGGCCCTTGCCACTATCACACGCTGCAGCCGCCATGGCACCCCCACACAGGGGAATGCAGAAACAGGGCAGGCCACTGTGGGAAGATGATCTGGGAGGCTAAACATCTACGTGGGCTTCCATGGGCCACCTTCTTCTGCGGACAGGCCGCATGGGTGACTAGCTGCTCAGCAATTGTGATGACAGCTCTCCCTGTTAGATCAGTACCTGCATGAAGAGGGAAACACATGGAGGAGCAAGTGCCAATATTCCCTGTTGACAGCTTGCCAGGCATAGGGTACTCTAAGAGGGGCCGCCATGCAGTGCAACAAGCGCCCTCTCTGGTGCTTTGATGCAGCAAGGTGCCTCCTCCCGAGCCACCTTCCTCTCCTCTTTCTCTCTTATGTCCACCCTGGCAGGACTTGGGGAGGGCACTTCTTCAGCTGCACCAGAGCCATCCATTCCTATGGGGAAAAGGTTCGACCATCACGTGTCATTGCTCAGCACCCCGGTCGGCAGCCCTTCCCATCTGCCATGGGGGGCCTGCCAACTTATGGAGGGGCAGGCCAGTGCTAGGACATCCTCTTCAACCTCCTACCCCAGCAGATACCTCAGCCAGGCCCTTGATGTGTAGGGACTATGGGCAGTTGGGGGATCACTGCAGGCTGCTAGGAGCAGGAGTGGGAGACGCCATGGCCAGTGCAGCTCTGTACTGCTGTTGTTGGCCAAGAAGGGTATTAAATACTGGGTTCAAGATGCATTGCAGTGAACAGCTCTACTTTATTAAGTGATTTCAGGAACAGGACTAAAGAACCAAGGCAACAGCCCTGTTTAAATAGCTTGCAAAAACCACACCCAAACACACCCCACTCCCAACAATAGGCTATCTACATAACATTAGTTTCTCATTGGCCACTTCCAGAGTCCTGGTGAGCTATTGTTCTAGAGCTCCAAGCTCAGCCAGTCTCTGGTAGATAGTTCTGGAATGTTCTAGTCCTAATGCATAACAGAGGGAAAGGGGGTTGGGGGATCCTGGGTTGCCTGTTGGGGTTGAAAGCTGGGAGAGGTCAGCCACAAAGTGTGGACTTTGCTCTCCCTGTGGTATGTTCTTGGCCATTCTTTCCCCGGTGCTGCTAAGTGCCCACTGTGCCTTCCCCCCACCAAGGTGCATGCGCACTTGCTCTAAGTCCATACAGCAGGGAGCTGTCAGACAGCATGCCATGCCACACACCCTACCTTGTGTGCTGTGGAATGACCTGCCAGAAGCATTTATAGAGAAGGGGGGCTGTGATTAGCTGCTGGGGAGGGGCGTGCCCATTGCTGGGAAGGGTGCTGATTGGATACACATTTAGTCAGTCTCCCGAGCTGCTTAGAGTCCGACAGGCGTGACCACAGCAGTGGGGATGGACTTTTTTTGGCTCAGAATTGGAGCCAATGGGCTACACCATCATTTTTAGCAGGAGCAACTTTGTGCGTGTTCAACAGGGAGGAGTTCCTGCATTGGAAGCTCTTAGGGAGCTGCCTAAATGCTACCCCCCCCCAGCACACCCCATTTCCCTCCAGTGCAGGGTTTTCTGCTGTAGTTATGCTGATGCACTGTGGCAAAACAGCTACACTGGTGTTACTGAAGGGTGTAGCCCTACTAGTGCCCTGCACCAGCATAACTGGCCCTTATGCCAGCATAAACCAGACTTCTACTGGTGTTTGGATCAGTCGGCTCCCTGTGCCAATTCATTCCCCACTTTAGGACTGAGTTAGTTAACACTGGAGAAAACTTATATTTAACATTCAGTTGTGCATTGTTAAAAGGTTCAAAACCTTTTGACAGACAAAAACAGTTTTCCATAATTCATCTGGCAATTCTTCCTTGTTTGCTTTTTAAGAATATTAAAACCTAAATAGGTACTGATAAAATGGCAGACAGGAAGGGATATCTTAAGAGGTGTTTGCTCACACACAGGAAAGATAATGCCTCTTCTCACATGGTGCTTGAAGTGACATATGTTGGCATTACCCAATAACAAATATAAGCCTCTCTTCAAAACACTGGCTTTCAACACATTTGAATATAGTTATAATCAACCAGTTGAAGCCCACACAATTAAATCCAACTAAGGTTTCTTTCATTGGCTGTTAGCACTAGCAATATTTAGTTTGGATTACCATTAGTCTTTCAAGAGAAGATTAGTAGTACAGCCATTTAAGAAGAGCAGAAACAATAGATTTAATAAGAAGTCTTGAAACAGACATTAAAATTATTAGTATGTTAATTATCAAGGCTACTGACAGCAATCAAGATGGTCTGTACTAACAGCTTCAGGTGGGTAGATGTGTTGGTCCGAAGTAACAGAACACAGTTTGAGTCCAGTGGCACCTTTAAGACCAACAAAGTTTACTTCTGTGTACACATTTTCGCGTGCATGCACACTTCTTCAGATACATTGAAACAGACTTTGCCAATCATTACATATAGATAGGGCAGCTTAGTTGCCAGGAAGGGCTAATTAGAGTCAAGATGCATAAGTTACTGAGCAATAAGTATAGCTAGGATTGGATTAAAGCAATTGGTAAGAACCAGGGCTCTTTTTGTAGCAGGAACCAAGAGCTTACAGTAGCCCCCGTAAGAAGAGCTCTGTAAGCTCTTGGAGGATTGGCTACATTAGGGGTGCGTCACCTAATATGCAAAGGAGTTCCTGCTACAAAAAGAGCCCTGGAGAACTGAGAATAGCAGCAAATTAGCATACAGATAATAAAAGAGTTAAACAGATGCAAGAACTGAGTGGCTTAGCATGTGTAGTGAGATAAGAACTTAATATCTCTGTTAAGCCTAGGAGGTTCCATTGTCCTGCATGTTATAATAACTTGTAATTCAGCAATCTCCCGTTCTAGTCTGTTTCTGAAATTCCTTTGCAATAAAACAACTACTTTGCAATAAAAACAACTAATCCCACTGAGTGTCCTGGGAGGCTGAAATATTCTCCTACAGGTTGCTCAATTCTGTGATTCTTGATATCAGGTGGATACTTTAGTTCCAAGGAGGTTTGTTGTAGTGGAACTAAAATATCCACCTGATGAAGTCAAGAAACAGATTAGCAAAGCCAGAATGGTACCTAGAGAAAACCTGTTGCAAAACAGGCCCAAAAGAGACAATAACACAACTCCTCTAGTGGTCACATACAGCTCTCAACTCAAAACACTTCAACACATCATCAGCAACTTACAACCTCTACTGGATAATGATAGATCTCTTTCACAAGTACTGGGGGGCAAACCTTTTCTTCCCCACAGACAGCCCCCCCCATTTTAAACAACTCCTCACCTACAATATGCCACAGGCCGGGGTGCCAGTCAAAGGGAGTCCAGAACAGGCCAAGGTCAGGAGCCAAGACGATAGTGCAAAGTCCAAAAAGCCAAGCTGGAGTCAGGAGCCAGAAACACACAGCCAAGTCCAAAATCACCAACCAGAAGCATAGTCCAAAGCCAAGCTGGGGTCGGGACCCAAGAACACAGAGCCAAGTCCAAAGCCAGGGGACTAGGTGTAAGAGCCAAGCCAGAGTGGATACTAGCAATACAAAGCTGACTTATTGCTTCCACAAAGAGTACTGCTCAGAGTGTGGCGTTAAATGCTGCTACCAATTAGCCAGCTGCACGATCGGCCAGGCTCCTGTTAGAACTCTGGACTAGCTGAGTATCTCCCTTGTAACCTGGCCTCTCTTCACCTGGTTGCTAAGTTTTGCCGCAGTCGCTCCCTTAAACGAGTCACACATGGGGGTGAGTCAGAAGGACTTTCAGCTTGCAGTTCTTCTTTCTTATCTGAGCCAGGTGTGAAGATTGCTGTTACAGGCACTTGCCGGCTATCCTCCTCTGCTGCTTCAGAGGGGCCAGCTGTGATGGATGAACTCATCCATTCCCATGACACAGTAATACAACATCTAATTTGGATATGGACACTGGTACCAGAGCTTACAATCAACCCAGATGTCAACTTTGCTGCCACCTACAGACAGACAAAACAATCACTGGACCTAAAAACATCAACTACACCATCTCAGGCTCATTCACTTGCTCATCTTCTAACACTGTATATACTCTTAAATGCCAACAGTGCCTTTCAGATCTCTGCATAGGGCAAACAGGTCAAATCCTTACCTTATGGCAGGGCTATTTTTGGACCAGAGTGCACGGGAACGCAGTTCCGGCTGGCTCCCAAGCCTGCTGAATTGCTGCCAGTGCCTCCAGGACTGTTCCTCAGGCAAGCTGGGTAACTGTCGGGGGAGGGAGGTGAATGGGTAGGCTCAGGGTTCTTTTTTGGGGGGACCGCACCCAAGCGCAGCTCTGGGAGCTCAGGAGCCAAGCCCCGCCCCCAGCCGGCGTCCGGGGTAGTCTTTCAGGCAGCCGAATGTCAATTTCAGCTCTATTATATCCTATGGGCCATTGAAGTCAATGGTGAAAACATTGGGTATATTCTGGGTGCTGGAGGGGAGGGGGTTTGAGGGAGAGGCTCCAAACTCACAGGGTAGCTGATGGAGCCTCTCCCCAAGATACCCACCAAGTTTCAAGAACATTGGATCCGGGGGTCCAATTCTATGGACCCCCAAACAGGTTGCCCCTATTCCTCCATTGTTCTCTATGGTGGGAAAAATATAACTTTTTCTTCCCTCTCTTTCTTTCCCTCCCCTTTCCTTCTCTTTCTTTCTCTCTTTCCTCCTTCTGTGGCCCAACTCTCATGAGAAGGAGTTTAAACTTTGAACCCCTTCTCTTAGCTCCCAGACCAGCTGGGGAAGGGGAGGCTTTTGAAGATGCCTCCCCCCCTTTTGCTTCCCCTTCTGACATCACTTCCGGTGATGTCAGGGGGCGTGGCATATGCTAATAGCCTAATAGCTCATTAGCATACCATATGCTAATGAGCTCCTGCAGCTGTTTTTCTACAAAAAGACCCCTGCCCAGCAGGAACTTATTAGCACAACAGGCCACATCCAACAGCAGAAGCTCATTAGGATTGGCTATATTAGGGGTGTGTGGCCTAACATGCAAAGGAATTCCTGCTACAAAAAAGTCCTGGGTTTTGACATCAAATAAGGTAAACAGAATAAGAAGCAACGGGTGAGTGTGGCTGGATGACATGGGGATGTGGCATAATATGCTAATGAGATGTGCTATTGGGGGTGTGGCCTAATAAGCTAATGAGTTTTCTGCTGTTGGGTGTGGCCTATTATGCTAATGAGTTCCTGCTGGGCTTTTTCTACAAAAAGAGCCCTGCCTTATGGCAAGAGACAAATGGGCACAAATCTGATATTAAGAATATTGGGAGATTCTTGGAGATTTGGGAGTGGAACCAAGACTGGAGTTTGGGGAAGGGAGAAAGCTCGACAGGGATAGGGTGCAGATAGGAATTCAACCCTCTTAAGCTGACATTTTTTTTCCACAGGGAGCTGATCTTTGTAGCTTGGACATCAGTTGTAATTCCAAAAGAACTCAAAGTCTGTTACAAAATTAAAGTAATAAAAACAAAACATTAAAAGATATTAATTAAAATCCAGCATTTTTTTAAAAAACAGCTCAATATAAAAACACACCACAGGCAGCTTAAGACAACAGTTTTCAGGCTAAAAGAGTGTTTTTAAAAAATCAACCCCTTAGTTAAAGGCCTGGAGAGAACAGACACATTTTGGTATAGCAGCTAAAAGAAAGCAACGCAGGCACCATGCAGTCCTTAAAGGGAAGAGCATTCCACAAGCCAGGTGCCACTACTGAAAAAGCCCTGGTTGCTACCCACTTTACCTCTGAAAGTGAAGGCACAAAAGCAGGGCTTGTGAAGCAGAGCTTAACTGCCTAGTGGGACAATACAGGAGGAGGACATTCTTCAAGTACCCTGCCCCAAGCCACTTAGGACTTTAAAGGCAAGAACCAACACTTTGAATTGTGCCCAGAAACAAATGGACCGCCAGTGCAGTGCACTGGGGGTGGGGAAACAATCCCCTGCCTCTGACAATAGCCTGGCTGCATTTTGAATGAGGGAAAGCCTCCAAACCATTTTCAAAGGTACCTACCTAGTCCCAGGCCATTTAGAGCTTAAAACAAGTGGAACAGTTCTTCAAATTGTGTTTGGAAATAAATCAACACCCTGCCTTCCAAAGTCGTAGCTTCAACAATGGTGTGATATATTTCCAGAAGGGGAAACCAATTACTAATGCTTTCTGCACCAAGTGGAGTTTTCAAAACAGGCTTCAAAACAGAACTATGTAAAGTGCAACCTACAAGCCAAAATAAGGGGCGGTCTGGGCAAAGGAATCCTAAAGCTAAATAAATTTATTTCATTACACCTAGAATGTAAACTCGGAACTCTATAGCCATCCTTCTGGTTGAAGGCACGGCTGTTCATCCTGATTTCTTCCCTCAAGCAACTTCATAGAAGTTGCCAGAAAAACCTGCTGTTTTTCCTCTGCTTGCATGACATCTGATGCCTTCAATTTTGCAAGGAACATTGTGAAAATGTGCTTCAGATTTTTTTTATGCAAAAGGGATTAAGATGTATCAGAATGGGAAATTGCGATATCAGTTACAGTGCATGCTTAATTACATGTTCTATGGTTAACATGTTCCTATGGGGCTGCGACGGCTCAGCGGTTAAGACGCTGAACCTGCAGACCAGAAGGTCTGTAGCTCGGCAGTTCGAGACCATAGTGCCGTCTGATGGAGTGAGCTCCCATCTCTGGCCCCAGCTCCTGCCAACCTAGCAGTTCAAAAGCAAGAAATTGCAAGTAGATAAATAGGTACCAATTTGGTGGGAAGGTGACAGCGTTTCTTGCACCTTGGCATTTAGTCATGCTGGCCACATGACCACGGAGAAGTCTTCGGACAGTGCTGGCTCTTTGGCTTGGAAACAGAGATGAGCACCACTCCCTAGAGTCAGATTCAACTAGCTTTCGAGCAAGGGAAACCTTTACCTTTTTATGGTTTACACACAGAAGAAAGTCCACTCCATCAACATACACTAGACATATCAGCAGGATTCTTCTCTAGCTAGAAGATGAGACACGTCTTTCATTCAACACTGTGACAAGTCCATGAGGAGGAGGAGAAGGAGATTGGATTTATACCCTGCCCTTCACTTGGAGTCTCAGAGTGGCATACAATCTCCTTTCCCTTCCCCTCCCCACAACAGACACCCTGTGACTGTGAGCAATGCTCCCGCTAAGCTGTGGAGTCTCGTGAGCAAAAATTCTACTTTGTGAGCTACTGGCATTAAAGTAGTGAGCAAGCAATTTGGCTGCTGTGTAAATTAATTTTCTCTGGAGCCATCCTTCCTGAGCTAAGACAAAAATGTCTGCGTTTAAGGCTAAAAGACTGTGAGATAGCTCACGCTAGCTCAGCTTAGAAGGAACACTGACTGTGAGGTAGGTGGGGCTAAGAGACCTCTTTCAAGAACTGCTTGTGAAAGAACAGCTATGAAAGAACTTGTAACTGACCCAAGGTCATACCAGCAGCTGCATGTGGAGGAGTGGGGAATCAAACCTGGTTCTCCAGATTAGAGTCCACGCTCCTAACGACTACACCAAACTGGCTCTCAAAAAATAGTGTTGCCAACTCTGGGTTGAGAATTCCTGTAGATTTCGGGGCAGAGCCACATGAAGATGGAGTTTGAGGAGGAGAGAGGGAGCTCAGCTGATTCCATAGAGTCCACCCTCTGAAGATGCCATCTCCTCCAGGGGCATTGACTTCTGTAGTATGGAGACCCATTGTCATTCTGGGAGAACTTCACACACCACCTGGAGGCTGGCAACTCTAATAACCATGGGCAGAATCCAAAGTACCGCCGGTGGAGTAAAGCTGGAGGAGTGGAACTTCCATGCCATCCCTCTTGCTGTGGCCACTAAGCCCCCCGAAATTCTGATCCCTGGGGGTCAGAACCCTGAGGAACAATGTGGGGTGGCACAATGAGGCTCTGCAGTGGGAGGCAGGAATCAGGGACAATCACCCTCCAGCACTCTAAACAAACTGAGGTACTGTTCCTCTGGCAGAACAGCACCTTTGGATCTAACTCCATATTCCTCAGATTAGATAAAATACAGGGAGGGGGGAATAATCATTTCAGTTCTTTCAGTTAATGCTGTGTACTAATGGAGACTGCACACGCAGTCGGGATTACATGTGGTCATGTGAGCAACCTAAGCTTCACATCCTGAGACAATGGACAGAGAGGATCCTAAACCTAGCCAATCAGCTGGTCCGGATCCAAGAAGGAACCTATGGTTGGGGTTACACTATAAATAGACCTATCATGGGTGTGTGTGTGTGGGTGGGTGTTTGGGTGTGGTTTGGACTGGCTTTCAAGTGGGCCTCCAGCCCTGCATCTCCATCTCCAGGTTTCCTATCTTTTGAATAAAGTATGAGCTGAAATCACTATGCTATACTTCAGTCTCAGTACTTTTCAGTTAAGTTCTTCTATTTCACATGATTTCAATAATTCCTTAGGTGTTTTTGTTCTTTTGAGAGGTAGGAGAACACTTCAAAATGTGTATCCTTAAATGAGAGTTCAGAAGAAGGGATAATTTCAGATGTACTTCCTTTAGAAGTTATGAAGTATGCCAAGAAGAATTCAAGTATAGCAAGAGAAATGTCTGCAGAACCATCGGCTAAAGGGATATCTGTGGGATTACTATACAGTTGTCTCAATGGAAACCAAAGTACATACTACCATGTGATATTGAAAGAGATGTGACCCAATTCAATTTGTATTGCTTCAAAAACTTTCCCATGGCTTCAGACGGAAGTATTCTTTTACAGTGTAATGAACTTCTCACCATAGCTTGGATTTCCCCATACTGGTACACATGCACATCAAAGCAAGGCACCTTCATCATTACCTCTCCAACTGTTAGGAAAGCAATTGTTGCTTAAGAACAACCCCAAAGAATTGAACTCTTCTTTCGAGTTGAAGCTCAAATGGGAGGATCAAAATCCTCAGAAGGAGCACAATAGAGACCATAAATGGGGGAACTCATGCAGTCAATAGCAGTGTTCCCTCTAAGCTGAGTTAGAATATTCTGGGCAATATTCTCCCCCAATACCACAATAATGGTCCACACTGCTACAGAAACACAAGTAATTTGAGAAGTTCTGCCCATTGACAATATTTATGTAACTTTTGTATTTTTAGTTACTTTGGTCATATTAAGCAAAACTGACAGGGAGCCCAAGGGGGAAGAAAGAGAAGAGGGGCACATCGACTCACAAGGAACTCTCAGTTTCCAAAGCGCGGTTTGCTCAATTGGTTCTGTGATCCAAATCAGCCCCTCATGCTGAGTAATTAAGTTTCTACACTGAATTCCCAGCATATGTCCAATTAACTGGCCCCAAAGCAGCCCCATAAACAACATGCATTTATTTGTTTACCACATTTATATCTTGCATTCCCCCTCCCCAGTGGGGACCCAAAGCAGCTTACTTTGGTCTTCTCCCCTCGATTTTATCCTCCCAACAACCCCATGCAGTAGGTTAGGGTGACCGTGAGGGACTAGCCCAAGGTCACCTAGAAAGCTATAGAAAAGTAGCATTTTCAAGCGTTGACTAGGGTACAATATTTCATTCTGAAATTCAGAGGATGTTTTCATGTGCAGTGAGATTATTATATGAAGGAGCACTCAGTCACGAGCTTCGCCAGCTGCATTCTGAAACAGGAACAGTCCAAGAACACTTTGACTGCCACATCTGCTGCTTGCCTCCATCTTAAACCTGTCTCTTAGATACAGTCTAACAAAGGCTCTTGGCGGGGGGGGGGGGAAACCCCTTCATATTTTTTCTCCACTGAAACCAACAACACCTCAGAATTCCTTAAAAATAAAATGACTTATAAATGATCTGTATTTTATACTCTTACAGTTTTGTGAGCAAGGCATCCGCTGAGAAGGGAAGATTAATCCATAGATACACGTTTGTATTCAAAACAAACAAACAAAAAGCCAGGTGTTGGCATTTGCTACACGATTTAGTGCTTCTCTGTGTCAACTAAATCTGCTTTTCAAGGTTGGCAACGACTGAGGAATGCCTCAGAAAGTCTTAAGCCCTGTCATGTTTCAGTGATTAGAGGAATTTGAGAGGATTTTTTTTTATTTTTGTTTACAACAGCAAACACATCTTTACCATGAAGAAAAGCAATTTTAGTAAATTGTACATATCTTACCATTCAGATGTGGTTCATTTTAAAAACTAGATAGATAGATAGATAGATAGATAGATAGATAGATAGATGGGAGAGAGAGAGAGACTGAAGCATATGCTATGATGTCGTTTCTCAGCTCAGAGAACATTGACACAACTTAATTTTTAACGTTGTGTCAATGTAAATAAAGATGAACTTTTGCCTGTACATGGAGGGCACGGTGTTCCTCATCCATTGTTCCTCACCAAGCAATTATCAAAAGAATTCTTTTAGGTACTGCCAAGCGTACTTTAAAAAACAACCCCGGTTAGGTATGCCGTATGTTCAGCTAATACGATAGGTGCATCATACGTTAGGTATTTAAATTATTCACGTATCTGTGGAATAAGCCAGTCATCTACCATAATCTTCCCCTCCGCATCTACGGTGTGGTAAGTTCACGCCACTGGCTCTACACCCCATGGGGAGAGTACACATCAGCTGTTACACACATCCACACCCCTGCCACACTGTTTGCTATCCTGAGGTAGATCTGGAGGAACTTGCCTCAACTTGTTGCAGAAGGCTCATGAATTACAAGTGGAATCAGCAATCATTTTAAAAATGAGGGATTTCTTTTTTTCCAAAAATAGAATATAAAATTGACTCATACTTTTTATTCAGTTTAGATCATGTGCCCTCAAGCCCTCACTTTTCCCTCTTTGCATTTTTGAAAGCTAAAAATAAATTTCAAAGGAGCCCATTACTTCTATCATGCAGTGATAGTTTTAAATCTTTGAAAAATACATTTTTACTTCTGCAAGAAAAAATGAATGCATTTTAATTATTATTATTTTATTATCATTATTAAATAAGCCATTATTATTTTAATTATTTTTAATCCATTGAGTTGGTACAAAACTCTAAAGTACTTTAAGTGTTTTAAATGTATATTAATATTAATAATAATATTCATCATATTTTTCATTTAACATTCTTCATTTTAATTGGTAAAAGCAATCATCTGGGGCAAGGGAGCAGCACATGATTTGGCCACACGTTGATGATATCCTGATTGGATTGTTACAATGCACTCTAATGTGACACTGCCCTTGGAAATGTTCTGGGAGCTTCCATTTGGAAACCAGATTATCATCTGGGAGCAGGCTAGACAGATCATGTCTGAAAGAATTCCACTGAGTGCCTCTTTGATTCTGGGCTCAGTTCTGGTTATTACCTTTAAAATCCTAAAAGGGCATACCTTCAGGATCATCTTCTTTCATAGGGTTCTGGCCAACAAGTAATGTCTCCTGGACAGGATCTGTTTGATGTGCTCTTACCTTCTGAAGAAAGGTTAGTGGCTACAAGAGACATGACCTTTTCTGCAGTGGTCCCTGCTTATGGAATGCCCTCCACTAGGAGTTACCTAGTACTTAGCCTGGCTAGTCATAGGCATAAGGCAAAACCAATTCTTTTCACAGCTTTTGAATTGATTTGTTGTGATCTGCCCTAAGCCCATTTGGGGAGGGTGAAATAAAAATCCCAAAATAAAATTAAAATTAATAAGTAAGGATTGGGGTGCTGTTTTCTTTTTAATTTGGGGGGCTATGCTTGTATGTGATCACAGTCTGAGAGTTTTAATTGAAATTTCTAATTGGGCAGATGAAATATGATTTTATATATATATATATGCATATAATTTATATTTATAGTTGTAAAGCCACCTCATGAACCCATGTGGGTAGAGAGTGCAAGGTGAAAATTTGTAAAGCACAAATAGTTTCCTGCAAAAAGCAGTTGAGTACCCAGCCACTGTAGAATAAGTTAGTAAGTAACAAACCTGTTGAATTTCTGAATTCAGCTCTGTCACTATATGCAGCCAACATAAAGCCTGAAAAAGGAAGGGACCATCTTCTGGTTTGTTCTTGCAAATCCCCTCACTCACTTCATGTGACTTGGCTAGTGTGACTTGCAAGCTTGATTGATACACCTGTTCTCAATCTCGGGAACCAAGCCATGATAGTCAAAGTAATAAAGAATCTCATGGCAACTTAGTTACTAATAAATTTACATAGACACAAGAATTGAGTCTGAGGCCTCTTTGCCAAAGATCAGTCTTGAATCTGTCACAAGAGCCCCTGTTTTTTTGGCTGCAGGTGGACAACATGGCTACCTCTCTGGAAGAAACCATGGTAGATACCTTTTCCTCAAAATTATACATGTTATGAAAAAAAATTAAGAAGGTAGTACAAGTAAATGATTAAAAAAGTATGTAAAAATGAGAAAAAGCGGAATACAGGTGGAAAATATCAAGCCACATCTCCCCAAACCACTCCAAAATGTTATTAAATACAACAGGTGAAAAGCTATATATCCTTTCTTGCATTGGTGGTGCTTGGGAAACAGCAGTCCCAAAGGCACTTGCTCGAATGCAGTGTGTCTCAGGGAGCTGTGCTCTCCCCGATGTTGTTCAACATCTATATGCGCCCCCTCGCCCAGATTGCTTGGAGGTATGGGCTAGGGTGTCATCAATATGCAGATGACACCCAGCTCTATCTGATGTTGGGCGGCCAGTCGGACTCCATCCGAGAAGATCTGAACCGGGCACTACAAGCCGTGGCCGGTTGGCTTAGACTGAGCTGGCTGAAGCTAAACCCAGCGAAGACGAAGGTCCTGTGCCTGAGTCAGGGTGGTCGGGGAGTGGGGTTCCCTCTCCCGACCTTCTATGGGGTGCCTTTGGTGCCAGCGTTGGAGGTTAGGAGTCTGGGAGTGTGCCTGGATGCCTCTTTAACAATGGAGGCCCAGGTGGCAGCCACTGCCGGCTCGGCCTTCTACCATCTCCGGCTGATTTGGCAGTTGGTTCCCTTCCCTTCCTCGACCGTGATGACCTGGCTACAGTGATCCATGTGACGGTCACCTCAAGATTAGACTACTGCAGCACGCTCTACATGGGGCTGCCTTTGTCACAGATTCGGAAGCTGCAGCTAGTGCAGAATGCTGTGGCCAGGCTGCTGATGGGTCTCCCTAGATGGGACCACATCCGGCCTGTGCTGAAAGCGCTGCACTGGCTGTCAATAGTGTTCTGAATCCACTTCAAGGTGTTGGTACTTACCTTTAAAGCCCTATACGGCCAGGGTCCGACATACCTGAGGGACTGCCTTTCCCCATATATACTCCAGAGAGCCACTACCACCACCACTACCACCACGACTACCATCAACATGACCATCACCACCAACCACTGGTGGTGGTAAGGGGATGGCCCAATAAGACCACTATAGGATTATGATGGACTAGTGCTGCCGAAATGGCCTTGAAATTAACATCTCTAAGCCTCCATCGTGACTAAATTACAGCGATACAATCACGGAGCACTTTATTAATGATAATTGGTTGTTTTTATTCTGATTTTAATGTTTTATTCCGGCACTTGGTGCCCTTGTTGTGAGCCGCCCTGAGCCCGATTGCGGGGAGGGCAGGATAGAAATGTAATAAATAAATAAATGAATAAATAAATAAATTGCTAGCTGATCTATTCCAACACAACTGACAGAGCCACTGCTTAAATAAAATCATCACTGTTCTCCGGATGGAGGATAGAGCTCATATTACTAAAAATAATTATAATTATTAGAAATAGACAAATGTGGGGAGGAAATGGCAAAGTTGGTGGGTATGTGGAGGCAGCAGATGTGGGGAAGTTTTGGCGGGTAGAGGGAAAACAGGACAAACAGGAAGATGGGGGAAGCAAAGCCCGGGTGGAAGAAGAAAGAGAAAGCAGAGATGGAGCAAAAGTGGGGGCCAGCTGGAAGGAGATTCCCTCCATTGTGGATCCTGGCACCACCACCCTGATTTTTTGAGACTCATCCACACATTTCCTGGTTCTTGTTCTTCTCCCCTCCCCACACTGCCCCCTGGTCTTTCTTTCTGCCCTTTCCCCCTTCACTATTTACTGGGGCTTAGAACTAAAGAGCCTCTTGCTAAGGGTAAAAGAGGAGAGTGCAAAGGTTGGCCTGAAACTCAACATTAAAAAAACGAAGATCATGGCATTTGGCCCCATCATTCCTTGGCAAATAGAAGGGAAAGTTGTGGAAGCAGTGACAGACTTCACGTTCCTGGGATCCAAGATCACTGCAGACAGTGACTGCAGCCATGAAATTAAAAGACGCCTGCTTCTTGGGAAGAAAGCGATGGCAAACCTAGATAGCATGATAAAAAGCAGAGACATCACCCTGCCAACAAAAGTCCGTATGGTCAAAGCAATGGTATTCCCAGTAGTAATGTATGGCTGTGAAGTTGGACTATAAGGAAGGTCGAGCGCTGAAGAACAAATTCTTTTGAATTATGGTGCTGGAGAAGACTCTTGAGAGTCCCCTGCAAGAAGATCAAATCAGTCAATACTAAAAGAAACCAACCCTGACTGTTCCCTGGAAGCTCAAATACTTTGGCCACCAAATGAGAAGGGAGCACTCACTGGAGAAGACCCTGATGCTGTGAAAGATTGAAGGTCAAAGAAGAAGGGGATGGCAAAGGATGAGATGGTTAGACAGTGTTATGGATGCAACGAACATGAAATTAAGCAAACTTGGGAGCACGACGGAAGACAGGAGGGCCTGGAGTGATGTGGTCCATGGAGTCGTGAAGAGTCGGACTCGACTGTGCAGCTGAACAACAACAAGGACTAGGAAGCTGTGCACAGCATCACAACCAATGCTGATATCCATGCTGCCTCAGAGAAAAGGAAGAGGAGGAGAAGCTGACAAAGATCACTACAATCCTTAGTGTATTATTTTTCCTTTTCTGGCCACGCTGCTCTTAAGATATCTGCTAACAGAGGACGCAATAATGGCTTTTTTCACAATAGCAGAAATGCCTGGTGACAGGAAAGGAGGTGATGGCGGTGGGGTGTGCTTTCCTCCTTGCAAGAATCCCACTAAGGAGACGAAAGGATGTCACTGGGTCACCTTTGAGGGCCATAGAACCAGGCAAGTCAAAGCAGAGAGTCAGTTAAATGTTGACAGTTAAAGGTAGGAAACTGAAGATGAGAGTCTGGTGAAAGGATCAGGATTAAAAGGACCGTTACAGATCAGGAAAATGACATGGGAAGGAAGCTGAAACCCATCATCCACATAAGCTGCAGCTGCAATCCGTATCCAACATCATGTACTCAGGAACTGAGAAGAACTCACAGCTCAGATGTGACTGTTACACATCTGTGGGGACACCGGACACAACCTGTGCCCTCTGCAATGCACAGATTAGTTCTGTCAGTTATTGGCCATGGGCTTGGGTGATTTTGTATCCAAGCCAGAATTCTGTCCCCAGACCTTAATAATGTATTTATTGATTGATTTGATTTGATTTGTATCCCGCCCTCCCTGCAGAGGTATTGGGATCTACAATAAAGTGGTGGAGGTGGGCATGTGCCATAAATGCATGGTGTCCGGTTGTTGTTGTTAGGGGATGTTTATAAAAAGGCCTCACCCCAGAGAATCATTGCACTGACGTTAGGACTCAGGAACCACTGTTCCCTGGGTGTAGCCAGAGTTTGCACTTTGGACATATCAGAGGTGGGGGCAGGCAGGAGAGAGGAGGCAGGTTCTTGACTAATGCTGCCCTCAGTCTGGCTGCTCATCAACAGCTCTGGCACTATCCCAGACCATATAGTGAGCGAGTGGAGAGGGGGAGGAGCCAATAAATAAACAATGGGAAATGAATGTGAGCAGCAAAATGAATAACGTCTATTAAATAAAAAAAATGGAACAAAACCTGAACTATTTGAGTTTGGAAGAGGGAGGCACAGGACAGAGATGGATTCTCCCAGTCACTCTTTGGAAGAGAGTTCTCAGCGGAATTTATTGAACAATAGGGTACATAGTTCCAAACAAATCTGAAGTGTTTTCTATCAGGGCTCTTTTTTGTGTGTCATCAAGTCACAGCTGACTTATGGTGAACCCGAGGGGTTTTCAAGGCAAGGGATGTTCAGAGGGGGCTTACCATTGTCTGCCTTTGCACAGTGACCCTGGATTTCCTCAATGCTCTTCCTTCCAAATACTGACCATGGCTAACCCTGCTTAGCTCCCAAGATCTGATGACATTAGGTTAGCCTGGGCCATCCCAATCAGGGCATTAGGGCTCTTACCCAATTATATTCAGAACATCCGTAAGGGCATAGTTCTCGATCTTTTCGACCACAACAATAGTAAGAAACGGGTTCTACCACAATAGGGAGCTTGAGGGGGACAGCATTGTGTGTATTGAAATGCCAGCTAAAACAGTGGCTGAAAGACTTCTAATGAAACCGTGAAAAGCTTTTCCTACACTGTACCATTTCAGGTTGTAGTGGAAAGTTGCGTGTACACCCCAACCCCCCCCCCCACATCCTAGAAGATATCAAACAAGCATGTTGGAAAAGCTGAACATTTTTCTTTTAAGGGAGGGCAGGTTTGAGCATTGTGTTACATTTTTACCCTTGTACATATTTCTCCTTTCCTCCCTTTTATTTTCACAACCATCCAGTAAGGTGGGGGCTTTTCCACATTCCCTTCCCCCTAGGGCCTGGCCCCATACTGCTTCATTTATCCCCCCTGCTTTCTGCATGCATTTTTGTGCCTGCAGTTTTCAGTTTTGTTTTTGTTGTTATTTGTTTCGCCTGTTGTTGATGTTTTCAGTTTTGCTGCTTTATACTTCTAGTGCATCATAGAGCCTGTTAATATAATGAAAAGTGCAAATATTTCTTAGGTAGTACATTCTTACTTGTTGAGTTATTTGAAATGTAATCAAAGAAACAATACTATTTTTTCTATAAATAAGCCATTTCTACAAAAATGATAGGTAGAATTGTCTTCAGTTACCAAATGATCTGAGATTTTGTCCATCACTACAAAGTCTCAGACCTTTTTTAAAAAAATGCTTAAATGTGGGAATTTCATCTGACTTCTGAACTAATAAGAATTTTAATTTTTCATTTTAAGGCACTAAAATATTGATACATTGATATACTGCTTCAGTATCAATATACTGCTGTAATGATAGGTCAAGAAGGTTCCTTGAATTCCAAGCTTTCATTTTTTAAAAATGTAAGTTTCTAGCCCATTCCCTCACAGAGATATAAGGAAAAAGGCATATCTCTGCAAGAGGCGAGAGATTTTTGTTCAAGAAAGTTAGGAATTCAGAGCACCTGCTTGACTTATCATTACAGAAGTATGTTGATATACTGATATTTTAATACCTATTTTTTAAAAAAATGCACCCATGATCTTAATATAAGCATGCACTAAAATAAAAGGGGTGTGTGTGTTGTGATGCTATTGATGGCAGCATCCTCCCTTGAAAGTCCTGATTATTTAAGGCATGTGCAGAAGAAAACAAACTCCACAACGGTAAAAATGCAGAGGGAGGGCAGATGGGCACACGAACCATGCCCAAACCTTTTTCAATGCTTGTGCATCAACTCCCAAGAATATCAGGAGTAAGTTAAGCATGTGGAAAAGCCCTAGGTTAGGCTGAGAGAGAATAAAGAGATTGGCCCAGAGTCACCCAATCAGCTTTATTGCAAAATGGGGATTTGAACCCATGTCTCTTTGGACTTCTAGCCACCACACCATGCTAGCTTCCATGCAATTCTACTTCTCATTCTATTCCGCAACTTCAGTTTGAAGTGGCAGAATCCATGAACCCCGCCCCCCATGTAATTCTGCCGATTGTATAAACGGGGGCCCTTAGACACATTGTTCAGGCATCTGAATCATGCTAAAGTCAAGGAGCTCCACATCTAATATTCCCATTCAGATAGGAATTGAAAGCACCACTTAACAAGACAACTTTACAGAACAAGTAATGCACACTCATAATACAATGGCAGTCATTCCTGTAAGAGTAGATCTATGTTCTCAAAGGATCCTAAAGAATCCTAAAGGCACTCTGTAGGTGATTAGCAAGCACAGTTGTTTGCTGTTTCCAACACTGGATCATTTTGTGCATAAAAAGAGAAAGAGAACACCTACATTCTCCAGGTCAAGATCTTTGGCTCCAAGGCAGTATTTATGCGGCCTTAGATGGGGATTTGGGAATTCATCGCTTTTTAAACACACAGAGAGAGGGAGAGGGAGAGAGAGAGAGAGAGTGCATTGGATTAACATTGCTCTTCATTTCTTAAAGTATTCTACATTTCTGCTTTAAAAAAAAAAAAAAAAAGTCTGTAATATGATCTGCCCCCATTTCTTGCCATAACCAAAGTGTACTTTGGCAAAGAGGCTTGACAAAAGACACTTTTTGGCAAAGGAGCTGGCCTTGTGGCTCACAGAAGCCCAAGAAATGCCTCTAAAAGGTCTATCATATTTCACGTGGGTCACTCTGTAATCATAAGGCATTTGCGCTCGAAGCTATGATTAAACCCACGGAGCAAGCTATGATATCATCACCTACCAAACTGCATACAAAAATATCTTACAAGAGCCAGATTAAGAATGAAAGGGTGGGGGCAAATAAGAGACTTGCAATTCACTACTGTATGATTCAGGTGGCATTATTGTTTGGGAGTCCATCATGGGGCTTTAGCCAGGCACAATTTGTTCTGCATATCAATTAACTCATTTTCTAGCAATGCCTTTTCTTAAAATGAGGAAACGAGACAAACATGAAATATGAACACATAACCAGAAAAGATAAAAAAAAACCTCAGTCTGTCCAAACAATTGAAATACAAATCCTTTTCAGACAAAACCTGTATCAAGGGACATACAACAGATGTGGGTAAAAGGTAAAGGTTTCCCTTGCTCGAAAGCTAGTCGAATCCGACTCTAGGGTTGCGGTGCTCATCTCTGTTTCAAAGCCGAAGAGCCAGCGCTGTCTGAAGAAGTTTCCGTGGTCATGTGGCCGGCATGACTAGACGCTGAGGCGCACGGAATGCTGTTACCTTCCCACCGAAGTGGTACCTATTTATCTACTTGCAATTTCTTGCTTTCGAACTGCTAGGTTGGCAGGAGCTGGAATTAGAGACGGGAGCTCACCCCGTCATGTGGCACCCGGGTCTCAAACTGCTGAACTACTGGCCTTCCACAGCCTGCAGTTCAGCGTCTTAACCACCTGAGTCACCACAGCTCCTATAGATGTGGGACTGACATGCAAACAAGGGGGAAAGTGTGCTTTTGGAATTGGGTTTGGGAATTATATTTTAAATTATTCAATAGATTTTATGTTATATATGAATTTGTTGTGAACTGCCCTGAGCCTGCTTGCGGGGAGTGTGGTATACAAACCTAATATAATAAATAAACGGCTGACTGTGCAGCCTGCCTGTGTGCATCACTGCAAATGTGTGTTCCTAGTCATTCCCAATAGTGCAAAGAGAGCCTACAGACATACAGGTTGTATGCCTGGGTGTAGGTGCTGTGCCTATTGGTGGCAGACCTTGTGGGAGGGGGCAAGGCCAGTGCACATAGTTGTGAGTGGAGGTGGGAACAGTGCACTCACTTCTGCTCCTCTCCAAATGCATTGGGTCTTTGGGGGGGGGGGTCTTAGCCCAGGGGCATCTGAGGCAACTGCCCAAGGATGGGGGCTCTGCACTGAGAATCCCCAACACCCTACAGCCAGCTGCCACCCTACAGTAGATCCCCCCCCGCCCTGAATAATGTATTTCCAATCCACTTTGCAACCAGATTTTACAGTGTGAAGTGGCAAAATTCCCTTGGAAGTGATCAGTGCACTGAAAGTGGGTTGAAAGTGCATTGTGAAAGAGCCGTCAGGCAGCATGGGTGAGGGGAATCAGATGCGGGGCAGCTGGGTGTGTGTGTGTCTGACCACCAGATGATTGAAGGATTATTTTGGTTAGCAGAGTGCTCAAGGCACATAATACAGCAGAGTCTATCTGGTTTGTGTGTGCTGACAAGAAACAGAGTTATGCATGGAGCTTCTTTATCTTTGCAAAAACTAATATGAGTCTTTAACTGGAAGGAACTCCTTTCTAGACAGGATAGAATAGAGATAGGATTCTAATCTAGTCTAACTAGCTAGGATGGATAGAGATGCAAGAAGCATGTCCTGCCCTCATGGTGCCAAGATGGAGAAGACTAGCATGGTGTGGAGAGAAGGTACTGAGCCGGAAGGAAGGAAGATTCCCTGAGAGTAGCAAACTATACATCAAAGGGATAACATCAAAGTAGTAGAGTGGAAGGATGATCAAAGCCTGGCCTACCAATCTCTCTGACTCTATAGCCCCCCTCTGAAGTCTGACGCTATGAGACAATGCAAAGTCCTTCACTTCCAACACGGATTACCGTCCCCTGCTGCATGACTGATTCTGGGCCTCCATCCCTGAGTTCTGCTCAGGGCTTCAAAACCACTAAGAAGGCCCCTGTAGCTCCTGAACACTCATGAAGCTAAGGCATAGAATGTAGGTGGGGACCGCAGCTGCAAGCCCACCACCCGGCTTACGTGCATTCTTTGAAATATCTGCATATCATGTACTGAGAGAGCCCTACATGGGGTGCACACAGATGCCCAATGAATATATGAAGAATAGTAGCAAGGTCCGACACATGATTTCACTCCCCTCCCACCACCCTCATTCTTCAAAGAATGACATGGGAAAGGGCTAATAATGTGGATCAAACATGACACCTAAACAAGAGAACTGGAAACCTGAAGAGCTGGGCGATACTACACCCCTGCCCACCATTCTTCTGTTACTGTTACATTAAACTATTGCCAGAGCCTGAAATAGCCTGTCCAGGATATCTGAAGGAGCACTTCCTCTCTTACCTCATTCTCACCCCCACCCCACTCCACCCCAAGCTTTGGAGGTCATCGTGAGGCATTCTGTTGTAGATCCATTTCTGTATGACATTCTGTGGGCTTCTCTGTTGGAGCACCTTCCCGTACAAATTCCTTCCCACAGAGTTCCATCTGGTGAGCTCACTTCAAGCATTCAGAAGTGGAATTAAGGTGCTTTCTCTTAGAAAGTTTTAAATGACTGACCTGAAAAAGCTGATGCGTTCACACACACACACACACACACACACACACACACACACAGAGAGAGAGAGAGAGAGAGAGAGAGAGAGAGAGAGAGAGAGAGAGAGAGAGGAAAGAACCGGCTTCTGCTCTTATTACAGCTTTGAGCGAAACTATGTTCTCTATTGGATTTTAAACTATTGTGGTTTTTAACTTTTGTAGCCATCTTGATTGCCAAGTCCCTCCCATTCTATATCTGTGCCTTTGATTTTTTGCACCTAAGTGTTAGACTTTGCACTTATCTCTATTGAAATTCATTTTATTTGTCTCAGCCCACTGTTCCAGCATATCTAGATCATTTTGAATCCTGACTCTGTCTTCTTCAGAATTAGCAATCCCACCCAGCTTCGTGTCATCTGCAAATCTGATAAGCATCCCCTCTATGTCTTCCTCCAGGTCATTTATAAAAAAACATTGAACAACACTGGGCTCAGGACTGAGCCCTGTGGCACTCCACTCGAGACTTCCCTCCACGTAGACGCAGAGCCATTTACGAGCACTCGTTGGGTACAATTTTTCAACCAACCATGAATCCATCCAACAGTTGCACCATCCAGCCCACGCTTAACTAGCTTATCCTCAAGGATATCATGAGAAACTTTGTCGAATATCATGAGAAACTTTATCAAATGCTTTACTAAGAGACCTCTTCTGAGAACTGCTCTTGAGAGAACAGCTGTGACTGAACTATGGCTTGCCCAAGGTCATCCAGCAGCTGCAAGTGGAGGGTGGGGAATCAAACCCGGTCCTCCCAGATTAGAGTCCACACACTTAAGCACTACATCAGTACTGCCTGCACACACCACAGAGCCCCAGTGACACCATGGCTCCCCAACTGTAGTTCCCCATTGGAAACAGAAATTTGGCTTTGAGTCTCCACATGCATAATGAGGTCCAAGTAAGTTTGCCAGGTCTGGGTTGGAAGATACCTGGAGACTTTAAGGGGTGGAGCCAGGAGAGGGCAGGGTTTGAGGAGGGGAAGGACCTCAGCATGGTACAATGCCATAGAGTCCACCCTTAAAAGCAGCCATTTTCTCCAGGGGAGTTCATCTCTCTCAGCTGGAGATCAGTTACAAAAGTGGGGGCATCTCCAGGCCCTACTTGGAGGTTGGCAACCCTAGATCCAAGAGCTATTTGAAGCCTGTACATATGATTAAAAAATGAGTGAGATGAAGTGTATACAATGAAGTGAATGCTGCAGCTAGAAGAGATTGTTTTATATAGGTGGTCCCGGCCTCTTACATGACACATCGCTTCTAACAGAATACTCTGTTCATGAGAATGCATACTGTATGCCATCAGTTTCTTAAGACATATACACACTATTCCAACATATATTTGCTTAATCTGATTTCCAGCTAACTCCTTTGTGGGGGGAAATCAAGATTTGATTATGTCCATTATGAATACCTAACAACCAGCTATTCAGGGATCACATACTCTACCTCCCCCCAGTCTGAAATGTAGCAAGCTTATTACAGTTCTCTTTGTAGGCCATAATATAGTGGTAAATCAAATATCAGAACATGTGTTCTATACACCGAGTTGAGGTTTAGGGTCTCTGGGGAGAGATTCCATTAGTTGGGCCATCCACATAAAAAATATTTGATAGAATCTAGATGGCTTTGGTGACTGACATTTTGAAACTCGATGTTATAAAATAGTACTTTAGAATTCTAGATGATATACGGGACATACATCGTTGCAACATATGAAAGGAGTTACCAAGTTTCATTTCACAGTTCAGAAATGAAGGCATTGCCTTTTATCAAGAGAGGTGTGCTTTTGGCAATGAACTTTGCACTCAGGATAACTTTCTCTTACCCCAGACACAGAAAATCTTCGTGTTATACAACAGCACCTCCTCTTTTTGCCATTCAACAAAAAAAAAACACCCCTTTACTTTAGAAACCAACACATTTGAATAAAGGTCCAAATATTTGATCAAATAAAGTTTTTTCTTATTTAAAAAATACTCATCTGCACCACATCCTGGCTTTCGGCTGTTACTCTGCTTTACTTCCCCCGGGGTCCCCTGAGGGCCTCAGAATAGGAAAGGAAGGGCACAGGGTTGCACCCTCTCTTTTCTGGAGCAGTGTTTCTCCCAAGTAGGACACACTCCTTTCTACTCTTCCCTGGCCTGGTTGTGGAGTTGGAACCCTCACCAACCAGCCCCAGCCCCCTCCGGCCC
The DNA here is from genome assembly GCA_029375565.1 of Gekko gecko. Taxonomy (NCBI): domain Eukaryota; kingdom Metazoa; phylum Chordata; class Lepidosauria; order Squamata; family Gekkonidae; genus Gekko; species Gekko gecko. Next base: position 161,044,651 of record JAPDNY010000004.1, on the reverse strand, counting down.
CACACCATGGCCTGAACCATTATCTGGGCCAAGGGTTGGAGCAGCACTTCCCCCAGTCTCCTGCTTCGCCTTTGCTGACCCACCTCCCTTTCTCTCATTGGCTGGCTCCTGGGAGGCCTTCAGCCAGGCCTTCCCTGCCTGGCTTCTCCTAGGTTCCTGCATGGCTGGGTCTCTCCTGTGTTCCATCACGCTTGGGCTTCTGCTGGCTGCCTCCATATTTGTCAACTGGTCTGCTGGCCTCTGAGGCTCACTTTTCCCTGGCATTGTCTTTGTTTTCCTGGTGCTGGGAGATGACAGCATCAGTTGACGTCCAAAGCTCTGGGGCCCAGGAGAGTACTGATGAGGCCCGTGCCCAGTTACTGCAGCTACCTGCTGCCCAGGGTCGCATCCTTGGAGTTCGGGCCAGATTGATGGTGGCTGTTTGAGGTATGAGGGAGGTGCATCCTGCAGTATTGGGGAAGTTCTGTATTGCGACAGGTGCCGAAGACAGGGCAGGCACTGGCCTCAGATTGGGGGGAGGGTATTTCAAATACATTCAAGTCAAGTCAGAAACTTCAAAATCAAAGTACAGTTTGCATTCAGCATTGTTTCCAGTCTTTGTTAGATACGGAAGTATGCTACAGATATTCACCAATCTCACACCTAATCTCATGATAAGCAAATACCATAAGGCAAAGCAAAGCACAAACCGCACAGCAAAAGATTTTGGAGCAGATCCTGGGGAGGTGAGGGAGGTCAGAAGGGATGTAATGCCATAAAGTCCACCCTCCGAAGCTGACATTTCCTCCAGGGGAACGGATCTCTGTAGTCTGGGGGTCAGTTGTAATCCCAGGAGGTCTCCAGTCCCTTCCTGAAGATTGGTGACCCTACAGTCTGGTGAGATTAACAAGGAGGCAAGCAAGAGGGGGATGGGGCAGGCAGTTTGATTTGGCGGGGCACTGCCCCATTCTCCCTAACAGGCCAATAACCATTGGCCCTGTTCAAAAATGCCAGAAGCACTTACAGAAAATGCCTAATGCATAATCCTACAAAAAAGTCCCAGCATTTAAAAATGTGACCTTTCCCCCCTTAGTGCTATACAAGCATTACTCTTGTGGCTGTTGAATAAAACTAGTGACAGAAAGATAGAGTTTGTCCAATGCAACCTAATATTCCTTATTTGGATTGCAGGGTATTGTTGTGTCTTCTTTTAATTCTAGATCTATTAAAACAATTCACATTAAATTAGATTACAAGTTATAATATGCTAATTACCACCACAAGCTGTTTAATCAAAAGCATAATGCATTCTTCTGTCAAGCTCTTCTATTAGACATCACAGTCTTCATGTTTAATTAAAGAAGTCAAACATTGGAAACCACGAAAGAAATTACTTCAGTGATTACAACTTGCAAGTTTAGAGCACAAACCTTTGTTCCCTACTATTAGTGTGTGTGTGGGGGGGGACAGATGCAGGCAGTTTAGATACACAGCAATTTAGAACATCAGCTTAAGTTTATCTCTCTTTTTTAGAATGTTTGCAACTAGAGACCTGGTTTCTCACATCCCAATCAAAGGAGCAGAGATTCTTCAGTGTATGTGGGAAAACACATTCACATTTAAAGTTGGGTGTTTTTTAAAACAAAACAGAGATTTTAAGCCTTTTGGATCCAAACACAAGGCCTCCATTTGGCTCAGATAACCTGGGTTGGGCGATATGACTCAAATTCAGAGACACGCAGAAGCCAAAAATTTCAGGCTCTTTGATGCACTAGAAATACAAAGCAGCAAAAAACTTCAGCCCTAGTTTCACATGCTTTCCCCATAACCTTCTGCTTCATTGGGTGCTGAGTTCTAATCTTGTTAAAAACACGTCCTCTTCAGTTGTCACCCATCCAGCAAAGCTGATCAGCAGCAACTGAAGAAGAAATTGTGCTTTCAGTAGCCCGTGAGAGAAGAGAGTGGCTTACTTTCTTTTATTTGTACTTTTGCTCAATGTGATGTTGTACTTGTTCTTAAATTTATGCAAGCCATTTCCATTCCTGTAGATCAGAGGAGGGGGGGGATAATAAAATAGGTGGGAATACTTAGGAAAGAGGCACATTGTTTTAAAAGGGAGACTTTGAGCAATAAGCCTTAACAGGGTTGGAAACTATGTGAGAGTCTTGCTATGAAGAAGGTGGTAGACTGCATTTAAGGGGGGGGAAATCCACAATTTATCATGTTGAAATGAAAAAGGTTGGCTTAAAGCTTCGTAATCAAATGTGTTGACTTTATATGTTACTGCATGCCTTATTTGTCTGTTGTGCAGGTGGCCTGTGCAGGTCTGTTATGCAGCCCTTTCCAGCTCATTGAAAGCTGCTGGTCTTGCATGAAGAGGCCTCCTAGCGGTGGAGGAATGTTGTCCCCCCCCCCAAGGATTGCCACCACAGTGAAAAGGGCGCAGTCCAAGCAAGGCTCAGGATCCAAGCCGTTGTATATAATGATAAAAGAAGAAGAGTAGGCTTTTCTCTATGTTTTCCTGTACCTTAAGGAGTCTCAAAGCAGCTTACAGTCACTTTCCTTTCCTCTCCCCACAACAATCACCTTGTGAGGTAGGTGGGGCTGAGAGAGTTCTGAGAGACCTGTGACTGGCCCAAGGTCACCCAGCTGGTTGCACGTGGAAGAGTGGGGAATCGAACCTGGTTCTCCGGATTAGAGTCCACCACTCTTAAGCACTACACTATGGATCAAGCAATAGAGACTATGGTCTATACCACCATGTATAGCTTGCTGAAACAAGGATCCTATTGTGCAATTTTTGCATCATTTAACGTGTCATGTTAATACTTATGCCTTGCTTCATCTCCGTTTGTAGACTTCTGGTTGGTTCTATAAACCTAATAGAAGAAGAAGAAGATGAAGAAGAAGAAGAAGAAGAAGATGAAGAAGAGGAAGTTTCATAACCTTCCCTTCACTACCCGAAGGAATCTCAGAGTGGCTTACAATCGTCTTCCCTCCTTCCCTTCCTGCCCCCACAACAGACACCCTATGAGGTAGGTGGGGCTGAGAGAGCTCTGAGAGAACTGTGACTGAACCAAGGTGGCTGCATGTGGAGGAATGGGGAATCAAATCCGGCTCTCCAGATTAGAGTCCACCGCTCTTAACCACTACACCATGCTGGCTCTTACTGAATGTCCCATTTTGTTGATTGCATTGATTCACTCTGTGTAACCTGCCTTCCAAGTGAGAAAAGCAGGCTCTAAGTAATGTAGCCAATGTGGGAAAAACCTTTCCCTGAGACCACAGAAAGCTGCTGCCAGTCAAAGTAAATAATACTGCAAGGCCAGCGGTCTGTTTCCATATCAGGCAGCTTTATGAGTGGATTACTGCAAATGTCTTGTTCCTGAGGCAACAGCTCAGTCATTCCAGCTAAATGAACCCCCCCCCCCAACATACAGAGGTATTACATGTCTGAACACCAGATGCTGAGGACAACAGATGGGGAAGGACATTGCCCCTCAGCCCCACTTATGAGCTTCCCCGGGGTGCCCGGATGGCTGCTGCTGGAAGTTGAACATTAACAGGGAAGGTGATACCACAATGGAGCTACACTATGAACACCTGCCTTAGGCACAAAAGAAGCCCCACAGCTCTGCTAATTGTACGTATAGGTTCCTTGCAAGCTTACGAACTGGAAAAACCAACAGCTCTTCTTCTTCTTTGGCATGTGGATAATACTGACCTGCCTTACAGTGTTGCTGCAGGCGTAGCTCAAGGTAGCCCCCAGGCACCCTTCCCACATAGTGCTCTGCCAATCAGGTGGGCTCTCTGCGGTCCACTTTATAACCCAAGCAAAGGCCACAACAGCACAGGTACAAGGGGCACGTGCCTTTCCCTGTGCTGCTGCTGCCAGGCATGCATGCAGGAAGCATAGGCCTTCTCCTGTGCCTTCCCTGCCAATCTGGCCCCCCGAACAGCTGCTTGGGCTACAAGGGCATTGAACTGGCCCTTGTAGGAATGGAGATAAAGCACATCGCGTTCTTTGAACCTCTACAGATAACATCATTTCATCCAGGCATTTGTTAGTATTTCAGCAGCTGTCCATCCATAATGCTGGATCATCCATGAAGTTCTGCCCCTTCACTTGGAAGGAAGCGCTGCTACCTCCAATGGGTTCGACTCCTGCTGAGCATCCACAGGAATAACCAGTCCAATTCATCCTTGCCTGCGCCACTCCTTTGGCTAAAACCCCACCTAGCATCCACCAGGGACCGAATATTCATGGAGCAAGTCCAGTTCACAGCAATCTGATCTTGTAGCAGGATGGGGACAGGTGTCTGGGAAAGGACTGCCATTAAAACAAATGACAAGTTTGCTCTTGCTCCATCATAACTAGCACTAAGGACCGGAGGCAATTTATCAGACAATTTAGTCGCTGCAGCTCATTCCAAAACACTCATGAATTCTGAACAAAGCCACAGCAATAAAAATGACAAGGGCAAGTCATTAAGACAGTGACACAGGCCCCTAATGTGAAATGCACACAAAAGCGTTTGGACGCTGTGGATTAATGGAAAGCCAACAAGACCCCGTCTTCCAGCTGTTCCCATCATTATTCCTCAACCACCTCCTGCAGAAACATGTTTTGAGGCTGCTTGAGTTCATTCCTCCTTTGCCTCATTCATTTCCCCCCCATTTAGTAACTCGTTCCATATGCTTATTACCAAGAGCGTGGAGCATGAGAGAAGTCATATCAAATTCTCTCTGATACGAAGAGGAAGGCATATCAGTAAGCACAGAACACCGGCACATTATAAGTTAAACCCTGAATCGGGAATCAGCATGAGTGATATGTGTTAAGACCATGCAGTTAACTCACATACATAAAGCTATAAATAAGCTTACGTAATGGGTATCCTCATACAAGTAACCAGTGGGATGCAGACTGTTTCTTCCACTCTCAAGGCTGTTTCCTGGCTTCAATTTAGAAAAAAAGAAATTAGTGAGACAAGATTCAAGTTATTATGTATGAATTGCTCCATAAGTTTTTGCTGGAATTTGTGTGACCCTCACAACCAGAATATCGACAGCTCAGGTACCTGGCTTGCATTGAATACCTCATAGGAGGAAGGACACGTAAATGGGGACTGCTGTAGCAATGTCACCACTCGCTTTTGGCAACACAAGCAAGTCTCTCCCACCATCTTCCCGATAGGGCTGCTTCCTTTCTCTCCACCCCTCCCACGTTCCCCTCCCCGCAGAGTTCCTGGATGCATTTATCTCATTTATTAAAAGCATCGCCTTCAGCCCTTAACTGTTCTTCATAGCTCCCCTCAGACTCGGGAAGTATATTTTATACCCATCTTAAAAAGGATGGGGGGGAAAGACAACTGTTGAAATAAAAACACACAATGAAAATCGGTTGTGAGCCAAGGTTAAAAATGGTATTTTAACTGCAAGGCTATAAGGACTAAGAAGACAAGGAGAGAAATCATATGTAAAAATGAGCAGAGAGAGTCTCCACTTTATAGCCTACAGTGCCCAGCTGTAACACAGCTAATTCACCAAAATCATCCAGACTTTCTCAGTGACAAACAGTAAACCAAGGTGAGTATACTGCCTTGGACAGAATTTGCTTGCAGCCCAACCGCACATGAAAGTTATATTGGCTCATGCTATAAGGAGTAGTATCCCTGACCTGGATAGCACAGGCTAACCTGATGTCATCAAATCTCAGAAGCTAAGCAGAGTTGGCCCTGGTCAGTATTTGGATGGGAGACCATCAAAGAAGTTCAGGGTCACTACACAGAGGCGGGCAATGGCAAACCGCCTCTGCACATCTCATGCCTTGAAAGCACTACATGGCCGTCCATTGTGACTTGCCATCAAAATATATAAATCAGAATTCTACTCAACCAGTGAAATTCCTCCCTGCATACAGAAAGATAGTTAAAAAGAACCCCTGTCCCTGATAGCAAACTAGCATATGTGCAGAGAGTTTTCAGATAGGTATTGGTAACATAACTGCAGCCTGAAGAGATACAAACCAGGATACCTCTTAGCATTTTCTTCTGCTCAACTGGTTGTCATGTTTAACTCAGGTTGCATGGGAGCTGTTTTTATGGATAAGTGTTACCACCAATTGAAGGAACTGTGTCAGTTACCTAAGTGACATCATTTCTTCTTCAAGCTATTATTGGGACAGCATGGGATCTAGCCAGGGTATGATGGTTCCATGCCAGTCTGATGTCAGTCAACCCATAGAGGAACACATGGAGCCATCATTTTTTCCAGTTACTTCTGTTCATTCATACAGCAGGCTTAGCATTGACATATAATAGCAAGCTTCCTCAGTGATGGAGAAGATTATACTTATGGCAATTAAAACAGATACCTGAATTAATACTTCCAGTAATTAAATAAGAGTTGTAAAGATATGCCCTCCACCCTCAAATTCACCCCAGTATTTCAACCATTGGGACTACATTCTGTTGATGAGTTGGAACTCAGGAAGAAACTCATAGCTGGCAGAAAGAAGGGGGCCCGGGGATGAGCCATCAAGCTCTAAGCATGGAATAACCTAATGCTTATGTATGCTAATGGCACTGGCTGAAGTAGAACAATGGTTTACGATCTCACATCTTGCTAGTATGTCAAACCCATGGGACAGAGACAAGGACAACCAAATGGCCTGGACTTTTTCTCTTCCTCTTGAGGCAGGAAGATCAAGTATTGTTGTTAGGTATCTTACCTAAGGAGGTAAATAGAGATGGCTGCTACTTGTTAATATACTTGGCAACTGTAGCCAGAATTTTGTATGCAAAATACTGGAGAACCACCCAAATACCAACAAGACAATAATTTATTGTGAAGATATTCGAGGCGGTGGAGATGGCTAAGCTGTCTCTGAGTATGAAAGGACATTCAGATTCCACTTTTCAGAACACTTGAAAACGTTTCTATGACTGGTACAAACTAAATGGATGAGAGGGTAAAGAATTGATTAAAGAAAAGATAAAAACAGAGATGAAACAGATGGTTTGATATAAGAGATACTCACGTAAAGGGTAACATTATGTTGAATGATAAAGTGCTTTAAATATGATATACAAATGAACTAAATAACCCCCATTTGTGTTTTATATGTGTGGTTTAGTTTTGTTTTTAGTGTTGTTGTGATATTGTATTGTACTGTATTGTGTTGTATTGTATTACTCTGTTTAGTTGTAGTCTGTTATAAAAATAAATACAGGTCTGCCTTTTGGGGCAGTTTAAAAAAGTAAAAAGAAAGAAAGAACTCCTGCAGCTTCTGACCAGAGAGGCACAAGCCATTTACCTAGAGGCTCCATCTTGCCCACATGGGGAAGGATGAGTCCCACCTCTAAGGTAATAATGAACTTCACTGCAACTTCAAGCAATTAAGCATCACTTAGGATAGATTAATCTGGGATAGCCGTGTTGGTCTGAAGCAGCAGAACAAAGTTTGAGTCCAGTGGCACCATTAAAACCAACAAAGTTATATTCATGGTATAAGCTTTCATGTGCATGCATACTTCTTCAGATATTTGAAGAAGGGTGCATGCACATCAAAGCTTATACCATGAATAAAACTTGGTTGGTCTTCAGATATCTGAAGAAGTGTGTATGCACACAAAAGCTTATACAGTGACTAAAACTTGGTTGGTCTGAAAGGAGTCACTGGACTCAAACATCATTTAGGATAGGTATTGAATATAGTGTGAGGACTGAATGTTTTCACTTTTTTTTGTATCCTTCCTCTGCCTGATGCATGAACAGATTGCATATAAGCTTTTTTTATTTTCATTAAACTTTCTTATATTTCGAATGCTCAAAGCCTAATCACTGTAAACACACCATGATCTTTCACACCTGCTAAATAATGCAGTTTCAATCCACTTCAGTAACCATTTGCAAGTGTGTTTTGACATTTCACACAGTAAAATCCAGTTGCAAAGTGCACTGAGAGTGGATTGAAAGTGCATTATTTACTGGGTGTGAAAGCGTCCACCCCTCTGTTCTTTCACACAGATAGCATGCCTGTATGGTGGGATTTTGGTTTGCATTGGCTACAGTACATTTGCATCCTCCTGGCAGCAGCACTCTTATGAGCTGATGCAATCATACAAATTGTAGTTGCCACACTTACAGCTCCACACGAGGGATGTGCATTCAGATAATTCCAGTCCTAACATATACCTGAAAAATACCTTATCGGTATTTTCTGGATATATTCAAGTGTCAAGATGGTATCCAGGATTTTCTGGGATGCTGGGAAATGCCCGCCCCCCAAAAAAAATCATGGAATTTGAAGGATTAACCAGTAATGTTGGGAGGCAGTATTTTAAGTCTCCCAGGATGATTCTTCTTTAATTTTAGAGTGTGTCTTATCTTCTTGCTAGGGCTTGGTGTCAGTTTACCAGTCTTGGATTCAGTCTTTTGAAATTGGTTTTTTTTGTTTTGCAGCATTGTGTTCTTTGCTTAAGTTACTTTGCATCAGGGTTTGTCATTTGCATTGGATTCTCTGGGTCTACATTGGCTTTGATTCTGGGCTTGTGACAGCATTCCTTGCGAAATGTTAGGTGGGGGGATTCTCTGGTTTGACATTGGTTTTGATTCTCTGGTTTGACATTTGTTGCACTAAGCTTGACATATTGTCCCTTACTTCTGCTGGGATTCCTTGGATCTGCATTGGTTCCTTGGGATTGTTGGTTCTGTTTGCACTGGGAGGCTTTTGGCCAGTGGTTGCTTTACTTGGTCAAGTATTTGGTTACTGTTTGCCCTGGTCCCCCATAGGAAACAAATGGAAGATAGCTGATGGCACCTTGTTCAGTGGCCCAGTTCACTTGAAACATTGTCCAGTTCACTTGAAACTTGGGGATCATTTAGTGGACAGGCATCAGCAGTTCTCCAACTATTTTGATTCCCTTAGCTTAAAAAACAGTCAGGGGCCCCAGTCCCACTGAAAGATTTCCCATAGGGAATAATAGAGCTGAATGATATAGGAGTCTGGGGGAGGGGGGAATAGACTACTAAATGGGCATTTGGAACCCAGATAACCAGGAATACTGATATTTTTCAGCTCCCTTATATTTTTTCAAGGTGTACATCCTTACTTCACACACGGAGTCACCAGTTCACATAAACCGTGCTGCCATAGCACAACTACAGAGCCAGCAGTGCCTCCATTATGTTACCAAAGCACTTCCTGGAGCCATCAATAGAGATGTAAAATTTCCGGAAATTTTGATGCCATAGGGGGAAAACCTTTTTTTTCCTCGGGGTGGGTGGGGGAAAACTGAAATATATGCAACACTTACCTTCCTATGAAATCTAAAAACATATTTTGCTGATTTAACAACTTAAAATGCATAAAATATTATCCAGTAGCTACTATTTGGCACATTTATGGAATTTAAACATATGAATGACACCATTTTCTATAAGAAGCATACACAATAATTGAGAAAGAGTTGCAAACTGCTACTTCCGAAGCACTTGAATCTTAAATTCTGCCATGTGAAAGGTAGGGGGGGGAAATAAAAGCTGAAGGCAGAAAACAAATTCAATAATAAACAAAAGAAAGTATATTATTTGGACAAAAACACTTTCACACAGTTACCTGGTGTGACCACCAGCATAGTTGGATATCAACTATAAATTTGAAAACACTGGATTCTTTAATAATGTATATAAGTTAATGTATTACAGCATATTAATTGTTACTCAAATTATTTACATTTAAACAAAAAAGTATTCATAAAAATGTTCTGCGTCTACAATATACATAGGCATTGTCATTGTCATAACCTAATATTGTAGATTATTTGACACAAGGATGGTCCTGCTACACATTTTGATTGAACCCTTGTCTTTCATTTACCACCTTCCTAAAGTGATAAAAAACACACCTCTTTCAGTGTTCCCTCAAATTTCCCATCACAAAAAATTGAAGCCTTTCATTTTATATTTTTGAGTGGGAAAAAAACTTCATAACTTTTTGCAGGCCAATGCTTCCAATTTTTCCATGGGAAAAAGTGTCCTGGGGGCAGGGGAATCCATTTTTTGTGTGGAGCAGAGTCTTCAAGCTGTATACAGCATGTCGGAGTGAGTTTCAGGCCTCTACAGGCCCAATCCATTGACATCTCTACTGGATTTGGTTCAACACAGCACCATTGTGTATATTTTGCTCTTGGGCACATTTGGAGACAGTCCTTGGGCTATTTAAACTGTTTCAAGCTGGCAGGAGAAAGAAGTCACAGCAAGAAGGCTGCACAGGTGAAATCCAAAATGCCCATTGCAGCTGAACTTAATAAAGAGGTTCCTCTCTCTACTGTGGCCCTCTTAAGAGAAATCCTCAAGGACACCAAAGGCATTAAAGAAGCACAGGAGGGATTGCTCTCTGTCAAATCAGAGCTCACTGAACTTCTCCAGAAGAAGGGAGCTGAACAGCTAACAAATGCAGACAGCAGGATCTCAGGCCTAGAAGACTCTTCTGTTTCTGTGTCTGCTTCCATTCAACAATTTGAATCCAAGGTAACAGCTTTAAAATTCTAACTCTTAGACCTAGAAAGTAGAAATCGCCATAATAATCTTCACCTAGTGGGGGTCAGAGAACACCGAGAAGGGACAGACATGGTGGCCTTTGTTCAATCTATTTTAAGAGACAGCCTGCCTCTGCCAGAAGGTTATGATTTTGTTATAGAGACGGCTCATAGGTCCTTGGGTCAGTTCTGGGATGCAACAACCCATCCAAGGACCATAATCTTTCATCTATTAAACTTTGCCACCAAGGAAGACCTTTTAACATGAGCTAGAATACTGGGTCAACTGAAATGGGGCCCAGATCAAATTAAGATTTCCCTCTTCAATTATTTTCCCAAAGAAATTGTCAGCCTTCATACAGGATTTATATGTGTGAGGGCTTTGGTCTGGGAAAAAGCTGTTGAAGCCTTTATGAAATACCCAACAATATTCTGTGTAAGATACAACAGGATCAAAAGATTTCAAGCCCCAACTGAAGCAGAGGCCTTTTTGAATTCCTTGTCATTGAACTCATTTTTATTCTTCCTGATTCTGGGTGATTCACTGCTGAAATGAATATTCAGTGCAGTCATTTGCAAATTCTGAATTTGCTCTGCTTTTTGGTTTGATGGAACTTTACCAGGTTGATGACTATGAGCATTCCCAGGAACATTTGTGGAAGTGAAGATCCTCTGACTTAACTGACTCTAGAAATGTCCTGCACCAAGTATAAACCTGAACACTGACAACAATAACCAACATAGAAGAGACCCCTCGAAGAAATCACTGCATCTGCTGGCATGACTGACCTTATCCTCTATCAACATTGGACCAAAGACTCAAATTTCTACCACTATTTAATATTGATTTGGCCTGCTGGGAGAAAGTGGAGTCTCAGGCAAGACAGGATGGACTCAACAACACTCTCATGATGTTTTCAACCATTTTTTCCTCATCTATACGCATCTTTCATGTAACTTTCTTTGTTGCTGTTTCTTCCTTCTCCCCCGCCCCTTTTCCTCATTCCCCAAACTTCAACAGTGACAGATTTATCCTAGATTATTTTTAAACGGGGCAAATGGTGAGCTTGTTTACTTAGTGATATTCATAAACTATATTCATAACACTTTTAATACTGAACTATACCTAAACTGACACTCATAACCTGGGATGTTAAAGGTTTTGGGAGCCCCAATAAGTGTAAACAAATACCACGCAGTCTTAAAAAACAACATGCCAGTATTGCCATGCATCAAGAAACACATGTGCCTCAAGGAGACCAGGACAGGCTTGGTAAAGAATGGGTGGGAGAGGTTTACTGTTCTGGGGATTCCACTAAGGCTCGAGAAGTTGCAGTTTTATTGCATAAAAATCTTCGCATGGAAGTCCTTGACTCTAAATCTGACACTGAAAGGAGATACATTTTTCTTTTGGTTAAATGTGATAAATCTAGGGTTGCCAAGTCCATCTTCGCCCCCAGCAGGGGACTTTGGGGGGCATTCCTGGAGGGGGCAAGGCATCCCCGATGTGATGACATCACATTGGGGATGTCTGCCCCCCCCGGCCGCGCACCCATTGCGTGCAGGGAAATGCTGGCTCCTTGCACTTAAAGGGAGTCCTTTAAGTGCAGAGAGCTGGCTGCTCACCCAAATGCCAGCCCCCTTTAAGTGCAGGCAGCCTTCCCCGCACGCTCAATCTTGAGCAGAGTTTGGGCTCATGGGGAAACGCCAGCTTCCTGCACTGCCCCTTTAAGTGCAGGAAGCTGGCATTTCCCGGCACAGCCGATCTCCGCTCTAGATTGAGCGCGCGGGGAAGGCTGCCTGCACTTAAATGGAGCTGGCGTTCGGGTGAGTGGAGAAATGTCAGTTCTCTGCACTTAAAGAGAGCCCTTCAAGAGAGAAGGGAGAGGGGTGGCTATGGGTGTTGGGGCTTGGGGGCGGGGCTTCCCCCGCCGGCCATCTGGCTGGTGGTGGATAGAACCCCCCCCAAAGCAGGGGACCCCTAGATAAATCTATGTTTGTGTTAGGCACTATTTATGGGTCAACTGTAGATGATCTCTCCTTTTTTCACTCTGTCATAGCAACACTTGGAGAATTTGGAAATTATCCTGTGATCTGGGGGTGGGGGGGGTACAATATAACTCTAGACCGTCTCTTAGACAAAAGTAGCAGGAGTTCTTACACTTCCAGCCAATCTGGATCTACTCTGCAAGGCCATATGTGTGATAACAGTCTACACGATGTATGGCCTCTACTCTAGCTCTTTGAGATTATACATTTGTTTCCCACACTCATAAAATTAACTCATGATTGGATTATTTCCTTCCCAGTGGCTCCCTGATTTCTAAAGTTGTTGATAGTTCTATTGGAATATGTGTTATTTCTAATCATTCCCCTGTTTCACTGATAATCGGGGGGGGGAAGCTGATCTAAAATATCCTCTTTGGAGGCTAAACACAACTCTGTTCCAGCCTTTCAAAAGAAAATGGAGATTTAAATCAAGAATTTCCTATTTTCCATTATGACACAGGAAATTACCTCATTTATCTCATGGGATACTCTCAAAGCATACCTGAGAGGCTTCATTATCACTTACGCTTCCTATAGAAAACATCAACATAATGAAGTATTGATTATAATAGAAAACAAAAGCTGCCACAACTGCTTAATACTGACCCCACCTCTGAAAATTATAGCATTGTGATGAAATTCAGACAAATTGCTCTCATTGCAAGCTGAGTTTATGCTATTATTTGTCTATATTAGACAAAATTATTGGGAATCAGAAGAAAAAGCTGTCAAATCGCTGGCATTTACATTAAAATAAATTCATTTTTGCAGTTATATTGTGGCAAATAAGGGTAAACAAAGACAAATTTGTATCACCTCCAAAGCAATTAATGAGAAATTTGGGGGATTTTATCCATATCTTTACTCTATAGGCCATGTCCCGTTTATAGAAGCTATTTCAAAGTTTTTGGGTAAAGTACAACTACCAGTTTTGAGTAATCAACAGCAAGAATTTTTGTAAGCCTCCTTTACACACTCACAGATTGAATCAGCATTTAATGAAAAATGGTAAGGCCCCAGGGTCTGATGGGTTTAGTAATTTAGTCTTTAGTAATTAACTGATACCACTTCTGATTTGGGTTGCAGAAGATGCTCAAAACTCTAGCATCTTGCCAAAATTGATCTATGAAGCATCTATCATGGTCCTCCCCAAACCAGCTCTAGCTATAGGCCAATATCCTTAATAAACAGCAATGAAAAAATCCTTACAATAGCTCTTATAATTTGCCTCAGATCTGTAGTGCATACATTTCTCCACTCACATAAAGTACGATTTGTACCAAGAAGACAGGGTTCTTTACCACATCAGTCACATGATTGATGTAATTGCAGTCACAGAAAACAGGCATGATCTCTTGTTGGCCTTATCGTGAGATGCAGAGAAGGCCTCTGATAGACTGTCCTGGGAATTCCTGTACTCCGCATTGTAATCTTCCACCATACCCTCAGAATTTATTAACTAGGTGAAGATCCTAGAGTACTTGCTAATGGACTGCACTCAGACAGTTTCACATGGCAAGGTTGCCCTTTCTCACTCTTTTATTCGATTTAGCTCTTGAATCCTTGGCATGTGTTATTCGACAATCAAAAGGCATCAAAAGTTTTAAGATCTGGGAGAAGGAATTTAAGCGTATGTTGTATAGAGATGATGCAATGGTTCTGTCAGATTCTGAACATTCCTTAACAGCGTTGATGGACCTTATTATTATATTTGGGGAGTTATCAGGATATCATATTAACTGGAATAAATCCCATGACTCACCCCTGGGTAGACCAGTTTCCCCCAAACTTTAAAAATAATGGCCATTTGATTTCGATGCTGAATTTATTAAATATCTTGGTATTTCTATTCCAAGAGATATTTACTCCCTTGGTCAAATGCATATGGATCAGATTCAGGAACAGGTTTCCAAGGACCTCGACAGATGGACCTCCTTAATAATGAGCATTTGGGGTGAAAATTAACACCCTTAAAATGAACATTATCCCACACATCATCTCTATCCTGAGAGGATTCCCAATACATATTCCCTTGAAGTTTTTTTTTGTAAAGGTTGATTCTCTGTTTCATAATTCATTTGGAGCCCCTTAGGTAAGCCTAGGATTGCATGTAAAAAGCTTCAGCTACCTTTAGCGCAAGGGGGCTTTAATCCCCTAATCTGCACCAATACCATCTTGCCTTTCTGCTTTCTAATGTACTGTATGGGACTTTAGTCCCTGGACAGAAAACACCTGATTGGGCTCACCGGGCAATGACCCAGCTTTATCCTCTACATAAATGGACTGCTTTGGGATCTACCCATTTGAACTATCCAAAAGTTCATTCACCTGTAATTGAAGCTGCTAGGTCAGTTTGTGGTATGATTAGCACTCAGTTGGCTTTTGACCCTTGTACTCACAGAGATCTAACAATTTAGGGAAAATCTCTAGGATTAGGATAAAGAATAAAGGTGTTTTTTTAGACAATGGATCTCCAGTGGTTTAGTACACTTATCTCAGTTAATTGGACCAGGGGATGACTTTAAACCATTTGACATTTTGTCCTCAGAATTTAATCTCCTGTCCATGGCCATTTAGCAATATATACAACTAAAACATTGTTGTTGTTTTGTTCTGGGACCAAAAGCTTTTGCAGCCTCAGGGGGAAAAAACCCTGTTTTGCCTACTTCCATCCTTAGAAACCCTTTCTAAGCAACCTCTTCTTATATATATATAACTAGGAATAAGGCCCATTGTGGAAATAAATACAACGGGCTCTAGAAAGAGGCTCTGGGAGAATGCCCCAGTTTTGGGCACTCAGTGACAATTTGCTGTGGCAATCTCAGCAGGGTATAATGACAGAGTCCACCATTTTCTCCAGAGGAACTGATCTTTGCTACCTGAAGAGCAGTTGTAATTTTGAGTGATCTCCAGCCCCCACCTGGAGATTGGCAACAATGGTTCCCCATCAGGGAATGGCTGGATTGGAGGGTGGAGTCTATGGCATCGTACCTGTCTGAGATGCCACCCCTCCTCAAACCTCACCCTCTCCAGGCTCCATCCCTCAAATCTCCAGGAATTGCCCACCTGAAGTTGGCAACCTGATCAGGACCAATGAGTTTTCTCCCAAAGGCCAACATAGGTGTGGAAAAGGCCTTTTACTGACAGAGGAGAAAGTGCAGGTGCCAACTCTGATTAGGGAAATACCTGGAGATTTGGGGGGGTGGATCCTGTGGAGGGCAGCATTTGGGGTGTGTGTGGAAGGACTCAGCAGGGTATAATGCCATAGAGTCTACCCTCCAAAGCAACCATTTTCTCCCGGGGAACTGTCATCTGGAGGTCAATTGTAACAGTGGGAGATCTCCAGGTCCTACCTGGAGATTGGCAACCCTGGGGAAAGTCAGCCACACAGCAGGGAGTTGAAGAAAATGGTTTGATGGTCGCTGGCCCACCTCGTTAGCCAGCCAGCCAGCCATGCTGAAGCTAAGCAGGAGAAAGAGCTTTTTTCCATTTATTCTGACAGGAAAGTGGCCGCTGAGGAGGGGGTTATGGGCAGGGAGGGGGTTATGCTGAAAGTCCTTTGTTTTTTTACTCACAGGACCAAGCTTGGTTGCCTACCTACAGCCACTGAGGGGACAGTCCCTCACAGGAGTCAAGAAAACTGTCTTCCTCAGGAGAGAGAGCTGTCTGCCAGTAAATCTGACGTGCAAAAGGGGGAGTGGGTGGGGAAGAGGAGCAGACCCAGCACCCGGCCAATGGCACGCGAGTACTCTTGAGTAGCGGCTGATGGGCCAATGGCTGAGGGAGGGCATTTTACAGTCAATGGGAGCGCATGGAATCTTATGAAACCAAAAGATAAATATAATAAGGAGAGATTATCTAAAATACCAAACCAAATTTAATCTGGATTATATCTACTCCAAGTGGAACCTAGAACTGAGCAGTTCTACTGACCCAATGGCAATCTGCAGTAAAAACCCTTAAATCTGCCTCTTTAGAATTACGGCTAAGGTTTAGCCATCAAAAAACTCTCTTGCAAGTGTACTGGTACCCTACTAAATTTCATCATGTTCGTTTCAGTAAGAATGATTCCTGTTGGTGCTGCCAGAAGCCTAGAGCTAACCTCAGTCACATGTTTTGGAAGTGCCCTAAAATCACACATTTCTGTCAGGAGATTATATCCAGGCTCGATCTCACATTAGGTGCTAATTTAGACTCCACAGCCAATAATCTAATCCTAGGATACCAACAATATGGCACTCTCAAATACCATATATTTTGGATCCAAAGGGAAGCTTTAGTTGCTAAGCAAATCATTTCACAACACTGGAAATCTGAAGTGTCTCCACCTGTAGATGTCTGGGTCGATGATATGCTAGACCTTTGTACAAAAGAGAGAACAGCTTATAACAGGCAAGAAGCTCCCAGAACCTTCACCTCCATTTGGCATGAATTCTCGTACCTATTTGAGCAATGGTATCTCCAAACCTTTATTCCCCATTTAATTGAATCTGTATTGTTACACTGTACTTCCCTAAACTACACTCCTGCCCTACCTTTTGCTTGTTCTCTCTCTTTCCTTCTCTGCTAATAGGACATATTAGGGAAGCGGGAAGGGAGTGGGCTATACAGGGCTTGTTTGCTAACTTTTTTGTTTGAAAACCATAAAAATCTTAATTTAAAAAAAAAATTAAAAAAACCCTTCCCCCCCAGGTCTTCACATCTCTAGCCCTCAACAAATTAGGAACTTGCCCCATTCTTATCAGACTTTCTGCTTTTGGGGGTGAGCCCCTATTTCACTACTTCCAGTTTGGTACTAGTGGCTAGGAGCACGGGCTCTGATCTGGAAGAATCGGGTTTGATTCCCCTGTCCTCCACAAGCAGCAGTTTTCTTAGAGCTCTCTCAGCCCCACCTACCTCACAGGGTGTCTGTTGTGGGGAGGGGAAGGGAGATTGTAAACCGCTCTGAGACTCCGAGTGAAGGGTGGGGTATAAATCCAGTCTCCTCCTCTTCTTCTTCTTCCATGTTGGTCTTTAGTAGAACAGCTAGAGATGAGTCCAGCAGCACCTTAGAGACCGACGAGATTTGGGGGGCATAAGCTTTGGACTGTCTGAAGAAGTCAGCAGGGACTCAGGAAAGCTCCTACCCTACCACAAATTTTGTTAGTCTTTAAGATGCTCCTGGACTCTTACTCTTTTCTAAAGCTCCCTTTGTCAGATACGACTTGGGAGATCTCTTGATGCTACCCAGATCTGCTTAGGTTCATTTCTTCTGTGTTAAAACTATGATGCTCCAGGGTGTATGAAGATGGTTTGATTTTTATCCCCTTTCCAATTTGGTATATGTCCCTGGAAACCTTAATACTTCCACCCGTCTTGTGTTATTGCAGGAGATGTCTACGTAACTCAGCTGTTAGAGAAAAATTAAGAGCCACATTCTGAGTTTTAAGGCACTAATGGAATTCATCTTATCCTTTTATAGTATTTCCACGCCTTGCCTTCACTTCTGTATTAAATCAGAACAAAGAACTCCCATGTCCTTTTCTTCCTGCCCCGAAATGTGCTCCAAGGGATGAATTCACACAGGAGTGGCTGCACAAATGGTAGTGTTTTTGAAACCATACAAGAGCTGGCCTTCCTCTATTAAGAAAACACTGCGATTTTAACATTATGCAAGATTGCCAAAGAGGGAGTATTCTTATGTTAATTGCCCATTCCAGCCCATTTAGGACTGAAAAACCTCTTTGAATAGTGCAGAAGTTGAGTTGTTAATGATTTGTTTAAGTCAGAGTTAAAAAACTATAATAAGCTGTTCCAAGAAGCTTTTAAAAATTATCTGTTTTATAGTCCCAAGAGGGCATTTTTTATATATATAAACAGCCATGTGAACATCACATATAAACAGTTTGAGGATTGTTATTACCCATGTCATAGGGCAGAGGGATTGTAGATTCTCACTAACTAAAGGTCTAATTTAGTGCCGGTGTTATTTTTGACATTCAAGAGCTTGTGAATAGGGTTGTACCCTTAGGGAAAGAGACAGATTACTTTTCATCAACACATCCGCTGAAGTAATGACACCCTTAACTTTAGAACTAGAATCTACTGAGTGGAGCTGGAGTTGTAAGAGAAGGCCCTGGAACAACGTCCTACAAGGTATTTTGTTATTGCAAAATATTTGTTGCTGGAAGAAAAACTTAAGAGGCTAAATATGAAAGAAGTAAGGGGTCCATGGGCTCCCACCTGGTGGGATGGCCTGCCCAATGGCGTTTTTAATCATTTTTGCAGAATGTGTAAAATGGAACGGCTCAATATGCGGAATTAGGCAGTTCAAAAGCAAGAAATTGCAAGTAGATAAATAGGTACCACTTCGGTGGGAAGGTAACAGCGTTCTTTGGTGCTGGAGGGGGCAGCAGTGGGAGGGTTTCTAGTGTCCTGGCCCCACTGCTGGACCTCCTGATGGCACGTGGTATTTTTGGCCGCTGTGTGACAGAGTGTTGGACTAGATGGGCCATTGGCTTGATTCAACATTGGCTTCTCTTATGTTCTTATGTGCACCTTGGTGTTTAGTCATGCCAGCCACATGACCACGGAAATGTCTTTGGACAGTGCTGGCTCTTCAGCTTTGAAACGGAGATGAGCACCGCAACCCTAGAGTCGGATTCGACTGGCTTTCGAACAAGGGAACTTTTACCTTTACCTTTTAAGCATTTGTGAAATTTTAGGCAGTTTCCATTGGCTTGTTCCTTGCACATGTTAAACTAATTTTATTGCAGGAATCCCCAACCATTTCTGAGCCTGTGGGCACCTTTGGAATTCTGACACAGGGTGGTGGCCCCAAGCATGAAATGACCACTGCAGGAGACCACAAAATGGCCACCATGGGAGGCAGAGCCACAGACATACATACACACATAGAGGAAGCCCAAGAACAGGGGAGAAGAGGGGTAATTTAAAAATATATACTGCTGGGAAAGAAGAGTGAGAAAGAATAAAACAAACATTGTGGTGGCAACTCCTGCCTGCCAAAGCAACTTTTTAAAAATCTGCATGGTGAAATATATCTTCATGGCCTGGCTGGGCAAGAGCCCCAACTGGTCCCATGCACTTTCTAAAAAATAACTGGCAGATGCCAGAAAAGGTGAAGGCAGGCACTGGAGACCCCCATTTTATTGTTTGTTCCCCAGTTTTGCAATCCAAGTGTTGCATTGTTTGATTGAATTGTACTGTTTTTAGTGTTCTTTAATTTTGTAATCTGGTTTTATTCACTGTTGGTTATCTTTTATATTGTTCTTAATACATTGGTGATTCACCTCGAGTGTTCGCAAGAAAGGAATACGATAAATGAACTCTCTCTCTCTCTCTCTCTCTCTCTCTCTCTCTCTCAACAAACTAATAAACTAGCATTCTGGGATGTAACACCAGGAAGATACCTAGGTAAACCAAAGTGGATTAACTAGAGAGAAATGTTCTTGGACCTCCAGAACAGATCTTCAAACTGAATTTGGCTTTCTAACTGGGTGATCCAAAGATAGATAATTTCAGTGACTATAAGCCAAAGGGGAGGGGGGGACAAGCCAAGAATTTTTTACATTCAGGGCAGACGTCTGTGTTTTTTCTTTTCTAGTTGCTTATGTTACTGGACAAAAATGTAATGCCGATTGAGGTGCTACATAGGAAATAATGAAAAAAAGAACACACAAGGAGTATAAAGTGATAAAAGACAGGAGCGATATAGACCATGTCTGACTGCTGTTCATCCTCTAAACAGAACAAAAAAAATCATAAATAGATAACATCTCCACAATTCAGTGTCGGTGCCTGAAAAAACAGTTCCCCCTCAGAGAAGGTGCCCGGTATGTGTTAATCTGGATGTAGGTCAACTCTTTGATCTCAGGGTATGTACACAGCTTGAAAATATTCAATCTTGCCTCATGGGGGTATGAAAAGATGTCTGTGTACTCGTCTTGCATTTCTCCTCCACTACCAGATTGCTGCTAAAAGCCACCAGCACCCAATGTAATGCACAGCTATTTGCCCTGGAGTTGATACCTTTTAGGATATATATAGGGCCACAATGCTAGGAGTGTTCTGCATATTTTCTGATGCTGAGCCAAGAGGAAAAGTGCAGCTGTATGCCTTTTAAATGTAAAACTGGGGTACTTTCCTCCTAATGCCTACAGAAGAACATCAGCATGCGCCATATCGCTCTTCTCAGCAAAGGTTGAAGTCTTCCGCCAGCCTTTCTTCAACTTACATGGCTCTTCTAGAAGACTCATGCCTATTAAGTCCCCCATTTCTGCTTTTATGTTCAACAAAGACATCCTCAGTCTTTCATATTCTGAATCATGGTTTCTTGAACAGAGAAAATCTCACTGTCATCACTGATCTCCCTCATATCCTAAATATGTATGCATCTGCCATTTTCTATTGCAGGAAAAGTGTTCAGCATCTGACTCCAGTTAGAAGAGCAGGCAGGTTGCCTATCATTGGGAGGAAAAACACCCTGGGCTTCTGCATCTCTCTTTGCCATGCATATCTGCCAGCCTATGGAAGCACAGCCTTTACCTCTGTTGCCTGCAAAGCAAGCGGCCTGACTTCAAACTGTAGTGGGTGAAGGGAAGTCTGACCCTTGATCCCTCTCCTTTAGCCAGCATGAGACATGTAAAATAGAGGAGATGAGACCTCAATCTCTAGCTTAATCTCACATCCACTCCCCCATTTGTCCAGCCTGCCAGCCAGCTGGTACAAGCAAAGCGTAGCAGATATACCCCTAGAGAACAAGACAGATCACATGCAAGACACATGTTTATATAAAATCAAAAAGCCCTTCCAAAGCCCTTCCAAAAATGCTGCAAATTAAGTAACAAATTAAATCACCGTGCACAGAAATGCTAGCTAGGATGGTAATTTTTGGTGGAAAGATGGGCTCCTTTGACTGGAAAACATTCCAGTCAGACACATATCTGCTGAGTCATTCTCTCCCCTTGCTGCATCTTCTATTGCCCAAGAAAATGAAACCACAGAGTGCACCACTAGAAAGACAGTTCAATATGTGGTGGATTGGGAAACACAGCCAAGGTCTCTCAGGTGGAAACAAATCTGTGTGTACTTAAATCTGGGCCATGAACAGACAAGACAAATCTTCCCACAAACCTGAGAAAAGCCCCATGTTCGCAGAAAAATATGACCTCCTAAAAGTGTACATTGGGATTAACCCCGCCCCCCCAATGATAGGAGCACCTGTAGCTTTAAGAAACTAGTACCCTCAGTAGCCATTGGTAGGAAACCACAACCATATTGACACACTTAAAGCCTTGGTTTCTGTCAGTAAAAGGCAAAGGGAGGAGCAGAGCCCTTTGTAGGGCTGTTTTGACCTTTGAGGGAGGAACTGGTGGGATCAGGCCCATTAGCAACCACCAGGGGACTTGCATGAGTCACCCAGGCCCACCTGCTTGCTACTTTTCAACCCCCGTGAAAGCCACTGTGGTTAGACTTTTAGACTATGATGTGCGCAACCCAAGTTCGAATCCCCACTTTGCTGTGGAAACTCACTGGGTGACCTTGGGCCAATCACACGCTCTCAATCTAATCTACTTGTCATGGCTGTTGTGAGGGTAAAATGGAGGAGAGAATAATGTAAGCTGTGTTGGGCCCCCATTATGGAGAAATGAAGGATATAAGTGATGTAAATAAAATAAATATAGGTGATGATGGAGGGTAGATAAAAGGTAGGTAAGTTGATGGGCGGGTGGGACTGAAGGAGAGAAGGAAACAAGGAAAGGTGAGGATGTGTGGCCTGCCAGGAGGAAGGAAAGAGGAAATAGCATGGGGATGGGATGTGGGGGGGGATGAGGCAACCCCCACAAATCCTGACAAGTTCTCTACTGTTTAACTGGGCCTGGTTTAGCTGGCACCGTACAATTTGGCCAGAGTTTTTCCAGGGAGAAGCTGCCAGGTGGAGGAAAGGAGGAAAAGCTGAAGACAGGGGAGGGGGCAGATAAAGATAGGTTAGCTGGTGGGAGGGAAGGAGAGAAAGAAACAGGAAAAAGGGGAGAGGCTAGGGGGGCTTTCAGGGGAGGAAAAGAGGAGATGGTGGAGATACATAGGGACAACATAAGGACAGTAACATACCAAACATATTTTAGTGTTTGGTATGTCCCTGTCTTTATGTTATCCCAAAAGCCACGGAGATACCACTTTAAAATACTGCTTGTGTGCTCAGTAGTCATCCAGATAATGAGGGCTGCTGAATGTTTGACTTGTAGCTATTCTACAGTAAATATAAACCAGATTCATTGCAATACTAACATTCTGTTAAAAATTCTAAATTTTTTAAAGAAGGAAACAGTAAACTAACCATAACAATGACATAATGCTTCAAAAACTGGTGAAAGATTCTCTGTTGCATAATAAATAAGTAGCATAAAACAGGAAAGGTCCTTCAGTAATGTGCATTTGGTAATTGCAAGCACACATGCATGTACTAAGGATACATTAGAGTGAAATAAGGGCGCTCAGCATATACAAGAGTGTCCCAATTTTCTTCAGTGACCTGTTGGAGGATATGAAAGGTGGTATGAAGAATGGGGCTTGACAGTTAATTCTAAAAAGATGAAAAGCTAGAAAGGATGTCATCGGTCCCAAAGGAGAACACTTCCATATTCAGGCTTCACTCCCTTTGAACAGAAAAAACACACCAACTGAACAACCAGGTTGTGGAAATTGGGCAAAAAGGGATTGCAGCACAGATCGTATCACTGCCTGGCCCCATCAAGAATTCCCCCCCTAAAATCCAGCCAGGGGTGGGACAGGAAGCAGGAGCTCATATACCTCCTGATCTCCTCAGGCAGAGGGGGGTCCGACACTCAAAACCACCACTCCAAAGTGAACGAGAAAACCATTCCCCCAGCTGCCCGGCATTTCAGACTGCTAGTGAAAAAGCAACTGAGAAGCTGATTACACTTTACAGCACTTCCTTTCTTAAAAATCACCAGAAACAAATCCCGGTCCATCTGCTCATTAGTCCCAATGAATCGACACCTAATGCTCTCCCCACTTATCCACAGCCAGTCTGCAATCAGCTCCGTCAGACGAGATTTAAGAGAGACTGAGTCTGCCTTAGCACACCCATCCCTGTTGACCTCCATGAGACTAAGGCTTCTTCGGGACTCTTGATCTATAACAGAGGCACATGCAACTAATCAGCGACATTATGGTAAAATGCAAAGTTTTTTTAAAAAGTAGGGGAAAAAAGATGACATAATGGTAAGAACAGCTGCTGTGCAAATGGCACATCTGATTCCTGTTATAATTGGTTTTTCAGCTCAGGAAGAGAGGACGCGAAGCTCTATAAAATGGATCAGATCTCTGTGAACAGGGGACCAGCAGAAGAGAGACAAAGGGTGATGCCGCGGGATGCTTTCCGGTGGGTTATACCCAGTGCTTCACTGGCATTATCATCAAGAATGCTGAACGAGGTGGAGCTTGGTCTGATATGGCGAGGGGCTTCTTCTAGCCTTAAGCAATGAGTATAAACATTCAAGATCACTGCACACAGATTAGTGTTAGCCTCCGTTATTAGGCTGGAGTGGCCACGCTTGGTTGTAAATCTGGTTTAAATAACCTTTCTCTCTCTCTTTTTTTGCCTTTTGCACACTTCAGTTGCCAGGATTGGGTTTTTTTTAAATCTTTGAGAGGAATACCGTGCATAAGGAAAGGAGCTTTAAACACGCACATTTTTAACTGGGCAAAGCAGAACTACTTTTCATGTCTGCTGGGGAGAAATATGTACATTCTTCTCAGCAAGGGTCAAAGCAGATCCACGGACATTTTTTTTTCCTTTCAAGAAAAAGCCAGAGGGGGGATAAAGGGTTAAAGAGCCCTTCCCTCCACACACTGTTCTCCGCCTGGATAAAACAATCCTGGCAGGTAAATCTGCAAAGGAAAAAAAAAGTTGTTCAAAAGAAACATGGAAGAAACCGTAACATGTACCTGAGCCTCCACTGTAGTTCACACATACAGAGTATTTGATGAAGGAAGCTTTGACCCATGAAAGCTCATACCCCCCAAAATTCTGTGATCTCTAAGGTGCTACTGGACTATTTTCCAGCTGTTCTACATTCATGTACATGTCTGTGTGTGTTAAGTGACCTCCAAGACATCCTATCATTAACAGCCTTGCTCTGGCTTTGCTAACTGAGAGCAGTGGCTTCTTTGACTGAGTCAATCCATCTCATCTTGGGTCTTCCTCTTTTCCTACTGCCTTCGACTTTTCATAGCGCTATTGTCTTTTCCACTGACTCTTGCCTTCTCATGATGTGACCAGAGTATGACAGCCTCAGTTAAGTCAGTTTAGCTTCTAGGGAGAGTTCAGGCGTGTTCTCCACGCACAGTATAAAGTTTCTCACTTCTGTGATTCAGTTCTCTCAGAGGTTTCAAATAGTCTTCACGTCGGATTTTTTTTTCTTAGAAATTTCCGCACACACACAAAGAACTTAAGAGGTTTTGCTAATTAGGAAAAATGGATTCTCTTTCACATTTCTAACCATTAAGAGTCTAGAGTGCCCACACTTAGAGATGCCTGCCCTGTGTTAATATGGTACATAATATTTCAGACACAATGGCCTGTATCCTATTCCTCCACTAAGCAAAGCTTTCTTACAACCTAGGATATCTCAGAAAAGACCCGATGCAATAGCTGATTCAGATACTCTCTATCTAGAAAGTCCTATCACACGATGCTTCAGCACTCTGGCATTGGCTGTTACACGCTGAGTAAATACCAAATATTTACTGTTTGGTAGAGTTACACACAGGAAACATATAATAATATAAAATACGTAACCAAGTTGATACAATGGGTATGCAGACTGATTGGGCAATCCCCCTAAATACTAATATCAAAATTTCAATCCACTCAATTGCAGCTGGGGAGAGTTCAAAAAGCTCTGTCACATCTCTCTGGAAAGCATGACACTCACATTCCTGTGACAGATTAGAAAACACTTTGGCGGGCTGCGCCAGAATCGCATTCAGATCCTGATATTTTCCCCCATTTGAACAACAGGTCTGCACAACTGCCAAAGCCTGTTCGTATTCTATTAGCTGTCATCCATACTTTATGTGGCAAGTCAAATCCTGTGGGCCTCTCATTGGTGTTTATCAGGTTATGGGTATCAGGTGGAACTGATTGCATCCATGTGCACAGCCAGTCATTCCCTAGATCGAAATTTTTTGATTGCAGGATTTGTGCAGATCTTATTGCTGGGTGTTGAGTAGACCATTGTTCTATTTCTTCCGCTTGCTTACTGACTGACCCATAATTACTTGGAAAGTTATATCACTCAGCATGTTAAGCTAACAGCCTGGTCTTCACAACTACAACAGGGTTCAAATCCTGCTTGCTTTATAGGGACATGTTCATTAATTCTGCCACTGATTCTGTTCAGGATTAGCTTCTCAAGGAGTTTATAACAGGAGCTCAGAAGGGAAATAGGTCTGTATCTTTCTGCCAGATGTTTTGGTTTTCCAGGTTTCAGACCAGCAACTATCTTTGCTTTCTTGAATTCCCCTGGGAGTCTTCCTGTTCGCATGATGTCAGTGAGAAACTTTGCAAGCCACTTCTTAGTGAAAGTGCCGCTGTTGATCAGGAACTCATTATGGATACAGTCAAAGCCTGGTGCCCTTGCGCTCTTGATGTCCTTCGGTGCCTTTGAAATCTCTTCAGCACTGAAATCCCCTGACAGCTCACAGTCTCCAGGGCTGGTGTGTTTCAAAATCTGGAGTGTTCTCTCTCTCTCTCTTTATTTCTTTCTGTAGTCCTGATTGTAAAATCTCAAACCTTTGGAGCTCTGGATAGGGATACCAGTTGGGCAGCTACCTGGTTTGATGTTATTTCCGGATTTCCTTGGAACACAGATGGGCTTGTACCCATTCAACAGGCTCCAGGTGAGTCTTTGTATTACAAGGCAACATTTTGAAAACAGTGGCCATCCTTCCCAGTTCCATCAAGTCAGCTGCAAAAGTCCCATTGGCTAAAATAAGAAGCTGAAGGGGATCTCCACAGCAGTCCAGATGATTTCCTCTCAAAAAGCAAGAGGGAAAATGTTCTATATAATGCTTCTGGATGTCAATCCTGTGGCTCTCTCCTGCCTCAGGTATAATTCTCTTTTGGTCTCAACTCAATGCCATACAATAAGGCCCTGGGCTACTGACAATTCTTCAGGGTTTTTTGTTTGTTTGTTCTTTTGTTGTTGTTGTTAAACAACATAGAGGTGAGGCCTAGATGGGGTTGCCAGGTCTGGGTTGGAAAATACCTGGAGACTTTGGGGGTGGATCCAGGAGAGGGTAGGAGTTTGGGGAGGGGCTTCAGAATGGTACAGTGCCAGAGAGTCCACCCTTCAAAGCAGCCATTTTCTCCAGGGGAGTTGATCTCTGTCAGCTGGAGATGAGCTGGAAAAGCAGGAGTTCCCCAGGACCCACCTGGAGGCTGGCAACCCTAGGCCTAGAGAGCTCCTGGAATTACAACTGATCTCCAGATGACAGAGATCAGTTCCCCTGGAGAAAATGTGCAGCTTTGGGGGGGGTGGACTCCATGTAGGGTTGCCAGGTCCCCACTGGAGGGAATGGAGGGTTAGGGTGGCCAGCTCCAGACTGGGAAACTCCTGGAGATTTGGTGATGGAGCCTGGGGAGGACAGGGACCTCAGTGGGCTGCAGTGCCAAAGACTCCACCCTCCAAAGCATCCATTTGCTCCAGGGGAACTGATCTCCGTAGCCTGAAGATGAGCTGTAATTCCGGGGGATCCCCAGGTCCCACTTTGAGGCTGGCATCCCTAACTCCATGAAGTTACATCCAGGCCCATAGCTACAGTGGGGCATCTCGGGGCTAGGCCCCCCGACTTGCTGCCAAGGCCCCCTGACTTCCCATCCAGCCAAGGGCATCACGTCCTTCTCCCCTGGATTAATTTGATTAGCCAGTGCCCCCTAAGAAATTTAAATGCCCCCTGACTTAAAAAATCCTGGCTACGGTCCTGGTTACATCCCTGCTGAGCTCCCTTCCCCTCCACAAATGCTGCCCTCCCCAGGCAGCACCCGGAAATCTCCATGAATTTCCTAAACTGGATCGAGCAACCCTACGTACAGGTTAAGCACATTCAGCTCCTGTTGATCTCATAGAAGACATTTAAGCACGTGCTGAACTCCTACACTGAAATCAATGTCCTATAAAGTAGTTAACTTTGGCTGCATCATGCCGATAACACGCATAATAATGGACCCGATTATCAGCCTCCCGGTGAGCAATCATCAAGTCTCAGGACAAAATAACTTTCAGTTGCTTCATTCCTATTTCTGTCCAGTCATCGCAAAGGGTGGAAAGAAAAGTTATCACCAGATGTTCCTTATTTGGAGGGAGCTGTCTTTATTCCACAGCGTCCTCTCCCTGCAGAATCAGCACAAAAGATCCACTGTGTCCTTTAGAAGTTTCAGTCTGGCAGCGATCCTGTTGTGTTTTGCAGTCTTGCCCTTTGCTCACTTTTAAAGCATCTCACACAACTCAATAAAAATGTGTATCTAATAAACAATAATGCCTCATGCATTTTAATGACACGGCCATGTTATGGATTCATCAGCTGCCAAACTTCAGTCTCTTTACCTCAAAGCCATTTCGCGATGTTTGGATTTATACTGTGTGAATGCAGTAAGGGCATATTTAAAAATTGGCAAGAGAATGAGGCATTCGCTCGTGATGCACCAAGCAGCATTCTCTTGTAACTGCTGTTCATCTCAGTACGGCCTGCACAGGATCCGACCGTGGGGAAAACGGTGTCCCTAAACAACTATGACTAAAATTAAATGAAGGACTCTTTTTCCCCCCTTAGCTGCCAGACTGAAGTTGGAGAACAAATTGAATATTAAGCAGTAGGTGGGAACTTCTAATATTCATTTACAGATTTCTCTAACGGTTTCTATTTCTACATGTCTCCCTTATTCACAGATCGTATAGTCCCCCAAGGAGCTCAGGGTGACAAGTATGGTTCTCCCTCCCCTGTTTTATTCTCACAACAACCCTCTGAGGTTAGAGAAAGAAAGAACAGACCCAAAGTCTCCCAAGCGAACTCCATGGAAGTGTGGAAATCTGAATGCTCCCAGTGTTCCCTTTAAGCTGTGTGCTTGAGCGGCTGCTCATTAACACAGGAAGCCCCACTCAGCAGCATTCTGGAACTGCACAGGGTCTTGCACTGCCCCTTGCCCATTGACAATTACAGCAGTTATATTTTGCCCAGGATGTGAACTGCCCCAATCAGTAGGGGGGGAAATTAGAGAGAACATTGCTCTAACCACTACACCACACCGGTTCTCAGTACTAAAGAAGAGGGAAATTGTGGGGAGCTGGCTGCCAGGTTGAAAGATCCAGGGTGAGTTTGAACCTCTTCTGTTGGAGGTGCTTAAGGCATGAGTGTGGCCTGGGCATCTCTGAACATCTCTTGCCCTGAAAACCCTACGTGGTGGCTTGGCAGCACTTTCCACCACCGAGAACCAACAAGACCCCGGCCCTCTTAGACAAGTTGCTGCTAGGCTCTCCAGCCATACAGCCTTGCTTTCTCCCCACATAAAAGGAGATGACAGTGGCCTTCCCCCACTGCATTTGGATGTTCCATTGTAGCAAGACCCCTAGATACCAAATGCTCCGCTATGCACTGAGAGGAACCCAGTGTAGAGTTCCCCACTCCTGAGGCCCTATAATATCCACATTCTCTATGCCGGGAAGTAAGAAAAAGAGAATCTAATGGATTTGCCAACTCTGGACTGGGAAATACCTGGAGATCTGGGGGTGGAGCCGGGGGAGGGAGAGAGTTGGGGAGGGGCAGGATCTCAGGTGGTGTATAATGCCATAGAGTCCATCCTCCAAAGCAGCCATTTTCTCCAGAGGAACTGATCTCTGTCGCCTGGAGATCAGTTCTAATTCTGGGAGATCTCCAGGTCCCACCTGGAGAGTGGCAAGCCTAAAATTCAACCACATGAAAACCGATACAAGAAATGACTACAATGGTACCAGCTGTGCAAGAAGAATGTCTCTCTAATTGCCTGTGTGTTTTAAATGTCAACATTTTGAGGGAGAGGGAACTTGACAGAATACAATCTTCTGTATATATAGAGGAGGAAGAAGAAGAGATTGGATTTATACCCCACCCTTCACTACCTGAAGGAGTCTCAGAGCAGCTCACAATCCCTTCCCCTCCCCACAATAGACACCCTAAGAGAAGTGGTGCTGAGAATGCGCTGAGAGAACTGCTCTTGAGAGAACAGCTCCAAGAGAACTTGTGACTGACCCAAGGTCACACCAGCAGCGGCATGTGGAGGAGTGGGGAATCAAACCCCATTCTCCCAGATTAGAGTCCACACTCTTAACCACTACACCAAACTGGCTCTCATATATGGCTCTCATATATCTCCACATATTTCTCAGCATGAAGTTAAGGCCGGAGAACTGCTCAAAGTACTATGGCACAGAAGACAGGCCACGTGCAAAGCCCCTACCTTTCCTAGTCCCCCTCAGGTCCTAACCTGACACTCCAGCCAATCTCATACAGACTCTCAGTGTCAGTGCAATCTCCCCTTACCCCCCCACATCGTAATTTTGCCCATTTTGCAGCACTGCAAATAAAGCCCAGCAAAAAAGTAACTGATACCCACACTCAGCCTTCAGCCTGAATAGAAAAAAGTATGCTGTGCAATTTGAGTTAACACAAACATGACAAAAAGAATGTGGGATAATCTCTGCAGTTGTAACCAAAAGCTCAAGGACACAAAGCCCCACTTACATGATAAGGCAAGTCTCGGGTTCCCTTTGATCTATAAGAGATGAGTTGTAAAGAGGGCTTCTGTTCTCCCGCTTAAGGAATGAAGATTCCTTTTGCTGCATTATGCATAACATCATTACAGGCAAGGTACAAGTCAAGAGCAAATGGTTCATGGATTCCACTCGCATGCTAAAACAGCGGTGGGACTCCGTGCAATTTAGGTTCAGTAGGATGCAGCTCGTTTCCAAAGTGCCATTTAGGTTGACGAGTTTGCCGGGAGGGGGAGAAGGAAGGGTGCGTCTTTTTCAAGTCTTCCCGATTTAAAGTGTCTGCTTTCTGTACCCCCAAAGGCAAGTGCAAAGAGGAGAGCCCGGCTGGTGCTTTTCTTGCAAACGAGGCCTGCTGTAACACGCAATGATAAAGCCCCTTATCAGTAGGCATCTCAACCTAAGGGCAAATGCTCCCCATATCATACAAGAACAGATAGGATGATACCGTTCAAGCTAATGACCCAGGGGCCAAGAGTGCCAAATGCAGCTGGGCTTATCAGCTTCGGGAATGTTTTTTGCTATGCTTATGTGTGAATTCCTCAAACCCAGACAGACTCTCTTTCCCCCACTCTCCCCACAAAGAGAGAAAGAGTTTGAAAAGTCACGCTGAATGTGACACAAACAGCAGAATCCTAAATCTGTTCAGTTCAGCCATCCATCCCTCTGGCTTCTGTTTTATGGGTTCTGTTTTCTAACACGTATATTTAGGAAACTAACCTAGCTTACGTAGGTTCAGTGGAACTTCAAAGTAAACATGCATTAGATCGGACTGCTTGGTTAGCAACAAGTCTGTGTTGTTCCAAAGTTGCCACCTTCATCCCCACCCTAAACTATTATTTCCCTTGAGGCAGCACATGATGCTGTGAATATAAGCTCTTCTCGGGGCTGATTCACGTGTCCTAGAGTACATGTGGTAAACACCACAATGACTACGAATCCAATGTGCACCTGCAGTCCCCTGCTAGGACCTCAGTTCCCAGGGGTACGAGTCTCCCTATTTGATTCAGGACCACAGCATATGGGGAGAGAGGCGTTTCAGTTGCCATTTTCCTGATAGCCCTGCAGAGTCCTGTTTTCCTTGTTGGGAAAACTGATGTCTACTGATGCTTGCCAGCTCCTGGTTGGGAGATACTTGGAGATTTTGGGGTGGAGCCTGTGGAGAGTGGGGTCTGGGGAGCGACCTCAGCAGGGTACAATGCTAGAGAGTCCACCCTCCAAAGCAGCCATTTTCTCCGGGGAAATGGATCTCTGTATTCTGACTGGAGACCAATTATTATAGCCGGAGATCTCCAGGCCCCACCTGGAGGTTGCCAAGCCTATGACGGCTACACGTGAGGCTGTAAAATGGCACAGGGAAGGCTGAGGCCTGCTCGTCCCACACACATAGTGGCCCTGAAACAAATTGAGCTCCTGCATGTCTCAGAATCAGGTATGCAGCATGGAAGTCCAGGCACAGGATTGACTGACTGTTCACATGTTTGCCACATAGACTTTGAAATATATGAATCAGCTAGAGACACCGTATACCTACTCTTGTGGCGCTCCACGACTTCTGCAGCCAGCAGGAGAAAAAAAACACCTGTCAGTCACAGTCCTCTCAGAACTCTCTCAGCCCCTCCTACCTCACAAGGTGCCTGCTGTGGGGAGTGGAAGGGAAGGCGACTGTAAGCCACTTTGACACTCCTTAGGGCACAGAAAAGTGGGATACAAAAACCAGCTCTTCTTCAAAAGTAACAGGGGACCTTCGCGTAATTCCCAAATTCATGAAACTCACAGTTCAAGCTTTAGAGGTCCCCAACAGAGCCAGCCTTCTACCACAACAAATCCCCGGCCGATGTCTTCCATGGGCTAGTTGCCACAAGAAAACAGAACTTTCCTCAGCCCTGCAGCTCAGAAGAATTTTGGTTTAACCCAACGTCCCTTCTTCAGATCTAAGTAGAGGAGACCCAGATGTTATCTAATGGACTTAGGGGCCAAAAGCTACAACTTCATTTTAGGTGATCTCGAAAATCTCCTGCTTCATTAACCAAATACGTTAAGAAAACAAGGAAAGCCTATCTGCCTTAAGTAGTTAAACCCAATTTAGGACACACTAATGCCCTTGACTAATCCCTAAATCTTTTATTGGCTCCTCTGTGTTTGTGCTTACTGCTCCCACGCCTGAGACCAAGTGGCAGTCAGACTGGAGAAAGATATCCAAGAATGGCTCCGGGGGGGGGGAATCAGAGCTCTTTCAGCTTGGAAAGAGTCGCAGGAAGGATCACACCACCTTTCAAGTGGTTTGCAGAATTAATGAAATAATCTGGCTGCAACAGGCCAGGAGGAAAGCCGTACACATTTATAATGCAATACTTAATTGATATACACAATACATCCAGCCATTGGGGGGGGGAGAGTCCAAAAAAGACAATGTTACAGGACAAATAATTTATCTTCAGAGGATAATCCATATTGGGTCACGAGTTAATGGCTCCAGCTCACTTTAAGACCATCACAATGTGCAACATTTCTGTAAATAGGAAGGAAATCTAAGTATTGCTCTCCTGGACATTGTTGACCAACACAGACAAAAGTTCTGTTCCAGTGATCCACTGGCACATGGGGAAGGTGGTTGAAGTCACCTGCTGTCCCACCCACCAACCACCACACATAGAAACATAGTGCTGGAAGGGACCCCCAGGGTCGTGTAGTCCAACCTTCAAGCACAACGTGGGAAATTTACAGCTACCCCAGTGACCCCATGCTCTATGCCCAGAGGAAGGCAAGAGACCTCCAGGGCCAATTTGGCCAGAAGGGAAATTCCTTCTTGATCCCAAAGCAGCAATCGGCTGCCATTACCCTGGGCATAAAAGAAAGGGCCACAAGAGCCAAGCACTGGCTCATCCCTTTCTGCCCTCCCTCTCACAATGAGCTTAAATTCTTAGAGAGTCATAGGATCAGCATTGCTGTCTTATGGCCATTTAGTTTCTACTGAAAAACCTCCAACGAAGGATAGCTCACCACCTCTTGAGGAAGCCTGTTCCACTGAGGAACCACTCTGTCAGGAAGTTCTTCCTGATGTTTAGCCAAAAACTCTTTTAATTTCAACCCACTGGTTCTGGTCTGATTTTCTAGAGCAACAGAAAACAGCTCTGCTCCATCCTCTATATGGCACCCTTTCAAATACTTAAAGATGGCATTGTTCCCAATACCTGTTGTATGCATGGGGGGGAAATAGGGAGAATGTTAGGGGGGCGGCAGCCATAACACTGACCCCCTACACACGCTGCCATCTGAATATGACTAAAAGTACTACTTCTTAGAAGCTAGTACTAGTAAGTACTAGTACCTATCTCAAAAGAGGGTAGAACCTGGAGGTCTGGACATTACCATTAATGATGTAGTGGGAGACTGGGAGGCTTGAAACAGAAACACCTGGAAGTAAGATCTTGCATCGTCCCCAGCTGTATCATTAAAGTCTGGTTTTCCTGTTTGTAGCCTGGCAGTCTTAAGACCAGGACATTTACAAGAAATGTGCCCACATAGTTTCCGGCTATGCCTGCTTAAGAAAAACCAGATGCAGGTACAATTTTGAAAAGGAAGCAAATTAGGAGTTTCTAAATGCCAAGCTCTGTGTTCAAGACATCAAACGATAACCCTGTAGCATGCCTGCACATACACACATTTAGACATGCTGCAGGCATAGTTTGACACATAGTGACTATCTTGCTGGAGAAAAGGAGAAAAATGTAATAGATGGACAACAGCTTATTTACCTCTTTGCTACTTCTTCTTCTTTTTTTAAAGTTAACTTAGCATAATGTTAGCAGAGCTACTTTGCCCAGGAAGTCAAAAAGAGGAACATAAGTTACTTTGACTCCCCTTGTCAGTGTTTGTTCGTAAACCCTTGGGGAGAGTTAGAACATTGGAACAACCCTGCTGGATCAGACCAATGGTCCATCCAGTCCAACATCTTGTTTCAGATGCCCCTAGAATAAGGATGCTAGCCTCCAGGTGGGACCTGGGGTTCCCCCTGAATTACAGCTCATTTGTAATTCCAGACCACAGAGATCAGTTCCCCATGTTTTGGTGAGTAGACTCTATGGCATTGTACCCCACTGAGGTCCCTGTCCTCCCCAGGATCCATCCCCAGATCTCCAGGAGTTTCCCCAACCTGGAGCTGGCAACCCTACTCGTCACCATCCCCCACCAGTGGTCAGGAGGTACCTGAAAACCCTACATTAGAAGACCTACATGCAGGGCATGGAGGCCTTCTCCAGTTGCTGTCTCCAAGCTCTCATCTTTAGAGGTTTCCTGCCTCTGAACATGGAGGTTCCATTTAGCTGTCACAGATAATAACATGGATGCACCCATCCTCTTTGAATCAGCTGAATACCTTTTAGAAGCCTACCAGTTTATTGGCTAACGCAACATCTTGCGACAATGAATTGCCCAGGTTAATTGCTCCTAGAAGAGTTCCAAATATAAAATTCCTGGTTATAGCAAGTGGCACACCTCATGGCAAGAGTCATGAATCACAACCAAAGGAACAAGATTAGGAAATGGGGAAGGTTGAAGAAAGAAGGAAGGCAGAGTCAGATCCAGAGATCTAGGGCAGTGATATTCACTCAATGGCTCGAGAGCCACACGTGGCTCTTTGATGTGCCACCTGTGGCCATTCTGAGCACCATTCCCAAATGTGGCACACACCCTTTGTTCCAGGAAGTGGGAATGGCCCTTGCCCAGTGAGGACTGTGGTAGGCAGTTAGTTCCCACCCTGAAAAAGCTGCTGCCAGTAGGGTTGCCTATTCCGGTTTGGGAAATATGTGGAGATTTGGGGGTGGAGCCTGGAGAGGACAGGGTCTGGGGGAGAGGAGGGACCTCAGCATTGTACAGTGCCACAGAGTCCATCCTCCAAAGCAGCCATTTTCTCCAGGGGAACTGATATCTGTACTCTGGAGACCAGATGTAAAAGCGGGATATCTCCAGGCCCCACGAGGAGATTGGCAACCCTAGCCACTGGAGGAACAGGTAAGCTGCAGGCCTTCCTGAGATGCAGGCCTCATGCTAGGGATGGAAGTAAATGTGGCTCTTTGGGCTGATGGTATTTGCAAATGTGGCTCTCTCTCACACACACACACCCCGAGTGAGTATCACTGATTTAAGAATTGTACAGAAAAGCTACAGGGAAAGAAAGGCATGTCCAAGCTGCTTGAAAGAGCCTCTTGAGAATGGGATGTGTATGTAGGGTTGCCAGGTCCCCTCGTCGTTCCACAGGGGGGTTGGGGAGGTGTTCCAGGATGTCCCTGATGTGATGACATCACCCAGAAGTGATGTCATCACGTTGGGGACACCGTGTGGGGATGCTCTGGTTTGAGGGCAAAACTCTATGGTAAAACTGGCTTAAAACTTTAGAGTTTTGCCCTCAAACCAAAGCATCCCCGCACAACGTCCCCAGTGTGATGACAGGACTTCTGGATGATGTCATCACATCAAGGAAGTTACGCAGGGCCACAGCTGTTTAGGGGTGGTCAGAAGCCCCAAAACCTGGGGACTGGCAACCTGGGGACTGTATGTGGAGACTGCAAAAAAAAAAGAAAAGAACAGACTTCCTTCTTCACTGTGGTAGGCCACAGTAGGAGTATAAGAGCAGGATCAAAAGAAAAAAGGAAGGCAGCTCTTAAAAAGCACCCAGAGTTTATCAAGAAGGAAAGACAGCAATGACACGTCAAAATAATCAAAGGTACAAGACTAGAACTAGAGATACTCCAATTATTCACTGAAAAAATATATTTATTTATTTTATTTAAAATATCTTTATCTCTCCATAAAACCAGTTAAAAACAGAACTAAAATGTGTGTTGTGTGTGTGCACACACACATATACACAAACATGCAAAATATATCCACACATACAAAATATATCCAATCAAAAGAGCAAGGATTATTGCAGGAACACCAGTGGAAAAAAATTCTTCACCCACTAGTGGAAGATGGCGATAGAAGGCAACAGACAAACATGCCTGGGGGGGAGAGTTCCACAGCCTTGGTGCCACAACCAAATGGCCCTTTCCTGGGTTGCCACCCACCTATTCTCAGAAGATGGGGGCACCCATCAGGCAGGTTTGTATGAGAATAGGTGGTCCCAGACCATTGAGGACATTAAAGGTCAAAAACAGCACTTTCTGTTGGCTCAGAAACAACTTGAGAGCCAGTGAAGATGAACCAAGAAGACTGGAGAGAAATGGTTCCTCCCCTACAACCAACTCCAATCAATAGCCTGTCTGCAGCATTCTGTGACAATTGAAGTATCCCAAATGCTATCCAAGGGCAGCCCCAGTAATCTAACGTAGATGTTACCAGAGCATGCACTGCAGTGGCCAGGAAGGGCCACAGTTGACTAACCAGTCAAAGCAGGTAAAAAAATGCCTTTCTGGTCAAGGTGCATGAATATCCAGAGACCTCCACAGTCCCCAACCAGATCACCACCACCTTAAACTAATTCCTAAAGGAAATATGCATTAAGGAATGTTTCAGCTAAGTTCTAAAGTATACAATTTACAACATTAACATAGGTAACACTGAACAGGTAACATCTTGGTTCTAATTTTTCATTGTCTATAAGGGTAGATGACATTGTTTACACTGAAAAATTCTCCTCTGGTTAGTTTCATTTCCATATCCAAACTAATGGATCTCTGCAATATAAACTTTACTCCTGCAAAGGCAAAAAGACTGAAACCCCTTATCAGTGAGGGGCATTTTATTGCCATGGGGTAGATACCACAGAATATTCCTTTTAATGAAAGGGAAGAGTGGATTTCCACTTGTCCCCCTGAAGCAACACCTTTGGGATAATTTTGGATTGCCACAGGAAGGAGGAGTGGGGTAGTCCTGCTGACTGAAATCCCTTCCATCAGTGAAAACTTTTTTGGGGGGATCCAACACCAAACACTGAACCAATAATGCTTACAGCATGCATCCAGGACTTGGGGAAAATAAACAGGTTTTAATTTGCAGCATGCAAATTTCTATTTCTATTCTACTGATTTTAGAACAGGAAATTTCAGAGGGGCGGGGAACTCTTGATCTGCTGCGACCGTGAGCATGGTGAAGTGCTCAAAGGAGGTAAAAGGTAACTTAAAATAACAAATAACCTTGAGCAAAACTTTGTTGGACTTAAAGGTGCCACTGGACTCTAACTTTGTTTTAAAGCAACTTCAGGCTGGGAGACGGATCTCCCCCCCCCTCATGATTTTAACACTTGCCCATATGCACAAACGCATACACACATGCGCTGACTAGAGAAAGCCTAGCCCAGTCTGGAAATACTGTAACACTACCTAATAAGGAGAGCTGGCTACAGCCCCCGTATTCAAGGGAGGACCAGTAAGAGAACTAGCAACACTAAGAAAAGGATTTTAAGTTTGTGAGTCAAACATCTTGATCATGTACAGGGGTGTGGGACCCTCACCAGCACTGTCATGACGTCACTGTTGCTGCGCTGGTGTTTCCGGGGCAACCTGGAAGTGACATCACCACATAGGGGCGACTCTTTAGCATCCACCTGGAATTCCACCGTTTCAGGGACTAGAACAAGCCCAGGCCAGTCTGGAAAAACATAGAGGCAACAGGGAGCCGTACCACTGGAGCTCAGCCTATAGAAAGGTCTTCCCTATGCAGCCCCTCACCTTTCATGAAGAAATTCATTACATTTCCAAGGGAACAGAAACAGACTGATTCCTCCCGATGAAGTAAACAGCACAATTACAAGGACTCTATTTCAAGCCAGACAGCGAAAGCAATCACCA
Organism: Gekko gecko; assembly: GCA_029375565.1. Lineage (NCBI taxonomy): Eukaryota > Metazoa > Chordata > Lepidosauria > Squamata > Gekkonidae > Gekko > Gekko gecko. The sequence goes on along the minus strand of JAPDNY010000004.1, from coordinate 161,006,455 downwards.
AGAACAATAAAAGTCATATACTCCAGATGACAGGGAGCAAACAACACCATGTCGAGAGTGATCAGTTGTATCTTTTATAGAGCCACTTGGAGTTAAGAAATTTAGCTCAGATGGTACATTTCAGCCGAGGTGGATACCAGATTCCCTTTCGGTTCACCACTATGATTTGATAAATATCCCAAATTAGGGTGTCAACATTAGAACAGGTCCTTGTGGGATTCAACATGTGATGCCTCACCATGGACGCAGATGAGGAACTGATTCAACTGACATTTTCCATTATGTCTCTCTGCAACACAGCCTAAAGCAGTGGTCGGGCAGGAAATGTGTTACAAACTAGATACACAGTGAACGTGTGGCTTGCTTCCATGCAGCTCACAACGGCCTCCCACCCACTGCTCTGCTTCATACATAACTTGCTTTTAACCACCCTGAGTACCAAGTGCTAGCAAAGTATTCACCAGACCAGAACAAAAGGTTCCAGGGGGTTAGCTATGTCAAAACTGTCCTGCTGGATACAGGCTAAAATCCCTCTGAATCAAGTTTCTAAGAATAGCCAGTCAGCTGCCTCTGGAAGCTCACCAGCCTGGCATGTTGATAGCCAGTAAGCTGTATGAATATGCCTGATGTATATCTGACAGCAGTTCCCAACCACGCTGGCAAAGCCCAGAACAGAACCCGTGATATTTAGTCTGATGCTCTCCAAGATGAGAAAGATCTGGCTGAATCGCAAGACTGCAAATGCAGGATTTACAGAAAAGGTTATCTGGATGATGATTCTAGCTGTTGTGGCACATGCAGCCTATCAGACTTAACGGCCAACCCAAGACTAATGCAAAAGGGTAGCCATGTTAGCCTGTCATAGCAAAATTAAATGAAAGTCCAGTGGGGCCTTAAAGACCAGCAACATTTATTTCAATATGAGTTTTTGTGAGTCATCTTGTGTTCTTGATGCCTGGCATCCAAATAAGGAGGCAGCCTTGTTTCAAGCAGGAGCGCAGTTGAGTAAATCCACTTCTTTCCCTGTCTGGAACCAAGGTAAGGACAACTCCCTTTTCCCCTCTTCCTGCTCACATCAAGCCCTGGACTGGACTAGAACAGTCTTAAACACTGGACTGGATTAAAGGAACAGAGTTGTCAAAACGCCCTAAGTCACAGCTCTTCAGATATGTATGCAAAGGAAAATCGTACTAGGAAATCTTATGGGAAGGTTGCAGGACTGGGAGAGGATGGGAGGAGAGTCAAAGAGCAGAAGAGAGAAAAGTTCACTGAGGATTTTTTTAAAAAAATAATCTATGCCAACTGCTTAAATAAAACTTGAGTCTGAAATCCTGCAGACCTTGTAAACTAACTTTAGAAAACCCCAAGAGTGAAGTTTGATAAATGTATGTATATATGCCAAGGCTGGAAGAAAGTAATAGAAAAAGGTTTTTCTGCCCATCCTTTAAAAGTAAACCCAGTGACACAGATTTAATTTGAGTGTAAATACAGCACCATTAAAAAATAAAGTACACTTGATGACTTCGGTTAAGCCGTCGCTTTAACTTTCATGTTCATTTTTCTAGAGAAAATGATTAAATTTTCAGATTGAAATCACTTTTGCAGCAGCTTTAGTGCCTGCAGCTTTCTGCAGCCTGCCGTCCTGCTTATTGAAGACGGGCGCTCTCCGGAGAACGTCCCCACTCAGTTCCATGCAGACGCCCACTTGACATTTTCTCGAGGGCGAGGAATAAACCCGGGGTTGCAATTCACTTAGAAATCAAGAAGCAAATAAGTGCATTTGGCTTCTGGAAAAGATTCAGAGCTCAAATGCAATTACATAAAGACGCAAAGTCAAAAAAAGGGGGAAAGAGAGCACCATTTGGCTTTCTTCCCCCGTTATTTCTGGGTGTTCTCGTGGCACTGCTTTCCCTTCAGTCATCGATGTGAACTCTGTGGGAAAAAATGCTGAAGTACATGCTTTAGAACAGACCAACAACATTTTCAGAAACTTCTGAAAACATTCTGATATCGTCTCAGGCACGATCTCTCATCACTTAGATACCCACATAAATACTTGAAGATTTCAGCAGAGGCTTGGCTAGCTTCATATGATGCTGTTGGAGTGCAGTGATTCAGAGAATGCTTGTTAGTACAAAGGGGCTCATTTGGGGAAGTCGGGAAATATAGCGAGTTGGGGCTCACAGATCAAGGCAAAGCCAGCACACACCCTTCTGGCGGGCAACTCTCCTCTCCCCACTCCCATCAAACAGTTGGTGATGTACAACAACACCTCAAAACAACAACACAAAAAAACATCTTGTTGTGCCATTGTTATCTTGTGCAAGTTGATACCAGCACACGGAAAGGTTGGCGGTTCCATTTCTTGCAACATCTCATCCTATTTCCGGCACACAGCCTCCCAAGCATTTTCCTTTGGAGTGCTGTGCTTCCAGTAGCTCCCTGTGGGCTACTGAAGAAAGCATAAGGGAAGCACAGAAGATTTTCTGAAGCAAAAAGGGTCCAGTTGCCCACAGGGGTAATGCTACCTACTTTGGCTCTTTTACATAAGGGATGGCCCACCCCCAATAGGAATGTTACCTGTTCAAGGGCAATTCTACTTGTGGAACTCACTGCCACAAGATGTGGCAATGACCACTGGGGTAGATAGATTCCACAGAGGATTGGAAATTTATGGAGGATGGAGGTAGATGTATCAGTCATGACAGGACAATGGGAACTCCGGGTTCAGAGGCAGAATCTCTCTGATGGACGGGCTCCAGAAGACAGTCAGCAGGCAAGGGCTGTTTTCTGTGGACCCTCCAGGTGGGCTTCCCTGAGGCATCTGATTAACCAGAGTTGGAAACAGGATGCTGAACTAGATGGATCATTAGTCTGGTCCATAGACTCTTACGTTTCCTAATTGGTTAAGTCCGGGGTCCCCAATCTTATTCAGTCTGTAGACACTTCTGGAGTTTTAAGAAAGGGCAGTGTACAACAATAGAAAATGGCAGACATGGGAGGGCAATTGCAAAAGGTTGGCAAGTCCTCCTATCATGGTGGCAGCTATTTCCACGAGTGCTCCCTGCAAACCCAAAGATGTTGCTCCTGTGGTCTTCTGAAGCACCTCCTGCTAATATGAGGCAGAAGAAAGCCAAGATTGGTATTTGCTTTGGGGAAGAAGAAACAAGCACCAGGAAACGCAACGGCAGGCACCCAGGTGCCACACAGCGGATTGCTGCATTGAATAAATCAATTAAGTTCACACAAAGCAAGCCAGACTACATGATATGCCCAACATGTGTCGGGTCACTGATATGCAACCAGACTGACAGATGTACATCAGGGAAACTCACCTTTAAAAGTGCTTGTGCACTCAGCACTGTGAGGGAGTACTCTGAGGAGGGAGATGGAGCTTCTGGTTTCCCTCCCACCCCACTTTTGCCAGTGGAAAGGGCAGCAGGAAGCATTTCACCCCTTTTCTCTGGCTCCAAATGACCTGACCCATGTTGGGCATATCATGTAGTTACACCTAGAGCTTTGTACTACTACAGCTCAGGAGGAAGAAGGAGGAGGAGGAGGAGGAGGAGATTGGATTTATACCCTGCCCTTCACTACCCAAAGGAGTCTCAGAGCGGCTTACAAACTCCTTTCCCTTACCCTCCCCACAACAGACACCCTGTGAGGTAGGTGGGGCTGAGAGAGCTCTGACAGAAACTGCTGTTTTTCAAGAACAGCTGTACCAGAACTATGTCTTGCCCAAAGTCATCCAGCAAGTGCAAGTGGAGGAATGGGGAATCGAACCTGGTTCTCACAGATTAGAGTCCGCTCACTTAACCACTACACCAAACTGGTTTGAGAGAATGAGAGAGAGAATGGGAGGCATTGCCTCCTTCTGTTGTGCCTGGACCCAGCTTGAGCTCAGACCTTCTCTGTCCAGCTTCTGACTGCACTATTGAAGCACTAATAAGGAAGAGAGGAAACTGCCAGGACACAGAGAAAAAAGCCCCACCCACACAGAAACAGATAACTTCTGGCTGCTGATGGCTAGCCTGGCCACCTATTTCTACAAAAGGCGTATTCCTACTCATTGCCACTGGAAGGAGAAACTCTATTTTGAGTGACAGGAAGACACTGGGAAGGGTACGGTGAAACATCTGTCCACCAGCTGCAAGCGTGCATGTTGCTAATTCATTGTACTTTTGATGAATGTCATAAGCTGCCTCAATGGCCATTCATATACTGTGTTAAGACAGGGTAGAAATTTTCTAAATAAATAATCAAAGCTATCAGATCCTGTCAAACTGATACAAAAACAATTGCTGGATGCCAAAGCAGATGTAGAACACCAAATATATGCTGAGCAATCACAGAATGTTTGCTTTTGAAGTTTTCAAAGTAAACAAAGAAAAATGTGGACAGGGAGATAACATTTTGGCTGTAGGCAGTTTCTTCCCAAAGGCACAGTTTTGCCCATTTCTGGTTTGGTGATATTATTTGTAATCCATAGGGGGACACACACACACACACCAATATCTAGAATTTATTCATTCAGAATATTTACCGGCCACTTTGCTCCTGGGATACAGGACCCAAAGACGTTTATAGATTTTAAAATCATAAATCGTCTTTAAGCAGCATAATGACCCAAAGGCATCCATTGCTCATAAAGACCACAGTTACCAAACTCCCACTGACACGCTACCCCTCCTTGACATCACTCACAGCTCAAAAGCTTGCTTCATCAATGGCAGAATAATCCCCAGAGCAGCAAGTGATTGGCAGGGAAGGGGAAATACTACGCCAGAAACAGACACCTGCTGACAAGAGTTAGGAAAGGTGACACTCCGCAGGCCAAGGTGGGAGCCGCCTCTCCCTTCCCAGTTGCTAGACCAGCAGCTCCCAACCTTTTCAATATGTTGACCCACAAGTCCAGATTTACTTGGTATAGTGACCCATTCAGGGCTGGCTCAAGTTTTTTTTGGGGGGGAGCGGGCAACCTAGTCAAACTACGACCTTGGCGACCATCCAGTTTAGCACTCCATTTTCTACAGTGGGTAACCAGATGTTTTTGACAAACCAACAACCAGCTGCCCCCACTATGAACCCCAAGCAAGTGGCATTCCGACATAGGCATACACAGCCTTTGCCCATGGAGATTACGTTCCAGCCTTTGCCCACCCTCTCTGTTTGCCCCTAAGATTCTAAGAAACTCACTCTAGCAACCACCAGGACATGTTTTACTTTTTAAAAAAACTTTTTATTTTAGATTTTTCTAAAACAGAAACAAAATACAAGGCACAAACAGTTATACATACAAAATGCATCAGTCTACATAATACGTATGCATATTAGCGTTGGTATATATAAAAATTTAAAAAAGCTTAAAATATGTTTTAGTTCATCAACCTGCATATGCAGTGAAGAAGAAAAAACGCCAACTAATGTATGACACGGAAGAGACTGTTCCCAGGGCCAGATCTTGGCTTCTAAACTGCAAAAGAGAACAATGGAAAGGGCAGCAACAGTCAGTAGGGAGGACTGGCCTGAGGGCCCCTTCGGGCTCCTGACTGACAGGTTGGGCAACACTGCCCTAGAAATACCCCTGGGATAGCTCTGCCATGTTCACAGTCTTGGGGCTCGGTTAGGTTTATTATAGATTTTATTTTTACTGCCATTTTACTTCTCTTGTGAGTTTTCAAACCATTACACAAGTAACATTGCGAATTTCTTTCTTTTTCTTTTTTTTGTATTTTGTACAGGTATTCAACACACTGCTGTATTTTATATGAAGTCACTTCAAATATCTTGGGGAGGGTGTTTTGGTTTTTTTTTCTTTTGTATTTTTATGTGCATGAGTGTGCATGTGTGGGTGCACCTGGGTGTCATGGTGACCTCTGGTGACTGACCCCTACTGGGGGCCTGGAGGATATTCAGGTAGGTGGCTGAATAAAGCCTGCCCCATCCTCCCAACTGCTGGTATATCAAGAAGGTCTCCCATCCAAGTTCTTGCCAGAGTCAACCACGCTTCGCTTCCATGATCTGACAAGACAGGGGTTGCCTGGCCTATCCAGGTCAGGGCTGTATGCGCGCTCTTCTTCTTCTAAATATGTGCATGTGTGTGCATGTACACACCTGGAAGTCATGGCAACCTCTGGTGACTGACCTGTACTGGAGGCCTGGAGGATATCCAGAGAGGTGGCTGAATAAAGCCTGCCCCTGCCTCCCACCTCCCGACTCTGGTATTTCATGGAGGTCTCCCTTTCATGTACTTGCCAGAGTCGACCCTGCTTAGCTTCCGAGATCTCACGAGATCGGGCCTGCCTGGGCTATCCAGGCCAGGATTGTTTGTGTGTTCTTCTTCTTCTTTTTAAATATGTGTACGTGCGCATCTGAAAGTCATGGTGACCTCTGCTGACTGACCCCTACTGGGGGCCTGGAGTGTATTCAGAGAGGTAGCAAAATAAAGCCTGCCCCCACCTCCCACCTCTGGTATTTCAAGGAGGTCTCCCTTCCAACTACTTGGCAGGGTCAACCCTGCTTAGCTCCCGAGATCTGATGAGATTGGGCTTGCCTGGGCTACCCAAGTCAGGGCTTAATTTCATTTTTAAAAAAAATCTGGCACTTTAAGCAACACAGCTTGACCTGTGTGCCCTTTTCCTGAAGTTCCTCTTCCCTCCTCAGCACCGGCACAGAACTCCTTTCTCTTGTAAATCATCACAGGAATGCCAGAAGCAGCCATACAGTCAGTCACAGCACTGGTCCATCAAAGTCAGTTCTCCCAACTACTCTGACTGGTAGCGGCTCTCGGGCAGCACGGGTCCTACACTTCACCTACTGGAGCCTTGAACTGGAGCCGCCAGGGCTTGAGTTTGGGACCTTCTGCTCGGATACTCTCCCATCGGGCCACGGCCCCTCTACCCATCTCCTCCAGCCCATATCTAAAAATGGATTACAGCTACCTTCACTCCACAGACACGCACACTGTAATAAAAACGGAGCTGCTCCTAGAAGGTCCATAGTGTGCATGTGCTACGACAGCTGGGAGTTGCCAGGTGCTCCAGGCCACTGGCTGGGGAGGTAAGGTTGCCAGCTCCAGGCTGGGAGACTCCTGGAGGTTTGCGGGTGGAGGCTGGGAAGGACAGAGACCTCACTGGGATACAATGCCCATAGAGTCCACCCTCCCAAAGATCCATTTTCTCCAGGAGAACTGATCTCCGTAGTTCAGAGTTGAGCAGTAATTCTGAGAGCTTCCCAGGCCCCACCTAGAGGCTGGCATCCTTAGCTCATTGTACACAATAACTGTGAAAACACTGGCTCGTTTTTATGGCTTTATAGTTTACTGAACTTTAGGGTTTGCCAGCTCTGGGTGTGGAAATTCCTGGAGAACTGGGATACAGCCTGGGGAGGGCACAGTTTGGGGAGGGGAAGGACCTCGGTGGGGTATAATTAATGCCATAGAGCCCACCCTCCAAAGCAGCCACTCACTCCAGGAGTAGCGATCTCCATCATCTGGAGATCAGTTGTGATGCTGGGAGACCTCCAGGCCCCACCAGTAGGTTGGCAAGCCTTCTGTAATTTCATTGGGCCAGGAAGATATACTTTTGGCTGGGCCTGTAAAGTTTCCTGGCTGACAAGCAACTCCGCACGCAGTGGTCTGTAAAAATAAATGCCACTGCACTTGTATTCTCAGTATTATTTCCAAAACCAAATCCCCCATCCTGGAATTGTGCCAGTAGGAGAGCTTCAAAGCTTCAGAAGGGCCTTGTGAATTCTGGTGAGGATCATTCGGAACAAAAAAAAAGGGGGGGGAATTCCTATGGTTGACAGCCACATTCCAACTGCAGACACCACAACGCTGAACCCTGCTGCCTCTCTGCAAGCTTACCTGTGATAACATCGTTGAAAACAGCTTTTCCATCAATCGCCATAAGGACGTTTCCCTATTAAAAGATTCTTGAAATGCGAGACTAGGTTGATGACCTGTCTTCTCATTCCTTCTGCTGTCAAAGCTATGATAGATTGGTCTCTGATGAACATCAAGCCCGCCTCCAACAACTAGGCAGTACTATTGAAATACTCTAGAGATGGTTCTTCGATTGGTGTCCTTCCAAAATTATCTCCAGCTCTGCCAATGGCTACATTTTTACACACACACACACACACACACGTATGTATGTCAGTGCTGAAAATATTCCTCCCTCTAAGATCTCTCACAACCATCTTACTTGCATCATAATCTACTTTGATGATTCCTAGATGACCAGAGTTATGTCAATTCTTAATTAGAGCTCAGACTCCCTCATTATTAAACTATTTTGTAACATTGTTTGGAAGCAGGACTATTCTGGGGCAGGAACGCACAAGAACGGAGTTCCGGCTGGCTTCTGAGTTGGCCATGCCTACAGCCTCCCTCCTCCCGGTTCCCCGGGCACCTCACAAGCCGCAGGGCACCTGGGGAAGCCAAGCCGATCCAGGAAGGGAAAGCAGTTTAAACTGCCTCCCCTTCTCAGGTTCCCCAGGCACTCTGCAGCTGTGGGGTGCCTGGGGAAGCTAATCCAGAAACTACTTTCCTTCCCTCAGATTCCCCATGCGCCCCGTAAGCTGCAGGGCAGCTGGGGAAGCCAATCCTGGGAGGGAGCTGTGCTGTCAGGGGTGTGGCCTATTATGCTAATGAGTTTCTGCTCTTGGTTGTGGCTTATTATGCTAATGAGTTCCTGCTGGGCTTTTTTGGTAGAGTTCCTGCTGGGCTGTTTGGAAGTAACACTCCGCTCAGCATGTTTGAACTTGGGTTGCCAGCTGAGGGTTGGGAAATACCTGGAGATTTGGGGGCGGAACACGAGGTGGGCGGGGTTTAGGGAGAGGATATCTCAGTGGGGTAGAGTGCCATAGGATCCATCTTCTAAAGTGGCCATTTTCTCCTGGATAACTGATCTCTATTGCCTAGAAACCAAGAGCAGGAGATCTCCAGCCACCACCTGGAAGCTGAATCAAAGCAAAACTACCGTGACCAAATTGCTACATTATTAAATCAAACCCTTAAACATTTAAACTCTATTTAATACATGCAAAATTTTCATATACAAAAGTATTTCATATTCCAATGATAAGTGCACTCTACAGCCCAAATTTCTTGAGTAGACATACTATTTAAATATCCATATTATCCTCCTGAAACAGGGATGCCAATTAGATCCCAACTCAGCTTTGCAGTGTGAGAAAACAAAGTGATTCAGTTCGAAGTCCATTTGTCTGTAAGAATGCAGTGTTTGCAATGAGAATGGATGCCTAATTGTTGTATATTGTGAAAACTGCTAAGCTTTGAAGTTTTTTGAACTGTTTTATAATGGTGAAAGGATGATATACCACACCTTACTGTTCCGACTTTGAAGAAACATCAGGTGAAATGTGTTTCTCAAGCTAGCTGTTCAACAGCTAGTACTGCTGGAAGTATGTAATTATTGGGAATTGTACATTGCAAATTTGTTTTGGACTACAGGAATGATTATATAGCTGTGAGAACAGACCGTGGTTTTGATGAATGGACAAACGGACTTTGAATTGAATTGTTTTATTTCCTCGCATCGTAAAGCTGAGTTGGGATCTAATTGGCATCCTTGTCTCAGGAGAATAATATGGACATTTAAATAGCATGTTTACTCAAGAATTTTGGACTGTAGAGTGCACTTATCATTGGAATATGAAATACTTTTGTATATGAAAATTTAGCATGTATTAAGTAGAGTTTAAATGTTTAGGATTTTGATTTAATAATTTAGTAATTGGGTCACAGTAGTATTGCTTTGATTCAGGATCTGTATTCCTGTGATTCCCTCTTTTCAATTGACCACCTGGAAGCCGGCAACTCTAGCCAGAACGTATCTCTAAACTTTTATTAGCTATTTTTGTTTTGTTTTGTTTTTTAAACTCCCTTTGAGCAATTTGAATATTTTATCTTCTTGATATGAAAATTTTCTCCCTTGCTCTGTAGTTTTGGGGGAGCTGGCATGGCAACATTTTTTTTTCTGGTCAGGCGCCTGTGCTCTTAATAGCTTGCCTGGCAGGCGGAGGTTTATTACGTGAAGCTTTTTCTTATCATCTCCCCAGGAAAATCTTCAGCTGCTAAGTTTCTACATTCCAGGCAGTTAAAAGCACAGGAATCCTGCCAGGAAAAACAAAACGAAATTTGGCAGCCTTCAATTGTTTGTTTTTAGGAAGCAACGTATTAGCTAAAATGGGGCATTTTTGAAAAAGAAAACAAGGATTAAATATCTGCTTTAGCTAGAATGTGAACTCTGTAAGCTGTCTTGCATTTTATCCCACATCAGCGTAAACCACAGCTGTACACAAAGGCACACAGGACTACAGACAAGGCATTGTAAAGCCGAGGAAGGCTGAAATGCAGCCTGCATTGCCGGCAATTGATTCAGAAGCCAGGTAAGAGTGCATTTAAACCTGGCTGGATTTCATATGTGCACAAATACCTTTAAAGCTGCCTTTCTCACATGCAAACCAATGGAGGGAACAGTTGAAAAATGCTTTAAGAGGAACCTGTGAATTCCAAACTCATTCAGTGGGACTTATTCTTGACTGAGCTGGCTTGAAGTACTGCATGAAAACAGTTATCAGGCCCAGCCTGGGATTTACAAATGGCTATTTAAATCCTAAAATCATAAACTGTGATTACATATTTCCTACAAATTATGTAAACTATTTTTAGAGCCACTCTCAGTTTTTTTTACCTATCCATTGGAAAGGAATGCCTAAATGTGTTAGCAGGGAAGGGTTAAAAGGACAGTGGAAAACTGATCCATGCGGACAATTAAGTACTATTAAACAAGAGCTACGTTTACTGAGAATAGTTGTCACAGATATCAGCTATTAAAGCACCAGTAAAATCTTCCAGGTGGTCTCTCTTCTCCATCAGTAAAGGAGAGGACCCAGAGTGGAGGAGTCCATGAATTCCAAAACACGGAATGAACTGATGCAAGATATTACTAGCCTAACACTGATAGCAATATAGAAGTATAGTCTCCAACTCCCCGTGGACCTTTCCTCTGAAACAACCAATCATGTTTGACGTGTATCCTAACTGGGTGAGTTCCTGCTAAAACATCAAGGAGTGCCAAGAACTTCATCTTGATACCAATTCCACTGTTAGGGAGTTCCTGTTGAATCCCTTCTCCACCCCCAGACCATCCTGAGCTATTACCCTTCAGCAAGACAAAGAGGCCCCAGTTTCTTCTGTGTTTTCCATGTTGAAGAAGATGGATTTCAGGCTAAAAAGATAGTTGATGGACCATAATGGCTGGAAGGGGAGGAGATGATGATGATGATGATAATGATGATGATGATGATGAATCAAAAAACCTCCTGGGGTTTTCAATGCAAGAGATGAGCAGAGATGGTTTGCCATTGCCTGCCTCTGCGTAGTGACCCACTGTGGTCTCCCATACGAATACTAACTAGGACTGACTAACCAGGACTGACCCTGCTTAGCTTCCAAGATCTGACAAGCTTGAACTAGCCTAGGCCACCCAGGCCAGGGCTGAGACATGTTATAGCTACCAAAAAGAAAGACTGACAAGGACAAATGCAGATTTTCACTACCCATTTACATACTCTGTATGCATTAATTTGAATGGAGGAAAAGCAGGCATGAGCATCCACCAACAGCTCATGAGCAAGGAGCCTATGCACAAAGGCAGGGCCGGTTCCAAGTGTTGGGGGTCAGGCAGAGAGTATTCAGGAGCTTCCACCCCTCCTGTGCCCATCACCAGCCTTCTACTCCAGCCTTCCTCCCCACCCACCATTTGCAGTCCCCACCTCTTCATCCTTTCCTCCATGACCTTTCCCCAGCTATGCTGGGGCATGCTGGCACAGAACTGGCGCTGGATTGACTGACAGTTACATTAGCTTCAGTGGGTGAAAGAAGGTACTTAATGTCTGGTTTAGAACATCTCTCTCGTTCTCGCTCTCCCCCCAATTAGCTGCCCTGAGCCTGTTACGACAGGGAGGGTGGTGTATAAATAAATAAAACTGGAAAGCCAGCTTCTTTCCCTCCCCAAAATGAACACAGTGGGAAAAGGAGTGCATGAAAAAGTTCCTGCACCCCTCATTTCCCCAACAGTGCTCACCATGATTGCCACCACGAGCACTGCTGCTGCACATTGCCTGTACACCCTTCCTCAGTGCTGCTGGGTAGCACAGATAGCCAGGCGTGTCAGTGGCAAAGTGCCCACAAGTGAAGATGCTTGGGAAGGGCAGTGGGGTTCAGTGAAAGAGGCCCTTCCAGAAGTCGCACAGCTGTTCCACCTGAGTGAATGAAGACACTGGCCCTGCACAGAGGAAATGTGTATGAATACGCTCTCTCTGTGTGATCAAGAGCACTACTTTTTTTAACATTCCTAATCATGGGGAGGGGGTTCCATTGCTTAAGAGCCATGTCAGCAGAGGACGGGGCCAGTGCATTCATGCCCTTTATCCCTCTATGTGTTTTTCCTTCAATGGGCATAGGATCATGAACAGAGGACTTATTATTAATATTTTATTTATCATATTGCAAAATTACAGGAAACATATAAAATACGTAACCGAGTTGATTCTACCAGTATACAGACAGATTGAACGATGGCACTAAATACTAATATCTAAACTTTCAATCCACTCAGTATAGCGCACGAGTGGGAATTACACAAAAATGGTTCTGTATGTTTTAATTGCTTGCACAACAGTACCCACTACCAGCCTGGCACAATAAACAGGGTAAAATGTTTACAACCTAGATAATATTTTCATTGCTAACTGTAACAACACACACCCCTGGTCTTTTAGGTCAGTTCTGGACATGTCATTTCTACTTGTCTTATGAGGGCTGAAAATTTGTTTGGCTTTAAACCCCGAGCATTTTAAAGCTATAGATAGAACGATGAGCTCAGCCAGCATACTGATAACTAATCTTTCGCAATCAAGATTGTGACATTTATAAATACGGGTATACAAATTAAAATTCCTAGACAATGGCATATTGTTATTGGCCAGCACCCTAGGCTAGATACCTGGTATGCAGAGCTATAATCAAGTATAGGTTCAGGTCTGATGTATGAAAGCAATGCTTCACTGGATTTAAACAGCTTTGATTGGAGCAGATATGATGCATAGTTGGACTTAACATTCATAATTGCTCGTTGTTCTTGGCAAGTGCATGAACGTGCCTGATGACTGCGTTCTGAATTGTTCGCGTCTCTCTCTCTCTCTCTCTCTTTCTCTCTCTCAGTGATGCATGCCGCAGTTTCCCATTCATTCCAAACAAACCCGGATCTCACCATTCTGCCCCTGACTGACTCACTGACTCTTCGCACAGAAGTGATCGCTTCAGGCGTGAATATGTGAGATGATTATGGACTGATTTGGAAAGAGACTGGCGGCAGCACTATGTCCCTCCCCTCCCCACATACCAGTTTACCAGTAGTCCTGAGGGTTTCTACTCTATTTTTTTTATTTAAAGAACTGTAGCCCCCACCCCTGCATTTGCACACTCAAAGCAGCTAACACAGAACAGGATTAAAATCCTGTTACATGAAATACAAGAACAGCCGTACAAAAGCAAGCTATGAAGCTATAATTTATTTATTTTTTTAAAAAAAATCTAACTCGTTTTGTTGCTTTGCTGTTGCAGCTGTCTTATGGCGATAGGGTTTTGAAGGCAAGAGATGTTGAGAGCTGGTTTGCAATGGCCTGCCTCTGTGTAGCAACTAGGAATGTGCACACACACACAAAAATGGTACTTTTTGGGTTCGGGTATACCAAACCTGAAAAACAGCAGTATAGACTGATATTCCCAGGGGTCTTTTTGGGGGGGAGCGCACCGGAGCAGAGCTCCGGGAGCTCAGGAGCCAAGCCCCGCCCCCAGCCGGTGTCCCGGGGAGTCTTTCAGACAGCCGAATGTCAATTTCAGCTCCATTATATCCTATGGGCCATTGAAGTCAATGGTGAAAACATAGGGTATATTCTGGGGGCTGGAGGGGAGGGGTTTGAGGGAGAGGATCCAAACTCACAGGGTAGCTGTTGGAGCCCCTCCCCAAGATACCCACCAAGTTTCAAGAACATTGGATCAGGGGGTCCAATTCTACGGGCCCCCAAACTGGTTGCCCCTATTCCCTCCATTGTTCTCTATGGCGGGGGAAAAGTTACCCTGTGAGTTTGGAGCCCCTCCCTCAAACCCCCTCCCCTCCAGCCCACAGAATATACCCTATGTTTTCACCATTGACTTCAATGGCCCATAGGATATAATGGGGCTGAATTGCCGCCAAATTTCTTTCATTCCCTCCTTTCCTTCTCTCTTTTTCCTCTTTCCCTCCTTCTTCTCTTCTCTCTCTCTTTCCCACCTTCTTCTCTTCTCTTTTTCCTCCTTTCTCTGTTTCCCTCCTTCTTCCCTCTCTTTCTTTCCCTCCCCTTTCCTTCTCTTTCTTTCCCTCTTTCCTTCCTTCTTTCCTTCTCTCTACTCTCTCTCTTTCCTTCCCTCTTTCCTCCTTCTGTGGCCCAACTCTCATGAGAAGGAGTTTAAACTTTAAACCCCTTCTCTCTTAGCTCCCCCACCCAGACCAGCTGGGGAAGGGAAGGGGAGGCTTTTGAAGATGCCTCCCCCTTTTTGCTTCCCCTTCTGACATCACTTCCGGTGATGTCAGGGGGCGTGGCATATGCTAATAGCCTAATAGCTCATTAGCATACCATATGCTAATGAGCTCCTGCAGCTGTTTTTCTACGAAGAGACCCCTGGATATTCCCAAATCCAAGTATTGGTATTGTACTGGGATTCGGGAAAGAATCAGTACTGCTGAAAATATTTGGCTCTCTCTCTCTCTCTCCCTCCCTCCCTTCCCTCAATCTCTCCCCGAGCCACACTGCTGAAGTGGGCAACCAGGGGAGTGAAGGCAATAGTCACTTTCAGTCCCCTCTGCTTGGAGCTGGAAAGGACTGAAACTGACAGGATCTTCCTTCCCTTCCCCAGCCAGCCCAGCCAGCTGGGGAAGGGATCAGGGTTGGGAGGCATCTTTAAATGCCACCCCTTCCTGTCCCCAGCCAGCCACCAGGGCAGGTTGGCTGGATAAGAGAGGAAAGATTGGGGAGTTTAAATCCCTGCAGTTTAAAAACCACCCCACAGAAGAAGCCACCCTGGGATCTGTGTACGTGGGGGTGGCTCTCCCTCCCTGCCACACAGATCCAGCTGGGAGATGGAACCCCTTTCCACCCCCTCCTTGAGGTCGGGCCAGAGCTCAGTCTTGATCTTACCTAACAGCAGAATGCCCTGGAGATCTCATTCCTGATGATACCATAATTCTTTCTTGTGCTTGATCTGCTTCTTTTGGAAAGACTTCCATGATGGAAAATCTTCCCAAATCTTTGTCTCAAACTTCCTTTCTTTCGAAACCAATACAGATTCTTATTCTCTTCAGTTTTAAGAACATAAAATCCCTGCTGGATAAAGCCAATGGTCCATTTAGTCTAGCACCTCATCTCACACAGTGGCCAACCAGTTCCTCTGGAGGGCCAACAACAGGGCAGAGAGTCCAAGGTTTTCCCCTAATGTTGCCTCCTGGCACTGTGATTCAGAAACTGACTGCCTCTGAACATGGAGATTCCCTTTAGTCTGTCTAATCCCCCCTTAAATCCATCTATGCCTAAATCCATCAAGACATCCTCTGGCAGCAAACTCCACATTTTAATCACTTGCTGTGTAAAGGGAAAAAGGTTTCCTGTCCTGAATCTGCTGCCCATCAGTTTCACTGGATGCCCTTGAGTTGTAGTATTTTGGGAGAGGGAGAAAAGTTTATCTTTGTCTCTTTACTTCATGCATAATTTTACATACCTCTATCATGTCCCCCCCGCCTTAGTCGTCTCTTCTAAACTAAAAGTCCCAGACTCTTCAGCCTACAAATAAAAGTCCAGGTTATTCCTGGCCCCTGTAGCAAGACCTAGCCCCCCAAATCATCCACAATTTGGCTTCAGCCATTTCTACCCAGAGTCTGGACTTGCTGTTCATTCTCAGTCGTGCTGCACATACTCTCCTTTCTGGACCTCTTTAGATTATTATTACTCAAAGATACTTGTTGCCTTTCCTAAGCAATCCCTGTTGGAACTCTTAACCGTTGAGCTGGTGTAGACCTGAAGTCCAACCTAGATGACATCCCAGAGCAGAAAGAGATCGGCAATATCCTCCTCCACTTTCCTTGCTGCCCCTTCCCTTTTCTCCCCATCTTTAATCCAGGGAGTAAAAATAGTGGACAAGAGATTTCTTTCTTGTGATTGGCTATTGTGTATGACTTTAGAGCAGAATGGGAAGTGCTAGAGGGCTCATTCACACAAGACAAGAGTCTAACTGGCACACATACAGGCCACACACAGTAACAAAGCTGGACCAAAGCAACACATAGTAGAATTGCAGAACGTTTACAAAATAAGCGTATCAATGACATCGTCAAGCCTCGAAACAGATTAGTGGGCAACCCCTACCCCACCCCTTAACAACTCTCTTCCTCCTGTAATCTCTCTTTCCTGTTTGCATATTGCTTCTGTCCCAGAGATTAGAAGTCATGCTTGAAAAACAGGGGAAGGATAAAAATGTGATCTCTCCCTCTCTGGTGCCCATCTCTGAGGGGAATCTTCCAGCAATTTGTCATCCTTGTTTCTCTGGGCAGAGCAGACATATCTTCCATCACATACAGTTTGAGAGATTTATGTGAATGGATTTCACTTCCTCCTCCCTTGCCTAGCGAGCTTAAAAATCAATCATTTGGATGAGATGTAAATTATTCATCTCGGTCAGGCATTGTCAGAAATTGGCACTATTATACACTGCAAGGTGCTTAGCGCAAATCAACATTCTTTTCCTGGATATTTTTCCCCCTAAGCAAATGATGGCTTTATTATTATTAGGCCACTTTTTTGCCACCACTAAACGTGAACAGAACGATTGTCTTTGGACAATACCAACTAGAGAAACAGAAGGCTCCGAGCAACAAAAGTAGGTTACATTTGTCTACAGTATGGATTCCCAAAGCATTAGGCACTTGACAGCTCCAGCTTATTCACAGCAATGCTAAGATGAATTTTTTGGGGGGAAAGGAAAGTGGTTACGTTGCACCAAGAAAGCTCATGCTAAAATCAATACCTTGGAACAAATGACAGGCCCTTGGGGTCCCACATGTTTAAAAAGTGCTCTGTCATACACAGCAAATATTACTTCCTGCCCTATGACTTAAGGCTACCAACTTTTTTTTTGCTCCTATGCCTTTAACAGCTGCTTGACACGACTTTGGCTGGTGACACTTTTTCCTGGCATGGGTATTCAGCGACATATGGAGAGAGCCATGACAAATTCCACTGAGTGCTTCTCTGGAAACAAATTCCCTCAGAGGAACATTCTGAAGTTCTGCAGTGAACATTCAGAGACTAGTTATCCTTCTGAGGAGAAAGGACCAAAAATAATAGAGATCCAGTCCTACCTGGGCGTAAGCTGTGGAATACATCAATCCACAGAGATGTACGTTGCACTATCTGGCCCATTTATGAAACACTTCCAATATGGTTACCCTGATGGATGTCCACAGGACCCCGGGTGTTGTGAAGGCCACCACACAAAGTCTCAATTCTGCCCATCTCGGCTGTTGAAATCTGGCAAAGAGACGCTGTCACCTAACTACCAATCACAACTTCCTATATCATGTACAGTGAGAAAAATTCCTCAGACAATTATGTTTTGGGCTCCTTGTACAGATATCCAGGTAGGAAGGCTATGGTGTATGAACAGAACAGCTGTTAGCAGCCCATTCTGCAATAGTCGCTTAGAGAATTACCATATTTTAAGGACATGCTCGGAACTCACTGCTGTGTATCGAACAAATTTAGAGTCCAGTGGCACCTTTAAGACCAACAAAGGTTTATTCAAGGCATGCACACAAAAGCTCATACCTTGAACAAACCTTTGGTGGTCTTAAAGGTGCAACTGGACTCTAAATTTGTTCTACTGCTTCAGACCAAAACAGCTGACTACCTGGAACTATCTCCATGCTGTGTATCGAGGAAGAAGAGAAGACGAAGAAGATAAGAGATTGGATTTATACTCTGCCCTTCACTACCCAAAGGTGTCTCAGAGTGGCTTACAATCTCCTTTCCCTTCCCCTCCCCACAATAGACGCCCTGTGAGGTAGGTAGGGCTGAGACAGCTCTCGACAGAAACTGCTCTTTTTCAAGAACAGCTCTTATCAGAACTATGGCTTGCCCAAGGTCATCCAGCCAGGTGCAAGTGGAGGAGTGGGGAATCAAACCCGGTTCTCCCAGATTAGAGTCCGCGCACTTAACCACTACACCAAACTGGCCAGTACCTCACATTCCACAAAACCATGACAGCTGTTTTTTAAAGTTCTGCCTTATAATCTCTCACATGGCATACTTATGCCCATGAATGTCCTTTCCATGATCCAGACAGGAAACTGAGGCAGAAAGAAACTAGCTTACACCAAAGGCCCATCAAATCAATGTTTGTTTGTTTGACCCCCGGCCTTGCAAGAAGAGCATGAAAGAGCACCAACTGTAC
The DNA here is from genome assembly GCA_029375565.1 of Gekko gecko. Classification (NCBI taxonomy): domain Eukaryota; kingdom Metazoa; phylum Chordata; class Lepidosauria; order Squamata; family Gekkonidae; genus Gekko; species Gekko gecko. Next base: position 160,987,881 of record JAPDNY010000004.1, on the reverse strand, counting down.
ACTGGACTTTGTTCCGAGCCTAAGATCTGCTACTATATTGGGCCTTCACTGTAGTTTAACAATAAACAAACGAACAATTCACTGTTGTACCGAAAGTCAGCCTGCAACCCGACACTTTAGATATGCAAATTGTCCAGAGTATGACAAGAAAGTGGATTGTGGTTTGGACGGCTTGCTTCCTTTGTAATTAAAACAAAGAATATTTTATTGGCGTCGCTCCCTGCTTAAGTGAATCACCACACTGAAGCAAATGCCAAAGCCTTCTCCGCCCCTTCCCAGACACTGTTTTCGTGGATAAGCCCTGCACAAATAAGGGAATGGGGGGGGGAAGAGCCATTATTTGTTTGAGATGGATAGGCCTACAAAGTCCCTCGCAATAAATAGCCTGCCTGGTCAGCAGCCTGGATAATCTAGCAGGGTTTGTTTTCACAGCTTTAACCTGAACATCAGTGCTGATGGCCTGTCACTCCCTGCAGAGCTTGAGAGCCTGGGCCAAGCCAAGATACCAGCTCCACGGAGTTTCACCTGCCATGCCAAATATTCACAGGGGCGGAAACAATAACACTTTGTGAAAACACTAATAAAATTTCACTCACCACCTTTTTTTCCCCCTGCCTCCCTCCTATTCTTTTCTTTCCAGCAAACTCCCTTCTGAAACTATGCTAGGAGTTACTAAGGTCATCTAATGACTAGAGAGAGAGAGAGAGAGAGAGACGAGGCTCCTCTTCCAACTGGGGTGTAGCTGAGCTGATGATGTGGCAGACGATGGAAAAGAGCGAGTCATGCACAGAAGAGAGGGAAGGATAAAGCTGTCGCCCTGAAGGGTCTATCTTAATCAGCCACAAATCCATTCCCACAACACCTCCACCTGAGTCAGGGCCCGGTTGTGAAAGCAGCAGAGGCACAATTTATTAAATCAGCATTACCACAGATCAGTTTAAACCTGAGAGAAGCCAAGCGCAGAGAGGGTGTAAGAAAGTGAACTCTGAATATCCTAAGGCCAAAGCTGATCCTGGTTTTGTCCTCTCTTACTTGTTAAGCAAGGCAGAGGCCCACACAGACTGCTTCCATTGGATTTCACAGTCCCTTGTTAGCCGTAGATTATCTGACATTTAGGTTCTCAGGGCTCTCTGTGAGGCTCTCCCAGACAGGAGCACAGAGCTAGGGTCCCACCCCTCTTCTTCAGAAGGAAGGCAATACATTTCAGGTTGCCAGCTTTTAAACTGGCCCCCTGTTACTATGCCTTTAAGAGAAACTTGATACATAGCAATAAGCTGGCAAAGCAAATAAACATTCATCTCCTGCTTATTCCTGAACAACAGGTTGCTATTAAAACCACACAGATATTTTTTGCCAATCAATGGTCCTAGTGCTTAGAGTTTCATACAAGGATCTGGGAGAGCTTTGCATCCTCACTCTGCACTACAAGCTCACTGGGTGACCTTGTGTTGGATATTTAGCAGAGTAAATGAAGCACAGTGGAATAATGCATCAGAGACACCAGTGTGCTTAGCTTCTAAGAAAAGGTTTACTACAAAATTAGGGAAGGGATTCCATGGAAAGGAAACAACAACAGTCTAACTCATCTTTCTAGTTCTGATCTATTCCATCTTGTTTCTCTTTTCCCTCTCATTCATCACTGTGACTCTAAGAAGGAAGGAATGACAATTTCCCCTCAAAGCTCCACCCCTTGCATACGTGCAGAATAGCATGAACTGTCTCCAGTATATTGATTAGTCAATAGTCAATCTTACAGTCACTTCATTAAGAATAAAACCTCCCCCTTTTTTGGTGGGAAGATTCTACTCTACAGCTAATTGGTTCTATGCTAAACTTGCTGTTAGAAGCTTACAGAGACGCCAGCTTAACCCTTTCATAACTGAAGGGATGACATTTGCAGAACCCCAAACCTTGCGCCAGACATATACTCCTAGCCTAACCTACATCACCAGGCTGTACTTGTGATGATAAAATGGAGGGGATAAGGTTGCCAGCCACCAGGTAGGGCCTGGAGATCCCCCACTTTTACAATTGATCTCCAGGTGACAGAGATCAGCTCCCCTGGAGAAACTGGCTGCTTTGAAGGGTGGATTCCATGGCACTGTACCATGCTGAGGCCCTTCCCCTCCCCAAACCCTGCCCTCTCCTGGATCCACCCCCAAAGTCTCCAGGTATTTTCTAATCCACACCTGGCAACCCTAGGAAGGGTAGAATGATGCTGTAAGCAACTTTGAGTCCCCAATTGGGGAGAAAAGTTGAGTTTTAAAATCTAAATAAAACAAATACTTGGCATATGTGTCTATGCATGTGTTTGAGCACAGTAACCACATTCAGACCAGACAAGGTGGTGGTTCCTGTAATCACAGAATGGGAAATTTATTATAAATCCCACTTCTCCGAGTGTAATGTGGCAGCCACAGTGCCAAGTCTCTTGCACCTTTAATAGCTATGTAGCACAGAAAAGTTAGTAGATGGAGCTTTTGTCCTCACGGTATACACCAGGAAAAGTTATACCTGCAGAAATTCTGGTTGTCAAGAAGCTGTTAAAAGGCACAGGAATACTGCAGGGGGCGGGGGGATGCCGGCAACTCCAAAGAAAAGTTTCCCCTACCAAAATTCTTCCTCTACAACTTTCTCCCAGACAAGAGTTTTTTTGTCTTTAACAGCTGTATGACATGCAGAGGGTTCAGTGTTACATCTGAAAAGAACCCATGCAAAATGTATGTAACAGACTTCTTCGACTGTATGTGAATTATCAGCTTGACTTACCTTTCTGCAGACTACTGGCAGAGAAAATTAAGCCTTCTACCAGCACCACATTGTATTTAAATTTCAGAGGGTGTTCCTTCTTTGGCTATTGCTTCCAGATTGGCATCATCATAACCCAGTCATAGTCCTGTGATATGGCTATTGTGTGGCCCAAGATAAATGAATTTGCTGCCTCTACTGCTTTGGGAATTACTCTAAAGAGAGAAGAAAGGAACTTGGAACTCAATCCAGCCAAGTTAAGCATTTTCTAAACTCAATTGATTTCACTGGGAGTCATTTAGGCACATGCTTAACTTTCTCATTACTAATCAATGAAACATCATCAGCTGGATCTTGCCTTTCCTTACTGGGTGGTCAGACACAAGTGTACCCTGGACACATCTGCACTCTGCTTCCCAGAGGGAGCCCTAAACCAAAATAGCCCTGCACAAAGGAAACTACATCTTTCCCACACTCCCTCATTCTTTACCTATAGAGTCACTTGCACAGTTTTTAACACCGGCTGAAACAAACAAAAAAATGTTCGAGGAAACCATTCCGAAGCTCTAGCAATGAATTCCAAGCAATAGCCCACATGCCAACAAAATATTTTTTTGTGCTAGCACATATTTGAAATGCATACATGAGCTTGAAGAGACTCCAAGGAGAAGCAGAAACAGGCCCATAGCCAGGATTTTTAAGTCGGGGGGGGGGGCATTTAAATTTCTTAGGGGGCACTGGCTAATTGAACTAAAGGAATATTTAGCTCCTTACCCACACCAGCTACCACTTGGGGACCCTGGACTGGATGGGAAGTCGTGGGGCCTTGCCAGTAAGTCAGGGGGTCTAGCCCCAAGATGCCCCACTGTAGCTACAGGCCTGAGCAGAAATCAGTTTATTAAAAGGAAATTACACCGTTCTCAAGGGGAGAAAGAGATTCCAAGCACCAGGAGTGTGAGATGTTACCTTGCCTATCTGAATATGAGGTTACCAGACTGAGAAGTTACCCCACTCAGGTGGAGGGAAGGGCAGCATGAGATGCAGTGAAGAAGACCAAACAAAGAAAGGGAGAAAAAGAGAGCAAGATAACCACCAAGCCTGGCATCCAACAGTGTGTCCAACACTGAGGAAAGATGTCTTGGTGGCTGGGCAGCGACCACATCCAAAAGAAGAAAAACAAGGCTTCATGTCATGGGCTAGTCAGGGACTTGAGCAACATTCAATAGACAGGTGTGTCTCAAAGCAGGATAAAGCAAGGCCTTGGGGATAGAAGCCTTCCACAGTTACATGGTGAGTGGGTGGGTCACAGCTTGGAAACAAAGGTGGAAGCAACAGGAGAAATGGGGATCATGTGTGAGGGAGTAGAGTTCTTTGGCTCAGGCCCTAGGAGTGGTGCGTCACTTTGGTGGGAACTAGGTTGACTCCAGAATGACATCACAGTTGGAACGGGAGGAAAACTAACACAGATGACAGGAGCGTCATCTTGAGTGTGGCTGATCCAAAATACAGGCATACCTTCCTTGCATTAGCTCTAATTTCAACAGGAAAGACTCTTTGGTGGCAGAAGGCACACCAGTGCAATTGTTGGATGTCCTTAATTAGATCATTAATCACTGCTGAAAGCTGGTTTCTAGGCACCTCCCGTTTTCCTCGGGCTCTACTTGGAAGTCAAATTAGGTGTGGTCTGTCTCCTCCCTTCAGTCTTTACCTTTTGTCATCTTCTGGATAGAGTTTCCTCTCATCACCTCTATTTGGCTTTGATGCACATGGTGAAAGGGCACGGAGGAGCAATATCAATGATGCAGTCTTGGAATAATGGCTAATAAAAACCCAACATTTCTTTATAGTTCTGAATTCAACTTTTGTTATTGTTGTTATTCAGTCACACAGTCAAGTCCGACTCTTCGCGACCCCATGGACCAGATCACGCCAGGCCCTCCTGTCTTCCGCTGTCCGCTGAAGTTTGCTCAATTTCATGTTCATTGCATCGATGACACTGTCTAACCATCTCATCCTTTGCCGTCCCCTTCTTCTTTGACCTTCAATCTTTCCCAGCATCAGGGTCTTCTCCAGTGAATGCTCCCTTCTCATTTGGTGGCCAAAGTATTTGAGCTTCAGCTTCAGGATCTGGCCTTCCAGGGAACAGTCAGGGTTGATTTCTTTTAGGATTGAATGATTTGATCTCCTTGCAGTCCAAGGGACTCTCAAGAGTCTTCTCCAGCACCAGGGCTATTTTTGGACCAGAACGCACCTGAACACAGTTCTGGCTGGCTCCCAAGCCTGACCCGCCCCTACCCCCCCCAGTAGAAGAAGAAGTGGCTGCCTGGTGGCAACAAGCACATACAGCAGGTGCACTTGCTGCTGCTGAATTTCTGGCAGTGCCTTGCTGCCGGGCCTCCAGGACTGTTCCTCAGGCAAGCTGGGTAACTGTTGGGGGAGGGAGGTGGATGGGTAGGCTCAGGGGTCTTTTTTGGGGGGAGCGCACCCGAGCGCAGCTCTGGGAGCTCAGGAGCCAAGCCCCGCCCCCAGCCGGCCTCCGGGGGAGTCTTTCAGGCAGCCGAATGTCAGTTTCAGCCCTATTATATCCTATGGGCCATTGAAGTCAATGGTGAAAACATAGGGTATATTCTGGGGGCTGGAGGGAGGGGTTTGAGGAGAGGCTCCAAACTCACAGGGTAGCTTATGGAGCCTCTCCCCAAGATACCCACCAAGTTTCAAGAACATTGGATCAGGGGGTCCAATTCTATGGGCCCCCAACCAGGTTGCCCCTATTCCCTCCATTGTTCTCTATGGTGGGGAAAAAAGTTATATTTTTCCCACCATAGAGAACAATGGAGGGAATAGGGGCAACCTGTTTGGAGGCCCATAGAATTTGACCCCATGGTCTAATGTTCTTGAAACTTGGTGGGTGTCTTGGGGAGAGGCTCCATCACCTACCCTGTGAGTTTGGAGCCTCTCCCTCAAACCCCTCCCTCCAGCCCCCAAAATATACCCTATGTTTTCACCATTGACTTCAATGGCCCATAGGATATAATGGGGCCTAATTGCCGCCAAATTTCTTTCATTCCCTCCTTTCCTTCTCTCTTTTTCCTCTTTCCCTCCTTCTTCTCTTCTCTCTCTCTTTCTTTCCCACCTTCTTCTCTTCCCTTTTTTCCCCCTATCCCTGTTTCCCTCCTTCTTCCCACTCTTTCTTTCCCTCCCCTTTCCTTCTTTCTTTCCCTCTTTCCTTCCTTCTTTCCCTCCCTCTTTCCGCCTTCTATGGCCCAACTCTCATGAGAAGGAGTTTAAACTTTGAACCCCTTCTCTTAGCTCCCCCACCCAGACCAGCTGGGGAAGGGAAGGGGAGGCTTTTGAAGATGCCTCCCCCCCTTTTGCTTCCCCCTCTGACATTACTTCCGGTGATGTCAGGGGGCATGGTATATGCTAATAGCCTAATAGCTCATTAGCATACCATATGCTAATGAGCTCCTGCAGCTGTTTTTCTACAAAAAGACCCCTGCCCAGCAGGAACTTATTAGCACAACAGGCCACATCCAACAGCAGAAACTCATTAGGATTGGCTATATTACGGCTGTGTGGCCTAACATGCAAAGGAATTCCTGCTACAAAAAAAGCCCTGGGTTTTGACATCAAGTAAGGTAAACAGAATAAGAAGCAACAGGTGAGTGTGGCTGGATGACCACATTTCGGGTAACATGGGGGTGTGGCATAATATACTAATGAGCTGTGCTGTTGGGGGTGTGGCCTAATAAGCTAATGAATTTTCTGCTGTTGGGTGTGGCCTATTATGCTAATGAGTTCCTGCTGGGCTTTTCCTACAAAAAGAACCCTGTCCAGCACCATAGTTCAAAAGAATCTATTCTTCGGTGCTCGGCCTTCCTTATAGTCCAAATCTCGCAGCCATACATTACTACGGGGAATACCATTGCTTTGACCATGCAGACTTTTGTTGGCAGGGTGATGTCTCTGCTTTTTATCATGCTGTTTAGGTTTGCCATCACTTTCCTCCCAAGGAGCAGGCGTCTTTTAATTTCATGGCTGCAGTCACCATCTGCAGTGATCTGGGATCCCAGGAATGTGAAGTCTGCCATGACTTCTATGACTTCCCCTTCTATTTGCCAAGGAGTGATGGGGCCAGATGCCATGATCTTAGTTTTTTTGATGTTGAGCTTCAAGCCCACTTTTGCACTCTCCTCTTTCACCCTGATCAAGAGGCTCTTTAGGTCCTCTTCACTTTCTGCCATCAGAGTGGTATCGTCTGCATATCTGAGGTTATTGATCTTTTCCCCAGCAATCTTAATTCCAGCTTGTGATTCACCCAGGTCAGCATTTTGCATGATGTAACTGTTGCTTCTTGGCCCTTATACAGGTTTCTCAGGAGACATCTGAGGTGGTCTGATACTCCCATCTCTTTAAGAACCTGCCATAGTTTATTGTGATCCACACAATCAAAGGCTTTAGCATAGTCAATGAAGCTGAAGTAGATGTTTTTCTGGTACTCTCTTGCTTTCTCCATAATCCAGCGAATGTTGGCAATTTTTTTTTTTTTGTAAAACTCTCTTAAAAAAGAGAGAATTTTATTCTTTTTATAAGAAACAGGAAGGGTAGACAGATGGAGAAAGAAAAAGATGGAGTGAAATTTTTCCTGTTAGTGAGGGTTAATTTAGGTTAATAACCAATACCAATTTTGGCATCTATCATGGTTAGAAGATCTTCTTTTTAACTATTGCAAAGTCCAAAGTCACTCTGTTAATGCAGTTAGTAAAGTCCATTGGGGTTAGTAATTAAACAGCTCCTTCCAGATGTTACACGAACAGTCCTCAAAGTATCTTCTTTTTAAATCTCTTCCAATTATGGATTGAGTCCATTTTAACTTTGAAGTCTTCCGTTCCATCACCACTTTCCCCTGGGCTGCTGTCTTCTTCACTTGTCCCAGTTTTGAATACTGCATCTTCCTCCCTGCTGGCGTGTCTCTTCAGAAGTTTCTGTATTTTGAAGATGAAATCCTTCTTCTTTCTTTTCTCTTTTTCCTTAAACTTCTGGCCTTCAAGCTTCCAGGGCTCCATAAACTCTTCAGATGAAATTAGATCTCCAGTTTGTCGCTTGCTATGCTCAACATCCCCTTCTACTGGCAGAATATTCTCTTTTATAAAAGCGGAATAGGCTTTGGGAGCCTCATCCACCTCCTCCCTTAATTTTATCGCTTCACTGCCAGTTAGGGGTGCCAAGACATTTGTCAAGGTAAATTCGAGATCTTCTTTCTCTTCTTCTTTAACGCCCTGGAAACCTAGAATCAGATTCGATTTCTGTTTGATCTCCATCATCTTTCTAGTTGTTTCCGATATCTGTTTCTGTCGACTGATGAGAACACTATCCATTTTAAACAGAGTTTCGTTGATTTTCTGCAATTGTTCCAGCAGGGGGCACAGCATCTCCTTTTCCTGTTGATTGACAGCAAGCTCTTGGGGGGGCTGTCTGGACCGGAAGTCCCTCCTCTCTTCTCTTCCGGTGTCTGCAGGACTTTTTCCATTATCGACATTTTGTTTTTTTGTTTACTTTTAAAAAGTTCGTGCCGCATCCCCCAGGAAGCTAAGATGATCGCAGTCTTCCATGCAACCCCAACGGTACTTTCACCAACACTTTTTTTCTCTCAGCCCCCCTTCGCGCTCCCTTTGTAGATCTTGTTTCTCAAAGGGGGTGGGAACTCCTCCCTCCTCCCAATGCTTATACGCATGCAGGGGGCTCCGATTTACGCTTCAAAATAGATCTTCAACTCACGATTCGATGCTACTTCTTCTTTTTATTTTAAACCATAGCGCTGTCTTCACTCCTGGAAATCGGTGGCGCCGCTACTCCCCAAGCGCCCCCGGTTCGGAGCCTTTGCCTAAGGCTCACTAGGGTCTTTCGCACATGCGAAGACCCCCCCTAACTGCGCGTGGGCTAACCGCCTCCGGGAGCGTCCCGAGAAGCGGCCGCCATTCGCGACGCCGCGAATGTTGGCAATTTGATCTCTAGTTCCTCTACCTCTTTGAAACCCAGCTTGTACTTCTGGCAGTTCTCTATCCCTGTACTGTTGGAGCCTAGCTTGTAGGATCTTGAGCATGACCTTGCTAGCGTGTGAAATGAGTGCAATTGTGCGATAGTTTGAACATTCCTTGACATTGCCCTTCTTTGGGATTCAACACCTAACACCAAATTCTGAATTTGTGATTAGGAAATACAAACAACCCTAGCTATTACAGCTACACCTGATGTGTTCTTGTAGGGTTGCCAGCTATGGGTTGGGAAATACCTGGAGATTTGGGGGGGGGGTGGGGAGGGCAGGGTTTGGGGAGGGGAGGGGAGGGACCTCAGAAGGGTTTAAGGCCATACAGTCAACCACCAAAGCAGCCATTTTCTCCAGGAGAATTGATCTTGGTCATCTGGAGATCAATTGTAATAGCAGCAGATCTCCAGGCGCAACCTGGAGGTTGGCAACCCTAGTGTCTGGAGGAGGGAGAAGGGCAACTGTCCTGCAAAGCTGAACTCTCCCCACCCTCCTAATGATTACCAACTGTCTCCAAGAAAGCAGCTATGACAGTCTTGACAAGCTCCAAGTCCTGATGTTTGCAGCAATTATCAATTTTCCTTAGGGAAGCTGAGTTACGCCACTCACTTTTTACTTCTTGTCAAAAATTATCAAGGGTGGGAAGTCCATTGTGATGAGTAAGTTTAAAAAAAAACACAAGCAAAGGTGGCATTAACAGAATGTTGAAAAACAGCACATTGTTTATTCAGCTTGCCTGTAATTATGTCTTTTCCACTCATAGGCTTGGTGTGTCTTCAACCATCTGGTGGAGGGACTGTTTTATAACAGTCAACCGCCACAATAAAAAGAGGCCTGTTCTCGGTCAGTACTTAAGATAATTAGACTAAGCATGGCTACTGCTAATAGGTCTGGTAGAGGAAACACGTTTTAGTGGTGAGGATAAGAAGACCAACAAAAGAGGAGGGTTTGAGTATAGCAGGCAGGTAGAATTACACACTGAAAGAGAAAAGACAGCATGAGAGGTGTCGCCACAACTGGAAAGTGTTTGTTCCCCACTTTTTGTTTGTTTGTTTTGGCTTCTGATTTTTAATCCCTTTTGCTATACTGGACACTGAGTTATTTCTTACACATGCTCACCTGCCACATGGGAGACACTTGGGATCATGTAGAGGATGTGATTACTTGAGAACAAGTTCTACCAGCGAGCTGTTACATTACACAAATGGCTATCTTCCATGCTACATTTTATATGTAAATGGCATCAATATGTAAGGACTGCACACATGGGCAGATTGCAACATTTTCCCCATTTAAAAGGCATGGAATGGATGACTTGGAAGGGATTGGTCTTCTGCAATTGTGCATTTTCAAGAGGGATGGAGTTTTATTCACCCCTACACAGCTAATATATTTAAAATGTACTTTGTATCTGACTTCTGTACCCAAGTACAAAATGTAGTGCAAGAAATCACCCCAAAGGCTAATTTTGTTGGTTTGCTTATATAATTAGTACTCTGCCTTTCTCCTGTAGTATTTGAGGGAATGAACACATTAAAAGAGGAGAAATCAGATTCATATATCTAATTCTGGTCTTTTACTGCTGAAGATTTGCATTAGAATACAAAAGATATCTTTGGAATATTTTATTACAATATCTAGGGAGAGCGGATAATGATACACTAACTATGGGTGCTTTCACACATGCTAAATAATGCAGTTTTGGTCCATTTCAGTGACCGTTTGCAAGTGAATTCTGCCATTTCACACAGTAAAGTCCACTTGCAAAGTGCACTGGAAGTGGATTGAAAGAGTGTTATTTAGTGTGTATGACTTGCCAACAAAAGTAAATGGCTAACAATGCAAATGGCAAAGCTTGTTGCATGGGTGATAAAGGCCTTACCAAAAACCATCCACTGTTAATGTGACCAGTGGATAAATCTATGTGTTTTGTTGACTACCTGACTGAATTGCTTGAACTGATGTTGGTTTTAACTCAAACTTTAATTGTGATCTTAATGGCCCTCGTAGCATTCTTGGGATGAGACAGTCTCCACATTTCCTTGTGGGGCCCCCCACTGGTTATATAATTCTGGCCCACAGAGCGCAGTTCAAAAAACAACAACAACCACCCCACACTGTAGCCATGTACAGACTGTGAGCTTGTTTCTACAAACCCCAGACTACCCTCAGGTTTGTACAAAAAATTAAATTGACAGATATTTTTAAAATTTCAAAAAGGTTAACTGATAAGGAGCAAAACCCAAGACCTTCCAAGAGCCCCTTGTGAGATCCCAGCTGTCATTCTGAGAGTTGCTTAGCAACCCCATAAGCATTCAGAGCCAACAGGAGTGGTTGAAGGTGCTGATGTCAGTCATGCCAGGAGCCACCACGGTGACAGTAGAAGTGATGGGGAGGAAGGGAGGAGGTGGCAGAGAAACTAACAGAGGCGCCACCACAATTGCTGGGTGAGTCTGGTAGGTAGAGAAGGAATGCTGCAAGCAGACAGGAATAGCAGTGACTGGAAAAACCAGGAAGGAAGAAGGAAGGAGGAAGTGGTGGGGAGGGCAAAAGAGGCGCCACTGCCGAGGCAGAAGGAGAAGGCAGTGGCATGGGGGAGGAGAGTAAAAAGAAAAGTAGGACGGGGGAAGGCAAGGCAGGGGACAGGAAAAGTAGGACAAAGTGATGAGATGTTAAAGAGAGGGAAAGTCCTGGGATTCTCTGCCCAAATCTTGCAGATCCCCATTCTGGCTTTGTGGAATGGGCTCCCTGAAGAGGGGAGAGGAGCTCCTTTTTTGGAGACCTTCAGGAGTCGCTGCCTGTTTGCCAAGGCATTTGAGGGGCTTTGAACAGGTAGACATCTTTTAAGAGGGGGGAGGGACCTGGGCTTGTTATTTTACCTTTGGCTTTGGTTGGGGAAGTTTTCAGTATTGTTGTAAGCCACCTGGATCCAAGAGGAAAAAGTGAGATATAAATGTTTTGATTAATAAATAAATTATAATATGTTGTAAATAAATTATATGTAGTAACACTCCTCCCATATCCCTAAAATAAAAATAAAACAACAACACCCACTCAAGTTCCCAAAAGCCCTTTTAAAAACAGAATGATGAAAGGGAGGGATGCGTGAATTGCCCTAGCAATGGAGTTCCAAAGCCTAGGCACCGCCAGTGGCAAGTCCCCTGTCTCTGGTCATCATCACCAGCCTAAGTTCTATGAAGAGGCAATCAGCTGCTGTTGGAGTGCAGCAGTCTACAGGATACAACAGTCCTCCGGATATTGAGGTCTCTAGCCATTTTTAAGGCTGTATAGTTCAGTCCTTGAATCACCTCAGAAAGAAACCTGGAAAATAGTATAGATCTTTTCTCATTAGAATGATATGTTCAGAACAGTGAGTGCCAATCAAAAGTCTGGCATTCCCCACATGATCGCCTTAGGAATGGCAGCTACGCCAGTTTAGTGTAGTGGTTAGGAGCATAGACTGTAATCTCGGAGAACTGGGTTTAATTCCCCATTCCACCACATGCAGCTGCTAGGTGACCTTGGGCAAGCCACAGTTCTCTCAGAGCCATTCTCTCAGGAACAGTTCTCTCAGAGATGAAGGGTAGGGTATGAATCCAATCTCTTCTTCTTCCACGTATATGCCACTCATAGTAAAGGTAAAGGTTCCCTTGCTCGAAAGCCAGTCAAATCCGACTCTAGGGTTGCGGTGCTCATCTCTGTTTCAAAGCCGAAGAGCCAGCGCTGTCCAAAGACGTTTCTGATCTAATTGCCATAAAATAGGGTCAGTGAACCATGAGCCCAATAGTTATCTATGGCAATCATGTGGAGGCCCACCTTATAGCCAAACTGACCCTACTCCACAGCTGTGTCAGTCAGGATCATGCACATGATATTGTTCTGCTGTACTGCCCAGATGAGTGATATAAGAAGCCCAATATAAAGTGCTCTGAGGCATAAGGAGGGGAAAATGCCAGTTCAGGGAGGAGTATATCAGGGTAAGGTGGGTGCTGATTGTGTGTATTCACTGACTCCAGGAACAAATGACACCTCTAAAGGGAATCAACATCTGTTTATAGCTTCCCCCACAGGGATTATACTAAGTGGAGAATTGGACTATGAAACGGTAACCTCTCACAGTTCTTAGGCTGGCAGAAGATGAACATTAGAATACTGATATAGCCCACATACTGTTTCATGGAGCTGTGCTATGGATTAGCAACTTCTCGGATACATTGTGTGAGAATTTAATGAGAGGGAAAGGCACATTTCTTGGTATAGTATTTCAGGAATGCATTCACTGATACACTGCAGCCTCTGATGGCCAAAATAATGTGTTTGAGAACATATCAGATCTCCTGGGGTTCATTCTGAAATCATTCCATTTGTGTCAAATGTTATGTAACACGCATACACACATACACACACATCTATCTATAGAAAGATATCAGTCTAAGCTAGGCACTCCTTCTCTTGTGTTCTTAAGAGAAGAGCAGAACCGTGTTCTTTGTGCCCCAACCTATTCTTGTTTAGGTAGCAGCTACATTTCAGAGTGAGCAAGGAATCACAAATGGGTTTTTTTCCGCCAAACGTTTTTGTTTCCACCATCACACAAACAGAGCTTCAGTAGTAAGTTCTCGGCATGGCATTACTCCAGCAACTGCCCTTTCTCCATTTCATGTGGAAAGAATTCAGCTGTTTATACAGCACACATAGATTCTGTTGTTGTTAGGCAGTTTTAAGTATTTGTTTTATGTTTTTAGACACGTCAGGCCCAGAGTTTGAATGATCATTTGATGGCTTGTTTCCTTTCCACAGCACCCGGAGAAGGAGAAGGAGAAGGAGAAGGAGAAGAGGATTTATACACCCTTCACTCAGAGTGGCTTACAATCTCCTTCTCTTCCTCTCCCCACAACAGACACCCTGTGATGTAGGTGGGGCCGAGAGAGGTCTGAGAAAACGGTGACTGACTGACTCAAGGTCACCCAGCTGGCTGCATGTGGAGGAATCGGGAATCAAACCCAGTTCTCCAGATTAGAGTCTGCCACTCTTAACCACTACACCAAACTAGGCATATAATCTTTCCAAAGCCCATCATAATTGACAACAGAATTTAATATATCAGTGTATTATATTGTATGACTCAGAAACTGAAAGACACACACAAGGATTCACTAGCAACATCCAGCATTCCTCCTACAAACAGGGTCACCTCTTGGTTGGTGGGTTTTGGACCTCAAGTTAGTGGGTTCTGGCAAACAGAAGCTGGCAACAATGTCTGTCATGGCTATGACCTGAGCCAACGGGTGATGGTGCCATCATCCAACCTTCCAGTCAGGAGAACATTGACCTATTGGGGCAAAAAGAAGGGGGGGAGTGTTAGGGGCTACCGTATACCTAATGGCACAAAGGCAGCAGATCTCTCTGTCCAAGTCAACTGAGTGGGCAGCAAACTCAAGGTACCCAAAGACTCAGGCTCCCCAAGTTACATTTTCACTAGTCAGTATTATTGCCTTTGGAAGGGGAAGGATACGTCATTTCAAGCTATGCAACATAAGTACCGTTCATCAGTGGCGATGTCATCGTCCCCTCTATGTAGGAGGCCATGGGTTCTCTTTAAAATAGCCCTGTTTGACATCCAGAAAGCCTGAGCTGTCAGCGGCTTTCTAAAAATTAAATAAAATTGAACCAAGAGCGTGAATGTTTTAATGATGACTCACAATTTTGGTCTTTTGAGACTGAAGGACCTTGCACTGTCTCTTAGCCTTAGACATCAAAGGAAGGCGAGAGAGAGAGCCAGAGAGAGAGAGAGAGGTCAGGAACTGGTTACCCTTCCTCTTTTCTGCTGTTCTGATGCTGTCACTTTGATGCATACATAGCTACTGTCTGGGGATCTTTCCTTCCTTCCTTCCTTCCTGCTGAGACTTTCCTTCTCTCTTCTCCACCTTGCAGCTATGAGAACAGGACAGACATTCCTGCTTCTCCATCTATCCTAGTTTAGCCAGTTAGATTAGAATGCTGTCTCTGCGCTATGCTATCCTCTTTAGAAAGGAGGTCCTTGTAACAAAGGACTCATATTAGTTTGCTAAGATAAAAATGGCTCCTGTGTGAACTTTATCTCATAATCAGCAATGCAAATTCCTCTGTGCCATATGCGTTCTGCTTTCTTACGTGGTCTTCACTGTACCGCTGTTTAGGCTTACGTTTTGCATACCATTGTAAACGGCACCCTTTTTTATTTATGACCATTCTGCCTGGGAAATAAATTGAAACCAATGAGTCACAAGCAAATGTTTATTACACCCTTATCAGAGTTTTTACTGAAATTCCCCCAACGGCTCCATTCAGCTCTACTTTTGTGCCCTTAGCAGGGAGAGGAAAACAAGAGGAACGAATGGCAATTACTTCCCAAACCAGCAGTGTCTGAGCTCAGGCTGAGATGTCACTGATTTGGGATGTAAAAACACTGCCATGTGTTGTTAATGTTTGGAAGTTAGTGGAGTAGTAGGATGGGGGCAACGGGAAGCAGTAAACAGGAAACTTTGGTAATGTAAGAACTGACCTTTTCAAGGTCTAACCAAATGGTATTCTGTAAGTTCTCTGCATGGAGTAAGTAAAGGTTTCCTTTGCTTGAAAGCCAGTCAAATCCGACTCTAGGGGGCAGTGCTCACCTCCGTTTCCAAGCCAAAGAGCCGGCATTGTCTGAAGACTTCTCTGTGGTCACGTGGCCGGCATGACTAAATGCTGAGCGCACCGAATGCTGTTACGTTCCCACCAAAGCAGTACCTATTTATCTACTTGCAATTTCTTGCTTTTGAACTGCTAGGATGGCAGGAGCTGAGGCCAGAGATGGGAGCTCATTCCATCACGAGGCGCTAGGGTCTTGGAACTGCCAAGCTACCAACCTACCGGTCTGCAATTCAGCGACTTAACCTCTGAGCCACCGCGGCTCCCATGTGCATGGAGTACCTAGCATAATTTGTACTCACCAGGCATGTGGGGATCTAATTTGGTCATACTGGTAAGCAAGTACACATAACAGGTCAAATGGAAGCCTCAGACACATACTCACTGGGCTGCAGCAAACAAGTCACTAGCTTTCTTGGGACTGAGTATCAGGGCTGGTTTGTAGATCCCCTGCTAGGTGCTCCTCAGGTTTCAACCAGAAATGTGGCAGAGATAAATAGCAATTACAACCTATTATGTGGGATAAATACACTATCAGGCATAATAAAAATTTTCTCCTCCCAATTCAGATGTGAAAAGGAAATTCACTTAGAACACATAATTGCACTCAAAAGATTTCAGTTTTATGATAGTCATTACCTAAATGTTTCACACAAGAGATTTCTTCCTATTAAGACTCTTTGAACTTCAGTTTTATAAGTACATTTTATTTAATCCTTTTGGACCTGATTCATAAAAATTTATGCTTCAGTTGAAATAAAGATTTTTTTTTTTTTGCCCTGCAATAAAATAAGCTTCTGCCTTAATGGATGAACGCATATGGAGAATTTTAACACATTCTTCCTAATGAATAAGCAAATTCTCACACAAATTTAGCCTTCTAGGAAGCTGCAATATATTGGCCACAAGGTCATCAGCCAAGAGGCACTCTGTAGTAAGGTAGCACCCACACCAACTTCCAAAAATGGCAGCGGGTATCCTGGAGAAGGTCTCTATGCATGCCTCTCATAAGCAGTGGACAGCATCTTCTAAAGACAAACAAGCCAGCCAATGACATCATCATAGGGTGATGTGCATCTGGAGGAGAGAAAGGCCTATTCACTGCGGGGGGGGAGGAACAGCTTCAGGGAAACTCAAAGGTAGGGATGTGCATTCTGTTAACTGAAAAAAAATCTTTATTGGCTAATACAATTACAATAAACTGAATTTTTTTAAAAATGAGCAGTTGTATTACTTGGAACCCCCTTAGCCTAGCCCTAGCACCTAGCTGTCTTTGGCTTAGAGTTCATATTGGACAGTGGGAAGATGAGATTCTAATTTAGCCAACATTAAACTGGCATAGATATTTAGCAACCGACAGAGGTACATGGATATTGCCATAAGATTATACCGATAGACTTTGTCTTTCCTAAGAATTTAGCTTATACCAACCAGGCTGACAATTTGTTGGTCTGGGAAGGGCTCTGATTATATGTATGTTGTAGTTCTGTTTACTGACTACTCCCTCTGATACTGCTAAGCACAGGGATATTTGTTTTTGCACCCTGGCAGGCAAGCAACATTAACATAGACCCTGGAGGATGGGAGTTATAGGCAAGTGCTGTATTTGCATGCACACACACACCTGCCAAGTGACCGACACCACTGCTGCTGGATGACAGACAGAAGCAAGTGTTTTAGCTATGCCCCTTATGGGATAGATGCAAATGCCCCCATACCACACAGCACCTACCCTCTTCTGTCCAGAGACTGTCCTGCTTGCCAGGCTGGAGGCAAGCCCCAGGCAACAGACAGGTCCTGCAGCAAGGGTTCTAGGCAGTGTTCCCTCTAAGCTGAGTTAGTGTGAGCTAGCTCACAGTTTTTTAGCCTCCGGCTCACACATTTTTGTCTTAGCTCAGGAAGGATGGCTCCAGAGCAAACTAATTTATGCAGTAGCCAAATCGCTCGCTCACAACTTTAATGCCAGGAGCTCGCAAGACTCCACAGCTTAGAGGGAGTGTGGGTTCCAGGGTCACAGTCTAAAGTCAAAGTCCGAATTCAAGTAACATAACCCAGAGGCAAAGTCAAGCATCACAGTCCAGGTGTCTGGTAGCATATTTCAGAAGCAAAGTCCAAAGACAATCCAAAGCTCAAACTGCAAGGTTCCAAGAGTTAGCAACAAGCAGAGCAGACAACTGATGGGCTAGCCAGCAAGGCTGTAGACCGGGGTGCCAGGCCCCTGGTCCGGGCAGGGGTTCCCCTGCTTTTGTGGACCCCTTTCCGCTGCCCGCCAGCTGGCCGGCAGTGTCATGCCCACCGTGCAGCCCGATTCTGTGGACCCTGATCCTGGGGATTCTGCACCTTTAATGCCTGAGAATGAGCTCCCTGCACCCTTGGAAGGGACTAACCTAAGTTCTGCAGAGGATGAGTACCAGTTAACAGGGGAATTCACACCTGGAGCCGCTCCTGCAGAGCCAAGCACAGGCACTACGCCTCCTGATTCTCCTCCAGCTGTAACTAGGCTGAGAGATCTAAGACGCTGGGACTTGGCAATGCGACGCAAAGAGCCATGCATGCGAGGTCGGCATTCTCTAAGTCCAGAGTATTGACAGGAGCCAGGACTCTGAAAGCAGCTGGTAATTAGCTAACAAGCAGAACAGGATTTTAAGGCGGCTCTCTGGAATCCCCAATTTGTGCTGGCAAACTAGTCCTTTCGGACCAAAGGTTTTGGTTCCTGGCATCCTGCTATCAGTTGACTTCCTGATTCCTGACTCTGGTCCATGTTTTGGCATTCTCTTGGCTCTTGACCTCCAGCTCTGCACCTCGACTCTGACTCTCGGCGAACTGAACTCAGACCTTCGGTAAAACCTTGACTATGTGTTTGTTTCTGTGTACTGGGACTTTGACGCTTCGGTATCCTGTTCTTTCTGGCTTTGACCCTCAGAGTGGACTTTGAACTCTCGCTCTCTGCCTTGCCTCACTGGGTCCGTTGTGACAGGCAGGGGGAAACCCCACCTACAAGTGCCCCTGAATGCAATGTAATGGCGTTGCCCAGAAGTGATGTCATCACATCGCCGACATTGGGGGTGGGGTGGCACTGTAGTTTTTGGGTAAGACTCTATGGTAAAATTGGGCTCAAACCATAGTTTGGCCCAATGTCAACCCCCCCCAACATTGGCGACATGTTGACATCACTTCAGGGTGATATCATTGCAGAGTGCATGCTTTGCCCATACACCAGAAGATCCTGGGATGGACCCTGGAGATCCCCGCCGGCAGCCAGGTAGGATCTGGCAACCCTGCTGTAGACTAGTTGATTCCACACTGGCTCCAGCCTCACTGCAGACTTACATAGGGAATTTCCCTACAAGAGATGCCAGTTCTCACATTAGGCTCCTCTCCACAAGCTGAGTCAGCTCCTCTATTCATGAGGAATAGCAGGGCCCAGATCATGTAATGACTCGTTGGTCTCTCCTGGCACTTTCTCAGCAGAGAGGAGGCCTCAGGTTGCTAAGCACACACTCCTGTGCCTGGTCCAGGCTTCGGCCCTAACTCTTTGTCTTCTCTGCCCCTAGGGTCCTGCAGGAGACTGTGGCAAATCTGGCAGTGAGCAGCTCTGTGCTGGGGCCTCCTGGCTTGAGGGCCCTGCTAGCTCAGGGACAATGCTGGTGCTGGCTCAGGGGGTGGTGCTGCTACCTGCAAGGGTCCCTTCAGGGAGGCACTGAGAGACCCACCTCAGAGGGAGGGTCAGCCAAGGCAGGGCTTGGGGGCAGGTTTTCATCCTCCTCCAACGAAGACTCACGTTCCCACGTTACACCAGGATGGTCCATGACAGAGAGAGATCAGACCAGATGAGAGATGACAAAGCAATTGAGGTACATGGATGGCTTCAATTTTTCTGCATCTGTCTGAGGAAGGGCATTGAGGAAGGGCAATTCTTTTCTCCACATGCCATATTTTCACAGGAAAATTCTGCCCTCCTGCTCCTGCCCACCTTGCCTGATAGCTCTAATTAGCCCTAGTAGGGTAGAAGGCAGTCAACTTTTTAAAAATTAATTAAGCTAAGCTCCAAAATCAGACATGGCCTTTCCGTATTTTCTCACGAGGGCTTTTCATTCTCGTGTAAAATGAGGTGGGGCATTTTCAAACAAAAATGGTACATTCGGTTAATTGCATGGAACTAAATCCAGTCCCCTCCCTGCATAGCACCTTGGTGTTCTCTGTCCCTTTCTGGTTTTTCTCCCGAGTCAAGTCACTACAGGGGCCAGGCTGGGAGAAAAATGCTGAAAGAAGCAGGGCATCCTCAAAGGAGAGGCAGGTTTTTAGCACCCCTCAACTGCACATCCCGCTTCTGCTTAATAGTAGATTCCTTCTCCCCTACATACACACCCCTTTCTTTACACAAGAACTGGTCAACTCATATATAAAGGTAAAGGTTTCCCTTGCTTGAAAGCCAGTCAAATCTGACTCTAGGGGGCAGTGCTCATCTCTGTTTCCAAGCTGAAGAGCCAGTGCTGTCCAAAGACATTTCCGTGGTCATGTGGCCGGCATGACTAAACACTGAGGTGCACAGAACACTGTTACCTTCCCCCTGAAGCGGTACCTATTTATCTACTTGCAGTTTCTTGCTTTCAAACTGCTAGGTTGGCAGGAGCCGGGGCCAGAGACGGGAGCTCACTCCATCACGTGAGTCTTGAACTGCCATGCTACAGACCTTAAAGGCTGCAGCTCAGCATCTTAACCTCCGAGCCACCTCTGATTCATGTAAGTACACAAAAATACCTTTGAGGGTATTTACACATAAGTACACAAAAATACCTGAGCCCTACCAAGTAGGATGACAGAACTGAATGGCACTTTGGAAAGCTATGAACCCTTCACCCGATTCTTACATGCTTAGTTCAACAGAGCACTATATTCCTTTCATGCTTATTGACTATTTATTTTATTTATTGTTTATATACTTGTGCCTTTTCTGCTTTCTCAGGTCGCTGAGCATCCCCCTCTGCCCACTCTGCCTACAAAGCAAGGGCCCGTTCTGTCTGGCACGTGGCTGTAAGGATCACATGAGAATTTCCTGGGAATTTCATCCCAGTTAGGATGAAAGGTACAACTATGAACATGTTTCCTATTGAAATGAATAGGTGTTGTTTTTTTTTTTTTAAGGGGGGGCAACTAAAATGAATATTTTTAAATACTAAAAGCCAAATAAAGAAGAAAAGGCACTGGAAATGTCAAAACATCATTGCTTTTAGGGAGATAGGCCAAGGATGGACAAAACTCTGTTTATGTCAAAGTTGGAGTCCAGTGGCACCTTTAAGACCAACAAAGTTTAATTCTGGGTACAAGCTTTCATGTATGCACACTTCTTCAGAATTCAGAAGAATCTATCTTGTTATGTCCATGGCAGTTGAGGATGGGGGTTAAAGGATCAGAAATACATACATGTATAAAAGCATAAAATATGGCAGTCTCATTCTGTGGACTGTATAGAATTGCATAATTGTAGGTATGTAACACTTGGTTTATATATGTATTTATGTGGAAAGATAAATAAAAATATTTTTTTAAAAAAGAAATACATATATTTATTCCCATTCCTGAGTCATTGCTTCGGCAAGGAGGCGCCACCAATTTTCAGTGGTGGCAGAGTGAACTCCCTCCCACTGCTGATATATGCCCTTTCCCTAAGGGACAATCCCACTGTCGGTCATACGTTTAATTTACTTCCCTGGGAGTTACACCTGCAGAATCAGCTGCAATCTCTCCTCTGACTGAAAAAGAATCCCAAGTAATGTCTGAGCACTGTACTTTATTTCAAGGGCACAGCACTTTATTCCAATAGTGCCTGCCTCTTTCGTAGAATGACAAAAGAATGACATGACATTTGGCAAACTGACTGTTTTGGCACAGTGTTCTGGAACCATGAAGTAAAAGGTAAACGTTCTGAAGGCTTAACAGGCCAGAAGAAGACAAAGCGCTTTAATAGATCAACTCATTGTAAAATACCAGTCAATCTAACTCTGCTAGCTGCTTTTCTGATCATTACGTAGAATGCAAAACCTGGGATCCACTCCAGCTTTCACTCTGGACACACCTATATATTCGGCTAGTATCGTGGAATGGAGGCTTTATAATGATTGACTTGAGGATTGCTACATCTGTGAGTCTGTGGCTTGAAGAGCTCCGAGTTGCAAGGTGGTCTGCCCAACCCACCTCCATGTCTGGACACGGCAAACACCTGCCCTTCCTTTCCACATCTGTAGGTTGAAATTATGTTGTATTTGCTATAATAGCCAGCAGACAAGAACAGCAAGTGAGTTGAAATGGCAAAGTGGGCGTCCCTCTGCTGAATGCTGGTTCATCCAACATCTGGGTATGGCAGCCCTAATTTACTCATAATCTCCTTCAGAGCTGCAGATCAAGGACTGACCAGCAGAACTTCCTTGTGTTAAATGCTACCAGTCTCATTACCATCATTTATAGTGACATGCCAAGATAGTTTGCCTTTGATGCCTTGTTGATTTGGAATTATGAAGGACATAGCAAGTATGGTCCAGGGAACAGAAAGTTGGCCCTGGAGCTGGGAGATCTGCATTCGTTCTATGTGACCGTGCCCTCCCCACTGACTGAGCACAAATCCATTGCTAAACCACTAGAGAAAATGAGGTCCTTCCTTTCCATTCCCTTAGTGTAAGCACTTAATGACTATAACCTTCTCCTCTCTAGCCTTCCACTATCACATCTTACTTTTTTCATCTGTTTCTAAACTCTACTTCCCCTCTTTCTTCAGTCAGACTACAGGATGCACTGCCTGGATTCCTAGTTCCTTTCAAATCCTACATGGCTTTGGTTTCTATTATCCTCCAGTCCTGATATATTCCTGCCCATGACTTTTGTCCCCCACCCTAACAGGGGGAGAGCCATCTTGGTGTAGTGGTTAAGGGTGGTGGATTATAATCTGGAGAACCAGGTTTGATTCCCCATTCCTCCACATGAAGCCAGCTGGGTGACCTTGGGCCAGTCATAGTTCTCTCTTAGCCCCACCTACCTCACAGGGTGTCTGTTGTGGAAAGAGGAAGGGAAGGGAATTGGAAGCTGCTTTGAAACTCCTTTGGGTAGTGAAGAGTGGGGTATAAAACCAACTCTTCTTCTTCTTTTACCACTCTCCACTGCCAAAGAGCTCTTGCTCCCTTAAACACCTCTACCTGTTCACCCTTTCTAGACCTTATGCCTTCCAGTGTCCTTGACTACACTTCCAAGTCTTCCCAGAACACCTATGTGATACCATCTCTCTCTCTCTCTCTCTCTCTCTCTCTCTCTCTCACTCTCTCTACCCCCCCACCCCCAGATTGCTCACATTTACATTTCCTGTAACTACTTTATTTATTTTTTAGCTTTCCTTTCTGGCTGTGACTCAAGGCAGGTTACACAATCAAACAATGCACTCATACAGCAAAGACATCTAACAAACAATACAATAGTACAGAATTAAAAGGAATTTGTTTTTAAAAATCTGCCTAAGGCAGACAATGCCCTGCGTGCAATTACAAAGGCAGGAGACAATGCCATATCAGCAGGGCAACACTTACAATAATCATTGTAGTCAGGGGTCTTTTCGTAGAAAAACAGCTGCAGGAGCTCATTAGCATATGGTATGCTAATGAGCTATTAGGCTATTAGCATATGCCATGCCCCCTGACATCACCGGAAGTTATGTCAGAAGGGGAAGCAAAAGGGGGGAGAGGCATCTTCAAAAGCCTTCCCTTCCCTTCCCCAGCTGGTCTGGGTGGGGGAGCTAAGAGAGAAGGGGTTTTTAAAGTGTAAACTCCTTATGAGAGTTGGGCCACAGAAGGAGGAAAGAGGGAAGGAAAGAGAGAGAGTAGAGAGAAGGAAAGAAGGAAGGAAAGAGGGAAAGAAAGAGAAGGAAAGGGGAGGGAAAGAAAGAGAGGGAAGAAGGAGGGAAACAGGGAAAGGAGGAAAAAAGAGAAGAGAAGATGGTGGGAAAGAAAGAGAGAAGAGAAGAAGGAGGGAAAGAGGAAAAAGAGAAGGAAAGGAGGGAATGAAAGAAATTCGGTGGCAATTCGCCGCATTATATCCTATGGGCCATTGAGGTCAATGGTGAAAACATAGGGTATATTCTGGGGGTTGGGGGAGGGAATTTGAGGGAGAGGCTCCAAACTCACAGGGTAGCTGATGGAGCCTCTCCCCAAGATACCCACCAAGTTTCAAGAACATTGGTTCAGGGGGTCCAATTCTATGGGCCCCTAAACAGGTTGCCCCTATTTCCTCCATTGTTCTCTATGGTGGGAAAAAAGTAAAGTTTATTCCCACCATAGAGAACAATGGAGGGAATAGGGGCAACCTGTTTGGGGACCCATAGAATTGGACCCCCTGATCCAATGTTCTTGAAACTTGGTGGGTATCTTGGGGAGAGGCTCCATCAGCTACCCTGTGAGTTTGGAGCCTCTCCCTCACACCCTCCCCTCCAGCCCCCAGAATATATCCTATGTTTTCACCATTGACTTCAATGGCCCATAGGATATAATGGAGCTGAAATTGACATTCGGCTGCCTGAAAGACTCCCCGGGACGCCGGCTGGGGGCGGGGCTTGGCTCCTGAGCTCCCGGAGCTGAGCTCCGGTGCGCTCCCCCCCAAAAAAGACCCCTGATTGTAGTACACTACAGTCCCATTCTATTATGAAGCAGCCTCCTGGACTGTCCCATTCTGTTACCATTCATAAGAATGCTCTCCTGAACTTCCATTTTGCATACTCTGAAGAATGATAGGAGTCTTTGGCTTGAGCCTTTAATTCTCACCCACCAGTAGGCCTACCTGCATTTCTGTCTAGATTCGAATCCAGTAGTACCTTGGAGACCATACAAGCCTGTGAGAATCTGATGACATACCTTTGACTCTCAAAAGCTTATCTAACTCCTCTGCCGCAGACCAGCACACAAACCTTGCGCAGGGGGTTGGACTAGATGGTCTGTACGGCCCCCTCCAACTCTATGATTCTATAACCCTCTGAAACTAACTGCATTTATACCTACTCTTTCATTGTTTTTCTTGCCTTTCTTTCCCTCTCCTCCCTGTCAAAATTCATACTGTAAATTCCTTGGGGCACAGACTTGTCCTTTCAGTTCTGTCATTCTACAAACGGTGCAACATAAACAATGCTAATGCTACTCTTTGTAATAATTCAGATCCCTTTTGCCCCAGATCTGAGTTTCATTTCTGTGGAAATTATCGCAGAGTTTCTGGAATTCTGAACACGAGACAAACTGGAAAGCACCTTGTATGCTAAACAAATGCTAAGAAGCAGGATTTTCTTCAGCTTGTGATCTAAGAGACGTGGAAAAGCTTGGCTGGTGCATCCTATGTGGGGCTTGTGCATAAAAACAGCCTATTTATGCATATCAGGAAAAGAACTGCATATGTATCAGAAGACCCTTCAGGTGCATTGTGCAACCAAGGCATGAGACACATGGCCCAGCAGAGAACGTGATCCCAGACGGTGGCCAGAATGTATTCTAACTGGCAGTCAGCCCAAATTCTCATCTGGCAGCCTGACGCTGTTGCATGTTCCTAGCTTTAGCCTATATGCCTTCTGCCACAGCTCATTACAAGACTGAACTGAGCCCTACAGTCTGACTGCTGCTGAGTTCTCTCCAGCCGACCATTTCACTCTGCAATAAATGGGCAGTTGTGTTATTCATTCATTGTCTAGAGCAAACACATTTTTCCAAACAGTCTGCACACAATATTTTGGTGCTGGTAAAAATGAAAGGAATCTTCTTCTAGCTATAGATCAATTGCTACTTGTGATGATTGACAACAGTTCTCTTTCTTATGCCAGCACCATTTTGTGAATTGTAACATAGATCGTGTAAGGTTCTATGATTGCACGACCCATGCAGAAGCTGGAATACACAGAGCCAACGTATTCTCTGGAGCCTTTATCAGTGAGACACAACAGGCAATAGAAACACAAACCAATTTCACTGAGTGCGAGTCCAGATACCCTAAGCAGCTCTGCACAGCTTAGGTTGGATCCTGATGATAATTCCCAGTGGAAGTTTCCTGGCTCCCTTCTCCCACTGCAGCTCATTGCTCGTCCCAAAATGCTCCACCTAAGAGACGGAGGATGTCCAGGGAAAACATGAGAGGCAGATTGGAAGTTTATAGTAGGATGGGGGGAATCAAATTCCCCCCTTTCTCTGTAGAAATTACCATCAGGATCCAACCTCTTGTAAGTAACCAAGTTCAGCACAGCTAGCCAGGTACAGCCATTTCATAAGCCTCCTGTTTTTGATACCTACCTGGAACAGCAAAAATAAGGAAGGGTCTCCTAGCAATCCAATACGCGAAGGATACAACATGTCCTTGGTTTCTGGCCCATAAGCAGATCAACTAACAAGAATAATCCCAAAGTGTGAATTAGGTTGCGATAGCTGGACTTTGTTCTGACAAAACAAACCATGGGATCATCACCACAAAACAGGAGGCAAAAACCAAACAGCAAACAAGAGACCAACACTTCACTCGAAAGGCTGGATCCCACCATGTTTCTGCCTCTAGGGAATGTGGTTTATTTATTTATTAAGAAAATGTATATGCTGCCTCTCCAGAGACCTGCTGGAAGCAAGCTTACAACTAATAAAACAAACCCATTAAAACACAGGCATTAAAAAGCAATTAAAACACATCACTTTGTTGATATGCTCCCAAAAGAGCGTATCAACTACTAGGTAGTTCCTCTCCTTCCTCAATCAATGATAATGAGCTAATAGTTTGATGCATATTGGGATCTAGACTTCGGAGTAAAGTACTTTTATTCTGCACCTGTGAGATTTTTTCTTTTTCATTTTGTACTGGCATGGCTTGACCGTCCGAACTATTTACTACAGAACACAAGATTTACATCAGAATTTAGTGGAGGTTTGCGTATGGAAGGTATAAATCTCACTATACCATGTTACCACAAACTCAGGAGTTACAAAAAAAAAGAAAAAAGAATAACTTGTTTATTTTCCCTCCTTTCCATTTAATTTGGTTTTGGAAAGAGGTGCATGCATGATTAACTTTTCAATAATGCAAGAACAACAATCCAATGTAAATGCATCGATCAATTTAATGGAGGATTGTAAAGTCAGCATCAGCAGGGAAACCAATGTTATTGATTCGATTAAGTAACATTTTGAAGCATTTTGCATGGAATTATTAAAATGTGCCTACATGCAAAAATGAGAAAAGTAGTATAAAGAGGATGATGTTTTTATTGGACCAATTGTAGCTTTAAGAATGTGCAAGCTTTGAAAATGGATATAAAAGATCTTCTTTGTCAAGTGTAGATTACCTGAGCTAAACAAACAAGAGGCTGTCTCTCCACAACAAGCAATCTCTGGATCTGATCTTGCTAAAATAGGTCATGTCCTGATTCCTTATGCTAAGTGGCCGGTCATTGCTGTTTCATTCCTACTCTGAGCATTATAAATCTGAGCACTGCTGGGTAAGGATGTGGACTCAGTCATTAACTAATTAAATATCTAAACAAGAAGGTCGATTTTTCTTGTTGTCACAGTATTATTCAAATGTGGCTCTGAATACTAAAAATAACAACAATCGAGTTATCTCCCAGAATATTCATTGTAACTTCTGGTGCCTCTATGATCTGCTTTTCACAGCTGCACAAGGCAGCTATGGGTGGAGACAGTGAATCGGCAGATAATGCAAATGACAAGCACTTTACCCAGAACCAGAAAATTAGCACATGTCCCCAGGAATGTAAACTGAGCTGATGTCACCTGTGCAGAACACTCTGCCAGTCATTAGCTCAGTGGCTTAGCGAAAGGCAACTGGGTTCTATATAAGCTATCAACGCTGTGCTATTTGCATAAAAATATGCTCCTCTTGCAAAGATCATACATTTACAGGTTCTCACTCTGTAGCTTGTTGCGCTGCTAGCAACAGCTCACTGCTATACCAAGCTGTGTGAGAAATAATGCGATTTGCTGTAGCATGTATTGCTATTTAAATAGTGTTTAAGCCCTTTCCCTTTATTATTTATTAGACTTTTTTTTAGTGCCATTCATTGTACAGTCCTCATTCTCTGTGTCCGTGTGTTTTACAGCAATTGTCTGCAGTGCACACAAACACACCGTGAGTTTTTGGCTTACCCAGTACAAGACTCTGCAGCAGCTCTGCTGTCCTACCTTTACCTTGCCTCTAAAATGGAGGCATTTCTCCTATCTGCTTGACATTGGGAAAGAAGGATCTAGGGTTGTCAGGCCGGAGGCAGCAACCCCTGGGGGCATCTGACGACTGGCGCAGTGGCATGATGCTTTGGTGCAGACATTTTTTGCAAATCCTAGACTGTCCTGTGACTTCAGATTTTCACCAAAGCGACATCTTTTTCATAAAAATATGCTCCTCTTGCTGGGACCATACATTTACAGGTTCTCACTCCGTAGCTTGTTGCACTGTCAGCATTATGCCAGCATGCACCCCCCATTTCCCCCTCCCCATTTCTTCACACTGGCACTTCAGGCAACAGCAGGCAACAAACTGGATGCCAGGAGGTCTCGTGGGCATCCCTAGGGGGATCCCAAGAGTGGGTGGTGCAAAGCTGGGTATTTCACCCCAACCTGAACAATGGTTCAACCCTAGGTTGCCAGCTCTGTGTGGGAAATACCTGGAAATATTGGAGGTGGAGTCTGGAGAGAGCAGGGTTTGAATAAGAGAGGGACCTCCATAGAGTCCACCCTTCAAAGCAGCCATTTTCTCCAGGGGAACTGATCTCTGTTGTCTGAAGATCAATTGTAATAGAGGGAGGTTGGAGGCTGACACCCCTATTCAAGCCTATGGAAACAAAAACCATAATAAAGGACAAAAACAAGCGGGAGCAATAAAATAATGAAAACGAGTGGGGAAAACAATTTCTATGACACCCCTGCTTCTAAGCATTATTGATTTGCAATCTTGATATGTTGCAGAAAACAGTGCTTCTGAAGAAATATATATTCTACAGGCTTAAATTGGTTGTATAGCCATTCCCTTGGGAAACTGCAGCGCAGGGAAGAAGGGCTAAGGATCTGTAATTAAAGATTCCCAGCACTTGCACTACAGTTCCCAGGATCCTTTGTCATGAAACTTGGGCCCAGATTTCAAGTAACAGAAGCAGAACCATGTCTTCAAATGAACAGTTGTATCTAAAGCACTGGGTAGTCTTGAAATATAAAGTGTCCAAGAGATACATGGTAGAAGGTGCTGAACAACTGAATGCCCAAGCAATCCATCCCCTGATGTTCTTCCTCCTGCAGCAGGACTCTGTTGTCAGCCCTCTGGGAGAAAAAAGAATATGGGCAGGAGAGAAGAGGTTCAGTACTCCCACCCTTATATTCCTTTGGCACTTTATGTTGCACTTACACACACAAATACCCCCAGCTTTAGATAGGACAGGACAGACCTGTGTTGTTTAGGCATGCTGGATCAGCAAATGGTCTTCCCCGAGGCTACCACCACCTAGGCCTGCAACTCCTGCCTTCATCCATCCATACTTCCAACCACATCTGTCCATAGCAGCTAATCTTCCTTTTTTCCCCTCCCGCCACATCTTCTTTAAACACAGGGCAACAAGTTGAACACGCACCCTACAGCAGAGGTGTCGAACTCATTTGTTATGAGGGCTGGATCTGACATAAATGTCACTTTGTTGGGCCAGGGCTTGTGTGCCATAAAATGTAATGCTGAGTACCGGAGATACAAACTTTATAAAGGACACAGGCAAGCCCAATTAATGATATTTTTATTCAAAATACAAACATGCGTAAAACATTAACACGCTTGCAGTATTTCCTTAAAGTATCTCCCTGATGCCCACCCTCCCACTTCCACCGCCCATTACTCAATAGCACTGGGACAGTATAATGCACAGCCTCTGTCCTCTGGCGACAAAGGTAATGACCAGTTGCTAGCAGGCCAGATAAAAGCTCTGGACAGGCCAGTTCCAGCCTGTGGATCATACGCTTGACACCCCTGTCCTATAGGGTTTCTTGAACACCTTCCACTCGCTTGAGCTCAGCCATGATTTTGGCGAGTGTGACAACAGGCAAACAAAACCAGTAACCACCCTTTCATAAGAGGAGGGAATCTTATTAGAGTCCAGGAAGCACTAAGCTGTATGATTTGTTTCACACACAACTGTTTAAAGAGGACTTAAAGGAAAGAAGTTTGGAGGAAAGAGAATCATGCATTATGGCTCCTGCTAGGGGCAAAGGTGACTAGATGGCAAAGCAGAGATGGAGGGGCAAGTGAAGTGAGACAGAAGAGGTAATGCTGCTGCCGCCACCATCACCCCAATTCACCGCCTCAGGCCACTGCCTGTGTTAGCTTAATTATAGGTGTGGCCCTTTAGTACTGGCCTAACTACACATTGGGGACTGTTTTGGATTCGGAACATGACATGCGTGATGAGGGCACTTATGCTTCTCCTGCTTGTCAAAATAGTCAAAAGATCCCCAGAGGTTGCCAATTACCTTGTTGGGGAGATTTACATGCACCCCATCAGTGCTCATAGAGTCTCTATTAGCCTCGTGGGCTGTTTCAGGTTGGGAAAATAGCAAGGCAGGGAAGGCACATGTGATTGGAAGTTATTGTGAAGGACCCCATACATGACCCAAGGACTTTGTAACACACAGTTAGGTTCTGAGCTGGCCCACAGACAACTATTAAACTGTCAGCTCTGTTATGTAGATATGGGCTTAGCCCTAAGCATACTTACCAGGAAATTAATCCAATTTAAATTATTGAAGCTTGTTTTTAGTCAGAAAACACTGGGAACTCCTAAACTATGTGAGAATAAACATGTTCAAGAGTGGGCTGGCAGATGTATAATTAAAGAAATAAATTAAGAAGATTTAGTATGGGTCTTTTTCAACTTACAAATTTTTCCTAAGTGAATAAATTACAAGGCTTGAGGGGGAGAGCCATTTTTAATCGGCAAAGGAGAAGAGACCAGATTACTGCACTGAAGAATGGTGAACATATCCTGTTATTGCTTCTACAAGTAAAAACAATTCATTTAAAAAAAACAACAAGGCAGACTGGTTTTCCACAGTCTCAAAAGGAGCCTATTTTTAGCATAATGACAAAAATGTCTGTGTTTGCACAGGAAGAAATGATTGATTGAGGGAGTGGCTGGAGATTCCAAAATTGTGCCTTAATAAGAGAAAAGAAGAATGGACAATTTCTGCAAGGACTGAATGCTAAAAAAAAGCCCTCAAAATTATCTGCATTTACTGTTTTTCTTTTCTTTTTTTAAAGACACAAATAGAGATAATAGTTAATTTCCTGGGCAAACGACCAGATACCTGGGCTACTTTGAAGAACCTTTGCATAGAAATAGTATTGTGCCGCTATTTCTTAAAAATGTAGTGAGTTACATTAGGAACATTTTCTTGTGAAGTGACAAGTCAGGCACTTCTTCCGAAGAAATAATATGATCATCAGCACTCCATGTGTACACCACACATTCTTGTAAGGTATCATGATTAACTCACTAAAAGCCAATAGAGTTAGTGATACGGTGGTGCTGGACTCCAGGCTGCAGGAAAGCTCATTGGTGCAATTTTGCCTTCATGAACAAGAGACACACACATCTTCCAGACCTACACATGGAACTTTCCACTCATACCAGCTGGAAGTCTGACTGTATCCTTATTTCCTGAGGAGAGCTGTATTCCACTATTTTGCCCAAAGAACAGTATTTTCATGTGAAAAGGCTTCCTCTAGAATAATGTGATCAGGTTAATAGCACCACTTATTAATCTTTTCTTGAATATATGCTCAAACCATTCCAGAGTGGCATGCAAACATCTAAGCATTGAAGGGTCACTTCTTAAAATTTGCCTGTGTGCAAATTTTTTTTTTAATCTTTGGAGAAAATGCAGAAAAAAAGAAAACCTTCTTATTGATTACTGTGACAAAGATCCTAAGCAGCAGCAAGACAGCAAGAGGAGGACCCGAAATGAAATCTCCTGCACTGTAGTGTTCGTAGCTGTAGGACTACAACAGAAAAGGCCCTGGTTTTCATGGAAGATGGTGCTGCCTCCAATTAAAATTGAATGAATACTGAGCATCATGTCTTAATAACTGCAGCAGGCCCTTAGCCAGGATTTTTATAAGTCACGGGGCATTTAAATTTCTTAGGGGGCACCGGCTAATTGAATAAAAGGTAATTTAATTTTCTGGGGGAAAGAGGTGCTGTCTGGCCCTGCGCAGCCACTGTAGCTGGCCCTTCATGCCAGACAGCTGTGCAGGAATACCCGGCTCCTTCCCTACACCTGCCACTGCTCAGGGTCCCTGGGCTGGGTGGGAAGTTGTGGGGCCTTGCCAGTAAGTCGGGGGGGGGGTCTAGCCCTGAGATGCCCCACTGTAGCTATGGGTCTGAACTGCAGAGGTTCCAATACACATAAAATGGTTTTGCCTGTTCTCATAAATGGCTGGAGCCAAAGTACCACAAGGAGACTTTGGGCTGCAGAATGAAACTAGGTTCACTTTGGAACCTGCTGCAGCCCACTAACGCAGTTGTGAAAGCGTGAGAGGGAGCACGCTGTGTTTGGGTAGTCTGCGAGGTTCTTCTCTCTCCTTGTAGTGTTATTTATTGCATAAGTTGGTCTGTAGGTATATTTTCTCAGGGCTGTTAGAGTCACTGTTAGGGTTGCCAGCCTCCAGACAATGGCTGGAGATCTCCTGGGTTTACACCTGATCTCCAGGTGACAGAGATCAGTTCCCCTGAAGAAAACGGCTGCTTTGGAAGGTGGGCACTATGGCATTATGCACCGCTGAAGTCCCTCCCCTTCCCAGACCCTGCCCTCCCCAGAATCTACCCCCCCAAAAAAAATCTGGCAACCCTAGTCACAGTGTGCCTTACTGTAATGAATTGCAATGCACACACAATTACAGCTGTGGCTGGGACCCAGCAAGGCTGGTAGGACAGAAGGATCCTATGTTAACTGGGGGAAGATACCGGGGAGTTTTGCCCAAAATACCAAAGTGTCACTATGCGACATCCCCAGCATGGTGATGTCACTTCCACATGACATCATCATGCCAGGGATGTCACGCCAGAACCTGGTGGTTGGGGGCAGGGCTTCCCCCACCAGCCAGCTGGCTGGCAGTGGGCAGGTGCCCATGAAACTAGGGGATCCCCCGCTCCCACCTGGGGGCTGGCAAACCTAGAGGCAGAAATTAGGGCTGTGTGTGAAGATACATGCTGTACTTCCTCTCTTATAAAACCTAAACTTATTTTGTTGCTTTAAAAACATAAATTTTCACTCAGCATATAAAATAGTGCTATTTAAGCACTTTTTTAAAAAAATTCAAGCAAAACTGCAAACATAGTACCCAAAAGGGAAGTGAGAACTACTGTTCCCTCTATTACTTTTGTATATGGATCGGGCAGGAAAAATGAAAATAAGAAATGAATTTTATAGTAAACAAAAGGAAGTGTGTGATTTGGAAAGATACAGTTTCATAAAGTCACAACAGGACTACTGGCATATTTGAATATAAAGTTAAACTTTATAATACTGAAAATACTGCATTTTTCAAAAGTGTGCAGTCATCACTCCAGGGTTGCTAGGTCCTCGGCTCTTGCCAGTGGGGGTGGGAGGGAGCTTTCTGAGGGTGGGGCAATGTTGTTGTGCACAACATCTCCAACATGACGTCACATGGAAGTAACATCATCACACCAGGAACATAACACGGCGAAACTCTGGTATTTGGGGGGAAACTCCATGGTTATCAATGAGTTTTGCCCAAAATATCAGAGCATCACCATGCAATGTCCCCGGCATGATGATGTCACTTCCACATGATGTCATCACGTTGGAGACATCACACAGGGTTGTGGCTGTTGGGGGTGGGGTTTCCATCACTGGCCAGCTGGCCGGCAGTGGGCAGAAGTCCACAAAATCTGGGAATTTCCCATTCCCACTTGGGGGCTGGCAATTCTACATCATACATATAATATCATATTAATTGCAGATAAAATGAATCAAATTTTTAAAATATTATCCTTGAAAATATGTAGTATATGTGTACAAAGGAATTATCATTGCTATATTTAGTTTTCAACATGGGCCCATCTGTGGGTACTGAAATCCAGAGACTGGGGCTACGGACAGACAAGACAGATCTTTCTGAGAAAAGCCCCAGGTTTGCAGAAAAATCTGAAACCTAAACAAACAAACAAAACCATGGGGGGCATTGAATGCCCTCAAAATGATAGAAGCCGTGTCTGTAGCTTTAAGAAATTAATGCCCTCAGTTTCAATTCCTAGGCAACCATACCTGTATTGCCCAAGTTCAAACTTCAGTTTCTGTCAGTAAAATCAGGGGGTGAGAGCAGGACCCTTTCCACATCTGTTTTGGCCTCACCTAGGCCCAGGAACAACCACCAGGCAACTAACTACCATCTAACTTCCATGACTCACCAAAGCCCCGCTGTTTGTGACTGTTCAACAGCAGACACCCTATGAAAGCCAGTGGGGTATAGTATTAGACTGTATGATCAGGGAGACCCACTCTGCCATGGAAGCTCATTGGGTGCTTTTTGGCCAGTAACACACTCAGCCTAATTTACTTGTGAAGATTGTGAAGATAAAATAGAGGTGAGGAGAATGATGTAAGCTACTTTGTGTCCCCATTGTGCAGAAAAGCAGATCTTAATGAAGTAAATAAATAATAAATATAGATGAAGATAGAGGTAGATAAAAGGTAAGTAGGTAGGTTGTTGGGTAGAAAAGAGAGAAGGATGATGAGGTTAAGGGGGCTGTCAGGAGGAGGGAAAAAGGAAATAGTACGGAGAAGGGGATAGAGGGAAAGTTAGATCCCCCCCACAAGTCTTTGCAGATTCCCTACTGTGCAATAGGGCCTGGCCTGGCTGGTACCACATCACTGGGCCCAGCTTAGCCAATAGGGCCTGGCCCAGCAACAGCACCAAGCAACTCAACCAGAGTTTTCCCAGGGACAGACTGCCAGGATGTGGATATGAGGGAAAGCTGAGGACAGGGGGCAGATAACGATATGCTGGCTGGTGGTTGGGAAGCAGAGAACAGAGTGAGAAATGGGACAGCCAATAGGGGCTTTCAGGGAAGGGAAAGAAGAAATAGTTGGAGAGGGTAAAATGATATGGCCCCAAAGGTCCTTGTGGGTCCCCTGCTTGTTATTCTCTAAAGCTGCCAAATGGTTTAAATAAAAACCTTCATACTATGCATTTTGAGTGAGTAGAACCATGTCTTAAAAAGGCACATCACTCTTTCCAAAAGGAAAAAACAGTTCATGCTCACCAAAATTTTCTATTAGAAATACTGGAGGAAAAAACGAATTTCCCCCTAAGTCTTGTGTTTCTACCTCTATGACCTTGCTCCTTATCCAAATGTGGTTTCAGACTCAGTTACTTCAGTCTATGGTTTTCATGCAGTTCTTGGAACTCAGAACAGACTAAAAGGATGGTGGGAAGTTGTTACATATCTAAGGAACTTGTTTAGCAATATCCTGCATAAGTGGGAGCTATTTGATTTAGAACTGGCTTGGAGATTTTAATTACCACAGTGCTTGGGGATTTTTATCTATTTTTAAAAAAGAATGATAACATCAAAATATTCTTGTTTCAGTAAGTTTCACTGATTTCATCAATTAGTTGGTGTTTCCTTTAAAGCCGCATGCCCCAAAGCTATTTTTTCTGTTTACAGTGACCCAGAAAGAAGAAGGAGGTCATATTCATGTAATAACAAATTGTCTTGTGACACTTTAAAGACAAACAAAATTATGACATCGTGTATCCAGCAAAGTAGCTAGAATAGCTTGTGACTGCCACAATACTTTTACCAGTCTTTAAGGTGCTATGGAAATCTTTGTTATTTTGTATGTTACAGACTAACACAGCTAGCCCTCTGGCTGTTTTCACATATGACACTTAAACTTGCTTTATTGTACATGGACTCTCAACCTAATGTATTGGCTAGGATGTACATTCATTTTTTATTCTGAAATCTTATATCAGCAGGTTTCGAATGTAACATCAAGGGGGTTTCTATGTGGGGGAAGAGGTCTGTTAAACTTTAAAGGAGGCTCAAATGTATTTCTAGTGTCATCAGTGGGAGAAAGGCCTTGTGAGGCACAGAATACCATTATTCTGTAGGCCTAACTGCATGATACACTGTTTAGTACGGCTATCAGGTTTCCCACTCTGATGGGAGACTTCCTGCAGGAAACCCCACTTCCTTCTGCTGCTGAATCAGCTTGCAGGAGAAAAAATAATCAAAAATCACTGTGAGTTCAACTGCATGACTATGGGTGCCAAGCCTTCCACCACTAAAGAAAAAAAACATTGTGGTTTTCTGCTCTTGGCGATTGCCATGGCAGTCTTCTTCTCCTGGGGCT